>OU426982.1:7934595-9299889 GCA_911387785.2 Aelia acuminata
TACTTTAAAAACTTTTCTTTTCCTTGAAGAAGCATTCCATCTTACTTGGAAATCATGTCTCAAATTTGATAATTTATGCTTTAGCTCTTTCACCTGGTCTAGGCTATTACAATACTTCCCAATTAGAAAATACTTTTAAACCTAATAGTTTTGACTTTAAAAATACGTCAAATAATTCCTTCGGGTTATTATTATAATTCCAGAAGATCCTAAAATGTAAATGAATGAAAATGTAACAAAACTAATTTTTTTTATTATTTCATGAAACTGACATTTTAGAAATAAAAAATTATAAGTTTCCCATTCGCAGCTATTCGCAGAATTTTTTTTATGAAACATAAACTACGATAATTACACATTATCATAAAAAATATTTCGTTGTCCAGAAATGACCAGAAGTATAACTTTTTAACCTTTCAATTTAATTTTTAGCTCTAAAATCAACCTACCAAAAAACAAAAAAATATTGATACTAGTATTGAATACAAAAAATTAATAACTGTCTGGATAACAAGTACAAACCTGGCCTCGAACTATCCATCATATGATAATGCCGATAATTCAGAAAAACAAAGAAAATTAATATATTTTGTAGACCAATATTTATGAGCAGGGACGAGGTAAAGGCTAAGGTCAGGTTTGAATTAGAATAGCCGCCGGATTAAGGGCCTGGAAGGGATAAGAATCGTCTTGCATGATCCAACAGGTCCTCTACTTGAACTTCGAGTCATTATTTACCAGAAATTTCAAATTTCAAAAAATGGGTTTTGGCCAGCTTTTAGAGCCAAATACCCCTGTGTGCGTCGTAAGGTTCACAAACTTGCAGCCTTGATCAGCCTTTCCCTAATGCAACAACACTGGTTACCTTTAAAGAGCTTTAAATATATAAGCTTTGAATTAAAAGATAAGCTTTAATATAATATGAAAACATTTTAAAATATAATATAAAGACTCAAACTAAGGAATATCCAAATATAATCCGAAATGCTTTTTTTAAACGATTTATTGATAAAAGTTATTAGTAAAAAAAAAGATGAAAAAAATTAGAAAAAAAAATCACAAATTAAATAAATATATCTATACAACTTCTTTATAAACTTAAAATAAAATTGACTATAAATTAAACTCTGTGTTTACAAAAGGAGAAAAAAAATAAAACCATTCTGGTATGTCTTTAATGTTTATATTCAAGATCTTTTCAGTTAATGAATATTATAAGTTTTACTGAGCTCATTTAAATTCACTAATTGCTCAATTAAAAGAAAACAAAAATGTCTAAACACCCTGGGTAAAGAATCAGGCGAAGTTGTTGAAATCATTGATGGATTTCGTGAATATGAGTCGATCTACTTGAAAATTCGACGGTGAGTAGGCGTCGATCCCGTAGAAGATCGTAATAATATAATTTCGTGTCGTCTAGCTGATGAACCAACCTGGAGAAAACGAAACGGCCTCCAAACTGCCGATAACCGACCGTACGATCAGAAATTTTAATCGCAATATATACGATCAATGATATTTGAGGAAAAAAAATAATTTTCGTTATATAACAGATTCACAGAACCCCTGTGTACCCGTTGACGACAAGTTGCCTACTGACACTTAATCCTATACATTTAGTACACAAAAGGTAAACACCAGTGTACGGTTTAGTATACAATATCACGGTACAATAACAAACATTTGAAATGATTTTCATTAATTTAAAAATACAATTTAATTTTATTTTATTATTTGATTCAATTATTTTGAGTTTCGAATTAACGATAAAAAAATAAAATAAAATGAATTAAAACTATTAAAATAAAGATAAAGTAATTTTTTTTTTTACAGTAATTAAAACATCTCCCTCACGATTTTTTTAATACCAAACGAGCGACCATAACACTAGCTGATTTAAGTTAATTATTATTATTAAAAATGATGTAACGCACCTTCATCTGGAAGAAGTAGTTCCTCTTGTTTCACGTGTGTCACACCACCTGTACACATGAAACTAATTAAAACAAGCTAAAAAAAATTAAATACTTTTTTAAGAGAAGAAACCAATTTAATGGTTATTCAATTCAATAAGCTGCTGCCATCTGTGGGCTATTCAAGAAACACAAAGGAAGGAACACACTTTTAAAATCATAATAATGTTAATAATAAGCTGAATGATAATCTACTCGAGTTAGAAGCAGAAGAGAAGAGAAAATATTTAGAATTGACAATGGAATAAAGCAACTTTATCGTTTGAAGGGGATCCACCAGAAACAAATTTTTGAAGAATAACTCCTTTAAAACTCAACCTACTAACCTATAACAACCAGAAAAGCTTTAAAGGAAACTGTTCCTTTGTTTAGTAATGTATAACAAAATTAAATTAGATGCGCCGTATACGCGGGCGCAAGCGACGGTGCTGCTTCTGCGACGGCGCTGCAGGAACTAGAGAAACGGGGATAAAAGCCGGGCCATTACCTGGGATTCATAGGGTTTTTTGGCGTTTTTAATTTATTTTTCCATAATTAAAACCCGATTGAGCAAAAAATCATTTGAAAAATATCTAATAGGTATTGCTCGGTCCCTCAGTGTTCAATTAGAAAATCAAAAGACGTGTCATTCACTTTTATTTTCAAAAAATAAAAAGCTTCTTAAAGAGTGGATTGTAAAATTAAGAATAGATAAGCCTGTTTCGAAAAATATGACGATATGTAGTCATTATTTTAAAGAAAGAGACTATATTTATCCAGGTAAATACTAGTATTTGACATTTTATTATTCCAAAATGCTAGTTTTATGCAAATAACATTGAGACCATAGTGTCATAGATTTGTTTTTCTTTTTTAATTTTCCCATTTTTCTATTACATCCGTTGTGCTTAATTGTTCCATGTTTTCAATGCGAAGCCTGAAAGTTTTGACAAATAAATAAATAATATGACAAAGAATCTAAGCTGTCATAACAATGATTGTGTGAATAGGTAATTAATGTTATTAATAACCGAAAAACGTCGAGTAAAGTTACAATGATGTGTTTGCATTTACCAGAACTACCAGCTTTACACGTACAATGACAAGAAAATTGCTCATTATTATTAATAAATTTGATTTCCACTTTTATTTGATGGGGCAGTCCTTTAAGATTGCTAGTTTAAAGGCACGAGGCTTGTAAAATAACTGTTTTTTTATTTTTAGATATTATTCCACATGTAATTATGTGGTTTGCATCAAGGATAGCCTGCCCTTCAATTAATGGTCTTTTAAAATTACCAATTATCTCTATCACATCAACTATGTCTAACACCGTTCTTTCCGACATTTTGCAAAACTACTAGCGCACTTAGTATTTATATATAAGTATATAGTATTTAATATCACAACTGAGAAGCATTAATTTTGCAGACTGTGCAGAGCAAGACTTGTTGATTTATTTTTTATAAAAAATTATCAGCTTGTAGTAAAGTAACAAGATTGATTTCCAGGGGATATGCTGTTTACTTAGTGGTGGTTTAATATCTAAAAACTTATTTCTGACAGGAATATTAGAGGAAAATATTTTAGGGAAAAGGATGCGAAAAAATGAAGACTTTCCGGCAGGATGGGCCAGGGATAAGATTAATAATGAGTAGTGAAAGGACCTCCAGCACTTGGGATTTCAACTCACAAACTTCGAGCAATAGTTGGCAGTCGAGGGCAACATGTTAGCCTACTTGGCCACCCAACGCACCTGTATTGTAGGACACTGTCTGCATAGTTAGTGGTCTTTTCACTACTCGTTATTAATCTTATCCCTGGCCCAGGAAAAATGTCCCGTATAGCCGAAGAGGCTTGGAAGCGGAGAAAATATACGAGTGCATAACCATACTGATTGCTGCATTTTTCAATTGTTACAAACGCTAGGTCTAGTCTTGCTATTAGGACCTGGTTTTCTCTAGTGCCAAAACATTTTTTGATATTAAAGTTGATTACCATCAACAGCAATATCAAAAAATATTATCAACTTCAAACCATTAAGTACATCCAATAAAAGAGAAATACCGATGTTTTTAATACATTCAAACAATGTGTGTACGTGTTTTTTTTTCTGGGAAAGAATGAATAAATAGAAAAAAAAAAAGGTAAAAGAGTAAGGGATGCGATGGTGATATCAATGGATAAAGTGATGAATCCAGTTTTATTCACTTATTTAATGTATATAGCTGATAATTTTTACTTTCACTTACCTATATATGAAATATATAGAAAGTGGAAGTATTGCGATCGTAAAATTTTCGACTTCCGGTTTTCAACGGAAATACACGTTTTGGGGTCCCCTGAGTCAAAATAACCAAGTCCCGCGAAATGGTCTGTGTGTGTGTGTCTGTGTGTCTGTGTGAACAGACTAGCTCAAAAACTATAAACCGTGCGAACCTGAAATTGGGTATTTAAAGTATGTATAAGCCCGCGATGTGACAGCAAAAATTTCATCAAATTTGCTCAAAGGGAGGGGGTACTTTATTTAATAACTTTTTAAGTTTTTTTTCGATTTTCTCAAAAACGGCTCTAACGATTTTGATTAAACTGAGTATTTGATCTATTTATATGCCTGAAATATGACTGTAAAAATTTCATCAAAATTGATCAACCGGAGGGGGGACTTTACTTAATAAATTTTGTATCATTTTCACATGTTTTTTTTATTTACTCAAAAACGGTTTTAACGATTTTGATCAAACTTGGTATTTGATGTATTTATATGCCAAAGATGTGATAACCAACATTTCATCACAATTGAACAACCGGAGGGGGGACTTTACTTAATAAATTTTGTATCATTTTCACGTGTTTTTTTTATTTACTCAAAAACGGC
The DNA here is from genome assembly GCA_911387785.2 of Aelia acuminata. Taxonomy (NCBI): domain Eukaryota; kingdom Metazoa; phylum Arthropoda; class Insecta; order Hemiptera; family Pentatomidae; genus Aelia; species Aelia acuminata. The sequence goes on from OU426982.1 coordinate 7,939,426, forward strand.
TTTACCGATTAACAAAAATAAGATATGTAAGTAGAAAAATGTGTGACTTTGGGAAATGATATTTAGCAAAACACGTCAATTTCTAATCTAAGTAAGTTGGTAAGTGAAAGTTGTGTGTTGCGCGCACGCACCAGATTTTTTATTTTGAACATGGTACGTGAGAGAATTTCAATCAGGCCACTCAAAAACATAGCGGTTTTAGTAAGTTCAATTATTTATATTTTTTAAATTAATACCAGAGAAAATTCATTGGGAAAGAAAAAAAACGGTACCACTACTGAAGTGCGGCTGATGGGCAGCCCTGCTTCGGGGCGTGGCTATCACTCCCTTTCGGAGGGGAAATTCTCGTCAGCTGATGCCCCCACCACCTTATCGCTATTTCCCCTCCTTTTTAAAAACAGCGCGTCTTGCTTAAACGTTCACGTAATTTTTACGTCACTAGCCATCTTACCAATTCTCCAATTGACACATCGATTTTTCAGTTGCTACTTTTAAGTCGATATAGGCGGGCGCAATCGAATATAGGGTGCGCTAGTAGTTTTGCAAAATGTCGGAAAGAACGGTGTTAGACATAGTTGATGTGATAGAGATAATTGGTAATTTTAAAAGACCATTAATTGAAGGGCAGGCTATCCTTGATGCAAACCACATAATTACATGTGGAATAATATCTAAAAATAAAAAAATCTGGTGCGAGCGCGCAACACACAACTTTCACTTACCATCTTACTTAGATAAGAAATTGACGTGTTTTGTTAAATATAATTTCCCAAAGTCACACATTTTTCTACATCCATATCTTATTTTTGTTAATCGTTAAAGCCGTTTTTGAGTAAATAAAAAAACCCCGTGAAAATGATACAAAATTTATTAAGTAAAGTCCCCCCTCCGGTTTATCAATTTTAATGAAATTATAACAGTCATATCTCGGGCATATACATACAACAAATACCCAGTTTGATCAAAAACGTTAAAGCCGATTTAGAGTAAATGAAAAAAACACGTGAAAATGTTACAAAATTTATTAAGTAAAGTACCCCCCTCCGGTTAATCAATTTTGATGAAATTTTTACAGTCAAATCTCGGGCATATAAATAGATGAAATACTCAGTTTAATAAAAATCGTTAGAGCCGTTTTTGAGAAAATCGAAAAAAACCTAAAAAGTTATTGAGTAAAGTACCCCCTCCCTTTAAGTAATTTTGATGAAATTTATGCTGTCACATCGCGGGCATATACCTACACTAAATACCCAATTTCAGGATCGCACGGTTTATAGTTTTTGAGCTAGTCTGATCACACACAGACCATTTCGCGGGACTTGGTCATTTCGACTCAGGGGACCCCAAAACGTGTATTTCCGTTGAAAACCGGAAGTCGAATTTTTTCACGATCGCAATACTTCCACTTACTATATATTTCATATATAGGTAAGTGAAAGTAAAAACAGTTATTTTACAAGCCTCGTGCCTTTAAACTAGCAATCTTAAAGGACTGCCCCATCAAATAAAAGTGGAAATCAAATTTATTAATAATAATGAGCAATTTTCTTGTCATTGTACGTGTAAAGCTGGTAGTTCTGGTAAATGCAAACACATCATTGTAACTTTACTCGACGTTTTTCGGTTAGTAATAACATTAATTACCTATTCATACAATCATTGTTATGACAGCTTAGATTCTTTGTCATATTATTTATTTATTTGTCAAAACTTTCAGGCTTCGCATTGAAAACATGGAACAATTAAGCACAACGGATGTAATAGAAAAATGGGTAAAATTAAAATAGAAAAACAAATCTATGACACTATGGTCTCAATTTTATTTGCATAAAACTAGCATTTTGGAATAATAAAATGTCAAATACTAATATTTACCTGGATAAATATAGTCTCTTTTTTTTAAAATAAAGACTACATATCGTCATATGTTTCGAAACAGGCTCATCTATTCTTAATTTTACAATCCACTCTTTAAGAAGCTTTTTATTTTTTGGAAATAAAAGGGAATGACACGTCTTTTGATTTTCTAATTGAACACTGAGGGACCGAGCAATACCTATTAGATATTTTTCAAATGATTTTTTGCTCAATCGGGTTTTAATTATGGAAAAATAAATTAAAAACGCGAAAAACCCTATGAATCCCAGGTAATGGCCCGGCTTTTATCCCCGTTTCTCTAGTTCCTGTAGCACCGTCGCTTGCGCCCGCCTATAGTTCTCCGACTTTTGGAATAACAGCCTTATAGGAGTCCATATTAGTGGTGGGCAAAACTGTTAATTTTGAAAAACAGTTGCAACTGTTTCTGCTACTTTCATTAAACAGTTTTAAAAAAACAGGTACAAATGTTTAAAATAATAATATATGGGAAAAAAGAAAAAAAACTAGTCCCACTTCGCATTCCAGTATTCTTTTGAATTATGTTTTAATTATTGAAATATCTAACAAGTTCGAATGACAATTTCTCACAAAACATTTAATATAAAATAAAGCTTTATGTAAAACAATTAAACAGAACTAAAAATAAATAATAAATCAAAACTTGTAATAGACATTAATTGATTTTTTGTTTATAAAATTATGGTTTAATTGAATAAATAATCTGGAGAAAAAAAATTTAATAATTAAAAAAATTAAGAGCCACATAACTCAGAGTAGCAGATTTGCGAATGAAATAAACAGATACAGCACGGGCGCAAGCTGTTTAATAAACAGTTTCACTGAAACAGTTTCGAGAAGCAGGCAGAATTAGCAGGTTAGCAGGCTGTTTCATTAAACAGCCTGTTAACGAAACAGATACGTGAAACAGTGGCCTTGAAAAAGAAACAGATTCATAAACTGTTTCGGTCAACAGGCTGTTAACCTGTTGATTCTCGCAACAGCCTGTTAACCGAAACAGATACGTGAAACAGTGGCCTTGAAAAAGAAACAGATTCATAAACTGTTTCGGTCAACAGGCTGTTAACCTGTTGATTCTCGCAACAGCCTGTTAACCGAAACAGATACGTGAAACAGTGGCCTTGAAAATGAAACAGATTCATAAACTGTTTCGGTCAACAGGCTGTTAACCTGTTGATTCTCGCAACAGCCTGTTAACCGAAACAGATACGTGAAACAGTGGCCTTGAAAAAGAAACAGATTCATAAACTGGTTCGGTCAACAGGCTGTTAACCTGTTGATTCTCGCAACAGCCTGTTAACCGAAACAGATACGTGAAACAGTGGCCTTGAAAAAGAAACAGATTCATAAACTGGTTCGGTCAACAGGCTGTTAACCTGTTGATTCTCGCAACAGCCTGTTAACCGAAACAGATACGTGAAACAGTGGCCTTGAAAAAGAAACAGATTCATAAACTGGTTCGGTCAACAGGCTGTTAACCTGTTGATTCTCGCAACAGCCTGTTAACCGAAACAGATACGTGAAACAGTGGCCTTGAAAATGAAACAGATTCATAAACTGGTTCGGTCAACAGGCTGTTAACCTGTTGATTCTCGCAACAGCCTGTTAACGAAACAGATACGTGAAACAGTGGCCTTGAAAAAGAAACAGATTCATAAACTGTTTCGGTCAACAGGCTGTTAACCTGTTGATTCTCGCAACAGCCTGTTAACCGAAACAGATACGTGAAACAGTGGCCTTGAAAAAGAAACAGATTCATAAACTGGTTCGGTCAACAGGCTGTTAACCTGTTGATTCTCGCAACAGCCTGTTAACCGAAACAGATACGTGAAACAGTGGCCTTGAAAAAGAAACAGTTTCATAAACTGTTTCCGTCAACAGCCTGTTAACCTGCTAATTCTGCCTGCTTCTCGAAACTGTTTATTAAACAGGTCACGCCCGTGCTATTGCAAGCTAATTGTTTGTGTTTAATTTTTATTATTATTTACCTTTTCTTTTTTTCTCACTACACTGTTGTATCTGTTTATTTTTTCCGAAACAGTTAACTGTTTCTGTTTAATGAAATTAACTGTTTCAAATAAACAGATTGCTACTAAACAACACAACCCTAGTCCATTTTGTCCTCCGACTTTTGAAATCATCGTCCTCGGCTTTCATACCATTTTTAGAATTATCAGTAATTCCGAAATCGATTGAAAGTTTTTAATAAAATTAAGACTTATTTACTTCATATACTACCTACGGGATTTTCTCTAATTCAAATTCAAAGAGTTACATTTCAACTTTCATAAATACCATCTTCATTACATTATTGATGGAACACGCATTTATCAAATCAATGAATTCTTATTCAAAATAAAATATTAGCCTGTAATTTTATTATTATAAATTTAAACTATCATCATACAGTAATAAAATAGATTATTAGGCTAAGTCCCCTTTTCTTCCCTATCTTCATAAGTGATATGGAACACTTCTTGCATTGAATGGTATCACCAATATACCTACTTTGTGTTATTGGCAAACATAAATATTTTTTATTGCTCATGTCTGTGGATGACCTTGCAATTATAGCGCATTCAATAACTGATGCACAACAAAATCAATACCCTTGCGCAATATTGCCAAAATAATAAACTGGTTATTAATACATAAAAGACTAAACCCATGAAAATTCTGAAAGGTAGGCCTACAATATGCAAGTTGCTTGTGTATGACAACCAGATAATAGAAACAGTTACAGAATATTTGTATCTTGGAGTCCCATATTGAATCATTTGAACAGTAATAGGTTGGTAATAAATATTTGCACAAGGTCTAAAATGCCATCTTTGGAGCCCCAAAGGAGATTAAACGAAGGAATAAAAATCAGAATCTTACTTATCTTTTTGGGCATTAAGATAGTTTGAACTAGTGGTGTGTTGTTTAGTAGCAATCTGTTTATTTGAAACAGTTAATTTCATTAAACAGAAACAGTTAACTGTTTCGGAAAAAAATAAACAGATACAAAAGTGTAGTGAGAAAAAAAAAAGGTATAATATAAATAATAAAAATTAAACACAAACAATAATAAAAATTAAACACAAATAATAATAATAACAATAATAAATTAAACACAAACAATTAGCTTGCAATAGCACGGGCGTGACCTGTTTAATAAACAGTTTCGAGAAGCAGGCAGAATTAGCAGGTTAACAGGCTGTTGACCGAAACTGTTTCTTTTTCAAGGCCACTGTTTCACGTATCTGTTTCGGTTAACAGGCTGTTGCGAGAATCAACAGGTTAACAGCCTGTTGACCGAAACAGTTTATGAATCTGTTTCTTTTTCAAGGCCACTGTTCACGTATCTGTTTCGGTTAACAGGCTGTTAAATGAAACAGCCTGCTAACCTGCTAATTCTGCCTGCTTCTCGAAACTGTTTCAGTGAAACTGTTTATTAAACAGCTTGCGCCCGTGCTGTATCTGTTTATTTCATTCGCAAATCTGCTACTCTGAGTTATGTGGCTCTTAATTTTTTTAATTATTAAATTTTTTTTCTCCAGATTATTTATTCAATTAAACCATAATTTTATAAACAAAAAATCAATTAATGTCTATTACAAGTTTTGATTTATTATTTATTTTTAGTTCTGTTTAATTATTTTACATAAAGCTTTATTTTATATTAAATGTTTTGTGAGAAATTGTCATTCGAACTTGTTAGATATTTCAATGATTAAAACATAATTCAAAAGAATACTGGAATGCGAAGTGGGACTAGTTTTTTTTCTTTTTTCCCATATATTATTATTTTAAACAGTTGTATCTGTTTTTTTAAAACTGTTTAATGAAAGTAGCAGAAACAGTTGCAACTGTTTTTCAAAATTAACAGTTTTGCCCACCACTAGTTTGAACTCCTTGAAAATACTAACCAAAGTTTTTACAAAAGAATAATGCGATCTGCAATACCACTCCCAATGATAAGACCAGATTAGTAACTGAATCTCAAAGTATTCTTGATAGAAATCCCAAAATATTATTTTTAAAATTCATGCTGACAATCCAAATTTCACAAAGTACAACTGTTGACTCAGGTCGTATCATCACTTGATACGATACGTGATAGTATTGGTACTTAAAATGATTTAATACTAGCTGACTCAATCTTCGTAAGGCAAAATATCTCAACTATCATAGTCGATCACTCGTGAAAAGTAATGACACATTTTTTATTTCATTATCTGCCTCTCAGACCTTGATACCGTCCTTAGTGTCAATTACTAAATTATATTCAAATAACTGCATCATTTCTAAACTTTCTATTTGACTTTCAGATATTTTAGAACACTCTTCATTAATGTTTCTTTTTTTTTTTTTATAGTTTCAAATGTCGAATATGTGCAACTGATACTGCAATTTAACATCATTGAGACTGGAATCTAACTCAGATTATGCAGTACATGGTACAGTAGCTGTACCAAATTCTCATCTACATGATGAAACACATCCATTGAGAATATCCTCTTTATTTCTATATTTGTCGATAATAAATGAAGACATGAGTAGATGATGATGTTATGTTTAAAAAGCTACCTGTTACAACCACAAAAGTCAAATAAATGATCCCACAAAAGTCATCCTAGTGTCATATGATTTCATGACGGGTAAATGGGAAGTATCCATTTTCATGATAATACAGTTTGTTACTTTTCTTATTCAGAAACAGAAGAGAAATTATAGTGGGATCTCTTAACAAGCAGTAACACACACACTTCACAATTAGGTTTTTAAAATCAAATCGTACAGTGTCTGTACTGATATGTAAGTATGTAATTAGATTATTCCAATTTTGTTTTAGGTAAATTTCAAATATAGTGTGTACTAATAAGGGCTGCAAATGGCCTTAGACCATTTATAAAATAAAGGTTACAAATATTCAATTACTGCTAACTGCTTGTTAAGAAATTCCCATGTACCCGTCACGAAATAATATGACACTAGGATGAGGTATAATATCATTTATTTGACTTTTGTGGTTGTAACAGATAGCTTTTTAAACATAACATCATCATCTACTCATGTCTTCATTTATTATCCACACATATAGAAATAAAGAGGATATTCTCAATTCTCAATAAAAAAAAAAAAAAAACATTAATGAAGAGTGTTCTAAAATATCTGAAAGTCAAATAAAAAGTTTAGAAATGATGCAGTTATTTGAATATAATTTAGTAATTGACACTAAGGATGGGATCGAGCTCTGAGGAGCAGATAATGAAATAAAAAATGCGTGGCTTCTCACATCACTCAAAGTCCCATACCATTTTCGGAATAAAAAAAATGAAATAATTTTTTCAAACATCTTTTATCCCTAGGCAAAACCACCCCGAACTACATTATCCACATAGCAACAAGATCAATGCATGTAGGAGTATACATAATAAAAAATACTCTAAACTGGCTACTAAAATTGCACAATATGGTTTATTCCCGGTTACCGAAAATTTAAAATTTTCTATTAACTAATAACTAATAACAGATAACAAAACAAAGTGAGTATGTACATTTCATTTGACTGAACACAGTGACTGAAAATCAACAGGCTGCTCCTCTGATGACACTTGAAGAAATTAAGGTGACAATTTTGGAAAGTTATTATCCATCTCTAGAACAGTCTATTGGCTTGTACAGGCTGTGACATGTTCTATGACTATTGAAGGGTGTTTTTATAGCTTTAAAGTATTAAAGTATAGGTAAAGGAATTGGCCAAATTAAAGTAAAAAGGTATTACATAAGGTTTTATCAGGTTAAATCATTCAATCACTGATCAACAATATGAGAATCAGACAACATAAGCAATCAGATAAAAACATTAGCTGCAATAAAAAATAATGATAAAGTACACATAAATATATATATATATGTATGAATGTATATATTTTTGTAAACATACAAAAATTAAGATATAAAAGTATAATTAAAAATTTTAATTATAATTGAATCACATAATTGAACTAGCTAGAATTAAAATTTCACTCGCTCGCTCCCGCTAATTAGGCTCCCCGGTCCTTTTCTCTTCAACTTTACACCATTTTTTATTATTTTACATAATATATAACAAAAGTAAATATAAAACAAATAAGGGAAGTCGGTGACTTGATAATTATATTAATACTAGCCATGGTGCACGACTTCGCTCCGACAATTATGTGGTAGTTTTAATAACAGAAATAAAATTCAAATTAAAGGAAATATAGAAACAAATTAACACCTTCTTGAAACTTCTTCCTCATACCTCGCTAGAGAGAAAAAGTTATTTTAATTTTAGATAAACTTATCCAACATTAAAATAACTTTTAGAAACTACTCAGTACACATTTCGTGGCTCTCAGAAATTTAAATACATTCTTAACTCTTCAGTTCCTAATGCACCCTCCAGGGGGTTTTACTTTAATTTGGCCAATTCCTTTACCTATACTTTAATACTTTAAAGCTATAAAACACCCTATAACAGTACAGTCACAGCCTGTACAAGCCAATAGACTGTTCTAGAGATGGATAATAACTTTCCAAAATTGTCACCTTAATTTCTTCAAGTGTCATCAGAGCAGCCTGTTGATTTTCAGTCACTGTGTTCAGTCAAATGAAATGTACATACTCACTTTGTTTTGTTATCTGTTATTATTAAAATAGTTAATAGTTCTAAACAGATAAAAAAAATTGAGGAAACCAAAATATTTGTCTCAAATATAAACCAAGTAATAGTGCCAAATAATAACCCGGTAGGGTGCACTAGGACAAGGATCTTAGTCAACCTTAGTATTATTTATTTTGCAGCCCTACCTTGCCTGGTTGGCAAAACGGGTTTTAGCACCAGTTGGATGCTACCCATTCCTGGGTAGCAAACAACTGCTGCTTGTAAAACCATATAGAAATAACCTGCTGTGGCCATTATTTCATTTCTTCGTTCTATCTTCCCAACGAGCAGAATGGACCTTGCCTAATTTCTCATTTCAGGTTTCCTCCGCTTTAAGTTTTTACTATGGTGGTCTTCCCAGTGCTGGTCCTCTTCTCCCGAGATTGAAAAGCTGTGGTCCCACAGTATTTTTCCACCCGTACACGAATTCCTTATAGTAAGGGTATTTCCTTTCTTCCATTAGTTCAGGGAAGTTGTTTTCTGTCAGAACATAGAGCTCAGCTTCCCTCATTAACTTAGCCCTTAGTTCCTCGAAGGCGGTGCAGTTTAAGACAATATGCTCAGCCGTCTCAGGTATCCTGCATGTAGGGCAAAGGGGATCAATATCCTTTCCAAAGCCATGTAGCTTGGCTCGGAAGGCCCCATGCCCTGTAAGGAATTGCGACACCCAATAATCCGGGAGGACCCACTTTGCTTTTAACCGATCCTGAACGGTGGGGAAATATTTTCTTAAGGTAGAACCTTTTGCAGTTGTCACCCACCGCCGGTTCCACTCTTCTATTGTGTCCTCATGTAAAATCTTTTTCCATTGTCTTGGATCCTCTGCAATCCTTACCTGGATAGTTACCGGTAGACCTGCTGAGCCTTCTGTTTTGAGTTTCCATTTTAATAGATCTTCCCGCAGGATAAGGTCGAGAGGAACCCCTCCTGCTAAGACCTGCACCGCCTCGTGAGAAACTGTCCGATAAGACTTAGTGACCCGTAGCAGAGCCATGCGCTGGAACGTCGCCAATCTTCGTTTCTGCCTATGTGAGAGATTCTGGGACCACGCTGGGGAGCCATATCTTAGGATGCCCAGGATTGTCCCATTATAAATGGTCATTGTTGCTGGGTATCTGAGTCCCCAAAATGCGCCCCCCAGGCGACTCAGACCATTCAAGGTATGGGCCACCCTATTCCGGAGGTAGTCCAAATGAGGGGTCATATTAAATCTTCTACTGAATCTGAATCCTAGATAAGTGACCACCTCACTTGGACGTATTCTGATACCCTCAATATCCAGAATTATAGGGTGCGCCCTATCTGTCTGGCCTTTCAGGAAGATGGCCTGAGTCTCTGCCGCGGCCATTTTTAATTTCTTAGCCTCACACCATTGGCTGACTACATTGGCGCATCGTTCAGCTTCTTGCTTTACTCCGGCTCTGCTATTAGACGCCACTATAGCCGCAAGGTCATCAACGTATCCCGTAGCAGGGAACCGCTGTTCCTCGAGGACTCCCAACAACTCGTCAAATACCAGCTTCCAAAGCGCTGGGCCAAGGACTGATCCTTGAGGGCACCCCCTCTCTATAGAAGCTTCAAACTCATAAGAGGTGCCTCTTATCTTAACGGACCTATCCTGGAGGTAGCTGCCTATGAGGGTATATAAGTTGCTGGGAGCCTCGTACTTCTGTAGCTGGAGGAGAACTCGCGGCCACCAGACGCTGTCAAAGGCGGAGGATATGTCAAAGAGCAGCAACATGACATACCGCTCCGCCCTCTGGTCAACGTCTGCGCGAACCTGAAGCAAAGCATCAGCGGTTCCCTTTCCCTTAGTTGAACCGTATTGCCGTGGATGACTGGCTCGAGTAAGTACTGGTCGTAGACTTGTTAAGATAAGATGCTCCAGGACCTTGCTTATCACAGGGAGGAGACATATGGGCCTATATGACTTAGGGAGCTGCTTGTCCCTGCCTCCACCCTTGTAGAGTAATCTCAAATCGGCGATCTTCCATTTCCTTGGGAAGTATCCCATATCTAGGCAATCATTGAATATTCCCAAGAGCCTATCTTCCAGGTAAGGAATACTGTTCTTTAAGATCGCCGCATCTATTGCATCTAATCCCGGAGCGCGACCAGTTTTCTGCTTATCCACAGCAAGGCGGAGATCATATATATCCCATGGTGGACAAAAGTCTGTGCCAGGGGGGTATGCCGTAGTGCGTCTCACGAATTGTTCCTCCTCATTGTCCTGAGATGGATCGTCCCTGGGATATGTCGCCTGAACGTAGATGCTAGCTGCCTCATCAAGAGTATTTGCTTGGAAAACTCCGTCAGAAAGGGCTGCCATCGTCTGTGGTGGGGTCATCTTACCCATTGCTACCTTGTAGGGTATACCCCAGGGATTCTTGGTGGACTCTTCTACGATGAATTCATCCCAGGACCTACGTTTCCGTGAACGCACTTCATTTCGGTACACCTTGGCCTTAGACTTGTACTCATTCCGAAGTGCAGCGCGCATCTCGTCACATCTGCACTTCTGGTACAATCGCCCTGTAGAGCTCTCTTTTCATACTAGTTAATCCCGGCGTCCACCATGGGACAGGTCGAGCCCTCGCTTTCCGATGTTGGAGAGAGTTTTCTGCAGCGTCAAGGATAGCTTTGGTGACCCTGGATACTCTGCAGTCCAGGTCATTTATACTATCCGATTCTTCTTCTTCCCAATCCTGATCGGCAAGTTCTCCCTCCAGCATACATCGGAAAGCACTCCAGTCGTTTCTGCGGGTTATATATCCCTCTTCTTTACCGTGGGAACCCCTCGAATCTTGCTCTATACTAAATATCAGGGCTTTGTGGTCAGAACTCGTTTCTGATTTGAGGTACCAATCGACAATGTATCTTGTGAGTGTCGGTGATGTTAGCGTGAGGTCAATCCAACTGTCACCCATGCCACCAGTAAAAGTGGGGATGGCAGAGATATCATTTAGTACAACTAATTGACTCCTTGCGATAAACTCACTGAGCTTAGCGCCTCTTCTATTCGTTCGATTGGAACCCCAAACCGTGTTCCAGGAGTTGGTATCTGAGCAAATTATCACATTTCTACATCGATTTGTGATAATTTCCATGGCAGATATGTCATATTCAATGTCATTACCAATAGGTAGGTATGCGGAAACTAGGGTAAAGGATAAACCACCCCACTTAATATAGCATGCTACCATATCTGCCATAGAGTATTGCCTCAGTTCCATCACGTCGAGTTTCGGGTTATTAATCACGATGGCAGCTCTAGGCCTCCTCTCTGCACTGCCTAGAGCTATAACTCTCGACGTGAGACCAAATCCCGTGACCATGTTCCCACGGCAGGTCGGTTCCTGGACCGCCATGATGTCATATCGCTGACAGAGAGCACGAAGCTCATCTGCTACAACCCTTCGGCGGCCCATGTTGAGCTGGAGAACGGTAATTTTATTCATAATAGGTTCTTTTAGCCACCTCTTTGCACCATGACAAATGTATCGGGCACTCTCGGCTACCCGCCTTGTGTTTCGACAATCTTGGGTGGGCGTTTGCTCTCACACAATTAATACAAGTCGGGGCAACCTTTAATTGTTTCTGGGGACAATCTTTTATTACATGACCGCTGACTGCACACCAGATGCATATTACGGCTTCCCCAGGGCATGATGCCCTGGTGTGTTCATAGCCTTGACACTTGGTGCACCGAGGGGCGTCAAGATAGTCCTTGAATGTCAAGGACCACCATCCTCCATTCAAATTACCAATCTCCAGCAGTTGGAACCGAACCATCGGGTGCACTTCTAGGACCCAATTCTTCGTTAATCCGCTCCTAGCAATTGAGGAAAAAAGGGGCCGTATATCGTCACTAACCAATGGGGTGGGGACCGACTTCTCGGGTATTCTTCCCCACAGAAATCTGGCAAGTTCTTCCGAGCCCCATGAATGGGGCACACCCCTCACCTCCATCTTAGGTTTTTTCCTCAATGCTAACCTCGCTTGAAGACCGTTTTCGCGCAACGCCTGCCATCCTATAACTTTCGTGGCGTGAGAACTATCTTCTAGTTTAACTAAAATTGAGTCTCCCTTCGTTTTTCTAACAATAGAGGCACTTACACCAATCTCAGCAGGAGAAGGAAGCCTATTCATTACGTCCATAGCGCTCTTACCCGTTCCGCTTATTGTGAGATAAGTCGGTCTTGACTTAAGGGTCGGCTTCTGTGGAAGGGATTTCACAATATCTGCCATCGTCCTCGGTTTTTCTTTCATTGGTAGAAGTATATCTTCTTCATTTACTGCACTAGTGCTTTGCTTCGATCTTCTTTAAAGATTTAGCCTTCTTCCGGCTTCTTTTACTTCGAACGAGTTCGAACGTTTCAGTTTCTGCGAGCTTTGGATCCTTAAAGGTTAACACTTTTTCCTCCTGAGAGGATATAGCTATAGCCTTTTGAGGATTATATACGCTTGATTGGGAAGGTTGGTTTTCCACTGCTTGAATTGGCACCGGCACTTCTAAATTTTGGTTTTGAATAATCTTTACGACATTCGCAGTTTCCAATGTTTCTTGTACAACTCTTTTCACAAGTGCAGAGATATTATCATCCTCAGAATCCTTTTTGAGTTCATTGGTTCTAGTGATAACCTCTATTATGGAAATTAATCTATCCGTTTTATTATTTATATGATTTCGTGTAGCATTATTCATTTTTTTGTCAAAGTTTTTAAGGAAAATTCTTAAATTATTTTGAATGCTTTTAGCCTCTTTTAACAGTCGATCCTTATTGGCATCTTCTTGTTCTTCTTCAGCATCTGAGCTTGCCCTGTTCCGTGGTCGCTTGGCTGAGGGTCGTTGGTCTTTAAGGGCCTCTCCTTCGGCACCCTCCTCTTCCATTTCAACTTTTTATCAGCTATTAAGTGAGTTAAAGTTATCTGGTAACGTTAACTCAAACCTTAAAACTTTTACTCACCTTTCGCTATTTTAGTGTTTGTTGCTTTTTAACTTATAAAGTTGATAAAATTAGCTTACCTATAAGTCCTGGATAGTTTACAGAAGTAAAAAGATAAAAATTTAGATACCTTGGTCCAACCTAACCTTCACACTGATAATCAAAAAATAATGTTCAACGAAAATTTAGATTTAAGAGCAAATAAATTTAACTGAACATAATAAGAACACTATAAACACAGAACAAAAATTAACAATAACATGGAATATAACAGGAAACTTGATGAAAACTTTAACGCAAAATATAAGCACAATAGACACCTTAGTTAACCTCACTTTTTAGTCAACCTTAGTACTTTGACCTTATACCATTGTAGCTAACTCTTGAGAATGTCACTTCTTTTATCATTTTTAGGGTTCTGTTGCATGATTTCATTTCCCTTTTGAATTCTAGCATAAATATTGACTACCTGAAATAATTCTATTTTATATATATATATATATATACACACTCGTATATGCAGCAGAGAGATACCTGTAATAAACAGGTGACTCAAAGCATGAGACCTGACGGATGTTTTGAGATCTAAAAACATCTTCACTTATGTGAAATCCACAATTTACTTCCAAAATTACAAATTTGCCGGAGTAAGAAAATATTGTTAAAGAGAAAAAACTATACAGTGACGTTTTATGTTTTTTATTTACAATTTTTATTTTTATTATTATATTAAGGTTATTTAGATTTTTTTTTTTGTGTGTTTTTAAAGAACTTTTTATTGTAATTGAATAAAAAAAAAAAAAAAAAATGAACCTAAAGTGTTCTGTATTTTTGTAGTGCCTTGAATGAACAATCAATGACAATACTTAAGCCAAATTAAAAAGTAAATAAAGTTGAGGAGTTTGTTATTAATGAACGAATGAATGAATGAATAATATTTATTTACACATTAATATAAAATACAGTTAAAAATTGAAAAATAATTATTAATTTGTTATTAATGTATGTATTGAAATCGTGTTTCAATAAACTTTGTTGCAAACAAAAAAATATTTTAAAATCTTCAGTTTGAATATGTTCTATAAAAGGTTTTTATAAATTATCATAATTTAACTGTTATATATGCTTAAATAATTGGAATAAGATTTAATGAATACCATGCACAATACTTTTATTTGTCACAAAATGTCATTATCTCATTAAAGCACAATCACCTAAACAAAGTTTGAAGTAAAAGTAAAGTAACGGATAACAGTAAATATTGAAATATTAAATAGAGAAATCGAATAAATAATAATTATAACCGTTAAAGCCGTTCTCTTTAACAAAATTTTATTTCGTTTTTTTTTTTCTCTTCTAAATTATCCTTTTATTTTAATTGAGCATGGAGGAGTTTATTTTAATGTAAATTAATTTAATAAGTTATGATTTTATTGAAACGAGAGAAAAAATGTTTTGTTAAATAATAATTTAGATGAAATATATTTTCAACTTTAGAATTAGGTAGCCTGGAGTTCTCAGTGTTTGTTTACGGATTGGGGATTAACTATCTTCAATTTCGTATTCCCCGCCGTATTAGGTTACGGCTCTTGATTATTTGTTGACTTAAAAAAAAAAAACAGCTCCAGCTACCTGCATTACTTATAACTTTAGTAACTTTCAATATTTTTATTTATCTTTTGAATTATCAATAGTTAAAGAAAAAAAACCAAATCATGTATTTTATTTATTTTATTAGAGTTAGAGATTGTTTTCTTTCTATTGTTTAATTTACATTTTTTTTTCCACTATTAACTTTGAATTATTTATATATAATTTTAACAGAAGTAATTTATTTTCAGTTATTTTTTTTAATAATATTTTTTGTGAATGAAACATTTTAATTTTGTAATTCTCTCCTTTCAATTCCTTTAGTTTGTTTATTTTTCTATTTTCTCCACATAATTTAATACCTATTCTTTTCACTCGAAATTAATTCTTATTAGATGCTCAAAATAACTGGCAATTTTGAAACGGGGTCAGAGATCTATACTTGTTAATTTTATTATTTTATGGTATCGCTCTCCCCAACAATAATTATGAAACAAATAATGAGATCTCAAGTACAGAAATAGAATAAATAATAATTATAACTATGAGACAAATAATGAGATATGAAGTAGTAAATAGAAAAATACAATAAATAGTAATTAAAAAGATGGAAAAAATAAAGAGGTAAAGTGATAAAACATATAATAAAAAAAAGAAAAGTTAATTTGAGGTGTTTTACTTATAACAACAAATATAACTCTGTAAATGAGCTTAAGATCGGTAAAATGATATTACGACGCTTAAATATCAGCAGGAAAGTTTGAAAATATGTAAATTATATAATAAATCGAAAGTATGTATAAAGATGGGAGCGGGGTAGCCCACTGGTAAGGCAGTGGACTGCTGTGCTTAAGGTCCCAAGTTCGAATCTGACATGGCTTATGATATCTTTATTATTCGATACAGTTCGTCTCATGGGCCGAGAGACCCTCCTGGGGCAAACCCAGCCTCTATAAAGTGGGTACCCTTAATTGAAAAATTAAGGGGAAAAAACCTGGCGGTTGAGCGTGATCACGGTCAAATCAACTCCTTGCACGACCGCTGACCAAGAAACAGTACTCTTCCTTACATAGTACTGAACCCAAGACCCTTTATGGGTTGTAGTGGTACAGGTTTTTTTTTTTTTATGTATAAAGATATTCAATTTCAAACTTAAGGTATTAGTATCGAAAGTAGCACGGTCGATCTTTATTGTCGATATAGAGAGCTGACGATTACATGACGTCACAGTTGACTACTGAAGGGAAATGGCGGGAAAAATAACTCGGACAGAACAGCGAGCTGGAGCCTTATCAACGAAGGGGGGAAGGTGGTGGGGCCGGCAGTTCGGCAAGGCGCCGAGCGATCGCTGCGCCTTAGGCCACGCCCCGAAGCAGGGCTGCCCCATCAGCCGCACTTCAGTAGTGGTACCAAAAAAACTTGGTCAGGACAGGGTAACTAGGTGAAATTACACAAAACTTATTGTTAAAAGGGATTTTTAGTAACAACACAAGAAATCCCATATATTTCCCTCAGTCGCATCCCCTATCTATATATGAAATATTTTCATTAAACACCCTGTCAGCTAAAGTGTGGACGTTAAGGGCTGGGTATACTGGGGATGTCCCCCATGACTTATTTAACCTAACACTCACATTTATTAAATCATTTACCTCATTGTTGTTAGGCTACATGCCTAATATATTTCCATATTTTATTTTAATAATGTCAGTGCATAGAAATAGGAACCACCGCCTACAATCACGGGTCATGCCATGTCTTCCAGTTCCAATAGTAAAACGCATGATTCTCACCATCCATCATCCCATCAAATTTTCAAGTTTTACCTTTCGTCAAATTGCAAGTTACTTATTATAAAAGAAAATTAAAGAATGGAAAACTTGGGGCAGTGGCCATTTTATCTTGTTCAGCTTACAAACAAATACTCGAAAAAAAAAGAAGCAAAAAAAAAAAAAAAAAGGACGTTAAAGAAAGAAAATTGTCTGAAAAAAGAAATCGACAAAATAAAAAAAAAAATAATCAGGAAAAAGTGTTAGAAATCAATGAAAAATCTTTAGCTAATGTATAATGAAAACAAAAAAAGTCAAGAAGAGAAAACTGAAGAAAAAGAGCTAAGAAAATATTTTTTTCACAGTGTGCTTGTGTGCACTGTGCTTACGCTGAAATGGAGAATTTCAGGAAAAGTGTTCTGAGCTGTGCCAATTAAAACTTGACAGTTGTTCAGTGCAATCTGAATAAATTAAAGGAACTAACTGCCCAACATAGCGCCACCTAGTGGCCAATCAAGTCTAACAGAGACTTCCAAGTGTGGACCCCCCTAGGTGAACAGGGTCCAGTGCTCCCTCATTAAAGACTTCTTTATTCTTCACACGGCTATGTCTGGCTAAGGACTAACTAAGGGTACCCAGGTGGCCGGGAGGGCAGGAAGGAAGGCAGGCGGCACAGGATGGACTTAAAATATATGGACACTTGGGCAAGTAAGTCAAATGTTCTGTTCATGTGTTAATTTAAAAATGTACTATCAATAGAATAGTTATTTATTATACAAGTGACGAAAGTAGATCATTTTACAACTCGAGTGAAACGTTTACCCACACGAGCGAAGCGAGTGTGGTAATTTCACGAGAGTTGTAAATTCTTCTTTTTTCACAAGTGTAATATTAAATTTTTTCTGTAATCGTGTAATACATGATCAGATCTAACCAGAATATGAACAAAATTAGGATGTTGTGAAGATTATGGTATGTTGTTGGTAGGTTATAAGCATGGTTGTGAAAGGTTATAAGCAAAGTTATAAAACAACTAGTATTAATTTATTTAAACATTTTATTTATTATATATATTTATAGTTACATTACATTTTTTCCCTATTTTTATGTTGGGGGCGTTTGAATTATTTTGGTCATTAATTTTTGCGGAAATGGTGAATGAATCGGAATTCTGGCAGGCTGTAATATGAGAAGTGGAAGGTAGCGGTTGGTTTATGGCGGTATTATCTGTTTGGTCCTGCAATATTAGGTAGGTTAGCTGTCTTAGTTTTGCTTCCAATTGAATGTTCCACATATCCCTCAGCTACAGTAGTACTTTTCCATCCCCCATGATTCTTTAACATTAAAGTGAAGCAGAAGTTCTTCTATAGCAGTGTCCAGTGTATATTTTCGGATTTGGTTTCTGAAGAAAACTTGCAATGATTGATGGTATTTTACAGAGCGTGTTGATGCCAACTGGTTGTACTGTGCATTTTGAATTTTTATAATTAATGAAGAAACGAGAATGTTGAACTTTAGATGGTCGGAGTGAAACATATTTATTAAAAAGAGGTAAAAAAGTTATGTTTGATAGTGAATTTGTTACTATGAATGTTCTATCTGTATTATTGTTTGTATTATTTATATTAATAATTAATTTTTGGTCTGTTTGGGTGATGTTTGTTGTTTGTAGATTTAATAATTCGCTCACTCGACAGGCTCCAGCTACGCCAATTACTAATACTATCTAAAAAAAAAACATAAGTAACATGGGTTAGCTATCAAAATCAACAGTGAGAAAATCATTAAATATGTAAAAATGAAATCGTACCTTCATTAATAAAAAAGTTTCATCTGGAGCTTCAGCCAAAAATTTATCTATGTCATTCCGGCTCAATATTTCTGATTTATTTGGTTTATAGCCTTCTCCTTTTCTTTTTAAATACATTTTTAATTTCTGGAATTTACTTATGTCTACGTTGTCATTTAAATTTAATGTTGTTTTTAACATAGAGTAAATTGACCATAATGTGGAAGATTTATAAATTTTGGATAATTCACCAAAATAGGCTAATAGTACATTTTCTGTTGTTTTGCCTACGCCTTTTGTAATACACCAATCTTTATAATTCTTATATTTGTTATTGTAATTACTTTTTGATTTTTGAGGTATTAGTTGACTTAGTGCAATATTGGCATTATCTCGTACTTCTGGAGGAGTTAGTTCCAAATATACTTCTGTTTCATTATCACTATTCATTTCTATGTATAAATTGAAAATGTTTAATTAAATAAGAAATAATATAATAATAATAATATTTAATCAAACAGTGTTTTTTGAAGTTTTTTAGTAATATCAAAGATGTCTGTTTAAATTAAAATGATTGTGAAGTAGTGCAGTTATAAACAAGTGCAGGTTATAAAAAAGGAAGGTAATTATTATTATATTTAAATTTTAAAATATATTGATTATTTCCACCGATGATTCATTCATATTTCAATTTATTTTGTCAAAATAAATTCTTACAATGTTAAGAAACATTTAAAAGCATTTAATTTCCAACTTCAAATTATTTTTTAATTTATACTTATTACTAATTAAGAAGGCAATTCACTTTCTTCACTTGTGAAGAAAGTAATCACTTTCTTCACTCTATTGCAAAATGTTTCACTTTCTTCACTCATTTCAGTTTAGTAATGTTACCATTATTCAACGATTACAGAAAAAATAAATATTTGCTTTATTATATAAAAGAAAAATGTTGATCACTGCAATTTCCTACTTAACTTACAAACAACTACTAAGGGAGGGCACACTCCCCCCCCCTATCAGGGAATCGAGAATACCCGACCTTAACAACGGTGTTTTTTGCAAGCTCTGCAGAACTTTTAAGCAACACAAAATTCCCTCTGCGTTGTTTTAAAATATATTTAGTTCTTAGTAATTAATTATATTTTCAACAATTATATTAAAATGAATAATTTTTGTCGTTGTGGTAATAATTATAGTTCAGATAAGGACATTTTTTATTTCATTTGATAAACGACTTAACAATTTTTTATTAATCCTATGCTGTACTGAAGTGCGGCTTATGCGCCGTTCACTAAGGCGCCCTTCAAAGTAAGGCCCGATCTCCACTGATAAGGACCCTTTTGGGGGTTTAATTATCTCTGAAGAGCGAGCGGGAGTCGAAAGCTAGAATCTATTAAAGCCAATCAAGGCACTATTTAACTGAAAAAAAGGCGACGGGAGTTCGATAACATCACGGTCACATAACCTCTCAAAACAGGCTATGCCCATTAGCCGCTCTTAAGTACCTTTACCATGTATTGTTATAATATCAGGTTCTATACAAATTTTCCAACATTTTAATACATAGATGTGTGCTTTATACAGTACGCATGGCAATAATAAAGCATTTTTGTGTAATTCAAAAAGGATACCCCACATTACCCGAAGGTTTGGGTAAAGTGGGGATATTTTGTATTTTTATTAATTACAGCTTAACCATTCCGATTTATCCAAAACACTTAACAATCATAAAGATAGGTAGTAGACCTTTAAAAAATTTAAAATCATGTTAGATTTTTAGTGAAAAATGTACCATTCACAAGAAAAAAAAATCTGGTGCGTGCGCGCAACACACAACTTTCACTTACCACTTAGATTAGAAATTAATGCGTTGTTGTGGTCCCCTCCGTTTGACCAATTTTGATGAAATATTGGCTATCACATATTTGGCATATACATACATGAAATACCCAGTTTGATCAAAATCGTTAAAACCGTTTTTGAGAAAATAAAAAAAACACGTGAAAATGATACAAAATTTATTAAATAAAGTCCCCCATCCGGTTGATCAATTTTGATGCAATGTTGGCTATCACATCTTTGGCATATACATACATCAAATACCCAGTTAGATCAAAATCGTGAAAGCCGTTTTTGAGTAAATAAAAACAACACGTGAAAATGATACAAAATTTATTAAATAAAGTCCCTCATCCGGTTGATCAATTTTGATGAAATATTGGCTATCACATTTTTGGCATATACATACATCAAATACCCAGTTTGATCAAAATCGTGAAAGCCGTTTTTGAGTAAATAAAAACAACACGTGAAAATGATACATAATTTATTAAGTAAAGTCCCCCCTCCGGTTCATCAATTCTGATGAAATGTTGGCTATCACATCTTTGGCATATAAATACATCAAATACCAAGTTTGATCAAAATCGTTAAAACCGTTTTTGAGTAAATAAAAAAAAGACGTGAAAATGATACAAAATTTATTAAATAAAGTCCCTCATCCGGTTGATCAATTTTGATGAAATATTGGCTATCACATTTTTGGCATATACATACATCAAATACCCAGTTTGATCAAAATCGTTAGAGCCGTTTTAGAGAAAATCGAAAAAAACGTAAAAAGTTATTAAATAAAGTACCCCCTCCCTTTGAGCAATTTTGATGAAATTTTTGCTGTCACATTGCGAGCATATACCTACACTAAATACCAAATTTCAGGTTCCCACGGTTTATAGTTTTTGAGCTAGTCTGTTCACACACACACACACACACACACAGACCATTTCGCGGGACTTGGTTATTTGGACTCAGGGGGCCCCAAAACGTGTATTTCCGTTGAAAACCGGAAGTCGAAATTTTTCACGATCGCAATACTTCCACTTCCTATATATTTCATATATAGGTAAGTGAAAGTAACAAAAAATGTCCCCACTTTACCCTACTCTCCCCTAAAATTTAAATTAAAATTCATGTTAAATTTTCATTACTTATTTTTCAACTATCTAGAAATTATTTCTACTTCCTTAACACTTTGGCTGCCATGTCACCTGAAATCGAGTAACTGTTCTCTTGCCATAGAATTAAAAATTAAAATTGTGTCGAAACGATAGCGTGACTCTCAGATATTCTTTTTCGGCAGTCAAAGTGTTAAAGATCTAATTATTTGGCCGAGGAGGCATTCTAGTGATGGCCACCGGTGGTACACGACACCTGATGAGGCAGTCATGTGTGAGCCACGTGTGGTAAACGCCGGCTACAGTTTATAAACAGACCACTGTTTATAAGTAAAGGCGTTCTGTTCATGGGAAAGAATTATCGATGTGTTTTGGTTGATACACATTTAATGGAAATTATTTGTTTCCATGGTAACTAAATGAAGTTTTCAACAATGAAATTGAAAATTCATTCCCGTATTATCACTGATGAAAATCAAAACTTTTAATTAACAATAAAAAATTATATTTTACTTTAAAGAGAAAATACGTGATGCCCAAATTATTAAAGCATTTAAGGTGTGAAAAAATATGGTGCAAGATAATCTTTAATTATATTTTAAATATAGAAACTTATATTTTAGTTTAAAATATAAGTTAAAATATAAGTAAGCCTAAGATGTGCCTCAGTCACAGTCACAACAAGTTATCTCGTGTGAACCTGAGTAACAATGAGCTATAATGTACCTTCTTATGTATGAAACAAATAATAATTTAATAACAATAATAAACTTTTAATTAACAATAAAAAATTATATGTTACTTGAGAGAGAAAATACGTAATGCTCAAATTATTAAAGCATTTAAGGTGTGAACAAATATGGTGCAAGATAATCTTTAATTAATTATATTTTAGTTTAGAAAGTTTAGTTCTAAGATGTGCCTCGGCACGACAAGTTATCTCGTGTTAAGCTGAGGACGTTAAATAAGTGAACCGGAAAAGAAGAAAGCTGGTCGTGAGATATACAGTCGTCCGCTTGTGGAGACCGTCTTTTTTTTCCGAGATATATCGTTCAGTGCCAATAAAGGGTTAATTAATTATACTTTAGTTTAGAATCTTTAGTTCCACAATAGATTTCTGAAGTCAATAAAAAGTGATTTTAATACAGTAATCGTTCTCGGTTTCCAGAAAGGCATAAGAGGAAAACTTGACTACACCCTCTAACGATTCACCTTCACGATATATTTGCAAAAAGCAACTCGCAGTAAAAAGTAAAAAACAAACAAGCAGTAGGAAAAAAACTGGACTGTTAATGAAATTAGGTCCTTTAAAAAAAAGAATAAGCAATAATGAATTAAAAAGCACTGAGAAATGTCAAGTTTTCCAATACAAATACTCTATAACTTATGGAGATATACAAATATAAGCATAAAAGTATGGAAAACTGTGTGAAGTTGAGGAACGGCATTTGCGCACATCCCACCAGATTTTTCTATTTTCATTCATTCTTTCACAGAAAAAAAAAACACACATTGTTTGAATGTATAACCGTTCATATACACACCCTCTCCCCTGGCCCGGGAAACCCCATATAGCCTAACAGGCGAGGAAGGGAAGGACCAAGAAAAAAGGAAAAAAAAAAAGTTTGAATGTATTTAAAACAACGGTATTTTTAATTTATGGATGTATATCAATCATCAGAATTTTTACTCACTAAACAATGGCCGGTATCGAAAGAGCGTTGTTTTTGGTATTGGTACACATCCATACTTGACAGAAAGCGGCTAATATTGGTATTATTAAGAAGCTAATATCTTAAAAGAGATTAACAGAATCAAACATTGGCTGTAATTTTTATTCCTCCGATTAGAAAAGATGAGAGATGTTAAAGATTTGAAATTAAAAATTACATAAGAATTCCAGCAGGAAAAATTCTTGTATAATTTCAACAATTTCCACATACTAGACACCCAATAAATAAATCTTGGATGACCGATTATAGTCCCCAACAAGTTTAATATACCTTCTTATGTATGAAGCAAATAATAATAATAATGCAAACAGGTTTAATATCAATTCAATATTTCCTCACCATAATAAATCTGCTCCCTCTCTTCTTCTTTGATATCGATTCTGGGAACTGAAGCAAAATCAAATGATGGTTAAATTTCTAGCAATAATCACTGCATCAATTTCATAATTTTATTCTAAGCTGAATTGAAAAATGCTATTTTAAATAAAAATAAAACTTTAATATTTCTTTAAACCAATGGATTTATCACAAAGGCTTTCATGAACAAATAGGCTTACACATAAAAACAAAATGGAATGGCATATAAATAAATGTTCTCACCATCTAGCATCTCACTTTCTTCTTTAACGTGAACCAGCTCACCTACAGATATATAAGAAGGTTTTAGATGACATGTTTGTAACAAATCAAAGTATTTTTTTAAATAAAAAAATGTAAAATGAATCAAAAGTTACTTAGCAACCCAGAAAGAACTTAGCTTAACTCTAAGATCTATAACTACAATCAAACAAGATGACATTAACAAATAGTTTCTGAATAATTAAAAGATAATTAATAGTCGTCTAATATTTTTATCGAGGGCTGGAAGAATCACTATTTAGGGTTTGTGAACAGGAAATAAATGACAAATTTATATTTTCCTCACAATGACGAATGACCAAAATCACACCCGAATACAAACGTCTGTCTCCTGATAGAGGATCTTTATACCCACAATGCCTCTCCCCCCACCCCCCCCCACTTTTAGCAACAATCCACAACATAATTGAGAAATATCTTGCCATAGCCCAGTTTGAACATGAGAACTCGAACATAATAGTACACTGCCATGACACTGAGTGAGACCATTCCCAAGCTGTTATATAGCTGTATGTGATATTAAAACAGTAAATGATATCGTCCATACAAGGGACAATTTGTGAGAAAAGGTTAAAGTTCAAACAATACTTTTTTCACCTTTGTAAATCTGCTCCCTCTCCTCTTCCTTTTTAACGATTATGGGAAAGGAAACGAAATCAAAAGATTATTTCATTTGAAAGTAATAATTTTCATTAAAGCAGTAATTTCACATTTGATTTACCCCTCCTTCCCCCCTCCCATATTTTTTGTCTTTCCGATTTTTATCGCTAATAGAGAGCTTCTTCCCTTCCAGTAAATTTAATGCCGCTCCGAAATTAACCAAATTATTTTAATAAATATAGCTGAATGTTTGCAGCTTTTATTTCCTCATTTCAGATTGCAATAAAAAAGAAGAAAATCCCGACCTCACCGTTGGTTTTATAAAATAGGGAGCTATTTAAAACCTGAAATATTTCTTTATAGGGCCTAAACAATTTTTTAGCAAATCCACGCAGGTATTGTTTTAACCTAGCTATGGAAAAAATGCACTAATTTATTCCGAATTGTTGAAAATTATTAATGAATATAAAGCCAACAAATGAAAAAATAGGATAAAAACAAAAAATAAAATAAAATGGCATATAAAATAAATGTTCTCACCATCGTCTTGCATCTCACTTTCTTCTTTTACGTGAACCAGTCCATCTGCAGACATATCAATAATGTAGAATAATAACAATTAGAGCAGGTTTAACATTTATTGAACATTTTTCTCACCATAATAAATATGCTCCATCTCCTCTTCTTTAATATCAATTGTGTGAGCTGAAGCAAAATCAAATGATTGTTACATTTCAAGAAAAAATTTCTTTTATAGCATTAATTTCAAATGTAATTCTAAGCTTAAGTGATGAATGATATTTCTTTGATGCGCGGTCATTAGGGTCACTTTTTGAGCATTTGGAGATTATGTTGTACTATTACAGCATGAAATCAGAGCTACCGGTTGGTATTAAGGTCTTACGTCGAACTATGTTGTTTTATATAAATAACAATTACAAATAATATCAATAAATAGATTTTAATTAATCCAATCTTAAATTGTGGCTAACCACCAATTTTAAATTATTTATAAATAGATTTTACACAATGTTTTGAACTTTTATCTGGCTCTCCTGAAAAATTCAAAATTTTGACTTAATCCTGCCGCTGACTGTGCACCAAAGATTTATCAAAATACAAATATAAAATAATAAAGTAAAGAAAGAAAAATTACAAAATAAAATATCAATACTTCTTCATACTGATGGAGGTAGCAGAAAGGCTTTCATTAACAAATAGGCTTCAATAAAAACAAACAAAATAGAATAGCCGATAAAATACATTCTCTCACCTTCATCTGCAAATTGCATCTCAGATTCTTCTTTAACATGAACCAGCCCACCTGCAGATATATAAAAATGTTTTAGATAACATATCTTTAATAAATCTAAGTACTTTAATATTTTAGAAGAGACAATTTACTACTGCAACAGTTAGCACATACTGACTTTGGAATAAAGACCTGGTCAGGGTTAAGGGTAAAACACAAACGGCAGATTCCTATCCTGGTAGTGCCATGTACCGCTCCATTTGGAGCAGGTAAGAGGGTGTTTAGCTTTCAAAGACAAGTTCATTACAAACGGTATTTATGTAATTTCCAACAAGAGTAAACAAATGATTTAATAGCTGAGTTAATGAAAACGAGAATCTCTGTGAGACTGATGTACTTCCTTACATACACAAATAAGTTATGTTCCGTTTGTAGGATAAAAAAAAATGTATTATGCAATTATATAATATAGTACTGTAAAAACAAGAACATTAGTTTACATTAGAAACAATAGTTTGATGGAACTTTTTATTATTTCATATTAACCGATTTTTTGTATTAAATATATTATGCTGTATAGGTAACAGGGAAACCGGTTCAAGTGTTCATTAAAATAATGAAAACTACCAAATCTACTTTCAATAACTTTTTTGTCAGAGTTACAAAAACAATTACTTCTTTAAAATATATACGAAAATCATAAAGAACAGAAGAAAACTAAAAAGATCTAACATTAAAATAGGTGGAAAAAAAAAACTTACATGAATACTTTTCTTCTTCAGTCATTTGGTATAGCACAGAAGCACCACAAAAGATGTACCTTAAAAAAAAATTAAATACAAAAAAAATTAGGCAGTAGACTTGAAATGATGGGAATGATATTATTAAGAAAATACATTAGTTTGCTGTTGATACCAACTTGCAAATATTTTGCTAAAACCAACAAAATATCAATTATAAGCTCGGAATAATAATTCCTGTAATATTAGATTTAAACACAGCATATCTTCAAATGTTCTAGAAATTATATGCATCGAATTAATTTATTTGAAATACAGAATAAAGAAACGTGAAGAGCATTGGACTTAAAGTAAAAATTTTTATTTTATTTTACAATAGCTATTTTAGAACAAAAATACAAACTACTCACTACCATTAGAGGTAAAATTAATAATGGCTTAACTGAAAAATCTGATAATAAAATACTCGACGAAATGTTAGGAAAAACGTCATAAGAAAATATATTTGGTAATTCAAATGCAAAGCTTCAACAGATAATTTGAGTCAACTTCTTATAACAGGAGAATTACTTCAAACATGACAACCTGGCACCAAATAGGTTCGACACTGTCCGCCAGCGAGCTGTTAAGGTGCCTTTACACCTTACGAACCTCACCTTCGAACAAGTTCTCCTTCGAACCTTGCCGTACCGACGTGAAGCGAACAGCCATTTATACTTCACGTGACGTTAAGCGAACCAATATGGCTGACGCACCCCAAGCTAGCTTATGATAAAGAAAAAATCTCCTTTATCAACATATTTTATATTATCTGTAAAATAAAAAAATAGGAGACGAATTACAACATATCAAAAATTACACTAGTATCACAAACAAATCCTGTCACTTAGAAAAATCCAAATCAAAAGTGACACTAGCGCTACCCCCGAACCCAGGCGAACAGATGAAGTACCTAGAACAGCCGAACAGTCGACGTGAAGGCTTCACGAAGGTTGTTCGAGGGTGGTGTTCGAAGGTAAAGTTCGTAAGGTGTAAAGGCACCTTTAAGGTGCCTTTACACTCTACCAACTTTACCTTCGAACACCACCCTCGTATTGTTGTCATTGGCGGATCCAGGGGGGGGGGGGGGCTGCAGCCACTCCCTTTGGAAAATTTTTCGTCATTTAAAGATAGAATTTGACTTTATTTAATGTAAGAAAGCAAGATAAAGAACAAACAATGTGCAGAACAAGTAGAATTTTAGTTATGGGAAATGAACATAGAGGTAAAGAAGCTGATTAGCAGATCCAAATGAAGGGTTGTGGGGCTGCAGCCCCCCCCCCTTTAGGACTGCAGCCCCCCCCTTTACGATAGGCTGGATCCGCCCATGATTGTTGATAATTTGTTTAACGTCCCTTTATGCTACTAAGGCTAATCGGACGATGCTACAGTGGATTCCTAAATTTGGCCTATCCAGGTATAATTAAGATAGGGATCTTCCTTAAATAACAATATCATGGCTTTGGACACTAGCCTCGTTCGGTCTATCAAGAAATTTGAATGTTTTCGTCTATCTGACGTTCACATCAAATCTCTATCACCCCAAATCTTTAAAATTTTCGCCATACAATATTAAACGGACTTTATCCCAATTAATTGAACAGCATTGAAATCACCAACATTTTAAGATACTTTGAGCAGTCCCACAGAATGATATGGTTAATGTTTTCATCCATCTTCTTTGTCTGTTCTCGTCACAGATTTAGTAACTTAAATAGAATATATTATCTTTTCAGAAAAATTGGGCTAAGTCACCCCGCTTTAAGTCAAATGTATTTCGTTCTTGTTTGTTGTTGAAATAGTACTCGTAATTAACTTTACCAAGCTCTTCGAAGATGGCAAGTGTCGCACCATCTACGTGCATACATACTCTGATTTCCCGGGCTTTGACCTTTAGTGAGATGCCATTATCATCTATCCTTAAATTGTCCGGGTACTCTTTCGCCTCCATATATTCCTACCTTTCTTCAGTGTCTGGAGGTTGTTGCCTCTTCTACCCGCATCAGGTCTAAGCTTGGAATTGTTATAAAATATTATAATTCATTAAGCATTGTACCTAATTGTCATGAAGTGATGTAATTGTCAGGTAGTTCAGGTATTGGTTTATTAGCGTGCAATAGTTGTTATAGCAATAGAGTGCTACAGTAGATTAAAAGCTAAAAATCATGAAGTTAGCACATATTCATACAACAGAAGGAAGTTGGTGGAATATAAGCCCATAGTAACAAATAAATTTGTGTCCCACAACCTGATAAATATTGTTGATTGTGAAATTCACAACTAACTAAACAAATGAAAAAAACAACCGGTTATAAGTCTTCGTTACGGAAATTAAAACGTGTTTGTTTGAGTTAAATGATTTAAAATTGGTCATCTTGTTACTTAAACCAGTTATATAATGTTACACTATTAGGTATATAACTAATAAAAATATTAATGCGCCGGGCTAATTCGTCTCATATTTTTATATTATTCAGATAATTTAAAATATATTGATAATGGAGATTTTTTCTTCATCATAAGCTAGCGTTGGGTGCGTCAGCCATATTGGTTCGCTTAACGTCCATGTTAAGTCTAAATGGCTGTTCGTTTAGCCGTAACGCCGGTACGGCAAGGTTGGAAGAGTGTAAAGGCATCTTTAGGCCGAGCGCACACTGACACACGCGACGCAGAGCAGTTCTTGTATTAAATAGGAAACTGCGCTGCCCTGCTCTGCGTCCCAATATGCGCTGTTCCTATCTAATGCACCTTTCACAAAAACTGCTCTGCCTCGCGAGTGCCTCAGTGCGCGCCTAGCCTTAGTGTGGCTTACCGATTAGTAGTTAGATAAGCTTTACGGAGTTGAGCCCAGTGGCGGATCCAGAAGATTTCTGAGGGGGGGGGGGCGCACTTTTTTTTTTTTTACATTTCATGAGTAATGAAGGCCATAATTTAAAATACATATTGGTACATAATGACGTTATAAATTACAGTAAATGTTTTAATACAATTCATTTTCAATTAGTGGACTTGAAAAATGACTAAATATAGCTCATTTCATATACAAATAATAATACTTTATGCGTGTCCTCACCTCTCGGGGGGGGGGGGGCGCCCCCCGCGCCCCTCCCCTAGATCCGCTACTGGTTGAACCTCACACTCCAACAGCCCGGTCGGAACAGTGTTCGGCATTTCTAAATAGGACACGATCTCGAACAGGTACTTTATCCGTTCACCTGTGTGTTCGGGAATAGCGCTGGTGTTGCTGTTGAGTTATTTAAGATAAGTTATTAGACCTTCTTTTAGAATTTTCCTTACGTTGTTTTTTTTCATGTTAAGTAAGAGCAAAAGTCAGAGCAGCCGCTAGTTCCAAGTTAGCCGTCTTTTTAATGAGAATTGTATTGAGTGCTCAGGAATCATTTTTCACTTTTCAGTGTAAATTGCTATTCTTTATGCGTCGGTATGGCACGGTTTGAGGTTATCCGTTCGAGGGTGACAAGGCAAATAAGACAGACTCAGAGTAAAGGCACCTTATGATAAGCTTCTAGACCATCTTTTAGAATTTTTCTGACGTTGATTAAATCCATAATAAGGTAAAGCAAAAGAGAGAACAGATGCTAGTTCCAAGTAATGAAAATTGTCTCCTTTTCAGTGTAAATAGCTGTTCTTTGCCTGTTGCTATTTTAACTTGAACATTGGTCATTATAGCAGGACAACATAAGAAATTTTCCTGGAAAACGCATGCGTGGACTTTGGCGTCAATTTGGTGGCCAATAGAAACTCCATAATAATTAGCGTACCTTACTTGGTTGTTAGTTTATGCTTTGTTTTTATTTTAAAGTGTCTGTTGTTAATATAAGTTAGTTTGCAAAAACGATTATGTGACCATAAGAGCATAGAATGACAACACACCTTCGTTCAGTTACGACTCCTAAAAAAAGAAAGTGCCAGGAAAATTAACTAAACTTATCTTAATTCAAGCTAGAGAATTTTTTTTCTGTATTCACGATTATTTAAAACCACACAAATGGAGTCATATAATACGAGTAGATTAGATTTTTGTGAAACACCGCAGCATTACCATAAAGAAAAAATTATGTTATCATGGATATGTTATTAAAATTGTATTTTATCGTTCCTTTGTATTATATTTTTAATTTCACTTACCTATATATGAAATATATAGTAAGTGGAAGTATTGCGATCGTGAAAAATTTCGACTTGCGGTTTTCAACGGAAATACACGTTTTGGGGTCCCCCGAGTCCAAATAAAAGGTCTGTGTGTGTGTGTGTGTTGTTTGTGTGTGTGTGTGTGTGTGTGTGTGTGTGTGTGTGTATGTGTTTGTTTGTGTGTGTGTGTGTGTGTGTGTGTGTGTGTGTGTGTGTGCGCGTGTGCGGCATGCGTGCGTGTGCGTGTGCGTGCGTGATTAAACTGAGTATTTGATGTATTAAATTCCCGAGATATGACTGTAAAAATTTCATCAATATTGATCTACCGGAAAAGGGACTTTACTTAATAATTTTTTTATCATTTTCACATGTTTTTTTTTATTTACTCAAAAAAAGGCTTTTACGATTTCGATCAAACTGGGTATTTGATGTATGTATATGCCAAAGATGTGATAGCCAACATTTCATCAAAATTGGTCAAACAGTGGGGCACTTTATTTCATAATTTTTTTCCAATTTTTACCTTTTTTTCGATGATCTCAAAAACGGCTTTAACGATTTTTATCAAATTCGTCATGTTTAATGAAAATCAGGTGTTCTTTAATATCAGGTAAGCTTTATCATTATTAAAATGTTCTGAGGGGGCTTTTTTTGGGGGTTAGGGGCCTTTTTTGTTTCGTATAAAGTACCTTTCTTATATGGAGACATTAACTGTCTCTCATTACGCCTAAAAATAAGAAATGGCTAAATATGAGATATGATAAAAATAAATAAAGCATAAAGAGGAGACAAAAAGAAAAATATTCAATCAACTCATAAAACTCGTTGAGCCCACGCATGCGGAGTACACCTTTAATGACTGACCATTGTTCATAATTAAAGCCGTTCTGTTCATTTGAGAAGTGACAATTAACAAAACGCATTAATTTCTAATCTAAGTAAGTTGGTAAGTGAAAGTTGTGTGTTGCGCGCACGCAACAGATTTTTTCATCAATAATTGTATTTTTTTTTTTAGTTTGTGATTACAAGAATGTATATATTTAAGACTATATTAGTAGGAAAATAAATCATTTAAACATTTTTTTTCGCTTATGAAAATTAAATACATATTTATTATTAGAAAATATTTTTTTTTTTAGGTTATTAATTTAAACATTGATGGTAAATTTATATCTGAACCAAAGTTTTTACTCGATTTAACCGCTAAATATTTATATAATAACAATTCTTTTTTATTGACAATAATACAGATAGCACTTTCATTCTTTCGTACAAAATATTTAAAATTGCATTGATCCGGTATCTGATTATTATGGTTTGTTTTTTTATTGCAATTGATAATTATTTTATGAAATGTAGTTTCCTTGTATTGATCTCTATGTCTTCTTCATCTATTTGTCATAATTGAAAACATTACCTGACTAGTGATGGTTCGGAAATAATGGACCTGTTATTTTGTAACAGTGTCCAAACTGAACTTTGTACCTGTTATCAACTTTCAAAAATAACAGGTACGGCTTAAAGTATAGTAACACATAACCGCACCGCAACAGGTGCGTGTATCGGATCTGAATCATTTACGAAGGATAGATAGTAGCCGGTCACCCCATGCCCGACACATAGTGTGTAGAATAACATAGAGGAGTCACCACGTGGTTGGAAGTGTGCACCGCTTCCCCCACTCCGGGAGGTCCCAAAGCGCTCCCGCATTTTACCAGCCCGAAATTAATCTGTCGATTATTGATCGTGCATTGCTTATTTTTATTTACAAGAGCTCTTTTGGAGTATTTTGTTTCTTTCTTTTTTGTTGTGATAGTTGCAGTTCATAAAATATCCGAAATGAGAGGAAAAGCAACTTCTCACTTATCTAAATTAACTTCTCTCGGATGTTTTCAATTGATACGATTATGTTTTACTATTTGTTCAAATTTTAGTTCTTCTATTTTAGACTTCGGGTTAGTACTTAATGAAAAGACAAATAGGTAAAAGCAATAATGAGAGAAAATCGGGAACCCACAAAAAATAGTTTCATTTGTTGTGAACATTTTAAAGAAGACGATTTCGATAGAACATCACTGTTTAGAACTTGGATATTTCTTTTCTGAATTTTCATGTAATACCATATATATTGTATATGGTATTATTCCATGTAATAAATGATATAGGAAATTTAAAGTATGAATAGGTGGTTTCAACGGTTATCAGAAGTTCTAGGGAAACAGGATTCTTGTGCTTCTTTGTCTGGTTTAATAGTTTAAAAAATGTGTACTGCACATTGGTCAAGAAAGAGAATGAGTTAAAGTATATTCCCTCATACAAAATAACCCAAGACCACTTAGAGAGATTATTAGTTACATTAGAAGTAGAGGAGAACATAATAATAATCCCAGTGGTCTTGAGTTTTGTAAAGTTTTTAGAAAAATCATTGTACAAAGAGCTTCATCTTCATCAAGTGGAGGAAATGCTATCCCGTTGGATAAAAATCAATATTTTGGGAATAAATGTTTGCGAAGAGAACAACGTAGTTCAAATAAATCTCAAAACCTAAGAATATCGTGGTGGAAGAAAAGAAAGCCACAGATACATAAATTTTTGTTTTCCCAATTCCTTAATTTAAATTTCTTTTATCTTTTCTTCATTGATTATCTTTTCACTCAATGGTCGAGGTAGGCAGTCTTTTTTAAATATTAGAACCTTCGAAGTCTTCAACGTTGAAAGCAATGACATACTATCGAATTAATATATTACATAGTAGTTGATGTAATTGAAAATATTGCTTGTAATTTACATTGTTATTTTTATTTCAAATATTGTGATTTTTTATTCCAAAAATGCATTTAAATTAAAAGTACTTAGTAACTTAATAAGATTAACCAAAAGTTAATAATAGTGTATTTTATCGGATTCATATTAAAAAGACTCAAAATATCATGCAAAGAGTGCTTAAAGGCAATTAGTGATTCGCCACTAAATACAACAAAGTCTGCTGGTCATTAAAAATCGTGGAGGGTTGTTTCAACCAGCTTATGATGTTATAAGAATTTGTAAATTTGTTGAGTTAATATTAATTTTTTATGGAATTCATATAAGAAAATCGCCATGTAAACAAATTGCTGGCTCAATGTTTAAACAAGAACTTTTTCATTTTTTCTGAACATTGGATTTAAACTTATTAATCCAAAATATCCGGTCATCTTATGTTAATATAAAAATTAAAAACCGACTTCTTATAGGAATTAATCAATAGGAAAAAATAAAATTCCTCATAAACTGCCTAAATCGAACCATTTTAAAGGCCAGTAAGTCTTCAGACATAACATTCCATGATGGTTTTTTAAGGTTATAAAAATGAATCTTATAATGCTAAAAGATTAATTAATAGTATATTAATACCTCACTTTATTTAATACACACAAGCGGTGCCAAATCCTTCCTGTGTCCAGGAGATTTAGTGAAGAGGAAGGAGAATTGGCACCGCTCGGAAGCGAGCTCCGTGGTGCAGTGGTAAGCATAGCGCGTCACGCGGAAGACCCGGGTTCGACTCCCGGCGGAGCCTAATCTTTTCTCTTCACAAAATAAATTATTTATAATATGTTTTAACATCGATGTTTTGACAATAACAAATATGTTTTAAAAGCGATGTTTTGACAATAACAAAGTGCCACCTGAAAAATGACTATAATACAATCTATAGTCATATTTAGGTGGCATTTCCATCTTAGATGTATAGTACTACATACTATACAACAGACGGCAGCTACAGTTTATTTTTGTTAAAAATGTTGCTTGGCATTATTTTGCCCCGACCCCATCTATTATAAAAAATAAACATGCTCAAATAAATCTCTGGATTCACTTTTTAAAAAACTTTATTCAAAGCAAACACTACAAATATTGGAAAACTTTACTATCTACTATCTACAGATATTAAAACAATGACAATGGTAGCCTACACGTGGAATATATATATAAATATATATACTAGGAGTTGCAGACTGTTGACTCAGAGGTATCTGAGTCAGTACTAGTAGTTAGGTACTAGTAGTTTCAAGTGCTTCAAAATCATCATTTAAGATTACAGGTAAATCTATTTTATCGAATGTAATGATTAATGTCTTAAAGTTACTGAATTCATGATAATTAGATAAACTGTCTGAATTAATATAAAACCTCCTAGTTTGGTTTACAATATTTTCCTTAATATCAAACTTAATAATAGAAGTAATGGGTAAATTTGTAGGAATTGTTCCATTGCTGGATAGTACAACATAAGGCATATCAAATGTTAAATAGGAATCTCTAATATCAATGTATTTGATGAAAGGAGAAATATCAAGAATATTAGTGGACACACAATTTGATAGATTGTTTCTTAGGGCGTTTACAATGCAAGTATCATTTATTATTCTAAGGTTAGTGCAGTAATAATTAGCCTTGATAAAAGTACAGTTTCCTGCAAATATTTCGTGTACATTATATAAAGTTAGGTTATGCTTAACTAGAGTAGTTATAACTTGATTTTTGTCTCAAACAGGAACTGATAAGAGATAAACTGTGTTAAAGGAATTAGACAGTTTTAGAATTTTTATAATATAATTAATTATATTTTGTCTAATGGTACAAGAGATTTTGCTTGTCAGCCAAATACTTTCTAAATCATTGGGATTAAGACTCTTATCATCAATGTCTGTCTGTTTAATTATATTAGAGTGGGGAATTTCCATTCTACACATTTCAAGAGAATTCTCTATATCAATAACTTGAACTGCTAAATATGTAAGAACATTGTATAGCTCATTAAAATGCAGGGTTGCTTGAATTTTGTCCATTGTCTCAGTTACCTGATTCATTCTTTCGTTATTTTTGTTCAGTAACTTGACATCTTTCTCTAATGTCTCCGTTAACAGCTTGCTAATTTTTATTTCATTTTCGGGTACCACTACTGAAGTGCGGCTGATGGGGCAACCCTGCTTCGGGGCGTGGCTATCACTCCCTTTCGGAGGGGAAATTCTCGTCAGCTGATGCCCCCACCACCTTATCACTATTTCCCCTCCTTTTTAAAAACAGCGCGTCTTGCTTGAGTGTTCACGTCATTTTTACGTCACTAGCCATCTTACCAATTCTCCAATTGATACATTGATTTTTCACTTGCTACTTTTAAGTCGATATACTTCTCCGACTTTTGAAGTAACGGCCTTTTAGGAGTCCATATTGTTCTCCGACTTTTGAAATCATTGCCCTCAGCTTTCATACCATTTTTAGAATTATCAGTAATTCCGAAATCGATAGAAAGTTTTTAATAAAATTAAGAGTTATTTACTTCATATACTACGGGATTTTCTCTATTTCAAATTCAAAGAGTTACATTTCAACTTTCATAAATACAAGCTTCATTACATTATTGATGGAACGCGCATTTAACAAATCAATGAATTCTTATTCAAAATAAAATATTAGCCTGTAATTTTATTCTTTCCAACTTTTATTATTATAAATTTAAACTATCATCATTTAATTATACTATACAGTAATAAAATAGATTATTAAGCTAAGTCCCCTTTTCTTTCCTATCTTCATCAGTGATTTGGAATACTTCTTGCATTGAATGGTATCACCAATATACCTACTTTATGTTATTGGCAAACATAAATATTTTTTATTGCTCATGTCTGTGGATGACCTTGCAATTTGAAAATTCTGAAAGGTAGGCCTACAATATGCAAGTTGCTTGTGTATGAAAACCAGATAATAGAAACAGTTACAGAATATTTGTATCTTGGAGTCCCCTTTAGTAACGCTGGACTTAAAAAAGTTAATTTGAGCTGTTTTACTTATAATAAGAAATATAACTCTGTAAATGAGCTTAAGATCGGTAAAATGATATTATGATGCTTAATTCTCAGCAGGAAAGTTAAAAATATATAAATTATATAATAAATCAAAAGTATGTATAAAAATATTTAATTTCAAACTTAAGGTATAAGTAACGAAAATAGCACGGTCGATCTTTATTGTCGATATAGAGAAGTGACGATTACATGACGTCACAGTCGACTACTGAAGGGAAATGGCGGGAAAAATAACTGGGACAGAACAGCGAGCTGGAGCCTTATCTGCGAAGGGGGGAAGGTGGTGGGGGCGGCAGTTCAGCAAGGCCCCGAGCGATCGCTGCGCCTTAGGCCACGCCCCGAAGCAGGGTTGCCCCATCAGCCGCACTTCAGTAGTGGTACCCATTTTCGATATTATGTTCCATATGATAGTTATTATTTTCCAAGGTTTCAATAATTTTGTCATAATGGGCCTTGCCTTCGGCGTCCATGTTTCCGGTTACCCACCCGATGACGCTCCCTAACGCGTTAGTTATTCCGCGTTTGGTTATTTTTTGGGGAAGCATATTGTTGCGGCCAGCGGGGTCAGACAAAGCGCCTATGGTGAACAATACGTCCATTGTTCGGTGCGGCACGGGCTGCCGGCAAAGATCAAAGACTTTGTTCTACCTACATGAACCCCGAACCTTCTAGAATCTTCCTAAGGCGTATAAATACCAGCTTTAACAAGCCTCAGCGGAGTTGTTTGGCAACACCCGTGGAGTACACTTCGTAGTGAACAGGGATAGGTTAGTGTGATAAGTGGTAAGCCTTATTGTGATAAGTTATTGTGGTGATAGTGTATGTCGTAGAAAAGACTCTTGTTTTAACCCGTGGGGTTTGTTATAAGTAATTAGAGTCTACATACACAGCCTGGTTTGTATCTAATAATAAGGCATAATTACCATTGTGAGTATTTGATTAATAAATTATTTCCCTAGTGTTAATTGTTCATTTTATCGAACCCGAAGCCCGTAACAACTGGTGTCAGAAGTGGGATATATTTTTAGCATTAGCGTATTTATTTAGTTTGTTCTAAATATTTTTTCTGTTTGTTATTTTAGTTAATTATTGTAATTTAGGCTATTGAAAATTTGTTTGTCTATTTTGAATATTGTTTATTTTATTTAATATTTGAGTTTTATCTAACCTTTTCGGTTTC
Organism: Aelia acuminata; assembly: GCA_911387785.2. Taxonomy (NCBI): domain Eukaryota; kingdom Metazoa; phylum Arthropoda; class Insecta; order Hemiptera; family Pentatomidae; genus Aelia; species Aelia acuminata. Next base: position 7,977,230 of record OU426982.1, read on the forward strand.
TTTTAATAATTTAGTTTATTGTTTATAGTGTTGAGAATTTCATTTGTAATTTAAATCTTAGTAACTGTGTATAGGATTAGATTTCTTTTTTTCGTTGTTAGTTTATAATCAACTTAAGTTGTTAGTCTTTAAGTTTTGATTTGTTAATTTTAATTTTGATAATTGTATATAATATTTAAAATGTCAACCGGTGGCTTAAGATTGTATGATTTGAAAGTAGCAGATTTAAAAAGGGAATTAGAAGAACGCGATTTGGATACTTCTGGGAACAAGTCTATATTGCAACAAAGGCTCAGGGAAGCTTTAATTAGTAGTGGAGAAGATCCAGATCACGTTCTTTTTGAAACAGAATTTAGTAAATTGAAAAATGATTTGTCAGAATTTAAAAATGTGTTGTTAGATAATGAAAAGGAGTTATTCTCTACTTTAAAAAATACGTTATCAGAATGTTTTACTACTTTAGAAAATAAGTTAGTTGATAGTGATATTCCTAAGATTTCGGTTAAGAAGGTTCTTAGAGCTACGCAAGTTGATGAAGTGTTTCATTTCAACGAATCGAAAGGTGAAGGGGAAACTAATGATAAAGAAGAAAAAGAAGAGCCCTTCGACCTTGATCCTCAAGTGAGTGTTGAAGATGTGAAGGTGCCACTTGGCGGATTGAGAGAGGTGGATGCTCTGGAGTGTGGACCTTGTCGCAATGCTGTTCATTTCGAAGAGGAGTTCATGAGACACATGCCTGAAAGGATAAGAAATGCTGGACAGACTGTGGTGAATTCTAGTTCTTTTGGGTATGCTAAACCTGTTGATAAAGGCATTAAGCCATCGCCAGTAGGGAAGTCAATTGACAAGGAAGATTTTGATAAAGGCGATGAGGAAAAGCCTGTTATAGTGAGAAGGCTTGTTCAGGGGTTCTCGTCTGGAGAACTCATGGAAGTTGAGTCAACCACTGGTGTTGAAAAGGTAACGGAGTATAATGAGAGCATGAGAAATCAGCTCGAGGGTGGTGATATCTTCCAAGATAAGGAAGAAGAGTTTGTTGTTTCCCGAAGGTTCCATCCAGGAAAGAAGCAATATGGATATTTGCTTGGATTGGAGGGATGCCCTTCTGAACAGAGTGGCTGGGGGCCGGCTGGAAGCTTGGAGGCTTGTCGGCGTCTGCTTGGAGCATTTGAGGAGAGTTTGGCCAGGCGGTCTTTGAATGGAAAGAGGTCAGCCGTATCGAGGAGGACCGGATACACCCTTGGATGGGAGGGATGCCCTTCTGAACAGAGTGGCTGGGAGCCGGCTGGAAGCTTGGAGGCTTGTCGGCGTCTGCTTGGAGCATTTGAGGAGAGTTTGGCCAGGCGGTCTTTGAATGGACAGAGGTCAGCCGTATCGAGGAGGGCCGGATACACCCTTGGATGGGAGGGATGCCCTTCTGAACAGAGTGGCTGGGAGCCGGTTGGAAGCTTGGAGGCTTGTCGGCGTCTGTTTGGAGCATTTGAGGAGAGTTTGGCCGAGCGGTCTTTGAATGGACAGAGGACTGCCATATCGGGGAGGGCTGGAAACGATCAAGTGACAAACTCTGGAAACTTTTCAAACAATGGTCGGCTAATCAGGTACAGCAAGCAAGGAACCTTGAATCAGGGAAAGGCTTGGTGTGGGTCTATGAAGCCTGATGATGCGGAACTTGAAATGTTAAACAGGAGAATGCCTGTTACTGATTCTGATGATGATGGTGACCCCCTAGCAAAGAACTTGAAATTGGAAAGAGAAACTGACAGTGAAGTGACAGTCAGTGGCATCATTCGAGGACCTGGACGGCCTCCTCCTAAGCCCAATATTACCCATGGGACTACAGAATGTCCAGCAGCGGAAATAGGACTCAAATCGAATGGTGATGAGAGCAAATCATCAGCTGCTCGTGGTGCGATTAACGGAAGCTTAGTTGAGCAGAGCATTGGTCTAGGCCCTCACACCCAACAGGTGTTGGTTGCCAATGCAAATTTTGTAAGGAATGATCCAAGCCAGGTCCCAGACCCATCTTCTGGTGTTTGTGTAATGTCAAATACGTTTGGCATTGTGGAGCTCTACTCTGTTTCACCAGCCAGGGTCCTTTCGTTGAAGGTGGCTCCGCCTGGTAGGGTCAAGAAAGTAGCTGTGCCTCTAACACTCGGTCAGGAAACAGGAAAAGTCCTGCTGGTAGCTGAAGAAGAGAAAACACCTGAGCCTACTCCACCCCATTCACGACCTGATCTGGGACAGATCAGCCTTAAGGAGGGGGTAATGTTGCGGCCAGCGGGATCAGACAAAGCGCCTATGGTGAACAATACGTCCATTGTTCGGTGCGGCACGAGCTGCCGGCAAAGATCAAAGACTTTGTTCTACATGAACCCCGAACCTTCTAGAATCTTCCTAAGGCTTATAAATACCAGCTTTAACAAGCCTCAGCGGAGTTGTTTGGCAACACCCGTGGAGTTCCCTTCGTAGTGAACAGGGATAGGTTAGTGTGATAAGTGGTAAGCCTTATTGTGATAAGTTATTGTGGTGATAGTGTATGTCGTAGAAAAGACTCTTGTTTTAACCCGTGCGGTTTGTTATAAGTAATTGGAGTCTACATACACAGCCTGGTTTGTATCTAATAATAAGGCATAATTACCATTGTGAGTATTTGATTAATAAATTATTTCCCTAGTGTTAATTGTTCATTTTATCGAACCCGAAGTCCGTAACAATATTATTGATTTTATCCGTTAAAAAGGTTAATTGCTTGTACGAAATTTCTTGAGCTATCGTATGAGTTAATACTTTATATACTTAATACTTACTGAATTAATACTTTTAGGTTTTAATGAAAGCTTGAGTGAATTTAATTCGTTAATCAACTTTGTTAAATCTAGGAAATGAACTATTGTCTTATAATCTGATATTACTTTGGAGTCGGGAACTTTGAATGTTATAAGTCCTGAAGATTGTTGAACATTTGTAACTTTATACGCTGTAATAATTGTCAATATCACTGAGATCGCTAGAGACCATCTCTCCATCTGAAACAATAACCAATTTCTTCTTAAGTTTTCGTTTAGACTTTCTTTTCTTGCAATATTATCAGCATGAACCTTAACTTTCCTGTTTCTATCTACAAACGGTATAACTAGTTTATTTACATTTTCACACTTGTCTCTTGTCTTTTGACATATGGTTTATCTTGTTCGATTACTGGGTCTTCTCGGCCTTTATACAGTTTACTGGTTCTCTCTTCCTTTTCCTTATTTATTTCTGATTTTAGCTTATTATGAACTATATTCATGTTCTTGTGATATTTATTAACCAATTGCTTTTTAATTATTTTTTCATTTTTCTCGGGATCCTTGATTACTCCGTAGGTTATTTCATTTGGGGTAACTTTAAAGTTTGGTTGATGGCATTGTTAAATGTTAAAATGGCCAAATTTATGTTTATTTTAAAATCATTTCTGGGATTTTCTTCTTTTAAGGCCCGCAGAGTTTCAATTAGTGTTGATTGTGCTCTGTTTAGCAGCCCTAAGGAGTTCGGGTGGTTTGGTGTAGTTTAATAAGCTTCTATCCCTAGTGATTCTAGGAAGTTTCTAATTAAGTTATAGTTAAATTCTTTCCCATTATCCATTTTAATTCTGATAGGATTTGGATATAATGCTAGATATTCCGTTAATGTTTGAAATACATTGAATTCATTTATATGTTTACATAGTCTCGCGAAAAGTTTCTTTGAGAAGGTATCTATATTTGTTACTATGTTATAGGAATCAAATTTTAAGATATCCATCATTAATTCCTCAAAGGGTCTGTCCATTGTGGGTGTAATCTGGTATTTGCTTTTAATAGGTTTTCTTTCGTACTTGTCGACAAATTGAACATTTATTTATAAATTCAGAAATATCATCTTTCATATTGGGCCAATAATAATTTCTTTTAAGTTTTTCGAAGGTCTCTATTATTCCTTTGTGATATGATTTTCCTGTATGATAAGTTTCTAAAAGTTCCTGCTGCTCTTCTCTTTGCAGTACATCTATTAATTTTCTTTTACATCTTTTAATCTGATCTGTAGGAAATTTATTTATAATAATTTCTGAAATGTTTTTAAAAATGGCTTCGAATTCAGTTCTCACCGATTCTACATTAGGTTCACAGTAGACACCGTAAATCGTCTTAGGCTTTAATAACTCAAGGAGTGTTTCTTCCAAGTTATTTTTCCAAGGATATGAGGTTTCTAAGTAAATTCGGGTTTTGCCAAATGGCTTCGTAATACATAACAGGATTGGTCGAACCTCTTTGTACAAAGATCTGGTATTTTTCCACGTTTATTGGACGGTCTTCAGGAACTATTAGAATTTGTTCATTGCTGGAATCCTGAGAATGTTGTGTTGGAGCCATACTTAGCTGGTCTTCTTCATTAGGACCTAATTCTTGTAAAATTTCCTCATAATCCTCTGAAGGTATTGGTGGTAGTTAGGTATTGCTTGCTTCTTGTAGTATTTTGTCCAATTCTTCTGGATCAATTTCCATCTCTTTAATAATATTGAGGTTATAAATATTGTCTATAGTAACTCTGCTTAAGGCATCGGCTACTACATTGGTTTTCCCTTCTGAATGTTTTATGTCGAACTGAAATTCGCTTAAAAAGAAAATCCATTTCATAATTCTGGTGTTGTTATTCTTCATTGTGAATAGCCACAATAAAGGTTTATGATCTGTTACTATTGTAAATTTTTCCCAAAGAGGTATGGTTTAAAATGTTTGCAAGCGTAAACTATGGCTAAAAGTTCTCTTTCAATAGTAGAATAGTTTTGTTCCGTTTTGGAAAGAGAGTGAGAGGCAAAAGCAATAGGATGATCCTTCCCTTCTGAAAGTTGGGAGAGCACCGCCCCCAGCGCTACCTGAGAAGCGTCAGTCGTAAGGATCATTGGAGAATTAAAATCAGGACACTTTAATATAGGTGCATTTATTAAGTGTATTTTGAGTTGACCTAAGGCATTTTTAAAGCTATTTGGGTTGATATAAATCTCATCTTTTAATTGATTGGTCAATGGTTTTGCTATTTGGGCGTAATTTTTTATAAATTTTCTATAGTATCCAATAGTATTTTCTATAGTATCGACATACCTAGAAATTGTTTAATTTCTTTAGTAGTTCGAGGTAAAGGAAACTTAAAAATAGCGTCAATTTTTTTTGGATCTGATTTAATTCCATCTATGGTCTATATATGGCCTAAGAAGTGTAATTCAGTTTTCATAAATTTTATTTTATCAAGTTGTATAGAGAGGGGGTGTTCTTTTAATTATACTATATTTAATAATGCTATATCAATATGTTTTAGGTGGTCTTCAGGTGTGGTGGAATAGATAATAATATCATCCATGTAGACGAGGGTGTTGGCAGTATTAGATAACATGGAGTTCATCGCCCGCTAGAATGTCGGAGGTGCTTACTAAGCCCTAAGGGCATTCTTAGAAACTCATAATGACCTGAGTCTGTTGAGAACGCGGTTTTTTCTATCGACTCCTAAGACATTTCTATTTGATGGAATCCTGAAGCTAAATCTATTGTAGTAAAATATTTAGATCCATGTAATTTGTTTATATTTATCTTCAATGTTAGGTAGTGGGAATCTGATCGGTATCGTTTCTGCGTTTAATTTCCTATAATCTATTGTCATCCTTATTTCTTTTTTGGTACCATCCATACCGGACTGTTGTAGGGAGAATTGCTTTCCCTAATAATACCTCTTTTTAATAATTTATTAATTCTTCATTTACCTTTTCTTTGAAATGCTGGGGTATCTATAATTCCTTGTATAGATGGGTTTTTCCGTCTTTAATCGAATATGTTTTATAGGGTTTGTCGGTTTTAACTTTTCATCTTCCGACTTAACTATTTCAGGATATTTCACAATAATATTAAATAACTTTTCTTATTAATGAATTATTAATTATTAATGTATCCCTTCCTTAAAAGAAAAATTCCGTGGAACCTTCGGAGAAAGAGATTTCACCATGAGAGGCCTCTGATTCGCGTCTCGGGGATCAATTCCAAGATCTACATATTGCTTCCTAGAAGACCTAGGGGTCGCTATAGGTGATATAAGGATCTTGACCGAGTGCATAATTCTTGACTCGTTGGGCATTATTCACCATCATCTGTATAGCAACTAACTTTTGTGATGGAATTTATCTAATAATTATTTGTTTCTGAATAAGATGCAAAAATTGTAATCCAACTCCTAATGGCAGTAGTGATAAGTTAAATAAAAATATCTGGTGCGTGCGCGCAACACACAACTTTCACTTACCAACTTACGTAGATTAGGAATTAATGCGTTTTGTTAATTGCCACTTTTCAAATAAACAGAACGGCTTTAATTATGAACAATGGTCTGTCATTTAAGGCGTACTCCGCATGCGTGGGCTCAACGAGTTTTATGAGTTGACTGAATATTTTTCTTTTTTTCTCCTATTTATGTTTTCTTTATTTTTATCATATCTCATATATAGCCATTTCTTATTTTTAGGCGTAACTAGAGACAGTTAATTTTTCCATATAAACAAAAACATAGGTACTTTATAGGAAACAAACAAACAAAAAAGGCCCCAACCCCCCCCCCCCCAAAAAGCCCCCTCAAAACATTTGATTAATGATAAAGCTTACTTGATATTAAAGAACACCTAATTTTCATTAAACATGGCGAATTTGATAAAAATCGTTAAAGCCGTTTTTGAGATCATCGAAAAAAAGTTAAAAATTGGAAAAAAATTAAGAAATAAAGTGCCCGCTCCGTTTGTCCAATTTTGATGTAATATTGGCTATCGTATCTTTGGCATATACATACGTCAAGTACCCAGTTTGATCAAAATCGTTAAAACCGTTTCGAGTAATAAAAAAAAAACACGTGAAAATGATACAAAATTTAATAAGTAAAGTCCCCACTCCGGTTGATCAATTTTGATGAAATTTTTACAGTCATATCTCGGGCATATAAATAGATCAAATACTCAGTTTAATCAAAATCGTTAAAACCGTTTTTGTTTAAATAAAAAAAAACACGTAAAAATGATACAAAATTTATTAAGTAAAGTCCCCCCTCCGGTTGATCAATTTTGATGAAATTATTACAATCATATCTCGGGCATATAAATAGATCAAATATCCAGTTTAATCAAAATCGTTAAAACCGTTTTTAAGTAAATAAAAAAAAACACGTAAAAATGATACAAAATTTATTAAGTAAAGTCCCCCCTCCGGGTGATCAATTTTGATGAAATTTTGACAGTCATATCTCGGGCATATAAATAGATCAAATATCCAGTTTAATCAAAATCGTTAAAACCGTTTTTAAGTAAATAAAAAAAAACACGTAAAAATGATACAAAATTTATTAAGTAAAGTCCCCCCTCCGGGTGATCAATTTTGATGAAATTTTGACAGTCATATCTCGGGCATATAAATAGATCAAATACTCAGTTTAATCAAAATCGTTAGAGCCGTTTTTGAGAAAATCGAAAAAAACGTAAAAAGTTATTAAATAAAGTGCCCCCTCCCTTTGAGCAATTTTGATGAAATTTTTGCTGTTACATCGCGGGCATATACATACACTAAATACCTAATTTCAGGTTCGCATGGTTTATAGTTTTTGAGCTAGTCTGTTCACACACACACACAGACCATTTCGCGGGACTTGGTTAATTGGACTCAGGGGACCCCAAAACGTGTATTTCCGTTGAAAACCGGAAGTCGAAATTTTTCACGATCGCAATACTTCCACTTACTATATATTTCATATATATAGGTAAGTGAAAGTAAAAAAGAAAAGAAGACCAAGAATGGAACAAAAAAATCTGGTGCGTGCGCGCAACACACAACTTTCACTTACCAACTTACTTAGATTAGAAATTGACGTGTTTTGCTAATTATCATTTCCCAAAGTCACAGATTTTTCTAAATTCATATCTTATTTTTGTTAATCGTTAAAGCCGTTTTTAAGTAAATAAAAAAACCCGTGAAAATGATACAAAATTTATTAAGTAAAGTCCCCCCTCCCGTAGATCAATTTTGATGAAATTTTTACAGTCATATCTCGGGCATATAAATACATCAAATACCAAGTTTGATCAAAATCGTTAAAACCGTTTTTGAGTAAATAAAAAAAACATGTGAAAATGGTACAAAATTTATTAAGTAAAGTCCCCCCTCCCGTAGATCAATTTTGATGAAATTTTTACAGTCACATCTTGGGCATATATATACATCAAATGCCAAGTTTGATCAAAATCGTTAAAACCGTTTTTGAGTAAATAAAAAAAAAACACGTGAAAATGATACAAAATTTATTAAGTAAAGTCCCCCCTCCCGTAGATCAATTTTGATGAAATTTTTACAGTCATATCTCGGGCATATAAATACATTAAATACCAAGTTTGATCAAAATCGTTAAAACCGTTTTTGAGTAAATAAAAAAAACATGTGAAAATGGTACAAAATTTATTAAGTAAAGTCCCCCCTCCCGTAGATCAATTTTGATGAAATTTTTACAGTCACATCTTGGGCATATAAATACATCACATACCAAGTTTGATCAAAATCGTTTAAACCGTTTTTGAGTAAATAAAAAAAACATGTGAAAATGGTACAAAATTTATTAAGTAAAGTCCCCCCTCCCGTAGATCAATTTTGATGAAATTTTTACAGTCACATCTTGGGCATATAAATACATCAAATACCAAGTTTGATCAAAATCGTTAAAACCGTTTTCGAGTAAATAAAAAAAACACGTGAAAATGATACAAAATTTATTAAGTAAAGTCCCCCCTCCGGTTAATCAATTTTGATGAAATTTTTGCAGTCATATTTCGGGCATATAAATCGATCAAATACTTAGTTTAATCAAAATCGTTAGAGCCGTTTTTGAGAAAATCGAAAAAAACCTAAAAAGTTATTAAGTAAAGTACCCCCTCCCTTTAAGTAATTTTGATGAAATTTATGCTGTCACATCGCGGGCATATACCTACACTAAATACCCAATTTCATGATCGCACGGCTTATAGTTTTTGAGCTAGTCTGTTCACACACAGACACACAGACACACACACACACACACACACACACAGACCATTTCGCGGGACTTGGTTATTTCGACTCAGGGGGTCCCAAAACGTGTATTTCCGTTGAAAACCGGAAGTCGAAAATTTTCACGATCGCAATACTTCCACTTACTATATATTTCATATATAGGTAAGTGAAAGTAAAAAGGGAATTTAATGTCCAAATATATTGATTAGTATGCTGTGTGTCTAGCAATCCTATCAAGTAGGGCAGCACTACTTATCAATAAAGTATTTCTCTCTCTCCTTTTCTATATGGTGATGTCTTACTAAATCAAAAATTTCCTCTTTATTTCTAATCAATCTAATTTGTTTTCATCTTCTATTCTGACTAATTTTCCATTAATAATTTGAATCGTTAATTTACATAGTGTAATGTATTCCTTTTTTCCTCCTACATAAATTTTTGTTCTTATTGCCCCTAACACGTTAGGTGGGGCATCGGTCACCGGGGTCCGATGTCTTACATTTCCATCTTAACAGCCGATTATCACATGAAAATGTCCAAAAGGCCAAACACCTCAAAGACTCAATTTTGCCGATTTTTAATGAGAATATTGCATTTTAATGCAGCAAAAGTTGCTAACAGATGAAATTCGGTTGTTTTTTAGAATCGGACTCTGGGGTCCGGTACAGGCCATCGGTAATAAAACAAGACTACTGGACGGCATCACACTTCCGCGTCCGATAATATTGCAAAGAATACCTTTATGGTTATCTTTAATACTTCTTACTAAGTCTGTAATCTATATAAATAAAGATGAAATTCTGTTTGTTTGTTTGTTTATTTGTTCTTTATAGAAATCCATACCGTTGTCCTAAATTCGCCAAATTTCACTCAGTGGTTCTTTGATACCAGGTGCGAACACCCGTCCATATTAAAATTGCATAGCTTCAGTCAATCTCTGGGTATATTCTTTATTGTTATAAAATTCGTCATGATCTCCCTTTACTGTGGTTTTTTTAACGAAATCGACCGTTTGAGTAGAAAAAACGGCCTTAAAATTCATTTTATAGATTTTGAAGAGGCCAACAAGGCCCGGTAAGACCGTCCCTTGGCAGGCGTCGAGTTCTGGGATTTTTAAACCATATGGTTTTTTTTTTTTTTTTCACATTACAATACGTTTATTCACATGTATGGTAAATTCATTTTTTAAAAATGCCTCCTAAGAAGCGAGCTTCAATAGGAGTAGTGAGCTCAAAAGCTGAAAAACAACGTCAAATACGAGCAGCTGAAACTCTCGACGAACATCAAAATAGGATTGAACAACAGAGGCTTAGACAGGCAGAATCGCGGGAAACTGAGTCTGCCCAGGAATACGAGGCCCCCCTTGCGCCACAGAGGCTTAGGCAAGCCGATTTGCGGAAGCTGAAACTGCAGGGCAATATTTCTGTTTGTTTGTTTGTTCTTTATAGAAATCCATACCGTTGATCCTAAATTCTCCAAATTTCGCTCAGTGGTTCTTTCATACCAGGTGTATATTAAAATTGCTTAACTTCAGCCGATCTTCAGCTGATATTCTTTATCCTAATAAAAACCGTAATGATCTCGCTTTACAATGTTTTTTTTACGAAATCGACCGTTCCATTAGAAAAATTAAATTTCCGGGTGAAACCGGGACATACAGCTAGTTATAAATAAAACACTGATATTTGCTTTATTTATTTTATATAAATTCATTTCTTTTAAAAGATTTTTTTTTATCATATAGTAAGTGGTAAAAGCAGTAAAAGACTCCTAAAAATTGTTTTAACATTGCAAAAATTTTCAATATGAATCGTAATTCAAAATTCCAGCAGTTTAATGCTATTTTCGATAAAGAATGGCGTAAATCCTGAATCGGCGTGTCCTCCGCCTTACACGGTGGGCCAGACCCCCCTACCGTGCACCCCCCCCCACATCCCTATAAATTGCATATCGTTGTGTTCCTTGTGATAAAAGATTAAGAAAAAGCCAATGTTCCCAGAAAAAAAAGTGGCCGCACTAACCGAAAATGGCGTTCAAACATGGCGGAATGACGATTTTGATTTTAGTTAGTTTTTTTATTACTGACGTTTACCATTATGCTTAATTTCGCCAAAACTGGTATTTTATTAAAGCTAGATAGTTCTAGATTCAGAATAAATAAAGAAACGTTCTAAAATAATTAGTCTTGACAACATAAAATACATTTAAAGTCAATTTTTTCAAGTCACTCGCGTAAAAGTTAAAATTCCAAGTTAATTTGTGATTAAACGGCCATCGTTAACGAAAAACACCCTGAAATAAACCATCTGGAGCAATTATTCTTCTTTAGAAATCAGTGGTCAAATTTCAAAATATATCAACTAGTTTTATAGAAAACGGACCTACAAGGCGAAAAGGCGCCGGTGACTCGGGCGCATCCAGTCCTCTGCCACATCGTTCAGTTCTAATATATCATATATTTACAGCGGGTTTAGGATATTATTTTGAATGAATGATCGAGCCTATGTAACTGCAAGTTTTTTATTTACAGAAATAATTAACATAACAATTTTTTTTTTTTTTTTTTTTTTTTTTTTTTTTTTTATAGATCTGATTAATAAAGGATATAAATCTGCTAAATAATAAGGAATTAGTCGCAGATTGCACATTATCTAAACCTCACTTATATTGACATTAACTGGTTATGTTGAAATTAAATAATAATGTTTTCATAGTAGTAGTTGGGTTACAGACACTGGCTTCTGATCGTTCGTGAAATTTGAAATAAATGCATTTTTGCAAAGTATTGATTATTTACAGATTTAAAAACAATCAAAATAAAAAAGATAAATAAAAAGTTCTGTTTGTTCGTTGATATGTAGAAATAATTCGTTATACAATTTAGGAAGTATATTTAATAGCTCACAATAATTAATGAATAATATATATATATATATATATATATATATATGTATATACATATTATGATTAATTTAAAATTAAACCACTGCTGGAGAGGAAAACCAATTAAAACGTCTAAGTATTCATGCATCTAATGATCTATAATCCATGAAGTTGTGGCCTTTTTCGGTTTCTGGCATATAACTACACATCAAAAAGTTTACTTTCTCTTTTTTTCGAAAAAAAGGTATACTAATACAAATAAAATGAAATATTTGAAGTTGTAATCGGATTAGTTATTTAGCCAAATTCGAACATGAAAGATCAGTAATTTTTATCATTTTGGTGAAAACTCATATTGCAACGCCTATAACTCGACAATATGTACTCTAAATGAAAATTGTCACTGATAAAAGTTTTATGACATTAAATTTAGCATAAAATAAGCCCATTTATTTTAAAATTAACTTATTCCTGCGTAGAGATACAAATGAAAAAGTAAAAGTATTTGTAGCGCTTACTTCATTCTTTTAACTATATCTTCTTTCCTTCATATAACTACTCATCAAAAAGTTTACTTTCTCTTTTTTTCGAAAAAAAGGGTATACTAATACAAATAAAATGAAATATTTGAAGTTGATATCGGATTAGTTATTTAGCCAAATTCGAACATCAAAGAACGGTAATTTTTACTATTTCGGTGAAAACACATATTCCAACGCCTATAATTCGACAATATGTACTCTATATGAAAAATGTTACATATACAAGTTTAAGGACATTAAATTTAGCATAAAATAAGCCCCCCTAAATAGTTACTTCTGTAAATATTTTATCATATCCCATTAGGTTTCACAAAAAGAAGGAATCAAACGCTATGAATACCTTCACGTTTTCATTTGTATCTCTACTTTGTAAAAAGTTAATTTAAAAATAAATGGACTAGTTTTATGCTAAATTTAATGTCCTAAAACTTTTATCTGTGACATTTTTCGTTTAGAGTACATATTGTCGAGTTATAGGCGTTGGAATATGAGTTTTCACCAAAATGATAAAAATTACCATCTTTCATGTTCGAGTTTGGCTAAATAACTAATCCGATTTCAACTTCAAATATTTCATTTTATTTGTATTAGTATACCCTTTTTTCGAAAAAAAGAGAAAGTAAACTTTTTGATGTGTAGTTATATGCCAGAAACCGAAAAAAACCACAACTTCATGGATTATAGATCATTAGATGCATGAATACTTAGACGTTTTAATTGGTTTTCCTCTCCAGCAGTGGTTTAATTTTAAATTAATCATAATATGTATATATATATATATATATATATATATATATATATATATATATATATACATATATATATATATATATATATATATATATTATTCATTAATTATTGTGAGCTATTAAATATACTTCCTAAATTGTATAACGAATTATTTCTACATATCAACGAACAAACAGAACTTTTTATTTATCTTTTTTATTTTGATTGTTTTTAAATCTGTAAATAATCAATACTTTGCAAAAATGCATTTATTTCAAATTTCACGAACGATCAGAAGCCAGTGTCTGTAACCCAACTACTACTATGAAAACATTATTATTTAATTTCAACATAACCAGTTAATGTCAATATAAGTGAGGTTTAGATAATGTGCAATCTGCGACTAATTCCTTATTATTTAGCAGATTTATATCCTTTATTAATCAGATCTATAAAAAAAAAAAAAAAAAAAAAAAAAAAAAAAAAAAATGTTTTTTTTAATTTTTTTGTAAATAAAAAACTTGCAGTTACATAGGCTCGATTATTCATTCAAAATAATATCCTAAACCCGCTGTAAATATATGATATATTAGAACTGAACGATGTGGCAGAGGACTGGATGCGCCCGAGTCACCGGCGCCTTTTCGCCTTGTAGGTCCGTTTTCTATAAAACTAGTTGATATATTTTGAAATTTGACCACTGATTTCTAAAGAAGAATAATTGCTCCAGATGGTTTATTTCAGGGTGTTTTTCGTTAACGATGGCCGTTTAATCACAAATTAACTTGGAATTTTAACTTTTACGCGAGTGACTTGAAAAAATTGACTTTAAATGTATTTTATGTTGTCAAGACTAATTATTTTAGAACGTTTCTTTATTTATTCTGAATCTAGAACTATCTAGCTTTAATAAAATACCAGTTTTGGCGAAATTAAGCATAATGGTAAACGTCAGTAATAAAAAAACTAACTAAAATCAAAATCGTCATTCCGCCATGTTTGAACGCCATTTTCGGTTAGTGCGGCCACTTTTTTTTCTGGGAACATTGGCTTTTTCTTAATCTTTTATCACAAGGAACACAACGATATGCAATTTATAGGGATGTGGGGGGGGTGCACGGTAGGGGGGTCTGGCCCACGTACTACCTGTTCTGTCTAGGTCTAATCCTTACCAAGAGATATTGCCCTTGAGGAGCTCACTTGATCCACTTTTCAGTAAAAAAATAACACTTTCGTCAGAGCATTCCCATCGGACCCCCGGGGACCGATACCGTCCAATACAGGATACCCCTAAAATACGCCGCCGCACCTAACGTGTTAAGGTTTCCATATACAATTTTGTTGATGGTAATTGTGATTATATCGTTGCATCGATCCCGGTTGATAGACGTGCTGAGGTTGATAGGGTTTTGGGGGTTTGTCAAAGTTTGGATAATTAAATCTATTAAACGCAGGATTTTGATGTTTTTTTTGTTAATTATCGCGTCTATTATGGTTTTCTTTATGTCGTGGCAGATATTGTGGGGGCCTCCCATTACCTAGGGGGTACAGGTGTTCCATTATAATACAACATTCTTTGTACAGTATATTTTTACTTTCACTTACCTATATATGAAATATATAGTAAGTGGAAGTATTGCGATCGTGAAAAATTTCGACTTCCGGTTTTCAACGGAAATACACGTTTTGGGGTCCCCTGAGTGGAAGTGACCAAGTCCCGCGAAATGGTCTGTGCGTGTGTGTGACTGTGTGTGTGTGTGAACAGACTAGCTCAAAAACTATAAACCGTGCGATCCTGAAATTTAGTATTTAGTGTATGTATATGCCCGCGATGTGACAGCATAAATTTCATCCAAATTACTTAAAGGGAGGGGGTAATTTACTGAATAACTTTTTAGGTTTTTTTCGATTTTCTCAAAAACGTCTCTAACGATTTTGATTAAACTGAGTATTTGATGTATTAATATGCCCAAGTTATGACTGTAAAAATTTCATCAAAATTGATTAACCGGAGGGGGGACTTTACTTAATAATTTTGTAACATTTTTACGTGTTTTTTTTTAATTACTCTAAATCGGTTTTAACGATTTTGATCAAACTGGGTATTTGATGTATGAATATGCCCGAGATATGACTGTTAAAATTTCATCAAAATTGATCAACCGGAGGGGGGACTTTACTTAGTAAATTTTGTATCATTTTCACGTGTTTTTTTTTTATTTACTCTTAATCGGCTTTAACGATTTTGATCAAACTGGGTATTTGATCTATGTATATGCCAAATATGTGATAGCCAACATTTCATCAAAATTGATCAACCGAAGGGGGGAGTTTACTTAATAAATTTTGTATCATTTTCACGGGGTTTTTTATTTACACAAAAACGGCTTTAACGATTAACAAAAATAAGATATGAATGTAGAAAAATGTGTGACTTTGGGAAATGATATATAGCAAAACACGTCAATTTCTAATCTAAGTAAGTTGGTAAGTGAAAGTTGTGTGTTGCGCGCACGCACCAGATTTTTTTAATTACTGAGAGTTCCCTAATATTAATGTGATTTAGGGTATCTTTTAGTCGAGGGTGTAGGTTACGTAGGACGTGATTAGTTAACAGATCCATTTGAGTGGAAGTTTTTAGTATTTTATTTTCGATTTAGGAGTCTATTAGAATGCGGTTTTTTATTAAAATTTCATAAGGTATAATACGATTAATGTAATCAATCGGGTGTTCGTTTTTTTGGATCGTTATGTGATGCCTCGTTTTGCAGATGTGAAATAGTTCTACTATCTTTAAAATTATTAATTAATATAGCTTTTGATTCACCTATGTTAGAGAAGTTATCATACATACAGAGATGCCTAGCAGTACCCTGTAATTTAAATAATGCATTTTGTAGTAATATTTGTTTATTTTCTACCCTATTCAAAAAAAATTCATTACAATTGGCATTATATATTAATTATAAAGCTTTAATAAAAAAAACAAGTTGTGATGGAATACCTTGATATATATATATATATATATATATATATATATAGAAGTTGCAGACTGCTGACTCTTTGAGGTATCAATAAGGCTGGGGGAATCCATAACTGTCAAAAATCAAATTTATTTGAAAAATCTAAAAGTTTCCTACATTTTATGTTTGAATTCCCGGAATACGGGAAAAATAATAGAACAAATCTAATTATCGGCTTCGAGAGGCGTAAACGTGCTAATAGATGTATTTTAAATCATTTTGGAAATTCTTCAAATTACAGAGTGTAAAACTTTCATCTATTGCTTTTTTATTTTTAATGATTAATTTACATTAAATAAAATTTAAATCTTCTTCAATTGTGTCATAATATGATGATCCAGATTGATCTAAAAAATCTGGCTCTGAGATGTCATCAATTGTTTTCTCAAGATTTAAGTTTGATAAGGATAATTGTTCGTTCGGAGTAGTGCACTTTAGTAAATATAGCACATCTAACGGTATTTTGCATCTAAATCTAACGGTATTTTATTTTTTGACAGGTTTTCGTAGTGAAACAACTATAGGATCCGATGAAACTAATAGCATTGTCAATAAATCAATATTTATCGCCATTCGTAAAAATTTTCTCGAATTCCGTTCCCTGAAACGTCAAAAATCTCTGTTTCTGGCTTCCTGAGCCTCTTCAGTCAATTTCCCAATAGGAACACATTGATTTTCAATAATCTGAACGCTATGGCCGAAGATTTTATGAATGGTGGGAGTCACCCCATACCAGGAATACAAATCTAAGCAGAGCCGTTTAGTTTCAGACAAGTATTCGTATTCTACTTCGATTTCATATCCTGATGAAAGGATAACCCTGAATAGCTTTATGAGGGCTTCATCTAAACCAGTGATAGGAGCAATTATATCCGAATTTTTGAAAAATCGGCTAGCCATGTTACCATCATTGGTGCTGCCGAATCTTTGTTTTAGTTGGTCTAAATAAAGACCTAA
This sequence comes from Aelia acuminata, assembly GCA_911387785.2. NCBI lineage: Eukaryota > Metazoa > Arthropoda > Insecta > Hemiptera > Pentatomidae > Aelia > Aelia acuminata. The sequence continues at coordinate 7,994,444 of OU426982.1, forward strand.
CTAGACTTTGAATCTTTGCCTTATTCAAAGTAATTGCATGTCGATCTTCCTCGGTTTTCAATTTTTTTTTCGTTCATTCAAAGTTAGTCTCTATGCAATGTTTAGGAAGAATTCAAAAGTCCGAATCCATCCTTGTAATATAGCTAAACCAAAACTATAATTTTCTTCTGAGTATAGTGGGAGTGAGACACTCGGATCTCGAAATACTTTTGGGATTGTTTTGCATATGCAGCATGTTTGAGTAGCCTTTGGGCTTGTAAATGCCTTACATGCTTTACCATCCAGCGTAGTTAACGCTAAATTATGTATGATGGATATTTCCTTATCTTCGAAATTAACTTTGGTAGGTGTTAAGACTTGAATTTCTTCTTCAATCTTTTCTATTTCAGAGTATGTTATAGAGGCAGTTTTTTATTTTAAACATAAATTTTATGGGGCTACTATATCTAGTTGACCCGCGTAACATAAGATTGACCATTCAAAGATTGCAAATTTGTAGATACCAGTGAGAATATAAAAATATTTTCATCATTATTAGAATCAGTAGAAAATTTTTGATTGTGTTTGCTCTGTCCCCCACTTCCATTGCAATCCCATTTGCTATATAAATTATATTGTCAACGAGTTGCTTCAATATGGGGTGTTGCAGTTCACGTAGCCTTCGAGTTTTGAGTAATTCCTGCAATGGCAATCCCCTCCCCCTACATTCGGCAATTGTAGGATATTCTTCCGTAAAACAAGCTTTTTTGGCATGTTGTAATCTGTAATAGGAAAGATATAAATCTTGACTGACTTCTTTCGCTTTTTGTCTAAATTGCAGTCGAAAATGAGAACCAAAGCGTCGAATGTTGGTAGAGGTCGAATTTCTTGTAGAAGATGGCTGTTGAGAGGTAGACGTCTCTATCACAACTTTGGAAGCACCACGCTTACCAGAAACATAACGAGCGAGATGTGCAGCCAAAGTCAATTTTTCACAGTTTAACTTCAATAACTCACTGATATTTTTTTTTTCTGACTAGAACATCCGAAACATTTTTCAGGGCGTCCTGAGTGTTGACAATTAGGTTGGATAACTGTAATACTAAAATCCAAGTCATCTGAATCAAGTCAACTAGAGTATTTATTGAAAAAAATCTTCCAGTCTTCTGTGACATTTGTCCCACCATTCCGAAATTTTGTCGGAAAGACGGGAAATTCTAATTTTCAAAGGCCATCCACATCTCCACATCTTCTTGATTATTAATATGAGCGGAACAAAGAATATAGTGGTCTTGGCGGTATTTTTGGGGAAACTTAACCCACTCTTCAAAAAATTTCCTCATCCGAATGTTGCGTCTTTAACGCAAACACTCTTTTCAGCATTTAAAGACTATAAAGTTTGATGAAGCAAATCCTAGGAGTAACTTGGGGGTTATATAGTTTTTCGTTATTGAATAGGGGCATACATTTACAAATTCCTAAATTAACTTTACAGGTAGATTGTAATGTATATTCTATAATGAGTGTGGAAATAGAATGTCTTGACTGTCTCAGGAATGTCAATTGATTCACACACAACACGGTATGGCGGGAAATATTAGTATTAAGCGTCTTACCAACTAATAATAATTGATCAAGCACTGGGAAGTTCCAAACATCTGACTTGACTTTTGTCCACCATTACCTTTTTCTAACATACATAATACAAAAATATTTTCATCAAGAGCCCTGAGAGATTGAAACTTTGCAGTATCGTGTTATATTCGTAATTATGATGATGAATTTAATAAAAAGATTTTAATTTTAACATTTCTTTTTTTTTTTTTTTTTTTTTATGGACCAAATATCTCTGGTTTCTCACTTCCTGTTCACAAGTACAAGCTCCGCAAATGTGTCATAAGAAATGCCTCCTCGGAAAATGACAGAACCTCCACAACAAGCAAGACGAGGTCACTTTCAACATAGTGCGAATCGCTCTCTTGGCCTTTCCAGACGTGAGCACGACCATCAGGAGCCTTTAAACCTGCTAGCGCCTCATTGGTGAAGAGAACGTTCTTCTAGTCACCCAAGGTCCACAACAGCTGTGATCTGGCAGGCAAACTCAAGCATTGCTTTCCTGTGAGCTGCGGTCAGAAGTGGATCCTCCCAGCACTCACCTTCCCTAAGATGTCTTCTAACCATTCTAGAGGTCCCCTAAACCTTTGCAGTAGATTTCTCAACTCATTTCCAGAGAAAGCTTGAATTCCAAGGGCCTGGAGACGAAGAAAGTCACACTCTTGAGCCACTCAAGAGCCCGCCCAAAGATATTGAAGTACACTCCGAGGCGTCTCACCACCTTCCAGCAAAGTCATGGCTTGTGCACATTTCAACTCGCTCATATTGTGGTGTGCCATTTTAACGACCGAGAGAAGCCAGCATTACAGCTAAGGACCCGCCAAGCCCTGGATTAGGACATCTAAGCGGAGACATTAGTGGAGTTATGAAGACATTAGAAGCTTTAACCGATTTATAATCACAATGATGAGCTTTAATACCTTTTTTCATAATTCCAGATTCTGGTGTTTTAAAATTAGGAGTAAGAACATTAATGTTGCTTTTCCTTATGCTACCACGCTTTTCACTGAACGGGGTGAACGATAAAAAAAAAAAAATAAATAAAAAAAAATAGCATCTACTAGGTATAAGAACATGTAATATGTACATCTGTAGTGGTTTATATAATTTAATACCCATACGATTAATTGTCCTTTATCTATCTTTTAATAGCTTTTATTTACCTGTTAAATTTTATAAGAGATGCACATAGGCATTGTTTTCCTTTTGTTTTTATCTTTTTGTTCTGTGAGGAAACTTTTCTGTTTTGTTTATTTTTAGGTTTTTATGTACACATAAAATGAATATGGACAACTCGACAGACGGACTTAGTCCATTGTCCAATTGCGTTTGAGAAAAAAATATACCTATACATTAGTAATTTATGTAAATTTGTAAATAAAAATATTTATCTATCAATCTATCTATCTATATTGCCCTTAGCCCAGCCGCGACACCAGGGTCCACAATAAGAAGAAAGAAAAAAGAAAATATGTCAATATACATAACGATGAGGGGATTGCAATACAGGGGCAGATGTAAATTTACGCCCTGATTTTAAACTCAAAATAAAAACCTGGACGCCACCTAATTGTTTTCGGAAAACAGTGAAATAAAATAAAAAGATGAAATAATAAAAAGAGAAATAAAATAAATTAAAATAATCTGGTGCGTGCGCGCAACACACAACTTTCACTTACCAACTTACTTAGATTAGAAATTGACGTGTTTTGCTAATTATCATTTCCCAAAGTCACACATTTTTCTACATTCATATCTTATTTTTGTTAATCGTTAAAGCCGTTTTTGAGTAAATAAAAAAACCCGTGAAAATGATACAAAATTTATTAAGTAAAGTCCCCCCTCCCGTAGATCAATTTTGATGAAATTTTTACAGTCATATCTCGGGCATATAAATACATCAAATACCAAGTTTGATCAAAATCGTTAAAACCGTTTTTGAGTAAATAAAAAAAACACGTGAAAATGATACAAAATTTATTAAGTAAAGTCCCCCCTCCGGTTAATCAATTTTGATGAAATTTTTACAGTCATATTTCGGGCATATAAATCGATCAAATACTCAGTTTAATCAAAATCGTTAGAGCCGTTTTTGAGAAAATCGAAAAAAACGTAAAAAGTTATTAAATAAAGTACCCCCTCCCTTTGAGCAATTTTGATGAAATTTTTGCTGTCACATCGCGGGCATATACCTACACTAAATACCCAATTTCAGGTTCCCACGGTTTATAGTTTTTGAGCTAGTCTGTTCACATACACACACACACACACACACACACACACATACACACACACACACACACACACACACACACAGACCATTTCGCGGGACTTGGTTATTTCGACTCAGGGGGTCCCAAAACGTGTATTTCCGTTGAAAACCGGAAGTCGAAAATTTTCACGATCGCAATACTTCCACTTACTATATATTTCATACATAGGTAAGTGAAAGTAAAAAGTAAATATATTACTAGGAATAGGCAGAAAGAAGAAATGAGAAAAGGAAAAAGTATATAAATAAAATTTAAAAATATAGCCAGTGCATAGACTTAAAAAATAAAAATAAAAGAAATTAAAACTCATTCCAAAGTGAACTCTATTAATATTATAATTAAAACCTAAACCTCATCAATAGAGCTCGCATTCCCGTGCAATTGCATCTTTTTATTGGTAAGTCAGAATAAAGCGAATTCAAGTTACTTATCCGAATCAAGCCTAATGGGATGTTTTAATGAAGTTTTATACTGCACGTTTTGGGGGTTACAGCACGAAATTGTACGTTTTGAAGTTTTATTGCAAGAAATTGCATCATTTGATATTTTGAAGAAAAAAAATTATTAGAATTTTAATTTTCTTAAATACACACAAAAAATTGGTGGATAATAAATAAATGGGAATTAGGAGTAGGAATAAAAAAATAACGGAAAGGAAACATAGGAAAAAAATAAAGGGAACTTGGGAGATGTAAACCAACACAAACCTCCAATTTCCAAGAACTAAGGGCTCAGTAGTTCCTGGATGTTTACATTTTGTTTCTTAATTCTCATCGTTCTGTCACTATCAATTTAGCTTCTGTCAAGTATATTGTTACTTAAAATGCAAAAAATTGGAGGCGTCTTCAAAAATTGCGGGATGGATTGAAAAATATCCTGACTCAAAAGGGATGGTAGTGTAGTGTTCTGCAAATCTTGTGATAAAAATATTGGATGTGAGAGGAAATCACAAATTGATGCCCACTGCAGCACAAGTAAGTACCTAATTATTTTTTAACCATAGAACGGTACCAGTGGTAGTGCGTGTCATCAGACTGATTTAAAAATAAGCCTACGCAACCGGATATTGCATCTAGTGATTACATAATTTGAGTAGTATTTTTCCTTTATAAGATCTCCCTTTTTCCAATATAATTATAGCTCACATGCGAGTGTTTAACTCTTTATTCCACATCTTGTTACCATTTTAAGTAAATATTTTATAATCTGATTTTTGTTTTTTTTGCTTTTTATCGGAAATATTTTCAAATATAGAATTGGAAGAAAATGTGCAATCAATTATCAAATTAAAAACCATTTTGATGAATCCAAAAATTCAATCTGATTTGGCATTTATTAGATCGAATTTAGCAGCTTTGCGGTTTATATATAGACCGAATAAAAATAGTTTTGGACGTTGGAAAATCATTGGAAACAATCAAGAGCGAAAAAGGAATTATCATTTACGAAAAATTTCGAAAATTGTTATTAAAAAAATCCTGAATACAAACTAGTATTAAAAAATGTAATGATTGCCTGAACGGAAATTCAGTCACTGTTGAATTGAAGGAGACCCCTAGTAGCTGAGTCGCTATAAATATTGTCCTATAACGATTGTAGAAGTTGAGATATCTTTTTCTAAATTGAAAGAAAGTTTAAGTGACAAGAGGCACTGTTTTACAGAAAAAAAAATAGAAATGTCTTTAATTATAAACTTTGATTTAAAAAATAATAATGTGTAGTTACATTTCTAATGTGCTCCATTAATTTTTCTTTACTAATGAAAAAATCATTACTTTACCAAAATCTATCTTAAAACCAATATTTTAAAAATAAAAGATTTTACTTCAATTTTCTCTCCGCTACTTATTTGTTTCAAAAGTAGCTATAAATTTTTCACATAAATAATTTTAATTCATGATTTTCAAGCAATAAATTTTTTTTGCATGTTTTAAAGTTTTTATTGCACGGTTTTGACCGTTTTAAAGTTTTTATTGCACGTTTTCAAATTTTTACTGCACGGAATTCCGAGCTTTACTCATCAACAATATTACCTAGGATTGATTTTATTAAATAGGTATTTCTAATATTTAAATATTTTTTTAAATTCTATTTTCATATCTAATCTTAATTATTTAATTTAAACATCAATCCTATTCATTTAAATATTGAATGCCAATTATGTAAATATTTTGTCCATCTTATTCAAATATTGAATCCAAATGATTTAACTGTGCATCCAAAACTAAAGGATTACTTCTCTATTTATTTATTTATTTATTTATTTTGTTTTGTTTATAGGCGTAAAAACTCTTCCATCATCAACGCCTAAAAATATTTTTCTTCTTTACATTTTTCATCTCCATCTTCTTCTGTTCCGAAGTTCTTGCAGGAATCGCAAATCTTCAGTAATTCTTCTTCAACTCGATTTCTTCATCAGCCTATAACTATTTTCTGATGATCCGTTCCCTCCTTCCTGGTATTTTCTGATGATCCAGGACTGCACCCATTTTTTCCTCTTGTTTTTCTGCTAAGCAGTTTAAGATGTAATTAATAAAGCTATATAGATAGGCTTTTAAAAACTGATATTTAGATGTTGTGTTCTTAAAAAATCTTTTAAAAAATATTAAATTTGAGACAGGAGTTTATTTTCTTTAAGAAATTTAAGGACCATTGTGACTTCTCTATTCATATCATAATAATTATTATATTAACTTTTATGTCCAGCAACAACAAAACAGAAAAAAAAAAAGGATTCACAATTTAACTTTAAATTTCTCGAACATTATTCTTTATTTTATACAATACTACATAAAAAAAAATCACCTTAATCAACCTTATATACATAAAATTAAATCAATCCCTATTTAAAAAGATTAACGTAGATATAACAATTAAATTACTCATCACACATACTAGCTAATAAAATAAAAAAAAATACTGTTCACATTAAAATTAATATCTCTATGCACAATAAACATTAAAAAAAAATCTATCATCTTCTAGGCCCGCTTTCTCCAATATAGTTTAAACTTAGATTAACATAAACCGGATTATCTTCAGTGAAGGTTATCGAAACATAAATTGTTATCTAAAAAAAAGTTCAGTTGATAAATACTCCCTGTCTCTTTTACCTGATTATTTTTATTTCACTTAAATTACTTATTATTGCTCCGAGCTGCCATGACTTAACCTAAACACTATATAAATTAAAAATTCTTATCTTACAGCTATAATATATAATATATAATATAATATATATTATTATTATAAGCTATAATATAGCTATTATTATTATTATTATTATTATATATAATATAATAATATATTATTATTATTATAGCTTATATAGCTTATTATTATTATAAGCTATAACATATAGGGCAATTATAAGTCATTACATATGTCTATAAACTACAAGATTATAATCCCAGTAAGCACATTGACATGGCTTTTCCCCTGTATCACAGGCCATTATATGTCTTTTCACATTTCTAGAATTTGTGGATTATAATCACAGTCAGGAGGAAGATTAATGAGGCTTCTCTCATGTATGATGTGACTGTAGATGTTCCACATGTCCAGATAGCTCTGATTTATAATCCGAGTGACATTGATGATGCTTCTCACCTTTATGGTAGGCCATTATATGCTTTTTCATGTGTCCCGATTGAACCGACTTATAATCACAGTGAGGACATTGATGAGGCTTCTCACCTGTATGATGGGCCATTATATGTTTTTTCAGATTTCCACGTTCCGCTGATTTATAATCACAGTAAGGACATTGATGGGGCTTCTCACCTGTATGGTGGACCATTATATGTTGTTTCACACTCTTAGAAGTTACTGACTTATAATCACAGTGAGGACATTGATGAGGCTTTTCACCTGTATGGTGGGCCATTATATGTTGTTTCATACTCTTAGAAATTACTGACTTATAATCACAGTGAGGACATTGATGAGGCTTCTCACCTGTATGTTGGGTCATTATATGTTGTTTCAAACTTCCAGATTTCACTGATTTATAATCACAGTGAGGACATTGATGAGGCTTCTCGCCTGTATGCTGGGCCATTATATGTTGTTTCACACTTCCAGATAGCGCTGACTTATAATCACAGTGAGGACATTGATGAGGCTTCTCACCTGTGTGTTGGGCCATTATATGTTGTTTCACATTCCCAGATAGTGCTGACTTATAATCACAGTGAGGACATTGATGAGACTTCTCACTTATATGCTTGACCATTATATGTCTTTTTACACTTCCAGATTGAACTGATTTATAATCACAGTGAGGACATTGATGAGGCTTCTCACCTTTATGGTGGGCCATTATATGCTTTTTCATGTGTCCCGATTGAACCGACTTAAAATTACAGTGAGGACACTGATGAGGCTTCTCACCTGTATGGTGGGCCATTATATGTTTTTTCAGATTTCCACGTTCCGCTGATTTATAATCACAGTAAGGACATTGATGAGGCTTCTCACCTGTATGGTGGACCATTATATGTTGTTTCATACTCTTAGAAGTTACTGACTTAAAATCACAGTGAGGACATTGATGAGGCTTCTCACCTGTATGGTGGGCCATTAAATGTTCTTTCATACTCTTAGAAGTTACTGACTTATAATCACAGTGAGGACATTGATGAGGCTTTTCACCTGTATGTTGGGTCATTATATGTAGTTTCAAACTTCCAGATTTTACTGATTTATAATCACAGTGAGGACATTGATGAGGCTTCTCACTTATATGCTTGACCATTATATGTCTTTTTACACTTCCAGATTGAACTGATTTATAATCACAGTGAGGACATTGATGAGGCTTCTCACCTTTATGGTGGGCCATTATATGCTTTTTCATGTGTCCCGATTGAACCGACTTAAAATTACAGTGAGGACACTGATGAGGCTTCTCACCTGTATGGTGGGCCATTATATGTTTTTTCAGATTTCCACGTTCCGCTGATTTATAATCACAGTAAGGACATTGATGAGGCTTCTCACCTGTATGGTGGACCATTATATGTTGTTTCATACTCTTAGAAGTTACTGACTTAAAATCACAGTGAGGACATTGATGAGGCTTCTCACCTGTATGGTGGGCCATTAAATGTTCTTTCATACTCTTAGAAGTTACTGACTTATAATCACAGTGAGGACATTGATGAGGCTTTTCACCTGTATGTTGGGTCATTATATGTAGTTTCAAACTTCCAGATTTTACTGATTTATAATCACAGTGAGGACATTGATGAGGCTTCTCGCCTGTATGGCGGGCCATTATATGTTGTTTCACACTCCCAGATAGCGCTGACTTATAATCACAGTGAGGACATTGATGAGGCTTCTCATCTGTGTGTTGGGCCATTATATGACTTCGCATGTTTCTCATATGAACGGACTTATAATCACAGTGTGGACATTGATGAGACTTCTCACTTGTATGCTTTGCCATTATATGTTTTTTTACACTTCCAGATTCCACTGATTTATAATTAGAGTAAGGACATTGACTGCACTCTTCACCTGAATGGCACCTATCGTTTGGGCCTGTAACAAATAAACTATTATTTTAAAATTTAATTAATTATATTTCAATGTAAAAAAAAATGAAAAAAAAAGAGATTATTTTTTCATTACTCCATCTTCCCCTCTATCTCTCCCTCCCCTCCCTCTCCTTGTGCCAGCCAGACTCCTTGCTAAATCACTCACCTTATACTTCTACCATCAAAGGAGCTAGGATTCACAATTTAATTTTTAATTTCTCAAACATTATTCCTTATTTTATACAACACTATATAAAAAAAAAAAAAATAAAACACCTTAATCAACCTTATGTACATAAAATTAAAACAAACCCTATTTAAAAAGATTAACGTACATATAACAATTAAATTACTCATCACACATACTAGTTAATAAAAAAAAAATAAATATATTGTTCTCATTAAAATTAATATCTCTATGTACAATAAAAATTTAAAAAAAAAAAACCTATTATCTTCTTAGGCCCGCTTTCTCTAATACGAGTATAGTTTAAACTTAGATTAACATGAACCGGACTATCTTTAATCCGAGGTTTAACACGTTAACTGCGACGAGGGGTCATTTGACCCCATGCGGTGGCTTCCTTTACTGCGAGCCATTAAACGCGTATTTGTCGTTAACTGCGACGCTTGTCACGCATCCTGTTTTAATATTTTTCAGTTTTTTTATTTATTTTTGATAATGCACTACTTAATACTACCTATATATCGAAAAAAAATGTAAGGGGTCACTTGACCCCTTGTCGCATTATAGTTTAAATGTTTTCCTTAATGCGGCAAGGGGTCAAATGACCCCTTGCTCTTTTAATGCTCATTACACTTCATCTTACTTGTTTTGGCATATTATATAAAATATTAATGAATACGTAAATAAAAAATATTTTTTCTATGTACGTAAATGTTTGAAAGCTGTGAAAGCGGCAGTAATTTATTGTGAATCACATTTATCTAAGGATGAATCACAGATTCCCCTTCTTTTCTTTGACTGATTCTGCTAAGTATTGTTGACACCTGAGCTCCCGTTCATTTGTCTCGATTCAGTAAATAATTTCGATATGTATTCAGGTGGTAAGAAACTTGTCGATTTAGCCCTTTCACAGCGGAATTCATCATCAAGTGAAGATGAAGGAACTAGTTCAAGTTTTGAAGATAGTGATGATTCATATAAACCTGAAATTCATAATGAGTCAGAAACTTCTTCAGATGAACAAAACAGCGCTGCTGAAGACCCTTCTGGTCCCGCATCAGGTAATACTTCACAATCTACACCAGATTTTATTTCTATTGGTGATAATGGAGATGGATGGGAGGAAGTTCACGTTACTTCGGAATTATTTCCCTTATTATGCCCTAAAACACAAGAAATAATAAATATACCTGATGGTGTCCGGTCTCCTAAAGATTTTTATGAACTGTTTCTTGAAGACAAAATTTTACATTTAATTGTGACTAACACAAACAATTATGCCGAACAGATTTTGAATAGATCAGAAACATTAAAGAAAAAATCACGAATGAATAAGTGGACTCCGCTAGATGAATTTGAATTGAAAAAATTTCTATCAATTGTAATTTGGTTTGGCATTAATCCAGTTCCAAATTTACAAAAACCGTGGTCTAGAGACCCTTTTTATCATAATTCTTTTATTTCTAACATCATGACTAGAGATAGATTTTTATCTATATTGCAGTGCACTCACTTTTGCAATAATGAAACAGCTAATACTAGTGACCGACTATATAAAATAAAGCCCCTCTGCAATTTAATTATACCAAATTTTCAAAAATATTTAGTAGCTGGGGAAAATCTTGTTATTGATGAAACTATGATACCATGGAGAGGAAGGCTTTTCTTTAAACAATATATAACTAATAAACGCCATAAATATGGTGTAAAAGTTTATAAGTTATGTACTGTAGAAGGTTACATATATAATTTTAAAGTATACTGTGGTAAGGGCGATACAATAGTTGGTGAATCACATACGTTATCAGTGGTAAAAGAATTAATGAGTAATCATTTAGGAGATAGCTTACTGGAACAAGGACGAACACTTTTTGGTGACAATTATTACTCAAGCATGGAAACCTCACAATATCTTTTATCTCACAAAACAAGATACTGCAGTACATTAAGAGCAAATGGAAGAGGTTTGCCTAAAGCAATAACAAATGCGAAACTTAAAAAAGGAACTATTGTAGGGAAGGAAAAGGAAAATATTAAAGTCATAAATGGGGAGATAAAAAAAATGTATTAATGATGTCCACCATTGAGAAGCACGACTTAACGATGAAGGCCCCCGGAAAATTTTGAAAAGGAATAGAAGTATTAAAACCGGAATGCATATTACACTACAACTCTGCAAAAAAAGGAGTTGATTTTAGTGATCAAATGTCGGCTTATTATTCTGATTTAAGAAAAGGCCGAAAATGGTAAAGAAAAGTCGCATTTGAAATCATTTTAGGTTCTGCTACAACCAATGCCTGGTTACTTTAAAAAACCCAAAAAAAGAAAATTTCTTATCTGGAGTTTAAAGAACTAATCGCAAAAGAATTTATTGCATCTTCGAATGAGCCAGCCGTAGAACGCCCTCGAACGCCGAAAGGAGTTCACACTCTGTCTCATGATACAAGTAGAAAAAGGAAGAAATGTTCGGGCTGTTATGAAAATCTAAGAACAGCTATGAGCAGTGTAGAAGCCCCAAAAAAAGGTGAAGAAGGTCCGGACATACTGTGACGACTGTGCCGACAAACCGTCTCTTTGCTTGCAGTGCTTCAATGATAAACATTATAAAATGTAGTTTTCACATGTTATTTTTTTTAAATAATTTAATTAGTAATATTTTAGTTTATTTTTTTAAGTATATAAAAGGTACACCTATGTTCATTTATTTATAATAAAAACATACTTTTGGTTTTACTTTTTATATCTGAATTCTTCCTTTCATGAATTATATATGCTGAAAATTAAGAAAATTAAAACCATATAGCAAACAGTTTATGATTAAACGTAAAAGGAAAGAAAAAAATTACAGTTAGTATAACACAGATGTAGTGGAAAAAATAAGTAATAAAAAAATATATTCAGAGGCAACAGAATTCAACCCTGCTTCTGTTACGAATTCTTGTACGTCAGGTATTTGTAAAAAAAATTAATTTCACTTTAAAACATTCATCTATGTTTATAGAGAGTTAATTTTGATGTCTAAGGGACAAGGTGTCAATCAGCCCCTTGACGCAGTTTAGCGGTGTGGTAGCATGGGGTCATTTGACCCCTCGTCGCAGTTAACGAAAACCCCAGTTTATTTGTTTCGCAGCTAACGCGTTAATCTCTGGTTCACTTTCTACAGCCTTAGTTTAGTTTCAGCGCGGTTTAAACCTAATCATGTGAATCTAATTATGTTTTTTAAAAGGTTGGTACATATTTGTTTACATTTCCTTGTTGAAACTTCTCTGGAAAGAGCGGGTAATGTAAGGGTTATGGAAAGGTCATTTATTCATTACCTGTAATAAATAAATTATTATTTTAAAATTTAATTAATTCTATTTCAATTTAAAAAAAAGAGATTTTTTTTTATTACTCCATCTTCCCCTCTATCTCCCTCCCCTCCCTCTCTCCCATTCACTCTCTCTTTCCCCTTTGAACCTTAGGGCATCTTGATACCTGGCACCTTTCCAATTAAAGTGATGTACCACAGATACGGTATTCAAGGGGTGTTGTTCTTAATAGATGAAAGAAACTAAGGCCTAATTAAGTTACTTTTTGGGTGGACATAAATATTTGATCCAGCAGTTTGTCTGCAACTGGAGATCTGTTCGCACTAAACAAGGCTTCAGTAATTCCTTACCAAATTCATGTTCATTAACAAATAAATAGCCTGTATCTAACAATTTTATATAAATAACAATAACAGTCTTTACAATTTAGATTGTCATATTTTTCATTCGCTTTTTGACAGGAAGATGTTTTTGCTCAACATCTCTATAGTTGCAAGAAGCCCGTTATAGGAATAATGAGGTGACCACTCTAGCACAGAGTATTTCCCAGCTAATGACAGTCGAGCATCGTAATGGACACTCATATGCTATGTGTTTCTCTTAATTTTCTATCTTTGTTTAAATATATTATCACGTGTACAATTACTCCCGAAAAGCTAGGCACGTCGCTGAACCTAGACCCTGATAGAGGGGACTCCTAGAAGAGGCAGGATTAGGCGAGGAGAGGGATGGAAGTCCGGAGACAGTCAAAGGCAGGGGATAGTCTAGTCTGGGCCTGGAGGAAGGTACAGCCCATTAGAGCAGAGTAGAGACAACATATTCTGGTGTTTAAGTCTTTCAAGTATTCCTGTTCTGAGGCCCCGCACCCTTTGGTATAGCTCGACAACGTGTAAAGTTAACCTGAAAACGGTGCTTTGGTGCTAAATTTGAAGTGTGTCAGGTTATGTTATCAATGATGACAAACAGAGAGGAAATTGAAATATATACAAGGATACTACTATATTTCATGAAATAATTATCATTTGCAATATAAAAACAAACGATAATAATAAGATGTCATAAGATTAATTTGGTAAATTTCCAATTATTATACCCCGAAAATTGTAAATAAATATTAATAAATCACAATGAAGGTAAGTTATAAAACCAAGGTTGAAGCTCAACAGCAACTTGATGACAGTTAATGCACAGATATATTGGGAAAAATCTTTAAAAATGCTCATAGTTTAGCAATCTAGCTGATTTAAGTTTATTATTATTAAAAATGATGTAACGCACCTTCATCTGGAAGAAGTAGTTCCTCTTGTTTCACTTGTGTGACACCACCTGTAGGCATGACACTAATTAGAACAAGCTAAAAAAAATTAAATACTTTTTTAAGAGAAGAAACCAATTTCATGGTTATTCAAATTCAATAAGCTGCTGCCATCTGCAGGCTATTCAAGAAACACAAAGGAAGGAACATACTTTTAAAATCATAATAATGTTAATAATAAGCTGAATGATAATCTACTCAAGTTAGAAGCAGAAGAGAAGAGAAAATATTTAGAATTAACAATGGAATAAAGCAGCTTTATCGTTTGAAGGGGATCCACCAGAAACAAATTTTTGAAGAATAACTCCTTTAAAATTCAACCTACTAACCTATAACAACCAGAAAAGCTTTAAAGGAAACTGTTCCTTTGTTTAGTAATGTATAACAAAATTAAATTATATGCGCCGTATAGTATTTAATATCACAACTGAGAAGCATTAATTTTGCAGACCGCGCAGAGCAAGACTTGTTGATTTATTTTTTATAAAAAATTATCAGCTTGTAGTAAAGTAACAAGATTGATTTCCAGGGGATATGTTGTTTACTTAGTGGTGGTTTAATATCTAATAACTTATTTCCGACAGGAATATTACAGAAAAATATTTTAGGGAAAAGAATGCGAGAAAATGAAGACTTTCAGGCAGGATGGTTATGCACTCTATGTTCTCTCCTCTTCCAAGCCTGTTCGGCTGTATGGGGCACTTTTTTTTGGGCTAGGGATAAGATTAATAACGAGTAGTGAAAAGACCTCCAGCACTTGGGATTTCAACTCACAAACTTCGGGCAATAGTTGGCAGTCGAGGGCAACATGTTAGCCTACTTGGCCACCCAACGCACCTGTATAGTAGGCCACTGTCTGCATAGTTAGGGGTCTTTTCACTACATGTTATTAATCTTATCCCCGGCCAATAACCCTGGCCCAGGAAGAATGCGCCGGATAGCCAAAGAGGCTTGGAAGGGGAGAAAACATACGAGTGCATAACACTGCTTGCTGCATTTCTCAATCGTTACAAACGCTAAGTCTAGTCTTGCTATTAGGACCTGTTTTCTCTAGTGCCAAAACATTTTTTGATATTAAAGTTGATTACCATCAACTGAAATATCAAAAAATATTATCAACTTCAAACCATTAAGTACATCCAATAAAAGAAAAATACCGATGTTTTGAATACATTCAAACAATGTGTGTTCGTGTTTTTTTTCTGGGAAAAAATGGATGAAAATAGAAAAAAAAGGTAAAAGAGTAAGGGATGCGATGGTGATATAAATGGATAAAATGATGAATCCAGTTTTATTCACTTATTTAATGTATTTAACTGATAACTTTTTATTTTGAACATGGTACATATGAGAATTTCAATCAGGCCACTCAAAAACATAGCGGTTTTAGTAATTCCAATTATTTCTATTTTTAAAATTAATACCAGAGAAAATTCATTGGTAAAAAAAAAAAAACTTGGTCAGGACAGGGTAACTAGATGGAATTACACACAACTTATTATTAAAAGAGATTTTTAGTAACAACACAAGAAATCCCATATATTTCTCTCAGTCGCATCCCTTATCTATATATGATATACATTATATACCTTTGATATATATATATACATAACTATATTATACATAACTAATTATATACATAAATATATATAAAATTCTATCTCCTCAACAGATTGAGATAGGAAACTCGTTTTTTCGCCATTCTACCCCATTTAACATGAAGTATTAGTCAACTTTTTTTTTTACACCAGGTCTGGGACACCCAGTATAAGGGACACCCTAATATACATACATCAAGCACCCAGTTTGATCAAATTTGTTATAGCCGTTTTTGGAGAAGGAATAAAAAAAAACCGTAATAATGAGACAAAATTTATTAAAACAAGTGCCCCCTCCGTTTGATTAATTTTGAATAACATTTAATTGAAAATTTGTATTTCCATTAAAAACTGGAATTCAACATATACATTCTGTATATATATATATATATATATATATATATAATAAAGTAACTTTTTTCTTCTCTTCTACTAAAATTTGAAACATGCTACATAAAAAATGTTGAAGATAAAAAATAATATTATTATTGTAGAACCATATTAAAATGGATTATTGCAGTGCGTGCTCAAAATTTCCTCCATTACTTTGGATGAAGGCTTTTATTCAGTATTTTTTATGTAGGATTTTTTTTGTTTTTTCATTTTAGATTATTATTCCCCTTTTTATATTATTTAGAATTCATACATTGCTCTTTCTAATCTTAAAAAATTAAAACTAACTCTAACTCATGGAAAGTTCCGCATCCATTACTTTGGATGCAGGCTCTAGTGAGCTTCCTCATTGCCCTAGCAGTGACATTCTCTAGCGTGTTTTTCATGAGAAAAACTTCTTTTAGACTCAAAAGGTGAAATGCAATTGTATCATGGGTTACACCACTAAAAAGCTAACTAAATTCCGCAGTTATTAGGAAATTTGACAGCTTCTAGGGTGCTCCAGTGGGGAGTGAGGAATTTTCAAAAACTATTAAAAATTTAACTTTTAATAAATGTTTTGTGTTTAGTGCGTTAAAATTCCCACTGTAAGTGGATTTAAAATAACTTGACCCATCTCATATTTTAGAAAATTTAATGCTAATTAAGAATTAAAAAGAAATTGTTTTTTTTTATTTTTATTTTTAAGATTTTAAAAATAAAAACAAAAAAAATTCTATCTTCTCAACAGATTGAGATAGGAAACTCGTTTTTGTGCCATTCTACCCCGTTTAACATGCAGTATTATCCAATTTTTTTTACACTAGGTATGGGACACCCAGTATAGGTGAAAATTTTTTTTTTTTAGATATCGAAATGCATACCTCCTATTTCTTTTTAAACTACCCAGACTAACTTAAATACAAAATTTCATCTTCCTGCGTCAACGTTAATGCGTGCCGACAGAACTCTGAAGATTTTGAAAAATGCTGTTTTTAACCCTTTCCGTTATACAGCTAAATCAGTTGAAATATTAAATTTTTTAAGAAATATTTATTAAAAGAAGATAAAATTACTGATCAGGCAGGATATTTTCTTTTCTTTATTCTCTTTTTGGAGTGATAAAACCATGCAAATCTTGCATAAGTTTTTTCAGCTCTTTCAGTCGTATCATTAACTGCCCTTAAATCCTTTTCGCCTCTGAATAGGCAGCATCTTTATCCCATGTATAAGGGGGTCTCTGGAGGAAATTCTTATCAATGTTTAATCGATAAAAAGAAATTTGTGCTCTTGACAGACACAAAATCACTTAATGATTTTCCTGCAACAATAAATAAGGCAGTATTATTAACAATTTATTAAAAACAGTATAAAAATAGTACTATTTATTATATTAAGCCCCTTTAAAAAGCACAAATCTTGATTTGGTGCCTTCACTGCCAGACTACATCCAAGCCAAGGTTTTAAATATAAAACCGTAATAAATAAACAGACGTCGTTTTCCAGTTCTCTCTAAACTTTTTGAATAGTAGGATCAGGGCTACTAGTGACTTGATATTTTTTTGTTCCGAACACATAAACGTGATGGCGGCAAGCAAAGAGTAGTAATTCCCTGTCTAGTTTTTGTTCCAAAAGCACAGTCTCCTTTCAATCGCTCTATATTAGACGCAGTTGTGTCATAGCACATTATTTGTACAAATACTTTGTCATCGAGGTTCCAGTCATAAAGTCCGTTCAACACAGCTTTAACTTGATCCTGGCCAGAAGAACTCTCTAGTTTGGGTACAGCCATAAGTTCTTCTTTTCTCCAAATGAAATCAGAATTGGCAGACGTTCTTTAGAACTTCTCACTTCAAGTCCAGGTAATAATTTTCTATCCCAGTGAACGTCACAATTTCAGGCACATTATTCTGAAAATCTGATTTTATAGATTCCGCTCTATCTTTTCAACTCTGTGTGCGAATACGTTGAATAGACCATTTGTTTATCGGAAAATCATCACAGCTATGATCTAGTACTTCTTCTACAGCCTTAAATATATAGAAAGAATCCCTTACGCTTAATTGGCATCTATCTAAAGCTGCAACTAACTTAGGCGTGATAAAGTCTTTCCTTTCCTCTTTTTTTAGTAGTTTGAGAACTTACCATTTGAGAGGTGGATGCTAAGGGTTCCTCAAGGCTTTCATTGGAGCTGGTAAGGTGATCGTGATTTCTTTGCGTTTGAATAGAATTTTGCGTAGTAAAAGATGACGTTAAACCTCGGATACACATTTGCTCACATATTTTTTCTCTTCATTCAATTTCCTTTGTCTTGCCCTTTTTTCTTTTGCAGCTAACTTTTAGTCTACACCCGCTAAACACCCTGGACAGTATCAGCGTGTGCTATATAATAAATCATCTAAATTGTTCTTAAAGTCTTCCTAACGGCGCTTGTAAATATCTTGTATTTTTTCGCAACTCCCTCCAAGCACGGTGAGGATCCACAAGTTTTTTTACACAGTTAGGTATAGCTCTGATAGGGATTCTAGCTTTTTCCCAAACTATAATACACTCCTGAATGACGAGATTAGAAATTTCACAAACAGTCAATTTAACTTCCCGAAAAAAGTACTGCAAGAATTTGACGATTAGACGGTAACTTTGCGCCTGTTATCTAATAATTTATGTCACCAACTAAGAAAACACATTTTTTATTGCTTCTTAATTCCACTTCCATCTTTTAAATGTAAAACAATACCTGTTAATCGTGAGAATAATTGAGAAAAAAGGACAAATGCCGTGAAAACGCACCGGACAAATGCCGTGAAAACGCACATGTTGCGCAAATACCGCGCAACATGTGTAAACATGATTCGATGCAAGATAAGTGGGTTATCGTGGGAAAAATCGTACTCCAAATAAGATAAAAATTTATTTCCGAGTGTTTTAGAGGCAAATGAACAAAACTAACAACTATGCGTTAGAAATTTAAAACTTTGAAAAATAAGGGACACCCTAATGTATATGCCCGTGATGTGACAGCCAAAATTTCATCAAAATCGGTCAAACGAAGGTGGCACTTTATTCAATAAATATTGTCTTATTTTTACATTGCTTTTTTTTTATTTAATTAAAAACAGCTGTAACAATTTTGATCAAAAACACAGTGCTTAGTGAGAACCAAGAATTCTTTAATATTAAGGAAGTTTTATAATCATAGAAATGTTCGGAGGGGGCTAAAATGGCGAAGGAAAAAAAGTTATTTTTTCTATAAAGTATTTTAACATTAAATCGATAATCAATTGGGAAAAAAAACATGGTTTAAAATCCCAAACCTTTTGTTGGAACAAACTATGGAGCACGTGGATGGGCCTAGATCTTTTCGACAGAGACCTGGAACCCACCAGGAGGACCTCCAACCTTTTAGAAGGTTCCTTTTACGACTATATAAGGAGCGAGTGACTGGGCCAGTTAATCTAAGTCTTACTCTGTGTCTTGATTGCGAAGCTCAAGCCTTATGATTTGTATGCAATAAAGCTTTAATTTTTGTAACCTGCTCGAATATTTGAGTTGTATTAATTCGTTTAGCATTGATATTGTTATATTTTCATTAATAAATATTTGTTAACTCACATAAATGTATCTCATTACTCCTAAAAAACAAAAATGGATGAAACATGAATAAAATAGAGAAACAAATACAGGAGAGAAAAAGAAAAATGTTCTGACAACACTTAAACCAAGATGAACCTATGCACGTGCAGTATACCTGTAAAATGATGATGACTAGGGACTGTTGAATGCTTTTCGCTCTATCGGACGGGAGCTATTCCAGGGCATTATGCAGTATTGGCAAACCAACAATAAAAAATAGTATCATACTAGTAATGTTTATAATAAGATATTAATTATAATTGTTATTAAAAAATCGATGTTTATACGTTTATAAGTATATGAATATTCAAAATATAAATATATAAATAAATACAAATAAACATAGGAGAGAGTTGGGTAAAGTGGGGTACCGATCTGATCGCAGTGTCTTTTGGATCTACTCATTAACTCAATGATATATTTGTTTCCTTTGGTCATGGTGTTAGTTGAGCAAGAGGTTCTATAGTGAAAAGTTGTTCTGTTAGAATTTGAGAGTTAAATATATATATTGAATCTATTTTCTCTCATTTTAGTACAAACTTCAAAATGGTATAACTCAACCCCATAGTCCTTGATTGCTATGTTTATTATTTCATTGGATTAGTCATTCTATTCATACGTGTTTCTAAACGTTTCTATTAATATTTATTACCGTTTTATGATTTTTATTTTTATCAAACACCCTGTCGGCTAAAGTGGGGACGTTAAGGGCTGGGTATACTGGGGACGTCCCCACTTTAGTCGACCATGACTTATTTAACCTAACACTCACATTTACTAAATCGTTTACCTCATTGTTGTTAGGCTGTATGCCTAATATATTTCCCTATTTTATTTTAATAATGTCAGTGCATAGAAATAGAAACACAATAACCGCCTACAAGTCGGATCATGCCATGTCTTCCAGTTCCAATAGTAGTAAACGCACGATTCTCACCATCCATCATCCCATCAAATTTTCAAGTTTTACCTTTCGTCAAATTGCAAGTTACTTATTATAAAAGAAAATTAAAGAATGGAAAACTTGGGGCAGTGGCCATTTTAACTTGTTCAGCTTACAAACAAATACTCGAAAAAAAAAGAAGCAAAAAAAAAGGATGTTAAAGAAAGGAAATTGTCTGAAAAAAGAAATCTATAGAAAAAATAATCAGGAAAAACCGTTAGAAATCAATGAAAAATCGTTAGCAAATGTATAATGAAAAAAAAAAAAAGTCAAGAAGAGAAAACTGAAGAAAAAGAGCTAAGAAAATAATTTGAAGAAAATGATTTCTGCACAGTGTGATTTTGTGCACTGCGCTTACACTGAAATGGAGAATTTCCAACATTTTAATACATAGCTGTATGCTTTATACAGTACGCATGGCAATAATAAAGCATTTTTGTGCAATTCAAAAAGGATACCCCACATTACCCGAAGGGGGACCCCACTTTACCCGAAGGTTTGAGTAAAGTGGGGATATTTTTTGTTTTTATTAATTACAGCCTAACCTTTCCGATTTAATCCAAAACAATTAATAAACATAAAGATAAGTAGTAAACGTTTAAAAATTATGATTCATGTTAGATTTTTAGTGAAAAATGTACAATTCACAAGAAAAAAATGTTCCCACTTTACCCTACTCTCCCCTAAAATTTAAATTAAAATTCATGTTAAATTTTCATTACTTTAATTTTCAACTATCTAGAAATTATTTCTACTTTCTTAACACTTTGGCTGCCATGTCACCTGAAATCGAGTAACTGTTTTCTTGCCAGAGAATTAAATATTAAAATTGTGTCGAAACGATAGAGTATCCTTCTTCGGCAGTCAAAGTGTTAAAGATCATATTATTTGGCCGAGGAGGCATTCTAGTGATGGCAACCGGTGGTACACGCCGCCCGATGAGGCAGTCATGTGTGAGCCACCAGTGATAAACGCCGGCCACAGTTTATAAACAGACCACTGTTTATAAGTAAAGGCGTTCTGTTCATGGGAAAGAATTATCAATGTGTTTTGGTTGATACACATTTAATGGAAATTATTTGTTTCCATGGTAACTAAATGAAGTTTTCAACAACTAAATTGAAAATTCATTCCCGTATTATCACTGATGAAAATAAAAACTTTTATTTAACAATAAAAAATTGTATTTTACTTTAGAAAGAAAATACGTGATGCTCTAAATTATTAAAGCATTTAAGGTGTGAAAAAATATGGTGCAATATAATCTTTTATTAATTATATTTTAGTTAAGAAACTGCAAATGTATCATGAAAAAAAAAAAAAAAAGTCAAGAAAAGAAAACTGAAGAAAAAGAGCTAAGAAAATAATTTGAAGAAAATGATTTTTGCGCAGTGTGATTTTGACACAGGCAGCCCATCTCATTTTGGGTCTCCCTTGGCGTCTTGTGCTATACAGCTGTTCTGTTAGAAGCTGCTTTGGGAGCTCCTCGCTGCTCATTCTAGCCACGTGTCCCGACCACCGGAGTCGACCAAGCTTCCAAACCCTCACCACATTGGGCTCTTTGTACAGTGCGTAGATTTCGAGATTGGTTCGTCGCCGCCATCTTCCATTGTCCCAGACTCCTCCAAATATCCTTCGTAGTATCCTCCTTTCAAATATGAACAGCTCTTGCTCAGATTCCTCCATGATTTCGACCCGTACAGTAAAACTGGTCTAATCAGTGTCTTGTACAGGTGGATTTTTGTTTTTCTCGTAAGGGCACGACTCTTCAGGTGTCGGAGGAGTCCAAAGTATAGTTTGTTAGCGGAGGAAATTCTTTGACGAATCTCGACGTTGTTATCGTTGTCCAGAGTAACCAGAGAGCCTAGGTACTTGAACTGTGATACTTTTTCAAACTCCAATTGGCCAAAGGTTACAGTTTCACCAGGGTTTGGGGTCTCTTCTGCCACCATGTATTTTGTCTTCGAGACAATGACCTCGAGCCCAAGCCTCCTTGCAGGTTCCAATAGCGCCAGCAACGCGTCTTCTACCGCACGAGGTGACCTACCTACTATGTCTATATCATCAGCGTAGGCAAGTAACTGCACCGTCCAATTAAATATTGTGCCTATAGTTTGTATTCCCGATTCTCTAATTGCTTTTTCTAGGGAAAGGTTATAGAGAAGGCAGGCCAGTGCATCTCCCTGCCTGACACCTTTTGTCGATGGAAACTCCTCCGACCTCTCACCATTCACTTGGACAGAGCAAAGGGTGTTCAGCATGGTGATCCTGACTAGGTTCACCAGTTTCTTAGGAATTCCCAGCTCTCTTAACGCAATATACAGCTCCTCTCTGTGTATGCAGTTGTAGGCGGCTTTGAAGTCTATGAACAGGTGGTGCGTTTTAATCTTATGCTCCCGACCTCTTTCCAAAATCGTTCGAAGGCTAAAGATTTGGTCCAGGGTTGACTTGCCTCTTCTGAACCCACACTGATATTTTCCTACTATTTCCTCAGCATACGGAATGATGCGCTGGAATAAAATGTTTGAAAATACCTTGTACGCTGATGGGAGTAGGGATATGCTTCCATAATTTTTACATTTTAATCTATCCCCTTTTTTGTGTACGGGACATATCATTGATAGATGCCAGTCTTCAGGCATTACTTCGTCTGTCCATATGTTTCTCATGATGTCCTGGAGGGCTTTAATCAGCTCATTTCAGCCACATTTGAGAAGCTCAGCCTGAATTCATTCAGCTCCTGGTGCCTTGTTATTTCTGAGCTTATCAATTGCTTGGAGAATATCTTCCTCATCAGGAGGCTCAAATTCTTCCGATTCTGTCGGTAGCTCTGTCTGATGGAATGCAGGCGCAGGAGGAGGATCGTTTTCGTGGATCAGACTTGAGAAGTGATTCCTCCATTGCATGACCCTGGAGGTTTCTTTCAAATTATAACACATGATCAATAAATATGAATTCATTGTAAAAAAGTTAAAAGGTTAATTGCATATATTTCTCATTTATTGTTTAAAAATTAATAATGAACGGATTTGAATTGTATTCATACCTCGGAAATGATAATAAGAAAGCATTGCAAATGTTTCAGGAAGAAGGTATAATACATACAGCTAGGAAGTGTCAGAACAACCACGACATGAAGCTTCTTTTTAGTGAAAAAAGAGGATTTCGTTGGCGGTGTTATAATTATAAATGTCGTCGTTATAAATTATGTGAATTTGTATGGAGAAGGAGAGGATTTATTTAAGGTTTTGTTAAAAAAAAAAAAAAAATATTAATGCATTTTATACTATTTAATTCATTTGACAAGTGTTTACAATTTGTATTTGGTTATGTATTAATAAAATAATTTAAATATAAATGTGTTTGTTTATGTAAGGTTAATTTAAAAGTAACAGATATAGAAAGTAATCATAGGGAGAGTAAAGTAGAAAAGACCCGGGTTTTCTGCTGCGGTTTACCAGCCTGAAGAATTCTCTATGCTGCTAATATCCTCTAAGCATTTCTATCCTCTCAAGCTCCTCTTTTTCGTGCTGCCTCTTCTTGCGTTGATGAAGACGTTTTTCTTCTCTTCGCCTCTCTCGGTGGTAGGCTTCTACAGTTCTCCTTGTGCTCCTTTGGATCATGAGTCTGTAGGCTTCGTTCTTAGGCCTTTGTAGCCGCTTCACATTCCACGTCGAACCATGGGGACCGATGTTCTTTTTCTTGAGGTCCGAGTGAAGACTCTGCCGCTTCTAAGATGGCCTTACTGCATTCTTCCCACTGTGAGCTAACACTTTTCTCAACAGGTGTCCTTCCTCTCAATCTGGAATCCAATTCTTCTGCATAAGTCTTCTGTGAATCCAGGTTCTTTAATTTCATCGTAGTGAACCTCTTTTATAAGCTGTCTCATATATTTTATTTTTGAGCTTAGCTTTGATGAACGCAATGCTAAGGAAATGATCGGTGTCGGCATTAGCTCCATGGTATGCTCGTACATTAATCAGACTCGACTTATGCCTCTTCCCTATCAGAATATGATCGATTTGGTTTACTGTAAGTCGATCAGGGGATGTCCAGGTACCTTTATGAATATTCTTATGAGGGAATAAGGTGCTTCCAATGACTAGGTTTCGGG
This sequence comes from Aelia acuminata, assembly GCA_911387785.2. Lineage (NCBI taxonomy): Eukaryota > Metazoa > Arthropoda > Insecta > Hemiptera > Pentatomidae > Aelia > Aelia acuminata. The sequence continues at coordinate 8,019,326 of OU426982.1, forward strand.
ATGTGGCGAAGTTGATGAGTCGGTTAAAAATAGTTTTAAATAGAATTTCATCTCATGATCACAAACTTAAAAAGAATAGAATTATTGAGTAAATATAATATAAAAGAACAATAAAATACAATTTTAATATCATTTCTATAATAAAATGATTTTTCTTTTCTTTCGAAAGTAAACATTGTTATGTTTCTTATGGAAATCAAATTATTGATAATACTGCAATATTTCACTAACATCTAAAAGATGTTTTTAATCTAGTGTATGTCTCTATTTGTTTTTGTTTTAGATAATGTGAATACAGATATCAATTTCTCTACATCAATTTAGTTGATTATCCTGGCAGTTAGTTTGTAGGAGTCTCATGACTGCACGAATGTGTTAACATTTTCTGTTGTTTAGGTCAGAGTCGGTAAGTTCTCTCTTCTCTTCTGTATGTTGTGCCATTATATGCTGTTTCATATTCTTAGAAGTTACTGGCTTATAATAACAGTGAGCACATTGATGAGGCTTCTCACATGTATGAGGGGCCATTATATGTTGTTTCATACTCTTAGAAGTTACTGACTTATAATCACAGTGAGGACATTGATGAGTCCTCTCTCCTGTATGACGTGAATTTATATGGGCTTTTAAAGTTCCAAATGCTATTGCTTTATAATCACAATGAGGACATTGATGAGGCTTCTCACCTGTATGTTGTGCCATTATATGCTGTTTCATATTCTTAGAAGTTACTGGCTTATAATCACAGTGAGGACATTGATGAGTCCTCTCTCCTGTATGACGTGAATTTATATGGGCTCTTGAAGTTCCAAATGCTATTGCTTTATAATCACAATGAGGACATTGATGAGGCTTCTCTCCTGTATGTTTGGCCATTATATGTTCTTTTATTCTTCCAGAATTCACTGATGGATAATCACAGTGAGGACATTGATGAGGCTTCTCACCTGTATGGATGGCCATTATATGTTGTTTCATACTTCCAGATTTTACTGATTTATAATCACAGTGAGGACATTGATGAGGCTTCTCACCTGTATGGATGGCCATTATATGTTGTTTCATACTTCCAGATTTTACTGATTTATAATCACAGTGAGGACATTGATGAGGCTTCTCGCTTGTATGGTGGGCCATTATATGTTGTTTCATATTTCCAGATTTTACTGATTTATAATCACAATGAGGACATTGATGAGGCTTCTCACCTTTATGGCGGGCCATTATATGCTGAAACCGAATGCACGAAAAATTAATAATTTTTTATCTAAGTAAAAATACGAAAGGGACCCCATTGCCCGACTTTTGAAGAAAGATTTTTTACACTTGAAGAAGCTAAAGAAAAATAACCCTAAACTATACATCGTAAAAGCAGACAAAACTAAACGTGTGATACTAATGAAAAAAGAAGCATATGAGCAGAAAATGATATCGTTACTTGAAGATAACAATGTATATAAAGTATTGGGGAATGATAATAAAGGAGAGCGACTCAAAGAGCTAACTAACAAATGCAACAAATTCGTTGAGAAATTGAATAAAAAGAACTATATTAATGACACTGAAAAGAAAGCACTAATGACATATTCTGTGAACCATCCTCGAATTTACGGTCTTGTGAAATTGCACAAGCCTGAAAAGCCATTAAGACCAATAGTTAACAGTATCAAAGGTCCTACTGAGAAATTAGCAAAATTCTATAAGTCTTCATTAGATTTCTTAAATAATTCGAATGAATTTGACGTTAAAAATTCTATGGAAGTAAAACAGAAACTTAGCGAACTGCATTTGGATAAAGATGAAGTATTAGTTAGTTTTGACGTTAAATCTCTGTTCACACAAGTCCCTATGAAGATGGCATACGATATAATTAAAGATGAATGGGAAACTATTAAAAGTCACACACCTATAAATAACAAAGCAATTTACATGGAAGGTTTAAAATTAGTGTGTAATAACGGAATGTTCACCTATGATGGTAAGCTCTATATGCAATTGCGAGGTCTACCTATGGGAGGCGTTTTGAGCATAAACGTGAGCGGCATTGTGATGAACAAGCTGTTGAAATGGGCATGTAAAGAACTGAATTTAAAACCCAAACTACTAATTAAATATGTAGATGATATTTTGATGATTATAAACAAAAGCCAAATTAATACTATTCACCAAGCATTCAATAATTTTAATGAAAATTTGCAATTTACATGTGAAATAGAGCAAAATAATTGCATTAGGTTTCTAGATATGTTGATAATAAAAAGCAACGACCGACTAACATTTAAATGGACTAGGAAAGAAGAATGCAGCAACAGAATTTTGAATTACTTGTCCTGCCATCCACTAAATCAAAAATTAAATGTAATGAGTAATATGATGAACAAAACCATAAAACTAACTGACAGTATATATTTGAAAGAGGTAAAGGATCGAATTTTTGATATTCTAAATAAAAACCTGTATCCTAAGAAATTAGTTTCGTGCACATGGTACAAAATCATGAATGAAATAAATAAACCAAAGATGCCTACTAACAATAATAATGATGGTCCCCTCCTGGCTCGGTTCAGAACGCTAATCTATATAAAGCATTTATCTGAATCCCTTAAACAAAGCTTCAAAGAATATGACATCAATGAAATAAAAATCACTTACAAACCATGCAATAAACTTACCCCGCTCAAAGATAAAATTGCAACTGGTCTTAATTCTAACCTAATTTACAAAATTAATTGCCTGGATTGCCAAAATGCATATATTGGCATGACTACTCAAAATCTCTGCAATAGAATCTATCAGCATAAAAATTCATGCACAGAATACAAAAATAAAAATAAAGGAATAAAAGAACCTAAAACTGCACTAGCTAAACACACAGCCGAGCATAAGCATAGCTTCGATTATGACAAAACTATAATTTTGCATAAAGAAAATTCTGAGCAAAAATTAAAATATCTTGAAGCACTATATATAGCTGCAAACATTAATAAGGTTGTCAATTTTAAAACTGATGCAAGAAATCTTAACAACTTTTTTGCTGAAACTAGCATTTAACACCAAACTAACATTTTAAACCAACAGTGAATTATTTATTCTAGATTTGCCTTTGCTTTTCATATGTTTTTTATATATATTTATAATTCTAGTGCATGATGTGTAATGGGTGTGAGTGTGTATGTATATATGTGTAGATGTAAAATTAAAATTACTTTATTTGAACCTTCTTCAACTTTAATATTGTGTTTAATTTTCTATAGACCTTATTCAGTTATTATCTCTGTTATCTAAATTTGTTTGAATGTTGGCAACACTGTATATTTCCCTTTTAGCCCTCCTTCCATATGGGAAGGTTTCAGTCTGTTTCTAGCTTGCATGTGAAACTGTTGTAGCCCTGAAGATGCCTGAATAGGCGAAAATTTGGCATGTAACCTGCATGATTAAGTGAATTATTGAAATTATACGAGACTTTGAGGCCTTGCATTCTATATCGAGATTATTTTTTCATTACTCCATCTTCCCCTCTATATCTCTCCCCCACTCACCCTCTCTTTCCCCTTTGAACCTTAGGGCATCCTGATACCAGGCACCTTCTTTCCAATTAAAGTGATGTACCACGGATACGGTATTCAAGGGGTGTTGTTCTTAATAGGTGAAAGAAACTAAGGCCTAATTAAGTTACTTTTTGGGGGGATATAAATATTTGATCCATCAGTTTGTCTGCAACTGGAGATCTGTTTGCACTAAACAAGTCTTTAGTAATTCCTTACCAAATTCATGTGTACCAACAAATAAATAGCCTGTATTTAACAATTTCATATAAATTACAATAACAGTCTTTACAATTTAGATCATCATATTTTTCATTGACTTTTTGACAGGAAGATGTTTTTTGCCCGAAGTCAAGTGGGTAACATGGTACAATGGTGGAGCCTTCATAACAGGTATGAAAGAAATTATAAGTCAATGGCCAACCTGCCCCATATGCCATCCAACCCCGCTCTCCCCTATAGTAAATAGATGTAGGTTTAGATGGATCCAAGCGAGTTAGAATTATTTGTATAAAATATACTTAAACACAAGATTATGATATTGTTATCATCTCCCCTAGTCTGTAATTCCTCGTACAGCAGAAGAGGTGAGGAAGAGGAGAAAAGAAATAAATAGAAACATTTTTACATAACATCTTTATGATATTCTCACTACAATTTAGTTCAGGCTCGTGCGTTATCTTAGAAACAGTTCTTTAAGTTCTCATCTAAATATAGTTGCAAGAAGCCCGTTATAGGAATAATGAGGTGACCACTCAAGCATAGAGTATTTCCGCGAAGCATAGAGGTACCGAAGGGTGGTTGATGGGAGGAGGCAATTCTTAAAGGTCGAGCAGTGGGCGGAGCTTAGCTATCACTCCCTTTCGAAGGGGAAATTCAAAATTAGAAATTTAGATTAAGGCGTTTCTGAAGTTCTTAAAGTAGATACTTTTGCCGTAACAGTTTTAATATTGTTATTTTATTTGTCATACCTTATTCGGTTTTTGTTAGTTTTTATTTGTCTTACTGTGACACGTTTAAAAAATAAAAAAACAAGTTTTCCTCTAATACATACTAGAAGTTAATTAAACGATTCAATGATCTCAGGAAAATTTGACTGATATTATTTCACCGAAAAATAAACATGGGCTTTATGGAAATCTAGTTTATGGAAACGTTGATTAAAAAAACAAATAATGTATATTTATTTTTTAAAAATATATTTGATTGAACAAAAAAAAGCTAATGTTTATAAAATCGAAAACCGCAATTAATAGAAAAGAGTGGGGAATGGACCATGTGTTGATAGGAAATTTTTTGATAAGAATTTGATGTAAATATAACTCTTCTCTGTTATATTATCTACTTAATTTAAATATATCCTTATACAGAATAGAGGAGAAGAGAAAATAAATTTTTTTCTGGGACAAGGTCCCTCAATAATAACAGATTGGAACAAAAAATAAAACTACTACTGGTCAAATAATTAAAATAATGGTGGATAATTAAAGATAATATTTACATTAAAAACCCATAATAAATAGTTATAAAAAAAAAATATACAAAGTAATGAATAATATATTCATTAATCAAATAAATAGTAACGGTAATATACTAAAATAAATTTCCAAGGAAAATCAGAAGAAATTAATTTTTAAAAAAAATTCCATAATGATATTATGCTGTTAAAATCGTATCCAAGGATTTTAAGAGATTTTTGCCTAATATAATTCTACAAACTTAGAGCTTAACCAGACCTCTCATTACCTGATTTTATTACCCCCCTGTGGGTAGGGGATAGAATTTACCCACGGAATCTCCGCCTGTCGTAAAAAGCGACTAAAGGAGCCAGTTGTCCCGAGGTTACATCAATCCTTGTAAAAAGGATTCAAAGAACCACACAAGGCCTCGGAACAAATGGACTGTCCAAACGGAAACGACGCGGCACGGAAAAAGACCTTAGGTTTGGAACCTGGACCATAAAATCACTGACAGGAAAGGAGGTTGAGCTTGTTGACGAAATGAAGAAATATAAAGTAGATATCCTGGGAATGGCTGAGGTGAAAAGGAAAGGGATTGGAGAGGTAGAGCTGAATGACGGATATTTTCTGATATATGCAGGGGTACCAAAGGTTGTTCATGCAAAAGAAGGAGTTGGAATAGTCATGTCTTCCTCAGCATACAACAGAGTAGAAAAATGGGAGCCTGTCTCCTCTAGGAACATACTTGCAGACCTCCAGGTAACCATTGGTAAGCAAACAATCATCCAAGTATATGCTCCTAAAGAAGATGCAGGGGTATTGGACAAAGAATTATTTTACTCAGACCTGCAATAAGCGATTGATAGAAGCAGGGACAAAGGAAGGTTAATAATTCTCTTTGGAGATTTCAATTCGAGAATTGGACGGGAACACAGAACATCATTCGGAGCGATGAGGCCTCATGCAGGTGAAATCGTTAAAAACGAAAATGGCCAAAGATTAATTGATTTCTGCGTCGACAATGATCTCTTGATAGGCAATTCCTTCTACCCACATAAGAGGTTACAAAAAATTACTTCCTCAAGCGCAGTTGGAAATAGTGTCATAGACTATTTTATTTATGATCGAGGAATTCGACAATATTTCAGAGATGTGAAAGTAATAAGAGTAGCAGAAATAGGTACAGATCATCTGTTAGTTGCGGATACCAGGATCTTAAGAACCTGGAAGCCTCAAGCTAAAGTTTATGAAGCAATAAAAGTTCGAGGTTTGGATGATCTAGATAAGAGAAAACTATATTCTGAAAAATTGGAAGAACCCCTCAGAGTTCTGGATTTAGACGGAGACGCAGAGAAACAATGGAGCGCTCTCCAAACTACCATCTTAAGAGCTGCCAAGGAGATCTGTGGCCTACACAAATTCAGCTATAAAGGCAAACGCAGCAAATGGTGGAATGATAATGTGAAGGTAGCTTATAAACGGAAAGAAGCAAACATGGAAGTCCTATCAACACCAATATCACCACCACCAACACCAATACCAAGGCATATGACACCAGAGAACTTTGCTGACTATAGAAAAGCAAGAAATGAGACCAAAACTGTAATTAAAGCACAAAAAAAGATATCTTGGGAGGAATTTGGGAAGTGCCTAGATGGAAATCACAGGGAAAATATCAAAAAGTTTTGGCGTACTGTGAAATTCTTGAAGGGCAAAAGAGCAAAGCCAGTCAGAAATGTTAAAGATAACAATGGTGAGTTGCTGACAGACACATCTAAAATATTAGATAGATGGCGTAGACACTACCTAGATCTCTTCGCAAAAGAAGACTCAGCCAGAGAACAAGGGGAACAGACGATCTACGAAGTCAGCGAAGAATCAATTAATGAAGAAGAAGTGGAACTGGCTCTTGAACAGATGAAGACAGGCAAGGCAGCAGGCAGAGACAAAATTGCCCCCGAGTTCCTGAAATATGGTGGACAAGAGCTCATTAAAGCGTTGCAAGGGCTATTTCAGAAGGTATGGGATACCAAGAGAATCCCGAAAGATTGGGAATACAGTGTGATTATTCCTATCCACAAAAAAGGGAGTCAAACAGAATGAGCCTCTTGTCTGTGGCTTACAAAATGTATACGCACATTCTGGAGAAAAGGCTACGAATTGTGGAGGAGCAGCTGGAAGAGGAGCAAGCAGGTTTCCGCCCTGGGAGGCAGACCCACGACAATTTCTTTGTCATAAGAAATATATTAGAAAAATCATGGGACAGAGATAAGAGCATATATCTAGCCTTCCTGGACCTTAAGGCTGCTTTCGACTCGGTCCCACGTCAAAAAATATGGAACGTCAAAAAAATGTACCACAAGACCTCATTACCGCCATAAAATCAGTCTACATGAATTCAAAAGGAGTGGTGAGGATTAATGGAACAGAATCTGCTCCTTTCCCCATAGATAGAGGAGTAAAGCAAGGAGACAGACTGAGCCCCCTTCTATTTACAGTGTTTATGGATGAAATCCATAAAATTTGTAAAAGGCGAACTGCTCAAACAATTATAGATAAGTGGAACGTGAGGACGATACTTAGCCAGTCACTGTTATATGCTGATGATATCGTTTTGATTTGCGACACAAAAGATAAGCTGCAGCAAGCTCTACTGGAATGGCAGAAAGAACTCCAGCGTAAAGGAATGACCATCAATGCCCCCAAGAGCAGGAGGCATGAGGAGGAGACAGTGGAGGTGGTTTGCAATGGCGAGGTTCTCGAAGTAGTGGAGAACTTTCTCTACTTGGGCTCCAACATAAATAGACAGGCAAAAATAGATGGGGAAATAGCAAATAGGATTGCTGAAGCTAACCACATCTATTATAGCATATGCAACAGTATTGTTGGGCATCGAGATGTGGGGCTAGATATGAAGCTCCACATTTACAAATCAATATACCTCCCTACTCTTACTTACGGGAGCGAGAGGCTGGATAATGCTCGATAAACAGAGCGGCCGAATAACTGCAGCTGAGATGAAGTACTTACGTAGTCGCAGGAAAAACGAGGAGAGACCGTGTAAGAAATGAAAGGATTAGAGCGGAGCTAAAAATTCCTGCATTGAAAACTATCCTGGAGAAACGACAGCTAAAATGGTTTGGCCATGTTTGTCGAATGAGCGAGAACCGGGAACCCAGAAAGGTGATAGAAGCTCGACCTGCTGGCAAGAGGCCATGCGGAAGGCCTAGGATTCAATATGAAGAATATATCCAGAGGATTGGAGGAAAAACTTTGCAGGAACTGAAGAGGCTGTGCAGGGACCATGAAGCCTGGCAGCGTTGGATCGAGGCCCCTCCACGCTAGTAATGGCACAAAGGAGGAAGATAAATAAGAAGAAGATAATTCTACAAACTTAGAGCTTAACCAGATCTCTCATTACCTGATTTTATAACATCACGATAATTAATGGTTTGGAATTTAAGCTTTCGATCCCTCAGAATAAATAGTAACTTCAATGTAATTATGTAATTCACCAGACTCAGACGGAAACATTTAATAGATTGTTAAGAATATTCTGTTTGCAAATTCTTTCGTGAGCTGGTCTCTTCTCCATTTCCTCATTTTATCACATTCTTTTTTACCTTGACTTTTAATAATGCAAATTTTTTTGTGTTCAACTCTATATCCAAATCAGATTCTGATCTTAAACCTAAGAAATCTAACATAATTTAACTAAAAAAGACCCTGCCTTCCCGAAACTGCTCTTCAATGTGCGCGGGTAACTGTGCGACGCAGTTTTTTTTTCGTGCCGCCTGCTCTGCTCTGCTCTGTGTCACCTGCGTGGCACAGTTCGATATGCGCCTTACCTAAATGTTTTGTATAAAAGAATAAAACTATTAAGTAGATTGTTATCAATATAAAGGTATCATTGATTATTTGAATATTTAGTGGTTAAACCAAGTTGGTTCAGATATCAATTTACTATCAATATTTAAATCTATATAAATAAAGTTGAAATTCTGTTTGTTTGTTTGTTTATTTGTTCTTTATAGAAATCCTTACCGTTTGTCCTAAATTCTCCAAATTTCGCTCAGTCCATATTAAAATTGCATAACTTCAGCCGATCTTCAGCTGATATTCTTTATTGTCCAAATTTTGCTAAGTGGTTCTTTCAGACCAGGTGCGAACACCTGTCCATATTAAAATTGCGTAACTTCAGCCGATCTTCAGCTGATATTCATTATTCTCCAAATTTCGCTCAGTGGTTCTTTCAGACCAGGTGCGAACACCTGTTCATATTAAAATTGCATATCTTCAGCTGATATTCTTTATTGTTATAAAAATCATAATGACCTCACTTTACAATGTTTTTTTTTTTACAAAATCGACCCTTTCTTTATATACAGCTATAATCTATGTATGTATAAAGATGAAATTCTGTTTGTTCTTTTTAGAAATCCATACCGTTTGTCCTTAATTCTCCAAATTTCGCTCAGTGGTTCTTTAAGACCAGGTGCGAACACCTGTCCATATTAAAATTGCATAACTTCCGCCGATCTCTGGGTATATTCTTTATTTTTATAAAAATCATAATGATCTCACTTTACAATGTTTTTTTTTATGAAATCGAATGTTTCTTTAGAAAAATGAAATTTTCCTTGTGAAACTGGGATATACAGCTATAATCTATAAAAATAAAGTTGAAATTCTGTTTGTTTGTTTATTTGTTCTTTATAGAAATCCATACCATTTGTCCTAGATTTTTCTATTTTTATTCATTCTTTCGCAAAAAAAACAAAAAAAAAATTGTTTGAATGTATTCAAAACAATGGTATTTTTCATTTCTTGAATATATATCGATCATCAGAATTTTCACAGACTAAACAATCGCCGGTATCGAAACAGCGATGTTTTTGGTATTGGTACACATCCATACTTGTTTAATTAATAGTGACGAAACATTTTCAAAGAAATGTTAATATTATAAAAAATAAGATATGTACTTGAAAATGGACAAACAATAAGTCCGAAACGTTGTACATATATAAAGAAAAATAAAGAGGACAATTTGAATAGATAGATGTTGGATGTATAAATTTTCCTGAAATAATAAAAAATACACATAATTTTAATTTAAATTTTCTCGATAAGGGCATTTTTTAAAAATTTTACTTTTTTTGTAAAAATAGGTAGTATTATATCTATTCATACAGAAAAATTTAAATGTAGGTCGAAAATTTCTTCATTACTAAAAAAATTGAAAACTGGTGATAAAATTCCATAAATCTAGGATTTTATGATTAAAAATATTTGTAGATGTTTTCCAAATTTGAATAGGACTATGAGATTGGTATCGTTTAACAGCGTATTCCACGCTATTTCATAAATGACATATACAAAATATCCACCCCATATACGAAAATGTATAGGTTGGTACTACATAAATTTTCTTAAAACCAAGTTCAAAATTTTAATTTCAAATTTCTCAAAAAGGGCATTTTTTAAATTTTTTATATTTTAATTTTAAAAAATAGGTCATACCGCCTTTACTTATACATGGTTGTTTATGATATGAAACAGCATTGAATGCTCTTTTTAAGGACACCTATGTCATTGTCCTAGTCAAATTTGGAAAACATCTACAGATATTTTTAATCATAAAAAGCTAGATTTATAGAAATTTATCACTCGTTTTCAATTTTTTTAGTAATGAAGAAATTTTCATCCCACTTTAATATTTTGTTGTATGAATAAATACAATACTACCTAGTTTTTTAAAAAATATAAATATTTCAAAAGATGCCCTTTTTGAGACAATTGAAATTAATATTTTACATTCAAATTTAAGAAAATTTCTTTATGGAATTTTATCACCAGTTTCCAATTTTTTTAGTGATGAAGAAATTTTCGATCCACAATTAAATTTTGAAAAGATTCTCTTTTTGAGAAAATTGAAATTAAAATTTTACATTTAGTTTTAAGAAAATTTCTTTAGAACAACTTTTACATTGTTGTATGTAATACGAAATGGCATGGAATGGGCTGTTAAACGACACCAATCTCATAGTCCTAGTCAAATTAGGAAAACATCTACAGCTATTTTTAATCGTGTTTTTTTCTGTTTCTAGACCTATTTTTGAGGGCTTTAGAGACCAATAATTCAAAAACGGATTGACATATCTCATTAATATTTCACAATTATTCTAGTAGATACAAGTAGTACATATATACCAAATTTCAAGAAAATCTGAGATGGCTCAAGGCTGAGAGGCTCAAGCCTGTGTTGAATTGACATGGGATGACCCAGCAACTGGTAAAGAAGTTTGACAGGAATCTAGGGTATTCGCTCATAAGCCAGTAAACCCACTTTTCATCACAGGTAACAATCTTCCGATAAAATCTCATCTTCAACACAAGGGTTTTCAATAAATTTTCACAAATTTCTAGTTTTTAGCTGATTGTTGAGGAGTAAGTTCGTGAGGGACCAGTCTACTGGTCTTTTTCACCTTCCCCATGGAGAGAAGATGGCGACTAACAATATCTTTCGACACATCACACTCCCTGGCAAGTTATTGACGGATTTGACTCAACAGCTTCCTTCAGAACCTCGTTGCCCGGAGCCCTTCTTTCTTTCCGTCGTATCTCTTCATCTAAATTTTTTAAACCAACGCCGCACAGTGCCCTGGTCAAGGACACCTTCCCCATCATATTTAATAATTTCACGTGTTGCTTCAGCGGATGTGAAATTTTTTCCCCACAAAGTCTTAAAATTACGAGAATTTCGTAAGACACTACCATGTTTCTTCTTTGAAATAAATAACTAAACTGAGGCTTTTTTTTTTAAGAAGTCCATTATTAGTAAACAAGCTTAGAGAATTAATAATAATAATAAACTGCACTAAAGAGGAATAACCCTACGATCAAATGTTAAAAACAAAAAAGGTATAGTGCAACAATTTAAGTAATTTACCAGAGGGCGGAGCTTAAATAAGCCATGCCTACTACTCCTTTGGCATTTGAAGTCTGTCAAGTTATGCTATCAATTATGACAAACAGATAGAGAGGACATAGAAATCAATACAAGGATACTATATTTCATGAAATAATTATCATTGGCAATAAAAAAATCTGGTGCGTGCGCGCAACACACAACTTTCACTTACCAACTTACTTAGATTAGAAATTAATGCGTTGTTGTGGTCCCCTTTGTTAGACCAATTTTGATGAAATGTTAGCTATCACATCTTTGGCATATAAATAAATCAAATACCCAGTTTGATCAAAATAGTTAAAGCCGTTTTTGAATAAAAAAAAAAAAACACGTGAAAATGATACAAAATTTATTAAGTAAAGTCCCCCCTCCGGTTGGTCAATTTTGGTGAAATGTTGGCTATCACATCTTTGGCTTATGCATACATCAAATACCCAGTTTGATCAAAATCGTTAAAGCCTTTTTTGAGTAAATAAAAAAAATACGTGAAAATGTTACAAAATTTATTAAGTAAAGTCCCCCCTCCGGTTAATCAATTTTGATGAAATTTTTACAGTCATATCTCGGGCATATACATAGATCAAATACTCAGTTTAATCAAAATCGTTAGAGCCGTTTTTGAGAAAAACGAAAAAAACCTAAAAAGTTATTAAGTAAATTACCACCTCCCTTTAAGTAATTTTGATGAAATTTATGCTGTCACATCGCGGGCATATACTTACACTAAATACCCAATTTCAGGATCGCACGGTTTATAGTTTTTGAGCTAGTCTGTTCACACACACAGACACACACACACACAGACCATTTCGCGGGACTTGGTCATTTCGACTCAGGGGACCCCAAAACGTGTATTTCCGTTGAAAACTTGAAAACCGTTGAAGTCGAAATTTTTCACGATCGCAATACTTCCACTTACTATATATTTCATATATAGGTAAGTGAAAGTAAAAAGGTTCAGCAATAAATTTACTATCAATATTCAAATTATTATTCCAAAACATTATTTAATAAAAATAAATATTTAAATTTTATAAATTCAAATAAAAAATTGAAATGTTAAAATACAGAACAATTTTTTTTTAAAAAGATTTATTTACAATTATGCATAAATAGAATTGCTTTCAATGTGAATAAAATTAAATACATCAAACTTAATAAAAATATAATCACAAACTTAAAAATAATACAATTTTTCATAAAATAAAATACAAAATTGCAATAAATCAAAAATTCAAAAACATAATTTTTTTTTCTTTCTGAAAATGTAAAACTCAAAACAGTGGAGGACAATGATATCATAATGATCACTAATCACATTCATGCAGTATTAACAAAAACATGAATAAATGGTATATCACAGTAATAATCATGATTGTATAGAATAAAATAAGTATGAAGTAAATTAAACAAATTTCATAAGCACATCTATCACATTAAATGAAATTCATTTATTTTTTGTGAAAATAAATTTAATTTGACTAAATATTTCATCTTCATAATCTATAGCATACAGATATATAATTTATAGCATCGCTGCATTCACTCGAAAAATTCTTGGATGTAGAAGTGTCACCTAATGAAACAATAATTTCTTCAATGACAACATCAATTACACCATCCTTTAACCAAAAATCTTCTTCAATTTCCTTTACATTCTCACAGCACGCTTTCCATATTTCTTTGGTGTATTTACTGAACATTGATTCCAGGTATTCTCTTTTTTCATTTAATACAGTAGATAGGCACCCTTGTGCTACCCTATTTTTTATACATTACCCAATGGGGTTTAACTCAGGATGATATGGTGGCAAATATTATAGACTGTGACTATTATCTTTCAACATTTCCTCCACAACAAATTTCTTTTCAATATTTAATCTTTTGCAGATTTCTAATAATTCAGGCTATTTCATTTCAATACTGTAGGGTATTTGATTAACCTTAAGCGACTCTACAGTGTCTTTCTTTAACCATCCAGAATTTGGTTTTTAGTTCACTTGCATGCAATGATATGCATGCAGCATTGTCCATCACCACCACACTATTTTTTGGCATATTTGGTATTAGCATTTCCCTCATCCCCTTATGGAAATTCAATGAGTTCATTGAGATTCAATGAGATTCTGTAAATGAATTGATATTAATCTTTGCGCTTTTCACTTTTCCTCTTTTTGTTGGTGTGGAAAAATTTAATTTTCCATCTGTCTTCAACATTTTCTGACCTACTTTCACTATTTTAATCATAGTAGATTTCGAAAACTGCGATATTTCACATACTACATCTAAAATATTGTAATCTAGTTTAAGTATCTCCTCGTTTTTTTTTTCTAGGTAGTCATGAATACGCCGAGATCAAACCCCGGTCTTCCGCGTGACATGCACGGTATGCTAACCGTTGCACCACGGAGCTCACTTCCAAACGGTGCCAAATTCTTCCTCTTCACTGACACCTCTCCCAGGATCTCGCAAGTTTTGCGAGTATTTATGGGAGGTGGACAACTTTTGTCCAATTTTGGACATCTCTTGACGTTCGTCAATTTTTAAATTATTTTATATTAAATCAATCATTATTTTGGGTAACCACCTTGTTTTAAAATTATTTTAAATAATTTATTTTTGAAGAGAAAAGATTTGGCTCCGTCGGGAATCGAAATCTTTTCTCTTAAAAAAAAAAATGCTCATAGTTTAGCAATCTAGCTGATTTAAGTTTATTATTATTAAGAATGATGTAACGCACCTTCATCTGGAAGAAGTAGTTCCTCTTGTTTCACGTGTGTAACACCACCTGTACACATGAAACTAATTAAAACGAGCTAAAAAATCTTAAGTACTTTTTTAAGAGAAGAAACCAATTAAGGGTTATTCTAATTCAATAAGCTTCTGGCATCTGTGGGCTATTCAAGAAACACAAAGGAAGGAACATACTTTTAAAATCTTAATAATATTAATAATAAGTTGAATGATAATCTACACAAGTTAGAAGCAGAATAGAAGATAAATTATTTAGAATTAGCAATGGAATAAAGCAACTTTATCGTTTGAAGGGGATCCACCATCAGAAACAGATTTTTGAAAACTCCTTTAAAATTTAACCTACTAACCTATAACAAACAGTAAAGCTTTAAAGGAAACTGTTCCTTTGTTTAGTAATGTATAACAAAATTAAATTATATGCGCTGTATGGTATTTAATATCACAATTGAGAAGAATATGCTGTTTTCTTAGTGGTGGTTAAATATCTAAAAACTTATTTCCGACAGGAATATTACAGGAAAATATTTTAGGGAAATGAATGCGAGAAAATGAGGACTTTCAGGCAGGATGGTTATGCACTCTATGTTCTCTCCCCTTCCAGGCCTCTTCGGCTATATGAGGCATTTTTTCTGGGCCAGGGATAAGACTAATAAGGAGTAGTGAAAAGACCCCTAGCACTTAGGATTTGAACTCACAAACTTCAGGCAATAGTTGGCAGTCGAGGGCAACAGGTTACTTGGCCACCCAACGCACCTGTATAGTAGGACACTGTGTCCATAGTTGGGGGTCTTTTCACTACTCGTTATTAATCTTATCCCTGGCTAAGGAAAAATGCCCCGTATAGCCGAATAGTACGGAGCTGAGGGCCAAAAAGGTTCCTGATTTGAAGAAAAATTTTGATCATATAGGCTGAAAGTACTCATTTCATAGGCAACAAATGTGAACGCCTGCCACCTCAGAACGGTTGCCATGAAATTTTATAGGCAAACAAAATTGACATTTTCAAACTTTTTTTCAATTTTTCGCTAATAACTCGAAAAAGATTTATTGCGGAAGAAATTGTGATATTTTTAAAATAAAAGGGCATTAAATTTCGCGTCGAATGAGGTCCTAACAGTTAAAATCAGGTAAGTCTTTTCACCAAAATCGATTGTCAATTTAGCCACTTTAGCGGAACAATGAATTAAGCTCGTGTTCCCAAGCCTGCAATTAAAAGAGGGTTACTCCAAATAAAAAATGTTACGTACAATAGTTGTAGAATATTGAATTCTGTGTAAAACGATCTCATTAATTTTAAAATTAACCCACTCCTGTGGAGAAAAAGTAATTAAAACGTGAACGTATTTAGCGCCTTGTGGTCTAAAATCCGTGAAATCTTTTGGGATTTTTTTTTCAGTTTCTCGCATATAAATCGGCAAATAAAGATCACAAAGTATTGCATTCTTCTTACTATAAGAGGCTAAACTATTGCAAATAGAATGATATATTTGAAGATTAAATCGGTTTAGTGGTTTAGCCGGTTTTGGTACATCGAAAATCTGTAATTTTTACGATTTTGGTGGAAAAACCGTGTTTCAACGCCTCTAACTCAAAAATACTTAGTTTAAATGAAAAATGTTTTAGATAAAAGTTTATGAGCATCAAATTTAGCAGGAAATAAGCTCCTTGCACACAACATAAGCCAAACCCTGCGTGGAAATACAAATGAAAACGTGAAAGAATTCGGAGTGGTTACTTCCTGCTTCGGTTTTTGAACCTTTTTGAAGTATCAGGGGATTTGATAAAATACTTATAAAAATAACTACTTAGATAGGTAGGTACTTGGCAAAATTTATCTTTTACTTTAACAGATGGAAGATGGTTGTGTAACTAGTTCAAAGTGGTTAATACTGCAAAAACCGAAGTCTTAGCAGGAAGTAAGCACAACGAATAATTTCACGTTTTCATTTGTATTTCCCAACAAGGTCCCCAACAAGTGTAATATTCCTTCTTATATATGAAACAAATAATAATGCTAACAGATTTAATATCAATATTTCCTCACCATAATAAATCTGCTCCCTCACTTCTTCTTTGATATCGATTCTGGGAACTGAAGCAAAATCAAATGATGGTTAAATTTCTGGCAATAATCACTGCATTAATTTCATAATTTTATTCTAAGCTGAATTGAAAAATGCTATTTGAAATAAAAAAAAACTTTAATATTTCTTTAAACTGATGTATATATCATGAAGGCTTTCATGAACAAATAGGCTTACACATAAAAACAAAATGAAATGGCATATAAATAAATGTTCTCACCATCGTCTTGCATCTCACTTTCTTCTTTAACGTGAACCAGCCCACCTGCAGATATATAAATTATGTATAATAATAACAATTAGAACAGGTTTAATATTTATCGCACGTTTTTCTCACCATAATAAATATGCTCCGTCTCCTCTTCTTTAATGTCAATTGTGTGAGCTGAAGCAAAATTAAATGATTGTTACTTTTAAGCAAAAAATTGATGAATGATATTTAAAAATGAATAAAAATATAAAATAAAATAAGAAAGTAAAGAAAGAAAAATTACAAAATAAAATATCAATACTTCTTCATGCTAATGGAGGTAGCAGGAAGGCTTTCATTAACAAATAGGCTTAAATAAAAACAAACCAAATAGAATAGCGGATAAAATACATTCTCTCACCTTCATCTGCAACTTGCATCTCAGATTCTTCTTTAATGTGAACCAGCCCACCTGCAGATATATAAAAATGTTATAGATAACATGTCTTTAATAAATGTAAGTATTTTTTAGAAAAAGATTTTTAAAGAAACAATTTACTATTGCAACAGTTAGCACACGCTGACTTAAGAACACAGACTGGGTCAGTGTTACGAGTAGCAGGCCCCTATCTAGGTAGTGCCATGTACCGCTCCGTTTGGAGCAGGTAAGAGGGGGTTTAGCTTTCAAAGAAAAGTACATTACAAACGGTATTTATATAATTTCTAACAAGAGTAAACAAATGAGTAAATAGCTGAGTTAATAAAAATGAGAATCTCTGTGAGACTGATGTACTTCATAACATACGCAAAAAAGTTATGTTCCATTACAGGATCAAACAATTAAAAAAAAATTATTATGTTATGTACTAGTTTAAAAAAAGTAACATAATAGCTTGACGGAACCTTTTATTATTTCATATTAACCGATACTTTGTCTTAAACATATTACTATACTTTAGTATTTTCGTATTAAACATATTACACTGTATATGTAACAGGATATGGGTATATAAGGTTTATGCTTCCAACACAAGAACAATAACTAGCAATAACTATGATCGGGCATTGAAACGCAGGCGAAGCACAGTAGCCTTGAAAGCTGGTTCAAGTGTTTACACAATCATGAAAACTAATATATTTCTCTTCACTAACTTTTCTGTCAGAGTTAAAAACAATTAATTGTTTAAAATATAAGAAAAACTGAAGAAAACAAAAATGATGTTATATTAACATAAATGAGAAACGAAAAAAAATTACATGAATACTTCTCTTCTTCAGTCATTAGAGTAAGCACAGAAGGACCACAAATGATGTACCTAAAAAAAATTAAATGCAAAACATTAGACAGTAAACCAGGGGTCGAAAGGTGATTAACCTTTTTAAATAAGTTTCATTTTAAAAGTATTTGAAAAACTTATCACGAAAAAATTTTCTCAATAAAAGTTTTCAAATAACTTAATGGTAAAAGTTTTTCTTCAAAAAGTTTAATGTTCACCTAAACCTTTTGAGCAATTAAAATTAAAGTGGGAGTTTAACAATAACTTTTTCACTTTGGGTTGTGATTATAAAATATAAAGGAAAAGAATTTATTTACTTATACTATAGTTTATTTTGATGAATTATCCTAATACAGGATTAGTTAAAGGTATATTTAATCCTATGCTATTATCTCACATTATTTAACAAGCCTATTGTTCATTATCTCATCTCTCCAGACCGTTTCATTTTAGATTTAGTTATTACTTGTGAGTAAGCGGTTCACAAATTACGATGGTGCGCAAAAAAGACCGAGTGATTCGGAGTTTTTCGAATACATTGTAACAACTGTTGTGAAAGAATAAAATTAATTTTTATCGAATTTTGAAAAACCATTTCTTTAGGTTCCGTAAAAGTGTTCTTGACGATTTATATGACCGTAATAGTGACTTGAAGTGTAGCAAGAACAAATTAAAACCCATATCAGTAAAAATAAGCAAATAAATGTTATTAGGTAGCTGTGTAAAATGGGAGCTACTTTAACATTTATTCTTGATAATTATAGGTGTAAGCTAAAAACATTTTAAAATGTTAAATTAATTATGATTGTTGAATAATAATCTACAATCTACAATGTTGAATAATAATCTAAATATAAATTTAAATAGCCGAGCGTGTAGGAGTGCGACCCGCTGTTGCACGCTCGAGCCGAACGGCGGCGGTTTGAATCCGCCCTGGGAGGGTTGACTTTTATTTAGTGGAGGCCCCACAGAATAAATCTCGAACCTCCCACCATGGTTAGAATAGGTTGGTTACACCTCTAGAGTAACCCCCCGTTTGCCATACATGGCCAGGTAGGTGTACCGAACAAAAAAAAAAAAAAAAAATAATCTAAATATTTTTATATTGAGTAACGATATTAAACATTATATATCTATGATCATTAACTATACTGTTTCCATACTATCATTTAAGATGATTTTGTAATTAAAAAATAATGCACATATTTACTAAATATTAAAAATTGTAATCTATTAAAATAAATTTTTGCATTTCCGAAATTATTTTCGTTGACTAAAATCTTATTATGAATAAGTTTCAGAATAACTTTTTGAAATAAACTTTTATGGAAAAAGTTATTTGGATAAATTAATCTAATCTTAATTTGTGGCTGACCACCATTTTAAATTATTTTTAAATAATTTATTTTTTTTTTAAGAGAAAAGATTGAGGAAGGATTTGCTCTGCCTTGAGCCGAGCTCTGTGGTGTAGTGGTTAGCATCCTCGCATGTAACGCAGGAGACCCGGGTTCGACTCCCGGCGGAGCCAAATCTTTTCTCTTCAAAAAAAATAAAATAAAATAAATAAATAAATAAATTATTTGGATAAAGTTTTAAGATAACTTTATCAAAAAGTTTTCGTAATGAAAAAGTTAACGTTTAAATAATAATTAAAAAAAATTATAAGTTTAACTTTAATTTAAAAAAAAATGAAATAATTAAAAAATTATAAGTTTAACTTTAACTTTATTAAAAGGTGGAAGTGGGATTAATGAGAAAAAACATTAGTTTCCTGTTGACATAAACAAATTGCAAAAAATTTGCTAACTACCAATGAAAAATCAATTTATAAGCTCGGAATAATAATTCCTGTAATATTAAATTTTAATACTGCATATTTACAAACGTTATCTAGAGATTATATACATCAAATTAATTGATTAGAAATGCTGATTAAAGAAACCTGAAGAGTTACATAGGACTTAAAGTCAAATTATTTAATTTTCCATTTCAATTAATGGTTAACAATATCCTAAAGAAAATATAGAACCTCTGTCACTGTCAGAGGTATAATTAATAATGGCTTACCTGAAAAATCAAATAATAAAACACAAAACTCGAAGAAATTTAACGAGAAACGTCAAAAGGAAATATACTTTGTAAATCAAATGCAAAGTGTAAACAAAAAATTTGAGTCAACCACTTATAACATCAGAAAGAAATTACTTGAAACATCTTGGCGCCAAAGACGTTCAACACTGTCCGCCAGCGAGGTGTTAAAACAAAGGTTCGAAACTGCTGTAACAGCTCAATGGAACCTGATACGTACCCGGAGCTGTTTGCTTTCTCTGTCCTTCACGAGACTCTTGTGTGCATTGATTCCGACGAAGCTGTTAGTGTACTAGACTAGCTCCGAGACCAGTCGAGACTGTTTGACACGTTCACGCCGGGACTGTAATTCATGCTCCTCGCCCATTGGCGGCTGAACTTAACGATTTTCGCTCTATCGGACGGGAGCTATTAAGGCCATTATGCAGTACTGACAATCCAACAATAACAAAATGAAAGATTCAATCCTACCTAGTTATCAATCGTCGTGGAAAGTTTTATGATTAAATAAACTGTCTGATGCGGCAGTCTAGTGCGGACCACCGGTGGTACACGCCGGTGTAAACGTGTCAACCCTTGTAGCGGTGCTCATATTAAATAATTAAGTCCGTACCTCCTTGGTTTTAATTATACTGCATAAAATAATTATCTTTATAGTTAGGTTATACTCTTGGTACTGTGTGGGTTGACTAAATGTGGACAGGTGTGCAGGCCTGTGGGTTGTTTTAATTTAACATTTTTGTATTAGTAGTATGGTACAGCAATTTTTTTGTGAGTAATATTTTATTATTAGTTAGTTATTATTATTAGTTAGTGCGTATTTATTCTAGTTTGTAGAAGTATTTAATTGTTTAACAAATGTAAAAAATGTATGATTGTCCAATTTATTATTTAATCCATTAGCATTGTAGCTGAGCACTGATACCTGTTTGTTATGTACATTATATTGACCCGTGCGGAGGGAAAGGAAACAAACGTTCTTAGGTATTTCTTGCGGGTTGAGCCGCAAAACGGCAATCATGACCTTGATCTACTTCGTGGACGTCCTTGTGGCTTATTGGCCTAGTGCTGTATCATTAAATGATAGCTTATCTTAAGTGAGTTATAGCAAAAGGATCGTTGACCTAGTTCCAGGAGTACGCCAAGCTTGCGTAAGCTTGACTTACTTCTGTCTGCCTTGTGTCTTATTGACCTAGTCCTGGAATTAATTGCTCTATAGATTATCTACTTAAGTTATAGGTTCGTTGAGAACGGTCAAGGCAAGTAGTAGTTCCCTTTCTCCTGGATTTATTGCTCAATGAGAGATAAGACTATCTAGTTGAGTTATAGTCACTGGGTCGTATACTAGCTCGTTGTTGGCGTTAAGGAGTATGCATATTAGCCGTTTTCATGTTTACATTTACACGCTGAAGGTGTGGTATCAGTCTGTTATGGAACGAGCTACGACTAGGAACTTGAGATATGAGAGAGACCGCCTGTCGACATTTGTCGGTTGGACGTCACCAGTGAGTGCCGCTAAGATAGCGGCTGCAGAATTTTATTACTTGAAGGTCTATGACCTGACAAGGTGCGCATTTTGCATAAATGTGAAGAGTATGACGATCCTTTAGTAGAACACAAGTGATGGTCTGAAAAGTGTCTATTTATCGAGTTCTTGGGTCGATTGGAGAGCTTGCTAATTAAAATACCTGTACAGGATGAGGTCGATTAAAAAGAAGAAAATAAGGAAAAAATATATGGGTGAGGCATGCAGAAGACTTGGAATTTTTCTTCGTCTATTTGGCGACTTGAAAAAACGAATTGTATTGTATGAAATAAAAAGGAAAGAGATAAATGAACTAATAAAAATCTAAAAGCACTTCATCTTTCTCCACTCCACTCTGTTAAAACTCTCAGTGTCAACGTTGAAACCTCGCGAGATGGTTGCTCCAAGGCGATAGGAACTGGTAACAGATTATCCCATCACAAGTAGCAAAGTAGTGCGAGTTGATCTTTGTGATTATGCACCTATTATTGCAGGCATCGACAAGAAAAAGATTGTCTACATGGATACAGAAGAGTGGAAATTCGTCACCTCCCGGGTTCCGAGGATGATTTCTCTATTGGAAAGCGTGTGCAAGAACATTGAGCTTGAAGACAGAGACTTTGTTTATATTCTATGAGGGGTAGAAACAGGATAATGAAAATTGAACAGGTATTCCTTTGTTTTACAATGTTTAACCAACTTCATCGACTTTTGATTCTACTTCAGCATGTTTCAATAGGATATAAACCTCAAAGCTAAGTGCAAACATTGAGTAAATTACAACTGCGACAGTACTTTATAGGTACTCGCGTTGGATTGGATTCCTTTCTAGAGGTATCGTGGGGAAAGAAGTGATAGCTCAGACACATTAAATGGACCTGTTAACCAAATATCACTGATTTAAAAGAAATGTATTAATATTGAGGATGTATAAAAAAAAAATAAATAAAATAAAAGATTTGATGCTACACTATAAAACATTTGTTAACAAGATTTTTATTGGAAGATTACTTAAAATAAATATATAACTCAACATTGATTATGAAAACAATTAAATTTGAATAAATATTGGAATATAAATTTAACCTTCATAGTTATCATTTAAATCATCATGAACTTAAATTGAAATAAAAGTTTGATTAAGCAATAATTCTTTGCTACATTCTATGTTCAAAGTTGAAATAAGATAATGTAGGAACACTTTCTTATTGAAACAAAAGATAATGATGAAGTAAAATATTTACATGCCTTCACATTGATATTGGAAGTTGCTGAGCCAGAATAGGTTACAAGAAGGTACCCAATTATAATAACACTTAAAAACTACTCTATACAAATTAAACATTTAATAGGGTACTCATCTGTGGAAGCCTAAGACATAGCGGGATCACACGACAAACTTTACACAACTAGAGAAGACATAAACACATTGATGACAGAGAAAAACAGAACAGACTGACCGGTGACGAGGGCTGCCTTATATACCCCTTCTCCGCGCAATGGTGCACTGATTTGCACAGCTTTAAAAATAGGTTATAAAAAACACCCAAAACATAAATATATATCTTGTAAAACGGATAAAAGTGCCTGAGACCTTAAGAAGTTGTTTAATGATACTTATTTTAGATAATTGAAAGCTTCAGATCTACTTTTTATTTAGTAACTGGCATTCCCAGGAGTGTCCAGCGACATTTGCAACTTGGGATATTTAATAATTCCCAAGAGGATATGAATGAGGATGCTCGTTTCCCGGTTAGCTCCCGGCTGAAGGTGTAAATTCTAATTATTAACTCCTTTAATAATTAAAATTATATATTTTGAATTGCATCACTAAATTCCTGACACGAAAATAAGAAGATTGATATCCCACACATCTATATGTATTATTATTGATAGGCGGGCGCAAGCGACGGTGCTGCTTCTTTACAGGAACTAGAGAAACGGGGATAGTAACCGGGCCAGTACCTGGGATTCGTAGGGTTTTTTGGCGTTTTTAATTTATTTTACCATAATTAAAACATTATTGAGCAAAGAATTATTTGAAAAATGCCTATTAGGTATTGCTCGGTCTCTCAGTGTTCAATTAGAAAATCAAAAGACGTGTCATTCCATTTATTTCCAAAAAATTAAAAGGTTTTTAAAGAGTGGGTTGTATAATTAAGAATAGATAAGCCTGTTTCCAAACATATGACGACATGTAGTCTTCATTTAAAAAAAAGTGACTATATTTATCCAGGTAAATATTAGTATTTGACATTTTATTATCCCAAAATGCTTGGGATTATGCCAAAGTTTTATGCAAATAACATTGAGACCATAGTGTCATAGATTTGTTTTTATTTTTTAATTTTCACCATTTTTGTATTACATCCGTTGTGCTTAATTGTTCCATGTTTTCAATGCGATGCCTGAAATTTTTGACAAATAAATAAATAATATGACAAAAAACTAAGCTATCATGAAAATGACAGCTGCCATAACTATGATTGTATGAATAGGTAATTAATGTTATTACTAACCGAAAAAAGGTAAAGTAAGTAAAGTTACTATGATGTGTTAGCATTTACCAGAACTACCAGCTTTACAAGTACAATTACAAAAAAATTGCTTATTATTATTAATAAGTTTGATTTCCACTTTTATTTGATGAAGCACTACTTTAAGATCGCTTGTTTGAAGGCACAAGGCTTGTAAAATAACTGTTTTTTTACTTCTAGATATTATTCCACATGTAATTATGTGCTTTGCATCAAGGATAGCCTGCCCTTCAATTAATAGTCTTTTAAAATTACCAATTATCTCTATCACATCAACTTGTCTATCCCCGTTCTTTCCGACATTTTGCTAAACAACTGGCGCACCCTATAGTCGATTGCGCTTGCGAATAGCCGATAAAGTAAATGTTTTAAATTTTGATTTCAATGAATTTTAATGTCCTCCTATTTTTTTATTTAAGTAAAAAGAAAAAATAATATTCCATCGGTCTGTGGGCTCTAATACATAACAGTAATAAAATATATTATTTCGAAGTATATGCTTGTTTTTATTTTTTCAACCTTTACTACTAATTCTAATTCTAAAAAGGAGGAATGATAAATCAAAAACTTATAAAATTTGAATGTAATGTAATATAAAATCCATATATGTACATATATCCCTATATTATATATAAAAAAATATTTAAAATAAAAGTACTCACTGCGATACGGAAAAGAATAAACAAAAAAAAGAACTTAACTACACAGGATCTCAACCTAATCAATCTCCAGTTGCTCCACACTCCACATGTCCAGATCCTCGCGAGGCTGCTCCTAGAATGCCTTATCTCCAGATCTCGCTATATTACCTTTTAGTTAAGTTAGAACACAACCAGAGCCCAGCACTGGTGAACTTCACTAGCGGCCGTACTTAATTAGAACTTATAATTACAGCTCTTAATTATTTCTTATTTAATAAAATAACTATATATATGTTTTATACAGATATTTCACGTTACAATACCCCCTCCCAGCGGTGAAGTTCACCCATGGTAGGGACGTAAGCGCGAGGGATGCCAATCTCCCCGGGGTTTACCGTTCAGATCCTTAAGACGGCACACGCCCCCTGTACTAACACATACCACTTCATAGGGACCCTCGAATTTAGGATAAAGTTTTGAAGCCAACTTTTCTTTTGCCGACGAAAGATGGGGGACATGACACAACACCTTGTCTCCAGGCTGATATTTTACTTCCCTGCGTCGGAAATTATATCTTTTTCCCTGGGATAAGGACTTCTCTAGCATATTCATTTCCGCTAAAACCTGAAAATCCCGTATTTTCCCTACTCTCTCGGCCCAATGATTCCGGGACTCCTGCGAGATATCCGAAATATCACCTTGAGGTTCTATGCCCTTGTGACGAAGAGGACCTACAGCTTGAAGTTCTCGTCCAAAATTTAAAAACGCAGGTGAAAACTTAGTTGCAGAGTGAACTACAGAATTCAATGCGAACTGAGCTTCTCCCAGAAACTTGTCCCATTCCTGGTGTTTCCCAGGCTCCAGGTAACTAATCACAAGTTGCCTAACATTTCTGTTAGCCCTTTCCGTAGGGTTAGCTTGGCTATGGTATAGTGGCTATGGTGGTATATGGAACGTGCTTTATTCCAATTTCTTCGGCCAAAGTCCTTACCAATTTGCTTACGTAATTAGATCCATTATCTGAAATTAGTACTGATGGGGCTCCATAACGATTTAAGATAGTGGATCGAAACTTCTCCAAAAGTACTGATGAGGTTACCCTCCTAACAGGTACCAACTCTACCCATTTAGAGAAAACATCCATAAATACTAAAAGGTTAGTGTTACCCTGTCGGCTACGAGGGAAAGGACCCATAATATCCGTACTCACTACTTCCCAAGGCCGCTGTACATAACGAGGATGCATAAGGCCGGCAGGGGGAGTATTTCGGGGTTTTACCCGCTGACATACCTCACATTTCTGGATATAACGGACAATGTCTCTATACATTCCTGGCCAAAAATAACTGCGCCCTACACGCCAATGGGTTTTCGCGATTCCCAAGTGTCCCGAAGAAGGATCGTCATGACATTCCCGCAGAACTTGAAGTCTCTGACACCAGGGGACAACTAACTTCCATTCCTCACAGGGATCTACAAGATCCATTTTTAAAAAATTAAAACAATTTGTCTGTAATAAAATAAAACAAAAAAAAATTAAATTACAATGCAAGAATACAGCTCAAATGAACCAAACCTAATATTTAATCTATATATGTACATATATCGCTATATTATATATAAAAAAATATTTAAAATAAAAGTACTCACTGCGATACGGAAAAGAATAAACAAAAAAAAGAACTTAACTACACAGGATCTCAACCTAATCAATCTCCAGTTGCTTCACACTCCACATGTCCAGTTCCTCGCGAGGCTGCTCCTAGAATGCCTTATCTCCAGATCTCGCTATCTTATCTACCTTTTAGTTAAGTTAGGACACAACCAGAGCCCAGCACTGGTGAACTTCACTAGCGACCGTACTTAATTAGAACTTATAATTACAGCTCTTAATTATTTCTTATTTAATAAAATAACTATATATATGTTTTTATACAGATATTTCACGTTACAATGTATATAAATATATATAATATAAAATTGTTAATTATTGATCTTCATCGTCGAGGGAGCAGTAGAGATCTCGTTGCCGGATAAATTCTTCATCTTTTTGCCATTCTTCAGGTAATTTGTCCCAGATGTATAGTTGAACAGGTACAAGAGCAGCGAGCGAGGTAAAATTTTCAATTCTTCAGTAGTGAAAGTTTCAATGCCTTCCTCTCCCAACTGCCGTATCACCGACTCCATTTTGTCCATTATTGTACTGACACCAACTTCTTCTAGTTGATTAATAAATACTCCTCCTCAAACCAAAAACACTGTGGACTGTTCTACTTATGGTACTTGAGAGGGTTGATTGTCGATTTGTTGTGATAGAGCAGGCCGCAGTATACACATTTAACCTCATCCTTAACGCCGCGTATGAATCCGGAAAATGACAGTAGATGATGAGACGGGTCGATGTTTTTAAATGTCTGCTTACGAACATTCATTTTTAAAATTTACAGCTTCTGAATTTTTTCTGGCCCAAGTTGCCAAACGATGGGCTTGATTTAATGAACAAACATATGAAGTGTTTAAATGAAAATGACACACAATCTTATCATTTTCCAATTGTTTCAAGTTTGGACAGCCGAAATCATGAAGATCATGGACTGGTTTATCAATGAGTTCTTCCATGAATTTGCACTATTCCATTCCTTTTCCCCATAAGATGTCATAGTCTTCCGTTACATATGATAGAAGATACTTTATGTCCTCATATTCTGCATCACCATAGTTACATTCCAATCCATGTATGTTTTTTTACCCAAAGGTTCGTTTTTGATTGGCCCACATCTCCTGCATCTCGAAGTGGTTTAAAAAACCAATTCCACGATGAACCATGACTGATGGATATATCTGATCATTCTTTGACGATTAAGAGCTAGAGGTCGAGCGATAGCCATGAAAATCAATGCCGGCTGAAGGCATCATATGTTTAGTCAAGTTCTGCGATGAAGTGATATTAAAAGAGACGGTATAGTGGCTATAAATATACATGTGCTCAGAATCGGTACATTTTACGCACCAAACCGGTTCCTATTTCATATTCTACTATTCTGTCATGAAGAATGAGACAGTATGCCTTGGTATTAGGTGGAAAATTCTCATTCGCCTCTAGTTGTAGGCGAATATCAATAGTCGTATTTTTTATTGCTTCACTTTGTTTTGAACAATCTATAACGGCTATGGGCGCAAGTGTTTCAAAGTCAGGTCGTGAGAGCAGAGTTTGAGAATGTCTATTACCATAATAACTCGTTTGGAATTCGTTATACATTTCGTAGAGGATGGCCACTTTTCCTTGAGCAAAATCCAAGTTCAAGTCATCATAAGGAAATTGTTCACTATCTAGATAGAGTTTCAATCTTTTTAATTTGCAACTATCTAACTGACTGCTATCTTTTGCAACATTTCTCGTTCGATCACTCTCGAATGCGACAATAACATAGCGAGGCTTTTCTAAATTTGTTGATGTCTTAACAACCCAATTTTCTTGTGGCGATCCAGGTAAATTAGGCTAATAGTAAAGATCCCATGATCTGAACGGAATAGAAATGACCGTGTTTTTGTCTACCATCTTTAAGAGCCTCAAACGTTCATGATCAGAAAAACGAACATGAGGCATCCTCCACATCACTTTATCCAATTTTATTTGTACGTCCTCACTATCCTTTACACAGTTCAGGTCCGTACTCGATCTTATTAAAACGAGTTCTTGCTTTAGATTAATTAAAATTTTTCGATAATTCTCTCACAGTCCTAAAAGAATATCCAGTGGCAGACATATACGCTGAAAAAATCGTCTTTATCAATTGAGAGATTTTTTCCAACACCGGGAATCGTCTATGCTGCATTTTCTAGGCCTTTTACTTGGTGAAAACGAAGCATAACCTTTTAGCGTTATAGTTATCCCTGGGTTTCTCGCTCTATCAACTTCTATGTCATTTAATTCATATCTAATTTCTTCAAAAAAAATACGCAAACGCGTTATTAGTCAACTTTGAAGTAGTTTCAGTAGCAGCATCCTTTTTTAAAATTCGTCCTTCCAGATAAATAAAACTTAAAGATGGAAATGTGTAGACAGTTAAAGATTCGTCAAACTTTACGCCTGATGTTATGTTTAGTATATTATTCATTTTTTCTTATTTTTAACCGAAAACCACATTCTTTTAAAAGTAAGCGTCAGCTGTTGTTAACGGCCTCATCGATTTAGGTTTACTAATTCTTTTCATGGTTTGACAGCTCCTTTTATAACGATTATTCCGCTCACAACTCTCCTTGATAAAATCAATCCCCATTGTGTGTGTGTGTGTGTGTGTGTGTGTGAGAACAGACTAGCTCAAAAACTATAAACCGTGCGAGCCTGAAATTGGATATTTAGAGTAAGTATATGCCCGCTATGTGACAGCAAAAATTTCATCAAATTTGCTCAAAGGGAGGGGGTACTTTATTTTATAACTTTTTAAGTTTTTTTCGATTATCTCAAAAACGGTTTTAACGATTTTGATCAAACTTGGTATTTGATGTATTTATATGCCCGAGATATGACTGTAAAAATTTCATCAAAATTGATCAACAGAAGGGGGGACTTTACTTAATAAATTTTGTCCAATTTTTACCTTTTTGATCGATTATCTCAAAAACGGCTTTAACGATTTTTATCAAATTCGTTATGTTTAATGAAAATTAGTTGTTATTTAATATCAGGTAAGCTTTATCATTATTAAAATGTTCTGAGTGGGCTTAAATGGGGAAGGGGCCTTTTTTGTTTTTCTATAAAGTACCTTTGTTTTAGTTTATATTGAGAAATTAACTGTCTCTCATCACGCTTAAAAATTAGAAATGGCCAAATATTATATATGAAGAAAATCAAGTAAACATATACAGGAGAAAAAAAGAAAAATATTCCGTCAACTCATAAAACACTTTGAGCTCACGCATGCGCCGTACGCCTTTAATGACAAACCAATGCGTTATAATTAAAGCTGTTCTGTTCATTTGAGAAGTGGCAATAACAAAACGCATTAATTTATAATCTAAGTAAGTTGGTAAGTGAAAGTTGTGTGTTGCGCGCACGCACCAGATTTTTTTTAAATGCAATCGCAAAGTAACTGTTTCCCCTCTAAAATCAATAGGCTCTCCGTTCTGATCTACTAACCGAACGGTAATATTTTCAGTCCTCACGTTAGTAGGAAAGTAAATGACGGGATTTGGGGTTTCTATTATTTTTATGTCCTGGTTCTACGGCCGGAAAGAATTGACGACATATTGAAATACTATGATCTGGCTCACCATCCACGAAAAATCCCGAAGCAATGTTACAATGAATTGAAATGGTGTTTACGCTAAGAATTTTTACAATGTCATTTGATTCAGTATAGCGCTGCATTGGCTTAATGACATATTTAGGACGAGTAAAACCCAATAGTGGACCTATTGAATGGGGCTTGTCGGGGAAGTTGAAGTAGACAGGCTTAGTTGTTTTAATTTTCGCCTTTAAAGTACTTAAATATCCTCTGAATGCAAACCCAGCACCAGCTTCTTGATGGGTTATTTCTTCACGAAGAAAAGTATCAAGAGCATCATGTCATACGATCCTTCAGGTATCTAGATCGTTATATCTCCAAAATAAAATTTATCGTTAATATCTTTTTTTTTGTATTAGTAATAGTATTATATGTCTCAAAAGATAATAAACCAACGGTATAACTTAACTCGAATTCGAACGGAAGTAAAAAGGTTGCAAGAAGAACGTTAGAATTGCCCGTAAATTTCACTGTGTAGCTCATGATTATAAACGATCACATTTTATGAGAAACTTCAGCTATATACTTTAAGCAGAGGTGTCCACAAATCGGAGTATTCCATTTTTTATAACAATGTCTATCGTAAGTTATTTTTAAACCCTTGAAATATTCAAGTAACTGTGGCGGTTGTTTTAAATTTCCAAATGAATCAAAGTATTTGACATGATTCTTTTTTTACATAACAGACCAAATGAGAGCCAGCTTCTGAACTTGTATTCAAATTTACAATAGCTGCTTAATGCTTTTTTGGATTTTTTGGAAGATTATCAATCATAAATAATCCTCGAAAATTAGGAATATTTAAAACCATAGCGAGATAATTTAATTCAAGGTCGGTCAATGGTTTATTAGGTAGCCATATTTTTCTAGTTTTGTTTTGACGGGTTATAAACAGACCATAACCATTTCCATGCGGCTTCAATTAAGTCCATTACCAACTTTCTCTCCTTCCATAGCCAAGTTATGTCTCTTTTGTTATCTAATTTTAATTTGGCCTCTTTAGCCTCATTGATCGCTTTCGCTACACTTGCAGCTCCTCCTGCCAAACATCCCACAGCGGAAAGTCCAGCCATAAACGGTACGAGAAACTGGAAAAACCCTCCCTCCTTTGGTAGTGGGAAAACTCTGGGCGGTAAAGGTTTCGTCTTACTAAGTAAATATATTTCAGCCTTCTTATATGCCGCTTTAGATGCCTTGAGAATAGATGATACATCATCATCTATCTTTGAAGATTTAACTAAATCAATAATACTAAACTTCCTTTTCTTTTTCTTCTTATTGATGCCAGATCCCTTTTGCTTTCATGGCATTTGTAACTAACCAAGCCGCAGCTTTTTCTCCCCATGAAGAATTTGAAGCTTTGACTCGTTTCCAAGATTTATCAGCTAGGATCTTGTCTGTTTGCTAGCGACTATTAAATCTGTGTAGGACATTGCTAGAGTATCACAATATACTTTATTGGCAGCGTCGTGAGCTGCAACTGGGTTTGCTATGTTGATTATTCGTGAATTACGTGCATCGATATCTTTTTCAGACTTTATTAAGCTGAAGGGAAAATAAGGCCGGAAAATAAAATAAAATACTTGGAGTGCTTTTTGGAGATGTGAGATCCGAACTAGTTTATTGTCATTTTTATAGTGAAGGAATATATGCGTTAATCCTTTCTTAGCTCTTCAATTATTGATTCTATTTCGTTTTGGTGCCCTTCATGTACGGCATAAGTGGAAGACATTAACAGCCGAAGACGATCGACTAATTCATTCGGGTCGTTCCAATACTCGTACAGGGCATGTAATTTGTAAATTGCAAATTACAAAACAAGACTCGTATAGGACCTATGTAAATTGGCTCTCATAAGACCAGTTCCGCGTTTGTGACTGTGAGATCGCAATGATGTTAGCCTGCTCAAAGATGAAGTTGAAGTGGAAGGTGGTCGTGATTTTAAAGTTTGTGATGGAAATATTTTCTATAAATATTAGTGGACTCTATGAGAGATACTGAAGTTCGGGATGAATCACCACTCTAGTTAGAGTCCACTAATATTTATAGAAAATCAAGCCCGTTGCCAAAAACACCTCACTATGTAAAAGCTGCAAAAATTCTTCAAACACTACTGCAATGCAAACACCGTTTTGTTACTCAACGATTTCCGTTCATGAGGACATAGCACCAGAAGAAGAAGAGGACGAGTATGTGAAAGAAGATCTACTATCGGGACGAGTTAAAGAATACGCTAAAACGCCAAAGGGAGAAGCTGAATTTAAGGAGCACATGTCATCATTAGGATTCCTTCAAAGTGAATACTTGGATAAGATTTTAAAAGGAGATAAGTCACTTGACTCTCGCTACGGCATTAAAGTCATGCCGAACGGGAAATTAGCCGTTGGCGACTCGACAGATGTTCAGCTGTCTCTCATAGAGTCCACTAATATTTATAGAAAATATTTCCATCACAAACTTTAAAACCACGACCACCTTCCACTTCAAACTTCATCTTTGAGCAGGCTAACATCATTGCGATCTCACAGTCACAAACGCGGAACTGGTCTTATGAGAGCCAATTTACGAGGCCCTGTACGAGTATTGTTTTGTAATTTGCAATTTACAAATTACATACCGTGTACGAGTATTGGAACACCCCGAATGAATTAGTCGATCGTCTCCTCTATTGAATGAGTTTCGTTTACTTTATTTTACCAAGCTCACTCTCACAAGAGATGAGATAATTTCTTTTCTGACTGGTCTCTCTCATCCTCATCCCCTGATCTGCTGTCACACTTTGAGGGCTAGGTACTCCTTGATGTCTGATATTTAACTTTATAAGTTCTAATCTTTACTTTATTTTTACTATGGCATATTGAATTTAAGATTTTTTTTCTTAATCATTTTTTGTTTTATTTATTGTTCCTCAGAGTATAATAAACCCTCTTTAATTGCTTCCTCTCTATCTTTGTTTTACATTATTTAATATGTTGTAGGTAACTTATAAGTTAATTAATTTATAGTTTTTATTTTCTTTATTGTAATTACATAGTTTTATTATATAATTGTTTACCTGAGCTTGTACACTTTATACTTTCAGTGAACTCTGGCAGATGGCTATTGCCATTTACCACTTCTTCACAGTAAAAAATTCAAACAAAATTAATAGCAGATAAAACCTCCCCTGGATGGATGACAGCATTCAACCTCAGAGGCAAGGACTGAATGAGAGCTTGTTTGGCCACCGGTGGAATATTCTCCCATTCGTCCATTAAAGCCTGCTCCTGTTTTAGGGCATCAGGTGCTGGCTGGCGGCTCCTCACACTTCGTTTTAGGGAATCCAACACGTGCACAATAGGGTTCAGGTCAGTACATTACAGGCACGATATCCCAACTTTATCTAGATGCACTTCAACTCCCTCACTGTGGGTGTTGAGCATAGCGTTAAGATGTCAAAGCTACTCTTCAAACAGGTACAAGCTCTGCACATGTCATAAGAAATGCCTCCTCAGAACATGACAGAACCTCCAGAAAAAGCAAGACAAGGTCACTTTCAACATTGTGCGAATCACTCTCTTGGCCTTTTCTAGATGTGAGCAGGACCATCAGGAGCCTTTAAACCTGCTAGCGCCTCATTGGTAAAGAGAACGTTCTTCTAGTCACCCAAGGTCCACAACAGCTGTGATCTGGCAGGCAAACTCAAGCATTGCTTTCCTGTGAGCTGCGGTCAGAAGTGGACCCTCTCAGCACTCACCTTACAGATGTTTTCTAACCATTCTAGAGGAAATCTTAAGTCTCCTAGACCTTTGCAGTAGATTTCTCAACTCATTTCCAGAGAATTGAATTGAATTTCCAAGGACCCATTCCAACCACCAGACAAAGAAAGTGGTCATCTGCATAAGCAGTGGACCTCGGTCAGCCTTGTCCTCTTCATCTGTGATGGGATCCCATCTCTTTGAACAACTCAAGAGCCTACCCAAAGAGGTTGAAGTGCACTCTGAGGCCTCTCACCACCTTCCAGCAAAGTCAGGGCTTGTGCACATTTGAAGGACCCAGAGAAGCCAGCATTACAGCTAAGGACTAAGCCCTGGATTAGGACTTCTAAGAGGAGACATTAGTGGAGTTATTAGAAGCTTCAACCGAATTATAATCAAAATGATGAGCTGTAATACCTTTTATCATAATTCCAGATTCTGGTGTTTTAAAATTAGGAGTGTGAGCATTAATGTTGCTTTTCCTTTTACTACCACTCGTTTTTCTCTCAACAGAGTAAGCGATATATATTGCCCTTAGCCCAGCAGCGACACCAGGGTCCCCAATAAGAAGAAAGAAAAAAGAAAATATGTAAATATATATAACAATAAGGGGATTGCAATACAGGGGCAGATGTAAATTTATGCCCTGATTTTAAACCAAAAATTAAAAAAAAACAACTGTGCACCACACTATTTTTTTTCAGAAAATAATGAAATCCGATAATAAACAAATAAAAGAAAATAATTTAAAAGAAAAAAGTAAATAGATTATTAGGAATAGACGAAAAGAATAAATGAGAAAATGAAAAAAAAAAAAAAAATTAAAATAAAATTGAAAAATATATCCAGTGCATAAACATAAAAAATAAAAGAAGAAATCAAAACTCATTCCAAGTTTGTTATTTATATTTATAGTTTTTATATGAGTTATTTATATGATTATTAAAACATAAACCTCATCAAGAATATTATCTAAAATTGATTTAATTAAATATGTATTTCTAATATTTAAATATGGGTAAATTCTATTTTAATATCTAATCTAAATTATTCTATTTCAATATTTAAGCCCAAATTATTTAAATATTTAAACCAATTCATTCAAATATTGAATTCCAATTATGTAAATATTTTGTCCAACTTTTTCAAATATTATATCCAAATGATTTAACTATATATCCAAAACTGAAGGATTACTTCACTATTCATATCATAATAATTATTAATATTAATGTCATATATTAACTTTTATGTCCAGCATCAACAAAACAAAAAAAAAAAAAGAAATAATTTTTTTCTTTGAATTTAAAAAAATAAAGTACCTGCAGTGTTGGGATTTGAACCCTGACACTAGCATAAGTTTATAGTGTGCTGTGCCCTGTGCCAGCCAGACTCCTGCTAAATCAATCACTCACCTTATACTTCTACCATCAAAGGAGCTAGGATTGACAATTTAATTTTGAATTTCTCGAACATTATTCTTTATTTTATACAACACTATATAAAAAAAACAAAAAAAAAAAAAAAACACCTTAATCAACCTTATATACATAAAATTCAATCAAACCCTATTTAAAAAGATTAACGTACATATAACAATTAAATTACTCTTCACACATACTAGCTATTAAAAAAAAAAAACTGTTCTCATTAAAATTAATAACTGTATGTACAATATAAATAAAAAAAAAAACCTATAATCTTCTCAGATTTATATATTAAATCGAAACATAAATTATCATCTAAAAAAAATTTCAGTTGATAAATACTCCCATTCTGGGGCATATTGCCTTCTTTCCAGTCTATTTAGTTTTTTTTAAATGAAAGAAAAGAAAAATAGTCAATGAGTCACTTGTTCGAGTTGAACCGAAATATTGGCTGGCCGCTCGTCTCCTCTGCCGTTGTCACTTCGGTCTTGTCCGCTATCCCCAATTTTCTAATAGAAACACGTCTATTGATCTTCTTCCAGATATTTAACGGTCATGTCTCCAGTGAATATAATAGGACTTTCCATTCCCTATCATCCGGCATGACCGTGGAAAATTGGGCGAAAACCTACTGCCCCATGTGCTCTGACCCAAACAATACTGGCTCAACTCTTCGTGTCTTGACTTGCTGCCCCCTCCAGGCCCATCGGCACTCCACTATCACTCATCGCTTCACTCCTTCGGTCTCTTCTACCTAATTATTTTTATTTCATTTAAAATAATAATTTGTACATAAATACTATATACTTATGCATATTATATGTATATAAAGACTTCCTATGGTTCCGAGCTACCTGTACTTAACCTAAATATTATATAAATTAATGATGAGGCTTCTCACCTTTATGGAGGGCCATTATATGCAGTTTCAAAATTACAGATTTTACTGAATTATAATTACAGTGAGGACATTGATGAGGCTTCTCACCTTTATGGCGGGCCATTATATGCAGTTTCAAAATTCCAGATTTTACTGAATTATAATTACAGTGAGGACATTAATGAGGCTTCTCACCTGTATGTTGGGACATTATATGTTGTTTCATTTTTCCAGATGTCACTGATTTATAATCACAGTGAGGACATTGATGAGGTTTTTCACCTTTATGGCGGGCCATTATGTGTCGTTTCAAACTATGAGAATTTGCTGATTTATAATCACAGTGAGGACATTGATGATGCTTCTCACCTGTATGGTGGGCCATTATATGTTGTTTCATATTTCCAGATGTCACTGACTTATAATCACAGTAAGGACATTGATGAGGCTTCTCAGCTTTATGGCGGGCCATTATGTGTCGTTTCAAACTATGAGAATTTGCTGTTTTATAATCACAATCAGGACATTGATGAGGCTTCTCACCTGTATGTTGGGCCATTATATGTTGTTTCATATTTCCAGATTTCACTGATTTATAATCACAGTGAGGACATTGATGAGGCTTCTCACCTTTATGGCGGACCATTATGTGTTGTTTCAAACTCTGAGAATTTGCTGACTTATAATCACAGCGAGGGCATTGATGAGGCTTCTCACCTGTATGTTGGGCCATTATATGTTGTTTCATATTTCCAGATATCACTGATTTATAATCACAGTAAGGACATTGATGAGGCTTCTCACCTTTATGGCAGGCCATTATGTGTCGTTTCAAACTATTAGAATTTGCTGTTTTATAATCACAATCAGGACATTGATGAGGCTTCTCACCTTTATGGTGGGCCATTATATGTTGTTTCATTTTTCCAGATGTCACTGATTTATAATCACAGTGAGGGCATTGATGAGGCTTCTCACCTTTATGGAGGGCCATTATGTGTCGTTTCAAACTCTGAGAATTTGCTGACTTATAATCACAGCGAGGGCATTGATGAGGCTTCTCACCTGTATGTTGGGCCATTATATGTTGTTTCATATTTCCAGATTTCACTGATTTATAATCACAGTGAGGACATTGATGAGGCTTCTCACCTGTATGGAGGGCCATTAAATGTTGTTTCATTTTTCCAGATGTCACTGATTTATAATCACAGTGAGGACATTGATGAGGTTTTTTACCTTTATGGCGGGCCATTATGTGTCGTTTCAAATTTTGAGAATTTACTGACTTATAATCACAGTCAGGACATTGAAAATGCTTCTCACCTGTATGGTGGGCCATTATATGTTGTTTCATAATTCCAGATGTCACTGATTTATAATCACAGTGAGGGCATTGATGAGGCTTCTCACCTTTATGGAGGGCCATTATGTGTCGTTTCAAACTCTGAGAATTTGCTGACTTATAATCACAGCAAGGGCATTGATGAGGCTTCTCACCTGTATGTTGGGCCATTATATGTTGTTTCATAGTTCCAGATATCACTGATTTATAATCACAGTAAGGATATTGATGAGGCTTCTCACCTTTATGGCGGGCCATTATGTGTCGTTTCAAACTATTAGAATTTGCTGTTTTATAATCACAATCAGGACATTGATGAGGCTTCTCACCTGTATGGTGGGCCATTATATGTTGTTTCACATTCCCAGAAAATGTTGACTTAAAATCACAGTGAGGACATTGACTGCACTTTTCACCTGTATGGCACCTATCGTTTGGACCTATAACCAATAATTTTTATGTTAAAATTTAATTTTTTCTGTTTTAATTAAAAAAATAAATAAATAAATAAAATGAGATGATTTTTAAATCACTACATCTCCCCTCTCTTCACTCTTCCCCCCTTCTCTCTCCCTCTCTCACCACTCTTTTCTTAATAGTTTCTCTTAATTTTCTAACTTGTTTTAAATATATTATCACGTATACAATTACTCCCGAAAAGCTAAGCATGTCGCTAAACCTAGACCCTGATAGAGAGGGGACCCCTAGAAGATAAAGAACTAGGCAAAGAGAAGGACGGAAGGGGATAGTCTAGTCTGGGCCTAGAGGAAGATACTGCCTCTGTTAGAGCAGAGTAGAGACAATGTATTTTCTACTTCAGTCTTTTCAATATTCATGCTCTGAGACCCCCCTTCGTATAGCTCGACAACATAAGAAGTTTACCTGAAAGTGAAGCCAGGGAAAAACCCCAAAAATGAAAGTCGCCCAAACCTAATTTTTTCTTTGTTTACGAATACTTAGATACTTGTAGAACAATGGTAAGAATACGTTTTTTTAACTAGTTCAAAATTAAAATGTGTGTATACCGGTAAAATTGAACTTTTTAATGATTGAAAAAATCGTAATTTTCTACCAACATAAAGAATTTTTTTTTACTCTGTATAAAATTAATAGTAAAATATTCCCAATACTCCAGGAGGGTGTCAACTATATGGGCACTGTTATGGATTAAACATTTTTAAATAATATCAATAGTTAGAGAATAAATTAATTTTTGAAAATAAGTATGATTTTTCGACTTTGTTGGTTTATAAAAAGCTTGCGTTATGGTCGCAATAGTTTAATATATAATAAGTGTAGGTATTGGAGGAACTGTGGCAAAATTTTCATCGATAACTTCGACCAACTTTGGGATTTATAAGGATTTAAACCTTTCGCTACGGTGAAAGTGGCGTGGACAGATGACCTTGGGGAGGAACTATTAATAGAGAAAAATCCTCCTATACAGTCTTTAAGGGAGGGGAACTGACGAGGGAATTACTGAGGGGAAGGAAAGAAACGTAAACAAAGGATTAGTACAAACATGATTTTAATATACTAAGACCTGGGCATTATTTAAAATTAAAGTATTTTAAATACAAATTAAAATACTTTTTGATTTTATTTTATTATTTTAGAATCAAAATAAAATAAATCGGACCTTATTTTCATTTTAATTCTAAAATCCTAAAGTAAAAAAAAAAAAATTAATTTTAATTCTAAAATACTAAAATAAAATAAAAAAGGATTTTATTTTGTATTTTAAATAATCAAATAAGCTGCAACTTAAGTATTAGGATTTTAGACCAGTATAAAGTATAAAAAGAAAAGAGAACTAACCGAGGAAGCATAAAATTTACTTAAACAAGATTAAATAATTATATCCTATTTGTATTATTGTACATAAAAATGTTATAAAAAAAATTATCTATACAATTTTTTTATATTTTATTTTCCATTTGAAATTTTAACTTGATCAGATGCTCTGATTTCGTTGATATTGATTTCATTAGATTCGGCACCTCAAAAAACATATGACTATACCAAACATGAATTTTTAATATTATTGACTTTTTGACCTCAAATTTGGACTAGATCTGGTGGTCCCATTGCATTGATTTTGTTTTCATAAGATTCTGCACCTCAAAAAATCAATATGCGGGAGGTTCCATGCCGCTAACAAAGTAATTATAGTAGATATTAGGTTTTTTCCCATTTTCAGCTTTTTTGGACCACTGTGCCACGCCTACTTCTGCTTTGGCAAATTTGAAGTGTGCCAGGTTATGTTATCAATGATGACAAACAGATAGAGAGGAAATGTATAACAATACAAGGATATTATGTGTCGTGAAATAATTATCAATTTCAATAAAAAAAAAAAAAAAAAATATATATATATATATATATATATATATATATATATATAATAATAAGATATCCCAGGAATGCAATTTTAAATGTTTCGTATAAAAGAATAAAATTATTATATAGATTGTTATCTATATAAAAGGGGCATTGTTTTATAAATATTTAGTGGTTAAATCAAGTTGGTTCAGATATAAATTTACTATCAATATTTAAATTAATAATAGTAATAATAAAAAAAACAATGGTTTCTAATAATAAATATCTAATTTTCATAAACTCAGAAAAAATTGAAATGTAAAAAAAAATTTAAATGATTTATTTACAAAAAAACATTTTATAAACAAAAATTTAAACCGACTTTGAAAACTAGAAGTCAGTAAAAATAGTAGCACTAAAAAGTATGATATAATTGTCTTCTGATTTTTATAAATACCCAGCAAAATTGAAAATGTTCTGAAAAGCAGAAAAATTCATTAAAGCCGATAATTTTATTTTGATTAGTACAAATAAGTACTAACTGTTAATAAAATTTATAAAATTAATATATTAAATACCATGTTCAATACATTATAATCTTTCAGAGGCAGCGCAAAATAGAAAATCGATAGAATATTAAAGATTTTCCTAATTTTTAGTGTTAACAATTTTAAAAATTTGCGCCGCCTCCGAAAATATTGTGATGTATTGAACATGGTATTTAGCATTTTAATTTAATAATTTTTATTAGCAGTTAGTATGTATTCATACTAATCAAAATAAAATTATTGGTTTGAATGCATTTTTCCGCTTTTCATAACATTTTTAATTTTTCTGCATATTTATAAAAATTAGAAGGTAATTATTTCATACTTTTTTTTTTTTAATCATTTATTCCTTTATATATGCATAAAATTACACACACATAATAGGACCTACAGGAGGCAAAAATGCCCGTACATAGGTAGGCTCAAATACAATACAAAGCTAATCCAAAATACAGAAAGGCTACAAATCAATTTACAAAAGAGTGCATTTAAATATTCAGAGTGTGGTTTTATGCGATATGACTACTATATGACTAATATACAATATTGAATTTAATTCATTACCTTTGAATACACGGTAGGATTAAAGTATATAGACTCACTGTTCACTATTCAATTTCACAATACAGTTGATGCTTTTAAAAGTCTATTGTCATATTTCTAACTACCTTTTTTAAATTATTTTTTTTTCACATTTTTACTGAATCTCATAGGTTTTAGGAGAGGTGGCAATTCATTAAAGTATTTCTTAGCAATATGATCATAGCTTCTTTGTCCAATCGTTAGAGTTTTTTTGGGCAGAGGTATGCTTTTGAATCTAGTATTGATTGGGTTAATAAATAACATTTTTTTAATTCCAAATACTTATACAGAATTGATTTTACAGTAAAAATTTGGCGAATGTTTAGT
Source organism: Aelia acuminata (assembly GCA_911387785.2). Lineage (NCBI taxonomy): Eukaryota > Metazoa > Arthropoda > Insecta > Hemiptera > Pentatomidae > Aelia > Aelia acuminata. The sequence continues at coordinate 8,060,859 of OU426982.1, forward strand.
GGACGGCATGCATCTTGCTCATAAATTCCAATTAATTGAAGTATTTTTTGTTGTAGTTTATTAAGAGGGTTAAGTGATCCTTTATAGATACCTCCCCATCCTATTATACCATACGCAGCGATGCTATTGAAGAGTCCATAGTATATTTGAAGTAGTTGTTTTTTAGATAATATTTTCCTGAGTTTATAGAATACATATACAAGATATTTGGTTTTTTTGATAATATTGTCAACATGAATATCCCATTCAAATATCCCCACCACTTTATGGTGCTACTATTTTTTTACTAGTTCCTAGTTTTCGAAGTCGGTTTAATTTTTGTTTCATACTTTTTAGCGGCAGAAGATAATTTATAGGAAGCAATACGATGATTTCTAAAATAAATTCAAAGTGCTTTTTTATACAGTTTTTAAGTGCATTTTGTACAGGTTTCTGGTTTCCGAAGTCGTTATTATTTATTTATTTATTTTTTATTCATTACCCCTCTTCGGATATTACAAAAGAGTTTAATTCATTGGTTGATTGTTCTATCCATTTTGTATTACTCAAAATGGAAATAATTCTTGATAAATGACTACTTTAAGATTTTCGTCTCTAGACTCTCTTATCGACAATAGCAAATTCTGTGAGTGCCACCAGCTAGGGAATTATCAACTAAGAAGGAAAAAAATTAGAAGAAAATAATATTGACATTTTTTAGCAGGACGTATTTATTTCATGACTGGACATATCCATAATATTTTACTTAATTTTCGAACCACATTTAAGCTTAGTAAATAGTTTTTTGTTTTCTCAAAAATCAATAATTTGGCACTTACAGCTATTTTAATCTAAACATCTCAATAGGTGCTGAAATATAATTAAAAACCGTTAATGGTAATCCAGATAACATAAAAAAATTGTCACTCCAGAGTAAAGAATCCGCAAAAGATTTTATGATTACGTTGTATATTAATAACCGACAGTGACCAAGTGTATTCGGACAAACAACCCAACAAACCTATTTAATAATCGGACAAACAAACCTATTTAATAGTTTGTTGGAGCATACCTCATGATATATATGCCACACTATTTTCAAATAAGTAAATTTTTGAGCAATAATTAAATAATTATTTTCATGTTTTTTCCCAATAACTTATAAAATAAATAAGAACCCAAAAAAGGTTTTAATGCGACCACCTTGGGAAAATACTCTACAAGATGCAAAAGGTTTTGTTCCAATTGGTCCAGTCTTTTGACTGGTTAAGTAAAACTTACCTTCTTTGTGAATCCTTTCACTAATAACAACTTTTGAAAGTTCTTCAAGTTACATATTGTACAAACATTCCTACAATTTTGTGTACCTAATTCAGCAATTAGGTACAATTAAAATGAAATCGGTAAAGTTAGTTAGGGGTGAAAATTTAAATGGACAATACCTAAATAATATCCCATTCGATTCAACTATAATGGTCAATTTTTTTTTTCTGAAATATCAAAACCAGAAGGTGTAAACTCACATAAGGAGGGAGAAATAATAATATAATGGTATTAAACCTCTGCATAATAATAATGGGGTGTATAAAAAAAAAAAAATGACCGTTTTTAACCGAATATTTGTATTATTATTTCTTTGATATAAAATACCATTAATACTTAAAGTATAGTCCATTGTTATCTACCATCATTAGTTATCTGCTAGACAACTGCATGATTCCATGCTGATACCATTCCTTGGGATGGCTGTAGAAGAACTCTTGGACCGCATTACCCATCTCCGCAAAATTATTAAATTTTTTCCCTAGATGAAAATTGAAACAAGTAGTAATCCGATGGTGCGAGGTCTGGACTACATGGTGGATGAGGCAGGAGTTCAAACCCATTATGTTCTGTAAACTTTTCTTTGGTTCGGCGGGAATCGTGTGGACGAGCATTATCTTATCGGAATAAAACTACTTTTCAGTTGATCAGAGCAATTTAGTGCTCTGACAACTTCGCGTACAATCTTTCCGGTTGTTCGCCGTAGAGTTCAGAATTCATAGAGCATCCATCAGGAATAAATTGGTGATGAATCAAAATTCCAAAAGACGCAAAGCATGGATTTTTTTTCAAATTGCCGTCTTGCAGTTGGCCCATTCCACGTCAAATCAACACAAAAATATATCATTTTGAACCTCACCACCTCAGATTTTCTTGAAATTTGGTATTTTGTATCTACTAGAACAATTGTGAAATATTATTGAGATATGTCTACCCGTTTTTGGATTATTGGTCTCTAAAGCCCTTAAAATTTTAATTAACTTAAAGAATATTTTATTTTCAAAATTCTCAATAAGGGCATTTTTTAAAATTTTTATATTTTAATTTTAAAAAATAGGTCATGCTGCCTATACCTATACATTGTTGTATATGATATGAAATGGCATTGAATGCTCTTTAACGACACCAATGTCATTGTACTAGTCAAATTCGGAAAACATTTACAGATATTTTTAATCATAAAATGCTAGATTTATAAAAATTTATCACTCGTTTTCAATTTTTTTAGTAATGAAGCAATTTTCATCCCACTTTTATATTTTGTTGTATGAATAGATATAATAGGGTACCGTACAGTTAGTGGCACCCTTAGGCCCCTTTCACACCAAACGAATCCGAATCAATCTGGATCACTCGGAATCAAGTTGAATCTGATTCGTCATCTCCACTCTTTCACACCAGCTGAATCAACCTGAATCTATAAAAATCTTTTCATCTTCTTTTTGTTTTCCTTCTTTTAGTTGCTTTTGAGCTATCATCATGGACGCAGTTGTTTTAAATGCAATAGTGTTTCGTAGGAGGCAACGGCGGAAACAGAAAACAAGAAAAGTGTGGATTCATCACATAAATAGGAAAGGGCCAGATTTTGGTATGTTTCATCATTTACATCCTGACCTACAAAATGATGAGAAGAAATTCTATGACTTCTTCCGAATGAGTGAGGAATTGTTCGTAATACTGCTGGATTTGGTGGGACCTGAAATCTCGAAACTGGATACAAATTATAGAAAGTCTATCACAGCCGAGGAACGACTCGCAATTTGTCTCAGGTAATAAACTGTCAATTAATTAAATCTGTATATATTTTTTATTTTAAAGAACAACATACACTCATCGTTTGAAACTTGAATTAGATATTTGTATAATTATTAAAATCAATTAATTAAATCTGTATATGTAGGCCACAATGGCTGAGATCGTTAAAGCGTGAAAAACTTTACCGGTCTCTAATGGCAACCATCAATGGGAAAAAAGTGCCGAGTTCAATCCCAAGCTCCCCGCACTATTTCCTAAATGGTTTCTTAACAGACATTGTAGGCTGTGGCTCGGATTCCACGTAAAATACGATAGGTCCCGTCTTATTATTCATCCTGACACAATAAAGGACGTAAAACTAAAAAAAAAAAATCTGTATATATATTTTTATTTCAAAGAACAACATACACTCGTATTACAATAATTTGAAAGTTGCATTAAATATTTGTATAATTATCGAAATGCTGTGGCGCTGAGGGTCTCCCACTTTCAGGATCAATGTAATGCATTGAGGTGGCAATAGAAGTTGATGAAGCGGGAGATGTTAAATCGCTATGAGACTCAGACCATGCAATTTGATTCGGCTGAGACTGCCAGGTGACATTGTGGCCAGATGACGTTGGATTCAGTTTTCCTTTCAAAAACTGTAATGAGTAAAGTTTGAAGTCCACATTATCTGCAGGAGTAAGGTTTTTGACTAATGGTAGCAAACTTAATAGAAACATCCGGTCGGGGTCGTTGTCGTCCAGCCGAGATGAATTAATTTTTTTCAATTCACTCAAATACTGGGAATCGATGTCATCTATTGCAGCTTGCCTTTTCCTCGTAAATTTCTTCTTCTTATTGACTGTAGGATTTGAAGTTTCTGGTTGTTCTGTATTTGCAGCCAAACTATTTTCAAAATTCTCCTCCGCTGTAAGTATGTCTTCGTGGGTTGGGGTTTCATCCTGAAGTTCACTAACAAATTCTGGCTGGTTGAGTGATTCTTGTTGTACATTCCCAGAAGTGTCTCTTGATTCTGAAAATTGGTCCAAAAATGACATCAAATCATAGTAAGGCCATTTTGTTTTTGATTTTGCCGCAGATCCAGAGGGTTTGTGTTTTTCGTTTCTCTTGACACGCATGTAGTTGGAACGTAGTTGATGCCATTTTTCCTTTAGTTTGTCTCCTGCAAAAAAAATTATAAGGAGAATGTAACTTTATAAATTTACTGATTATTACATTTTATTTGTAAATAGTTTAACAGATTAACCAGGTTTTAATTAATATAAATTGTATTGTTTTTCTTTGTTTGCAGGTATGTAATTACTGGCCATTCGTACTTTTCTCTCAGTTTCTACTTCCGTGTTGGGTTGTCGACCATCCACGAAATAGTAAAGGAAACAACGAAAGCTTTATGGGATGCTCTCCATCCCCGTTACATGTGTTTTCCTAGTCGTGATGAATGGATGAAAATAGCAAAAGACTATCACGAGAAGTGGAATATGCCGAACTGTATAGGAAGCATTGATGGCAAACATTGCCGTATTCAACGCCCACCAAATGCTGGGTCACTTTTTTATTGCTACAAGGATTTTCATTCTGTTGTTTTGCTTGCTGTTGCTGATGCTAACGCTTGCTTTACAATGATCGAAGTTGGTGCTTATGGAAAGGAAAATGACAGTACGGTATTCACACAATCTGCAATGGGGAAAAGTTACAACGCTCGCCAATTGAACGTACCAGAAGGCCAGTTCTCATTGCCAGGTTCTCAGTACGAAACAGAGATGTACCTAGTTGGCGATGAAGCTTTCCCTCTCCAAAAAAATTTAATGAGACCTTTTCCACGACGGGATCTAGATTTCAGTAAAAGAAATTTCAATTTCAGACTGTCTCGCGCTCGAAAATCTGTAGAATGTGCTTTTGGAATTCTTACAAAGAAGTTTGAAGTTTTGCAGGTATCCATTAAAACTGATGTCATCCAAACAGATATGACTATAAAGTGTGCCTGCGTTTTGCATAATTTCATTAAAAAACAACAAAGCCCTAGAGATGTTATGTTGGATCAAGAACTTTTCTCTTGGAATGAAGAAAATAGCCAATCCCTCCCACCTACCACTCAGAGAAGAGGAACAAATGAAGCAATCACAACAAGAAACCACCTGAAAGAGTATTTTCTTCAGCCTGCAGGATTTATACCTTGGCAAAATTGAAATTACCTACTGTATTTACTTGAAAACTATTTTTACTTACTTTACTTAATAAAAAAAAAATGATTTTCTATTTATTTTATTAAAATATTTGTGATACACAGTGTGGTGTTTGTTGTACAATTCCTTTTCATTTATAGCCGACAAACTCAAATATTGCAAAATACAATCAATACGGGCATATGATCTAACATAGAAATAATGATTATTATTACTGAGTACAATATAATTCTTACCTGGAATGTTTAATTCTTCGCCAATTTTCCTCCACACAGAACATATGAGATTTCTGTTGCTGTGATTTTTATCACTGGCGTCATAAATCGCACTATTTTCTTTAACTTTTAAAATTAATAACTCCACGTCCATCTCCTATGGTTGTTGATTCAAGACTGACCGGACGAGGAATCTGACAGGTTGAATCAAGTGCGACCTCGAATCAAACCTGATTGAACCAGATTCGTCCGGTCTGAAGGGGGGAAAAGAATCCCTTCACATTTAAACGGAGCGCTCGAAGCCGAATCTTGGTCAATCAGATTCAACTTGATTCGAAGTGATTCTGATTGATTCGGATTCGTTTGGTGTGAAAGGGCCCTTAAGACTAAATTTCAGTGATGACATTAAAAAAAATACTTCTTATGAAGGGATCTAATTGAAACTTCCTGTAACTCCTCTTTATCTATCCTTGTAAAGACTCAAGAGGTTTTTTTTGGGTCAAAAGTTCAATATTTTTACAATATGACAATATTTATTGTTAAAAGTGCCAAATCTAGTTATTGGCACCCTGTGGATTTAATTGTGAAATCTTCCCTATGGTTAGTTTGTTAAAGTCTTACTTCATACCAGGGAGTTCAATAAGTTTTGTCGGGCGATAAGAGAGGGTGTTGCTACTAATCCTAATTTGTTTTTGTTTTGTTGGTTCACTCTTCTTATTAACGTATGTGAAGGTTCATTTCAATCAGTCAATTCATTCTTTGTTTACAAGCCATTTAGTGTCACCGTGTCACAGTATTTTCGACAATGGGAAAAATTGAATATCGTGCAGTGATAAAATTCTTATTTTTGGAAGGTGTAGCACCAAAAGAAATTCACGAACGAATGTTAAGAGTGTATAATGAACGTTCACCTTCAATTAGAACAGTAGAAAGATGGGTTGCTGAATTTAAACGTGGTCGTACAAGCCTTGAAGACGAGCCACGTGAAGGACGTCCAAAAACCGCATCATCACCAGAAATTGTAGCCAAAGTACAGGATATGGTTTTGGAAGATCGTCGATTGACTGAGAGGGATTTAGTAGAGGCTTTACACATCTCATTAGGCAGTGTGAGTCATATTTTAAATGAAATTTTGAGTTTTAAAAAGCTGTGTGCACAATGGGTGCCGCATTCGCTAACAATTGAACAAAAACACATTCGAATGCGACTTTCTCAACTAAATTTGGAGCGTTTTAAAAAGGATAAAGTGGATTTTGTGCGTCGACTCATCACTATGGATGAGACTTGGGTCTATCACCATGATCCTAAATCAAAACAAGAGGCTAAAGAGTGGTGTGAACCTGGTTGTTCGGCTTCGAAACGAGTTCGTGTCCAGAAATCGGCCAAGAAGGTTCTGGCATCAGTTTTTTGGGATGCGAAAGGAATTTTATTTGTGGATTACTCGCAAACTGGTAAAACAATTAATTCTGAATATTATTGCAACCTTTTGGACCAGTTGAAGGAAAAAATTCATGAAAAAAGACCCGGTTTGCAGAAGAAAAAAATCTTTTTTCATCACGACAACGCACCGTGTCACAAGAGCATTTTGACAATGGCTAAAATCCATGAATTAAAGTTCGAATTGTTGAAAAAAAAAATTTATGCGTGGCAAGCGTTTTTCGTCAAATGAAGAGGTCATAACGGCTGTTGAAGCGTACTTTGCAGACCTTCCGGAATCTCACTTCAGGGATGGGATCCACAAATTGGAGGATCGTTGGAGCAAGTGCATTAATGTTCAGGGAGATTATACTGAATAATAAAGTGTATTTTGATACATAACATTGTGTTTTTCTTATCGCCCGACAAAACTTATTGAACTCCCTGGTAGATGACTTAGAGGACCCTTCAAACATTAGACTCATATATATCTTGTAACAAAATTAGGACTTGTTTACCTATTTCTTTAAGTTAAAGTTGGGGTGCCATTAACTGTACTGAGTACCAATAACTGTATGGTTTGCCCTATTACCTATTTTTTAAAAAAAATATAAATATTTTAAAAGACGCCCTTTTCAAGGAAACTGAAATTAAAATTTTAAACTTAGTTTTATGAAAATTTGTTTAGTACCAACCTTCTTTACCATTTTTGTATATCATATAAAATGGCATGGAATACGCTGTTAAACGACACCAATCTCATAGTCCTAGTCAAATTTGGAAAACAACTACAGCTATTTTTAATCAAGCTTTTTTCTGTTTCTGTTTATTTTTGAGGGCTTTAGAGACAATAATTCAAAAACGGGTTGAAATATCTCCCTGGCAAGTTGTGGACGGATTTGACTCAACAACTTCCTTCAGAACCTCATCGCCCGGAGCCCTTCTTTTTTTTAATTTTTTTTATTTAGGCATTGAGCACCGCGACCGCTTTGGGTTTATTGTGCGCCTCTTTTTTGACTGAATCCTAAATTGTTATTTTTAGAGCATCAATATATTTGAGCAGACTTGTTGGGTTGACTAGATGGTTTGAACTTGGGTCAGGAAGATTAATCTGTCCAAAGATTCTAAATCTGAGTCTTGCAAGTCGTTCACACCGGCTTATAATGTGGTAAGCTGTTTCATCCTCAATGCCGCAGAATCTGCAGGTGGGTGAGTCTGCAAGCTTGAGTTTATACATGTGTTTGTTAAGCTTACAGTGTCCCGTATTTCTCGCTGTAATTCTCTTAAGTGCTTTCCTGTCTAGATTTAGTAGGGTATAACTTCTTTTGACAGAATAGCCTTTTAGGAAGAATTTGGAGTGGTATTGTGCTTTATCGTTCCAATTCTGTTTCTTTATTGCACCATAAATTTCCCCGATCCTTCTTTTAGCATAGCTTATGCTTATCCCAATTGTTGGTTCTGGGGTTATGGGTTTTCTGGCTGAGCCTTTCCTTGCTAGGTCATCAGCCTTCTCATTTCCCTGGATACCAGAGTGTCCAGGTACCCATTCCACTCTGACTTTGTTGCTTTCAGCTAATTTGTTGAGTGAAATGGTGCAAGCTTTGACAATCTGTGAATTGATTGTATGGTTTTTTATTGGTCCAATGGCTGCTTGGCTGTCAGCAAAGATAGTTATTTGTTTGCTGGTTATCTTTTCCGTCAGCAGCTCTGAAGCGCACTGGTAGATTGCTAGTACTTCTGTTTGGAAGAGTGTAGCGTATTTTTCCAGTGAAATGGATATCCCTTCTTTGGGTTTATCGTCTCTCCAGATCCTGTCTTGGTAAGCGAGCCATCTGTATAGCAGTTGATCCCTTTATATTGTTTATGTGGTTTCAAATTATTTATTGTTGTTTGATAGTTTATGTCCAGGGATTCACCAACTTGTAGATCAGAGTGCATGGACAGCACTTGATCTTTTTCGATTTCCCGTGTATATCCCAGTGTCCCTCCCCCGAGTTTATTTTGGGTGAGTTGTTTAGCTTTGAGATCCTGTATGAGGATTTCATGGCCTGTACCTCCACTTCGATCTGCAGTGGTGTTAAGTTTAGCATAACTTCCATTGCAGCTGTTGGAGTGCTTTTGATTGCTCCTGTTATCATGAGGCATGTTAGTCTCTGTATTTTGCTTAAACCCTTCAGTCTGAATTAATTTTTCTTAAAAAAATTTTTTTTTTTCACTCCAAATTATTACTATTAGTCCTCTAGAAAACATTCAAAGAGAGTAAAACAGTAAAAAATAGCCATAATAAAGCACTCATTGATGATAAAATATTGGTCTGTAGAATTCAAATCAAATAACCACTTTTAAAGTTCCTTTTACCGCCTTGTGTCAATGAATCGTTCTTGAACTACAAGGCAGCGATGTATGAAGCTAAAACCACTGCCAGAAATGACATATCTCTATTCCTCTTTGGTTGAAAAAATTCCAAAGTTTGTGTACAGTATACTGTACGCCAGGTCTGAAGGGGTTAACATGGTTTTATTTTTTCCCGTACTAGCTTTATGCCACCAGAGTAGGGCTGAGTATAAAATCATTGGTCTTATGGCAGTTATGTACAGCCAGTAGACCATTTTAGGTTTTAGCCCCCATTCCTACCTATTGCTCTTTTACAGGCCCATAGGCATTTTAGGGCTTTATTGGTCGTTGTTTCAACATACTTAAACCAATTTAATTTGTGGTCCAATGTTACACCCAGGTGTTTGACTTCTTTAGAGAGTGTCAGCTGGTAACCATTTATTTTTGGTAATTTAATGTCCATTTTTTTCTTTTTTGTAAAGGAGCAAATGTTTATTTTTTGTGGGTTTATATTTAGCCCATTTTCTTCGCACCAGTTCTTTAGTATTTTTGTTGCATTCAAGAGTAGGTCAGATAGTACGCTTTGATGTTTTCCTTCGATTAGAATAGCTATATCGTCTGCGTACCCCTGTGTGTAAAAGCCTGCGTTGTTTAGTTTTACTAGCAGTGAGTCCACTACTAGACACCACAGTAGGGACGAGATCACACCGCCCTGCGGGCACCCCCCCTTTGGTTTTATCCACAGTTTGGTGTGTCCAAATTCAGTGACCAAAATCCTTTCCTCCAGCATTCCTTCTATCCATCTGGAGGAGATTTTGTCAATATTTCTTTTTCTTATAGCATCCTTAATGATGTTGTATGGTGTTTTGTCAAAGGCACCTTCGATGTCTACAAAGGTACCGATTGTTATTTCTTTTTGGTTTAAGGATTTTTCAATCCTTAAAACCAAGTTGTGCAGTGCTACTTCACAGGACATTCCTGCTTGGTATGCAAATAGCCTTTTATGAATCGGATTTGTTTCCGATATCTGCTTTCACACATGTCTGTCAACTATCTTCTCCAAGATTTTCATCAAAAAGGAAGACAGACATATGGGTCTGAAGGCTTTAGGCTTTAGGCTTATCATCATATGAACCTTTGCCTGGTTTTGGTATACGAGGTGTGGCTATTAAATAACGGGACTGACGCTGCTACAGAAGAAGTGCACATGCGCAAAATGCCAGCAACCAACAGCTGTTATCGTTCGTGAAGCCTTCTCTTTCGAATGTAGTGCCTCTCGCTTCTGTAAACAAATCAGTACAGCCGTAGCCTTCGTTCGCATTAGAGTTGTTTTTTTGTTTCGCCGGAAAAATTTTAAGTGTAACAGTAGAGCAACGAATTGTTGTGAAATTTCATGTGAAACTTTGAAAAACCGCTACTGAAACTTATAATTTATTGAAAGAAGTGTATGGCAATGAATGTTTATCGCATGCACGTGTTTTTGAGTGGTTTAGCGTTTTCAAGATGGCCGAATGAGCAAATCAAAATTCAAAGCAATGTTGATTGTTTTTTTCGATATTCATGGGATTGTGTACCTTCACTGGGTTCCTGAAGGTCAAACGATTAATCAACATTACTACCTTCACGTTCTTGCTGAACTCCGCGAAAGAATAAGGAAAAAACAACCTGAATTGTGGAAGGACAAGTCATGGGTTCTCCACCAAGACAATGCGCCGGCTCATTCCGCATTGTCTGTTAAGAGGTTTCTAGCCAAATTCAGCATCCCAGTGTTAGACCATCCGCCTTATTCGCCGGATCTTGCGCCGTGAGACTTCTATCTGTTTCCTAAGGTGAAATCTGCATTAAAAGGAACAAGATTTGAGTCTGTGTTGAAGCTGTGAAAGAGAAAGCGGCTCGCGTCCTGAAGGAGCTGACAGAAAAAGACTTCGAGCACTGTTTCGAACAATGGAAGATTCGCATGGAGCGTTGTAGGGATAGAGGAGGGGTGTATATTGAAGGTGATAATAAGTAAAAATGTATGAAATTAAAATAAAATGTTTTACAGCGTCAGTCTCGTTATTTAATAGCCGCACCTCGTATACCTGACCTTGGATATTCTTAGCCCCTTTCATAGCCCTTCTTCCTTTCTGTCGTTTCTCCACTTCTAAATTTTTTAAACCACCTCAGCACAGTGCCCTGGTAAAGGACACCTTCCCCTTCATATTTAATAATTTCACGTGCTGCTTCAGCGGATGTGAAATTTACCCAGTAATGTCTTAAAATTACGAGAATTTCGTAGGACACTACCATGTTTCTTCTTTGAAATAAATAACTAAATTGAGGCCTTTTTTTTAAGAAGTCCATTATTAGTAAACAAGCTTAGAGAATGCTCTACAGGGGTTATTAAGTATTGTAAATAAGAAATAGCATTAAAATATTTACAGACTTTTGAACTCTGGAATTTGATAAAATGGTCATTTTTTTTTTTTTTTTAATATACCCTATTAATAATAATAATATATTATTAATAGGGTAGTATAGTAATATTATTACTACAGTATAGCACTACTAGCAAATGTTAAAAAAAAAAAGGTATAAGGCTGGTAGTATGGAGAGAATAAAATTTGTGGAGACTACCAATGTGGCTTTAGGGATTATAGATCTACAGAAAATCAGAAAATCTTTCCGTCAGACAAGTGGTAGAGAGAACATAATGAGAATCTGCATCAGGTGATAAATAACTCAATCAAAATTCACCAAAAAAGTGAACTATTCCTGTGTTTAATAGAATAGAATCAAATAAATGTTTATTTGTTAAAGAAGAGATCTTGTGCAATTTTTTTTTATATAAACAATTACAACGGACCGTTTATTAGTTAACCTTGAGTCTGGTATTTTAGAAGAAATTAACAAAATTATATATACTTCTTCAAAAGTAAATAAATATAAGGGAAAATAAACTAAATAAAATAATAGTATTTCTTGATATTCTAATAATCACTATGAGTAATATAAATTAATTTATATTACGATTATTATTTGAAACAAATTACAATGTATCAAGAAAAAAAATGATTAATAGTATCAACTGAAACAATAATTTGAATGTCAGTCATATCGGAGTAGCCAACTATTCACTTCTTTCAATATTTATTTCTCGAGTCTAGGAGTGAGGAACAATGCTGCTTTTTGTTCCTCACTCCAAGAAACGAAAAATAAATAGTTAATACTCAACTCCGATATGACTGGCATTCAAAACATTTATAATAAACAACCTTTGTTTAGTAAAATATAACAAAATCAAATTATGAACGTCATATGGTAGGTCATATCAAAATGGAGAAAGATTAATAGGGATAAACTTCTTGATTTGTTGTTCATAAAAAGTGATTTAAATGAAGTAACAAGATTGATTTACAGAAGATACGCAATTTTCTTTGCGGTGGTTAAAAATCTAAAAACTTAATAAGTACAGGAATACTACAGGAAAATATTTTAAACTTTAAGTCAAGATGTTCTGATCTGATTCTGATTTTAAGATATTCTGATTAATTTAGCTAATTAACATTATGTAACAGGAAATGTTACTTAAGTAAACCTTTGACAAATAATCAAATTATGAGGCAATTTTCCCCCCAAAATTGTAAATAAATTACAACGAAGGTAAGTTATAAAACCAGGTCTAAGCTCAACAGCAACTTGATGACAGTTAATGCACAAATATATTGCGAAAAATCTTTAAAAATGCTCATAGTTTAGCAATCTAGCTGATTTAAGCTTATTATTATTAAAAATGATGTAACGCACCTTCATCTGGAAGAAGTAGTTCCTCATGTTTCACGTGTGTCACACCACCTGTAGGCAGAAACTAATTAAAACAAGCTAAAGAAAATTAAATACTTTCTTAAGAGAAGAAACCAATTTAATGGTTATTCAAATTCAATAAGATCAATCTGTGGGCTATTCAAGAAACACAAAGGAAGGAACATACTTTTAAAATCATAATAAACTGAATGATAAATCTACTAAAGTTAGAAACAGAAGAGAAGAGAAAATATTTAGAATTAGCAATGGAATAAAGCAACTTTATCATTTGAAGGGGATCCACCAGAAATAGAGCCATCCATCAGAAACAAATTTTTGAAGAATACCACCTTTAAAATTCAACCTACTAACCTATAACAACCAGTAGAACTTTTAAGTAAACTGTTCTTTGTTTAGTAATTTATAACAAAATTACATTATATGCGCCGTTTGGTATTTGATATTACAATTGAGAAACATTAATTTTGCAGACTATGCAGAGCAAAACTTGTTGATTGATTTTTTATAAAAAAATTATCAGCTTGTAGTAAAGTAACAAGATTGATTTTCAGGAGATATGCTGTTTTCTTAGTGGTGGTTAAATATCCAACAACTTATTTCCGACAGGAATATTACAGGTAAATATTTTAGGGAAAAGAATGCGAGAAAATTAAGAGTGTCCGGCAGGATGGTTATGCACTCTGTGTTCTCTCCCCTTCCAGGCCTCTTCGGCTATATGGGTGTTATATTTTAATAAATAATAAAACAACCTTTCAGTTAGCGAACTAGCAATTTAATGAATATTCTATAAAACAATTCATAAATCATATGCCATTTTTTGACACAGGATCGATACCTCGATCTAACACCTCCCCGTTTAAGCCGGAGGCCGATTGCATCTCGCTGCAGACTTAATAAATTGATCCGCGTGACGCATATGGACTTTCCTAGTTTCCTCCTCTTCGATTAAGTACATCCTGCTGCCTAGGACTCCAACAATTTTTTCCTCAGTCCAGGTTCTTTCATCAGCCCCTCCATCGTAAGTTCTTACAAAGACCTTTTCGCCTTCTTTGAAATATGCTCGAAGGCCCGTGTTGACCGAATCGTCCTTCTCCATCCGGCCCCGGCCCATCTCCTTTAATGCATACCGCCGAGTTCGGATCTCAGGATCTAAAATCAGCTTCGACGGTGTCTCTCCCGTCGTGGCATGAGCTCCGGTCCTGTAGCAGAACAGGTAACAGCTTACGACAGAACACAAAGATTTTGCACTTCTGTAAGCCCTTTTTAAAACTCTTAACTGCATTTTCAGCAGCACCATTGCTGGAGGGATGGTATGGGGGTGTTTTCATTGCTTTGATGTTGTTTCGCTTACAGAAATCTTCGAAGACCACTGAACGAAACTGAGGCCCATTATCCGTCACAATAATCCTTGGTAAGCCAAATCGATCAAAAACTTGCTTAAGTTTATCTAGAGTGCACTCAGCAGTCGAGCCCGTCATGCTAAAAACTCCGGGAATGCATCCGTTACTATTAAAAAGGCTTTTTCCTTGATGGGCCCCAAAAAATCTACATGAATTCTTCTTTCAAAAGGGCGAGAAGTCGGGGGCCACTTTGTTGGCTCCATCTTCACGGGGTCATCTCAAAATGACATACAGGTCCGACACCGCTTTACATAGTTCTCAATATCAGAGTCGAGTGATAGCCACCAGAAATAAGAACGCGCCCTAGACTTCATCCTGCTCATGCCCTCATGGGTCTCGTGTATCCATGAGCTTATCAAACAAAGCGGGTCTTAACTTCCCCGGTATGACGATCCTATAGCCCCACATTATAACGCCCTCTTTCACACTCAACTCGTTCTTACGTCAAGCAAACGGCTTCAATAATTCTTCGCAGTTATTGGGCCACCCCTGACAGATAAAATCATACACTTTGCTCAGCTGACGATCTCAACGAGTATTAATTTTAATTTTTCCCCAGTCTACAGAAAAATTCTTGTTCAGCCAGTTTATGTAATACATGTGATGATGTTCCGATGGAGCCCTCCCTATGGGAAGTCTAGAAAATCCATCTGCTGGATTAGAACCGTTCTTGGTATATTGAACTGAAAAGTCAAAGCCGGACAGATAAAAAGCCCACTGTTGAAGTCTTCCCGCTGCCATCTCCGGGATACCCTTCTTTTCCCCAAACAATGCTACCAACGGCTGATGGTCAGTAACCAAGATAAATCTGTTTCCCATCAAATATTGGTAAAATTTGGAAATACCCCAATAAATAGCTAAAGCTTCTTTATGGATGACAGAGTAATTTTTCTCGGCAGCATTCAATAAACGAGATGCATAGCAAACGGGTTTTTCTTCTCCCGAAGGAAGTACGTGAACAAGTACTGCGCCCAATCCATACCTCGAAGCATCACAGTACAGCTTAACAGGTAACTTGGGATCGAAACAACTCATTGTAGAACCTTCCGCGACTTTATTTTTAGCTGTTTCAAAAGCGATTTGGCACTCAGAAGTCCAATTGAACTTGGTACCCTTTTCTAATAATTTATAAAGGAGACACATTATGTCTGCCAGACCCGGGAAGAATTTCCCATAGTAATTTATCACCCCTGCAAATGATCGAACTTCCGAAGGATTTTTGGGTACCGGTAAATCAAGAAGAGCTTTCAATTTTTCTGGATCCGGTTTTATTCCAGCGCTGGAAATGATGTGGCCCAAATACTTTATTTCTTTTTGAAAAAACGTGCACTTTTTCACGTTCAGAGTAAACCCGGCCTCCAGAAGGCGTTTAAAAACTTCACCTAAGTTTTTCATATGTTCCTCATGAGTCCTGCCTGATATTATGACATTGTCCAGAAAATTTATAACCCCCTTTAAGCCCTGTAAAATCCTTTGAACAGTTCTTTGAAATACTGCTACAGCTACCTTCGGCCCAAAAGTTAGCCAATTTACTTTAAAAATACCTTTGTGAGTGGACCATGCCAAGATCATCTTTGATTCCTCATCTAGCTCCAGCTGATTATATGCCCTTACAAATTCAATTTTTGAAAAATAAACGCCTCCTTGAAGGGCATCCCAAACTTCTTCAATGCGAGGTAGGGGAAAATTTTCATCTTCCAAACAAGGATTAACCGTGATTTTTTAATTAAATTAAAGCGACCCATCTGGCTTTAAAACTGGAACTAATGGCGTACCCCATTGGCTGTGATCAACTCGGCTAATCATTCCCAAATTCTCCAATTTCTCTAATTCTTCATCAACTTTTTCCCGAAAAGCAAAGGGAATGGTTCGGGGTTTGCAAAATTTTGGTTTTACATCGGATTTCAAATGTAATTTTACTTTATCAAACTTGAAACAGCCTAACTCTTCTTGGAAAAGATCCTTATATTCTGCGAGTAAGCTATCTAATCCCACAGCGTTGATCTCATTAAAATTTATTCCTTCAAGACGCAAGCCAAAAATTTTAATCCCATCACGTCCCATTAAACATATGGATCCCTTGGGAACAACTATCATTTGCCCTTCCGCTTCTTTTCCACGCCATACCACTTTGCCCTTTAGTATACCAATCGGGGTAAAAACCTCTCCCCCGAATGCTTTTAATGTAATATCGGTCTTAAGTAATGGTAGATCACTGAAGGTGGATCTATAAACATGTGATGGCACAATTGTTACCCCAGCACCTCTATCCACTTCTAACCTTAATGGTTCACCTGCGAAAATAACGTCAGCCATCAACGGAGGAACTGAGATTTCGGAATTCATCTTAAATATTTCCAACCGTGACACCGAGCTATCGGAAATCTGTTCATCCTCAAGGTGGCTCGTCCTATGTGACGGACCCTTACAGACGTTCGCCACATATTTATAGGTCCACCTTCTTCACCAGGTTCACATTCTTCCACAAATGTTCTATCTGTTGTTGATAACTATATATATTGTTTTATTTATTGATTATTAAGTGATTTTATTTAAAAATAATTTCATCGAAGTCATGGTTTAATAAGAAATAATTTAGAGAAAACAAGCACTTTAGAAATTTTAATAGTTTTTATTAAAAACTATATTATAAATTCTCAAAATGGACATATACAGTTTTAAAGAAGATTTATTATATCTGGGAAATAAATAAGCAATGAAAATAATACTAAAAAAATATTTAATTTTCTTCTTCTTGAGGACAGTTATTGCATATCACCGTCCTCAAGCTTTGTCTTTTACAAACATTTTTTTTACATTTTAAGCACTTTACTCCTGTTTTATTATTTTTGTGAGGACCGCATACATAACAGATTCCTGGGCGACAATGAGGTTCTTCATAAAGCTTGTTTTGTGAATTATATTTTTGTAAGAAACATGAAAGTTCTTTTGGCAAGAATTTGATTGATGATTTGTTTTGGAGATGACTTTCGCACAGCTGAAGAGCAAAGTTTTTTAAAAAAAATACGACGTCTGTCTTGCTTTTCGGGTTGTTTTGCATGAAAAATCTTCATGCAGTTTATACCAGCTATCAAGCTCACGGTAAAAAATCACCATCGGCCACGGTTTAGTTGTTCTTGCGGTGGAATATGTAATGCACATATGATCTACTGCATCGACACCTCCTTTTGTCATGTTATAATCTAAGATCATTTAAGGTTTTTGCGTTTCGGGATCAATTGCTTTATCGTCAGATTACTGCCTTTTTTTTCTTAGTTACAAAAGAAACCATTGAAAAATTATCTTGGAATCCAAAAATTGCATTTCCTTGTTTTCGAGTATTCCCCTCCAGAAACAGAGGAGGGATTTCTCTTTTATTTTTAATCAACGTTCCTAAAAGAGTTAATCCATTTTTTAAAAGGTATTCAGCTAAAGGTAAGCTCATAAAATAATTATCTACTGTTATGTTTCTCTTTGATTTCAATATAGGTTCCGTCAACCGCTTCACGACATCGAATGGTTTATTGGACGTCAAGTGAGGGCTTGGTTTTTGTGTCCCACAATATATTTCCATGTTCCACATATACGAAGTTTTACTATCACACAGTGAATACATCTTTATGCCATATTTGGCTGGCTCTTTAGGCATATACTGAACAAAACCACATCGCCCTCTAAAGGGTACCAGCATTTCATCTATGGTGCAAAATTCACCCAGAGCATAGTTCTTTTTACAGTTGTGCACAAAGTTCTCATGAAATTTACGAATCGCTGCTAGTTTGTCCACTTGCTCATGATCTTTCCTGCTATGGATATCATCAAACCGTAATGTTCTCAAAGGAAACATAAATCTATTTATATTGAATGTTGCTCGCAAAAGAGTAAGTCTGGTGCCAACAGTTGCCCACAATTCACGTATGTTCGTTCTTCTTCCTTTTTTCACACTAATCATAAACAGGACGCCAAACAAAGCAAAAATTTCAGCACGATCTGGAAATGTATAGTAATTTTCTGTAACAACGTGATTTACATTATTCTTATAATTTTTTATGTATATGTTAGTATAAAAAACGATTTTGTCGATCATCTCTATGTCAATAAACTTCAAAAAAGCA
Organism: Aelia acuminata; assembly: GCA_911387785.2. Lineage (NCBI taxonomy): Eukaryota > Metazoa > Arthropoda > Insecta > Hemiptera > Pentatomidae > Aelia > Aelia acuminata. The sequence goes on from OU426982.1 coordinate 8,079,389, forward strand.
TCTATCTCATTGTTAGTATTCTGAACAAGTTTTGTCGGGCCCGGAAAAATTTTAATTATATTTTTACTTTTGGTTTTTGATGGAACAGCTACAGGACTGTCAACCCATACGGTTTTGTTGTCCTTTCCAAGAACAATGTTGAAGTCTTCATTAGGAGTTTTATCATTACCATTTAGTGATAGTTCAGAGTCACTATTGTGATGACATTCTTCGATTTCCTCTTCATTCTGACAGTCAATATCACTTCCTTCATTGATAAAACCACCTTCTTTTTCCTCCCCTTCTAATTCTTTTAATAAACCACGCATTTCATCATCCGTATAAAACTTTCATTGATCCCTATAATCTATATAAATAAAGTTGAAATTCTGTTTGTTTGTTTGTTTATTTGTTTTTTATAGAAATCTATACCGTTTGTCCTAAATTCTCCAAATTTCGCTCAGTGGTTCTTTGATACCAGGTGCGAACACCCGTCCATATTAAAATTGCATAGTTTCAGCCAATCTCAGGGTATATTCTTTATTGTTATAAAATTTGTCATGATCTCGCTTTACAATGGTTTTTTTTTTACGAAATCGACCGTTTGAGTCGAAAAACGGCCTAAAAAATCATTTTATAGATTTTGAAGAGGCCAACAAGGCCCGGTAAGACCCTTGGCAGGCGCCGAGTTCTGGGATTTTCAAACCATATGTTTTTTTTTAACATTACAATATGTTTATTTACATGTATCGTGAATTTATTTTTTAAAAATGCCTCCTAAGAAGTGATCTTCAATAGGAGTAGTGAGCTCAAAAGCTAAAAAACAACGTCAAATACGAGCAGCTGAAACTCTCGACGAACATCAAAATAGGATTGAACAACAGAGGCTTATACAGGCAGAATCGCGGGAAACTGAATCTGCCCAGGAATACGAGGCCCGCCTTGCGCTACAGAGGCTTAGGCAAGCCGATTTGCGAGAAGCTGAAACTGCAGGGCGATATTTCTGTTTGTTTGTTCTTTATAGAAATCCATACCGTTTGTCCTAATTTCTCCAAATTTCACTCAGTGGTTCTTTCATACCTAGTGCGAACACCTGTCCATATTAAAATTGCATAACTTCAGCTGATATTCTTTATCCTAATAAAAATCATAATGATCTCGCTTTACAATAATTATTTTACGAAATCGACCGTTTCATTAGAAAAATTAAATTTCCCGGGTGAAACCGGGACATACAGCTAGTAAATAATAAAACAATGTGTTAAATAAATTTTTAACACATAAATAATTGTAAGATACTTCATCTCTGGTAAATATAAAGCAATGAGTAGAAACAATTTTATAATTGATTTATTATTACTACTTTTTTCAGGGTTGGACAACAAATGGCAACTAAACATGTGACACCTGAAGAAAAGGATATGTCGTCACTGGCCACTGAAGACTTGATCTAGGAATACAAAAGTCCCACGTTGCACTAGCGCGCCTTTATGAGCGGGAATTTTGAAAAATTAAAATTTGTGATGTAAACACCGCATGGGTGTGTCCCCGTGGGTTAAATGCTATTTACTTCCTTTCCTCTTTGTTAAAATTTAAAAAACCAATGCACATGAGGCCATAATGATTCATTGTCAAACATAAAATTTATATAATCAAATCAACAGCAATTATAGAAAGAGAAAAAAAAAATCTTCATTAAAACTCTTAGGGATTGAAGGTCACAGTGAAAAAGATGCAATGTTTACTTCCATTCAGAAAAAAGTAAAAGTGACAAGTATTCTTCAATTATCGGGTAAATGAGTTTATAAACCTTTTAATTTATTTTCATTCTTTCAGTGAAAAAAAAAAAATAAACAATATGAATACAAGTAATCAGTCTAGTTCGTGAATTTGCTTAAAATGGGTGAGATACAACTATTCGTGAACGAGAAATAGTGATTAGGAATTTAAAAATAAACAAAAAATCGCCTCTACTATCAATAGGAGTTATGCCACCGTTCAAAATATTACTGAAAGTTTTAAAAACGATAATAGAAAAGCTAGCGTGAGTGTAAAACATTTTTTTGTTGTGATGACGACGTTGGATTTTGAGCCAAATAACAAATACTCCAAAATTAGGTGCTCCAAAGTTGACCACATTAGCTAAAAAACATTAAAATCAAATGGCATGTGCTGAAACCATTCGAAGGGTCTTAAGAAAAAACCAATACAACAGTAGAGTTGCATGGCAAAAACCTTTTATCAGTGACAAAAATAAAAGGCTTCGAATCAATTTTGCTTGTCCTTGTTAAAAAGGATTGTTTAACCAAATCCACGGTATTCCGGAAATGTTCTGTATTCGAATGAGCCAAATTTAATTTGTTTGAATCTGATGGAAGAGGTTTCGTCTGGAGAAAGTCAAATGAAGAGCCCCATGAAAAAAATCTTCGCCCGTCCATCAAACCGGGAGGTGGTCAGGTCATGGTTTGGGGGTGTATTGCTGCCTCGGGGGTAGGAAACCTTCATTTAATTGAGGGAACAATTGATATATATTTATAGTCACATTAGGAAAGAAAAATTTTAAAGCAACTGAAACAGCTTGGAATAATAAATAATTTTGCATTTTATAGTGATAACGATCCCCAGCATTCTTATCTTGCAAGAGAATGGTGTTTATATAATTGCTCCAAAACTATAAAAAAACACCTCCCTAATCACCAGACCTAAACGTCATAGAGAATTCATGCAGTAAATTAGAAACTGAAGTGAAGAAACATGAGATATCAAATAGTGAAGATCTCAAAAAGGTGCTTTAAGAAGAATGGGACAAGATAAGCCCACCTTAAACAGAAAAGCTTGCCCAATTGTTCGAAATAGATAATAAAAAAAAAAGGCTTACCCAAAAAGTACTGAAATTTAAAATATTTTTGATTTTTTGGATGTTTTTAATTTTGCATCCTTTTCACTGTGACCTTAGAAGTATATATTTATTCATAAAGTTATAGTTTACTTTTAGGATTCGATCTCAAATAAACTTTAAGTATTGTCAATTCTAGCCTAATGTTTGTATTTTATATTTGTAAACAAAGATTTTTGATGATAAATTTTGGCTTGGTATAAAATAGTTTTATTTCAAAGTTAATTCCTTGCATCATTTTGACTGTGAGCCACTGTAATTAATAATGGCTTACCTGAAAAATCTAATAATAAAATTTTATAAAACACAAAACTCGACGAAATGTAACGAGATACGTCACAAGGAAATATATTTGGTAAATCAAATGCAAAGTTTCAACGGATAATTTGAGTCAACTACTTGTAACAGCAAAAAAAAAAAAATACTTCAAACATCTTGGCGCCAAAGAGGTTCAACACTGTCCGCCAGCGAGGTGTTAAAACAAAGGTTCGAAATTGCAGGAACAGTTCCATGGAACCTGATACGTATCCTGAGCTGTTTGTGCTTTCTCTGTCCTTCACGAGAATCATGTGTGAATTGATTCCGACGAAGCTGCTATTAAATAAAATCACATATATAATCTATTAAAAAAAATAGTCTGCGCCAGTTATTAGACCTATAATAAATTAGCTATATTTGTTAATTTAGAAACGAGAGAAGGAGAAAGCGGTAGTGGCGCAGAATGTTTTGACGTGACAAAAGTAATGTGTTACTTTTAAAAACGATGGGGGTCGAAACCTGCGAGTGATCGTATTTAAAAAACTTCACAAGGATGAGTCTGTCAGAGGACTTTCATCATATATTAAATGGCCTAAGAGATTTAAAAGAGAGACATGATACAAATAAATCAATAATGTCTTTATGGCAGATGAGCGGTCAAAAGTTGAGGATTGACTAAATGGAAAGACGGAAGCCTGATCATCCTATTTCTTACCGTCCCGACAAAATAACAGTATAATGGGAAATCCGTAATAATACAAAATCCTCAGCAAAAATCTAAAAATACTAACGAAATTACAATTAACTTAGGATGATTTAATACGTATGTTAATTACTATTTCCTACCCACCTAACCAAACTTTTTATAGATAGCGTTAAATAAATAATAACATTACAGGGAATCTCATTACAATATATATGAATACTGTAAAAAGATAAGAAGATAAGATACGTTTATCCGCTTAGAAATATTTTTGGCCGTTCCTCTGTCCTAAACACATTTTTTAATGAATAATTCATCGCAGGTTATTCTAGAAGTGTTCAGAATCCTCTGGTATGCTAATATATCTTATTTTCATATAATTGACTCGCAAAGTTCTTTATTTTTAATCTGTATAATTCTGCTGAGAAATGTATTCAAGAATGGATAAATTAGACTTCAAAGAAAGTTGTCGTATTTAAACTTTAAATATAATATTTTATAATTAACGAGCAAACCTGGCCACGCGTTGCTGTGGCTCAGTAGCTATAATGCGTTGAATTAATTATATCCTATCCTTTTTAAACAGTCAAATCAAAATTCACATACTTCAGTACAGTATGTACATAGATACACATACATACGAGTACACATACTACACATACTATACGTACACATACTAGTACAAAGTAACAAGTACCCCCGCCCTAATCTATAGTCTTACCTAATAAAGATTTTTGGACTAATTACCTATGCGGGAGGTAACTAGTGACGAAAAAAAAGCCGTATTAATTACGGTTTTTTAAATTTTAGTTCGCGAGAACTAACAAGAGATTGCATTGACAAAGTTGGTCGCGGTAGTCAGGGGGGGGGGATAAATCCCCACCCGTCCACCCCCACCGCTACACCACATAATAAGGACTTCTTGAATATTTACCTTTGCGAGAGGTAATTAGCTAGGAAAAAAAACCCCATAGTAATTAGTTAATGAAAATTTACGTGTGCGAGAGCCAACTTAAACGGAGGGCGACGAGTTGCCGACGGTGGTGGTCCCTGGTGGGTCGGGGAAAGTTAAGTGTGGTCTTAAAGTTAAAGTTTTCGGGTCTTTTTGCGAGGACCACATCCAGTTACTTCTTTAAAACACTTATTTTGGTACTACAAGTAGTGAAGTGCGGCTTATGCGCTGTTCACTAAAGCGCCCTTACAAGAAAGGCCCGATCTCCACTGGAAAGGACCCTTTTAGGGGTTTATTTATCTTTGAAGAGCGAGCGGGAGACGACAGCTAGAATCTATTAAAGCCAACAAGGCACTTTTTAGATGAAAAAAAAAGGTGATGGGAGTTCCATAACATCACGGTCACATAACCTCTCAAAGTAGGACATGCCCATCAGCCCCTTTTCAGTACCTTTACTCTTATTTTGATAACAATATTTACTACCTGTATTTGCAAATAATAGCCTAAATGAGAATAACGAGAATATATTTCATAAATGAATATTTATTTATAAAAAGGTTTTTTAAAAAAAATTGTCCATTAGAACAAACCCTTATTCTATGCAATATTCCATTTTGTTGTAAAAACTGAAATGCCTTGTTTTTGTCAGAAATTTCTTGAACTAATTTTAAAAGACCCATTTTTTATTATCACTGAAATTACAAATTAAGGTTATCACTGTTTATAACCACTACCGATTGTTGAAAGTAACTGTTTACTAAATGTAACTGGATGGAGCTAATTTTAAAAGGCCCATTTTTTATTATCACTGAAATTACAAATTAAGGTTATCACTGTTTATAACCACTAAAGATTGTTGAAAGTAACTGTTTACTAAAAGTAACTAGATTTCGCATCGTAAAAGTAACTGGATGTGGTCTTCGCAAATTGTTCTTTTTTAATTAATTATTCGTAGTAACCGACAGCTCTCTAAAAACATAGAAAGCCAATTGCAATTATACCTCCTACGTCTTGTCGAAACGTTAAATCAAGTTGTTAATGGAAAACCATAAGTCTATGATAACTCTTTTTTGAAATTTTGCCATTAAAACTATCAAGATATTGAATCACGTCACGTATTCGTGAAATTCCCTACCATGTTATATATGATGAAATATAACTAAACTATTTAAAATAAAATCTGATTGAAAAAAATAAGAATTATTCATCAGAAAAACATTTAAAAAACCGAGAGAGGGATCCATTCACTCTGTTCTGTTCGACCCTCCACAAAAAGACGTCCACATTAGCGCGTTCGTTCCTTTTGAAAAACCGACAACTGACAGATAAGGCGAACATGTTCGGCCCGATGGTTCACATTAGAGCATTTCCGGCCGATTCGAAACATATTCGGCCCTGAATGCCGACATTGTGTATTGCATATCTTTTGTTCTCTTTCCTTGTTTTAGTAATTCGATTTTCTTTTTTAATGAAATAAATTTGACTAAATTGGGTTATTATTTTTTTAATTTTTTCATAGTCTAGTTACATAATCAATATCACAATCTTTAATATTTAACTCAAAATGTTCCTTCATTATTTTTAAACATTCCTGTTCCAATGAATTGTTATCTTCATATGTTATGTCTACAGCATTATAGAGTATTATGTTCTTTTTCAGGTATTCATTATTCATGAATTCTTCATTTATTTTTACTTTTGCTTCTAAAGCATCTATTTTTTCCTTTATCTTATTGATAGTGAGCTGTATTTTTTGTTTCTTCCTTCTTTCCTACTTTTTAGTCTCCAATATATGGTTCTGTATTTCTTGTGGCAATACTTTATTTTGTTCTGTATTACCATTTATTTTTGCACTCATATCTTTGATTAGCTGTTTTAGTTCATCCATTTTTTATTAATTGAAGTAGTTTTCAACAAAACAAAGGAAGATAGTTAATTAAGGTAAATGTTAGGTCACTAGACGTTTTAATGACTCAATTTTCCTGAACAGACAATTAAATCTGATCGTGATTTTTTCTTTCTTTTTTTTATCACTAATAATGACACCAAACACTGATTGAATGTAACTTTTTCAGGATTTTTTTCACTATATATACCTTTCACTACACTAATATCACTTAGTATTCCAGGATAGCAAACTTTGTACCTTTCTTTTTATCAATTTTCAGGGAGCTGATGGGACAAGCACAATGGCTGCTGGCCACGCACATTATTGCATATTCATTGTTACTTGTTCCTTTGAGGAAGCAGGGATAAATATTAGGCACACAGCTGGTGAGGTGACTATTCAGCCTGGCCAATTAACCAAGTCCTGCGAAATGGCAAGAGTGTGTGGGACCAGACTAGCTCAAAAATGATACACCATAAGCACCTGAAATCAGGTAATTGATGTACGGCCTTGGCCAAAAGTATTAGGCACCTAAATATTTTCTTAAAAAAATGTAAAGAGGGAAAAAAGAACATCTACTATCATAACATAATTTTATTCAAAGATAAAACAAAGTCAAATTAATATTTGGTCATCAAGCCATTGGCTTTTATTACCTCACTATTCCTTTTCGGCATAGAATTCACAAATTTTGAACAAACGTCTTTGTCTAATTTTTCCCACTCTTCTTTTAAATACAAAAATAAGTTTTATTTTTTTGTAGGGTTACATTTACCAACTTCATTTTTAATTATGCATACCAACTAATTTTTTAATTTAGACCATATGTGCTCAATGGAATTGGGGTCTGGGGACTGAGGAGGCCAGTCAAGCACCTTAGTGTTGTTCTACATACCATTCTCTACTTTTGCGTGAAACTTGGCATGGAGCATTATCCTGTTAAAAAAAATGTTTTTTCAGTCATCTAGCATAAATATTTTTTCAAATGAAGGCTTCAAAATTTGATTTAACATGGAAATATAGACATCGCTATTCCTTCTTCCTTCACATAAAAACATTTCTCTAACACCTGAAGTCCCCCTGCAGCTTCAAACTATTATATTTTCTCCACCGCGTTTCACAGTTTGGACAACACAATCTGGATGATAGGCTTCGCCTTCCCTGCTTCGTACAAAAACAGCACCAGGAGTTCCGAAAATCTGTTCAAAATTCGATATTTTAAACTTAAAAATTTTAAATTTTTAATTTAATTTTAAATTTAAAATTCGATAAAAGAGTTTTTAAAAATAACTGTATCCATATATTCTACATTGATTTCAGGAAATTTTGGCAACTTTTAATTTCAATTTACATAAATTTATTTACCGTAAAGTTGCTTTCATCTAACCAAACCACTTTTGCCCAGTCTTGAGCAGTCCAGTTTTTGGTGAAATTTTGCCCAGGTTAGCGTCGTCTTGTGATTGGCTTTACCAAGCCAGAGTTTCTTTCCTGCCTTTCAGCCTTTCAGATCATTCTCTCCCAGTCTTCTTCTTGCTGTCTGAGCAGAAATTTCAACAAAACACAAGGTTTTCATCTCTTCAGCCAGCTGTTTCGATGTTTTCGTGCAATTCTGAAAAGATGTTTTATGCGTCTGTAGTCGAAGAAGAGTATATTGAACAGCAAAACGAAAGCACTTCATAGTTTTTGCTATCTCGGATTGGCTACACCCTTCCGACGGGATAAAACGGTTTTCGACCGTTCGATCTCACTTATTTCTTTTACTTTGACCATTTTTAGTCATAAACAAAAAGAAAATTTAATTTTTTTATAATAAAATAAAACAAAACCTCAACTGCTTCCAATAAGAGAGCTAACACTGTACTGGGAACTTTTGTTTACATTTCATTTTTTTTCTTCTAGAGTTTAATGAGGAGCTAGGAAATGAAAATAATCCATTTAAGGGATCCATTTTTGTCAATACAACAAGTTTTGGGAGCCATAGTTTATATAGAATTATTAAATAAAGTGAAATAGACAATTTTTCAAGGTGCCTAATACTTTGGGCCAAGGCTGTATGTATAAGCCTGTGATGTGACAGCTAAATTTTCATCAATATTGAGTACATAGAGGGGGTACTTTATTTCATTAAGTTTATCACATTTTCCTCAAAAACGGCTCCAAAGATTTTGGATTCATTTGAGTCATTATAGATGAGAATCAAGTTCTCTTTCATATGAAATAGGTTTTACCATCCTAGAAATGTTCTGAAATAAATGGTCAAGGAAAATTTTCTTCCTATAAGTATAATATTAGTACCTTTGTTGTGGCCAACATGTAATATTTTATGCAAGTTTAAATTATATTTTACTTTAACATATATTTAAAGCCCCACAAGGCCCGGCAAACAAAGCCGCGGCGCTCAAAAGTGAACCCCCATGTTACTATCACAGACATGGACGGGAAACAGGAGGGCGGCAAACCAGGCCAGCAGGTTACACTGAGAGGCCTCAGAGGCAGCCTACTGGACCCCGCAATACTGGCAAAAGACCTAGATCTTCTCCGGGAATCTCAGCACCTGTGGCTAAGAAACCCAGAGAAATCACAGGACAAACAAAGCCCTCGCTGCAAGAGGACAGTTGGTTGCGGTGGTCCCAGTGGACTATCCGCATACACAACTGACCTGGGAGCAATGTGAGGAGCTACAGGAAAATATCACCGAAAAGGTTGACGAAATTGATGAGGAAAGCGACGAACAGCCACTCTTTAATGGAGCTAGTCTCAATAGAGGAGGCTGTATCGTCTCTTGTCTGGATGACCACACCATTCAGTGGTTCAAAAAAATTATCCCTAGTGTGAAGATGAAAGAGGACGTGCGCCTCCGAGTCTGCGACACGAGGGACCTAATGAAAGTGGCCAAGATCTGTGCTTTTTTTTCAGGAAAAGCACCATCTGAAGTAACACTGCTCAAAAGAATCAGAATTCAAAATAAAGCAGTCACGGACAAAACATGGAGGCTGCACTACATAAAAGAGACAGAAAAAGGCTTCTTTGCCATATTTAAAATCTCGGAGCCCAGCCTGGAATGCCTCAAGAACAGAGACATGAAGGTGGGCTGCGGGATGAAGATGATAACCTTTAGACATATAAAAGGGCCAAACAAAGAACAACTCCCAAGCAACCTAAACGTAGGAGAGGAGGAAAGGATGGAGACATCTAAGGAGGCAGCTGAAGTGTCGGAATGCCACTCAGAAATTACCACAGTGATGCCTGCAAAGGAGGGTGGATCAAAAGATGAGGCTAAGGCCGATTCTAAGAAAAAACCCGAACCAACAGCATCACCGGATGTAAATACAATAAACACAGAATTAACCTCTAGCGAGGCGACGGGAGGAGGAGCTATACCTAAAGTGCTGGCGAAAGCCAGTACGGAAGGTAGAACTTTGCCACCATTGACACCTAGTGAGCCATCAGAAGGAAAAGAGTAGAGGAAAGGGAAAAAAAAAAAAAAAATGAAACTGCTCCAGATAAACCTCCACCATTGCATAGCAGCTAATGGTGTTTTGCATCAATATATAATAGGTAAGAACATAGATATTGTCTTTATACAAGAACCTTACCTACTAAAAGGCGAGCTCATGGGGCTGAAACTTCCGGGATACAGCATAGTATCCACGAAAGACAGTCCCAGAGCCTGCATATTATATAAAAATGAGCTAAAACTACTGCCTCTTTGGCAACATTGTTCCAGAGACTCAGCAGCAGTGAAATACACCCCGAAAGAGGGTAGTCCCTCCATTTTGCTGGTGGGATACCTCCTGTTCGAGGACCAGGACCCCACCTTAATGATGGAAAAAATATTGGGGGAAATTAATGGAAATAACATTATTGCTGCACTAGATAGCAACTCCCATCATGAAATCTGGGGAAGCAGCAATACCAATCTAAGAGGTGAGCAATTGCTTGAATTTATTATAAAATACGATCTTGAAATATTGAATAGTGGCAACAAACCCACATTTCTGAACAGACTAAGATCGGAGGTAATAGACATAACATTGGCAACACAAACACTCAGTAGGCAAATCGTAAACTGGCATGTCTCCAACGAGGAAACATGCTCGGACCATAAATACATACGATTTGACTTACCGGACAAACTAAACTATAACAAGGAGTAGAGGAATCCTAAGAATACAGACTGGGAAACTTACTCCTCTATACTAACTGAATTAATGAGACAATGCCCAATAGATGCACAAAATGAATGGCAACTGGATTGTCTCAACTCTATAATGACAAAAGCAATGATGGAATCTTACCATCATAGCAACAAACTAAAAACAAAAAAATCCAATAGGAACATTCCATAGTGGAACAATGAACTAAATAAGCTTAGAACAAAAACTAGAAAATTGTTCAACGCTGCAAAAAACTCTGGCAGATGGGATATCTATAAGGAAGCACTTACCAAATATCACAAATCTGTCAGGAGAGCAAAAAGAGAGGCTTGGAGGAAATTTTGCTCAGAGGTGAGCGACATTCCAGAGATAAGCCGAGTTAAAAAAATATTAAATAAAACAGAACAGGAAACCTTGGGCACGCTAAAGGTAGAAGGGGGATCCACAGTAAACGAAATGGAAACCCTGGAAGCTATGGCAAGAACCCAATTTCCAAACTGTGAAATCAAAAACTCCATCATTAACAACCCCACACATACCGCGTCAACCAATGACGAAAGGATGTGGAGGGAAACAAAGCAAATAGTCACCAGCAGTGCTTTGGAATGGGCCGTTAACACAATGAAGCCGTACAAATCTGCTGGTGCCGATGGTATATTTCCTGCTCTAATTCAGAAAGGAATGAATATCACCTTAGACCTCACCTATTAAGAGGCAGCCTAGAACTAGGATATATACCCAATGAATGGAAAATATCCAAGGTAAGGTATATACCAAAGCCAGGCAAAGAATCATATGATGATCCTAAAGCCTTTAGACCCAAATGTCTGTCATCATTTCTAATGAAGACGCTAGAAAAGATAGTAGACAGGCATGTGAGAAAACAGATATTGGAAACAAACCCGATTCATGAAAGGCAATTTACTTACCAAGCAGGAAAATCCTGTGAGACTGTGCACTGCATAATTTGGTGCTAAGGATTGAAAAATATTTAAACCAAAAAGAAATAACAATTGGCACCTTTGTTGACATCGAAGGTGCATTTGACAAAACACCATATAAAGTCATCAAGGATGCTATAAGAAACAGAAATATAGACAAAATCTCCTCCAGATGAATAGAAAGAATGAAGGAGGAAAGGATTTTGGTCACAGAATTGGGACATGCCAAACTGCGGATAAAACCAAAAGGAGGTTGCCCACAAGGAGGTGTGATCTCGTCATTACTGTGGTGCCTAGTAGTGGAATCCCTGCTAGTGAGATTAAACAACACAGGCTTTTATACACAAGGGTACGCTGATGACCTGGCAATTTTAATTGAAGAAAAACATCAAAGCGTACTATCTGACTTGCTTATAAATGCAACAAAAATCCTACAAAACTGGTGTAAAGAGAATGGGTTGAACACAAACCCAAAAAAAATACATACTTGTATCTTTACACAAAAGAAAAAAATAAACATTAAACTGCCAGAAATAAATGGATACCAGCTTACACCCTCTAAAGAAGAAACTAAACTGGACAAAACATGTCGAAACAACGACCAATAAAGCCCTAAAATGCCTATGGGCCTGTAAAAGAGCAATAGGTAGGAAATGGGGATTAAAACCTTAAATGGTCTATTGGCTATATCTAACTGCAATAAGACCAATGGTTCTATACTCAGCCCTGCTTTGGTGGCACAAAGCAAGTAGGGGAAAAAAACAAAATCCTGCTAAGCAAACTACAGAGGCTTGCATGCCTCATGAAAACAGGAGCAATGAAAAGTACTCCAACAGCTGCTATGGAAGTGATGCTAAATTTAGCACCACTGCAGATAGAAGTGGAGGTTCAGGCTATGAAATCCTCATACAGGATTGTAAAACAAAACAACTCACTTAGGATAAATTCTAGGGATGGCCATTGGGAGATATACGGGAAAATCGAGAAAGATCAAGTGCTGTCCATGCACTCTGACCTACAAATTCGTGAAATCCTGGATACTAACTATCAAACAATAATAAATAAGTTGAAACCACACAAAAAACATAAAGGAATCAACTGCTACACGGATGGCTCGCTCACCAAGATTGGATCTGGAGCGGGAATCTGGAGGGAGGATAAACCCACAAAAAGCATATCAATCACACTTGGTAAATATGCTACAGTCTTTCAATCAGAAGTGCTAGCAATTTACCAGTGCGCTTCGGAGCTGCTGGCGGAAAATACAATAAATAAATATATAACCATCTTTACTGACAGCCAAGCAGCTATAGGAGCATTAAACAATAATGTTATTAAACAGATCGTCAAAGACTGCAAAATCTCGCTCAACAAGCTAGCTGAAAGTAACAGAGTTAGAGTGGAATGGGTGCCCGGACACTCTGGCATCGAAGGAAATGAAAAAGCAGATGGCCTTGCAAGGAAAGGCGCATCCAAAAGACCAATGACCCCTGAACCAGTAATTGGCATAAGTCTAAGCTATGCCAAAAGAAGGATACGGGAGATATATGGTGCAATTAAAAAACAATTGGAATGACAAAATACAGCATCACTCCAAATTCTTCTTAAAAGGCTACTCTGTCAAAAGAAGTGATACTCTACTGAACTTGGACAGGAAAGCACTCAAAAGAATTACAGCGATCTATACGGGACACTGTAAGCTAAACAAACACATGCATAAGCTTAAACTCGCAGACACGCCCATGTGTAGATTCTGTGGCAGGGAGGAAGAAACAGCTTACCACATTGTGAGCTGGTGTGAAGGACTTGCTAGACTAAGATTTAGTACCTTTGGCAAGGTGAACATACCTGACCCAAATTCTAACGATCTAGTCAACCCGACAAGTCTGCTTAAATTCACTGATGCTCTAAATATAGCCATTTAGAAATCAGGCGCATCTTACCGGAAGTTTCAAGTCAAAATATTCATGCAAGCTGGAAATATATTTGAAGTAATATCTGAGAAAGCCCCGGAACCTGATAAAAAAGACAAGGAATGGGAAAGGAAGGACGCGAAAGCTAATAAGGTTATAATTTCAACTATTGATAAAGGTAATATTCAATTTATTATGTCATGTGAAACAGCAAAGGAGATGTTTGAAAAGTTGTGTTCAATTTATGAAAGAGCCAGTGATCATATTAAAAGTTCATTACTTCAGCATTATTTCTATTATAAAATTAACAACGTATATCTCATGGACTTAATGAATTACAGAATTAATGTTTTAAGTTAAAAAGTATAGGTCATGAAATTGACGATGACACCTTAATAGGCTAAATTTTATCATCATTACCAGACAAATTTAAATACTTTATTACTGCATGGGAATCAACACAGAACGCTGACAGATCTCTTACAAACTTAATTTCTCGGCTTATAGCTGAAGAAGAACGTAATAATGGTTCATTTTCTAGGAATTAACCAAGTACCAGTGATAATGTAGCTTTCAAATCAATCAACAAAGAAATAATACATTATAGATGCAATAAAAAAGGGCATATTGCAAAAAATTGTATTGAAAAGTCACAGACTTGTAAAATTTGTAAGAAAAACAATCATTCTGAACAAAATTGTTTTTTTAGAAACAAAAAAGACAAAACACAACATGTATCTGAAAAGCATATTTTTTTCAAAAATGAACATAGATAATAACGGAGATAGCTGGATTCTTGATTCTGGTTGTTCTTCACATATGGTCAATGATAAAAATCTTTTGTCTAATGCTGAAAAAGTGAACTCACAAATATTAACTGCCAAAAATAATGAAAAACTGAAAGCTGTATTAAAAGGTGACATCGAATATGACAACTGTATATTGCAAGACGTACTATTTGTTCCCGATTTGACTAAAAATTTAATATCAGTAAATAAAATAACTGAAAAGGGCGGTAAAGTAAAATTTACAAAAAATAAGGTTGAAATTTTGAAAAATAAACACATCATCACTGGAAATAAAGACAAAGATGGAATTTACAATATAAACCTAAAACCTTGTGAAAAATTATTCCTCACAGAAAATAATAAAATTGAAAAAGTTATAACATTACATAAAATGTTAGGACATTTAAGTTTCCGGAATATAAGAAAATTGCAAGATATGCCATATGGATTAGAAAAAATAAAATTCCCTAATTATGATATTAAATGTGAAACATGTATTTCTTCTAATATAACGAGGCAACCTTTCAAAAATAACAGAAGTAAATCTACAAGACCTTTAGAAATAATACAATCAGATTTATGTGGACCACTTGACAGAACATGGGATGGCTACAACTACTTTATTACTTTTTTGGATGATTAAACCCATTTTCTAATGACATACCTAATTAAAAACAAATCCGATGTTTCAGATATAATAAAAAATTACTTAGCAGAGGTTGAGTCGAAATGGAATTCAAGAGTTCATAAAATACGATGTGATTCAGGAGGAGAATATACTAGTAATGAATTAAAATATTGGTGTACTAAAAGAGGAATTAAAATGGATTTTGCACCGACAGCAACACCAGAACTTAATGGCAAATCAGAAAGAATTAATAGAACATTAATGAATAAAATTAGAACATTGATTCATGACTCTAAACTAAATAATGAAATGTGGGGAGAAGCACTATATGTAGCTACATACATAACTAACAGAAGTCCAACAACTGCATTACAGAATAAAACACCTTATGAAATATGGTTTCAAAAAAGACCAAATTTGAAATATTTAAAAATGTTTGGTTCTGAATGTTATGTGAAGCACAAAGGACAGTTGAATAAACTTGCTCCAAGAGGAACAAAATTAACATTCATTGGTTACGCTACAAATGGGACAAAGTAAGAAGAAAAATAATTGTGTCAAGGGATGTTGTTTTTATGAATCAAAATTTTGTAGACGCTTCAAGGACAAGCAATCTTATAGATGATGAAGAAAGTCAAGTAGAAAATGAGGAGCTTGAAATCGTAGAGGAGAAAACCACAAACAAATTTATCTGATTCATCAGAAGACTTTCTAGGCTTTACAGATCAAGAAGAAGAAGAAATTAAAACCCCTGTGAACAAATCAAGAAGAAGTAACCAAGGAAATTAAATGATTATATGCTATTAACATATGAAGAAGCTATATCAGGGGATGATAAGGACAAATGGAGGAAAGCAATAGAGGATGAAAAAACTTCACTTATGAAAAAAAATGTATTTAAATTTCTACCAGAAAAAGATTTTAAAACTGACGAAAAACTACTGACGAGCAAATGGATTTTTACAATAAAAAGTGATGGAACACATAAAGCCAGATTAGTTGCCAGAGGTTTTGATCAACGAGATATAGATCATGACGAAATATATAGCCCAGTTATAAATCTTTCTACATTAAGGTTACTAATTGCATATGCAGCTTCGAAAAATAAAATTATTAAACAATTTGACATAAAAACTGCATTTTTATACAGTGATACTCATGGATACCGAAATAAATATGAGATTAGCAGAAGGATTTGATAATCATGAAGGTAAAATTTGTTTACTACAAAAATCATTATACGGACTGAAACAATCTTCACATAATTGGAATAAGCATTTTGTGAATTCATTAAAAAAATTGGGTCTGTTTCAGTTAACCTCGGATAAGTCTGTCTTCAAAAATGAATCTAGTTCAATAATAAATATGTGGGACTCAATTTGAAAATACAAATGATAAAATTGCTTTAAAACAAGAAAATTATATTTCTGAAATTTTAGAAAAATTTGATATGAGTCAATGCAAATCTGTCGAAACACCTGCTTTACGAGTCGAAAATATTCCACCAGAAAATGAAGACAATTGTAATTTTTCTTTTAAAGAGGCTGTGGGAAGTTTGCTTTATTTGGCTAATCAAAGTAGACCAGATATTTCATTTCCAGTTAATATAATGACTCGAGTAACAATTCCTAAACGTGACAGCATTTTAAGACTAAAAAGGATATTTAAATATCTCCAAGGCACTAAAAACTTAGAAATATCATACAAAAAGAACACCGAAATGAAACTAGAAGCCTACGTGGATGCAGATTATGCAGGCGATCTAGATAGCAGAAAAAGCACATCAGGATATGTAATATTTTATGCGGATGGACCAATATCTTGGACAACTAAACAGCAACGAATAGTCTCATTGTCAACGGCAGAAGCTGAATTCATCGCAGCAGCAGAGTGTGTAAAAGGGTTATTATTTTTAAAATCAGTGATAAATGAGCTTTCTAATGAAAGTGTTAGTGCAGTGTTAAATGTGGATAACCAAAGTGCATTAAAAATGATTAAAACTGGATGTGTTAATAAAAGAACTAAACATATTGATATAAGATATAAATTTATAAATGAAAAAGTAAATAACAATGATATTGTTTTAAAATATTGTCCAACTGACTTGCAAATTGCTGATGTATTTACAAAACCACTTTGTGAAACTAAATTCAAAAATTTTAGAACATTTTTATTGCATTAAACATTTTTTATAGACAGATAATAATTTTAGAGGGGAGTGTTAAAGTGTAAAATTACAATATATGTATCATATGTATCATGATAGCCGTGCCGTGAGGTTAAATAACAGTCCTGTGTTCCTATGTCGTTAGCCCATGTGCCGCCACAGTGTTTGTTAATTTAATACAATATAATATAAAACTCTTTATTAAAAACTCTTTATTATTACCCACCACTGCAATACCCTATCAAGAAGAGGCTTCTCACTTGTATGTTGGGCCATTATATGTTGTTTCATATGCCCAGATTGCATTGCTTTATAATCATCACAGTGAGGACATTGATGAGGGTTCTCACCTGTATGCTGGACCATTATGTGTCTTTTTTAAACTATGAGAATCAATGATGAAGACATTGATGATGATTCTCACTTGTATGTTGGGCCATTATATGTTGTTTCATACTTCCAGATGTCACTGATTTATAATCACAGTGAGGACATTGATGATGCTTCTCACTTGTATGTTTGGTCATTATATGTTGTTTCATACTTCCAGATGTCACTGATTTATAGACACAGTGAGGACATTGATGAGGCTTCTCACCTGTATGGCGGGCCATTATATGTTTTTTCATACTTCCAGATCTCACTGATTTATAATTACAGTGAGGACATTGATGATGCTTCTCACTTGTATGTTTGGTCATTATATGTTGTTTCATACTTCCAGATGTCACTGATTTATAGTCACAGTGAGGACATTGATGAGGCTTCTCACCTGTATGTTGGGCCATTATATGTTGTTTCATATGCCCAGATCTCACTGATTTATAATCACACTGAGGACATTGATGAGGTTTCTCACTTGTATGTTGGGCCATTATATGTTGTTTCAAACTTTGAGAATTTTTTGACTTATAATCACAGTGAGGACATTGATGAGGTTTCTCAATTGTATGTTGGGCCATTATATGTTGTTTCATATTTCCAGATGTCACTGATTTATAATCACAGTGAGGACATTGGTGAGGCTTCTCGCCTGTATGGTGGGCCATTATATGGTTTTTCAAACTTCCAGATTGCACTGATTTATAATCACAGTGAAGACATTTATGAGGCTTCTCGCCTGTATGGTGGGCCATTATATGTTGTTTCATACTCTTAGAAGTTACTGACTTATAATCACAGTGAGGACATTGATGAGGCTTCTCACCTGTATGGTGGGCCATTATGTGTCGTTTCATACTCTTAGAAGTTACTGACTTATAATCACAGTGGGGACATTGATGAGGCTTCTCACCTGTATGGTGTACCATTATATGTTGTTTCATACTTCCAGATTGCACTGATTTATAATCACAGTAAGGACATTGATGAGGCTGCTCACCTGTATGGCGGGCCATTATATGTTCTTTCATTCTTCCAGAATTCACTGATTTATAATCACAGTGGGGACATTGATGAGGCTTCTCACCTGTATGTTGGGCCATTATATGTTTTTTCATACTTCCAGATTGCACTGACTTAAAATCACAGTAAGGACATTGATGAGGTTTCTCACCTTTATGGAGGGCCATTATATGTCGTTTCAAACTCTGAGAATTTGCTGCTTTATAATCACAGTGAGGACATTGATAAGCCTTCTCACCTGTATGGTGGGCCATTACATGTCGTTTCACATTCCCAGAAAATGATGACTTATAATTACAGTGAGGACATTGACTGCACTCTTCACCTTTATGGCACTTATCTTTTGGACCTATAACCAATAATTGTTATGTTAAAATTTAATTTATTCTATTTCAATTAAAAAAAAAAAATAAATAAAATGAGATGATTTTTTTTATCACTCCATCTCCCCTCTCTCTCTCCCTCCCCACTCTTCACTCTTCCACCTTCTCTCTCCCTCTCCCACCACTCTTTTCTTAATTTTTTTTCTTAATAGTTTCTCTTAATTTTCTAACTTTGCTTTAAAATAATAACACGTATATAATTACTCCCGAAAAGGTAAGCACGTCGCTGAACCTAGACCCTGATAGAGAGAAGACCCCTAGAAGATGCAGAACTAGGCGAAGAGAGGGATGGAAGTCGGGAGACAGGGGATAGTCTAGTCTGGGCCTAGAGGAAGGTATTGCCTCTGTCAGAGCAGAGTAGAGACAATGTCTTTTCTACTTCAGTCTTTTCAATATTCATGCTCTGAGACCCCCTTCGTTTAACTCGACAACATAAGAAGTTTACCTGAAAGCGCAGCCACGCCTAATTCTGCTTTGGAAAATTTCAGGCACAAATCGTGATGAATAACACCTTCTAAAAACCAAAAAAGCAAAGCATGGACTGTTTTTTAAATTGACCTCTTTCAGTATGGCCATTCCACGTCAAATCAACACAAAAACATATCATTTTGAACCTCACCATCTCAGATTTTCGTTTTGGAAATTTGGTTTATGTGTAGTACTTGTATCTACTAGAACAACTGTGAAATATTACTGAGATATGTCAACCCGTATTTGAATTATTGGCCTCTAAAGCCCCCAGAAATAGGTCCAGAAACAGAAAAAATCATGGCCATCGAGTACATCTTAGGCCCCGACTATTGGGGTGCTCGACACCCCCCCCTAATATCGCAGTTATAGTCTGTGATAACTTTTAATCTACAGACTGCAATACCATGTGACTTTTCCATTAGATTTTGTGATGTAAACAGTTTATATCACTGTACATAACTGCATTTTGCCTTTCTCGAACATATTAAGTAAAAAAATCATTCAAAAGATTACTTAACAAATCCCTGGACAGACAATCTGACTATTAACTTCAAATTGATCATTTATCTATGATAGTATTTATTGATTGAATGATGTATATGTGAACTTTTAAACAAATTAAAAGCTGTCCATTGATTTGTAATATTTGTTAACTTTCTTGTAGGTTTTGTGATTATCTTATTACATTTTACTCATATTTAGCTCAAGATTTTTGAAGTAATAGGTACATAGATATCAGACCCACATTTAACAGAGTATTTAACATCAACTTATTTTTGATTAATCGACTTATACTCGTATATATCTGTATATCGCACGTCGGATTGTTGTAACTCTAAAAATATCAATTTTGAGTCATCAATACCGCTTGAATCAGAATGAAAAAACCTGCAATGCCATAATATTCACAATATTATTTACAATTTCTTTAGCTTCAGGCGCAATTTACCATATTCTTTTACAGTGACGGATGATTGTGTTAACGCAAGTAGAGGGCTACTTTTGAGTTACAGTTAGTACCACAGGTACTAAACGCCGCAATGGTAGACTATTTTCCCTAGTTGCTGTCTGTAGGTATGTAATAACAATGAGAAATCACTTGAAACTTCACATGTGATTATGTAAAAAAAAATTGGTCTATTCGAGTTTTAACCATCTTCTTGCCGACGTGCGATATGCACGTAATAATCATTGTGTAGGAAGGGATGGTTTTTCAACCATAATTTGTTACAACTTTAGATCTGTTGAATATAATGTCATATAAATGGTCCTATTGTATCCAATAGTATAAAAACTACCGAAGATTCAAAGCAACTTTATTTTTAAGACCTTTCTTCCATTTCAACCTCCCTTAAAATATTCCCTTAATTTTGTAGATCTCGATTTTACTACTATTACAAAGTCAAAACAAAAATTTGATGAAGGAACACCATATTTCTTTTTATCCTGAACTATAAGGAATGATAAAATTAAATAAAAGCTGAAATTGGATTTATATTTTTGTCAACTGGAAGGCTCAACATCCATAGTAATCAAACCAACTTCTTTTTTATAACTACATAAGAACACTACAAACTTTTTATTTTCGATTTATATTCACTCATTATCTCTTTTTTTTATACGCTCACTGTACTGATAAGAAATAGTCACTCATATTGCATTAAATTTACTTATATATTATAAATTGATTAAATGTAATGTGTTGATCAATTAGACTTCTTATGTAAAATTTAATTTGTTAAGGAATCACGTTGCTTTTCTAATTGATTGCAGAGATGTAAAATCATTATTTTATTTTGAAATGCAAAGGAGAAACTAATTATTTTTGCTTCATTTTTATTAATGTAAAAAGAACAGCTGAAAAATATATAACCATTAAAAACCGAATGAATGGACAATAACCATTGAGTAAAACGCACCCTAGCCCTTCCTGGTAGTCTGCAGCTCGAACTAAATTTTTCATTCACTAACCCAAAAAGATAGGCTATTACATAGTGCAAGAGGCTTAAAATTCTCGCCCATTTCTCTTCAATTTTACACCCTAAATATAAAAATGGAAACCTTCTTCACCGTTAGGGACCATAGGGGCACACGATGACATAAATTTCTTGGAGTCGTTTTTGAGCCTTATCATTATAGCACATTGTACACTTTGCTTTATAATATATATTGATTATTTTAAGCATGAACCCATTGCTGTCCCATCATAAGTTTTATAGAACTTATTAATGACAACCTTTTCAACTCTACTGAATTTTTTCAGATTTTTAAAAAATACGCTTTTTGAGAAATTCAAATTTGAAATTTTAATTCAAATTTTGAAAAACAAATTTATCTTAACCTCTATCGAGTTGCAGATCAAAAGGAAGGTCATAGATTCATTTTTAAAATGAAATCAATTTCAACTCTCTATCTTGCCTAGAAGAGCTGCAATTTCAATTTCCAGATGATCCGACAGGTCAAAATTATGCATTTTTCAATGGGTTCACATAGCTATAGTTTGAAAAACGGTGGAGATATTGAGCTGAAATTTGGTATTTTTCTTAGTCTATACCTTGCTTCGTATCCTATGTACAAAATTTCATTTAATTCTGAGATGGTGAGAGAAAAAAATGTGTTGATGTGACATGGAATGACATGGAAGTAAACCTTTGACAAATAATTAAATAATGTGGCAATTTTCTCACCAAAAATTGGAAATAAATATTAATAAATCACAACGAAGCTAAGTTATAAAACCAAGGTTGAAGCTCAACAGCAACTTGATGACGGTTAATGCAAAGATATATTGGGAAAAATCTTTAAAAATGCTCATAGTTTAGCAGTCTAGCTGATTTAAGTTTATTATTATTAAAAATGATGTAACGCACCTTCATCTGGAAGAAGTAGTTCCTCATGTTTCACGTGTGTGACACCACCTGTAGGCATGAAACTAATTAAAATGAGCAAAAAAAAACTTGAATACTTTTTAAAGAGAAGAAACAAATTTAATGGTTATTCAAATTCAATAAGCTGCTGTCATCTGTGGGCTACTATGGAAACACAAAGGAAGGAACATACTTTTAAAATCATAATAATGTTAATAATAAGCTGAATGATAATCTACTCAAGTTAGAAGCAGAAGAGAAGAGAAAATATTTAGAATTAGCAATGGAATAAAGCAACTTTATCGTTTGAAGGGGATCCACCAGGAATAGAGCCATCCATCAGAAACAAATTTTTAAAGAGTAACTCCTTTAAAATTCAACCTTTTAATCTATAACAACCAGTAAACCTTTAAAGGAAACTGTTCCTTTGTTTAGAAATGTATCACAAAATTAAATTATATGCTCTGTATGGTATTTAATACCACAATGGAGAAACATTAATATTGCAGACTATGCAGTGCAAAACTTGTTGATTTATCCTTATATATATAAAAATCTCGTGTCCCGATGTTTGGCTAACAATAACTCAGAAACTACTCAACCGATTTTGATGAAATTTGGTCCAATGTTTATAGTTTTTTCCAACTTAGAAGATAGGATAGCTTTTATCTTGATTATTGACCACAATATTTCTTTTATTATGAATTATTGCAAATACAGTAAGTCGTGTTTGATTTATTGACATGGCGTCATATGGCGATTTCATAACTTTTTTGTTTATAAGCATGCTATTGTAATACAGGTTATCATTATTATAATTTTGTGTTGTGTTACGTGAGTGCCGGTATTTGTTCCTATATTATTATTTTCCACAGACAAATAGTAATACAAATCTTTGTATTTATTGTTAATTTTCATTAAAGAATAAATAAATCAAGAAAAGGTTACAATAAATTTTCAAAAGTGTAGGCAATTTTTCTTCCTTTTCCTTTTTTATTTGTATTTCAATTAAATTACTAGCTAAGTGCTGAAACCCTTTGCTGCGGCCCACCCTGATATAAACTTTTAGTAAAGTAAATACATTTTAATAATTTAAATTAGATTATTATTTGGAATAATATTCTATATATGTTGTAACAGCACCTACTGTCACAGGTGTAACCTAATAGAAACCTGACTTGTGGGGAGTCAGTGTTGCCAAAAAGTAGTGAAAATTAATGAGCTGGCTACACTGCCGGTAACCTGACATGAAAACTCCCTGAGTGTGTTTTGATTAGGTGTTGTGGGATACTTCATGATTTACTAAAGAACAGCATAATTAAGACTTTAATGTTATATTTTCAGTTGATTTATTTAACAGAAGTTTCTTTAGTTTCATTATTCGTTTTATTATTATTATTTGAATACAGTGTTTTTTTTTTATTTTACCAAACCTTTTTATTATTTTTATCCCGTGCTCTAAAATGTAAAATTTAAAAAATGTCAGTGAAGAGTAGTAATTCCTCCTTAATCAACAATAATTTAAAGTTGAGAAAATTTAACCCCAATTGAATAGAGACTGTTCCTTCCTGTTCAGCAGAGGTGTAATTGTCTTTTTATGTGAAATTTAAGAAATTTCAGTGAAGATTTGTAATCCTTTCTTTAATTTAAAGCAGGCTATTATTTGGAATGATATTTTGATGTAAATTTCACTAGAATACATTTTTATACTTATCTAAAAGTTGATATTTTTACATATTATGATATTTACCCTTCTACTGCACAGGAAGAAACTGTGTATATTGCATTTATTTGTAGTTTTTGTATTCCATTTATTAGTTAAACCCTGAAAGGCTTTTCTATGGCTCTTTTAGATAAGTAAACAAATCTATTCCTGTGAAATTTACTCCAAAATATCATTCCAAATCATAGCCTACTTTAAATTACCATCAAATAAGAAAGGATTACAAATCTTTGAGGAATTTTTTTAAATTCTACACAAAGAAAATTATATCTCTCCTGAACCGGAAGGAACAGTATGTATTGGATTGAGATTTAATTTGTTATTTTCAACTTTAAATTATTATTGATTAAGAAAGGATTACAAATCTTAGCGGCATTTTTTAAATTTTACATACAATGATTATTACACCTCTACTGAACTTATTTGGATAAACCGCAACATTGTGTAAAAGTTTCAGATTTATCCACCATAAATATGAGAGTACTACTGCAAAATGATCCACCGGCAGATATACTTTCTAAACAATTGCTCTATATTGGAAACGGTTGCTCTAAGTTGCATCAAAATTCATTCATGCTCTAAGTCGCTCGCATTACTAATTATTTAAAATTCCGATTTCTTTGGGGAGATAATGAGGGTGCATCCTTATTTTTCCCGATAGGTATAATTCGAAAGTATTATCAATTTTTTATTTCGATAGTGGGGGGGGGGGGCGATCGCATTACTAGTAATTTATTATTTACCTATTTCATTGAAATAATAATGCATACTTATGTTTCCAGATACCCATTTAACGAAAATTAGACCTTTGCTGGCCAAAAATTCAATTGACCAAATTTTAATCAGTTAACATCAGGAATAATATTAGTTTGAGACTGCGGCGGTTCAAAAAATAATATTATATATTTTTTCCTAATCAAAATTCGAATAACTGAATATCTCCGTCTCCAACAACATTATTGTGTTGTCTCAGACGTGTTCCCCCGGTTGCCCGATACCCTGTAGCGCCTACTGTCACCTTCTCGTGGTGCCCCCTTGGGAGATGTTAATAAATAAATAATTTAAAATAGGTAATCCCCCACCACGAAATTTATAGATATATCTTTTGAAACCACCACCCTTGATAACATGATTAAATTTCATTATATTAAAGATAACAGAAAAGTTTAATGTTTTTATATTTTCGAATTACACATAAGGATTAGCCCCCCTCCCCCCGAAATTTATAAATAAATATTTTAAATTTATAAAAAAAACACCACCCTGGATGACATGATCATATTCCTTAATATCAAAGATTTTCGAAAAGTAAATGTTTTGATATTTTCGAATTACTCCCCCCCCCCTCAAAAGTCATAGTAGAATTTTTTTTAAAAAAACCACCACCTTAAATGACATGATTACATTTCTTCAAATCAAAGATTTCGGAAAAGTATAATGTTTTGATATTTTTGAATTAACCCCCACCAAAATTCATAATTGATATTTTTTTTAAAAAATACCATCCTGGATGAAATGATAACATTGCTTAATATCAGAGATTTCGGAAAAGTACAATATTTTGAAATACCCCCCCCCAAAATTCATACTAGTTTTCGTTTTTAAAAACCACTCTCCTGGATGACATGATAACATTGCATAATATCAAAGTTTCGGAAAAGTATAATGTTTGGATATTTTGAAATCCCCCCCACCCCGAAAGTCATACTTGATATTTTTTATAAAAAGCACCGCCCTGGATGACAAGATAGAATTCCTTAATTTCAATGATTTACGAAAAGTTTAATGTTTTGATTTTTGAACTAATGGCATAGTTATAAACAATTAAATAAAAGAAATCCCAAAAAGATATATTTTTTTGTATGAGAGTACCGCCTTTGTAAATTTTGAAATAGATATTTTTTTATAAATTTTTAAGTTTTGTGTTAAAGGTAATAAGTAAAGGTTTAACTTTTACTTTTTTATTATATTTATAAAAGTTTTAAAACAGTTAAAACTTTTATGAGCTAGAACTTTTATATAACTGTTTTGAAAAAACTTTTATCGCTCAGAGGTTATTAATAAAAGTTTTTTATAACAGTTAAAGTTGAACTTTTTTGTAATAAGTTATAACTGTTTCAATCCCTGCTACATATACTTAGGTACATAGCGACTTTGGCGCATTCGGTATTTGGATCTACGTGCACAATGTCTGATGAGATTACTGCCCTTACTAAGGCCGTCCATGATCTGGGAGTTATATCAATGCAACAGCAGCCTGTGCAGCCTCTTCTACGTGGAATATCAGGTATCACTTTTGAGAAATATGACGAGAGTTTAGAAACTTTCAAAACTTACATTGAAAGGTTAACAGCTTTTTTTGAAGTACAAGGGGTCCCTGATAATAAAAAAGGTACTTGTTTTGTATCTTTAATTGGGCCAAAATATTTTTCATTGCTAAAAATTTGTTATATCCTGATCTTTACACAAATAAAACGTTTGAAGAACTAAAAGAAACACTTAAAGATCAGGGCGAGTCAATTAGTTCTTACATGTCTGAGTTAAGGAAGTTGGAAAATCCTTGCAGGTACCCCGATATTGAGAGATGTCTTCGTCAGTGGTCTGAGATCTAAAAGTATTTAGGACCGCTTGTTTGAGGAAGATGACATTACTCTCGAAAGAACTATTCAAATAGCTTTAGCAATTAAAAGGGCTGCCTCTGGCACCGATGAAATTTTGCAATATCTGGTCTGGCAATATTAGGTCGGTTAATCAAGTAAGTCATAGTTCCCTAGAACCCCAGAAAAATAAAAGGCCTAAAAAAGGGATGCAGTGCTTTAAATGCGGAGGGTACTACCGACTGCGCCAAATGTTAAGTCGCTATGTACCTAAGTATATGTAGTTAATTAACTTAGTATTAAAGTAGAATGAACACAATAAAGTTGATAGGTCTGCTTATTACAAAGCAATTGCAACAACTGTTTATTTTTAACATTACAATATGTTTTTTCCCTTTAAATATCGATCGTACATAACGACCGATTGTACATATGTATATAACACTCCCCTTATGATTACTTACATGGTTTAATATATGGAGGTTTCTTTCAAATGATAACACATGTTCAATAAATATGAATTCTTTATAAAAAATTTAAAAGGTTAAATGCATATATTTCTCATTTATTGTTTAAAAGTTAATAATGAACGGATTTGAATTGTATTCATACCTCGGAAATGATGATAAGAAAGCATTGCCAATGTTCCAGGAAGAAGGTATAATACATACAGCTAGGAAGTGTAAGGACAACCATGACATGAAGCTTCTTTTTAGTGAAAAAAGAGGATTTCATGATGGAGAGGATTTATTCAAGGTTTTGTAAAAAATATAGATGAATTTTATACTATTTAATTCATTTACATTAAGTCTTAACAATTTGTATTTGGTTATGTATTAATAAAATAATTTAAATATACATATGTTTGTTTATGTAAGGTTAATTAAAAAGTAACGATATATAAATTAAAAAGTAAAGATATAGAAAGTGATCATAGGGGGAGTAAAGTAGAAAAGATCCCCAGATAATTTCTGTACTGTTGTAGAGAGGAAAAATGAACTAATAGAAAATGTCTTTCCTGATATGTTGAACAATTATTTGGACTATAATTGGATGGGTATTCGTGCTATTTTGGCAGCAAAAAATGTTGATGGCGATGAAATAAACTTCCGAAATCAATTGACAATGTTCTAGATGAAAATGAAGCCATAAATTTCCCAACTGAATTTTTGAATTCCCTGGATATACCACGAAAGCCCCCACATAATCTCCAGTTGAAGATTGGCTCACCGATCATTCTTCTTCGTAGCTTAAATCCACCTCAATTGTGCAACGGTACACGTTTGGTCATTAAAAGAATCACAGGTAATGTTATTGAAGCAACAATTTTGACTGGAAGGTTTAGGGGAGATACCGTCCTGTTGCGACGTATTCCCCTGACAAGCCATCAGAATTTTCAATAAAATTTATTCGTTTGGCTTTTAGCATGATCACAAACAAATCCCAAGGGCAAATAACGTCCACTTGGGGCTTGGACTTTGAAAATCTGTGTTTTTTCCATGGGCCTGCTCACATGTGGGGAAATTATTAAATCTTTGGTTTGTGTTAAAAAAACAAAACAGGTTAACCAAAAACATTGTGCACAAATTATTACTTGAATAAATAAATATTCTTAATTTTATATTGTAAAAAACAGTAAATTATTAGTGTAAATAAATATTTAAATGTAATTTTATATTTTTTGATAAGCAGAACTTATCAAACGAACCATTTATACAACCTACATTAAAATATGAGAGGTAAAAAATAAAAACTTTAACTTTCCTATACCAAATCCTTACCAAACACTTTTAAATGCTTTAAAGGCTTTTGATTAGCTGAAAGGTTTTCATCTTTATCTGTGTATATTGGTTTGACTGTATTTATTTAAAAATATTAGGATATAACTAATTCTATGCATTATAGCTACTGAGCCACAGCAACGTGTGGCCGGGCCTGCTAGTCTTTTATAAAAAGTTATTAGCTTGTAGTAAAGTAACAAGATTGATTTCCAGGAGATATGATGTTTTCTTAGTGGTGTTTTATTATCTAAAACTTATTTCCGACAGGAACATTACAGGAAAATATTTTAGGTAAAAGAATGCGAGAAAATGAAGACTTGAGGTTAAGTGTAAAACACTGAAGAAAAAAAGAAGAATGAAAAATATGTAGAATAAGTGAAAGAAATAAAGCAACTTTATGGGGATGGTTAGGATGACAAACACTAGGTCTAGTCTTGCGATTAGGACCTGGTTTTCTTTAGTAGCAAAACATTTTTTGATATTAAAGTTGATTACCATCAACTGCAATATCCCAAAATATTATCAACTTCAAACCATTAAGTACATCCAATAAAAGAGAAATACCGATGTTTTGAATACATTCAAACAATGTGTGTATGTGTTTTTTTTTGTTTTTTTCTGGGAAAGAATGAATAAAAATAGAAAACAAGGTAATAGAGTAAGGGATGCGGTGGTGATATTAATGGATAAAGTGATGAATCCAGTTTTATTTACTTATTTAATGTATGTAGCTGATTATTTTTTATTTTGAACATGGTACTTACAAAAATTTCAATCAGGCCACTCAAAACCATAGCGGTTTAAGTCATTTCAATTATTTATATTTTTAAAATTAATAAAAGAGAAAATTCATTGGAAAAAAAAAAATTGGTCAAGACAGGGTAACTAGGTGGATTACACAAAATGGGGTTTTTAGTAACAACCCATATATTTCTCTTGGTCCCATCCCTAATCTATATAAGAAAATTTTGACTTCCGGTTTTCAGTGGAAATACACGTTTTCATCAAAATAATCAAGCAGAGGAGGCATTTTATTTAAATTTTTTTAATTTTTATTCCTTCTCAAAAACGGCTATAACGATTTTGATGAAACTGGGTGTCTGATCTATGTATATGCCCGTGATGTGACAGCCAAAATTTCATCAAAATTGGTCAAACAAAGGTGGCACTATATTTATTAAATATTGTCCAATTTTCACATTTTTTTTTTATTTACTCAAGAACGGCTGTAACGATTTTGGTCAAAAACACCCTGCTTAGTGAGAATTAACTTCAGATCGACTTTAATATCAAAGAAGTTTTATAATCACAGAAATTTTCAGAGGGGGCTAAAATGGCGAAGGAAAAAAGTTGTTTTTTCTATTAAGTATTTTTGATTATAGTTAATTTTATAGAGATATTAACAGTATTATCTCATTACTCCTAAAAATCAAAATACAATAAAATAGAGAAACAAATATAGGAGAGAAAAAGAAAAATGTTGTGACAACTAATAAAACAAGATGAACCTAAGCACGTGCAGTATACCTTTAAAACAATGCTTTTCGCTCTTTTAGACAAGAGCTATTCCAGGACATTATGCAGTATTGACAAACCAACAATAAAAAATTAATATTTATACATTTATAAGTATATGAATAAACGAAATATAAATATATAAAAATCTGGTGCGATGCGCGCAACACACAACTTTTTCTTAAGAACTTACTTAGATTAGAAATCGACGTGTTTCGATAATATGTAAATGCCATTCCTCAACTTCACAAATTTTTCCACATTTAAGTATATACTTATATTTGCAAAATTTGGTAGCTCTCAGCACTTTTCGATTCATTATTGCTAATTTATTTATGAAGGGACTAATTTCATCAGTCACAAAAAATTTCCATTATAGCATACAATACAAATGTAATTCTAAGCTTAAGTGATGAATAATATTTAACAATAAATAAAAATAGATAAAATAACATAATAAAGTAAAGAAAGAAAAATTACGAAATAAAATAAAAAATACTTCTTCATACTGATGGAGGTAGCAGGAAGATTTTCATTGACATATAGGCTTAAATAAAAACAAACAAAATAGAATAGCGGATAAAATACATTCTCTCACCTTCATCTGCAACTTCCATCTCAGATTCTTCTTTAACGTGAACCAGCCCACCTGCAGATAAATAAAAATGTTATAGATAACATGTCTTTAATAAATTTACAGTGGCTCACAGTCAAAATGATGCAAACGAATATTAATATTTCGAATGCTATTTACTTCCTCCTAGCAAAATTTGGTAGTTCTCAGCACTTTTCGATTGATTATTGCTAATTTATTTATTAAGGGACTAATTTCATCAGCAGTCGAGTTTTTATTACTGCTTGCTTATTTTTTACTACGAGTTGCTTTTTGCAAATACATCGTGAAGGTGAATCGATAGGTGTATTGTGTAGGTGGAAATCAAGAACGATCACTGTTCCTCTAAAATTGCTTTATATTGTTTTCAATTGATAAATTTTGATGAAATTTTGACTATCACATCGCGGGCATATACATACATCAAATAACAAATTTAATCAAAATCGTTAAATCCGTTTCTGAGTAATAAAAAAAAAAACATGTGAAAATGGGACAAAATTTATTAAGTAAAGTGCCCCCTCCGTTCAACCAATTTTGATGAAATTTTGACTATCACATCGCGGGCATATACATACACCAAATACCGAGTTTGGTCAAAATCGTTGAAGCCGTTTGTGAGTAAATAAAGAAAACGCGTGATAATGAGACAAAATTTATTAAGTAAACCCCCCTCTGTTAAACCAATTTTGATGAAATTTCGGCTGTCCGTCCACAGTCATATACATACATCAAATACAAAGTTTGATTAAAATCGTTAAAGCCGTTTTTGAGTAAAAAAAAATCTGGTGCGTGCGCGCAACACACAACTTTCACTTACCAACTTACTTAGATTAGAAATTAATGCGTTTTGTTAATTGCCGCTTTTCAAATTAACAGAATGGCTTTAATTATGAACAATGGCCTGTCTTTAAATGCGTACTCCGCATGCGTGGGCTTAACGAGTTTTATGAGTTGACTGAATATTTTTCTTTTTTTCTCCTCTTTATGTTTTCCTTATTTTTATCATATCTCATATTTAGCCATTTCTTATTTTTAGGCGCAACGAGAGACAGTTAATTTCTCTATATAAACAAAACCAAAGGTACTTCATATGAAACAAAAATACAAACAAACAAAAAAGGCCCCTGCCCCATATAAGCCCCCTCAGAACATTTTAATAATGCTAAAGCTTACCTGATATTAAAGAACACCTAATTTTCATTAAACATGACGAATTTTATAAAAATCGTTTAAGCCGTTTTTGAAATCATCGCAAAAAAGGTAAAAATTGGAGAAAAAATATGAAATAAAGTGCCCCCTCCGGTTGACCAATTTTGATGAAATGTTGGATATCACATCTTTGGCATATACATACATCAAATACCCAGTTTGATCAAAATCGTTTAAACCGTTTTTGAGTAAATAAAAGAAACACGTGAAAATGATACAAAATTTATTAAGTAAAGTCCCCCCCTCCGGTTGATCAATTTTGATGAAATGTTGGCTATCATATCTTTGGCATATACATAATTCAAATACCCAGTTTGATCAAAATCGTTTAAACCGTTTATGAGTAAATAAAAGAAACACGTGAAATTGATACAAAATTTATTAATTAAGTCCCCCCTCCGGTTAATAGATTTTGATGAAATTTTCACAGTCATATCTCGGGCATATAAATAGATCAAATACTCAGTTTAATCAAAATCGTTAGAGCCGTTTTTGAGAAAATCAAAAAAACTTAAAAAGTTATTAAATAAATTACCCCCTCCCTTTGAGCAATTTTGATGAAATTTTTGCTGTCACATCGTGGGCATATACATACACTAAATACCCAATTTCAGGTTCGCTCGGTTTATAGTTTTTGAGCTAGTCTGTTCACACACACTGTACACACACACACACACACACACACACACACACACACACACACACACACACACACACACACACACACACACACACACACACACACACACACACACACACACACACACACACACACACACACACACACACACACACACACACACACACACACACACACACACACACACACACACACACACACACACACACACACACACACACACACACACACACACACACACACACACACACACACACACACACACACACACACACACACACACACACACACACACACACACACACACACACACACACACACACACACACACACACACACACACACACACACACACACACACACACACACACACACACACACACACACACACACACACACACACACACACACACACACACACACACACACACACACACACACACACACACACACACACACACACACACACACACACACACACACACACACACACACACACACACACACACACACACACACACACACACACACACACACACACACACACACACACACACACACACACACACACACACACACACACACACACACACACACACACACACACACACACACACACACACACACACACACACACACACACACACACACACACACACACACACACACACACACACACACACACACACACACACACACACACACACACACACACACACACACACACACACACACGCGCGCGCGCGATTAGAAAAGATTAAGGATTAAATATTTGAAATTAAAAGTTACTTTAGAGTTCCAGCAGGAAAAATTCTTGTATAATTTCTACATACTAGACACCCAATAAATAAATCTTGGATGACCGATTATGGTCCCCAACAAGAGTAATATACCTTCTTATGTATGAAACAAATAATTATAATAATGCGGACAGGTTTAATATCAATTCAATGTTTCCTCACCATAATAAATCTGCTTCAAAGAGATTATAAAACGGAATCAAACATTGGCTGTAATTTTTATTCATCCGATTAGAAAAGATTAAGGATTAAATATTTGAAATTAAAAGTTACTTTAGAGTTCCAGCAGGAAAAATTCTTGTATAATTTCTACATACTAGACACCCAATAAATAAATCTTGGATGACCGATTATGGTCCCCAACAAGAGTAATATACCTTCTTATGTATGAAACAAATAATTATAATAATGCGGACAGGTTTAATATCAATTCAATGTTTCCTCACCATAATAAATCTGCTCCCTCTCTTCTTCTTTGATATCGATTCTGGGAACTGAAGCAAAATCAAATGATGGTTAAATTCTAGCAATAATCATTGCATTAATTTCATAATTTTATTCTAAGCTGAATTGAAAAATGCTATTTTAAATAAAAATAAAACTTTAATATTTCTTTAAACTGATGTATATATCAGGAAGGCTCTTATGAACAAATAGGCTTACACATAAAAACAAAATGGAATGGCATATAAATAAATATTCTCACCATCTAGCATCTCACTTTCTTCTTTAACATGAACCAGCCCACCTAGAAATATATAAGAAGGTTTTAGATGGCACGTTTGTAACAAATCGAAGTATTTTTTTAAATAAAAAAAAAAAAAATGCAAACTGAATCAAAAGTTACTTAGCAACCGAGAAAGGACTTAGCTTAACTCTAAGATCTATAACTACAATCAAACAAGATGCCATTAACAAATAGTTTCTGAATAATTGAAAGATAATTAATAGTCGTCTAATATTTTTATCGAGAGGTGGAAGAATCACCATTTAGGGTTTGTGAACATGAAATAAATGACAAATTTATATTTTCCTCACAATGACGAATGACCAAAATCACACCCGAATACAAACGTATGCCTCCTGATAGAGGCTCTTTATGCCCAAAATGCCTCTCCCCCCCCCCACTTTTAGCGACAATCCAAAACATAATTGAGAAATATCTTGCCAAAGCCCAGGTTCGAACATGAGAACTCGAGCATAAAAGTACACTGCCATGACACTGAAAAACCGACCCCTCGGTTGGTTTTAGAAAATAAAAAAGGGAGCTATTTAAAACCTGAAATGTTTCATTATAGGGCCAAAACAATTTTTTAGCAAATCCACGCAGGTATTGTTTTAACCTAGCTATGGAAAAAATGCACTAATTTATTCCAAATTGTTGAAAATTATTAATGGATATAAAGCAACAAATGAAAAAATAGGATCAGATAAAAACAAAAAAGGCATAAATAAATGTTCTCACCACTGTCTTGCATTTCACTTTCTTCTTTTACGTGAACCAACCCACCTACAGATATAGAAATAATGTATAATAATAACAATTAGAACAGGTTTAATATTTATCGCATGTTTTTCTCACCATAATAAATATGCTCCGTCTCCTCTTCTTTAATATCAACTGTGTGAGCTGAAGCAAAATCAAATCATTGTTACATTTCAAGCAAAAAATTCTGTTATAGCATTAATTTCAGATGTAATTCTAAGCTAACGTGATGAATGATATTTAACAATAAATACAAATATAAAATAAAATAATAAAGTAAAGAAAGAAAAATTATAAAATAAAATATCAATACCTCTTCATATTGAACGAGCAGGAAGGCTTTCATTAACAAATAGGCTTAAATAAAAACAAACAAAATAGAATAGCGGATAAAATACATTCTCTCACCTTCATCTGCAACTTGCATCTCAGATTCTTCTTTAACGTGAACCAGCCCACCTGCAGATATATAAAAATGTTTTAGATAACATGTCTTTAATAAATGTAAGTATTTTTTAGAAAAAGATTTTTAAAGAAACAATTTACTATTGCAACAGTTAGCGCACGCTGATTTAAGAACACAGACTGGGTCAGTGTTACGAGTAGCAGGCCCCTATCCAAGTAGTGCCATGTACCGCTCCGTTTGGAGCAGGTAAGAGGGGGTTTAGCTTTCAAAGAAAAGTACATTACAAACAGTATTTATATAATTTCTAACAAGAGTAAACAAATGAGTAAATAGCTGAGTTAATAAAAATGAGAATCTCTGTGAGACTGATGTACTTCATTACACACACAAATAAGTTATGTTTCGTTTATAGGATAAAAAAAAAAAGAAAATGTATTATGCAATTATATAATATAGTAGTGTCAAAACAGGAACATTAGTTTACATTAGAAACAATAATTTGACGGAACTTTTTACTATTTCATATTAACCAATATTTTGACTTGAGTATTTTAGTATTAAATATATTACACTGTATATGTAACAGGTTCAAGCTTTCATCAGAACAATGAAAACTACCATATCTACTTTAAATAACTTTTCTGTCAGAGTTACAAAAACACTTGTTTAAAAACGTGTTAAAAACACAAAAACTTGTTTAAAATACATACGAAAATCCTAAAAAAAAAAAACAGAAGAAAACTAAAAACATCTAACATTAAAATAGGTGGGAAAAAAAACTTACATGAATACTTTTCTTCTTCAGTCATTTCATTAAGCACAGAAGCACCACAAAAGATGTACCTTAAAAAAAAAAAAATTAAATCCAAAAGAAATTATGCAGTAGACTTGAAATGGTGGGGATGAGATTATTAAGAAAACACATTAGTTTGCTGTTGATACCAACTTGAAAAAATTTTGTTAACTACCAACAAAATATCAATTATAAGCTCCGAATAATAATTCCTGTACTTAGATTTAAACACTTTAGATTAGTTTTAAACTCAGCACATCTTCAAATGTTCTAGAAATTATACACATCGAATTAATTTATTTGAAATACAGAATAAAGAAACGTGAAGAGCATTGTACTTAAAGTAAAATTTTTTATTTTATTTTACAATAGCAAGGATTAACACTATTTTAGAACAAAATATAGAACTACTGACCACCATTAGAGGTCAAATTAATAATGGCTTACCTGAAAAATCTGATAATAAAATACTCGACGAAATGTTAGGAAAAACGTCATAAAAAAAATATATTTGGTAATTTGAAGGCAAAGATTCAACAGTTAATTTGAGTCAACTACTTATAACAGTAGGATTACTTCAAACATATTGGCGCCAAAGAGGTTCAACACTGTCCGCCAGCGAGCTGTTAGGCCGAGCGCACATTAAGACATTCGCGACGCAGAGCAGTTTTTGTAATAGATAGGAAACTGCGCTGCCCTGCTCTGCGTCCCAATCTGCGCGGTTCCTATCTAATTGACCATTCACAAAAACTGCTCTGCCTCGCGAGTGCCTCAGTGCGCGCCGACCCTTAGAGGGGCTTACCGATTGGTAGTTAGATAAGCTTTACGGAGTTGAACCCGGTGGCGGATCCAGAAATTTGCTGAGGGGGGCACAATTTTTTTTTTTTTACATTTCATGAGTAATGATTGCCCTAATTTAAAATACATATTGGTACATAATGACGTTATAAATTACTGTAAATGTTTAAATACAATCCATTTTCAATTAGTGGACTTGAAAAATTACTAAATATAGCTCATTTCATATAAAAATAGTAATACTTTATGCGTGTCCTCACCTCTCAGGGGGGGGGGGGCCGCGCCCCTCCCCTGGATCCGCTACTGGTTGAACCTCAACCTCCAACAGCCCGGTCGGAACAGTGTTCGGCCGTTCTAAATAGGACACGTTCTCGAACAGGTACTTTATCTGTTCGCCTGTGTTCGGGGATAGCGCTGGTGTCGCTGTAGAGTTATTTAAGATAAGTTATTAGACCTTCTTTTAGAATTTTCCTTACGTTGTTTTTTTCCATAAAAGTAAGAGCAAAAGTCAGAACAGGCGCTAGTCCCAAGTCAGCCGTCATTATAATGAAAATTGTATTGAGTATTCAGGCATCATTTTTCGCTCGATTTCACTTTTATGTGTAAATTGCTATTCTTAGTGCGTCGGTATGGCACGTTTTGAGGTTATCTGTCCGAGGGTGACAAGGCAAATAAGACACTCAGAGTAAAGGCACCTTATGATAAGCTTCTAGACCATCTTTTAGAATTACAAAAGCACGGTACACTTTACACCTGGAAGAACTGTATAACATATTAAACTATATCACGATACTCGTATTAGATATTGAAAATTCTTTGGAAACATGCAGATTAGGAATACCACACTCTAACATAATCAAAAACACAGATCTGAATGACACAAACCTAATTTCCCAAGATCTGGAAACAATTTGGCTTACAAGCAAGATTTCGTGTATAATTAAAGATAACATCATTCACTATATCATCTCTTAACCTGTTAAAACTCAAACTTTAAATAATTAATCTTATACTTCCTATCAATACCAGTAATTCACAATAACGAGACCATTACAACTATTGCTAGAAATGGTATAATTTTGTATAATATATCAGAAACATTAGTAGGAAATTGTACATTTATTAAGAATAATTATTATTGCACTAACCTTAGGATTTTAAGTGACAAATGTACAAAATATGCTATACGTAGTGATTTAAAATATTGTATTACTACTCACCTTATTGATAGGGGGTAAATGGGTGGGGCAACGGGAAGGCTGAAGAGTTAGACGAGTGTGGGAGTCTTCCTCACTTCATGAGAGAGCAAGAAGCAATAGTGCCCTACTCCCTGCTTCGCGCTCTCCGTCTTCCCCATCCCCATCAACGCCTACTGTCACCTTCTCGTGGTGCCCCCTGAGGAGTTTATAACTCGCGAACGACAGAGGCGGGGGAGCTTGCCTGGAGCGGTCTGGATTCCAGCCGCTCTAGGCAGTTCCCTTTAGAACGTCTCCACAGTACAGTGGAACACAAGTTCCACTCAATGACCTGGCCTGATTGGACTAATAATTCACTGTGTACCACAGCAAATACACAGACGGACTGTTCAGATATACTGAGCCTGCGAAGCGGCATTGATGGGGATGGGAAGGCTGTGGCTTCTATCCTACATATATCCGCTAAGCACGTGTATAAGCCTGGCAAGCACGTGTATTGGTGCCTATGTGTCGGAGCATAGGAGGTCCGAGGCGCAAGCATTAGGGCCCTGGAATGCTAAACGCGGGTTGAGCATCCTCCCCGCACTGAGAGCATATATTCCGGCTACTCTCCAGTACTACTACGAGCTCCAGGACTCTCAGCGTTGACAGCGCTGAGATGTGGGTATACCCCGGCGGATAGCCATACACGGAAGGGTTTAAAATAATGTCAGAACATTTCTAATTCTTCTTAGATGAAAATCCTATATCAGTAGAGGACTTGTCCTCTCCAGAACCTCATAGACTGTCGGAACCCGACACCATGGACGGGGCTTCATTAGAACCCCTACTGAAGTCTCTCTACGAAGAATCCCAGGGGCCTACAAGTGGGACATAACATTAAGGGAGCACTGGAGGAGCATGCAGCTCTTGTAGCGACAGCCCTGCCCCACCACACCCACACACACTGAGCCACTCACACTCGAGCGGGGACCAGACGGATGGCGGTAACACTGCCACGTCGAGAAACCTAGGGAATGTGAGGAGGCGCTATAGGAGGAAGGCGAAAGCCCAAATCCTATCAAATCTACCAGCCATGGAGGAGAATGCCCAAGGAAGGAAGGCTAAGGATGCAAGGGCCCAACCAGGCCCGGCAGACGAAGCTGCTCCAACTGAGGGAAGGGCGCTCAGGCTGGGCCAACCAATACCCGGAAGGGATACTCCCCTGAAGCCTGCGTCTAAGGGTGCAAGGGCCAGCTCTGGCCCGGCACACAAAGTCGCTGGGCAGAAGGAGAGACCCCCCGGTCACTCACAAACACATGGCGCCAAGGCGCAGCCGCACAGGCCAGCAGGTAAAACTGCGTGGCCTCGGAGGCCAAACCCTAGCCTTCAAAATTTCAGCAAAATACCCAGGACGTCACCTGGTACCTCTGAACCAGTGGCAAAGAAACCCAGGGAGACTTCAGGGTCAGCGACAAACTACGCTCTTGCGACAAAAGGACAGCTGGTGGCAGTGATATCCGAATATACAGCTGTCCAAAGACCACTGCGAACAGCTGCAGGACGAGATAACCGGCAGGGTGGATAAATCGGACGTCGATGGAGACTACCACCCATTGTTTGATGGCGCAAGCTACAACAAGGGTGGCTGCATCGTCTCCTGCCAGGACGCAGCAACCAAAGAATGGTTGGAAAAAATCATTCCTGAAATCGTCCTGGAAGAGGGTCTAACCCTTCGGACAGGAGATATCAGGGAGCTTTCCAGGACGGTCAAAGTAGGTGCCTACTTCCCAGGAAAGGTTCCTGCCGAAGATGTCCTGGTAAAAAGAATTCAAATACAAAATAGGGCAGCTCAAAGGGCTGAAGATGTCGGGATACAATTGTATCTCTGTGACTGACAACTCTAGAGCATGCATCCTTTATAGAAAGGAACTAAAACTGCTGCCTTTTTGGCAATTTTGTTCCAGAGACTCTGCAGCAGCCCTATATACTCCTGAAAGGAGACAAAATAAATCCACCACAATGCTGGCTGGGTACCTACCCCATGAAGACAAGGAACCCACAGCTATGCTGGAGCAGATCCTGGAAGCTACAGGGGATAAACAACTCATAGCTGCACTCGACAGCAATGCCAACCACCAAGTTTGGGGCAGCACGAATACTAATCACAGAGGTGAGCAAATACTATAATTCATTATAAATAACGATCTTGATATATTGAACTGTGGGGATAAACCCATGTTTGTCAATAGGTCAAGATCGGAGATTATAGACATTACGATAGCTACAAAAAAAATCAGTAGGAACGTAGTGGACTGGCATGTCTCAAATGAGGAGACATGCTCAGACCATAGGTACATCAGATTCGACCTACTGAATAGCACAGAGTTTGCAGTCCAATACAGGAATCCCAAACTGACAGACTGGGAAAATTACTGTATAAACCTCGACTCAAACATAAATAATTACCCAAAAAGAATTAGTAATTAATGGCAACTAGAGTGCATGAATGCCACATTAACAGATGCTATGACTAAATCTTATCATAGCAGCTGCACGCAAAGGAAAAAGAGATCCAACAGGAAAGTATCCTGGTGGAACAATGACCTGCAAAAACAAAGAACTCTAACTAAAAGATTGTTCAATGCTTCTAAGAACTCTGGCAGATGGAATGAGTACAAGAAAGCACTAACAGAATACCATAAATCTGTCAGGAGAGCTAAACGCAAGGCCTGGAGGGATTTCTGCTCTGACATAAGCAGCATCCCGGAAACCATCCGCGTTAACAAAATTATAAACAAACACACAGAGTAGGGTATGCTGGACACGCTGAGGCAGCCTGATGGATTCACAACTAACGAGAGATGGAGACACTAGTAGCCATGGCGAAGACCCACTTTCCTGACTGCGAAATAACAAGCACTATAGAGTAGTGATGGTTCGGAAATACTGGACCTGTTATTTTGTAACAGGTATGTGAAAAATCAACTTTGTACCTGTTATCGATTTTTAAAAATAACAGGTACGGCTTATATGCCAAACGATATAGACTAATCTACAGGCCGCCACGCGGGGACAAGACTAGTATATGAGTATTTTGTACCTGATTATTTGTGAGTATTTGTACCTGACAAATATCTGTTATCCCACATGTCTAATTTCACACCAGGCCTGTTATATCCAACTTCTTCACTAGTACAGCGTATCGCCGCAAGGCAGCGCTGGACCATTATGAGTATTTTATACCTGTTATTTCGTACTTCATCACTAGTACTGCATATAGCCGCCAGGCAGCGCTGGACCACTTCGAGTATTTTGGACCTGTTATTTCGTACTTCTTCACACGAGATCGAGTATTTCGGGCCAGATCAAGTACGAGTATTTCGTACTTGTTGACATCAGATCGAGTATTTCACACCGTACCTGTTATTTCGTACTTGTTCACATCAGATTGAGTATTTTAGGCCAGATCGAGTATTTCGTACTTGGTTCAGATACGATCGAGTATTTCCCACCGTACTTGTTTACTTGTACTGCTTATCCTAATTAATTAAAATCCTAATTAATTAATTATTAAACCTTTCAAACATTCTAAGTGAACTTTTGAGTTTATGTTTTTTGCCTTTCTAGATGATTTTGGCTTTGCTTTTTATATTTAAACACGTTAACTTTCGTTAATTCAGCAATTCTAAATGGTTAAAACTCCCAGAGCGTTCTAATATACTAAATTAAAACATGTACTTACAACGTGGTTTGCCAATTTTATGTTCCCGCGATGTTTTTCTTATAAAAACACTTGTGTCATCTTTTTACACTGTCTAGATCATGTTTCAATAGTTTTTTCACTATAACCCGGTTTATTTGTGGGAATTTAAGCATTTTTCACTATTGATGGTTATC
Source organism: Aelia acuminata (assembly GCA_911387785.2). NCBI lineage: Eukaryota > Metazoa > Arthropoda > Insecta > Hemiptera > Pentatomidae > Aelia > Aelia acuminata. The sequence continues at coordinate 8,121,223 of OU426982.1, forward strand.
CTTGCAACAGGTTACGTATTCACGTTCAAAAGCTCAAAGCACTCGCTGAGTTTTTTCTCTATTTTTTGTTTTTCTCGCTTTGAGCACTTTTAGCTGTCTAATTATGTTCAATAAAATCTAAAAGCACTTCTAATTACCAGCTTTTATTTTTAACATGCTTATAATGGTCATTTTCCGTCATTTTAAAGATAATGTATTTTGGGTTTCCTGAAGCTTTCGAAGTTCACCGCTTGAGTAAAGCGCCTAATACCTTGGCCCTATAAAACCGCGGGCAGCATTTGCCCTTCGTCTTTTTGCGTCTGCCCTTCGCTGAAGCTAGAACTCTCGCGGTCACTCTGTCTCGACCCACCGCCATCTTGGCTAACTTCACACCGCTTTCTTCCGAGGGGAGAAACTTCTTTGGGCAACCAAGACCAAAACGGATGAACTGGCTGTGGTTCCTTCGCGGAGGAGAACTTCTTTTCAACTGTCTCTACTTTGCATCTTCTGCCAGCCTGCAGGCGACCTCGCTTCGCAGCCCAGCGCTTCTGTTACACCAGCCCTTCACTGAAGCTTTGTATCTTAATTATATTATTTAAAAATGTTTCCTTTGGTAATTTTGTATACATGTCTTTAATTAGCTGGCCAGCTACTCTTTGTAATTTAGCTATAATTAGTTGTAATCTAGCAGTTTTCTATTTTCATTTAGCAGTCTTGTATTGTACTTCAGCTAAAGACACATTTCATTTCCAAATATTAATTGTCTCTGTAATTTACATGCCAAATTGTGAGCTGAATTGGGGAACCCTGCAGAGCTGGCAGATAGCCGAGCACAGAACACTGTTAGCCGGATCACCAGCGTCAACTTGCACCTCCCTGCGAAGGACCCAGTATCTTCAGCTGTTTTCAAGTAAACTGCAGGGGTGTAGTAAAAGGCAGAGAGCAGGTCTTCGGCTGTTTCCCGGTGGTCTTCAGGGGTGCGGTAACCAGCTTCCGGCTAAATATCAGGTGAGTGCCAGTTTCTGTAACCCTAGGTTAAGGTCCACCTCCCCAGGCTTTTCTCTCACAATTCATTTGGTTACAGTTCGCAACAGTGTTGGGTTCCCCTTCAGATTTGATCAGTTCACACCTGTCTTGATTGCAGAAAATTGGGATCACTGGAGGAGGAGAAGAGGAACATTATTTTTTTTTTAATTGTCTTTTATTGTAATAAAAACAGTTTGTTTTCTTTTTCTTTTATCTCTGGTTCTTCTTACCCAAAAACCCAACAATTTGTTTACTAATTTTTTCACCCTAGTTAATAACAACAACTTTCCAATAACATTGAATTAAACTAAATTCTATTGGACATACTTACTCCTTCATTTTAATTCATTATTATTATTATTAAATACAGTGAAATACCTTTATAAAAATATAATTATACTTTCATTTCTTTTGCAATATTGTAATAACATTAAGGTTAATTTTGTTTGTAAAATCCACTGATTATTCATTACAATATTGTGTTTTATGAAAGGTCTAAAAATTTTATTCATTCACTTTTCAAGAATTTGTGGATTAAATGGTGATAAAAAACATCTTTTGGAAAAACATGTATATTTTTGACAAATCGCGAGGAAGTATGTATATTTTATATTATTTATATACTCAGATTTTACGGTGAATATGTAAATTTTTTCTTGTGAATATATTTTTGTTTATAGAAAAAAAATGTACTCGCATTTACAAATAATGTCGTGTGAACAATTTGTTTCATATTCACAGAAAAATCATTTAATAATAAATTCTAATTCGTATTTATAAAAACAAATATGCCCTACACAGCCGTGAACACTCGGTAAATGAGTATCTAGAGGAGAAAAATTAAATGGTATTAGTAACAAGTATTTTGTAACAGGTATTTGGAACAGGTATTTCTTTGGAACAGGTCTGGTTGTACCTGTTATTGTAAAATACTAGTTTTTGGCATCACTACTATAGATCCTGTCTCTATGCACTATGAACAGAACACTGGATGTGCAATGTGGAGACAAGCAAAAAACAACATCACCAGCAATAAACTTACATGGACAGTTAACACACTGGCCCTATACAAAGCAGCTGGTGCAGATGGAATATTTCCAGCCCTCATACAAAAGGGACTACACATACTCAGACCATACCTCCTAGAATTGCTAAGAGGAAGCCTAGCGCTGGGATATCTACCACATGAATGGAAAGTATCCAAGGTCTGCTGGTTCAGACCCATATGCCTGACATCCTTCCTAATCAAAGTATTAGAGAAGATGATGGACAGGCATGTGAGGGAACAATCAGCGGGTACATGCCCAATACACGAAAATCAATTCGCCTACCAAACAGGAAAATCCTGCGAGGTAGCATTACATAAATTCGTCTCTAAAATTGAAAAATCTATGGACCACCAAGAAACCACGAAAGGCACATTCATCGACATTGAAGGTGCCTTCGACAGAACACCACACAGGGTAGTAGAGAAAACCCTGCTGGAGAGAAAAATTGATGAAATTTCCATCAGATGGATCATGACCATGCTGAGGGAAAGACAAATACAGTCCGAATTAGGAGTCAGCAAAATACTGATCAAACCCAAAGGTGGATGTCCCCAGGGAGGAGTGATATCCCCGCTACTGTGGTGCTTACTGTTGGACACACTGCTGACGAAGCTAAACACCTCAGGCTACTATGCACAGGGATATGCGGACGATATAGCAGTCCTTGTAGGAGGTAAACATCAAAGTGAGGTAGACATCGGACCTCCTAAATAGTGCAACCAGAATCATATTGAACTGGTGCAAAAATAATGGATTGAATATCAATCCATAAAAAATAAGTATTTGCATCTTCAGCACGAGGAGGAAGATAGCTATTAAACTACCAACAATTGAGGGGGTCCAGTTGAGCCAAAGTAAAACAGTAAAACACCTAGGAGTCCCACTGGACAATAAACTTAATTGGGACAAACACGGGGAAGTTACGACCAACAAAGCCCTAAAATGTCAATGGGCCTGCAAAAAAGCAATAGGCATAAACTGGGGACTTAAACCCAAAATGGTACATTGGGTTTATTCCATGGTTATAAAGCCAATGGTGCTATACTCTTACCTGGTCTGGTGGCATAAATCAAGGATAGTCAGAAACAAAGCTCGGCTGGAAAAACTACAAAGACTAGCCTGCCTCATGATAACAGGCGTAATGAAGACCACACCTACTGCCACCATGGAACTGATGCTTAACCTAGCACCACTGAACATGGAAGTGGAGGTGCAAGCCATGAAGGCCTGCTACAGGATCAACAAGCTAAATCTGTCCTCTAAAGCTACCACAAATTGGGGACACTGGAAAATATTCCAGGAGCTTGAAAAGGATAGACTACTATCCATGCACTCTGACATTCAGATCAGGGGCTCACTCGAAGCAAATTTTAACGTCAAAATAAACGATAAAGAAATGCACATACCAAACAACGGTATTGGTCACTCACCAGCAAAGGGTCGGGAGCGGGCATCTGGAGAAAAGATAAACCCAATGAAGGAATTTATGCCGCATTGGACAAATTCACCGCGGTATTTCAATCAAAGGTGCTGGCAATTAGGAACTGTGCCTATAAGTTGCTGAACGAAAAGATGTCTAGGAAGACAATCACTATTTCCACAGACCGCCAAGCTGCACTTGGTGCCCTCAATCATATAGATACAAACTACAAGATTGTATGGCGTGCAAAACAAGACTCAACAGCCTAGCAAACAACAACAGAGTGAACGTAGAATGGGTGCCAGGCCACACTGGCATAACAGGAAACGAAAATGCAGACACTCTCGCCAGAAAAGGATCCAATATCAAACCTATCACCCCTGAACCGGTGTGTGGCATTAGCAAGAGCTCTGCCATAAGGAGGATAGAGGAAATATATGGAGCGAAAAGAAAACAACTTTGGAGGATACAAAATCTAAAACACTCCAAATTGTTCCTGGACAGTCCCTCTGTCAAAAGAAGTAGAGAACTACGAAATCTTGACAGGAATGTACTAAAAAGACTTACGGCAGTATACACCGGACACTGTAAGCTCAGAAGCCACATGTTCAAATTCAAACACGCGGTGTCGCCAATATGCAGATACTGCGAAAAAGAGAGTGAGACGGCCTATCACATAGTCTGCATATGTGACAGACTCGCAGTATTAAGGTTCAGAATGTTTGGCCTGGACCGCATCACGGACCCTAAGGCGCATGAGTTAATTAACCCAAGCAGCCTTCTTAAATACACTGAGGTACTGAAAATAAGCATATAAAGTAGAGCAGAACCCAGGCAGACAATATGGCGCACATTTGGGCCGCATTGCATATGCCATGTTTAAAAAAAAAAAATCCTTATTGATACTAATCTTTTTATAAAATATATTGAACTAATAGATACCTATGTAACATTTAGAATTAAGATCATTGTCATAAGGGCTAATGAATTCCACCCCTTGTCTTTACCTGAATCTGCTGTTATCAAACTAGATAGTAATGAAACAATTGTTAATCAAACCAGAAATTCATACATAGATGTAGACACTCTCACTTTTAATCATCAGGTTGTAACATACAAGAAACTTAATGTACCCCTAGAAACATTACATGTACCCATAGAAAATAAGGATGTTTTGGAGGAATTGGAAACCGTAGATCATAACATAATAATCTCATTTCCTATTGTCTTAGCAAGTATTATAGCATATTTGTTGATTATTAATTTCTTTTCAGTATATTTTAACATCTCAAAGCTGTGCCATCAGAAATCTAAATCACCATCTCCAGAACCCGCAGCTTCATCTTCATTTAAACCTTGGCAAAATCCTCTATTAAACATTTTCTCACTGAGCTCGAAATCTTCAGAAGGGAGGAGTTATGGACACTAAAAGAACCAAGTCAGCACCAACTGACTCCCCCACCTATGCCTGTATATATACCCCCTCAATTGTAATCCCAGTCAGTAACGTTTTAGATGTTGTAATTAGTTAGTTCCAGTAGTTCTAGTGTTAGTGCTTAGTTTACAAATTTTCATTGTATTCTTTTATTTAATAAAGTTATTTTTAATCAATTTTTAAGAAGAAAATCTAAGTGTATTAAATAAAATATCAGTGAATATTGACACACGTCAAAATGATAGACACACTTGTTATTTACTATTTTCTCTATCCTTTAGAGTTAAAATCGTTAAAATATCATTAATACTTCAGTGCAGTGTTGAATGGATTTCAAAATAGGCCTGAAAACAACGTGAGTTATGGGGAAAAATAAGTGTTTCTCCGAAGGAAAGCGGCTTTGAGTTTTTCACTCCACGAGGATGGGATGAGTTCTAGGGAAATAGCCCGCCGAATCAAGCGGAGTTTTTCATCGGTCACGAAGTTTATTGGGCACTGGAAGACATATGGGAATAGATAGCGTTGGAAAACACTAGAAATCTATTAGAAAATACATTAAATCGAAAATTGACTACAATAACATTATAAAGTTTTAACTCTGGATATATGGATTTGTCCAATGCCATTAATAATAATAAAAAAAAAAAAATTCGGGTCTTATTTAGAAAGCCGAACGAGCTGTTCAGGGTGCGGTTCAACAATGCGTACAATGCGTAAAGCTTATCTTAAGCCACACTAAAACCTCGCTGACGGACAGTGTTGAATAGTGTCCGACCGAAACCAAAATTTTAGCCGAAACTGAAACCGAATTTCGGCCATAGACCTAGTTTCGGGCCGAAACCGAAACTTATTTACGTGTCTATATATAATACATATAAGTGTGTAATATGTCTAGTTTAGCAATAATATCAATAAAAGCTGATAAAATAACAGTAATTTAACTCAATTACTTATTTAATAAGTGAGCTGGTATACAAGAGTGGTAAAACAGGTGTATTATTTAAGTTATAGGATCGAATCCCGGACCCCTCCTTCCTAGTACGGCTGGTCCCCGTGGGATGTTAGACCATAACCCCTTAACTAGTACAGCCTTAAAAGTTGAAATAACAGGCTGATATTAATAACAATTGATATCATTATGTATAAATAATAAATAATATAGTAAATATTTCCATAATAAAGCCGACAGAATACAAAATGACGGCCTATTGAAAACGTAAAGCTGTATGTCAGAAGCTGTTTAATCTACTGAGTCAGTTTTGGTCTCATATGTTAGTGGATTTAATCTAGTTTGAAAATTTATAGAATATTTTTTGGTCGAAAACGTGTTTCTTCATGGTATAAATTGAGACAAGTTTTTGGGATGTTATTGGTGAACCGGTGGGGGAAAGGGGGCTGCCAATGTTGAAAAATTGGTTTTGAAACTGATTCCCGTTCTATACAAGAACAAAGACAAAAACCTACTACCACCATTTGGTGCAACTTTTAATGACAAGGTTACTGACTAAAATATTTTTTTCAATTTTTTATTGAATCTGTGGACATGTCGACTAATTTATGTTTAAGTATTTAGAATATATATTCTTATTTATGATAATCTTTTTTTTTAGAAAACAAATTTCATTATTAATGAGATGATTAAAAGCACAAAAAGGTTCTTAACGCTCAAGGTAAAGAATAAATACTATTGTTTACACTAAACTGAAGAAATCTGTATGAAAAGCATGCTTTCATTAGATGATAAGACACTCTCAAATTTTTGTCTCCACACCCAACTTAAAGTTTTGATCAAGTAACGAAAGTTACCAAAAGAATGAGAAAAATCTATGTTCTACCGAAATACAATACAAGTGGAATTAACTAAAATCACAGATACTTCCCACTATTAAATTCAAGGGTGTTAAATGCCATGAAAGAGATCGAGATTACAGGCTGAAATCGTGTACACCTACTTCGGCCGAAACCGAAACTTCGGTTGATCACTAGTGTTGAACCTCTTTGGCGCTAGGACGTTTGAAAAATAATACATAATCTCTGCTGTTTTAGTAAGTAGTTGACCCAAGTTAACTGTTGACAATTTTTAATTGAATTACTAAATATATTTTCTTATGACGTTTTTCATTACATTTCGTGGAATATTTAATAGAATTTTATTATTACATTTTTCAGGTAAGCCATTATTAATTTTACCTCCAATGGTGGTGAGTAGTTCTATATTTTGTTCTAAAATAGTGTTAATCATTGCTATTTAAGTATCAAATTAAACAATTTTACTTGTCGAATGCAACTCCTCACGTATCTTTATTCTGCATTTCAAATAAATTAATTTGATGTATATAATTTCTAGAATATTTGTATAAGTGTTTAAATCTAATATTACAGGAATTATTTTTCCGATCTTATAAATTAATTTTTTGTTGGTAGTTAGCAAAATTTTTGCAAGTTTTTGGTATCAGCAACAAACAAATGTTTTTTCTCGATAATCCCACTCCCACAAATGAAAGTCTGTCTAATTTGTTGTGTATTTATTTTTGTTTAAGGTACATCTTTTGTGGTGCTTCTGTGCTTAATATAAAATGATTGAAGAAGAAAAGTATTCATGTAAGTTTTTTTTTTTTTTTTTTTCCACTTATCTTAATGTTATATCATTTCAGTTTTTCTTTAGTATTTTCTTATCTATTTCAAACAAGTAATTGTTTATTACTCTGACAGGAAAGTCATTGAAAATAGATATGCTAATTTTCATTATTGTGTAAACACTTGAACCAGGCTACTCTGCTTTGCCTGCGTGTGAATATATGCCCGATCTTAGTCATTGCTAGTTATCTTGTACATCAATTTGTTGTTTTGTTGAAAACATGAACCGTATATAACCCAATCAATGTAAAATGCATATCAAATTTTTTTTTGGGGGGAGGGGTTCATATTTTTTTTTCTTAGGTTTTTTTTTTTATTATTTTACTGGGTGGTATGAAAAATTATTTCTAAATTACCTTTTTTTTTTACTTCATCTGATAAATCCCACAGGGAATTATTGACAGATGAAGAGAAGAATTTAAGGCTATTGGAATGTAGAGGAAAAATATTTAATAAAAAAAAAAAAAAAATTACATTAATTTTTAATCAATAAATAAATTACATCAATATATATAAATCATACACTATTTTTTTTTTTATTGAAAAACAAATTACAATATATACAATAAATTAAAATCAATATTTGTGGAAACCACGTTAATATGCAAAAAAAAGTACATCAAGATAAATATAAATCGTTAAAAAATTGAGAAACAAGTATGAGTCTTCCAATACATCAAAATTAATAAATAAAAAAAATCAACTTATTTGTAAAAGGGACTGGTACTCCAAGAAGCGTAGCACAACACTAAACATACCGCCATGGATCAAAAAAAAAAAGTTTTCGAGAAACCAACACTTTCAATACCCAGTGACTACTCTGTGAGAGGCCCCACAGTAAAATGAATTAAAACGAGAGGCCCCTGCCGATCCAGGTAGCCGGGAAGGCAATGGGTAGGTGCACCAGCCTGGCGCGTTGTGGGCCTCTGAGGTTAGGTCAGGTGCACCCCCCAGGCGGGTTGTGGGCACCGAACGTGTTAACGCAGCTATTGCGTCATTTTTTTATTCTTGCTATTGATTATATAAATACCATTTGTAATGAAATTTTCTTTGAAAGCTAAACCCACCCCCTCTTACCTTCTTAAAACGGAGCAGTACATGGCACTGCCTGGATAGGTGCCTGCTGTTGGTGTTCTACCCTTACCACTGACCCGGTCAGTTCTCTTAAGTCAGCGTGTGTTAACTTTTGCTATAGTAATTTGTTTCTTTAAAAATCTATTTCTACAAAATACTTACATTTATTAAACACATTTTGTCTAAAACACTGTTTTATATCTGCAGGTGGGCTGGTTAACTTAAAAGAAGAATCTGAGATGCTTATTCAAGATGAAGGTGAGAAAACGTATTGTATATGCTTTTATATTTTGTTTGATTTTATATTTAAATCTATGTGTTCATGGAAGCCTCCCTGTTACCTCCATCAGTATGAAGTATTAATTTCTTTTTTTATTTTTTTTTATTTTTTATTTCAATCATTTATTATTTATTTTTATATATTTATTTATTGATAAATATCATTAAGCAATTTAGCTTAGAATTACATTTGAAATTAATGCAGTAACAGAAATTATGCTTGAAATGTAACAATCATTTGAATTTGCTTCAGTTCCGACAATGGATATTAAAAAGAGGAGAGGGACCAGTTTTATTATGGTGAGAAAAATATTGAATCGATATTAAACCCAAGGGGACCCGCAGGGTTTCATTATGGGGGGCGGGCTGGTAATTCATAAGACAGTGGTGGGGGTTGTTGAGGCATTCTAGTTATTTAAGGCCCAATCAATTTTTTAAATAAAACTTATAGATACTTTTAAATTAAAATATGATTGTTTTCTACATAAATACGAGCAGACCTGGCCACGCGTTACTGTGGCTCATTAGCTATAATGTGTTGAATTGTGCTTTCCCCGTACGTGAGCAGGCGACATACTATTGCCCAAGGGAAAAACAAACGTTTAAAGTCCAAGCCGCAAGTGGACATTGTTTCCACTTGAGATTTGTTTGAGGTAGTGGCAAAAACTAATAGGAATAGGAAATTGAAGCCTTTTAAACTTTATTAAAAATTCTAACGGTGTCAGGGAAATACATGGCAACAGGACGTATTCAAACCTTCCAGTCTTTGCTTCAATAACATTTCCTGTGATCCATATACTGTCCAAATATACCTTTACAAATTTAGGTGGATTTAAATAGCGAAAAAGAATGATCGGTGAGCCAATCCTCAACCGGAGATTGTGTGATGGCATTCCCTACATATATATAGGGAATTCAAAAATTCATTTGGGAAATTTAGAAACGGTTTTGTTTTCATCTACAACATTGTCAATTGATTTAACAGCAATAAGCTCACCTGGCAACAATTGTAGTATTTAGAAGTTGATTTTGTCAACATCAACATTTTTGCTGCCAAAATAGCACGACTACCCAGCCAATTATAGTCCAAAAAATTATGTAAAAAATCAGGAAATGTCAGCGAAGTTTTGTAATCCTTTCTTCAATTTAAAGTAGGCTATTATTTGGAATGATATTTTGGGGTGAATTTCACCAGAATACATTTATTTACTTATCTAAATGTTGTTATTAGTATGAGCCACAGCAAAGCGTTTCAGGGTTTAGCAAATAATTGGAATAAATTAAAAATAAAATGGAATCTAAAAAATACAAATAAAATGGTATACACATAGTATACACATGGTGCAGTATAAGTGTAAATATTATATTATTTACAAGTATCAACTTTTAGATGAGTAAATAAGTATATTCTGGTGAAATTTACCCTAAAATATCATTCCAAATAATAGCCTACTTTAAAATAGAGATAAATTACAAATCTTCACTGACATTATTTAAATATTACTTATAAATAATATTATTCCAAATAATAGCCTATTTTAAATTATTAATATGTAATTACTTTTCTAAAGGTTGATATTGGTGGGCCACAGCAAAGAGTTTTAGCATTTAGCTTGTAATTAGAATAAAATACAAATAAAAATTGAAAAGAAAGCCAAAATACCTACAACTTAGAGAATTTATTGTAACCTTTTTGTGATTTATTTATTGGTTTATGAAAATTAACAAAAAATACAAAGATTTGTATTACTATTTGTCCGTGAAAAATAATATTGTAATATTTATTGTACAAACTAATAAATGCACTCATATAACACAATACATAATTATAACCTGTATTACAAAAGCATGCTTATAAACAAAAAGGTTGTGAAATCGACATATGATACCATGTTAATAAATCGAAACGCGACCTATTGTATTTGCAATAATTTGCTATAAAAGAACTATTGTGCTCAATAATCAAGATAAAAACTAGCCTATCTTTTAAGCTGGACAAAAATATACAGATTGAGCCAAATTTAATTAAAATCGGTTGAGTAGTTTCTGAGTTTACCTCTGACAAACATCAGGAAAGAGATTTTTATATATATAAGGATAAATAGAGTAAATGAATACAAATTTATTTATTTGTAGCTTTTGTTAATCTTAAAACATTGTTATATATCTGCAGGTGGGCTGGTTCATTTAAAAGAAAAATGTGAGATGCAAGAGGATGGTGAAAAGATTTATTTATATGCCATTCCATTTTGTTTTTATGTGTGAGCCTATTTGTTCATGAAAGCCTTTGTGATATATCCATCAGTTTAAAGAAATATTAACGTTTTATGTTTATTTCAAATAGCATTAATTCAGTTTAGATTAAAGTTATGAAATTAATGCAGTAATTATTGCTAGAAATTAAACCATCATTTGAGTTTGCTTCAGTTTTGTTTGCTTTTATCTGAGCCTATTTTCCATCAAAGCCTTCCTACTGCCTCCATCACTAGGAAGAGTAAAATAATGTTTTGGTGATGCTACTGCTATGTCACTTTTGGACGTGGACAATTTTCTTTGTTCATGTCACCATGATATATTGAACCCTATTCTTTTCATTTTTATTTCAATCAGGGCTTCTTTAGTATTAAATTTTCCAATTCTGCTCTCTTTGCTTGCTCAAAAGGAGTAAAGAAACCGGCAATGGATGCTTTAATACCAAAAGTAAATACCATTTATCAGTTTAGCTTACATTATGGTATTAATGCATCGATAGAAATTTTTGCTTGAAACGTAACAATTATTAAATTTTGCTTCAGCTCCGACAATTGATATAAAAGAAGAAAAAATGTTGAACTAATATTAAACCTGTTTAAATTGTTATTATTGTACATTATTTATGTATTTGCAGGTTGGCTGGTTCAAATAAAAGAAGAAAGTGAGATGCAAGACGATGGTGAGAACATTTATTTATATGCCGTTTTATTTATTTTTTGTTTTTATCTGATCCTAATTTTTCTTTAAACCCTTCCTGCTATCTCATCAATTGGAAGAAGAAATTATGTTACGTTCTGCTCTACTGCTGTGTCACTCTTTGGGCGTGGCCAATTTTGGCAGGTCATGTGACCATGATATTAGCGAATCCCATTGCGTCCTTTTCATTTAAAATCAGGGCTTTGATTACAGCTTTCCTATTCCGCTCACTTCGCTAGCTCAAAAGGAGTAAATAAACCAATGAGTCCTTTACAGGGACCACTCTGAATGGCTCCAAATAGGAGTGTTACCATGTTTTTTTTTATGATTGTAATTTCTGATTCCATTAATCTAATCTAGCTTAGAATTCAATACTGAATTAATTAATTACTGCTTTAATGAAAATTCTTACTTGCAATTGAAATAATCTTTTGATTTTGTTTCAGTTCCCACAATCTTTAAAAAAGAAGAGGAGAGGGAACAGATTTATACAGGTGATTAAAATATAAAATTACTATGAAACCTGATCAAATTGTTGTTTGGACTAAAACCTTTTTGGGCAAATGGTTCCTTGTATGGACGATGTCATTTATTATTTTCATATAATATACAGCTATATTACAGCTTGGGAATGGTCTCACTCAGTGTCATGGCAGAGTACTATCATGCCCGAGTTCTCATGTTCGAATCTGGGCTATGGCAAGATATTTCTCAATTATGTCGAGAATTGTCGCTAAAAGCAGGGGGAGGGGGGGACATTGTGGTAATACACAGCCTCTATCAGGAGACAGATATTAAGGAGAAAGACGTTTGTATTCCGTGATTTTGGTCATTCTTTATTGTGAGGAAAATAAAAATTTGTCATTACCTTTTAATTTAGTAGGAAGATACACTGCTAATAATGAATTGTTAGCAGTGTATCTTCCTTATTACTTAAGTTTATTTTCTTCCGAGATAACTTTGTTTAAGTTTCGGGGTTGTGTCCCCATTCTCAAAACCTGTAAAATATATTTATATTACTTATTTTATATGCAATAAACTTTTATATTATTTAAGTTAAAAATCATTATATACAGGGTGTCCCGAATTTAAATGGCAAAACTTCAGGAACTTATAGGGGATCGAAAAACTAAATCAAAAAGTCATTTAGAGATTTGCTGGTTTTTGCTTAGTTTTGGAGAAAATCGCAAAAAAAAGAAACAAAACAAAAATGTTACAGGTAGCGATTATCACCTTTCAAAGTTCGTCAGGCTAGGCAGTGATATGTGTAAACACTTAATGTTATCCTTTACATTATTTTATTTGTTTACATTTTGGCTTCCTTCTAGAATTATAATTCCTAAATCAGTCTTCAGTCAGTTACTAAGATATTTTTGCTTGAATAGCATCAGCCACAATGCCGCATACATATTCTAATGTTGAATACGCTGATATGATTTTTGTGTATGGTTTCTGTAACGTTAATGCTTTAGAAGCTGTGAGGGAGTATGCGCGCCGATTTCCAAATGGAAGAGTGCCTAATCGATGAGTCTTTTTGTTACTTTTAATAGACTAAGAGAGACTGGATCATTCTTAATGCGTAATGAAGGCGACCAATTCCAGGCAGCAATAAGAGCAGATTATCGGAGAAGAAATTATGTCCGACTTTGATAACAATCCTGAGATTAGTATCCGAAGAGCATCTGCTGCATTAGGAATATCGCGGCAAGCAATATGGCGAACTTTGAAAGGTGATAATCACTACCCATACCATCTTCAAAAAGTTCAGAATTTATTACCTCAAGATTATGTCTAGAGATTGAAGTATAGTAACTGGTTTCTTGAAAAAATTCGCGATGATAATTTATTTCCATTAAAAATTATATAGACCGATGAAGCTACCTTTACAAGAGGAGGAATTGGTAATCAAAGAAATTATCATGTATGGGCTCTTGAAAATCCCAGAGCTATTAGAGAGACGGATTACCGGTGGAACCATATTTTTTACCTGAAAGATTGAATGGAATCACATTTACACATTTTTTGGAGAACGACTTTTCTAATTATTTAGATGACATTCCCTTACAACAGAGGATTGAAATGTGGTTCTAACTCGATGCATGTCCAGCTCATTATAGCAGAGCTGCTTGAGCTTGGCCGGATATAAATATTCGACAACAATGGATTGGACGTGGTGGAGTAGTACCTTGGCCACCCATATCACCTGATTTGACACCCATGGATTTCTTCGTATGGGGAACCTTGTTTATTCGGTGTCAATCAACTCAAGAGGCAATTAAGAGACCGAATCATAGATGCAGTGCAGCAAATATCATCATAACAATGTTTAGCTGCAATTTATCAATTATTTATGAGTGCTAGATGTAATGCTTGCATTGGTGCAAGAGGACAACATTTTGAGCAATATTTACATTAAAAAGAACATAACATAAATGTAAATATAAATAAATAAGTATAAAAATGAAAACTTGTTTTGTTTCTTTTTTTGCGATTATTTCTAAAACTAAGCAAAAACGAGCAAATCTCTAAAGGACTTTTTGCCTTAGTTTTTCGGTCCCCTATAAGTTCCTGAAGTTTTGCCATTTAAATTTGGGACACCCTGTGTATATGCATATATATATATATATATATATATATATATATATAAACTATGTAGCAAGCTAATAATATTTTATTGTTGCCTAGAACATTTTGTTATAAATCTTAGATTTAAGCTAAGTTCTTTCTGGGTTGCTAAGTAACTGTTGATTCAGTTTAATTTTTAGTTTATTTTAAAGAATACTTAGATTTATTAAAGACACGTTGTCTAAAACATTTTTATATGTCTGCAGGTGGGCTGGTTCACGTTAAAGAAGAATCTGAGATGCAAGTTGCAGATGAAGGTGAGAAAACGTATTGTATGTGCTATTATATTTTGTTCTTTTTTATGTTTAAGCCTACTTGTTAGTGAAAGCCTTCCTGCTATCTCCATCATTATGGAGAAGTATTAATATTTTTGTTTCTTTTATTTTTTATTTCTATTCTTTATTCTTTATTATTAATTCATTTTTATATTTTTATTTATTGATAAATATCATTTATCAATTTAGCTCAGAATTAAATTTGTTTATAAACTTAAATTTATTTACTTTGTAGGGGTGTATAATAGTCTACTGTTTTTTTAAAGATGTGATGATAAATTATCAGGATTTTCTGTCAAAAGTTTTTTTATTTGGAAAGCCAGTAAAAAAGCTCTCCAAATGAAAAAGTTTTGTCTGAAAATCCGTATAATTTATCATCCTATTTAATTGGTAGCTTTTTTTTCCCATATAGTCATCTAAAATATAGTTTTTTTTTTGTTTGTTTTTTATTTATTGTATTTGTTTATATAAACATTACAATAGAGTCCAATTAAATAATCATACAATCATAAATAATAGTTTCCTGCCTCTACATATTTTTTTAATTTATTAATATATATAATTTTATATTAAGAAATAAGATAAAATTCTTTTTTTAATAATAATAGTGGAGATACATTAATAACAAACATGCATATACATTTATAACAAAAGAATGCATTATCAAAAAAAAAAAAAAAAAAAGAGATTATTAACATCTTCTGTCATAATATTATAACTGTTGCCATTCCAGAATAATTTTATTTTTCCTCCTCCCAATAATCTTATTTGAGAAATTACCCTGACCATGTTTAAATTTGCTCCGAGGGTGAAGTACTTTTCTAGAGCAAAGAATTCTTCTATTTTCTGGTAGGCTGGGGAGTGTGAAGAGCGTTGCATCCTGCATATGTTTCCGTAGCTCCGCGTAGTAGTAATAGTAGTAACTTTGCTATTATTTTAGATGAGTTTTTTTTTTATAGTTCCCCAATCCTGGCTGATCCATAAGCCTTCTTAGCCAATTTCTTTAAATATGCTCTTCACCTGGGTTACCCAGTTGTATTCTGATCTATTAAGTTCAGAGCAATCCAACTTAAGCATCCTATTATAAGGGCGCTTGGGTATTCTGTAGCTAGGCATCTCGATAAGCTTCAGAAGCCATTGCATTGTGATTTTGAAAACATTTACCTTAATCGGAACACGGCTACATTCCAATCGCAGCATATATCCTGGGGTGTTAAAAGGCAAATGAAGCATATTCTACAAAAAGGTCAACTGGAAAGTTTCAATCAAGTCTAGGTAACAGATTGCCCAGATTTGGCTTCCATACAATAAAACGGATAGGCTCATAGCATCAAATATTTTCATTATGGCATCCCATGATTGTGCTTTTGAATTCACCAATAACCTCCCTACTTGCGCCGAAGCCGTATTTCCCTTTGCACACATATCTTTTGGACTCTTAAAAAATATGCCCAAATTATATACTGGAACCCCCAAGTACACATAAGATTGTACACACTCACTTTCGTCACCTTTATATGAAAAAGTTATCTTTCTCTTTTTCCCATCCTTCTTAAATTCAAAAAATTTTTATTTTATTTTATTAAGAATTAGATGGTTTTCTAAACAATAATTTTCCAAGGATCTTAGTATTTTCTGAATTCCCAGAGGAGAATCGGAAGGGAAAACAAAATCATCTGCATACTCCAGATCTATTATATCTTCTTTATCATCAATACTAATGTAATGCCTCATATATTGTTGTTATGGTCCTAAGTCATCAATATATGTAGATATAAAAAAGATTGGCAGAAAGGCTCTCGCTTGAAGAATACCTTCAGTAATTGGCACTGGTTTGCTGCTTTCTAGTTCGGTTTCAATGTCGAGTTCAGCCTCATTATAGAAGTTTCTTATTATATTGATGAATTTTCGGCTGATACCTTTGTTATACATTTTGTTGAATAAGATTCCATGTGATATTTTCTCAAAGGCCTTCGAGAAATCAATAAAAAGTTCAAAAACCTTTCTTTTGTTTAGTCTAATTTGTAGATGGACCAGAGAGACAAGAGAGAATATTCCATCTATGCACCCTCTACCTTGTCTAAATTCATTTTGGTTCTCTCTTAATATATAGTTAAATTCTATCCAGTTACTAAGCCTATTATTAATAATTTGTGTGATAATCTTAGCGACACAGCTAACTAATGAGATACCTCTACTAATTTTCGTGCTTAATATTAGACCAAGAGGTGGGAGTAAATCCTTTTCAAGTATTTTAATACAAATTTAAAAAACAATTTTGGAAATCTAGGGGTAAATTCTTATAAAAATCATTAGGTATTGCATCTGGTTCTGGTGCTTTGTTAGGCTTAAGGCCCGATGCACATGGACGACACTTTTTTGCGATGCGGACTATAAGCCAGGTCAGGGGTACCTGGAGTATAATGGTAAATCCGGTCAGTCCATTGTACTCCAGGTACCCCTGACCTGGCTTATAGTCCGCATCGCAGAAAAGTGTCGTCCGTGTGCATCGGGCCTAATACTGTTTAAGACTCTCTGTAGCTCAGACAATGTGATAGGGGAGTCAAAGTGGGGGTGGAATACATCATATATGTCAATTATTGTTTCCTATTTTTGGGCATATAAACTTCTATAATATTGCTCCCATGATTTCATATCAATAGTACTTTGAGATGTTCCTTTCTTTTGAATAATCTGACTACCTTCCAAAAATCAGATGAGTTTTTGACATTTCATGTCTTTGGTCAAAGAGTCAAAATATTTTTTTCCTTATTGTATAGTTAATTTATATACTTTTCTTTGACTAACAAGAGATGAGACAGTTTCAGGATTTTTTATTTTGCTTATATTTCTTTTTCTCCTCTCTGCGCACTCATGATCCAACAAGCATCGAATTCACAGAAAGAAAGAAGCTGTGAGTTCATTTCATTAAAATCATCTGTATAAGGGGGTTCATATGGCAGTAGCATTCTCTTAAAAATTTCACTTTTTGATTTTTCTCACTTGTTCTTTACTTCCATTTTAACATGGGTTTGATTCAAACGTACAAATTCCTGAGAGGCCATTATATTTAAAGAGAGAGTACTAATAAAGTGATCAGAATGGCCACATTCATTTGTAACACAGAAGTCTTTGATCAATTCCAGACCAGCTTAATTCGTCCATACTAGGTCCACAATACTTGAGTCATTTGGCCCAAAGTAACAAAATTGTGCAGGCAAATCACTGGGAGCTCTTCTGTTTATAACATAGTAACCACAACTGCTCATTATATCTACCAAAGCCCTACCTCTGGTGTTTACCGTCTAAACTTTTTTTAATTCATTCATCTACAGTAATTCACAGTCCTCAAATATTTGCTCATCACTTTGGTTTAGATCTCCAATTCTGGAGTTAAAATTTCTAAAACATTGTTATATATCTGCAGGTGGGCCGGTTCATGTAAAAGAAGAATCTGATTTGCAAGACGATGGTGAGAACATTTATTTATACACCATTCCATTTTGTTTTTTTGTGTAAGCCTATTTGTTCATGAAAGCCTTTGTGATATATCCATCAATTTAAAGAAATATTAATGTTTTATGTTTATTTCAAATAGCATTAATTCAGCTCAGAATAAAAATATGAAATTAATGCAGTGATTATTGCTAGAAATTTAACCATCATTTGATTTTGCTTCAGTTTCCAGAATCGATATCAAAGAAGAAGAGAGGGGGCAGATTTATTATGGTGAGGAAATATTGAATTGATATTAAACCTGTTTGCATTTTTATTATTATTTGTTTCATACATAAGAAGGTATATTACTCTTGTTGGGGACCATAATTGGTCATCCAAGATTTATTCATTGGGTGCCCAATATGTGGGAATTGCAGGAATTATACAAAAAAATTTCCTGCAGGAATTCTGAGGTAATTTTTAATTTCAAACCTTTAATATCTTTAATCCGTAATTTTTTTAAATATCTTTCTTAATTGGATGAATAAAAATTACAGTCAATGTAGGAGCCCGTTTTGTAATCTCTTTAAAGATATTACCTTCTTAATACTAATAATACTAGCCGCTTTCGGTCTAGTATAGATGTGTATCAATATCTTAAACATTGTTGTTTTGATATCGACAATTGTTTAGTCAGTAAAAATTATGATGTTTGATATACATTCAATAAAGACCGAAGAATTAGAATTAGAAATAGAAAATAGAATAGAAGAATATGACCGACTGAAAAAATATAGGGTTTTTTTTTTTTTTTTATTATTTAATTAGAAGATAAAAGATTCGACCACGGCCGGGAATCAAACCCAGGTCCTCTGCATCTATGTTACAGTGCTCTTACCACTGACCAAACCATGGGGCCACCCCCAACTATGTCCGTACCTTCCTCTTTCCACCCACCAGGTCTCGTCACATTTTAGCAAAGTACCGGGGGGGGGGGGGTGAGGTTTTGCTATGGTTAGCTCAGTGGTAAGAGCGCTGCAACATAGATGCATAGGACCCCCACGGTGCTTCCCCACAATGTAGCGAGAACTGGTGGGTGGGATCGCAGAAGTGAAAGATTCAAATATGGTTGGGGCAGCCCAACGGTTAGCTTAGTGGTAAGAGTGCTGAAACGTAGATGCAGAGGACCTGGGTTCGATTCCCGGCCCTGGTTGAATCTTTTATCTTCTAATTAAATAATTTAAAAATTATAAATTAATTATCTTACACAATTGATTAAAGAACAATATAGGTTTTCTTGTGTTGTTGCTAAAAATCTCTTTTAATCAAATGTTATATGTAATTCCACCTAGTTACACTGTCTTGAACAAGTTTTTTTTTCCAAGAATTTTCTCTGTTATTAATTTAAAAAAATAGAATTGAAATGGCTGAAACAGCGATGTTTTTGGGTGGCCTGATTTAGATGTGACAATAATAATGAAGGCATAACGAATCCGAAGATTTGATGCCGTCACGACAACTCATTCTCTGCACACCTCTATCCACCGACTGCCATCCAGACCCAACTTTGACAGATCTATCTTCACCCAATCCTCCTACCTCTGGACTACGCCTCGGGATTTTCCCATTCGGATAGAGAATCTCCTTGTTTCATTCCAGAGCGAACCTCGAACTTCTTAGAAAAATAACTACGTATTCTTACTTTATGTTTCGACATGTTTTGCCCAAACACATTTTTAGTAAAATTACTAACTTTTTTGGTATTCCCTGCTCGACGAGAATATTATACAACTTTTGGTGGTTAATCGATTCATGCCTTTTTGAAATCAATTAAAAGCTGATGTACTGATGAAAAGCTGATTCTAATTTTTTCTCGTAACATTTGACGGAGAGAGAATATTTGGTAACCTGACAATTCCCTCAGCATTTTCAGTGATTTGACTAGTCAGGATTAGCGTTAATATTTTATAGTAAACAGGAAGGAGCGAGATTCCGCGATAGTTATTGCAATCTGTCTTTGATCCCTTTTTGTGAATCGGAGTAAGAATAGATTATTTCCAGTCATCGGTTTTTTTTTTATTCCTAGACCTTTTTTACCAAAATATTTATTTTATAGATCCCAGCTATTCCGCATGCCTGAAGAACTGAAACATTTGAAGAAAGTTTTTAATCTTATAGGCTGAAAGTAGACTACAACTGTGAACGTCTGCCTCCTCAGATTCGTTACTATCAAATTTTATAGGTAAACAGAATCGAAATTTCCGGACTTTTTTCTATCATAACTCGAAAACAATTTATTGCAGAGAAAATTTTGTTCCTTTGCAGAGAAAATTGTCTTCTTTCACTTACCTATACATCAAATATTTCGACTTCCGTATTTCAACGGATATACATGTTTTGGGGTCCCCGAGTCCAAATAACCAAGTCCTGCAAAATGGTGTGTGTGTGCGTGTGTGTGTGCGCGCGTGCGTGTGCGTGTGTGAACAGACTAGCTCAAAAACTATAAACTGTACGAACCTGAAATTTGGTATATGTATTGTAATTTCTTTTGAATAAATAATCAATCTTCTTTCTAAGTACTTGATATCTTCAAGGGATGCCAAAAATGTAATGTCCTGATTGTCTTCACTGATTCTAATGTGTGTTTGGATTACTCTTGTGGCTAAGTAAATGAATCTCTTTTCAAAAATCTTTCTATAAGACAAGGGTGCAATCAACTCTGAACTATTTTTAGTGGGATATCTCGCCAGAGCTACGCTGCCTTATTAGTGAGACAAGGTTATTTTCAAGGGATAAGCATGGACCTTGTCCGCTCCAGGGTGCAGTCTAAGCGAGAATAAATATTCCAGGATATATTCAGAAGGAATTCTTGCCAGAGCTACGCCGTCCTAGTGAAAAAGGTGACTTCCTAGAGACATGCATGGACCTTAATCACTTAAGGGCGCTATCTAAGCGAGGGTGAGAGGCTCAGTGGAATATCCTGCCAGAGCTATGCTGTCCTATATCAGTGAGACAAGGTTATTTCCAAGGAATAAGCATTGAACTTGTCATACCAGGACGCTATCTAAGCAAGACTTCCAGCTGAGTTAAGGACTTCCCAATCTTAGCCCTACACCTGAGGGGACCCAGCCCTCAAATGCAGCAGTGTAAGACACAAAGCAGTACCCAGGACACCAGTCCTAATTACTGCTCTGTTAAGGGAGAAAGGATTGTAGGAGAAGGTTTTAAATAAAATGACGATAAACTGGGAAATAGTCCAGGAAGATGTCTGGCACTAGCAAGGGAGACCTCATAGCACGGCAGGAGACCAAAGTCTGATTGGACTGAAAAACAGGGGGGGGTATTTATACCCTAATTTGTTACTACTTGTTAGAACTACTTTTTCTAGATAATGCTGCCGCCTTACACCAAGTTAGATAGGGCTGACATCTTCAAGGCTTAATTTATTACTTTTTATGATTTTACAATCCATTATTTTAAAAATAATGAACAAAAATGCAAAATCATTCTTTAACAATTACGTTTTTTAAAAAAATAATACTCTATGTTTTGGTAGGAGCTTCTGGTTCTGACCACAAGATGGCACCTCATTAGACATTGTTTACATTTAGCAAGTTTTACATTACAATAGGTTGCATTTAAATTCTTCTTAAATACTTCCTAGTGTTTAAAGTACAGTTAATGATTTAAATTTTTACATTGAATTGCTCAAAACAGTCAAATAAAACTAAGGATTTTTTACATTCATTCCCTATTCTTCCTTGATTAGTGATTATTTACATTAACCTGAAAAAGAAATTCTCCATTACAAAAGAAAAACAAATTATTGATGAGGTGATTACTATTTACCTTTTAATGAAACCAAAAACTCCTAAATATCAAAACCATTTACAAGTTAATATCAACCTTTAGTTAATATCAACCTTTTCGATCGATCTTTATTAAATCGAAAGAAATTTAAATATTTGATTTTCTTAGGTTGCCGAAATTTTCAAAAGCCAAACCGTCATAAGTTCAGTGCTTGCGGTTCATGGGAGCCTAAGAGTGTTGTTAAGAGCCTAAGCCCAATATTAAATGAATGAATTTTATTGAAATAGACAGTGAAAATGAGCTTGCATGTGTATTTTTCGCGTTCGAGGCAGTCATCTCTCAGGTACCGAAATAACTAACACAAATATTGTGTATTGTATTTCCCAATTAATGAAAATTTTCCAGTGATACTTTCCCCATACAGACATTACATTATTTAACAAATAAGTTGAAATTTCAATGTTTGCTGATGTTCATCCATCAATAAAAACTGCAAAATAAAAGTTGATATCTCCCAGAAACTATCTCTTTGTATGAAAGTCCCCGCTAAATGCTACCCCACTAGAATTAGTTCAATAATTAAAATATTACCTCTAATGTTCAAACAAAACTAAGGACTATTCAATTTACAAAAACATTAATACTGAAATTTACAGTGACTTCTTAAATTCTTCAAATAAAAAATCATATGAGCATTGTTTACATTCTAAAATAAAATATAATAGACTTTGTGTTGACATCAATTTTTAGTGTCTACCTAAATATATTACAGTATATGCCCGCGATATGACTGCAAAATTTCATCAAAATTGGTCGACTTAGGGGGTACTTTATTTCATTACTTTTATCCCATTTTTACATTTTTTTTCCGATTTTCTCAAAAATGGCTTTCACGATTTTGATAAAACTGGGTATATGATGTGTGTATATGCCCGCGATATAACAGCAAAAATTTCATCAAAATTTATCAAACGGAGGGGGCACCTGATTTCATAACTTTTTCCCCATTTTTACGTTTTTTTCTATTTTCTCAAAAATAGCTTTAACGATTTTGATTAAACTCTTCATGTTTAATGAGAATCAATTATTCTTTAATATCAGGTAAGTTTTATCATTATTAAAATATTCTGAGGGGGCTTAAATAGGGAAGGGGCCTTTTTTTTTTTCTTTTCCAATGAAGTACCTTTGTTTTTATTTATTTGGAAAAATTATCTGTCTCTTATCTCGGCTAAAAATAATTAGTGGCTAAATATAAAAAATGAAAAATATCAAGTAAACATATACAGGAGAAAAAAAAAAAATATTCCATCAACTCATAAAACAGGTTGAGCCCACGTTTGCGCAGCACGCATTTAATGAAAGACTACTGTTTATATTTAAAGATGTTCTGTTCATTTAATGGAAATTATTTGTTTTATGGTAACTATATGAAGTTTGCATCAACCACATAGAGAATTATGAAATCAGACGACTTGGAGTATTATGCTTGCATTGCCGAATTATCACAAGTAAAATCTTTTATTTAATAATAAATAAAAAAATTAGTGTACTTTAAAGAGCTAATACAAACAAAATAAGTTAATGAATGTGAAAAAATGTGTGACTGAGAAATGGCATTTAACAAAACATGTTAAATTCTAATCCAAAGTAAGTTGGTTAGTGAAAGTTGTGTGTTGTGCGCAACGAACCAGATTTTGAAAATAAAAGAGCATAATTTATCATTGATTGAGTTCCTCAAGTCTTTTCGCCAAAACCGATTACCAATTCAGCAAAGGTCTGCAATTTGAAGAGGGCTAATAAAAAAAACATGTTACTGTTTTAAAAAGAACACAATTGTCGCTGCAATGAATTCTTTTCGAGTTAAGTTCGAAAAATTGAAAAAAGTTCAAAAACTTTGATTTTGTATGCCTATAAAATTTTTCAGCAACTGATCTGAGGTGACAGATGTTCACTTTTTTCATCTATTAAATGAATACTTGCAGCCTATAGATCAAAAACTTTCTTCAAATCAGACAAATTTTTGGCCCTCAGTTCCAAATTAGTTCAATAGGACTATTATCTGTTTCTGCTGCTATATGTGATTTTAATTTTCCAATGGCCATTTCAACTTCCTCTTTACTCGGTTCTACTATTAATGGTTCAGCACTCTGATATTCTGAAGGAGATGATAAACTATTATTTTCCGTATTTCAAAATATTGAAATAATCCTTGAACCGGCTTAATAGGTCTATAGGTTTCATTAGGATTATTTAACGCTTCTTATTTATCATCTTTTCTTTCTTGCACTTCCTCAAACCACGGTTTATTCCTTTTTCCAAGACACAAGTTACCGATATCTTTAATAATATTCCCGATACCTTCCCATAACTTGTCAATGTCTTCGTTATCCTCATCAGAAAATTCTAAAGCCTCAAACCTATTTTTGACTTACAGCTCAATATTTTTGACTTATAGCTCGAACTGTTTTCCAATAGTCAGAATTTTTAATTTCCTCAAATTAAAATTATCACAATAGAAACCAATTTTCACGATTACTAATTCATCATCTGACCGGCATTCGGCCCCACGATATGATCTAACATTAATTATCAATATTTGGCCACCTATGTTGAACCAAGATGTGATCGATTTGATTACAGATTTGCTAATCCGGTGACGTCCAAGTATATTTGTGTATATGTTAATGTTTAAACGTAGTACCTTTGATTATTAAGTTTTTCAAGATGGCAAAATTTATTAATCGTTTTCAGTTATCATTGCTACATTCATGTAAACTTCCTTTACTGATCGTAGGATAATATACTTGTTCCCTCCCTACCTTTGTGTTTGCGTCTCCCAGAATATTTTTCATATAGCTTCGCGGTAGTTTATCATAAACCGATTCTAGTTTTTCATAAAATTCGTATTTAACTTCATTGTCACTATTTTCAGTTGGTGCATGTATGTTTATCAACACACTTTTAAACCACCGCCTCTGAAATATATATATTGATAACCTATCTCTGTAAAATTGAATGAATTACTACATTTAGGTCGATTTTATTTATTTTGGACCAAAAAACGAACACTGGAAATATGATGCGCAAAAGTGCCACAAAATTTTGAATCCAATGATAGCACATTTGAGCACGACAGGACCTTATAATTCATGAGAAACTGATTTGTTGGCTTTGTGAAATAATATATGTGGGATTATTATGATTTTAAAATTATGTTCTGCTCTTCCCTTATTTCTTGATTATCCTACAGATAGCAGCAGCTTATTGAATTTGAATAACCATTTAATTGGTAACTTCTCTTAAAAAAGTATTTAAGTTTCTTTAGCCGCTTTTAATTAGTTTCATGCCTACAGGTGGTGTCACGCACGTGAAACAAGAGGAACTACTTCTTCCAGATGAAGGTGCGTTACATCATTTTTAATAATAATAAGAATAAATTTAAATCAACTATATTGCTAAACTATGAGCATTTTTAAAGATTTTTCTTAATACATAAATTTTTTTCAAATGTTAACCCTTTAATGGCTCTGGACTAGAACGGAAAAAAGACGTTCCCACAAGCGGAGGACGAGATTACTCATGGTGAGCCCCGGCCCCAATAGAGGAAGACAGTATATCTCACAATCATTTCTCACTTATTTAACGTCCCCAGCTTCACATGAGATAACTTGTCATGACTGAGGCACCTTCTAGCGGATCCTCAGAGACTTAATAAGTACATCTAGTGGCCACTAGGTTGCAGGGTTTTCTCTATTGGGGAATTATTTGTTCAACCGTTATTCATTTCGAGTTCTAGACACTCTGAGCAATAGTCCTCTGCTTTTATCCCTCTTTTTTATTTCGTTAGTATTTCGCTAGTTTTGGTGTTGCTTTCGTCATGTCGCAGAAGTTGTTCACTAAGCAGAATAAAATTATTGTAATCTTGTTCATTATTACCGTCATAAATTACGTAATCATTCATTACAATCGATAATCCAGCATTTTAATTTATTGAAATAATGATGAAGGTATTATATAATCATGGAAAGTAAATAAAACATTAAGAAATAATTCTAACAGATAATGAGGAGTTGAAGAAGTTGAGGCAGTTAGCGGCGGAGAGTGGCTTTCACACCTTAGCTCGTGGAGGGTAACAGCCGGCATACCCGCCTAGCTTCTCAGTGCAACTTTCGTCCGGAGTCCTTAGCTGCTAAAGGGTTAATCGGAATACAATTGAATTTATATTACTTGTAGTGATTATTGGAATATCGAGAAATATTATTATTTTATGTAATCAGGATGGTGGAAGATAGTTAACCGTAGATATAATGAACAGGAAATAGGGGGTATGATCAAAACAAATTGCACAGATTTGTGAGTTTACATATTTTATTGTAGCCGACGTTTCGACCCAAATTTTAGGTCATTGTCAGGGCTAAATGAGAATAACCAATCAGAGAAATAATATCAACAAATATTAAATGTATGTGAAACATTAAATAAATTAGATAAAAATAAACATATTTTTATTTTAGAATTTAAAAATTATAGTTATTAAAGTAAGACCATGATAAAAGTAATAAATGAAAATGGGATAAAACTCAAAATAGCATATCTGAGGTAATATGGAGTAATATTGCACTCTAGGTGAAGGTATAATAAGATTACAATGGTCTGTAGCAATGAAGCCTAAGTAAATAAGAAGAAATGTAGTCTACAATATAGCCGTAAAAGGTAATGAGGAGTTGATGATGAGGTCAAGGAAAGGGAGAGTAATATTTGTTTATATAATTTCTCCTGGTTGGTTGTTTTTTTTGATTTTTCTTTTTTAGCCCTGATGATAACCTAAAATTTGGGTCGAAACGTCGGCTACAATAAAATATGTAAATCTAACATATATGTGCTACTTATTTTGACCGTACCCCTAACCATTTCCAGTTCATTATTTTATGTAGTTTATTTTCATTTATATTTATTTACTTTTGAAGAAGGTTATCATTCCCAATGTTGTAAATAATTTTGTTCATTTCTTCTAAAATACCAGACTCAAGGTTAACTAATAAAAGGTCTATTGTAATTATTTATATAAAAAAAATTTGCATTAGATGTCTTCTTTAACAAATAAACATTTATTCGATTCTATTCTACTAAACACAGGAAATGTTCACTTTTTAAGTGATAAGATGCAGATTCTCATTATGTTTTCTCTACCATTTGTCTGACAGAAAGATTTCATTTTCTGTGGATCTAAAATTCCTAAAGCCACATTGGTAGTCTCCACAATTTTTTTTCTTTCCATACTACTAGCTTTATACCTTTTTTTTTTTTTTTTTAAACATTTCTTTGTAGATCTATTCCTCTTTAGTGCAGTTTATTATTATTATTATTATTGTGTATCTTGGGTTATCATTGCACAGTGATGTAAAACCCTGAAAAGCTGGCCAAAAGTTAAAAAATAAAGTTGAAAATTTAAACGATTAGGTTGGATAGACTGATATTTCAAATTTATAACGGCATAGTTAAAAAGGGTCTATTGTGTATACTTAGCGGTTATAATCAAATGCTACAGTAACCTTCGCAAGAGTAACAGCTGAAACAGACGAGAAAGAAAAATAACGTTGTTTTGAAATATTTGTAGAAATTCTTACAGTCCACCTTTTTAAATTCTGGAAAATGAATTCTTCTGTTGAAAGTAACTAGAATATTATTATATAATACCCAAACAATAATAATAATACATAAATTAATACTTTAAAATTATTTAGAGTGAAAAATTACATGCGAATGTTTTAGAAAATTAGGGAAAAAGTTATGATTCTGCAACAAACTTTAGTTTAAATTGTAGTTTATACTATTGTTTAATAAAAGAAAAAAAAAAAAACAGATGCCAATAGCTGCCATTATGATTTTGCGGTAAGTTTTTGTAAAAAAAATTACAAACACGTGTTAAAGTATATTAAAAAGAAGATGCTTACATTTTTCATTTTTTAAACAACTGGTAAACTATTTTGTAATTAACAAAATCCATATCAAAATAAACTGTTTTTCATATGAAAATTATTTCCATAAAATAATTTATTAATTATTTAAAATAGGATGTCCTATTTTAAATAATGCATTTGGTAGCTTCTCTGTAATGAATTGTAGAGAAAAGTTTTTCATACAAAAGTTGGATTCTTTCAATGGGTAAATAAGATAATGTCATTTGTATATCCTTAATTAGTTGTTTAAAAGGTGAATTTTACGTAACATTTTTTAAACTAAACATCCTGTTTTCCATTTACTAATAATTACCTTAAATAATAATTATTGTTTAATAAAATATATGTTTTTATTTCTATTAATAAATCTCATGAAAAATAAACTTTTTGTTTAAAAAACATTAATTATTTTAATTTTTGTGAAATTTTAATATTTCAGATTCTGCTGATAATAATAACATGATTGGTCTATTGAGAGAGGAGATTTTTAAGCTAATAAAGGATAACTTAAATGATAATGCAACTGTTAATTATAAAAAAATTGAAGAATTTATGTCTAATAAATTAAAACGTTCGTTTAGATTATCAAATAATACGAAACCAGTGATACGCAAATTATTACACAATTTCACATCAAAATGGCAAGAAGTTAAAAGGACAGAAAAAATATTTTTTAACAAATATCATGAATGGCTAAGCGTTTTCGTTTGTCTGTATAATGTTAAAGATTTATCTACCCCACAGAAGAACCGTTCAGGTCGTCCTAATTCTGATTCAAAGCTCTTTCACTTGTAACTGAACAGAAATTACCACAAAGGCAATATCAGGGTTTAAGAAATGTCAGTTTAGAAAATAATTGTAAATTATATCCGCCATATAGAGAAGTATTAATAGCTAAGCGTAAATGTTATCCTGATAAATCAAGCATTATTGTAACTGAATGCAGTGCAGAAGTAACACTGCTGGCTTTTTTATACCATGCGGTTGAACAAATTTTATCGACTCAAATGGATTTCATTCAGCTTGAATTCTGAACAATGTAACTTGACTTTGATTTGCAATTGGGGTTGTGATGGCACCTCTGGTCAAAGTATATGTAAACAAAAATTCAGGGATGATGAGGGAAGCCAATCAGATGCAAATATTTTTTTTTTACTTCATTTGTTCCACTCCAAATCATATTTGAAAATTAAATAACAAATGAAAACATCTGGTGCGTGCGCCCAACACACAACTTTCACTTACCAACTTACTTACTTACTTAAATTAGAAATTTATGTGTTTCGTTAATTGCCACTTCTCAAAGACACATTTTTCCACATTCATTTCTTATTTTTGTTTTTATTTGCTCTATAAAAAACACTATTTTTTTTTTTATTATTAAATAAAAGTTTTTACTTCTTATAATTCAGCAATGCAAGCATAATACACCACGTCGTCTGATTTTATTATTCTCTATGTAGTTGTTGAAAACTTCATTTACCATGAATTAAATATAATTTCCATTAAATGAAAAGAACGGCTTTAATTATGAGCAATGGTCTGTCATTAAAGTCATTCTCCACCGCATGCAGGTGCTCAACGTATTTTATGAGTTGACGGAATATTTTTCTTTTTTTCACCTTTATATGTTTACTTGATTTTTTTTCATATTTCATATTTAACCATTTCTTATTTTTAGGCGTAATGAGAGACAGTTAATTTTTCCATATAAACAAAAACAAGGGTACTTTACAGGAAAACAAAAAAGGCCCCTTCCCCATTTAAGCCCCCTCAGAAAATTTTAATAACGATAAAGCTTACCTGATATTAAAGAACACCTTATTTTCATTAAACATGGTGAATTTGATCAAAATAATTAAACCCGTTTTTGAGATATTTTAAAGAAAGCTATAAATTGGATAAAAAGTTATAAAATAAAGTGCCCCCTCTGTTTGGCCAATTTTGATGAAATGTTGGCTGTCACATCTTTGGCATATACATACATCAAATACCCAGTTTGATCACAATCGTGAAAGCCGTTCTTGAGTAAATAAAAAAAGCACGTGAAAAAGATACAAAATTTATTAAGTAAAGTGCCCCCTGCGGTTGATCAATTTTGATGAAATTTTTACAGTCATGTCTCGAGCATATTAATACATCAAATACTAAGTTTAATCAAAATCCGTTAGAGCCGTTTTTGAGAAAATCCAAAAAAACGTAAAAAGTTATGAAATAAAGTACCCCCTCCCTTTGATCAATTTTGATGAAATTTTTGCTGTCACATCGCGGGCATATACATACACTAAATATCCAATTTCAGGTTCGCACGGTTTATAGTTTTTGAGCTAGTCTGTTCACATACACACAGACACACACACACAGACCATTTTGCGGGACTTGGTTATTTGGACTCAGGGGACCCCAAAACGTGTATTTCCGTTAAAAACCGGAAGTCGAAATTTTTCACGATCGCAATACTTTCCTTACTATATATTTCATATATACGTAAGTGAAAGTAAAAATTGTCGTATGGAAAAATCCAAGATCTTCATCTCCTCAATTTTGAAGGCCAATTAAAATTGAATTTTTGTACGAAAGTATGGCACCCACAAGACAAGTTGAATATATTAAAGAACAAGAGACAAAGCTTACACCGTTTGAGATTATCATGGATGTAAAAGAAATATCAGTTTCTTATAAACTTGCATTAACGATGGTAGATGGCAAAGTTTGTAATGCAATTGCCAAAACTGCATCTACTAAACGTTGCTATTTCTGCTAATTAACATCAATATATTTTAATAATATCGATGAAATTTCATAGAAAGAGATACAGCAAGATAATTTATCATTTGGATTGTCTACACTACACATGTGGATTCGCTTGCTTGAATGCTGTTTACATTTATCTTATAAACTCGATATTAAAAATGGCAAGTGTGAAGTAATGAAGATAAAGAAAAAATAGAGAATAGAAAAAAGTGATCCAAAAAAATTTCCGCCAACAATTAGGACTTATTATTGATCAACCAAAGCCTGGATTCGGTAGTACAAATGATGGGAATACTGCTCGACGATTTTTTAAAAATTCATCTGTTTCTGCTTCTATAACAGGCGTTGATGAAGATTTAATTATAAAAATGTCATATTATATTGCAAGTTATTTCAAGTGGTTATGAAATTAATTTAATTAATTAAGGAAAAATATCTGAAGATGCGCAAGAATCTTATAATAAATATTTTTAAATAATTTATTTTTTGAAGAGAAAATATAAAAGCTCCGCTAGAAGTCGAACCCGGGTCTCCCGAGTGACATGCGCGGATGCTAACCACTGCACCACAGAGCTCGGCTCCAAGAAGAGCCAATCCTTCCTCTTCACTGATACCTACTCCCCCATCTCGAAAATTTTGCGAGTAGTAACGGGAGATGGACAATTTTTGGTATTTATTGACATACGTCAATTTTAAATTATTTTATATTAATCTGATCTTAATTGTGGGTGACTACCATTTTTAAATCATTTTTAAATAATTTATTTTTTGAAGAGAAAAGATTTGGCTCTGCCGGGAGTCGAACCCAATTTTTGTCCAAAAATTGTCTACCTCTCATTACTACTCGCGAAATTTGTGAGACGGGGGGAGTAGGTATCAGTGAAGAGGAAGGATTGGCTCTTCTTGGAGCCGAGCTCTGTGGTGCAGTGGTTAGCATCCGCGCATGTCACGCGGGAGACCCGGGTTCGACTCCTGGCGGAGCCAAATCTTTTCTCTTCAAAAAATAAATTATTTAAAAATGTTGGTCACTCACAATTAAGATCAGATCAATATAAAATAATTTAAATTTAAAATTAAATAAAATACAACTAATTAAAATACAATTAATTAAATTGTTAGTTAATTGTTAAATTACAATTAATTAAAATTTACAATTTAATATAAATTGACATATGTCAATAAATACCAAAAATTGGACAAAAATTGTCCATCTCCTGTTACTACTCGCATTATTACAAATTTGCGAGATGGGGGAGTAGGTATCAGTGAAGAGGAAGAATTGGCTCTTCTTGGAGCCGAGCTCTGTGGAGACCCGGGTTCGACTCCCGGCGGAGCCAAATCTTTTCTCTTCAGAAAATAAATTATTTAAAAATGGTGGTCACCCACAATTAAGATCAGATTAATATTTTAATAAATACATTAAAAGATATGGTGAAGACTTGACGCGAAAATGCAGGAGAACAAAGACAATCGAGGATCTTTTTTTACGCTTATGAGTGGCATCTGATCACTTTGTTTAAACTTTAAGAAAGTTGCCTAAAAAAATTGAAATTATTATCACCAGAAGCAATAGAATTATTAATTTCACCCAACAATTTACACGCCTAATGATGACGCATGTCTGCGTCTTCTCTTTCGATGATAAATTCTTATGATTCTGAAACAAGTTTTTATGATTCAACCGATGATGACGAATAACTCTTTTATTGTATGTAAAATGATATTTTAATATAAAGATTTGTTTTCTGCAGTTTAATTTTTAAATAAATGAATAAAATTTTTAATATTTAATTTTAAAAATGTTATCTTATTTTAATTTTTTAATTTTCTGAATTATTGTATTTTAATTATTTTTTTATTTTATTTATCTTAACTTTTTCAAATCTTTTTTTTTAAATAACAAAAATTCTACTTGATAAATTAAAATATAAGGAAATATCACTCATAATGTCATTAAAAGTGTTACAAGAGAAAATAAAAAAAAAAAATTGTTTTTAAATTAACATTTATAAAAACTTTATTTTTTTATATTTAAAAAATTATGCTTTTGTTGAAAATAGTTGAAATAAAAATGTTTATATCAACTGTAATTTAAAATAGCTGTAATTCTCCAATTATTTTCAAGTATATATGTTTGTCACATTGAATCCGCCATTTTTTTTTTCAATTTTGACTTCAGATTTGTAATCACCGACCTCAAAACCTTTATGTACTAAGTTTCATACAAATTGAATAACGTTTTCATATTTTTACCCGCTTTTAGGGATCTTGCATTACTGTGCATTGTGTCGTGTGGTGAGTAGGGTAGAGCGGGGCTGGTTGGCACAGGGGGTAGGTTGGCATTTGGCTTACAGTTTCTGTCACACCTGTTGTGAAGGCACTACCATCGTAAAATGTGACCCGCTCAACCTTCGGAGTCTTTTCCTGAGGTTTCAGTCCGATGCTAAGAGTGTAGAGAAGAGTTTGCTTCATAGATTGATTTTGCAACATGTAAGTAAATTTTAACATTTTCAGTAAATTTGGTTTTTCAAGCATAGCAAAACATTTGACTCCAATTCTGTACACAAAGCCCCAAACTCCTTTAAAAAACCTAACCTTCCAATTAACCAGTTTCTTGTTTGGTTGTTCTCCCCTGTCCTGGCGTCCATCTTTCATATGATCTCTCCTGTGGGGTTAGTTGGCTTTCTTCAACTGGGGTTTATTGGGGCAGTGGCGAATATGTTGATGTGGACTATGGGGGCAAGACGTACCCAGGAATCGTGACTGCAATTGATGATACAGATGTATTAGTCAGATCAATGGAAAAGAAGCCCGAGTTTTGGTCATCTCCAAAAAAGAAAGATAAAATATGGGTACCCCCTCGCTGATGTTGTTAAAAGAATTCCACTACCGATACTGATCTGTGATGCCAAAAAAACATTCTTTATTGATTTTTGAGGACTGGTAAGTATTTAAAAAGGAGTTATTGTTCGACTAAGAATATTTATCATACCTAAAGTTTTACAAGATGTGCTGAATCCGTTTTGTTTTATGAAAAATATTTAAATTGTTCTAACGCAATGATGCTTCTAAGCCATTACATTTTTCTAACTTGTGCTGTTTGAAATATTATATAATTTTGTTCAATTGAAATAAATGCAGACATATGGTAAAATGCAGCCATTTGTCATTCCATTCCCTTAAAAGCTGTAAAAAAACAATTCAAAATTATACCATTATAGTGCAGCTTTTAATAACAATAATATGTGTCAGGCAGTACTTGAATGAGATGGCTAAACAACCTCACCTTCTAGGCCAACCTTCCCCACACAGGGGGTTAATTGGCATAGTCTGGCTTGACGAATTTTTAAATTTTCTATGATAATAGTATTAAATATTACGAGTTGAAAAATATGCTTGAAGTACTCTAATGCTTAAAGTTTACAGTGGTATACACCCTATTGGGATTATATTAACAGGAATGACTCAACAATCAAAAAAGTGAAAACTGTTGCCAAACAACCCCGCTCTCCCCTATATTATGTTATTATTTCTCTATTTTTTCTTCTCTGGATGTATTTCTTTTTTACTTATCTCTTCTTTACCTCTTTGTACTTCCCCACCTCCTTAAGTGACTTTACATCTTCTGGTTGTGATATTTCAGAAGAAAAAAATTGACCATTATAGTTGAATCAAATAGGACATTATTTAGGTATTGTCCTTTTAAACTTTCACTCCTAACTTAACCGATTGCATTTAACCTAATTGCAGTATTACCCAAAATTGTAGGAATGTTTGTACAACATGTAACATGAAGAACTTTTAAAAGATGTTATTAGTGAAAGGACTCACAAAGAAGGCAAGGTTTACTAAACCATTCAAAAGACTAAAAAAGAAGTGAAGACGGAATGCAAAATATAAGTATCTTTCCCATTAAGTATCCGTCACAGGGAAGTTTCACTTTATTTTATAAAACAACCAATCAACTCATTCTTATTTTAATTTTTAAAAACCTTCTATTACAATAAACTAAATTTTAACATAATTTAT
Organism: Aelia acuminata; assembly: GCA_911387785.2. Classification (NCBI taxonomy): domain Eukaryota; kingdom Metazoa; phylum Arthropoda; class Insecta; order Hemiptera; family Pentatomidae; genus Aelia; species Aelia acuminata. The sequence goes on from OU426982.1 coordinate 8,155,962, forward strand.
TGCTTATAGGTCTGAACGATAGTTGCCATAGAGGTGAAGAGGGCAGTCAATGCTCTCACAGTAATTATAAATCAGCAAAATCTGGGAGTATGAAAAAACATATAATTTCACAACATACTACTGAGAAGCCTCATCAATGTCCTCAGTGTAACTATAAATCTGTTACATTTCGAACATTGAAAAGACACATAATGGCTCACCATACAGGTGAGAAGCCTCATCAATGTCCTCATTGTAATTATAAATCAGTAAATTCTGGAAGTGTGAAATGCCATATAAAGTCACATCATACAGGAGACAAGTCTCATCAATGTCCTCTGTGTGATTATAAGTCAGCATTTTCTGGAAATGTGAAAAACCATATAAAGTCACGTCATACAGGAGAGAAGCCTCATCACTGTCCTCACTGTGACTATAAGTCAGCATTTTCTTGGAGTGTGAAACAACATATAATTTCACGCCATACTGCTGAGAAGCCTCATCAATGTCCTCATTGTAATCATAAATCAGCAGATTCTGGAAGTATGAAAAAACATATAATGGTCCACCATACAGGAGAGAAGCCTCATCAATGTCCTCACTGTAATTATAAATCAGCAGATTCTGGAAGTGTGAAACAACATTTAATGGCCCACCATACAGGTGAGAAGCCACATCAATGCCCTCACTGTGATTATAAATCAGTAAATTCTGGAACTTTGAAAAAACATATAATGGTCCACCATACAGGTGACAAGCCTCATCACTGTCCTTACTGTGATTATAAGTCGGCATTTTCAGGAAATGTGAAACAACATGTAATTTCACGTCATACTACTGAGAAGCCTCATCAATGTCCTCATTGTAATTATAAATCAGCAGATTCTGGAAGTGTGAAAAAACATATAATGGCCCAACACACAGGTGAGAAGCCTCATCAATGTCCTTACTGTGATTTTAAGTCAGCATTTTCTGGGAGTGTGAAACAACATATAATGGCCCACCATACAGGAGAGAAGCCTCATCAATGTCCTCACTGTGATTATAAATCAGTATTTTCTGGGAGTGTGAAACAACATATAATGGCCCACCATACAGGTGAGAAGCCTCATCAATGTCCTCACTGTAATTATAAATCAGCAAAGTCTGGAAATGTGAAAAAACATATAAAGTCACATCATACTGGAGAGAAGTAACATGGAAAACTTTTCAAATGATGTTTTTACTGAAAGGACAAAAAATGTAAGATGTACTAAATCAGTCAAAACACTGCATAGGAAGTGACGTCAAGAGCAAATGCAAAATCATATTAGCTTTCTTAAGTGTCCGTTACAGGGAAGTTTCACTGTATTTTATAAAGCAGCCAATCATCTCAGTTTTTAAATTAAAAAAAAAATGGAAATTGAGTAAATTGAATTTTAACATAACAATGATAGTGTCCTTAGAGGAGTGCAGTCTCATCAAGGTCCTCATTGTAATTATAAATCAGCAGATTCTGGAAGTGTGAAAAAACATATAATTTCAAGTCAGTGAAGCCTCATCAATGCTAGTGCGATTATAAATCAGCAAAATCTGGAAATTTGGAATACAATGAGGAACCGTGAAACACTATAGTGAGGAATATGATGAGCCAGCATTTTCTGGGACTGTGAAACAACGTATAAAGTCACATCATACAGGAAAGAAACCTCATCAATGTCATCACTAATAGTATAGATCAGTAGAATCTTAACATATGAAAGTTCATATAAAAGCTCATACTGATAAGAAGCCTCATTATTGTCCTGACTGTGATTTTAAAGCAATACAATCTGGGCATGAAACTACATATAATGTTTCGTCATAATAAGGAAAAACCTCATCAATGTGCTCACTGTGATTATAAATTTGTAGCTTATGAAAATATGAAACAACATATAACGTCACACTAAGTAGAAGCCTTGTTAATGTGCTCACTGAGATTATAAAATCTCCGATTGTAATAAAAGCATATTAAGTGATGTCATACAAGGGAAGAGCCACATTAATATTCTCACTGCTAATTTTAAAACAACAGAATCTTGAATTATGAAAATGTATTAAAGTCCCTAATACTAATGCTTCAATGCCATTGTCATTGTGATTATAAATCTGTTAACACTTCAAGTTTTAAAGTTGAATATATGAATTGACAAAATTACTTACTGATCAAAATTAGTTTGCATGAAAACTTTTATTTCTAATTCTAAAGAGGATTTAGCACGTGCAGTGTTTCTTATCTGCAGTAATGCCTCCACTTAGAAGGCGGCTTACTAGCGTGTGAAAATCGTAGGGATCATCGGCGTTGAACATTTGAAGGACATCTTGAGAGTTACCTCTAAGGGCCACGTTGAGGGCAACTGCCTTATCTCTATGAGACCACCCATTAGCACTGGCCGCAGCGTTGAATTGCTTGAGGTAATTCGACCATGACAACTTACCATCAAAAGTTAGTGGTTTTATTCTGGCTCGGCTCTCTATAACTGCGGGATCACGTCCTTATATTGATTTGTCATTTAACCCATTTATTTCAGCCGAAAAGTTGTAATTAAGACTAGTCATCTTCTCATTAAGCTCAGCAGACTGGCTGGTCAATTTTTCATTAATATCATCAGACAGGTAGGTCAGCTTATCATTTAGCTCGGCCAATTGGCTTGCCAACTTGTCATTTATTTCAGCCGACGTACTAGAATTTAGGCTGGATAACTTATCATCAAGCTCAACAGACTGGCTGGCCAACTTGTCATTTATTTCCGCCGACGCATTATTTAAAGCAGCCTTTAAAGAGCTATCCTCAAACTCTACTGTTTCAGGATTTATACCTTAACTTAGGTAATACTCACGTAACCGGGCTATCAGATAAGATAAGATGGTTATAAGATCGTCTTCGTATCAGTAGTGTCAAAATCGAGCCCTTATAATTCCCTCCTCAGCTCCACTACTAAAAGTTCTCCATTTCGTTTGCCTGGCATTTTTGTATCTTTAAACCCCACACCTGACAGCAGTTGTAATACTTATGTGGGTTGAACAATTTTTATTAACGAAAATAATTTACAATAAAAATTAGACTGCTTACAAAAATTATCACTTAACACAAAAACAATCATATGATTTGAACTTCAGAACTAGACCAACTCTCCAGTCCATCGCTCTTTATATTTAGTCTTAAGAAGAACAGCCTGGAAGGTTATAGGCCAGTGTAGATGATACACGAACATTGTTTGTTCCAACAACTAGTCTAAAACTATTCTAAACCATATGTTTTGTGTTTTGTTTCACGTTAATTTATTAAAATTGTACTTTTTTATTCTCTTTTGTCAATAATCCTTAATTCTTTTTAAGTTTTTGATTATGAGATTGATTATTTTTAAGAATATTTTTGTAAATGAATCATTTAAATTTTTTATGAGTTTATGAAAATAAAATATTTTTTACTAGATTTTTTTTTGTTTGGATTATAATTATAAATGTTGATAGTAAATTTATACCTGAACCAACATTTTTATGAATATTTATAAAACAACGACCCTTTTATACAGATAATAATCTATATAGTACTTTTATTCTTTTATACAAAACATTTAAAATTGCATTAATTGGATATCTTATTATTATCGTTTGTTTTTATATTGCAATTGATAATTATTTCATGAAATATAGATTGATTTCAATTTCCTCTATCTGTTTTTCATAATTGATAACATAACCTGATACACTTCAAATTTAGTGCCAAAGCAGTAGGCATGGCTTATTTAAGCTCTGCTCTCGGGTTAACTTCTTATGTTGTTGTGCTATACCAAGTGGGGGTATCTGAACATGAATACTTGAAAAGACTTAAACACCAGAATACATTGTTTCTACTCTGCTCTGACGGGCTGAACATTCCTATGTATGTAGAATATAATATATGAGTGTCCATTATATACCAATGCTTAACTAGCATTGGCTGGGAAATACTCATTGCTAGAGTGGTCACTTCATTTAGACAGAGTTTTTCCGACTCTAGAGATGTTGAGCAAAAAAGATCTTCCTGTCAAAAAGTGGATGAAAAATATGACAATCTATTTGTCTATTGTAACATCTGATTATTCTTCATTCAAATGAGTGTTTGCTCTACTCTTGTGGCTGAATAAATGAATCGCTTTTACTAAAATCTTTCTAAAAGCCAAGGGTACAATCAACTCTGAACTATTCTTAGTAAGATTATCGCCAGAGCTACGCTGCCCTTATAGTGACATAAGGTTATTTCAAAGAGATAAGCATGGACCTTATTCACACCAGGGCACAATTTATGGGCTAGAATAATTATTCCAAGATATACACAGAGGAATATCTCGCACAGCTATGCTGTCCTATCGTTAGAAAAGGTTACTTCCTAGAGATATTCATGGAAGTAATTCTTCACACTAGGGCGCTATCTAAACTAGAGTAAGGGCTCCTTGGAATACCTTGCCAGAGCTATGCTGTCCTATCCAAAGGATTGATGAAATAAGGTAAATTCCAATAGATATGCATGGTGGCACAATGACGCTATCTAAGCAAGACTTCCATCCGAGTCAAGGAATTCCCAGTCTTAACCCTCTATCTGAGGGGTACCAAGCCACAGATGAACAAGTTTAAGATTTTTAAAAGCTGATCAGAGGTACCAGTTCTTAGTAATCCTCTATTAAGGGAGAAAGGAAATGGAGGAAAGAGGTTTAAATAAAAATACAATTCAGGGTTAATACAGCCTTGGAAGATATCAGGCTCTATTGTGTGGGACTGACCCTTCATTATCACGTGAGACCTAAGTCTGATTCAACAAAGAAACAGTCGGGACATTTATACCCCCTGTTGGGAACTACTTTCTCTAGATAGCGCTGCCATCTCACACTGATTTAGATATGGCATGACATTTTGTAGACTTAATTTATTACTTTTTATGATTTTACAATCAATTTAGACAAAAACGCATAAACATTCTTTAACAATAATGTTTTTAACAAAATAATATGCTATGTTTTGATACAAGCTTCTGGTTCTGGCCTCTATACTAAATATATACAAACACACATTATATTGAGTTTTTAATTAAATGCAACACTTTGTGATTATTGATATCAATTTCAAATATATTACACTGAATTGTAAAGACTGTTATCATAAGTTATCTAAAACTATTAGATATAAGCTATTTATTTGTTCGCCCTGAATCCGTTGACCAAGCCGTGGCACATCACTTAGGGTAAAAAGCAACATCTTCATCTTCATCAACCTATAAGATAATTGGATGAATCATTATGGTACTACAGAAAGAAGTCTATTGAACATTGCTAAACGCAACCCAAAACAATGAATAAGCATGTATAGCTACATTAAAGTAGAAAGAAATACAAGAAATATCTTGCTGTTCTATTAAACAGTGCATCAGTGCACACCAATAAATGCAACACTCTTCAGTCAGAAGACAAAAAAAAAGATGTGTGTTGAGTAGGAGCTTTAGAAAGGATGTAAGATAGACCTAAGCCTAATACTTTATTCCCCCAAAAGGTGGCAACTCTACCTTTTCTGCCCTCTATTTGGTACCATATATCTAATAGTTGATTTTAAAATCCTAATGACATTGAAGTTACTGCATAAAATTATTCTTATTCATTGTTTTGCTGTTGAAAGTCATTTCGAATAACATTTTTTCATGCAAAATCTAAATATCTTTCCCCTTTACTGTCTGTTGAGGTAAGTTTGACTGTATTTTATAAAGCAGCCAATCATCTCAGTTTTTTTTAATTATTATAAAAAAAATTAAATAGAATAAACTAAATTTTAACATAATAATTTATTGCTTATAGGTCTAAACGATACGTGCCATACAAGTGAGAAATGCTGTCAATGTCCTCACTGTAATTATAAGTCAGCATTTTCTGGGAATGTGAAAAGACATATAAAGTCATGTCATACAGGAGAGAAGCCTCATCAATGTCCTCATTGTGATTATAAGTCAGCGCTATCTGGAAGTATGAAAGAACATATAATGGCCCTCCATACTCGTGAGAAGCCTCATCAATGTCCTCACTGTGATTATAAATCAGTGAAATCAGGAAATATGAAACAACATATAATGGTCCACCATACAGGCGAGAAGCCTCATCAATGTCCTCACTGTGATTATAAATCAGTGAAATCTGGAACTATGAAAGAACATATAATGGCCCTCCATACACGTGAGAAGCCTCATCAATGTCCTCACTGTGATTATAAATCAGTGAAATCAGGAAAAATGAAACAACATATAATGGTCCACCATACAGGCGAGAAGCCTCATCAATGTCCTTACTGTGATTTTAAGTCAGCATTTTCTGGGAGTGTGAAACAACATATAATGGCCCTCCATACTCGTGAGAAGCCTCATCAATGTCCTCACTGTGATTATAAATCAGTGAAATCTGGGCATATGAAACAACATATAATGGCCCTCCATACAGGTGAGAAGCCTCATCAATGTCCTCACTGTGATTATAAAGCAGTGAGATCTGGAAGTATGAAAAGACATATAATGGCTCACCATACAAGGGAGAAGCCTCATCAATGTCCTTAACACATTCAATGCCCACTAACAATAAGCATACTTCGGGGGCCCAATGGTTTTTTTTATTCATTCTTGTAAATAACACTTTAATAAATCAAATCAATCATTATAACATGGATGCAAGTACCATTTACCATTTTTTTACCGCGTGGTAACTCCCGACCCGCCTGGCGGGTCGTGGGCCACGTACGTCCCTTCGTATTTCTATAATAAAATCAGTTTTTAGAGCGTAATTTTTAATTAAATATGAGAAATAGAATTTTCTTACAATTACTCAATTAATGTATAAAACATGTCAAATTTTTTTTCGTGAAGGGGGAGAGGGGGGTTAATATATATTTTTTTCCTAGTTCTTTATTTTTTATTATTTTACTGTTTTTTTACTGGGTGTTATAAACAATTATTTCTAAATTACCTTTTTTTTTTTACTCTTTATAAATCCCACAGGGATATTATGGAGAGATGAAGGGAAGAATTGAAGGTAGAGGAAAAATATTCAATAAAAAAATAAAATAAATTACATTCATTTTTATTGAATAAATAAATTATATCAATATATATAAATTATACACTAATTTTTTTATTGAAAAACAAATTACAATGCATACAATAAATTACAATCAGTATTTGTGAAAAACACGTTATTATGCAAAAAAAGTACATAAAGATAAATTTAAATCATTCACAAATTGAAAAACAAGTATGAGTCTTCCAAGTCATCAAAATTAATAAATAAAAAAAAATCAACTTACTTGTAAATGGGACTGGTACGCCAAGAAGCATAGCAATACACAAAACACGCTGCCACGGATAAAAAAAAAAAGGTTTCGAGAAACCAACATTTTCAATACACAGCGACTACCCTGTGAGAGGCCCCACAGTAAAATGAAGTAAAAACGAGAGGCCCCTGCGGACCCAGGTAGCCGTGAAGGCAATGGGTAGCTGCACCCGCCTGGCGGGTCCTGGGCCTCTGGGGATGGGCCAGGTGCACCCGCCAGGCGGGTTGTGGGCACCGAACGTGTTAATGTGATTATAAATCATCAAACATTAGGAGTTTAAAAAACCATATAAAGTCACATCATACAGGTGAGAAGTCTCATCAATGCCCTCACTGTGATTTTAAGTCAGTAACTTCTAGGAGTGTGAAACAACATATAAAGTCTCATCATACTAATGAAAAGCATTGAAGGTCATAAATCTGTTGAACATTATGGGCCGTATTTATGAACGATCCTAAGGAACGCGTTACTAAAGGCTTCCTTAAAATGCACACCTTTAGCTAACCTTAACACAATTTTCATTTTATAATCGTTCCTTTACGCTTTCCTTCTAAGGACACCTTAGATCCTAAGGTGTTCCTATAAATTTGATCAGTTTTCCTTCCTTAGTGCTAAGGTAGGTTATTAGCTACCTTTAGCTTCTCCTTAACTTTTTAATAATAGAATTAAAAACAGAAAACAAATATCAGGACTTAAATACTTATTAAAAAGAGCCGTTTATTAAGAACAAAACGACTTTTTGGAATTTTTACTTTATTTATATGAGATATAACCAAGGGTTATATCTCATATAAGAAAAAAGAAAACATTTTATTTTTAATTTGACTAAATATTTTTACAGCTTAATTAATAATGTAAATTAATTAGAATGAAATTGCTACAATGCTAATGTTAAGAAGAATTTATGATTTTAATAAATAATGCCTTTAACGAGTTATAACTTCCCTATCCATTTAATGGCTTATCTAAAAAAATTTTAACATATTAATCTTTTTAAAGATCATACATTAGAAAAAATTGAAATTGTGTTTTATTTTATTTTAAATAAACAAAGAAATGAAAGACGGTGATGTTACGAAAACAAAGATAAATAGAAATTGCTTCTTAGATAACCACAATATGCTGGCTTAAAAATAAGGTATTAAGTTAAGAATTCGAAACTAATATAACAAACATTTACAATCCGGCTCCATTCCGAAGAGAGCCAAGTGGATAAGGAAGAGGTGCGAGTCTGATGAACGACCACAAACAGCTCCGACGAGCCTCGGAACTAATAAGCTAACAGCTACGTTAGAACCAATGGGTGGGGAGAGGTTAAACAGCTCCGACTAGCCTCGGAACTAATATGCTAACAGCTCCGAGTCGGAGCTAGTCTCGGAACTAATAAGCTAACAGCTCCGACTCCAGCTCCGTTAAAACCAATGGGTGGGGAGAGGTTAAACAGCTCCGACTAGCCTCGGAACTAATAAGCTAACAGCTCCGAGTCGGAGCTAGTCTCGGAACTAATAAGCTAACAGCTCCGACTCCAGCTCCGTTAGAACCAATGGGTGGGGAGAGGTTAAACAGCTCCGACTAGCCTCGGAACTAATAAGCTAACAGCTCCGAGTCGGAGCTAGTCTCGGAACTAATATGCTAACAGCTCCGACTCCAGCTCCGTTAAAACCAATGGGTGGGGAGAGGTTAAACAGCTCCGACGAGCCTCGGAACTAATATGCTAACAGCTCCGAGTCGGAGCTAGTCTAGTACACTAACAGCTCCGGTTCCAGCTCCCAAGAGTCTAGTGAAGGACGGAGAAAGCAGACAGCTCCGACCGGAACCGTTAAGGCATCCATGTTGGAGCTGTTCCTAACAGCTCCGGGCACGTATTAGGTTCCGTGGAGCTGTTCCAGCAATTTCGCACCATCCCTATACCTGATATCAGTGTTGATTTCACTCTTGTTTACTGTGTTGTTTAGAGTGTTTTAAGTAGTTAATGTGGCAATTACAGCTCTAGAACAATAATAACATGATAATTGGAGTAGAAATCACTCAAAGTCGAATAGTGTGCAAACATTGTTAGTGTAAAAGAACAAACAAATGTATACAATGTTTCATCTACCCGATTTCAAAACAACTTAAAACTTTTGGATGCTTCAGGATAACAATCAAAAATATCTTTATTATAAGATAAAGATGCAAATGAGAGTGAAAAAGTGTGATAAAACAATATTAGGTAGTGCTAGTCTCAAACTTTATTTCTCTTCAGGTTAGCTAGGGGGATGAGAGAGTGCAATATTCTTCTAATTAAGATGTTTGTGATATACTATTGTATATTTCTTAATATTCTTGGATGGTTTAGTTCCAACCTTCTTCATGAGAAGGAGTTGTAAATGTGTAAATTAGTAACCAACTTATTTTAAAAAAGATGTGTGTTGGAAATGTGAAATATTAAAGCTTCAGTTTCCTTACTAAGTAAGGTGAAATTTATTATCAACAACTTCATATTCTTATATGAATTATTGAAAACTGATTGTTTACTTTAGAATGTTATTACTTTTGTAATAGCATATCAATTATTGAAAAATCTTAGTGGATCTGCATGTGTTTTGACATTTTATAAAGAATTGGTTTATTAGTGTGAATTATGATACTGTTTAAATAATAATAAATAAAAGTTGTCTATCAATTTATTTCTGTTCTTTTTACATTTCTCTTACCACTCTTCTAAAAACTTGTTATACCAAACTTATCTAATTTCAACAAATTCCATGAAAGCCTTTTATGTAAAATAGGCATAGGTAATTAAATAAACTTTAAAAATGTTAAATTGGTACTATTAAAATTACATTTAATTTTTTCAAATTGGATTCAGTCTATATTTCTTATCAAGATTTTGTTTTGTCAATGAGTTATTGAGTGAAACTATCTTTACTATCAATAATTAAGATTATATTGCACATTACAGTACTACTTGCAGAATAAAAAAAATGAATTCTCTTATATTCTTTCAGATGTTTGTATCACCAACTAATCAAATATTTACAATTACAGGCCTAATAATATTGGCTATTGAAACATAATTAATGTTGGAAGTGTAGAAATGGAAAAGATTCATTCAAAAGCATCTGCATTAAAATCTTTATGATTAAAGTTGTACACTTAAGTAATACTATGAATATACTAAATAAGTATGCATTCATTGAAAATAATACATCTTTCGTTTTGATTTTGCTTATATGAAGAAATTATCTGTCTCTCATTGTGCCTAGTAATAAGAATGGCTACATATGAAAACATTTGATTAATATATAAAGGAGAAAAAAAGAAAAATATTTCACCAAGATAAAAAATTTTATTTCCCTTAAAAAGTGCAATAATATTTCACAGCCTTTAAAGGGTTAAAGATAATCAAACAAAACTTTTTTTAAAAATTATCTCCAAGATGTTTTCCATCATATCCAACAATAAAATTAATGGCTTTTTTATTCCTTCACATTTAAAAACTAATATTTTTTTGAAAAACTTGATTTTGTCAGACAGAACAGAAATGGTAAAGATCACTTCTACAGTCGATGATTTTATTAACAATCTAACAGAAAAAGTTGAAAAATTAATTCCACATTCTTATATTTCGAAAGCACACAGTCCACATCTCTTAAAAACATGAAAGAAAATTTTACATTTGATACTGCAATAGTTTTAATGGATTTCAGTGAAAACTATTTTTTTACCATACAGGTTGAAGCACAGGATTACCACTGGACCTATATCAATGGATATATGCATGCACTATCCATCCTGTAATGATTCATCAACAAGATGAGAAAGGTAAAAAACTGACTACATCCTTATGTGTGATCTCCAATGATCTAAAGCATGATGTTGCGATGGTTTATGAAACGCAATCCATTTTGATTAAGTTTCTTAGAGATAGCTTTCCTCACATTCAAAAAGTACATTACTATACAGATGGATGTGCTGCTCAGTACAGGAACAAATTCAACTTTATAAATCTTTGCCATCATGAACAAGATTTCAAAATTAAAGCTGAGTGGTCTTTTTTCGCAACGAGTCACGCAAACAGTGAAGCTTTTTCACCCAAATGAACCTTCTTCTTCCTTTTCGTGGCCAAGAACGGAGGACTCTTGCTCAGTGCCTCTACCTCATGTTTTAGCTGTTGTTGAGCCTCCCATGACAACTTCTGGTAGAACATACCACTTTGCCACTGAATGTATGTTGTCAATTGAAAAGAAAATGGCCGAGATTGATAAATCATCAAGAAGAAAAAATAGAGCAAGAAACTGAAGAATTGAAAGAACTTTAAGTCTATAGTTAAAAAAAGTAAATGTTAACAAATCAGGTATGTCCAATAAAGAACACTTCATTTATATTTTATATTATTTATAAGCTTCATATAGGCTTATAAAATGGTTTTGCAAAAAAAGGTTACCCTGTTAGTTGTAACTAAACAAATGAAATGTTTTTAAATAAATTATGTGAGTGACAATACTAATATTTTAGCTGTAGCAAGTTTTCTTAAGTTACAAGAAATAATTCATAGTTTTTCAGCAGTTCACACTATTTAACTAAACACTATTTTATGTCCAAGGAATTAAATATGCATATCGTTGTATTTTTTGACAATATCAAGTTTTTAAGGATATATTAGTTTTTAAATGTGAAGGAGTAAAAAAGCCATTAATTTTATTGTTGGATATGATGGAAAACATCTTGGAGATAATTTTTAAAAAAAGTTTTGTTTGATTATCTTTAACCCTCAGGTAGATATTAGCTGTAACGTAAAACCTTGTAATCACTTTCCGGAAACAAAATATTTGTAAAATAATAATTTATGGTAATTTTATAGTAAGGCTTAGAGTGTTAATATATTTTTTTCTAAAATCAGCATGTTTTATTTAGTTAAACTACAAATTTTCATTGAGTTCTATTGATAAATATTAAAGATATGATTTTTTTTTCTGAGAAAATAAACGTTCTCTCTGTGGCCTCGGGTGAGCCCCGGCCGACATTTTAGTAAAAAATTTAAAGGGTTGTAAAAAGAAAACCGATAGAGATAAATCAATAAAAATTGGCATGGTTGTTTATCTATATAAAAGGAACATATTTACCAAGTTTCACAAAAATCTAAGACCTTGGGTGTTTTGCCCTGGTTGAGTTGATATGGAATGACCCTACTAGTAAACGCTAAAAAAAAATCGTAATTTTTTTGTTTAAATAAATTTTATTCACATCCATAAATATAATATACAGTGAGAGAGATACAATGTATAGAATAAATATACATGTTTATATCTACTTTATTTTACTATCTGCTTATTATGTTTATTGGCATACAATTATTTAGTTAAATTATAAATTTAAAAATCTAATTATAAATTATATAATTAAAGATTATAAATAACGATTTAATTTTTATTTGTAAAAATTAGAAATAATAAAAATGTTTACTTGATAACTTGTTATTCTTTACATTTTAATTTTTAAATATCATTATTATTTAAATAATATTATATTACATGACAATATATTATATTATTATAATATTACATTATCCCCTGGATTCCTTTCCTTTTTATGTTCCTTGGAGTGCAGTTTAACTTTTGAAAAGGTGGAGATAGAGGTCTACCTACACTGGTGGAATTTACTCTCGGAACCATTAGGTGGTACTGGAATGGTTAAGGGAACCTAATACGCAGTCGGAACTGGAACGGTTGGAGCTAATACGTCATTTAAACGTTCCGTAACATCCCTAGTCAGGTAAGGGAGGTTATACCTAGCGGCAGAGTACTTATCAATCTTCTCTGATTGGTTGTTTAGTGGCCTTAAATAAATGCATACTTAGTTAAGAAAAGGAAGTATTAAGGAAGTCTCATAAAATGAGAATTATCTAAAGGAACACTTAAGCTTAAAGGTTAACTTAACATAGGAACCAGTTAAAGTTACCTTAACTGCTTCCTTAGGAACGTTCATAAATACGGTCCAATAAATCTGTTAAAACTTTAAGTTTTAAAGTTGCATATATGAATACACTCCTGGAAAAAAGTAATTACTCATGAAAATTAGTTTGAATGAAAATTTAATGTTTCATTTCTATTTCTAGAGAAGATTTAGCAAGTCCAGTGTTTCTTATCTGCAATAATGTCTTCTCTTAGAAGTCCTAATTCAGTACTTTGAGAGTCCTTGGCTGGAGACATGGCTTCCCTCAATCGCAGTTAAAATGCCACATGGCACAACATGAGTAAGTACAAATGTATATAAGCCCAGACTTTGGAAGACAGCTGGAAGGTGGTGAGATGCCTCGGAGTGCACCACAATATCATTGGACAGGCTCTTGAGAGGTTTAAGGAGACGGGACCCATCACAGAAGAAGAGGGCAAGGCTGACCGAGTTCCACAGCTTTGCCGACAACCATTTTCTTTGTCTCCAGGCCCTTAGGAATCGAGATTTCACCGGAAATGAGTTGAAAAATCTACTGCAAAGGTTTAGGGGACTTGAGATTTCCTCTAGGAAGGTTAGAAGACATCTTCAGGTAGGGGAGTGCTAAGAGCGAAATGGAGGGTCCACTTCTGACTTCAGACTACACACTTTTATCACTCTTAAATGTTTTGTTTCTTCTTATTATTTTCTCACAAATTTTAAAAATCCTTATAAATTCTAATGTGAGTTTCATAAGTCCTATGCGATTTTTCATCGACAACTAACTGTTGCTTGTTTATAGAAGGTAGGTGTTAGCATATAAATGGATAAATTTTTCAATATGAAATATTATCTTGAATTGGACAAAAAATAATTTATGAAATCTACACGAGTTTCAAATGCGGTGGCATTTCTTTATTTTCAAGAAATGAGAAGCTACTTAAAGGATGGCTCATAAAACTGAATATTGTTTTACAAGTTTCAAAATATATGAATGTATGTAGTCTTCGTTTTATAGAATGTGACTTTTTTATTACAGTTATATACCTATTAATTAAATAATTAATAATATTTCATTTGATGAACCAATACTTGGCGGTGGTAAATATTAATTTGTATGTATATTTATTTGTTGCAATAAAGTAAAGTGATTGTTAGAAATGACTTTTTTTTTTATTTTATTTGATAAAAAATGGTACCTGTGTTAAAAAAAAATAGACTTGAGACTAAAAGTGTTATCTAAATCAACAAAGTTTTTTCTGAAATTCAACAATCATTACAGATCATTTTAATAAATTAACATTAATCTACAGCACAATTTTAACTTTAATCACAGTACATGGGATTAATATTTAGAGTCATATTCCAGCAAAAATTCATATGACTTTAATCATTAACTAATATAACTTCACTAATCTTTATTGAATAAGCTAAGCCTTTGTTTTGTCATTAATTACTTTGATTGACACTTTAATTTGGTGGGCAATCGAAAGGAAGATCCTCAGGAAGATTTATAATCCAGTCCTAATGAATGGAGAATGAAGGCGGTCCTGAACTGAAACTAGATTAGGACCTTGATGTAGTTCAAGTTATAAATTTGACGAGATTAAGGTGGGCTGGACATTTGATTGATGTAACTTCACTAAGCCATCATCAATGTAATTGATGTGGCTGGACAAAATACCAGACAAAGCGTTCCAAAGAGAGCAGATCTTTGGTGTGAGAAGAGCAGGCCAGCCACGACTTCCGTGAGAGGACTGCGTAGCTTCGGACGGTGTGTGCAATGTGGACCATATTGCAAGTTCTTACCTGAAAGGCAAAAGCACTCGACAGAGATAACTGGCGGTCCATGCTGGAGCAGGCCAAGACTCTACTTCAAGGGTCGTAGTTCCAAATAATAATAATAGCGTAGTTTAACGAGCAAATACTAACAAAAATAATTAAATGAATGTGGAAAAATTTGTGACAGAGAAATAGCATTTAACAAACCACGTCAATTTCTAATCAAAGTAAGTTAGTAAGTGAATGTGCTGCGTTTCCCACATCGCACCAGATTTTTATAAATAAAAATGATAGAGGTACATATATATAATCTTTTTTAAATAAATAATTTTATACCAGTTATAAACATAATATATAAAACAGATATAAATATGTTTATTTATTTTATACATTGTATCCTTTTTGCTGTATATTATTTGTATGGATGTGAAAAAAAAATTATTTAAAAAAAAAAATCAATGATGTTTTGTTAGCATTTACTAGTAATTACTTTATCCACTAAATAAATCATTAGTAATTAAAAAATATTTCTAAGATAGCTAAATAAAAAATCGGTAAAACATAATAAACTAAAAAGTGATGAAATGTTAAAATGAAATAAAAACCTGTTTGCTATTACAAAAAAACAATATTTTTACAAAACGTATTGTTCTTCAAGTTTTCATGATTATATTTTAAATTAAGTATATTAAAATAAATTTCAATAAAAAAATGAAAGACAGTGATGTTGAGAAAGATAAATAGAAATTGCGTTTTAAATAATCAATATATGCTGGCTTAAAAATAAGGTATTAAGTTAAGAATTCGAAACTAATATAACAAACATTTACAATTCGGCTCAATCCCGAACAGAAAGCCAAGTGGATAGGGAAGAAGTACGAGTCTAATGAAGGAGGGTAACACGTTTACGCCAGCGTTTACCACCAGGGAGGCCCGCACTAGATTGCCGCATCAGAAACTTTTGTCAATCATAACCTTTCCCGACCATTTATAACGTGGTAGGATTGTATTTTATTATTGTTAGATTGTCAATACTCCATAAAGCCTTGAATAGTTTCCGTCCGATAGAGCGAAAATCATTAAGTTCAGCCGCTAATGGGCGAGGAGCATGAATTACAGTCCCGGCGTGAACGTGTAAAACAGTCCCGACTAATCTCGGAGCTAGTCTAGTACACTAACAGCTTCGTCGGAATCAATGCACCCAAGATTCTCGTGAAGGACAGAGAAAGCGAACAGCTCCGGGTACGTATCAGGTTCCATGGAGCTGTTCCAGCAATTTCGAACTTTTGTAATAACACCTCGCTGGCGGACAGTGTTGAACCTCTTTGACGTCAAGATGTATGAAGTAATCTCTTTCTGCTGTGTTATCTTAGTTGACTCAAGTTATCTAATGAAACTTTGCATTTGATTTACCAAATACATTTTTTTATAATTATCCTCGTTACATTTCGTCGAGTTTTGTGTTTTATAAAACTTTATTATTCGAATTTTCAGGTAAGCTATTATTAATTATTCCTCTAATGGTGTGAGTAGTTATGTATTTTCTTTAAAATATTGTTAACCATTGCTGTTGAAATAGAAAATTAAATAATTTGACTATACGTCCTATGCAACTCTTCACCTTTCTTTATTCTATGTTTCAAATAAATTAATTTAATGTTACAGGAATTATTTTTTTGAGCTTATGAATTGATTTTTCGTTGGTAGTTAGCAAAATTTTCTCAATTTGTTGGTGTCAATAGCTAACAAATATTTTTATAATCTCATAATCCCACTCCCACCATTGAAAGTCTAATATTTTTTGCATATAATTTTTTTAAGGTACATCTTTTGTGGTGCTTCTGTGCTTAATCAAATGACTGAAGATGAGAAGTATTCATGTAATTTTTATTTTGTTTCTTACCTATTTTAATATTACATTATTTTTGTTTTCTTCAGTTTCTATTTATGATTTCTGTATATATTTTAAACATTTTTTACATATTAATCATTTTATACATATATCTTATACA
Source organism: Aelia acuminata (assembly GCA_911387785.2). Lineage (NCBI taxonomy): Eukaryota > Metazoa > Arthropoda > Insecta > Hemiptera > Pentatomidae > Aelia > Aelia acuminata. The sequence goes on from OU426982.1 coordinate 8,173,013, forward strand.
TATACATGTATATGTATGAAACATTTTAAATAATTGTTTCTAACTCTGACAGAAAAGTTAGTGAAGAGAAATATACTAGTTTCATTATTGTGTAAACACTTGAACCAGCTTTCAAGGCTAATTTGCTTCGTCTGCATTTCAATGTATGCCCGATCTTAGTAATTGCTAGTTATGCTATATATCAATTTGTTGTGCTGGTAACATAACCTTATATACCTATACCCTGTTATGTAGAGTGTAATATGTTTAATACGAAAATACTCAAGACAAAAAATCGATTAATATGAAATAATAAAAGGTTCCGTCAAGCTATTATGTTCCTTTTTTTAAACTAGTATATTACATAATAAATTTTGTTTTGTTTTTTCGATTCTGTAAACGGAACATAACCTTTTTGTGTATGTTATGAAGTACACCAGTCTTACAGAGATTCTCGTTTTTATTAACTCAGCTATTAATTCATTTGTTTACTCTTATTAGAAATTATATAAATACCGTTTGTAATGAACTTTTAGTGCCATTTGAACTTTTAGTGCCATGTACCGCTCCAAACGGAGCGGTACATGGCACTACTGGATGGGGCCTGCTGTTTGTGTTCTACCCGTAACACTGACCCAGTCTGTGTTCTTAAGTCAGCGTGTGCTAGCTGTTGTAATAGTAAAATGCTTCTTTAAAAATCTTTTTTATAAAAAATACTTATATTTATTAAAGACATGTTATCTATAACATTTTTATATATCTGCAGGTGGGCTGGTTCATGTTAAAGAATCTGAAATGCAAGTTGCAGATGAAGGTGAGAGAATGTATTTTATCCGCTATTCTATTTTTTTTGTTTTTATTTAAGCCTATTTGTTCATGAATGCCTTCCTGCTACCTCCCTCAGTATGAGGAAGTATTGATATTTTATTTTATAACTTTTCTTTCTATACTTTATTATTTTATTTTATATTTTTATTTATTGATAAATATCATTCATCACTTTCATCACATCAAATTATATTTGAAATTGATGCTATCACAAAATTTTTTGCTTGAAATGTAACAATAATTTGGTTTTGCTTCAGCTCACACAATTGATATTAAAGAAGAGAATATGGAGCTTAATTATTATGGTGAGAGAAATGTCGAATAAATATTAAACCTGTTCAAATTGTTATTATTATACATTATTTATATATCTGCAGGTGGGCTGGTTCACGTAAAAGAAGAAAGTGAGATGCTAGACGATGGTGAGAACATTTACTTTATATGCCATTTTATTTATTTTTTGTTTTTATCTGAGCCTATTTTTCATCAAAGCCTTCCTGCTGCTGCCATCAGTAGGAATAGTGAAATAATGTTGCTGGTAACGCTACTTCTATGTCATTTTTGGACATGGACAATAAAAATTTTCCAATCCATTCACTTCACTTGCCCAAAAGGAGTAAAGAAACGAGCAACAAATGATTTAACATCGTAAATATATACATTTATCAGTTTAGCTTACATTACATTTAGTTTACGTTATGATATTAATACATCAACTGAAATTTTTACTTGAAACGTAACAATCATTAAATTTTGCTTCAGCTTTCAAAATTGATTTAAATGAAGAAAAAATGTGTAACTGATATTAAACCTGTTTAAATTGTTGTTATCATACATTATTTATGTTTTTGCAGGTGGACTGGTTCACGTAAAAGAAGAAAGTGAGATGCAAGACGATGGTAAGAACATTTATTCTATATGCCATTTTATTTTTTTGTTTTTATCTGATCGTATTTTTTCATTAACCCTTCCTGCTATCTCATCAATCAGTTGGAAGAAGAAATCATTTTACGTTCTGCTCTACTGCTGTGTATTTCTTTTGGGGAGGCCAATGGACCAAGTTACTGTGACATTAGCAAATCCCATTGGGTCCTTTTAATTTAAATTCAGGGCTTTGATTACAGCTTTCCTATTCCACTCACTTCACTAGCTCAAAAGAAAACTAAAGGAGTAAAGAAACCCACAATGACCACTCTAAATGACTTCAAATAGACCAACCGCATAAGTTACATAGCTTTCTCTTTTTTTTTATGATTGTGATTTCTAATTCCATTAATTTAATCTAGCTTAGAATTCAATACTGAAATTACTGATTTAATGAAAATTGTTACTTGCAAATGAAATAATCTTTTTATTTTGTTTCAGTTCCCACAATCCTTAAAAAGGAAGAGGAGAGGGAGAAGATTTATAAAGGTGAGGAAAGTGTAAAATTAATATGAATGTAAAAATATTCAAATTGTTGTTTGAGCTAAAACTTTTTCCCATAAATGGCCCCTTGCATGGACGATATCATTTACTATTTTCATAGAATGGGTACTACAAAAGTTTTGTAATACAGCTTTATTTATTTAATTTTCTCAAATAATTTCCACCACATTTAATCCACTTCTCCATACGTCGAAAAAAATGGTTTAGGCGCTATAATGAAATATTTCAGGTTTTAAATAGTTCCATTTTTTATTTTCTAAAACCAACAGTGAGGTCGGGTTTTTCTTCTTTTTTATTGCAATTTGAAATGAGGTTAAAAAGCTGCAAACATATAGCTATATTTATTAAAATAATTTGGTTAATTTTGGAGTGGCATTAAAGCTGTAAGGGAAGAACCTCTCTATTAGCGATAGAAATCGGAAAGACAACAAATAGAGGGGGAAGTGGTGTAATTAAATCCCAAAATATTTTCCTGTAATATTTTTGTCAGAAATAAGTTTTTAGATAATAAAACACCACTAAGAAAACAGCATATCTCCTAGAAATCAATCTTGTTACTTTACTACAAGCTAATAACTTTTTATTAAAGACTAGCAGACCTGGCCACGCGTTGCTGTGGGAAGGGAATTAAGAAGGTGCTTGGAGCCAATGTGGATTGCCTTGGTTTTTTTTCCGTTCAGTTTTAACTCATTTTTCTCTGCCCAGGCGTTGATGCTGTCTATATCTTCTTGTAATTTCCGGATTTTCTCTAGCATTTTGGAAGGATGGAAGGATAGGTAAATTTGGAGGTCGTCAGCGTATAAGTGGTATTGTGAATGGTTGATGGACTCAAGGAGATCGTTGATATAGACGGAAAAGAGAGTTGGTGAAAGTGAGGATCCTTGTGGTACTCCTCTAGTTAATAAAAGAGGTGAGGAAGGAGGTTTATCAGGAATGTGAACTGTTTGTGAACGTTGGGATAGGAAGGAGAGGAACCACTTTAAGACGCTGTTTGATATGGACAGGTTTTGGAGTTTAGAAAGGAGGATCTCATGATTGACGGTATCGAACGCTTTTGAGAAATCAAAGAGAATTAGGATGGTAATTTTATGTTCGTCTATGGAGGAATGTAGGTCCAGAGTGATCTTTAACTGAGCAGATTGTGTGGAATAACGGGAACGAAAGCCGGACTGAAGAGGGTTGAGGAGAGCACTCCGCTCTAGGAAGTCATTGAGTTGGGAGTGGACAATTCTTTCGAGCGGTTTAGATAGGTTAGAATGGATGGAGATGGGTCTATAGTCGGAGGCTAAGGTGGGAATTGGTACTTTGTTCAGCGGACGAACTATCACTTTTTTCCAGGCTTCTGGAAATATGGAATTTTGTAGGGAAAAGTTGTATATGTGTAAAAGAGCAGGGAAGATAACAGGAAGACAGAGTTTGATTATCTTTACAGGAATTTGGTCGGGGCCATAATTATTGGTTTTGGATTTAAGGACGGAGGAGAGCAAGTCTTCAGGAGAAATATTAAGGAAGTAAAAGTTATCTGGGTTGAAGGTTTGCGTAAATGAGTATGAGGAGGGGTGAGGAATAGTTGAAGGGTTTACAAAATAGGAATTTAATTCATCTGGGTCGATGGGATAATGAGTACAGGATTTGGATTTGACAAATGATAACTTTTTAAGGATTTTCCATTTGGATTTAGGATCTTGGGCTTGTGGTATGGAGTTGTGGAAAAACTGCCTTGGCACGCCGTAAGGATGATTGGGTGAGATTGCGTAGGGATTTGAAGAGGGAGTAATCTTCGGTGGTATGGGTGCGTCTGAAACGTCTTCTGGCGGCATCTCTTCTCCTTATTAGCTCTCTGATTTCAAGATTTATCCAAGGAGCAGCAGGACGTCTAAAAGTAAAAGTTTTGAGGGGAGCATGTTGGTTTAGGAAAGTAGAGAGATTAGACGAGAGGCATTCCACCATTTCATCAATGGAAGATGAGGAATAAATGGGATCTAGGGATTGGGAAAGTGAATCAAAATAAGGATTTAGCTTTTCGGAGGTTAGTGAATCAAGGTTCCGCCAGGAGATTAAGGAGAGTTAGGACATAGTTTAGGTGTTGGAATATTATAGGAGATTTTGATGAGGTCATGGTTTGATAGAAAAGGTACTGGATGTTGTGAGGAAGACAATAGTGTATGGGGGGGTATCTATTATAAAAAGGTCTAACCAGGTGCTGGTTAACTGAGTGTGGTGGGTTGGTTGGTAAGGTACTATAAAAAGGTTGAGTGAATGGATGAGGTCTGTGAGGTAAGATTTGTTAGGAGAATCAGAGAGCATGTTTATGTTAAAATCACCAGTGATGATTACGTTATTGTATAATGGGACGTAGGTAAAGAGGGAGGATTCAAAGAAAAGATCAAATTGAGCATGCGGTGGGCGGTAAACTATTATGTAGAGGAGGGAAAAGGCATCGGAAGAAATTTCAACGAGGAGATATTCCAGATGAGGAAGCTCTGAGGAAGGAGATTCTAGAAGGATTTTTACCCTCAGACTATCGTGAACGTAAAGACCAACTCCTCCTCCAGTTCGGTCCTCACGATCACGACGAATGAGGAAGTAGTTAGGGATGCATATAGAAGAGAATGGGATATGTGGTTCAAGCCAGGTTTCCGAGAAACCTAGAAATTATGAAGAAAGTGGTCTAGGAACTCATCATAATGTGCTGGAAGGGATTGGGAATTAACGTGACAGGATAGAAGGATGTTACTCATATGAATGAATTAGTGGGATTGGTCTGAGAAGGGTGTAGGAATGTAGAGGTTGATGGGTACAGTATTGGATATTAGTGGTGACATGAAACTAAGGTAAAGTATTGCGATCGCAATGCGTTCTTTCACTTCTGGTATTTTTAACGGAAATACACGTTTTGGGGTCCCTTGAGTTCTAATAACCAAGTCCCGCGAAATGGTCTGTGTGAGTGTGTGAACGGACTAGCTCAAAAACTATAAAACAAACCTAAAATTAGGTATTTGACAGATGTATATGCCCACGTTGCGTCAGCAAAAATTTCATCGAAATTGGTCTAACGAAGGGGGTACTTTATTTCATAACTTTTAATGTTTTTTTTTTTTTGGATTTTCTCAAAAACGGCTCTAAAGGTTTTGATAAAACTGTTTATTTGATGTATATATAAGCCAATGATATGACTACAAAAATTTCATCAAAATTGATCAACCGGAGAGGGCACTTTATTTCATTTTTTTTTTTTCCAATTTTTTTGCTTTTCACGAAAATAGCTTTAACTATTTTGATTAAACTCCTCATTTTTAATGAGAATCAAGTATTCTTTAATATCAGGTAAGCTTTAGGATTATTAAGCTAATTAAGGTAAGCTTTATGTTCTGAGAGGGCATAAATCGGGAAAGGGCCTTTTTTGTTTTCCTATAAAGTACCTTTGTTTTTGTTAATATAGAGAAATTATCTGTCTCTTGTTTCACCTATAAATAAGAAATAGCTAAATATGAAATCTGAAAAAAATCAAGTAAACATTTTCAGGGAAAAAAAAAGAAACTAATTCCTCATCTCATAAAACACGAGCTCACACATGCGCAGTACGCCTTTAATGACAGACCAATGCTTTATAATTAAAGATGTTCTGTTCATTTGATGAAAATTATTTGTTTCATGGTAACTAAATGAAGTTTTCAATAACTACATAGAGAATTATAAAATCAGGCGACTTGGAGTATTATGCAGGATTGCCGAATTATCACAAGTAAAAATTTTTATTTAATAATAAAAAAAATGAGTGTACTTTAAAGAGCAAATACAAACAAAAATAAGTAAATGAATGTGGAAAAATGAGTGACTTTGAGAAATGGCATTTAACAAAACACATTAATATCTAATCAAAGTAAGTTGGTTAGTGAAAGTTGTGTGTTGCACGCATCGCAGCAAATTCTTATTTATTTAAAAAAATACTTAGATTTGTTAAAAATGTGTCATTTAAAACATTGTTATATATCTGCAGGGGAGCTGGTTCATGTTAAAGAAGAAAGTGAGATGCTAGACGATGGTGAGAACATTTATTTATATGCCATTCCATTTTGTTTTTATGTGTTAGCCTATTTGTTCATGAAAACCTTCATGATATATACATCAGTTGAAAGAAATATTAAAGTTTTATTTTTATTTAAAATAGCATTTTTCAATTCAGCTTAGAATAAAATTATGAAATTAATGCAGTGATTATTGCTAGAAATTTAACCATCATTTGATTTTGCTTCAGTTCCCAGAATAGATATCAAAGAAGAATAGAGGGAGCAGATTTATTATAGTGAGGAAATATTGAATTGATATTAAACCTGTTCGCCTTATTTGTTTCATACATAAAAAGGTATATTACACTTGTTGGGGACCATATTTGGTCATCCAAGATTTATTTATTGAGTGTCTAGTGTGTCTGTAGTTATCTTTTATGTAAACAATTTAAAAATTATGAATTAATTATCTAACAGAATCTCTTTAACTGAAAATCTCTTTTAATCAAATGTTATATGTAATTCCACCCAGTCACCCTGTCCTGAATAAGTTATTATTTTTTTCCAATGAATTTTCTCTGGTAATAATTTTAAAAATAGAAATAATTGAAATGACTTGAACAGCAATGTTTTTGGGTCACGAAGACCTCTATCCACCGACTGCCATCCAGACCCAATTTTGACTGATCTATCTGTCTTCACCCAACCCTCCTACCGCTCAGAATCTTCCCACTGGGATAGAGAATCCCCTTGTTTCAAACCAGAGTGAACTTCTAACTTCTTAGAAAAATAACTACCGATTCTTACTTTACGTTTTGACGTAACGTTTCGGCCAAGCATATTTTTACTAAAATTACCAAGGTATTTGGTATTCCTTGCTCAACAAGAATATTATACAACTTCTGGCGGTTCATCGAATCATATGCCTTTTTGAAATCGATGAAAAGCTGATTCTAATTTTTTCTCCAACATTTGTGGGACGAAGAATATTTGGTCTACTGCTGAACGGTTCCGTCTGAAACCACATTGATCCGACGAGTTCCTCGGCGTATTCTGTGATTTGACTAGTCAGGATTAGTGTGAATATTTTATAATTAACCAGATGGAGTGAGATGCAATCTGTCTTTGAACCCTTTTTGTGAATCGGAATGAGAATTGATTCTTTCCACTCTTCGGGTATTTTTTCTGGTTCCCAGAACTTTTTTACCAAATGATTTATTTTAGAGATCCCTGCTAATCCTGGATAAAGAGTGTCTGTTTTGAAAAAAGTTTTTATCTTTTAGGCTGAAAGTAGTCATTTCATGGACTACAAATGCAAATGTCTGCCACCTCAGATCGGTTGCCATCATGCTTTGCATTTTTTTCAATTTTGAAGGTGTTATTTATCACAAATTTTTTCCTGATGGATGCTCTATGAATTCTGAACTATACTGCGAACAACTGGAAAGATTTTATGCAAAGTTGACAAAACGTTATCCTGCTCTGATCAACCGAAAAGGAGTTTTATTCCAGCAAGATAATGCTCGTCCACACACTTCCCGTCGAACCAAAGAAAAGTTTACAGAACTTCATGGGTTTGAACTCCTGCCTCATTCACCATATAGTCCAGATCTTGCACCATCGGATGATTACTTGTTTCGATCCATGACCCATTTTCTTAAAGGGAAAAAAAATTGATAATTTTGCGGAACAGCGGTCCAAGAGCTCTTATACAGCCATCCCTAGGAATGGTATCAGCGTGGCATCGAGCAATTGGCCAGCAGATGGCTAATGATGGTAGATAACAATAGGCTATACTTAGAGTATTAATCGTATTTGACATCAAAGAAATAATAATACAAATATATGGTTAAAAAAATAGTCATTTTTTTAATACACCCCATTATTATTATGCAGAGGTTTATTATCGTTTAATACCATTATATTATTATTTGTTCTATTTTTTTCTTCTCTGTAATACCCTCCCCCTTATGTGAGTTTATGCCTTCTAGTTTTGATATTTTAGAAGAAAAAAAATTTGACTATTTTAGATGAATCGAATGGAATAATATTTAGGTATTGTCCCTTTAAATTTTCACTCCTAACTAACTCAACCGTTTTCATTGACCTAATTGTATTACCCAAATTGTAGGAATGTTTGTACAACATGTAACATGAAGAACTTTCAAAAGATGTTATTAGTGAAAGGACTCACAAAGAAGTGAAGCTTTACTACACAAGTCAAAAGACTATAAAAGAAATGATGCTGGAACCGAATGAACATAAATAGGAGGATTCTAGATAGGATTTGGATAAAACCTTAAAGCCAATAAAAAAAAAAAAAAAAATAGGAGGATTAAAAAATATATTTAGTATATGTTCAGCTCCCTCCTAAAATCTCTATATAATAGCTCGACCATTTTAGAAAAGATTTATAATTTTACCACCAATTATGTAGGGTAAAATTTTAGGGTCAACCGTTTCAAAATGGCAGCCATTTTGTTTCACCCTGCAGGTCGATTTTTTAAGCTCTTTCAGAAAACTCATTTTCTCAAGACTGGTTAATCTTAGACTAATAATGCAAACACGATTGTTTTCATTACAGTCTGTTCCATCATTCGTGTTCTCTTTATTATTTGAATATTTTGAAGTCCAATACTTGGTAAGTGCTGGGAAAAGTTCAAAAAATTTGGAAAGTTTTCCCGGATTCTTTCATTGCGAATTCAGTCCCTACGGGTTTTCCCCTAGATCCTTCTCAGGAACCTCATCTCTGATGCTGCAACTTGGCTTGCATGCCGATCTAGGACCTTCCAACTCTCAGCATCATACAGCAAAACTGGTAGGAACACGGTTAAAATAAAAACGAGGTATCAACTAAATACAGTAAACCCTCATTATTACGAACTCGGATATAATGAACACCTCAATATAGCGAACCAAAATACTATCCCCCAAAATTACCATTATATTTCTGCTGAAACCCTCGTTATAGTGAAATCCCTCGGTTAGTGCGAACTACAAACTAAATTTGATGCCTGAGAATTATTATATTCTGTTATAACGAACTGCTAGAATTTTTATTAATATTTTTTTTTTTTTTTTACTGTATTAAGTAGAATGAGCGCGGAAGACGAAGTAGCTCCAGTTTCTAGAATTGAGGTTCTTTTTTACTCTTAACTAATCCGATTTCCCTTTGCTCTCTTTCTGATTCCATTGACTTTTTTCTCAAAACTAGCTCAGTTCTGTTTCGACTTCTGTATTCCAAAATGAACGTTGTAAACCATTATAAAAAACAAAGATAAAATAGATTCAACCGCAGCCCACGGATTAACTTCAGCATCAAATAAACCATGCGCTCTGCGGCTTATGTATATGTAGAAAAAAATTGATAAATTGCTTTATAAACAAATGAGATCTCAAATACCAATCTCAGACTCTCTTATTAAAGCTAAGGCTAAAGAACTAAAGTGAACTTGGCAGGCAAATCAATGAATCTCATTGTTTAATTAATATGTAGTTTATCTAAAAATAAATTACATACGTGTGTTTTAATTTGATTAGTTCTAATGAATGAATTTCCTTCTAAATATGATCAAATTAGTGTGGCCATTGGCTAAAAAAAAAAGAATGTGAGGTAAAAAAACAGTTTATAAACAGTTTTCGGCACTTTTTACGTCGTTGAATCGAACATGGTAGTAATGTATTTAGATGCAATGATTTTAAAATGTTTAACTTTTTATCTGTTAACTGCATCGTCATGAAAATGGTCTCAATGGAATCAGGACAAATTTGCTGCCAAAATAATTTTTCTTAAATTTTTTTCTAATTGAGAAAAGTGAAGAAAACGCATTAAGAGAACCGCATTAATAGTATTAAACCCAAACCATATGTGGGCAGACTCTGAGGTTTTGAAACTTACCACTATTATGAAACTAAAGTTTCAGGAGGGTTCAAATTTTGATCTAATCATGATTAATTTTGGTCTATTTTTCTGTGCTTTTATATTTTAAAGTTATTCTTTCATTCCACCTATCCCACAGCTCCCAGAGCGAAGCCGGGCACCACAGCTAGTTATTTCATGAAATATAATATCCTTGTATTGATTTTAATTTCCTCTATCTGTTGGTCATCATTGATTACATAACCTGACACTCTTCAAATTTAGTGCCAAAGCAGAAGTAGGCATGGCTTCGCTCTCAGGTAAACTTCTTATGCTGTCGAGCTATACCAAGGGGGGGGGTCTTAGATCACGAATACTTGAAAAGACTTAAACACCAGAATACATTGTCTCTACTCTGCTCTGATGGGCTGAATCTTCCTCCAGGCCCGACTAGACAATCCCTCGCCTCCGACTGTCACTGGACTTCCGTCCCTCTCTTCGCCTAGTCCTGCCTCTTCTAGGGGTCCCTTATCTCTCAGGGTCTTGGCTCAGTGATTTGCTTAGCTTTTTGGGAGTAATTGTCCCCGTGAAAGTATATTTTAATAAAGTTAGAAAATTGAGAGAAACACATAATATATGAGTGTCCATTATATACCGATGCTCGACTGGCATTAGCTGGGAAATACTCAGTGTTAGGGTGGTTACGTCATTATTCCTATAACGGGCTTCTTACAGCTCTGGAGATGTTGAGCAAGAAAGATCTTCCTGTCAAAAAGAGAATGAAAAATATGACAATCTAAATATTAAAGACTGTTATTGTAATTTTTATGAAATACACGCTACTTATTTGTTGGTCCATTTGGATTCGATAAGGAATTACTGGAGCCTTGTGTAGTGGGAACAGATCTCCAGTTGCAGGCAAATTATCAGCTCTGCTGGATCAAATATTTATGCCCCCCCCCCAAAAAGTAAATCAGGCCTGAGTTTCTTTCACCTATTAAGAACAACAAACCCCACTGGATACCATATCCATGGTACATCACTTTAATTGGAAAGAACTGATGGTATCGGGATGCCTTAAGGTTCAGCAGGGGAAAGAGAGAGTGGAGATGGAGTGATAAAAAAATCATCTCTTTTTTTTTTTTAATTTTAAAATAAATCGAAATAGAATAAATTAAATTTTAACATAATAATTTATTGGTTATAGGTGCAAACGATAGGTGCCATACAGGTGAAGAGTGCAGTCAATGTCCTCACTGTAATTATAAATCAGCAGATTCTGGGAGTGTGAATAAACATTTAATGTCACATCATAGAGGAGAGAAGCCTCATCAATGTCCACACTGTGATTATAAGTCAGCATTTTCTCTGAGTTTGAAACAACATATAATGGCACATCATACAGGAGAAAAGCCTCATCAATGTCCTCACTGTAATTATAAATCAGTGCAATCCGGAAGTGTGAAAAAACACATAATGGCCCACCATACAGGAGAAAAGCCTCATCAATGTCCTCTCTGTGATTACAGGTCAGTGCAATCTGTAAGTGTAAAAAAACATATAATGGCCCACCACACAGGTGAGAAGCCTCATCAATGTCCTCACTGTGATTATAAGTCAGCATTTTCTCGAAGTGTGAAACAACATATAATGTCACGGCATACAAGTGAGAAGCCTCATCAATGTCCTTACTGTGATTATAAGTCAGCATTTACCCGGAGTGTGAGACTACATATAATGGCCCACCATACAGGTGAGAAGCCTTACCAATGCCCTTACTGTGATTATAAATCAGTGCTATCTGGAAATGTGAAAAACCACATAAAGTCACATCATTCAGGAGAGAAGCCTCATCAATGTCCTTACTGTGATTATAAATCAGTGCTACCTGGAAATGTGAAAAACCACATAAAGTCACATCATACAGCAGAGAAGCCTCATCAATGTCCTCATTGTGATTATAAGTCAGCATTTTCTCGGAGTGTGAAACTACATATAATGGCCCACCATACAGGTGAGAAGCCTCATCAATGTCCTTACTGTGATTATAAATCAGTGGAATCTGGAAATGTGAAAAAACATATAAAGGCACGTCATACAGGAGAGAAGCCTCATTAATCTCCTCACTGAGGATCATAAATCAGCAAATTCTAGAAATGTGAAAAGCCATGTAATGGTCTGCAATCCAGGTGAAAAGCCTTGTCAATGGGCTCACTGAGATTATAATCTTGCAGTTTATGGACATATGTAAAGACATATAATTGCCCTTCATAATAGTGAAAATCGTCAATGTGCACTGTGTGATTAAAAAATCTACAAAATCTCTATACGTGACAAACATATTGATTCACGTCATACAAGGGAAAAGCAATATTAATGTTCTCACTCTTAATTTTAAAACACCAGAATCTGTAATTATGAAAAAACGTATTAATGCCCTTCATTGTGAAATAAATCGGTAGAAGCTTCTAATAACTCCACTAATGCCTCCTCTTAGAAGTCCTAATGTATGTATCTAATGTAAGGCTTCACGAGTCCTTAGCTGGAATGCTGGCTTCTCTCGGTCATTTAATTGGCCCATCGCAGCTTGAGTGAGTACAAATGTGTCCAAGCCCTGACTATGCTGGAAGTGGGTGAGATGCCTCGGAGTGCACCACAATATCATTGGACAGGCTCTTGAGAGCTTTAAGGAGACGGGATCCCATCCCAGAAGAAGAGGACAAGGCTGACCGAGGTCTACAACTTATGGAGACGACCAATTTGTCTCCAGGTCCTTAGAATTCGAGATTTCACCAGAAATGAGTTGAGAAATCTACTGCAAAGGTTTAGGGGACTTGAGATTCCCTCTAGGATGGTTAGAAGAGATCTTCAGGTAGGTGAGTGCTATAATATGAAAATAATTTATATTATTACATGTTTTTTGTACTTTTTTGCTCCAATACTTGGCAATATAAATATTAATTTGTATATTTATTTATTGCAATAAAATAAAGTGATTGTTAGAACTTTTTTTTTTTTTTTTCATTATTAATGTTATTTATTTGATATAAAATGGTAGCTGTGTTATAAAAATAGACTTGGACTAGAAGTGTTTTCTAAATCAAAAAAGTTTTTTCTAAAATTGAACAATCATTACTGACCAATAAATAAGCTAAGCCTTTTTTGTCATTAATTTCTTTGACACTTTAATTTGGTGGGCAATCCTTCAAGATGGCTAGTTTGGAGGCACAAAGCTTATATAAGAAAGATATTTACAGGTTCCCACTCTATTCTGCGTGTAATTATTTGTATATCTTATGTATAAAGAATAGCCTGTCCTTCAATTAAAGGTCTTTTAAAATGTACATTATGTTATGTCAATTAAGTCTGTCCCTGTTCCCTCCACCATTTTGTAAACTTACTAGCGCTAGTGCTGGGGCCGATATAACATAATATCCTAAAATCACCAGTTCATCATTCTTTAAATTTTATAAATTAAATATAATTAATTCCAGAAAATCATTAATTTCTTGGTACATTTCAAAAGAACTAACTTCTGTTTTCAATTAGTTTATACAATTGTTATCCTGAGGTTGAACTTTAAATCATCACATACACATTTTCTACTTCTTTTAAATACATTCCTCACCATTTGCTTTTATATTGTTTCATTTAATATCCATTGTTTGCATCCTGACAATCTATAAGCTCTTTCACTTTTTGTAACATTTCGTATTGAATTTTTAGTCTTTCTTATTCAGAATTTGAGTTTGTTACTTTTATATAATCTGATTATGATCATCCCTTTATTGAAATTTGGAAACTTCTTTCTCTCTGTTATATCTTTGCATATGTACTTGATGAAGAGTCTATTTTGAAAATATAAGTGAGAATATGCGAATAATACAAGAAAACTATTTGATTCACCAAGTTGTATTTGATTTTAATTTTATGATTTGCACTAAATATATTTGTTTCATCAAAGGTATATAATATAGTTGTCATTTTATTTCTTAATATTTTTAAAATTTATTTATTTTAGGACCTCTGATATCTTAAAATCAACATATTGTGGAATCCAGGCCATTTCCTGCTGAGAAAATAAATTTTTTGTAAACATTTAATTTGTTGTTGTTTTAGGCTTCCATGGGCTAATCCATTTTATGCATTTCTTCTTCAGAGTTTGACCAGGTAAAAGGTCCTACGATTGCCAGGCTTACACCCATCGTGCTGTGTGGTTCTTCAGGGCCAATGGATGAGCCTCCTTCTTGTATTGGTCCTGTTATACTTGCTACTAATACCTTTTAACCTCTCTCCTCCAGATACTCATTTACCGAGTCGTTCTATTCCATACCATAGAAAATATAATCAGGGGCGGATACATCACGAAATTTGGGTGGGGTCTTGTCCCCCTTGTCTCATAAACACTTGGCTGACAGCACCATTTTTGTATGAGATTATTAATTTGTATTAAGAAGGACTGTGACCTAAACCACCAAAAGCAAAAGTGTTATGTTTAGGTTATAGTGACAACCCAATAGCATTATTCATTTAAAAATAAATTGAAAAGCCAAAATATTTGATTAGCGGGGTTATGAACCCGTGACCCCCACCCTGGATCTACCCTTGAATATCATAACGTAGGGGACAGTGCCCTATCATGGGATACTTTTTTTAATATTTGATTGGTTGGCTCTAAATTGCTTAGAAGATTAAAAAAATCTTGCTATACATTTCGTAGTAGTAGTAGACGACATCACAATGAAAAACATCCCATATCTTCTTTTTAAAATTTGTAATCATGTTTAATGTGAGAAAAGTACAATTTGTTCTTTTTGAAAATGGTCTTTTAATATGGGATATGTGTCCCGTATTAGAGAACATGATATAAAATAAAATATCTAAATCTATAAATCTTTGTTTATTATAAAGGAGATATTCACAAAAATATGGAGTCACATGTGGTGTAGTGGTTGGCATAGAAACCTACAATACTAAAGGTCGCTGGTTCACGTTCCAAGGTAGCCCTAGAATTTTTTAATGGGAGTAAAAAATGCTTGTCTGTGCCGTCCCTTGGATAGGACATAAAATGGAGGTCCCGAGCCTGTACGATGTTAAAGATCCCTATCCTAATTATACCTGGATAGGAAAATTTAGGACTCCCACTGTAGCATCATCCGATTAGCCTTAGTGGCATAAAGGGCCATTAAAACAATCAAACAAAAATAACATTACAATGAAATATGTGTCTAAGAATGTAATCACAAATAAACATTTATTGTAATTTATATAATATTACATTTATGTAATATTGTAATAACTCAGCATGCAGATGTGAGATAACAAATATTACTTGAATAAGAAGTAAAAAATACTCATATTGGTCCTACCCCTTAGTTAATTTCCGATCGCCATTCTCGATTAGACCGCGACAAAGTAAACCAAATTTTATTTTTAAATGCTAATGCCCTATTTTGTCTATAAAAGGCATTGCAATCATAGTTGGTAAAGAATAGTCAATCTTACAGCCATAATTTGTATTAATTATTTTTGAGTTCTCATATTATGTCATTTCTTATATTTTAAGAAAATTCGTGTTTTTCAAAAGACTTTTTTTCATCCATAAACCATTTAATTTACAAAATGTTGAATAAATACAATGTTTACACCTGTCATAAAAAACTTTACTGATTACCAATATTATAATGAATAAAAAGGGGATTTCACATTAAAAAATTTTTTTTATTTTATTTCAGTAATTCAAAACCAATGATAGCAAATATGTTTGATATATTAGATATTTGATTGTATTTAATAATAATCATGAATTAAAATGGAGTATGAAAGAATATGTCCAATGGAATTCAGTTCAACTGTCAATGTTATGGTTAAATACAATGGTGAAAATAATTAATATAACATATATTTTGTGGTAGAGAGATGGGAAACATCTTAATGAAAAGAAATACTCTGATTTCTACAATGGGGGATCCTGGGGAAGGCTATGGGGGCTGAGGTCTCCATTTTGGGTCATTTTTAGTTATTTACCAATGGCTTTTAAATATATGAAACGATTAAGTAATAGCAGAGAGAGTTGCATAGCAGTTGTGGGAAAGGAAAATAAAAGTAAAAGAGCACTTCAATTCGCCCCAGATCTCTGGATAGCATGCAGGTGTGAGACAAGAAATTTTATATAACAGGTAAAAAATAGTCAGTGTTCCTGCTTCCCCATACACAGTACTAGTAAAGGGATACCAAACAACAGATAGGTATAAAATACTCATGAACTATGCTTGGCTGCAGGTATAGTAGTCTATATCCTTTTACATGGAAAGATCTGGTCACACATAACCGCACCCTAGCACAGGCTTATATCAGATCTGATTCAAATAAGAAGGATAGATAGTAACGGTCCTCCTAAATGATTCAGATCCGATACACCCCCCTGGGTAAAGGTACTGAAGACGGGTGATGGGCGTGGCCTGTTTTGAGAGGTTATGTGACCGTGATGTTATCGAACTCCCGTCGCCTTTTTTTTCAGTTAAAAAGTGCCTTTATTGGCTATAATAGAATTTAGCTTTCGACTCCCTCTCGCTCTTCATAGTTAAATAAACCCCCAAAAGGGTCCTTATCAGTGGAGAAAGGGCCTTTCTTTGAAGGGCGCCTTAGTAACAGCGCATAAGCCGCACTTCAGTACCCGCTCGTGTTAGTGATGGGAAGAAAAACGCCAAACTTTTTGAAAAACCTGTTTTCCTGAACCAGCCCAAACAGTTGGAATTTAGAACTTCCTACTCTTCCCGTTCTCATTTACAACAACTCAAACGTTTGGAACTCGTTACAGAACGACTGAAATTGAAAAGAACAGTTGTTTTCTTCACCACTAGCGCTCGGTTATTTGATTTTTCGTTAGTTTTTCTATGGATTCTATTTTCGAATTTCTATTTATTTCATTTAAAATTTAAAGTGACACTTTTACTTTCATTTTTTATAATGTCGGTTTATTCAAGTGGTAATTAAAATATATCTCCAAACTGCTGTGTATGGATGAGAATACATTACAATAACAGGAATTTATTATATATTGTTCATTACCTTGAAAAAAAAGGAAAAAATTCTAAATATTAAAGAAGTTTATTTTCCGTAATATTTCAAGAATTCATAATATTTTAACATTTTTCTCAATAAAGACCTGTCAAAATTATTTTAAGTTTTTGATTTTTTTTTAAATTTTGTTGCTTCAACAATTAGTGACATTTTCTCATTTTATTCTCAAATTATTTTTTTTTTTTTTTTTAACTTTGAATTAATACTATTATTACGTTTCCAATAAAACAACACAACACAAAACAAACACCTGATAGAAACATTGGTCTGGAGGTATTCAGTTTTCCCCAACCTGTTTTTTTCAAACCGTTTTTTTTTCCAACAGTTTTTTTTTTAACGAACAGTTCGTTGGCGTTTTGTAAAAACAACCGAAACGCCCATCTCTAGCTCGTGTAGCGGTGCGGTTATGTGTGACCAGACCTTAAGCCGTACCTGTTATTTTTGAAAGTCGATAACAGCTACAAAGTTCAGTTTGGACACATACCTGTTACAAAATAACAGGTCCAGTATTTCCGAACAATCACTAGTCAGGTTATGTTTTCATTTATGACAAATGAAGAAGACATTGAAATCAATACCAGGAAACTACATTTCATGAAATAATTATCAATTGCAATATAAAAACAAACCATAATAATAAGATACAGGATAATGCAATTTTAAATATTTTGTGTGAAAGAAAAAAAGTGCTATATGTATTATTGTCAATATAAAAGAATTGCGCGAATTGATAATAATTGAAGAATTCCGCGCATGCGTTTCCCTGGTAAATTTTCCTATATTGTCGTGCTATCAAGACCAGTCTATGCTAGATGTTCAAGTTAAAATAGCAACAGGCAAAGAACAGCTATTTACACTGAAACGAAGACAATATTCATTACAATGACGGCTGACTTCGAACCAGCATCTGATCTCTCTTTTGCTTTACCTTATTATGGATTTAATCAACGTCAGAAAAATTCTAAAAGATGGTCTAGAAGCTTATCACAAGGTGCCTTTACTCTGAGTCTGTCTTATTTGCCTTGTCACCTTCGAACGGATAACCTCAAACCGTGCCATACCGACGCATTAAGAATAGCAATTCACACTGAAAAGAGGAATCGAGCGAAAAATGATGCCTGAACACTCAATACAATTTTCATTATAATGACGGCTGACTTGGAACTGCGCCTGTTCTGACTTTTGCTCCTACTTAACATGGAAAAAGCAACGTAAGTAAAATGCTAAAAGGAGGTCTAGTAGCTTATCTTAAATAACTAAAAAGCGACACCAGCGCTATTCCCGAACACAGGCGGACAGATAAAGTACCTGTTCGAGTTCGTGTCCTATTTAGAAATGCCGAACACTGTTCCGACCGAGCTGTTGGAGGGTGAGGTTCAACTCCGTAAAGCTTATCCAACTACCAATCGGTAAGCCACACTAAGGCTAGGCGCGCACTGAGGCACTCGCGAGGCAGAGCAGTTTTTGTGAAAGGCGAATTAGATAGGAACGGCGCACAGCTCTGCGTCGTGAATGTCTCAATGTGCACGAGGCATCACATTGAGACAACACCGGACAGTGTTGAACCTCTTTGGCGCCAGGATGTTTGAAGTAATTCTGCTGTTATAAATAGTTTACTCAAGTTATCTGTTGAAACTTTGCATTCGAATTATCAAATATATTTTCTTATGACGTTTTTCGTTACATTTCGTGGAGTATTTTATTATTAGATTTTTCAGGTAAGCCATTATTCATTTTAGGTTTTATGGTGTGAGTTGTTCCATATTTTCTTTAAAATGTTGTTGGCCATTGCTATTGAAATAGAAAATTAAATATGAGATGGAAATGGTTGAGGGTGAATGAAAACACTATATGTGAAATAACATATATATTGTGCCGTTGTTTCGACCCAATATTCAGGTCAAAACATCGGCACAATAAATATATTATTTCACATATAGTGTTTTAATTTGACCCCACCCTCAACCATTTCCATCTCATATTCTTCTACGGAATATCTGACTTTAACAACAAATTTCCTTCATTAGAAAATTAAATAATTTTACTTTAAGTTCTATGTAACTCTTCAGGTTTCTTTATTCTGTGTTTCAAATAAATTAATTTGATGTATATAATTTCTAAAAAACATTTGTAAATATGCAGTATTTAATTTAATATTATAGGAATTATTATTCCGAGGTTATAAATGGATTTTTCATTGGTAGTTAGCAAATTTTTTGCAATTTTTCGGTGTCAACAGCAAAAAAATGTTTTTTCTCAATAATCTCACTCCCTCCATTGAAAGTCTAGTGCCTGATTTTTTTTTGTATTTAATTTTTTTTAAGGTACATCATTTCTGGTGCTTCTGTGCTTAATCAAATGACTGAAGAAGATAATTATTCATGTAAGTTTTTTTTTTTTCCACCTATTTTAATGTTACATCATTTTAGTTTTCTTCTGTTTTTCTTTATGATTTTGTATTTTAAACAAGTAATTGTTTTTGTAACTCTGACAGAGAAGTTATTGAAAGTAGATATGCTAGTTTTCATTATTGTGTAAACACTTGGACTGCTTTCAAGGGTACTCAGCTTCGCCTCCTTGTTTATAAATGCCTGATCTTAGTTATTGCTAGTTATGTTATACATATATCAATTGTGTTGGAAACATAAAACTTATATACCCATACCCTGTTATATACTGTGTAATACGTTTAATACGAAAATACTCAAGACAAAATATCGGTTAGTATGAAATAATAAAAGGTTCTGTCAAACTATTATGTTCCTGTTTTTACACTACTATAATAAATAATTGCATAATACATTTTTTATTTTTTGATCCTGTAAACGGAACATAACTTTTTTGTGTATGTTATGAAGTACATCAGTCTCACAGAGATTCTGGTTTTCGTTAAATCAGCTATTCGTCATTTGTTTACTCTTGCTAGAAATTATATAAACATTATTTCTAATGAACTTTTCCTTGAAAGCTAAACCCCCTCTTACCTTCTTAAAACGGAGCGGTACATGGCACTACCTGGATTGGGGCCTGCTATCTGTGTTCTACCGGTAACACTGACCCTGTCTGTGTTCTTAAGTCAGCGTGTGCTAACTGTTGCAATAGTAAATTGTTTCTTTAAAAATCTTTTCTAAAAAATACTTAAATTTTTTAAAGACATGTTATCTATAACATTGTTATATATCTGCAGGTGGGCTGGTTCATGTTAAAGAAGAATCTGAGATGCTAGCTGCAGGTGGAGGTGAGTAATTATATTTTATCTGCTATTCTGTTTAAGCCTATTTTTTCATGACTAGACTTCCTGCTACCTCCATGAGTGTGAAGCAGTATTAATATTTTATTTTATAATTTTTCTTTCTATACTTTATTATTTTATTTTATATTTTTAATTATTGATAAATATCATTCATGAATTACATTTGAATTAATGGTATAACAGAAATTTTTTGCTTGAAATGTAACAATAATTTGGTTTTCCTTCAGCTCACACAATTGATATTAAAGAAGAGAAGATGGAGCTGAATTATTATGGTGAGATAAATGTCGAATAAATATTAAACCTGTTTTAATTGGTATTGTTTTACATTATTTATATATCTGCAGGTGGGCTGGTTCACGTAAAAGAAGAAAGTGAGATGCAAGACGATGGTGAGAACATTTATTTCATATGCCATTTTATTTATTTATTTTTTTATCAGAGCATATTTGTTATATCAGCAGTTGGTATGGTTCTTCCTGTTATATCAGCAGTTGGTAAAAGAAATTATTTTACGTTCTGCTCTACTGCTGTGTATTTCTTTTGGATAGGTCAATGGACCAAGTTACTGTGACATTAGCGAATTCCATTGCGTCCTTTTGATTTAAAATCAGGGCTTAGATTACAGCTTTTCTATTCTGCTCACTTTGCTAGCTCAAAAGAAACCTAAAGGAGTAAAGGAACCCACAATGACCACTCTAAATGACTCCAAATAGGCCAACCGCATAAGTTGCATAGCAGAAGTGGTACCATGTTTTCTTTTATGAAGGTTTGCTTTATATTCATTAATAATTGTCAACCATTCGGAATAAATTAGTGGATTTTTTCTATAGCTAGGTTTAAACAATACCTGCGTGCATTTGCCAAAAGATTGTTTAGGCCCTATAATGAAATATTTCAAGTTTTAAATAGCTCCCTTTTTTATTTTCTAAAAACAACGGTCAAGTGGGATTTTTATTCTTTTTAATTGCGATTCGAAATGAGAATAAAAAGCTGCAAACATATTGATATATTTATTAAAATAATTTGGTTGATTTTGGAACGGCATAAAAGCTGGAAGGGAAGAAGCTCCCTATTAGCGAGAGAAATTGGGAAAGACAAAAAATAGGGGGGGGGAGGTGTGGGTTATTCAAATGCAAAATTACTGCTTTGATAAAAATTATTACTTGCAAATGAAATAATCTTTTGATTTTGTTTTCCTTCCCACAATCGTTAAAAAGGAAGAGGAGAGGGAGCAGATTCATAAAAGTGAGAAAAATGTAAAATTGATATGAAACCTGATCAAATTGTTGTTTGAACTCAAACCTTTATCATGAGACAGACATTTGTATTCGGGTGTTATTTTGGTCATTTGTCATTGTGAGGAAAATATAAATTTGTCAATGAAGAATGGTGAAATACTTCTTCCAAATTTCTTTTTAATAATAGAATAGTCCGAAACGTCGGCAAATTAATGTATATGTTATAAATTTTTAATAAAAGAAATTTGGAAGAAGTATTTCACCATTCTTCATTTACAATATTTAGATCTTCCAGCACATATAGTGTATTTAAGATTACATAGTATAAATTTGTCATTTATTCCGTGTTCACAAACCCTAAATGGTGATTCTTCCACCCCTTGATAAAAATATTTGATGAATATTAATTATCTTTCAATTATTCAGAAACTATTTTGTTAATGGCATCTTGTTTGATTTTAGTCATAGATCTTAGAGTTAAGCTAAGTTCTTTCTGGGTTGCAAAATAACTTTTGATTTAGTTTACAGTTTTTTTTTTTAAATAAAAAAAATGTAAGTAGATTTGTTACAAATGTGTCATCTAAAACATTGTTATATATCTGCAGGTGGGCTGGTCCACGTTAAAGAAGAAAGTGAGATGCTGGACGATGGTGAGAACATTTATTTACAAAGGGTACTACAAAAGTTTTGCAATGTAACTTAACAGAAAGACCCAGGAGGCTACAAGTTACTGCGTGTTCAGACCTATCCATGCCTGCATACTAGCCGCCAGTATTATATCTCTGGGCTCAGTAATTGTCACTCACTCTCAGGAGTGACAGATGGTATCGTGGTCACGTAGTGAAGTAAGAGAAGTTTTGTGATATAATTTTGTGAGTGGTTTAAGCATAGATCAATGCTTAGAAGAAATGAAGATTGCATTAAATAATGACTGTCCACATCGTACGACTATATTTAGATGGTACAGAGAATTCGAAAAGGACAATTTCATTCTGGAGGACGCTTAGAGAGAAGGAAGGCCTCGAAAGTCAGTATCAGAGGAAAGAATTTCTGCTGTTAGAAAATGCTTGATGAGGACCGTCGGGTGACGTATCAACGGATAGAGGAGACATTATGCCTTCATGCACCAGCAATTCATTCAATTCTGAGAGACCATTTAAAGGTAAAAAAACTTTGTTGTCTTTGGGTGCCCCATAGTCTAACGGAAGAGCAAATGACTTATCATGTGACTTGGTGCCGAAAGATGCTGAAACTATTTGATAAGGGACATTCTACATATGTAAACAGCATCGTGACTGGTGATGAAACTTGATATGCCGACCAAGGCTCAAAACAAAGTTTGGGTATTTGGCGATGAGGATACACCTGTAACTGTCAAAAAATCTCGATCTATAAAAAAAAAATTGATCGCTGTATTTTTCAGATCAAGCGGAATTATAGAGCGTGTTGTTTTGGAGACACAGAAGCCAGTGGTACACTGAGCAGTGCCTGCCTAAAGTCATAGAGTCTATGAAAAACCTGAGACCAAAGTCAAGAATGGACACCTAGTACCTCCACCATGACAAAGTACCAGCTCACTGTGCCAGAGCCTGCACCAAGTATTTGGCCAATACTGGGGCTATAACTTCTTGAGCGACCTCCTTACAGTCCAGACCTTGCTCCCTGTGACTTTGCGCTGTTCCCACACGTGATAATGAAGCTGAAAAGAAAACATTTTTCAAGCGATGAGGACCTTCTGAGGGCTTGGGACAACGAATGTGCCTAAATCGATATGAAACTTGGCAGAGCTGTTTTAATGACTGGTTTCGGCGTAAGGAGAAGTCTATTGATTGTGGTGGAAATTACTTTGAGAAAATTAAATAAATAAAGCTGTATTGCAAAACTTTTTAGTACCCTTTGCCATTCCATTTTGTTTTTATGTGTAAGCCTATTTGTTCATGAAAGCCTTCATGATATATCCATTAGTTTAAAGAAATATTAAAGTATTATTATTATTTCAAATAGCATTTTTCAATTCAGCTTAGAATAAAATTATGAAATTAATGCAGTGATTATTGCTAGAAACTTAACCATCAGTTGATTTTGCTTCACAGCAGTTCCCAGATTTGATATCAAAGAAGAAGAGAGGGAGCAGATTTATTATGGTGAGGAAATATTGAATTGATATTAAACCTGTTCGCATTACTATTATTATTTGTTTCATACATAAGAAGGTATATTACACTTGTTGGGGACCATAATCGGTCATCCAAGATTTATTTATTGGGTGTCTAGTATGTGGAAATTGTAGAAATTATACAAAACTTTTTCCTGCAGGAATTCTAATAATTTTTAATTTCAAATTTTTAACATCTTAAATCCTTAATCTTTTCTACTCAGATGAATAAAAATTACAGCCAATGTTTGATTCCGTTTTTTAATCAATTTTAAGATATTAGCCTCTTAGTAATAACAATACTAGCCACTTTCTGTCAAATATGGATGTGTATCAATACCAAAAACATCGCTGTTTTGATACCGGCGATTGTTTAGTCAGTAAAAATTCTGTTCATTGTTATACATCCTATAATTGAAAAATCCCAATGAATACATTCAAACAATTTGTGTTTGTGTGTGTTTTTTTTTCTGGGAAAGAATGAATGAAAATAGAAAAATCTTGTGCGATGTGCGCAACACCAATTTCACTTACAAATTTACTTTGATTAGGAATCAACTTATTTGATAATATTTATGCCGTTCCTCAACTTCACAAAGCTTTCCATGTTTATATACTTATATTTGTATATTTCCATAGGTTGTAGAATATTTGTATTGGAAAACTTGAAATTTCTCAGTGCTTTTTCATTAATTATTGCTTATTCCTTTTTTAAGGGACCTATAAATTTCATCAAAAGTCCAGTTTTTTTTTTTTTTTTTTTTTTTTTTTTTTTTACTGCGAGTTGCTTTTTGCAAATATATCGTGAAGGTGAATCATTAGAGGGTGTAGTCAAGTTTGTCTCTTATGCCTTTCAGGAAACCGAGAACGATTACTGCATTAAAATCACTTTTTATTGAATTCAGAAATCTATTATGGGACTAAAGACTCTAAACTAAAATATAATTAAAGATTATCTTAAAACATATCTTTTCATACCTTAAATGCTTTAATAATTTGAGCATCACGTATTTTCTCTCTAAAGTAAAATATGATTTTTTATTGTTAAATAAAAGTTTTTATTTTCATCAGTGATAATACGGGAATGAATTTTCAATTTAGTTGTTGATAACTTCATTTAGTTACCATGGAAACAAATAATTTCCATTAAATGTGTATCAACCAAAACACATTGATAATTCTTTCCCATGAAAAGAACTCTTTAATTATAAACAGTGGTCTGTTATTAAAGGTACTGCACGTGCGTAGGTTCGTCTTTTTTTAAGAGTTGTCAGAACATTTTTCTTTTTCTCTCCTGTATTTGTTTCCCTATTTTATTCACATTTCATCTATTTTTGATTTTTAGGAGTAGTGTGATACAGTTATTTTCTCTATAAAAACAGAAGATACTTTATAGAAAAAACACATTTTTTCCTTCGCTATTTTAGCCCCCTCCGAACATTGCTATGATTATAAAACTTCCTTAATATTAAAGAATTCTTGATTCTCATTAAGCAGGGCATTTTAGATCAAAATTCCAGCGTTCCAGCCGTTTATGAGTAAATAAAAAAAAAAAAAAAAAAGAACAATGTAAAAATAAGACAATATTTAATAAATAAAGTGCCACCTTTATTTGACCAATTTCATTGAAATTTTGGCCGTCACATCACGGGCTTATACATACATCAAACACCCAGTTTGATCGAAATCGTTATAGCCTTTTTTGAGGAGGAAATAAAAAAAAACCCTGATATTGAGACACAATGGTATTAAATACTTTGTCCCCTCCGTTTGATTAATTTTGATGAAAACGTGTATTTCCGTTGAAAAGATAAGGGATGCGACCTAGAGAAATATATGGGTTTTCTTGCGTGTTACTAAAAATCCCTTTTAATAATAAGTTTTGTGTAATTCCACCTAGTTACCCTATCCTGACCAAGTTTTTTTTTTTTTCAGTGAATTTTCTCTGGTATTAATTTTAAAAATAGAAATAATTGAAACGACTAAAACCGCTGTTTTTGAGTGGCCAGATTGAAATTCTCGTTAGTACCATGTTCAAAATTAAAAATTATCAGCTACATACATTAAATAATTGAATAAAACTGGATTCATCACTTTATCCATTAATATCACCATGGCATCCCTTACTCTTTTATTTTTTCTTCTATTTTCATTCATTCTTTCCGAGAAAAAGAAAAAAAAAAAACTGAATGTATTCAAAACATCAGTATTTTTCTTGTATTGGATGTACTTAATGGTTTAAGGTTTTATTTTATTTTTTTATATATTTTTTATTAATCTTTATTTATTCTAGCTCGGCTTCTTAAAGCCATACATGGGTCTATATAACAATTATATTCAAAGTTTAACAATTGAATATGTGAGGGAATGGTCTCACGCAGGAGACATCCTTAACTGAGCAAATTTATAATACATCAATAAGAAATAGAAGTAAAACTCAAAAATTAAAAATACTATAATTGAGGCGTAGAATTCCAAAACCAGCCAAGTCCAATTTCCAGATTTTTTTATTTTTATTTTTTTTTAAATAGTTTTTCTATAGATTATCTGGCTGGATTTGGAACAGACATTTTTGTAAGGCCATTTTCAATAAGATTTAACTTCTTTTGCAAGAAATCCTTCCACCTAATGATAATCTAATAGAAAAACTATTTAAAAAAAAATAAAAATCGGGAAATGGACCTAGCTGGTTTTGGAATTATGAAATTTCTAATATTTATATTAGAAAGAAAAAAAAAGAATAAATAAATATAATAATAAAGTAAATATGCACATGTTATAAATGATTGTCTTGTAAAAGTCTTGGTTTTAGCCTACGGTACGCTGTTGGTTTCCCAAGGTTGAAGGCAACAGCTCTCTTAACAGACGGCAGCTGAGACTGAAATCTTCTGAATCAATTTTTTATAAACACATCTATAGTTCTACCTGAAGTTCTCGGTGGAGTTGTTCATTTCCGATAAACCATGGGGCATCTACTGCAATTCTTAGCATCTTGTTTTGAAATGTTTGGAGCTTTTTTTTGTTTTGAACGTGATGCAGCACCCTGTACTTCACAACCATACATCAACAGTGGACGTAAGATCGTTTTGTACAAGATTATTGTCACTTGTGGCTTCAATTTCGATTTTCTATTTATAATAGGATAAAGCATTGCTATCCTTATAATTGCTCGCGTAAGCTTGTTGATGTGGTGGTTCCATGTGAGCCTTTGGTCCAGTAGTACGCCTAAATATTTTGCTGCTTCACCTGCATCTTATTCCTGTTGATATTTAATTCTGGGGGTCCACAGTGGTCAATAATTGCTTTTTGGCAGACATAAATCTGTCATTTCCACAATTTTACAGATAAATTGATAGGACCTTTTTTATTACCTTCTTAATAAAATTCAAAAACCAAGGAAACAATTCCCGTTAAGATTGCTCCGGTACAAGTGTCCTTTTTGCTTACCCAAATCCAGGTTTCTGGTGTGTTAATAGATAGTTATCGTTAGTATGCAAAAAAACATGGAAGAACACAATATTTTTTAGAATTTTCTTTTTTATTTTTTTAGTCTGAGGGTGGGCTTTCATACCACCGAGTATCCAAAAGAAAATTCAAATTCTTGTTTTTAGCCTATTAATTATTTCCTCGATTTCTTTAGGTCTTGTATATTCCAATGGGAGTTGTACAGTATGTTTTGGAGTCGTCAAATATTCTTCAACATCGACATTCGACTGACTGCTCCCACACGAAGGGTTGGAGAATTTCGATTTGAAGTAGTCAGCAAATGCCTCTGCTTTGTCTTCGCCTCTAGTGATGACGACATCCTTCTCAGTTAGGCTAGGGACTGGGTCAATTTTTTTTAAAAGTCGCCTAGTAGCCTTCCAGACGGATTGGTCCCTTGGATCGAAGTCTTCCACATACTTCTGATAATTTGTAATCGTCAATTCGTCCAGCTCTCTTTTTACTGCATTTTTGAGATAGTTCCATTCCTTTTTGTAAACAGGGTCTGTGCTGCGCATCCTCTGTCTCCTGGCAAGGTTTTTCTCTTTAATTTTCTGTAAAATTGCTTTTGGGCAACTGTTTGAAAATATTTTGTTTCTTAAGTTAAATGGTCTTATAGTTACTTCAAGTAAGCCATTTCAGATAGTTTCATTAAGATTCTTTATACAATTATCTTTTGCTAGAGCGTTAGGATAATATTTTTTTTAATACCATCTTTTCATCCACTGTTGCTTTGTATTTGTTATAGTACACGGAATGGTTTTTCTTTTCTAATACGCCCTGGCTAGTCCAGCGGATTTCCTGAATGGCGGCTATATATATTTTATATCTGTAGAGTTGGTCTAAGAGCAATTTTAGCGCTCCGGGTCGATGCAGGGAGAGTACGTTCCATTGTCCTATGTTAAGATTCCTATTGGGGTTGCCGGGTCGTTTCCTTAGTTGACTGATCTGATCCGAGGCTGTTGTTTGAGGTTTCACGGTAATTTGTTTTCAGGTAGCAGGGCTATCAACCCTCACTGTACCCTAGTCTGCTGATGGAGCTGCCATCTCGATGCATGCAGACCTGCATCCCCTTCAGGAGCGGCTTCCTAGGGAAGGTGGTCCTAGGGTGTGTACTGTACGTGACCTTGTGTATGGTGTGCAGTAATTGTGTACTGTGTGTGTGTGTGTGTGTGTGTGTTGATGTACTGTTCCCCCAACCTGGAGGGCCAGAGGCTGACTGCAGTCTGACGACTGGGCGATGGGGTCGCCAATTCCCTACGCCAGTGGAAAAAGTATGATATTCTATTTTTTCTTCGTCATAATATTTTGTCATTGTTTTATAATTGTCGATGGATGCTAACATTATATTCGTGCTATTGCCGGTTAATTTAGTTGTGAAGGGTTCAATACATAAAGCCTTTAAATTGTTTAAGAGGAGTTGATAATTGTTTGCTTTGTGTAGATATATTGGGGAAATTTTTTTAGAATGTTGTGAATTTTTTATTTTTCATTGTTAGAGGTCTGGTTCGAAGCTTCCGGATTATTCGATGAAAGAAAGTTCAGTTTCTCTAAGGACATTAAATCTGTTACTTACCGATTTCCTGGTAGTATTTTCCCATCTTTTTAACTAAAGATTGGTTTTGTGGAGAACCCTCGTGATGCCGCTTCTTTGAACTTTTGTCTCCTTCCGTGGACGTATTTTCATTAATGGCATAAGTGGGTTGGAGAGGCTTCACTCTTCACAATACTATACAACTGCACTCTATGAATGTCAGAGGCTAACTGGTTTGAAGGTGATAATATTTTTTGATATTGCTGTTGATGGTAATCAACTTTAATTTTAAAAAATGTTTTGGTACTAGAGAAAACCAGGTCCTAATAGCAAGACTAGACCTAGCGTTTGTAACAATTGAAAAATGCAGCAGGCAGGATGGTTATGCACTCTATGTTTTCTCCCCTTCCAAGCCTCTTCGGCATTCCTCCTGGGCCAGGGTTATTGGCCGGGGATAAGATTAATAGCGAGTAGTGAAAAGCATGCTTGCATTCTTTTCCCTAAAATATTTTCCTGTAATATTCCTGTCAGAAATAAGTTTTTAGATATTAAACCTCCACTAAGAAAACAGCATATCCCCTGGAAATCAATCTTGTTACTTTATTACTAGCTAATAACTTTTTATAAAAGATAAATCAACAAGTTTAGCACTGCATAGTCTGCAATATTAATGTTTCTCCATAATCCATGAAAACAGTTAAAGATAAATAAATTAATATTTCATGGAATTAGGCTACCATAGAAGCAGAATTGTGATGAAGTTATTAACGATATTTGTACTTCAATTCTGAAAGTTCTAAACATGAAAATTATGCAAATCAAACTAATTGAAAAAATAATTAATGAAACTCGTCCCATAAATTTAATTCAACTTTAATTTAATTCAGAAAATGATGTTCTTATGCTATTGAAAAATAGAGATATTTAAAGGATACAGGAATAAGCATTGAACAAGATATGACTTTAATACAAAGGCAAGAAAAACATAAAATGCTTTATCTCCACCAATTATGAAGAAATCCTTCTCAGGAAAGTGACAGGAGAAAGAAAATCCATTAACAACACTCGTACATGATCAAAGCAAGTCCTATTTAACAATAATTTCTTATAATATCCACGGTTTAAAAAATAAAATCAATAATAATTATTTCTTAGATCAAATCCGACAGTATGACATTATGTATTTGAGTGAAACCCATTTAACTGATCATGACACAATTCAATTTCAAAATTACTTAAAAGAATACGAACTAAAGTGGATTCCAAGAGTGAAACTGAAACACTACGGCAAGGCAAGCAATGATTATAAAAAGAAGTATTCCCTTCTAAGTAAGTCTGTGTGTTTAAAAGATGAAGTACTCATTCATATTCATAAAATAAATCTTTATTTACTACCATTGTACCTTAAACCTAAAAATTGGAAAGAAGAATTCAATAAATTTGTCCAGTTTATTGAAAACAATTGTCATTTACAAATCTTAGCATTAGGTGATATGAATGTACGAATTGCATAAGAACAAATCATACCAAAACAAAATAGTATTGTTGTAACTGGTTTTAAAAAAGTTAAAAATTCTAAGGATCGGAATATCAATGATAATGGGAGACAATTTCTAAAATTCTGTGAAGAGTTCTATTTTATAATATTAAATGGCAGGTCCCTTGAAGATCCAGATGGTGAAATCACTTTCATAGGACATATGGGTACCTATGTTAACGATACTGTTTTGTTTCAGGAGATAGTTTGTCTATGATTCAAGATTTCAGAGTAGGTTCTCTACCATTTTCAGATCACCAACCTTTATATATCACTATAAAAGAATGTAAACCTAAGGAAAACACAAATAAATGTACCAATTTAATTCCAAAACTTCTTAGGACAAAAATTTCAACCTTTAGTGTAAAGAAAAACTTCATGAGACAGATGAACATTATTTACTAACAACAAATGATGACCAGTCGATTGAGGAGGTATTATCTAGTCGATAGGAGGAGTATATTATTATCTACTTATCAGGTGACAAGAAGCGCTGCGCATAGAGGTATGATTCAACATTCAAATAAATTTAATTCTTTACAACAACCATGGTTCGACAAGCAATGCCATATATTACGTAAACGTCTTTTCAAATTGCTAAATATTTTTCGACAAAGCAACTCAGAAGTGATTAAAATAATGTATTTATGTGGGAATAAAAATTTTAAAGAAACATGTATCCAAAAAAATAACTATAATATTATGAAAATATTTATGATGATTTTAAATCAATAAAGCACAACACTTTTGGTAATTAGTAAAAATGATATACCAAGTTAACACGACAGATAGCAAAGATATTTCTACCTACCATTGCTGCTAGAATATTTTAAAATTCCATTAAACTCAGATGTTAATTCAATTAGTTATGCAATACCAATGAACTAAATAAGTGAAACGGAGCAACCATTTGAGCTTGGTGAATTAATAGACGTACTAAAAGAAGCTAAAGCTAACAAGGCGCCCGGTATTGACAGGATACCCTACAAATTTTACAGGCACCTGAAAACTTCTTAAAATATCTCCTGAAAGTTTATAATAGCTGAACGAAGAAAGAGTGTCCAAGAGCTTTACTAGAGCAATCATATTCCACCTTCTTAAGGAAGGAGACCTGATCGTTGCAGAAAACTACTGAGGAATCTCATTTATTGACTGTGTTGCCAACAAACTTTTAAGGGGGAAAGAGGGAAAATATACTCATTTTTTGTGGATCTGAAGTCAGCCTTCGACTCACCAAACCGCCAGGCCCTTATATATAAATTAAGTAATATTGGAATCTCTTCTATAATTATAATCCAACAAGGAGACTGAAACGCCTCTGGAGCAGGGACCTGCTACAGTAGAACTGTCATGCTAGGAGAGTCATAGCCTTCACTGGGAGGTTTCTCCAATCAAGTCAAGCCAATCCTCTAGAGGAGATTAACAAATGATGGATCACATTTACAATATATGCCAAATGGCATTTGTAAAAATTTTGCAAATAAATATTATTATTATTATTATCTTCTAAAATTACAAGAATCATCGAAAAGCTACATACTAACACCATGTCAGCAGTCTGGGTGAATAATAAAATATTAGAATTTTTCGAAGTTAACAATGGAGTCGGACAAGGAGATGTGCTAAGTGCCTTGCTATTTGTTCTATATATATTAGATTGAGATTGTAGGAGGGCTGAAATATATGATATTACAGTAGGGAGTTTACTGTTTGCTGATGATCTGGTACTAAGTGAGAGGAGGTCCGGCTTGCAGAGAATGATGGATAGGCTATCTGAGTACTGTGCAACTTGGAATTTGAGTGTTAACCTAAAAAAATCAGAAGTGATGGTATTTCGGAATGGTGGGCAAGTATCACGAGATGATCAGTGGATATATAACGGTGAAACGATAGAAATTGTGAATGTTTACAAATATTTAGGAGTTAATATAACAACCAACATGACATTTCGTAAACACTTGGACAAAAAATATTCCACTACGAAGCAAGGGATACATGCCACTTGGCATAGTTTTCTATTAAAAAAAGAGGTTCCTATTTCAGCAAAAATGAAAATTTTTGAAACAATTACAAGAGCGATCCTTTGCTATGGCGCTCAGGTATGGGTCGGTAAGGCTTACGACCAAGTTGAGAAAGTCCAAAGAAGTTTTCTTAAGCGAATCTTTAATCTCCCAAGAAGTACTCCAAATTATCCACTCTATTTGGAAACAAGCAGACCCCCATTACATATTTATACTTCAAAGCTACGCTTGACCTATATTTTGAGAGTATTGAATTCTGATCACAGATTAACCAACCAGCTTACTTATAAAATTGGTTTAAAAAAATAGGATGGTAGACGGATTTGGAAAAGATGTGTGGCGAAGTTGATGTTAAACCCGAAGATTTGTTCCTGACTCCTCCAGAAAAAGTGAAGACTGTGATTGGGGAGATAATGGAGACTTTGAAGTGCAAATAGAGACAAAAATGTTCAGATAAATTTAGATCAAGCGCAATATCACTCAACCTACAAGAGACTGAAATTCGAATGCAAAGAGCTCTCATATATAAGCGACCAAAATAGCCTTAAGATGATTAGTAACATAATGAGAGCTAGGACAGAAACTCTGAATCTCAACAGGAAACCTTGGATCTGGGAAAGCACCCTTAGCTCTCTCTGCAACCTGAACGAACTTGTTATTCACTTCATTGGAATCTGTACCATCTTGTCTGAGACTAGAATCAAGATATTCAATAATAGCAAGATTCCTGAAGAAGAATCATAGAACACCTAAATGGAAAAAACTATAATGACCTACATGAATTCATAACTCAAGCGTTATTATTTAAATATGATTATGCAGAATAATTCTTTTTCTTTTTTTCCATTTTATATTTTCAATTATAATTATGTATTGTATATCGATATCACTCGACTCACGGATAGTCCAAGTCTATCTTAATTTATTGTAAATATTATTTTATATTTGAAATTAATAAATTTACTTTATTACTACTACTACTATTATTAATGTTTCTCCATTGTGATATTAAATACCATTCGGCGCATATAATTTAATTTTGTGATACATTACTGAACAAAGGAACAGTTTACATTAAAGGTTTACTGGATATTATAGGTTAACTAGCAGACCCGGTCACGCGTTGCTGTGGCTCAGTAGTTATATCCTAATATTTTTAAACAAATACAGTGATACCAATATTCATTGATAAATATGAAAACCTTTCAGCTAATCAAAATCCAACATGATTGAGAATAGAGCATTACACCATTTAAAAGTATTTGGTAAAGAATATAGGAAAGTTAAAGTTTTTATTTTTTACATCTCATATTTCAATTTAGTTTGATTAAAAAGGAGCTAATTATGTTTACGACTCACAGAGCTGCCAACACTATCGCCCTTTTTTGATGGATCGGTATAAACTAACTCGAAATGGCTATATTTTTCCACTGATTTTAAAAAGGATGACTGAAGTAAGTTTTGGTAACCTCAGCCATTGATCTATTGATTATTGGCCTAACACTACTTTAACTTGGTATTGTTAGTTTAACAACGGGTTTAATTTTGCTCAGGGTCATGCCAATCTTGGTTAATGCGTCATATATGTCCTTTTGATAGGCATTTTTCTCAATTTCTTGAAGACCTCGATTTCCCGACCCTTCGGCAAATAAGTGTTCGGTAGGAGGGTGGTGTGTTGAAGCTTTTAATTTAGCAATATATTTGAGTGATAAGAAATCTCTTCTTAAAGAGGTTTTTACATAATACAATTAAGAATTTTTATTTATTCAAGTACTAATTTGTTGAAAATGTTTTGGGTTAATCTGTTTTTTTTTTAACACAAACCAAAGATTTGATGGTTTCCACACATGTGAGGAGGCGATGCCCATTTCCCACGTGAGTTATGCCATTGCCCATGGGAAAAACACGGATTTCCAAAGTCCAAGTGGACATTGTTTGCCCTTGGGATTTGTTTATGGTCATGGCAAAAGCCAAACGAATAGGATATTGAAGCCTTTTAAATTTTATTGAAAATTCTGACGGTTCCAGGGGAACAGGTGGCAACAGGACGATATCTCCTGTAAACCTTCCTGGCAACATTTTTGCTTCAATAACATTTCCTGTGATCCTTTTAATGACCAAACGTGTACCGTTGCACAATTGAGGTGGATTTAAGTTACGAAGAAGAATGAACGGTGAGCCGTTCCAATCTTCAACTGGAGATTGTTTGGGTGTATATCCAGGGAATTAAAAAATTCAGATGGGAAATTTACGACTTTGTTTACATCTAGAACATTGTCAATTGATTTTAGGAGTTTATTTCATCGAAATCAACATTTTTTGTTGCCAAAATAGCACGACTACCCAGCCAATTATAGTCCAATTAATTGCTCAAAATATCAGGAAAGACATTTTATATTTCGTAGACAGTTCATTTTTCGTCTCGTATAACAGTTCAGAAATTTTCTGGTAATTTGATAAATTTTGAATTTCGATGCAGCTCTATTTCACCGTTTCCAATATATAGCAATTGTTTAGAAAATATATCTGCCGATGAATCATTTTGCAGTAGTACTCTCATATTTATGGTAGATAAATCTGAAACTTGCGGTTACCCAAATAACAATTATTCCTGTTCAGTAGAGGTGTAATAATCATTGTATGTAAAATTTAAAAAATGCCGCGATTTGTAATCCTTTCTTAATCAACAATCATTTAAAGATAAGTAAAAAATTGTATTCTGGTGAAATTAACAACGAAATATCATTCCCAATAATAGCCTACTTTACATTAAAGAAAGGATTAAAATCTTTGCTGAGATTTCTTAAATTTTACATATAAAGATAACTACAACTCTGCTGAACAGGAAGTAACAGCCTCTATTCGATTGGGATTAAATTTTCTCAACTTAAAATTATTGTTGATAAAGGAGGAATTACAAATCTTCACTTACATTTTTTAAATTTCACATTTTAGAGCACGGGATAAAAATAATAAAAAGGTTTGGTAAAATAAAAAAACACTGTATTTAAATAATAATAACAAAACCAATAATGAAAATAAAGAAACTTCTGTTAAATAAATCAATTGAAAATATAATATTAAAGTCTTAATTATGCAGTTCTTAAGCAAATCACCAAGTATCCCACAACACCTAATCAAAACACACTCAGGGAGGTTGCATGTCCGGTTACCGGCATTGTAACCACTAATTTTCACAACTTTTTGGCAACACTGAATCCCCAAGTCAGGTTTCTATAGATGGGCGCAAGCGACGGTGCTGCTTCTTTACAGGAACTAGAGAAACGGGGATAGAAGCCGGGCCATTACCTGGGATTCATAGGGCTTTTCGGCGTTTTTAATTTATTTTTCCATAATTAAAACCCGATTGAGCAAAAAATTATTTGAAAAATGTCTAATAGGTATTGTTCGGTCCCTCAGTGTTCAATTAGAAAATCAAAAGACGTGTCATTCCATTTATTTCCAAAAAAAAAGAAGCTTAAAGAGTGGATTGTAAAATTAAGAATAGATAAGCCTGTTTCGAAACATATGTAGCCTTCATTTTAAAAAATGTGACTCTATTTATCCAGGTAAATATTAGTATTTGACATTTTATTATTCCAAAATGCTAGTTTTATGCAAAAACATTGGGACCATAGTGTCATAGATTTGTTTTTATTTTTTAATGTTCCCTTTTTTTGTCTTACACCCGTTGTGCTTAATTCTTCCAAGTTTTCAATGTGATGTCTGAAAGTTTTGACAAATAAATAAATAATATGACAAAGAAACTAAGCTGTCGTGAAAATTACAGCTGTCATAACAATGATTGTATGAATAGGTAATTAATGTTATTACTAACCGAAAAACGTAGAGTAAAGTTACAATGATGTTTTTGCATTTACCAGAACTACCAGCTTTACACGTACAATTACAAGAAAATAGCTTATTATAATTAATAAATTTGATTTCCACTTTTGATTCCTTTAAGATCGCTTGTTTGAAGGCACAAGGCTTGTAAAATAACTGTATTTTTACTTCTAGATATTATTTCATATGTAAATATGTGTTTTGCATCAAGGATAGCCTGCTCTTCAATTAATGGTCTTTTGAAATTACCAATTATGTCTATCACATCAACTATGTCTATCCCCGTTCTTTCCGACATTTTGTAAAACTACTAGCGCACCCTATAGTCGCTTGCACCCGCCTATTAGGTTACACCTGGACAGTAGGTGCTGTTACAACATGTAAAGAATATTATTTCAAATAATAGCCTAATTTTAATTATTGATTATATTAGTTGATTATATATTATATATTATATATTAGTTGATATCAAGGTGGGCCACAGCAAAGCGTTTCAGCTCTTAGCTAGTAATTTAATAGAAATACAGATAAAAAAGGAAAAGGAAGAAAAATTACCTACACTTTTGAGAATTTATTGTAACCTTTTCTTGATTTATTTATTCTTTAATGAAAACTAACAATAAATACAAAGATATGTATTACTATTTGTCTGTGGAAAATAATAATATAGGAACAAATAACTGCACTCACACAACACAATACAAAATTATAATAATGATAACCTGTATTACAATAGCATGCTTGTAAACAAAAATGTTATGAAATCGACATATGACGCCATGTTAATAAATCGAAACACAACCAACTGTATTTGCAATAATGCGCTATATAAGTATTATTTTGATCACTAGTCAAGTTAAAAACTATCCTTTCTATTAAGTCGGCCAAAACTATATACATTGAGCCAAATTTCATTAAAATCGGTTGAGTAGTTTCTGAGAAAGAGAAAGACAAACATTGGGACATGAGATTTTTATATATATAAGGATAGGTTGAATTTTAAAGGAGTTATTCTTCAAAAATTTGTTTCTGATGGATCCCCTTCAAACATTAAGTTGCTTTATTCCATTGCTAATTCTAAATATTTTCTCTTCTCTTACGCTTCTAACTTATGTAGGTTCATTCAGCTTATAATTAATATTATTATGATTTTAAAAGTATGTTCTTTCTTTTGTGTTTCTTTAATAGCCCACAGATGACAGCAGCTTATTGAATTTTAGCAACCATTAAATTGGTTCTTCTCTTAAAAATTATTGAATTTTCTTTAGCTCATTTTAATTAGTTTCTGCCTACAGGTGGTGTCACACACGTGAAACAAGAGGAACTACTTCTTCCAGATGAAGGTGCGTTACATCATTTTTAATAATAGTAAACTTAAATCAGCTAGATTGCTAAACTATGGACATTTTTAAATTGTTTTCCAATATCTCTGTGCATTAACCGTCATCAAGTTGCTGTTGAGCTTCAATTGGGTTTATAACTTATCATGTTAATATAGAAATAATATTATAATCGTATTTTATTGTTCTTTTGTATTAAATTTTGTCAACAATTCTTTTTAAGTTTGTGATTATGGTATGAAATTCTATTCTAGACTATTTTGTAAATAAATCATTTAAATTTTTTCGTTTTAAAATTTCATTTTTTTGTGAGTTTATGAAAATTAAATATTTATTATTAGAAACTAGTATTATTATTTTTTTTATTATTAATTTAAATATTGATAATAAATTTATATTTGAACCAACTTGATTTAACCACTAAGTATTTATAAAACAATGACACTTTTATATAGATAAAAATCTATCTAATCTAAAAAATCTATTTGATCACTAAGTATTTATAAAACAATGGCCCTTTTATATAGATAAAAATCTATATCACTGGTGTTTGGTCAAAAGGGGTTAGTATTCGAATGTGAAGTTTAAACAACGATTTACCAAGCTATTGAAAATCATTATAAATTCTTTCTAATTGTATTTCTTTATTCCAGGGTAATAAATGAAACTATATTCTTTCAACTGAGACTGTAATAAATTATGAATATCGAATAAATTATAGTCAATTATGAATTTTAAGAAGACAAGACAAAAAAAATTTTTATGACTTAAGCCCTTTTGCCCAAACATGAATGATATAATATTTTTATTCTTTTATTCAAAACATTTAAAATTGCATTCATTGGATATCTTATTATTATCGTTTGTTTTTATATTGCGATTGATAATTATTTCATGAAATTTAGTATCCTTTTATTGATTTATATGTCCTCTCTATCTGTTTGTCATCATTGATAACATAACCTCACACACTTCAAATTTGCCAAAGCAGAAGTAGGCGTGGCTTCGCTTTCAGGTAAACTTCTTATGTTGTCGAGCTATACCAAGGGGGGGGTCTCAGAACCACTAATAATTGAAAAGACCTAAACACCAGAATACATTGTCTCTACTCTGCTCTATCAGGCTGTACCTTCCTCCAGGCCCGACCAGACTATCCCCCGCCTCCGACTGTCTCCGGAAATGAAAAATAAGAAAATTAAATTGTAAACACTGTTATTGTAAATTATATGAAATTCTTTGATGTAGGCTATTTATTTGTTAGTCCACTTGAATTCGGTAAGAATTACTGGAGCCTTGTTTAGTTGGGACAGATCTCCAGTTGCAGGCAAACTATTAGTTCAGCTGGATCAAATATTTATTTCCCCCCCAAAAAGTAACTTAATCAGGCCTGAGTTTCTTTCACCTATTAAGAACAACACCCCTTGGATACCATATCCGTGGAAAATCATTTTAATTGGAAAGAACTGCTGGTATCGTGATGCCCTAAGGTTCAGCAGGGAAAAGAGGGAGAGAGAAAGGGGAAGAGTGAAGAGGGGGGGGGGGTGGAGTGATACAAAACTCTCATTTTTTTTTTTATTTAAAAAAAATTAAAATAGACTAAATTAAATTTTAACATAATAATTTATTGGTTATAGGTCCGAACGATAGGTGCCATACAGGTGAAGAGTGCAGTCAATGTCTTCACTGTAATTATAAATCAGCAGAATCTGGGAGTGTGAAAAACCATATAAAGTCACGGCACGCAGGTGAGAAGCTTCATCAATGTCCCTACTGTGATTATAAGTCAGCAATTTCTCGGAGAGTGAAAAACCATATAAAGTCACGTCATACAGGAGAGAAGCCTCATCAATGCACTCAGTGTGACTATAAATCAGTAACTTCTTGGAGTTTGAAACAACATATAATGTCACATCATACTGCTGAGAAGCCTCATCAATGTCCTCACTGTGATTATAAATCAGTGAAATCTGGAAGTATGAAACAACATATAATGGCCCACCATACAGGTGAGAAGCCTCATCAATGTCCTCACTGTGATTATAAGTCCGTTAATTTGGGAAACATGCGAAATCATATAATGGCTCACCATACAGGTGAGAAGCCTCATCAATGTCCTCACTGTGATTATAACTCCGTTCATTTGGGAAACATGCGAAATCATATAATGGCCCAACATACAGGTGAGAAGCCTCATCAATGTTCTCACTGTAATTATAAATCAGTGAAATCAGGGAGTTTGAAACAACATATAATGGCCCACCATACAGGTGAGAAGCCTCATCAATGTCCTCACTGTGATTATAAATCAGTGAAATCTGGGAGTTTGAAACAACATATAATGGCCCACCATACAGGTGAGAAGCCTCATCAATGTCCTCACTGTGATTATAAGTCGGTCCAATCGAGACAAATGCAAAATCATATAATGGTACACCATACAGGTGAGAAGCCTCATCAATGTCCTCACTGTGATTATAAGTCCGTTCATTTGGGAAACATCCGAAATCATATAATGGCCCACCATACAGGCGAGAAGCCTTATCAATGTCCTCACTGTGATTATAAGTCTGTTCATTTCGGAAACATGCGAAATCATATAATGGCCCAACATACAGGCGAGAAGCCTCATCAATGTCCTCACTGTGATTATAAGTCAGTAACTTCTTCAAGTGTGAAACAACATATAATGTCACATCATACAGGTGAGAAGCCTCATCAATGTCCTCACTGTGCTTATAAAGCAGTGAAATCTGGAAGTATGAAAAGACATATAATGGCTCACCATACAAGGGAGAAGCGTCATCAATGTCTTTACTGTGATTATAAGTCAGTAACTTCTTGGAGTGTGAAACAACATATAATGTCACATCATACAGGAGAGAAGCCTCATCAATGTCCTCATTGTGATTATAAAGCAATACAATCTGGAACTTTGAGAGCCCATATAATGGCCCGTCACACTTTTGAGGCATCATCAATGTCCTCATTGTAATTATAAGTCAGTAACTTCTAGGAGTGTGAAACAACATATGAAGTCACATCATACAGGAGAGAAGCCCCATCAATGTCATCACTGTGATTATAAGTCAGTAACTTCTTTGAGTGTGAAACAACATATAATGTCACATCATACAGGTGAGAAGTCTCATCAATATCCTCACTGTGATTATAAGTCAGTGGTATCTACAAATATGAAAAATCATATAATGGCCCACCATGCAGGTGAGAAGCCTCATCAATGTCCTCTCTTTGATTATAAATCTGTGCAATCTGGAAGTGTGAAACAATATCTAAAGTCATATCATACAGGAGAGAAGCATCAACAATATCCTCACTGTGATTACAATTTAGTAATTTCTTGGATTGTGAAACAACATATGTCTCATCGTACAGGTGTGAAGCCTCATTAATATCCTTTCTGTGATTATAAAACAGCATATTCTAAAAATGTGAAAAGCCATATAATGGCCTGCGATACAGGTGAAAAGTCTTGTCAATGTGCACACTGAGATTATTAATCACAGTTCCTGGGACATTTTTCCAACACTCTTGAATGGCATTATACAACAAGTGAATGTTCGAAAATGTTTGTTTTCGAACATCGCGGTTTCCAATATCCCAAAAATTTTCAATTGGGTTAAAAAGATCCGTTGATTGTGATGCCCAATGCAGCACTTCAATCTTGTTGTCTAATAACCACTTTTTTACAATTTTCCCAGTGTGTTTCGGGTCATTTCATGCCGGAAAATTCATTGTGAAGGCATCATTTTCTTGGATTCTGGCAACATAAGTTTTTCAAGGATTTCTTTCTTATTGGGTTTTATCCATGATTCCTTGGATACAATGAATTGGACCCATTTCATACCCCGAAAAGCATCCCAAAACCATTACGTTTCCTCCTCCATGTTTCATAGTCTTCCGGCAGTATCCTGGATTTAAACTCTGATGTTTTGGATGCCATACTTTTTATTTTCGTCGGGTTCTATCAAATTAAAATTGCTTTCATCTAATTTAAAGAGCATTCATTTCCATCTATCTGGTGTCCAACTTTGATGCTTATCGGCAAAATTTAGTCGCATTTTTCGATCTTTGGAGGTCAAAAATGGAGTCTTCCAAGGTCTGCTGTTGAAAAGTCAGTGGGGTTGAACCCTCCATCGGCTAACACTGATAGTGCCCCCAAAATGCCAAATAATTTCGTTGGAATTAATCCAGTGGTTCAGCTTCGCTCTTCTAAAAATCTCTCGATTGCATCTTTTGCTAGTTTTTTTTGGACGAACGAAACGTGGAGCATTCTTGAAACTACTGACTTTTCAATGTCCAAAATTTCACTAATACCTTTTTGTAGTCGTCCCGATTTATATAATTGCACTGCACGGATTTCATATCGGAAGAATAAACTTTCCTACAATTCCGCGGCATTGACTTTGAAATGATTAACTCGCTACTAAACCAAATAAGGATGTAACTGAATGGAATTTATGAACTCACTAATCCGCATACTTGGTTTTCTGTCATTTTCATTTTGTAAACAATCACTCCTAATTAGTAAAAAAAAGTATTATCCTCAACACAAAAATAGTTGCTTAATTTCTGTTGTACACTTGATTTGGCTATTAATGTTATTCTTAATGCACTAAGCTCTAAAAAGTCAAGTATTGTCATAAATCGTTAGTAGAAGCCTTAGTTAAGTTAAATACACAATCCATGCAATGACATTATAAATTTTATAGTTTTCAAAAACCACGTTTCTTAAAATAAATATAGTTGCTTAACTTTTATATATATATAAGGGGGGTAGGTTTGTGTATGTATATGAAAATGAGCCCTTGGCCATAACGGGAACTTCAATCCCAATTCTCAGAAAAAATACAACTCTCAAAACATTGGATGGAAGCTAGTGTTGTGCACCAGAACCCTCTGGTTAACAATTTTTCCAAGAATTAGTTCCCTACGCTTACTGTATAAAACCTTTTCTAGTAGCAGATTCTGGAATTTTTTTTTTTTCATCTAATCCCCATTCCTTTATTCCCTACTAACAAAACTCTCAGTTAATGTTTGGTCGTGCTATGGTTAACATCATGTTGAAAAAACGTAAACGAGTGGTTGTATCGCTCGAAAAAAAAATTAGAAGCGATTCATCGCTTAGACCAGGGTGAGTCTTTAAAAAAAGTAGTTCAGGATTATGGAGAGGGGGAGAAAACTGTGGGTGACTGGAGGAGGAATAGGAAGCAAATTGAAGATTAAATTTATCAATCTCCATTGAAGGAGGCTTTAACTAGTAGATCTACGTTAAAGAAGCCATCATCCGAATTTTGGCGGAGGCCCTTTTATTATGGTTTTTCCAGGCAAGACATCAAGGATTCCCGGTAAGTGGTCCATTGTTACCAAAAAAGCATTATCTCTTAATTCAAAATTGAAAAATCCTATTGAGAAATTTGAAGCGAGTAAAGATTTTTTTTTTTTTTTTTTTTTTTTTTTTTGGCTTTAAGATTTTATCCAAATCCTATTCAGCCAGAAATATATAAATTTTTAGAGATAGCTTAGTTTCGAGATAATCTACATATTATTAAAGTCGTATTTTTGTTTTTTTGATAAATTTTATTAGCTGCTGGTAATCCTTGATATTCAACTCTTTTAATATGTTAGAGATACCGAGAGCTGGCCCCTCGATATATTTCCTCCTCTGAGCACTGAACCGCCTGCAGGACAACACCAAGTGCAAGGGATCCTCGACTTCGTGGCAAAATTCGCAGTTCGGCGACTCCCTTATTTTTATCAAGTTTAAATATTTGTTTGTATGTCCATGATTGATTCTTAATCTAATTAAGTTTGTTACTTCGCTTCTCTCTAGCTTTTTACCGATAATGGCGAACCATGGCTTTAGGGTAAGTTTAGGTTGGATTAAATAATGATCCTTCCCCTTACTTTGGGACTCCCGATCGTACAAGTTTTGCCATTCATTTAAAGTCGTTGCCCTCAATGAGCGAAAGGAATCTATTTTGGGGACTTTAGCGTTAATCACCAATGCTTTGCTAGCGTCACGAGCAGTTTTATCTGCGGTCTCGTTTCCGTGTAGACCCACATGTCCTGGTACCCACTGGTATGAAAATGTGTTGTTTGATGAGGCCATCAAATCTAGAATTTTAAATAATATGTAATTAGTAATAGGGGACATGTGTGCATTTTTTATGCATTGGCAGACAGAAGCTGAATCTGTTAGAATCACGATGTTCCTATTTGTGTAGTGGATATTAGAATGTTCAGCAGCCTTGAAAACTGCTAGAAGCTCTGCATGGAAAATGCTGAATTTATTAGGG
This sequence comes from Aelia acuminata, assembly GCA_911387785.2. Classification (NCBI taxonomy): domain Eukaryota; kingdom Metazoa; phylum Arthropoda; class Insecta; order Hemiptera; family Pentatomidae; genus Aelia; species Aelia acuminata. The sequence goes on from OU426982.1 coordinate 8,216,927, forward strand.
ATAGAAAATGACAAATTAATATTTTTTTGCGGGTCGTAAATGGCTATTGAACATGTATTGGTGGTCTTAGAAGCATCAGTGTAAATTTTAATGTGGTTATCGTATCTGTCTGTTATTTCACTGAGGGTGTGAAGTTTTATTATGCATGGTGCTAAAGAATTTTTATTACTTATGTTAGGCAATTTGTATGCGCTATGATACCGAATTAAGGATTTCGGAAGATGAGTGCAGAGATCTAGAGGACCACGGGAGACATAGATTGTGTTAAATATATGTTGTAACTCAAGCCAGCAGTTTTTTGAATTTGGCAAAAATAATTTTCCCTCTCGAATATTATTTCCTATGGGGTTAGACCGGTCAGAGGCAGCTTTTATTAAGAATTTTTTTGTCAGCCACTTCCTACGCAGAGGTAGAGGAGTTTCTCCGGCTTCAGCTAACAGGGCGTTTATTGGAGTAGTTTTAAAAGCTCCGAGACATATCCGCAAGGCTAAGTTTTGGATTTTATTCAATTTTTGAATTAATGGAGACTTAGTTTCTTGATAGATTATGCATGCGTAGTCGATAATTGACCGTATAATAGATTTATATAGTGTCATCATATTTAAAGGATGTGTACCCCACGAAACTCCGGCCAGAGATTTTAAAATGTTTATATTGGCGAGTAAAGATTGGCTTAATCGGTTCAAAAGCAGACATGGTATTAGAGCTCTCAGCATTTGCGGGGGAAAACTTTCAGCGGATACCGAGTCTTCATCCAACCTTATTTATGATTTTGAATCATTACACGGCTAAGACGGGACGAAGACGGAAACAACCGCGAATGGTTTTAAAGGAATTAAAGATAGAGTCACTGTTTTGGTTTGTGCGAATGCAAGTAGGGAGGATAAGTTAAAGTTAGATAAATTTTTTCATTAAACCCTTCCTGCTATCTCATCAATCAATTGGAAGAATAAATCATTTTACGTTCTGCTCTACTGCTGTGTATTTCTTTGGGCGTGGCCAATGGACCAAGTTACTGTGACATTAGCGAATCCCATTGCGTCGTTTTCATTTAAAATCAGGACTTGGATTACAGCTTTCCTATTCAGCTTACTTAACTAACTCAAAAGAAAACTAAAGGAGTAAAGAAACCCACAATGACCACTCTAAATGACTCCAAATAGGCCAACCGCATAAGTTGCAAAGCAGAAATGGTACTATGTTTTCTTTTATAAAGGTTTACTTTATATTCATTAATAATTGTCAACCATTCGGAATAAATTAGGGCATTTTTTCCGTAAGTTAAAACAATACCTGCGTGCTTTTGCTAAAAATTTGTTTAGGGGCCCTATAATGAAATATTTCAGTTTTTAAATAGCTCCCTTTTTAATTTTCTAAAACAGCGGTGAAGTCGGGTTTTTTTCTTTTTTATTGTGATTCGAAATGAGGATAAAAAGCTGCAACCCTATTGCTATAGTTTATTAAAATAATTAGGTTAATTTCTGAGCGGCATTAAAGCTGGAAGGGAAGAAGGGAAGAAGCTCACTATTAGCGATAGAAATTGAAAAGACAAAAAAGAGGGGGGGTAGAGGTGTGCGGGAATGCAAATGTGAATTGCTGCTTTAATGAATTACTTGCAAATGAAATAATGTTTTGATTTTGTTTCAGTTTCCACAATCGTTAAAAAGGAAGAGGAGAGGGAACAGATTTATAAAGGTGAGAAAAATATAAAATTGATATGAAACCTGATCAAATTGATGTTTGAACTCAACCCTTTTCACATAAATGGTCCCTTGTATGTATGATACCATTTACTATTTTAATATAATATGCTGCTATATAACAGTTTGGGAATGTCTCACTCAGTGTCATGGCAGAGTACTATTATGCTCAAGTTTTCATGTTCAAATCTGGGCTATGCCAAGATATTTCTCAATTATGTCGTGGATTGTTGTTAAAGTGGGGGGGGGTAGAGGCATTGTGGGCATAAAGAGCCTCTATCAGGAGACAAGCGTTTGTATTCAGGAGTGATTTTGGTCATTCGTCATTGTGAGGAAAATATAAATTTGTCATTTATTTCATGTTCACAAACCCTAAATGTTGATTCTTCCACCCCTCGATAAAAATATTAGATGACTAGTAATTATCTTTCAATTATTCAGAAACTATTTTGTTAATGGCATCTTGTTTGATTGTAGTTATAGATCTAAGAGTTAAGCTAAGTTCTTTCTGGGTTGCTAAGTAACTTTTGATTTGGTTTAAATTTTTACTTTCACATACCTATATATGAAATATATGGTAAGGTATAGTATTGTGATCAAAACACGTTCTTTCGCTTCTATACTCATTTTGGGGTCCCCTGAGTCCAAATAACCAAGTCCTGCGAAATGGTCCGTCTGTTGATGAACAGACTAGCTCAAAAGCTATAAACCGCACGAACCTGAAATTAGGTATTTGATACATGTCTATGCCCGCGATGTGACAGCAAAAATTTCATCAAAGCTAATCAAAGGGAGGGGGCACTTTATTTCATAACTTTTTTCCATTTATTTTTTATTTTTCAAAACGGCTCTAACGATTTTGATTAAACTCGTCATGTTTAATCAAGTATTCTGATGAGAATCAAGTATTCTTTAATATCAGGTAAGCTTTACGATTATTAAAATGTTCTGAGGGGGCTTAAATTGGGAAATGGTCTTTTTTGTTTTCTTATATAATACTAAAGAAATGGCTAAACATGAAATATGAAAAAAATCAAGTAAACATATACAGAAGAAAAAAAGAAAAATATTCCATCAAATCATAAAACACGAGCTCATGCATGCGCAGTACGCCTTTAATGACAGGCCAATGCTTTATAATCAGAGATGTTCTGTTCAATTAATAAAAATTATTTGTTTCATGGGAACTATATTATGTTTTCAACAACTACATAGAGAATTATAAAATCAGACGACTTGGAGTATTATGCTTGCATTGCCAAATTATCACTAGTAAAATCTTTTGGGCCGGGATAGCCAAGCATGTATGAGCGAGACCCGCTTTAGCATGCTCTAGCCGAACAACCACAAGTGGTGGTTCGAATCCGCCCTGAGATGGATTGATTTCGTTGAGGCCACACGGAATAAATCTCAACCTATCCACCATAGTTAGAATAGGTGCTTACACCTCTAGAGTAACCCCTTATGCCACACATGGCCAGGTACAGGTACGGAACAAAAAAAATTAAAACTTTTATTTAATAATTAAAAAAAATAGTGTATTTTAAAGAGCAAATTCAAAGAAAAATAAGTAAATGATTATGAAAAAATGTCTGACTTTGAGAAATGGCATTCAACAAAATACTTCAATTTCTTACCACAGTAAGTTGAAAGTTGTGTTGCGCGCATCGCACCAGATTTTTATTTATTAAAAAAATACTTAGATTTGTTACTAACGTGTCATCTAAAACATTGTTATATATCTGCTGGTGGGCTGGTTCACGTTAAAGAAGAAAGTGAGATGCTAGATGGTGAGAACATTTATTTATATGCCATTCCATTTTGTTTTTATGTGTAAGCCTATTTGTTCATGAAAGCCTTCGTGAAATATCCATGAGTTTAAAGAAATATTAAAGTTTTAGTTTTATTTTAAATAGCATTTTTCAATTCAACTTAGAATAAAATTATGAAATTAATGCAGTGATTATTGCTAGAAATTTAACTGTCATTTGATTTTGCTTCAGTTCCCAGAATCGATATCAAAGAAGAAGAGAGGGAGCAGATTTATTATGGTGAGGAAGTATTGAGTTGATATTAAACCTGTTTGCGTTATTATTATTTGTTTCATACATAAGAAGGTACATTCTATATGTCGGGAACCATAATTAGTCAATCTAGATTTATTTATTTGGTGTTTAGGATGTGGGCATCGCAGGAATTAATCGGTAATTTTGTTTTTGAAAATAAAAACTTTTTGAGTAAATACATGAAGCTCAAATTATTTAAAGCATTTAAGGTGTGAATAAATATGGTGTTGGGTTTTTGGGTAAGAAGAACAAGAGATAAAAGAAAAAGAAAACAACCTGTTTTTATTACAATAAAAAGACAATTAAAAAAAAATAATGTTCCTCTTCTCCTCCTCCAGTGATCCCAATTTTCTGCAATCAAGACAGGTGTGAACTGATCAAATCTGAAGGGGAACCCAACACTGTTGCGAACTGTAACGAAATGAATTGTGAGAGAGAGGCCTGGGGAGGTGGACCTTAGCCTAGGGTTACAGAAACTGGCACTCACCTGACAGTTAGCCGGAAGCTGGTTACCGCACCCCTGAAGACCACCGGGAAACAGCCGAAGACCTGCTCCTTGCCTTTTACTACACCCCTGAAGTTTACTGGAAAACAGCTGAAGATGCTGGGTCCTTCGCTGGGAGGTGCAAGCTGACGCTGGTGATCCGGCTAACAGTGTTCTGTGCTCGGCTATCTGCCAGCTCTGCAGGGTTCCCCAATTCAGCTCACAATTTGGCATGTAAATTACAGAGACAATTAATATTTTGAAATGAAATGTGTCTTTAGCTGAAGTACAATACAAGACTGCTAAATGAAAATAGAAAATTGCTAGATTACAACTAATTATAGCTAAATTTCAAAGAGTAGCTGGCCAGCTAATTAAAGACATGTATATAAAAATACCAGAGAAAACATTTTTAAATAATATAATTACGATACAAAGCTTCAGTGAAAGTTGGTGCACCAGAAGCGCTGGGCTGCGAAGAGAGGTCGCCTGCAGGCTGGCAGCAAATGCAAAGTAGAGACAGTTGAAAAGAAGTTCTCCTCCGCAAAAGGACCACAGCCAGTTCATCTGTTTTGGTCTTGGTTGCCGGAAGAAAGCGGTGTGAAGTTAGCCGAGATGGCGGTGGGTGGAGACAGAGTGACCGCGAGAGATCTAGCTTCAGGAAGGGCAGACGCAAAAAGACGAAGGGCAAATGCTGCCCGCGGTTATATAGGGCCAAGGGATTAGGCGCTTTACTCCAGCGGTGGACTTCGAAAGCTTCAGGAAACTTAAAATATACAATCTTTAAAATGACGGAAAATGACTATTATAAGCATGTTAAAAATAAAAGCTGGTAATTAGAAGTGCTTTTAGATTCTATTGAACATAATTAGACAGCTAAAAGTGCTCAAAGCGAGAAAAACAAAAAATAGAGAAAAAACTCAGCGAGTGCTTTGAGCTTTTGAACGTGAATACGTAACCTGTCGCAAGGATAACCATCAATAGTGAAAAATGCTTAAATTCCCACAAATAAACCGGGTTACAGTGAAAAAACTATTGAAACATGATCTAGACAGTGTAAAAAGATGACACAAGTGTTTTTATAAGAAAAACATCGCGGGAACATAAAATTGGCAAACCACGTTGTAAGTACATGTTTTAATTTAGTATATTAGAACGCTCTGGGAGTTTTAACCATTTAGAATTGCTGAATTAACGAAAGTTAACGTGTTTAAATATAAAAAGCAAAGCCAAAATCATCTAGAAAGGCAAAAAACATAAACTCAAAAGTTCACTTAGAATGTTTGAAAGGTTTAATCGTTTTGAAATGAAAGATTAGCTGAAAATTAGTATGGTTAAATAAGAAAAGTAAAATCATAGTCTTCTAAGAGCGCTATAAACATAAAACCAAATTTTTTAGAACAAAAAAAAGTTTGATAAAAACTTAACATATGGAATAAGATAATCTTTACCTAATTATATTTTAGTTCAGAAACTTTAGTTCCATAATATATTTCTGAAGGCAATATAAAGTGATTTTAGAGGAACAAGAATTGTTCTCGATTTCCAGAAACTTTACAACGAGACGTAAATACAACTTCTATCAATCTACCTTCCATATGTATCTACCAAAAGCAACTCGCATTACAAAAGAAGCAACAAATAAAAAATAAATAAATGCCCTAGCCATCTTATACGGCTAGATTTCAATATACTGTCAATGTCTGTTTCATTGTAGAGTTCCCGTAGCTCTCTGTTATTTCGCGCTCTCCATTGGCCATTTATACATACTGGTCCAAATATTTGTCTCAGTACCTTCCTTTCCCAGATCCGCAGCATATTCTCACTTTCTTGCGTCAGGACCCATGTTTCACCTGCATATGTCACGATTGGCCTCAAGATCATTTTGTAGATGACTAACTTTGCCTTTCGCGATAATTTCGAAATCTTAGCGTTTTTCGTAGTGAAAAAAGACATCTGTTGCCTGCTGCGATTCTTGCTTTTATTTCCACTGCGATGTCGTTTCTCTGTGTCATTAAAGTACCGAGGTATTTGAACGTTTCCACTTTTTCATATTTGTCATTGAGTAGTTGTACATGACGACTTTCTCTATGTTGCGTTTCGCTTTTTGTGGAAATCATGAATTGGGTTTTTTCCTTGTTTATTTCCAGACCCAGTTGTTTACTTGCCTGTTCAAATTCCTGCATCGTTCCAGAGAGTGCCACTTTTGTTCTTGCTGTAATCACCACGTCATCAGCATATGCCAGGTGTTGAGTAAGTCGGTTGTAGATTGTTCCCCCAGGGTTCGTTCTAATTGATCTGGTGGCCTGTTCAAGAGCTATGTTGAACAATACAGGGGAGAGGGGATCTCCTTGGCGTAAACCATTCTTCACTTTAAATTCCTCTGAAAGAGCATTTTGTACCTTTACCCTGCATCTAGTGTTTTTTAAGGTCATCGCACATAATCCGTTCAGTTTTTCTGGAACCCCAAGTGCTTTCATAATTCTTAGTAGCTGATCCCTATTGAGTCTGTCATATGCTTGGCAGAAATCTATGAAGAGGTGATAGAGCTCAATATTATACTCATACGTCTTCTCAAGCATTTGACGGATGGAGAATATATGATCGATGGTGCTTCTTCTTGGCCGGAAACCGCATTGGTATTCGCCGATGTTTCTCTCTGCCCATTTTATAAGTCTTCTATTTATTGCGATAGAGAGGACTTTGTAGGTAGTTGGCAGTAAGGTGATTCCTCGATAGTTTTGGCAGGCTAACCTGTCCCCTTTCTTATGTATTGGGCACAAAACAGCCACGTTCCATTCCTTGGGCATCGTCATTTCCGTCCAGACATCAAAGATGAGGTTATATATAACCTCTACAACTGTCTCCCCACCGTACTTCAGTACCTCATTCGGTATGCCATCTATTCTAGGAGCTCTATTATTATGAAGTGCCTGGATTATTTCGGCTATTTCCTCCTTGTCAGGTGGCAATTCCTCTTCCTCTACAGCATCTGACTCTCTTTCCTCTTCGACAATATGTCTTATGTTGGCTGTTGGTTCTTTACTTGGATTAAGTAACTCTTCAAAAAATTGCTTCCATCTTTCCAGAACTGCCCTTTTTTCGGCTATTAGGTTCCCTTCTTTATCTTTAATAAATTCCAGCCTAGGATTGTATCCATTCCGAAATTCTTTTGTTGTTTTGAAGAACGTTCTAGTCTGGTTAGCCGCGAAGTCTTCCTGGAGTTTTTCTAACTTTTTTGTTTCCTGCAGCCTTTTCTTCTGTTTGCATATTTTCTTGACTTCCCTTCTTTTTACTTTGTAGTCCTCAGCTGTTGTCCTGGTTCTCCGCTGGATCAATTTCTGTCTGGCCTTATTTCTTTCTTCTATTGCCCTTATGCAGTCCTCGTCAAACCAATCATTACGCTTCTTTATATGTGTAGTACTATAGGATATCTTCGGTCACGCATTTGAGTGCTTCTTTAAGCTGGTTCCATTTTTCTTCAATATTGGTGGCAATATTATTCATATACTCTCTCAGTCATTCTTCCATTTTTTGCTGGAATTTTCGGGCTACCGTTTCCTCCTTTAGCTTTTCAGTATCATATTTGGTAGTTTTTCTTACCTTCCCATTTTCACGTGCAGCCAGCTTCTGTTTATACAAGATTTTGACTAGAAAATGGTCCGAATTACAGTTAGCTCCCCTATAGCTACGCACATCAAAGATATCACTTGCGTGCCTGGAGTCAATGAGAACATGGAGAACATTTTTGGTAAGGCCATCCGGGGATACCCAAGTTTCCTTATGTATTTCCTTGTGGGGGAAAAAGGTGCTTCTTATTCTAAGGTTCCTCGCCATAGCAAAATCAATCATTCTCAGGCCATTTTCACTTGTTTCTTCATGCTTGCTGTGTTTGCCAATTATTGGGAAGAATATGTTTTCTTTTCCTATTCTGCCATTAAAATCTCCCAGTATTATTTTCGCGTCGTGTTTAGGTAGGGAATCGTATGTCTTTTCTAGCATTCCATAGAAGGCATCCTTTTCTTCATCATTGTCTTTGCCTTCTATTGGGGCATGAATGCTAATTAAAGAGATGTTGAAAAATCCCCCTCTTAGCCTTAATACACATATTCTCTCATTAACTGTTTCATATTTAATGATCGAGTGCAGGAGGTAGTTTTTTATCGCAAAACCTGTGCCCATTTTATTCTGCCTATTGCCACTATTAATTATTGTGTATTCTTTCATCTTAGTGAGCACTGTATCTCTCAAGCGAATTTCTTGCAATGCCAATACATCAATGCCATATTTTCCGATCTCCCTTTCCAGATCCCTTCCAGCTCCAGGCTGGAACAAGCTCCTAACCTTCCAAGTTGCCATATTAATTTTTCCATGTCCATGCCTATGTCGTTTCCTATTAGATCCATCTATTTCCGAGGCTTTGTGTGGTTTCTTGTGAACTTGATGACTTTTTACAAGACAGGGTTGTTGGCCCCATGCCCAACCCCCAACCTGGAGGGCCAGTGTTTTCTGTCGGGGTTTTCTCCCCTAGTCGAGGGTTCCAGTTTTAAGGCTCCGGAAGCTCGCCTGTGCCCTCTCCCGTCTGCCAATACCCACCAATGTGAGCACTGTCCAGTGGTCACTACGAGGAAGTGGGAGTAGGACTTGCTGTCACGCCCCCTTGTGGACTAGGGCCATTTCTCAGTTTTTCCTGGGCTATTGGTATCGACATCCAATATCCCTCTGAGAGCCATTGACAGCCATTTGACCGCCTATAAGGAACATTAATAATAGATATAGTTACGATGAGCGATAACAGCACAAGGTTGCCCACTCTGGAAGTGCACTGATCCTGGCTGCTGCGAAGAAGATTCACCTGCAGACTAGCAGACAGCGTGAAGAGTAGAGAGGAAGGAGCTGCGTCAGCGTTGGACACAGCATTCGCACCAGGTGATTGAAAAATTGCGATCATGGAAGACTTCCTGGTGTTTGAGAAGAAAAGGTCTCCGGAAAAGGCTAGCAGTTTAGCCAAATTGGCGGTCAGCCGGCAGAGAGGGACCGTCTGGAGTCTAGCAAGGAAAAAGCATCAAGAGACAATGGACTTAATCCGCCGGAGCTTATATAGGGCCTAGGGATTAGGCGCTGACAAAGGGTGGCAATGCTTGAAGGCTTCGGAAAACCCAAAGTACAAAATTTTAAAATGAAGCAAAATAATAATTATAAGTACTGTTTCAATAAAAAAATAGTCAATAGAGCTGGTTTTAGCGGTATTTGAACATAACTAAATATTTAAAAATGCTTAAAACGAGAAAAAAATACAAGGAGGAAAAAACTCAGCGATTGCGCTGGGCTATGAGCAGGATAGGGTAACCTGTCGGGAGGATAACCATAAGGAGTGAAAAAATGCTTAAATTCGACCAAATGAAGCGATTTATAGTGAAATAACCCGGGAAACATGCTCTGGGTTACGTGAGCAGATGACCCAACTGTTATTATAAGAAAAACGTTACGGGAAAAGAAAATAGCAAACCACGTTGTAAGTACATGATAAAACTTGTACATGATAAACTTGTTGTTATAAAACTTGTTGTAAGTACATGATAAAACTTGTACATGATAAACTTGTTATAAAACTTGTAAGTACATGATAAAACTTGGTAAATTAAAATGTTTAGAGAGTTTAGCTATTTAGAAATGAATAATCAAGTAAAAATTATCGTGTTTAAATTTCTTGTGAAAAACTGATAAAATCGCGGTTAAATAACAAAAGCAAGTCTTGGAGAAATTAACGTTAATAACCTTTCATTCTAAAGTAAAAACATAAACTTCTAGAAAAAAAAAAAAAAAAACAAGAATAAAACCAAATTTTTGTAATATAAAAATTCTTTAAGTTTTATAAAAACTTAACAGGGCCACTGTTTAAAAAGTTTTTTACTACACCTTGGGAGCGGTTTAGCACACTAGCCTTTGCCTCTGGGTCATCCCACCTCTTCTTAAGTCTATAATTCTTTGCCGCTCAATTTCAGTAAAACATTGAGTTTAGACTTATTCACAGCGTAAACATGCTTTATTTACAAAATCTGATGATCATAAATTAACAAACAGATCTAAAGCCAGTTAAAGCTTCTTGCCAATCTAATAACATTACAACAAGTCTAAAAAAATGATTGTGCATTGAATTCACTTTTTAAATTTCATAAATACTTCGATTTTATTAGTTGAGTTAATATTTATTCACAGGACTGTATGTAGTATTTATTTCACCTCCCTCCTAAAATCTATCAGTACATTCTACTATCGTGTGACACAGGGATCTTTGGACAGGGCTCGTGTTGTAAGTGATCAAACTAAAACTATTTACGTACTTTATTTTGGTATAATAGACATTCTGTCTATCAGGTCCCAACTATAGATCGACGACATAAAAAATTTATCTGGGAATCACATGCGCGGATTTTGACGTCAATTTGGTGGCCAATGAATGGCTCAATAACAGTTGACGTACGTACTTTGTTTTCAGTTGATATTTTGTTTTAATTTGAAACTGTTTGTTATGAATGCAATTGTTTTTTTGTTTTTATTAATTTGACAAAAAGGAAAAACCGACTATGAACTAAACAACTGAAAATGTTAATACATTCGTGCAGCCACGAGACTCCTGCAAACTAACTGCCAGGATAATCAACTTAATTGATTTAGAGAAATTATTCAAGTATTCACTATTATCTAGAACTTAACAGATAGAGACATACACTAGATTACAATGTTTCAGATGTTATTGTAAAAAATTGCAGTATTTCCATTCATTTCATTTCATTTCCATAAGAAACATAACAATGTTTACTTTCGAAAGAAAAAAAATCATGTTATTATAGAAATGTTATTAAAATTGTACTTTTGTATTCTATTTTTTTAAATAATTCTATAATTTTTAAATAATTTATTTTTGAAGAGAAAAGATTTGGCTCCGCCGGGAATCGAATCCGGGTCTTCCGCTTGACATGCGCGGTATGCTTATCCATTACACCACGGAGTCGCATCCAAACGGTGCCAAATCCTTCCTCTTCACTGACACCACTCCCACGATCTCGCAAATTTGCGAGTATTTACGGGAGGTGGACAATTTTTGTCTAACTTTTGGGCATCTCTTGACTCTCGCAAATTTGCGAGATCGTGGGAGTGGTGTCAGTGAAGAGGAAGGATTTGGCACCGTTTGGATTCGACTCCGTGGTGAAATGGATAAGCATACCGCGCATGTCACGCGGAAGATCCGGGTTCGATTCCCGGCGGAGCCAAATCTTTTCTCTTCAAAAATAAATTATTTAAAATAATTTAAAAACAAGAGTGGTCATCCACGATAATGATTAAATTAATATAAAATAATTTAAAAATAGACGAAAGTCAAGAGATGCCCAAAAGTTGGACAAAAATTGTCCACCTCCCGTAAATACTCGCAAATTTGCGAGATCATGGGAGTGGTAGTGAAGAGGAAGGATTTGGCACCGTTTGGATGAGACTCCGTGGTGTAATGGATAAGCATACTGCGCATGTCACGCGGAAGACCTGGGTTCGATTCCCGGCGGTGCCAAATCTTTTCTCTTCAAAAATAAATTATTTCAAATAATTTAAAAACAAGGGTGGTCATCCACGATAATGATTAAATTATTATTTTTTAAGTTTGTGATTATGAGATGAAATTCTATTTAAGACTATTTTTGTAAATAAATCATTTAAATTTTTTCGGTTTTACATTTCAATTTTTTATGAGTTTTAGAAAATTAAACATTTATTATTAGAAACTATTATTATTTTTTTTTTTTATTATTAATTTAAATATTGATAGTAAATTTATATCTGAACCAAAGTTTTAACCTGGTTTAAAAATTATATATATATATATATATATATATATATATATATATATATATAAATTTATCTACACTGACGGAAGTAAAGAAGGTAACTCTGTTGGCTGTGCTTTCTTGGTATTTCTCAAGAACGAACTAACTGTCATGTATAATATTCAAGAAATATGAATTAGGATGCTTATGTACAAACAACCAGGCCGAAAAACTGGCAATACTCAACAGTCTAATATACATTGAAACCTACAACACATTACATCCATTAACATATACACTGACAGTCAATCCTGTCTCCAAGCTCTCAATAATCATTATATTCATGACCCGCTTTCTGAACAAATTCGACAGATAATCACTAGACTACAGAACATAAACAAAAACATACACTTTTCATGGATCAAAGGTCACTCAGGAATACTCGGAAATGATTTAGCCTACAACGCGGCCAAAAAAGCTTCAAAACGCACTGACACCACTAAGCTATAATAAAATATCAAAAACGCACCTCAAGAAACTTCTAGAAACAGATACAATTAACAAATGGCAAACAGCTTGGACAGCTTCAACAACTGGATTACATTTAAAAAACCCGATTACTTACACACGAAGAATACACTCACTGATTTCTATACCACACGATTACTCACAGAACATGGCTCAATTATATCCTACCTACATTGATTCAAACTAACAGACAATCCATATTGCCCTTGTGACTTCATAACCAAACAAACATACCAGCATCTCCTTGACGACTGCAGACTTCTCTCAGCTCAACGACAATTACTACGAGACGAAGTAACAAAGAAGAATAAAAATTGGCCTGTTCAGGGAGAAAAATTATTCTATAACAATAATTCTGCTTTAAAATTATTCGCAAAACAAATTTATGAGAAAATGGGAAACATAAATTCTTATTATCGATAGGATTTAACGCGATCATAGATAGTTCATGCTATTTACAGATTTATTTATTATTCTTTTATTTATTTTATTGATTTATTTATTTTATTATTCTTTTTTTTTTCAATGTTAATTTGTAAGTTATCAACCTGGTTCAATGTTATTATATAAGTAATATTCCTCTTTTTCTTTTCTTTTTAAAGTTATTTTGTAGTAAACTATACTTTTTTTTCAACGTTATTTATTAGGTTATATTATAACCTAGAATATATTATATTCTATAACTTTATATATATATATGTAACTTTGTTTCTTGTTTTTGTACATTATTGGTTAGTTTAGAATTTCATTACAATGTAAGATGTTGTACAACGTAAAGCACAAGTTATGTACATTACTTGTATGGCACTTGTGGAAAATAAACTCCCTTCTTATAGGGTTACTATAAGAAGGAAATAAATAAAAAAAAAAAAATATATATATATATATATATATTTATATTTATTTACATTATATTATATACATACTATATATATAATGAAACTTTTACATAAGTAACAATCTTCATAATACTTTTATTCTTTTATACAAAAAAATAAAAATATAATATAAATAAGATATAAAAGATGTCTTATTATTATCGTTTGTTTTTATATAGCAATTGAAAATTATTTCATAAAATATAGTGTCCTTATATATATGTATAAATTTCAATTTCCTCTCTATTGTTTGTCATCATTGATAACATTGACACACTTCAAATAAGTAATTCCTTACCAAATCCAAGTGGACTAACAAATAAATAGCCTGTACCTAACAGTTTCACATAATTTACAATAACAGTCTTTAATATTTAGATTGTCATATTTTTCATCTGCTTATTATCAGAAAGGTCTTTTTTGCTCAACATCTCAAGAGTTATGAGAAGGCCGTTATATATAAATATATAAGTAAGCCGTTATATATAAATATATATATAAATAATAATGACACTTTTACATAGGTAACAATTCCGATACCTGAACTGAACAGGATACCCTAAAATACCCTATCGCCCCCAAAGGTTAAAGTTTAAGGGGAAAGAGAGAGAGTGATGAGAGGTGGGGGGGTAGAGCAAGTTAGAGGGAAGATGGAGTGATAAAAAAATCATCTCATTTTTTTATTTAAAATAAATAAATAGAATAAATTAAATTTTAACACAATAATTTATTGGTTATAGGTCCGAACGATAGGTGCCATACAGGTGAAGAGTGCAGTCAATGTCCTCACTATACTTATAAACCAGCAGAATCTAGCAGTGTAAAAAAACTTATAAAGTCACGACATACAAGTGATAAGCCTCATCAATGTCCTTACTGTGATTATAAGTCAGCGATTTCTCAGAGAGTGAAAAACCATATAAAGTCACGTCATACGAAAGAGAAGCCACATCAATGTCCCCACTGTGGTTATAAGTCAGTAACTTCTTGGAGTGTAAAACAACATATTATGTCACATCATACAGGTGAGAAGCCTCATCATTGTCCTCACTGTGATTATAAGTCTGTTCAGTTGGGAAACATGCGAAATCATATAATGGCCCACCATACAGGTGAGAAGCCACATCAATGTCCTCACTGTGATTATAAATCAGTGAAATCTGGAAGTATGAAACAACATATAATGGCCCACCATACAGGTGAGAAGCCTCATCACTGTCCTCACTGTGATTATAAGTCGGTTCGATCAGGACACATGCGAAATCATATAATGGTACACCATAAAGGTGAGAAGCCTTATCAATGTCCTCACTGTGATTATAAGTCGGTTCATTCGGGGCACATGCAAAATCATATAATGACCCAACATACAGGTGAGAAGCCTCATCAATGTCCTCACTGTGATTACAAGTCAGCGATTTCTCAGAGAGTGAAAAACCATATAAAGTCACGTCATACGAAAGAGAAGCCTCATCAATGTCCTCACTGTGATTATAAATCAGTGCACTTTGGAAGTGTGAAACAACATATAATGGCCCACCATACAGGTGAGAAGCCTCATCAATGTCCTCACTGTGATTATAAATCAGTGCAATCTGGAAATGTGAAACAACATATAATGAGACACCATGCAGGTGAGAAGTCTCATCAATGTCCTCACTGTGATTATAAATCAGTGGAATCTGGAAGTTTAAAAAAACATATAATGGCCAAGCATACAGGTGAGAAGCCTCATCACTGTCCTCACTGTGATTATAAGTCGGTTCAATCAGGACACATGCGAAATCATATAATGGCCCACCATACAGGTGAGAAGCCACATCAATGCCCTCACTGTGATTATAAGTCGGTTCATTCGGGGCACATGCAAAATCATATAATGACCCAACATACAGGTGAGAAGCCTCATCAATGTCCTCACTGTGATTACAAGTCAGCAATATCTTGGAGTGTGAAAAGACATATAATGGCCCACCATACAGGTGAGAAGCCTCATCAATGTCCTCACTGTGATTATAAATCAGTGCACTTTGGAAGTGTGAAACAACATATAATGGCCCACCATACAGGTGAGAAGCCTCATCAATGTCCTCACTGTGATTATAAATCAGTGCAATCTGGAAGTGTGAAACAACATATAATGAGACACCATGCAGGTGAGATGTCTCATCAATGTCCTCACTGTGATTATAAATCAGCGCAATGTGGAAGTCTAAAAAAACATATAATGGCCAAGCATACAGGTGAGAAGCCTCATCAATGTCCTCACTGTGATTATAAATCAGTGCAATCTGGAAATGTGAAACAACATATAATGAGACACCATGCAGGTGAGAAGTCTCATCAATGACCTCATTGTGATTATAAGTCATTGGTATCTACAAATATGAAAAGACATATAATGGCATACAGGAGAAAAGCCTCATTAATATCCTTACTGTTGTTATAAAACAACAAATTCTAGAAATGTGAAACGCCATGTAATGGCCTGCGGTGCAGGTGAAAAGCCTTTGACTTCTTAGCACTACACCTGACCACAGCGGGAGGATTGTTGATGCGTATTTAGATGAAGTGGGAATATTGTGGCTGGAGTGAACTGACCTGAAACCTATTGAGCACGTGTTGGATTCCCTAGAACGAAAGTGAGGGCTCGCCAGCCAGCACCTGATGCCCTAAAACGGAGCAGGCTTTAATGGATGAATGGGAGAATATTCCACAGGTGGCCAAACAAGCTCTCATTCAGTCCGTGCCTCTGAGCTAATGCTATCCATGCCAGGGTAGGTTTTCTGCTAATAATTGTGTTTGAATTTTTTGCTGGAAGAATTGCACTATATATATATATATATATATATATATATATATATATATATATATATATATATATATATAAATTTTTTTATTATGTTATATAATGTGATAGTTGTATTAAAATGATAATTTTTCAAGTGGTGCAGTAATTTTGTCCAGGAGTGTAGAATATTAAGATGCACACTGTTATTATAAGTCAGTTACCTACAGCTAAATGTATAAATGTATAAGTGCCTTCTGGGAAGAAACCATCAATCATTTATTGTCTGTTTTAGAAAGTTAAAGTAAGTCGTGTATTCTGATTTACTATTACATGGCCATTTAGTAGTAATCTGATATTAAAGATAATAAAAAAATGTATTGATTTTTAATTATTCCTTTATTCTATAATAAGGAGAGGACTAATCATGGACTTATATTTGACTATTAAAATTTTGAAATGCAGAAGATGCTTAGATTTCTTTGGAACATAATTAGGCACCTGGATGAGGCCTATTTCTTTCAGTTAAAGGCCTTGATTATTATTATTAATTTGGCGCTACAACACGTTGATGCGTCCAGGCCTCCTCAATCATCAGCTGCCAGAAGTCTCTGTCCTGTGCTGCTGCCATTCAGTTGCGGACTCCTAAACTTCTTGCATCCGCAGCCACACTGTCGATCCATCGAAGACGGGGTCGGCCGACTCTCCTCCGCCCATGCACGATCTCCGTTATTAATCGTTTTGGCGTTTCATCGTCTTTCATTCTTGCCACATGACCAGCCCATCCCAGGCGAAATCGTTTGATGAGAGTCACAACATTGGGCTCCCCATACAGGTCATAAACTTCTTCATTGGACCTCCGTCTCCATTCTCCACCGACTAACAGTGGCCCAAATATCTTCCGTAGGATCCTGTGCTCGAATATAGCTAGATCCTGGTACGCATGTTTAGCCATTGTCCAGGTCTCCGTTCCATATGTAAGAATTGGGCATATTAGGGTCTTATACAGGATGATTTTTGTTTTCCTGGTTATTGCCCTACTTGATAAATGTTGCCTCAGTCCGAAGTAACACCGGTTTGCGGCCAATATCCTTCATCTGGTCTCAGCTCCAATGGCATTGTCACATGTGACCTGTGATCCCAGATAAGTGAATTCGGAGACCCATTCGAAGGAGCATGTTCCAAACCTTACTTTCTCCCCAAGATGCCTTGGGCGCTGGTCAGCTACCATATACTTGGTCTTATCATGATTTATCACTAGACCGAGTCTGCCTGTGGCCTCTGCTAGAGAAAGGAATGCCTCCTCGACTGCTTTTTTTGAGCGTCCAACTATATCAATGTCGTCGGCGTATGCTAGGAGCTGCACGGATCTGTTTATGATGGTTCCCGTCGTCTGAATTCCAGAATCTCTTATTGCCTTTTCCAGAGCAAGGTTAAAAAGCAGGCAGGCTAGTTCATCCCCTTGACGGACCCCTCTTGTGGATGGGAAACTCTCAGAACGATCGCCCTGAACCTGGACAATGCATTCGAGGCCTGTCATAGTCATTCTTATTAATCTTATCAGGCCTTCTGAGACATTCATCTGTCTCAGTGCTCCATAGAGACCCTCTCGATTAATACTGTTATAGGCCGCTTTAAAGTCCACAAACAGGTGGTGAGTTGTTATACAAAACTCACGTCCTCTTTCCAGTATTACCCTGAGGCAAAACATCTGGTCCACTGTGGATTTGCCTTTTCTGAATCCGCATTGATAAGGGCCTAGTTCTCTTTCTGCGATTGGGAGTATTCGTTTGTAAATAATGTTGGAAAGCACTTTGTATGCACATGGTAGCAGAGGTATGCCCAGATAATTTCCACAATCGAAGGGGTCCCCTTTTTTGAATATGGGACATATCAAAGATTTCTTCCAGTCTGCCGGTATGTCTTTCTTTTCCCAAATGTCCATAATGAGATTGTGAAGGGCTTTTTCCAGTCTTTCTCCACCAAACTTAATAATTCGGCGGGAATATCATCTGCTCCAGGTGCCTTGTGATGTTTTAGCTTGTCTAAGGCATCGGTTACCTCTTCGATGTCTGGTGGTTCTACATCTTCTTCTGGTAGGACTAGGTGATTGCGATTTGCCTCCTCCTCACCCTGATCTCCGGCGTACATGTTTGCAAAGTGTTCCTTCCACAAGTTCATGCATGCCGTTTTCTCAACAATAATGTTGCCATCATGGTCCTTGCATGATGAGTGAGTGGGCCTAAATGGCTTCCTGTTTTGGTTAACTGTGGCATAGAATCTTCTGCTATCACCATTTGCCTTAAGCATTTCGGCTGCCTCCAATTCTTTTCTCTGCCAGGATCGTTTCTTTCTTTTATGAAGCCTCTCTGTCCTTCTTTTTTCTTTATATTCTTCAACGGTGCGCCTAGTCCGTCTTGCTATTAAGGCTCTGTATGCTATGTTTTTGGCCTCTGTTGCGAGCGAGCAATCTTTGTCAAACCAGGGGGATTTAGCTATTCTTTTCTCAGCTCCTAAAATATTTTCTGCTACCTCAGTCACAGCTGAATGGATTTTTCTCCACTGATCATTTACTTCATCCTCCTCATAGTTGGATGTTGAGAGCTTTTGGTCCATAGCATTTATGAATCTCATCCTTTCCACTGTGTCAAATAGTTTATCCCGATTGAATCTTTTCCTCTTTTAGATTATAGGTTTTGAGATATTGATTCGCCCAGTTACATGAGCAATGCTTAAGTAATGGTAAAAGGCCTTTATTTAATCTCAGCTATGGACTCCAGGGCTAAAGAGAGCCAATTTGGCCCCGGGGGGGGGGGGGGGGGGGTCCTTTCAGTTGAAATCAGAGACAAACGAACTGACGCAAATTGGCGATACTCAGGTTCTAACGAAAATTGAGTTTTCAAGTATTTTTTGTGGTTTGGAAACAACACCTTTCCAGGAAATGGGAAAAGTGAATACTTTCTAATAATAATTAGAAATAATAATTATTTCTTAAATATATAATTTCTCTATGAAAATAAAATCAAAGGTTGTGGCGGCAGTGGGTTTTCAAAATTGAAATTACCAATTCTGCCTGCCTGCCATAACGCCAGTGCAATCAGTTTCTTTAATGTTTAATAGGCGAAGAAATAAATAAAAGAAAATTCTGATTACAGCTAGTTGTAACTAATAATGATTGTATTAATATTAAAAAACAAAAACAAAAACAACTTCAATAATAAAAAATACGAGTTACTAATTAAACGTATGGTATCAACATAAATGTTATCCTAT
The DNA here is from genome assembly GCA_911387785.2 of Aelia acuminata. NCBI lineage: Eukaryota > Metazoa > Arthropoda > Insecta > Hemiptera > Pentatomidae > Aelia > Aelia acuminata. The sequence continues at coordinate 8,236,464 of OU426982.1, forward strand.
AAACTAAGGTTGATGAACATTTAAAAAAAACAAAAACAAATATTTTAACTATATACCTACAAGAAATAATGAAAAAAAAAATACAAAATCAAATTAAAAATAAACTTCTGAAGTAATCATTTAAAACTCTTAACATTGATACAAAAAAAAAATGTTAAACATAAGAAATAATAACAAATAAAACATATTGGTTTGCGGGTATAATTAAAATGATTGAGGACCATAATGCATTCTTACACATTATTTTTGGAAATACAGTAATACTGAAAAAACAATTACATCAACTTAGAGATATTGTTAAACAAAGCTTTCACAAAAATGACATCGACAGGGCAAATAAAACAAATACATTTTTGCTGTATAAAAAATTATGCCATGATGTAAAAAAATCAATTATTGTCAAAATGTGAAAATCCGTGGCATTATCTGGGTCTTTAAAGCTAGGTGTGAAATGTTAAATCTAAATTGTAAAATATATAACGAGGGACAATTACAACTTTGCTCACTATGCAACCGAAAAGGAATTGAAAATAATTTTCATTATATAGCAGTATGCCCCATTTTGTCCGAATTCCAACTAAGATGCTTCTGTAAGACTATTCTGACTATTGAAGAAGTTATTTAATTATTAAACAGCGAAAACTTCAATTTGTTGATAAGATACTCCAAATTAGCTTTTCATTACAGAAGTAGATTGGTAAAGGAGTTCAATTACTGATATAATAATTTTAGTTAGTAGATTTAATTTAATAGTAAATAATTTATTGTTATAAAAACTAGTTATGTACGTAAACTAGTTATATACGTTGTGTTGTGAATTTGTTATTTCTTTTAGGGTTAGTAGATTGTTTGTATATACATATATATTTGCATTATTTGTATATATTAGGATTATTGTTATTATTAAGTTTAGGAATATTTTTGTGCACTAAAATATTAAAGGAATATATTTTTTTAGATAGGGAAAGATACACCTATGTTTATTTACATTAACTTCAAATATTAGGATCATGTTTTTGTGAAAGGCAACTGACTCTGGCTGATGGTCACAGTGACCAATGCCACAAAAATGTTTTGTTAAAAAAAAAAAACTTGTAAATGCTAATAAGAAAATAAAACATTTATTATAAAATTATTATTATTAAAACATTGATACAAATTAAAATAAAGTGAACTCTTGTAAAATGTCTAAAAAAGAGAATCTACCAAAAAATTATTACCTGCAAATTACAAAAAAAATTTATTCTTAAAAAAAATTTACTTTTTTACTTTAGTTTAATGCCGGGATTGTAATTCATGCTCCTCGCTAATTGTTGGCTGATTTTAATGCTTTTTGCTCTATCGGACGGGAGCTATTCCAGGGCATTATGCAGTGTTGGCAATCCAACAATAATAAAATAAACAATAAAAAATACTATCCTACTAGTTATGTTTGTAATACGGTATTAATTATATTTGTTACTAAAAAATAAATGTTAATAAGTAAGTATATGAATATAAATATAAATAAATACATTGAAAAATGAATTTATGTTAAATTTTCATTATTTTAATTTTCAGCTATATTTATTTATTTTATTTCATTTATTATTTCCCATGTGGATTTGCATCAAGCAAATTTGGTCACTGCTGCTTTTGACTTTGACTTTCTTGAGGCATTATAATGTACTGCAGTAAGAGAAGTAAGAGGTTTCTTGGCCACTGTCGTTTCAGTCGACGACGTGGCTGACCAGGTAACAGGGAGGAGGAAAGAGAATGGATGAGTGGGTTAGGGTGATGCAGCGTTGGAGAGTGGAATGTTTGATATTTGTCGTGTATGAAAGATTTTACTGTCGGTTTGTTCATGTCATTGTGCAGTGTATGATTCGAAATAAACCAAGGTGCATTTTTCTTAGAATATTGGATTGTGAAGTTTGTATTTTGTTAATGTGGATGTGTTTTGCGGAACCCCAAAGTTCTGCTCCTTATGTCCAAATAGGCCTTAAAATAGTAGTGTAAATTAGTCGCTTGTTTCTTAAGGTGAGTGATGATCTGTAGTCCAGGAAATGTGAAAGCTGCTTGTATCGTCATTGAGTTCCAGTTTTTTAACATTTAGTATGTATGTTCCAAGTAAGTCATTTGTCTAAGTACAGTCCAAGGTATCGCACGAAATTCTTTGAAGGAACCGGGTCGTTGTTAATTGTTACAGATAGGCAAGTAGATTTTCCTAGAGAAAAACTTACGTGACTTGACTTGGTGGAATTAATTTTGATTTCCCATTTTTCTAGTTCAATAGTATAGTAGGATTTAGATGTGATGAAAGGATAATGGTGTCATCAGGGAAGCTAAGGAGGGTGTTCATGGATATCTGAGTTGTAGGCAGATTAGAGTTGAGGACTTAAAACACTACCTTGTGGTTCACCCGCAAGTTGAGGAATGAGAAGAGTAAACAGAAACACAGAAATATCGGTTAAGAAAGAAAGATTGAAGAACCAGGAAGTAAGTAGAAGGAATGTGCGGTTTGATTTTCCAAAGTAAGGCTTTGTGCCATACACTGTCAAAAGCTTTCTCAATGTCGAGGAAAACATCAGAGCAGCATTCTTTTTTTTCGAAAGCGACAGAGATTGCATCTACTATTCCGTTGGTAGGTTTAGGAATCATTTTGATAGTGGAAAGCTTCCAAAGCAGAGGAAAGTATGTTGTGCGCAAGATTGCATTATAGATGTAAGTTAGAAAGATGACAGCTTTTCATGGTAAGCGGCGAAGGATGAAGGGCATGATTAGATCATAGCCAGGAACTTTCTTGTTTGGAATTCTGTTTATTTCTTTGTACACTTCTTTAGGATGAAATGCTGAATGAGGTGGTGATAGTGGTAATGGTGCGGTAAGGTCGTCTTCGATTTCGTGAGTGATTCTATTCTCGTTAGCTGTGTCTGTCCCAAACACCTGAGATAAGAATAGAGCGAATTTATTAGCTTTCTCTTCGCCCGTTATTGCCCAGGTGTTGTCTGTACGGTTTTTGTCTGTCCTAGAGGATATTGAATGTCTTTCGTCTTCAGTATTCTTCTTAGTGCTTTCCATATTAATCCATAGTGTTTGTTAATCGAATCTGTGTAGTCTCTGTAGTTATTATTTTTGTATGCTATTAGTTCGTCGTGAAGTGTTCGGGTAAGTTTGTTGAGTTCTGCCTTATATGATGGGTATCTTGTCCATTCTAGCCACGTGGGCAGACCATCGCATTCTTCCCAGCTTCATTGTCAGAACGACATCTTTTTCATTAAAAATCGAATTAATTTCGTTATTCGTCCGTCTTCTCCAGTTTCCGTCTGTATGGACCCCTAGGAAGAATTTCCCTTTCGAAGACTAAAAGGTCTTGTTCAACTCTGTTGCTTGTGTCCATGTTTCTGGTCCATACAATAGTACTGGGCGGATAAATGTTTTGTACAGATGAAGCTTGGTCTGCCGGAATAAGAGGCGGGAGGTGAATTCCTTGCGGAGTCACAAGTAGCACTCGTTGTTCTTCGATATTCTTCTCCTCACTTCTGCCGCAGGTGAATTTTCTTGAGTGACTAGTGTCCCCAAATATGTGAACTGGGCCACTTTCTCAAAGTTAAAGGGACCGATATTGATAGTCTCATCAGGGCGAGCTTCTTCTCCTGTTATCCTGTATTTGGTCTTTTCCTCATTCACCTCTAACCCTAATACTCTGGCGGCCCCCGACAGAGCTGGAAAACCCTCTCTGACTGACTCTGAAGATCGCCCCACAATGTCTATATCATCTGCAAAGGCTAAGAGCTGGACCATTCGATGGTAAATCTTTCTTTTATTTTTGCAGACCAGCGTCCCCCACTGCTTTCTCAAGCGCCAAGTTAAAAACAAGGCACGCCAGTGCATCTCCTTGGCGAAGTCCTTTTCTTGGCGAGGTCCTTTGCTGTTGACGTAATTTTTATAATTTTCTGAGTTAATATAGCGATTGATTAATGTTGGTGGTTTAGTTTTGTGAGAGGATGGTTTGACAGTTCTAGGAAAACTTTAGATTGAGAACGTCGAGAGTGGAAACGTTAGAGTGAGGAAGGAAGTGATAAAGAAGTCAAGATCGGGAGACTTTGATAGTGAAGTAGGCCAATAGGTAGGTTGCAATGGAGAAATAACAGACTGCTAGATATCGCCGATACTAATTCAGATTTGATGGTTTAGCTGCGACCAAGGACCAGAGAGTACTGAATTCTAGCAATCACACCGGGAGGATTATCGCAGGGGTCAAGATAATGTACAAAACAAGCAGGTATCAATGCTCAGCTACAATGCAAATGGTTTAAATAATAAATTAGGCAATCATACATTTTTTACTTTTGTAAAACAAATAAATACTTCTACAAACTAGACTGAATATATACTAACTAAAAAATACTACTCAAGAAAAATTGGTGCCGACACCAATCAAACCATACTACTAATATAAAAATGTTAAATTAAAACTACCCACAGGTCTGCACACTGGCCCACATTTAATCAACCCACACAGTAACAAGAGTAAAACCTAACTATAAAGTTAATTATTTTAGGCGGTATAATTCGACGTTGGTCCAAGGAGGTTCAGACTTAATTATTTAATATGAGCTCTGCTACAAGGGTTAACACGTATATGCCAGCGTGTACCACCATATCAGACTCTTTAGTCAATCATAAATTTTTCCATGACGATTTATAACGAGACAGGATTTTAGTTTTTTTTTTTTTTTTTTATTGTTGTGTTAGCTCCTTGGCTAAATTAACTATCGATTATAGGGTTGATTTAAATTAACCGCTCAGTGAATAATAGATTTTTATTGAACACAGAAAATATATGCAAATTAGACAATGAAAATAAATAAACAACTTGATAAACACGAACATAAATAATCTATAAAAATAAAAAGGAACTAACTGGGAATAAAATAAACTAAATAACTAGTACTACGAAACAAACAAACTAAACTGAAATAAATATACTACAAATAACTACTTACACTAATGGTGCACCAACTACTACTATACAAATTATAAAACCAATAAAAACAACGTGATATTACAGTGATTAGCAGGCCTGCGATTTATACCCTCTTACAATAACTCACACAGTAACAGCGTGGAACCTAGCCAATTGGGCAATTACTTTTGGCGGTGTAATTGCGTAGGTCCAAGGAGGTTGGAACGTAATTATTTGTTCTAAGCACCGCTACAGTACTCCCCCCAAATAATTACTTCCAAAAAACGGACATTAGGTTTAATGGTCCCCCCTGATCGGGTCTTGAGTATGGGAGGAGGCTCAGTCGCTCGTCCATTTCCACTGTCGTCTTGGCTGGGTGCAGGTTCGGGTTCCGGAGACTCGGAGCGGTCCTGACCTGAGGACTTAAAGGTGACAGATGGGTCCTCGTGTGTAGCCAGAAGGAACGCAGGCTTTACCCGGTCCAGTGAGACGGTTAATTCTCTATTTGGCAGTCTCAGGGTGCACAGTTTGTTTCTTCTGCTTATTACCGGATATGGGCCGGTATAAGGAGGAGACAACGCCTTCTTGATTTTGTCTTCCCGCAGGAACACATGGGTGCAGGACTGGAGGGATTTATGCACGAAAATACTCCTGCTGCTCTGTCGAAACTCGGCCGGTCGAAGATCACTCATAAATTCCTTCAGCTCACGAACCATCGCAGGTAGATTGATGCTGGTCCGAGAAGGACTCAGGTAATCGCCCGGTAGTCGTAAGCTATGCCCATAAACGGCTTCTGCGGCACTGAAGTTCAAATCCTCTCTGATTGTCGCTTTAAGCCCTAGTAAGACTGTTGGCAGGATTCGCGACCAGTTGTTGGCATCCAGGTGAGCTACCAAAGCTGTCTTCAGCGACCTATGCCACCTCTCGACACATCCGTTCCCTTGAGGATGATATGGAGACGTCCGGATCTTTTCTGTGCCAAGGAACTTAGTGAGACTAGAGAACAAATCGCTTTCAAACTGTCTACCTTGGTCGCTGGTTAGCTTACTTGGAACTCCAAATCTCGCGATCCATCCCTCGTAGAACGCAGCAGCGACAGCATCAGCCGTGATGTCCTCAATCGGTATTGCTTCAGGCCACCTAGTGAAACGGTCGATGATTGTTACACAATACCTCTTGCCTTGAGACGGAGGTAATGGGCCTATAATATCTATATGCACATGATCAAACCGTCCCGCATATTCGAATCTTCCTGGTTGTGTGACTGTGTGCCTTGTCACCTTGGCCTTTTGACAGGACGTGCAACATTCAGCCCATTCAGTAACATCCTTATTCATCTGCGGCCAGAAGTACTTTCGGGACATAAGTTTCCGAGAAGCCCTAACCCCAGGATGACTTAAACCATGGACTGCATCGAACATAATTCTCCGCATTTCCTTAGGTAGGTATATGCGAGCAGTTGATGTCGAGGTCTCGCATAGAATTGGCTGGGATGATCCAGGAAAATTAAGTAACTTAAGGCAGAGATTGGCTTGTCCTTTGAGATCTTTAACTTCTGGGTCGACCTTCTGAAGAGCAGCCAATTTTTCTAGGTCATTCGTGAGATCTAGTTCCTCTACTCGGGATAAGGCGTCTGCGACCTGGTTCTTGTGTCCTTCCACGTGCATAAAATTGAGCCATCGTATTCTCATTGGCGAAGCCGAAGAAGGTTTCTGGAACATGGCATAAACTAACGGTTTATGGTCAGTCCATATAGAAAAGCTTCTTCCCTCGATGATAGCTCTGAAGTGACGAACTGCAGAGTAAATTGCAAGTAACTCCCTATCATACGCGGAGTATGTTCTCTGGCTATCCGACAGTGCCTTAGAATAAAAGCCTAAGGGAACCCATGCTCCACCGTCCCGCTGTTGTATTACGGCTCCCATCGTGTGGTTCGAAGCGTCGCAAGCAAGAGAGAGGTCTGCGTCGAGCTTCGGATGTGCTAATAGAGCTGCGTCTCGTAGGCTAGTTTTACACACTTCAAACGCTGTGTTGCTTTCTTCGTTCCATTGAATAATGCTGCGGTCATTTTTTTTACTACCATGCAAGTACCTGTTTAGGGCTGCTTGAGTGGCGGCTGCTTGGGGTACACAAGGTCTGTAGAAATTCAGCATTCCCAGAAAGCGTCTAAGTGATTTAACATCGTTGGGTTTGGGATAATCTATGATGGCCTGTACTTTACCCATCTGAGGTTTGATACCTGCTGAAGTAATGTGATACCCTAAGAAATCGATCTCTTTGAGTCCGAATTCGCATTTCTCAGGATTCAGGGTTAGGCCGTTTTCGTCCAAACGTTTAAAGATTTCTTCGAGATGAAGAAGATGCTCCTCCAGATCCGCAGAAGCTATTAATAAATCATCTAGCATGACAAAACAAAATTTTAGGTCCCCGAACTCGCTGTTCATGAATCTTTGGAAAGTTTGGGCCGCGTTCCGCAAGCCAAAACACATGACCATAAATTCGTAGAGTCCGAAAGGAGTGGCGATCGCCGTTTTCGGGATGTCTTCTTTTTTTATGGGTATTTGGTAGTATGCCCTCACAAGATCTAGTCTTGAAAATATTGTCTTCCCATATAGATTATTCCGGAAGTCCATAATATTCGGTACCCCATAACGATCCGGCACGGTTTGGGCGTTTAATTGTCTGTAATCCCCGCAGGGCCTTACAGAACCATCCTTTTTGGTTACGACGTGCAGGGGACTGCTCCACTGGCTGCGTGATGGTCGGCATATGCCTTGCTCCACCATCCGATGAAACTCTTCTTTCACTATGAGATATTTCTCCGGTGGAAGTCTTCTAGCTTTAGCATGGACGGGTCGGCCAGTGGTTTCTATCACATGTTCTATGTCATGTTTAGTTGTCCTCTTTGCAGAAGAAGGTCTTGTAATGGCTGGAAACTTTTTTAGCAGATTAGCGAATGGGTGATTCTCCGGAACGGCAGAGATGCAAACTGGGATTTCGTCTACTATTTTTCCTTTCGATGATAGTAAAGTAGACCTGTCAATAAGTTGCTGGCCTTTGAGATCTACAATTAAATTGAAATGGTACATGAAATCGGCCCCTATGATTGGCTTAGGGACCTCGGCCATTACAAAGTCCCAAACGAAAATTCTACCAAGCCCCAAGTCTAGTCTGAGCTGGAGGGTACCGTAGGTCCTTATCCTCGTTGCGTTTGCGGCGTATAATACAAAATCTTGTGGCTCCGATCTCGACAACTTATTCGGAGGGATGACTGATATCGCTGCCCCTGTATCTATCAAAAAATTTCGTCCTGACCGCTGATCTTTGACGAATAGGCGGCGTAGGGTATTGGCGGGACCGGTTAACGCCACTTCCGGTTCGCCTGTTAGTTTACCTGCTCCTTGCTAATCTTTTCCCAAGCGCAGGGCTGGACGCATTTTCGGGCATTCTGTTTAAAGCGGTAGTGGTAGAAGCAGAGCCAGTTTTCAGAGTTCGTCTTTCGCTGCCTGCTGACAGACCTTGGTTTCTTCTGTGGGTTTCTACTTCTGCTACGTCCTCGAGGAGTGCGCCCTACGGCAAGGGCGGCTACTTGTTCAGCAAGCCTTTCAACTTTCTCTTCCAGACTTGCGATACCGCTAGAGGATGTCGCAATAGTCGCAACCGTTCTAGGAGGGGGTTCGACTTCGTGTATTTTGTCTGCCACCGTTGCAAGTAAATCAAGTTCTGTATGGGTTGTGGACAGCAATATAGCTTGTGTGTGAGCTGGAAGGGATCTCATCCAAAGTGTTTTTATTACATCATTGGATATCGTCTCGCCCGCCAAATTCTTCATTTCACGGAGGAACTGTGAAGGCTTTTCATCCCCTATTTGTTTACCTTCGAGGAGACGTTGAATCCGCCGGTTTTCTGATTCCGCATAAACCTCTATAAGTCTGTTCTTGATATCTTCGTAAGGCGTTGCGGAAGGTTTTTTTACTAAGTCCGCTACTTGTTTAATCACGTCAAGATCGAGAAGCGGAATGATGATTTCAAATTTTGTTATGCTGTTTGTGATTTTGGCGCGGGAAAATATCGCCTCCAGCCTAATAAACCATAATTCTGGTTCTGTTTTCCAAAAGGGTGGAATTTTCCTATCCGTGGATATCGATTCCGCCGACATTGAAGGCTTAACTTCTTGTTCTCCGGTTGGTTCGCTATCTTTCATCTTAGCTGTTAAAAATTACAAATAAAAAAAAATACAAAAATCTATTACTTACTGATATGTTTTTTTTTTTAAACGCGGGGTCACCACTGTTAGCTCCTTGGCTAAATTAACTATCGATTATAGGGTTGATTTAAATTAACCGCTCAGTGAATAATAGATTTTTATTGAACACAGAAAATATATGCAAATTAGACAATGAAAATAAATAAACAACTTGATAAACACGAACATAAATAATCTATAAAAATAAAAAGGAACTAACTGGGAATAAAATAAACTAAATAACTACTACTACGAAACAAACAAACTAAACAAAACTAAACTGAAATAAATATACTACAAATAACTACTTACACTAATGGTGCACCAACTACTACTATACAAATTATACAACCAATAAAAACAACGTGATATTACAGTGATTAGCAGGCCTGCGATTTATACCCTCTTACAATAACTCACACAGTAACAGCGTGGAACCTAGCCAATTGGGCAATTACTTTTGGCGGTGTAATTGCGTAGGTCCAAGGAGGTTGGAACGTAATTATTTGTTCAAGCACCGCTACAGTTGGATTGTCAATACTGCATAATGCCTTGAATAGCTCCCATCCGATAGAACGAAAATCGTTAAGTTCAGCCGCCCACGGGTGACGAGCATGAATTACAGTCCCGGCGTGGTCGTGTCAAACAGTCCCGACTGGTCTCGGAGCTAGTCTAGTACACTAACAGCTTCGTCGGAATCAATGCACACAAGAGTCTCGTGAAGGACAGAGAAAGCGAACAGCTCCGAGTACCTATCAGGTTCCATTGAGCTGTTCCAGCAATTTCGAACCTTTGTTTTAACACCTCGCTGGCGGACAGTGCGAACCTCTTTGGCGCCAAGATGTTTGAAGTAATTTCTTTCTGCTGTTACAAGTAGTTGACTCAAATTATCCGTTGAAACTTTGTATTTGATTTACCAAATAAATTTCCCTGTGACGTATTTCGTTACATTTCGTCGAGTTTTGTGTTTTATAAAATATTATAGATTTTTCAGGTAAGCAATTACTTATACCTCTAATGGTGTGTGTTGTTCTATATTTTCTTTAAGATATTGTTAACCATTGCAATTAAAAAAAATTTGTCAAATAATTTGACTTTAAGTACTTTGCAACTCTTCACGTTTCTTAATTCTGCAATTCAAATATATTAATTTGATGTATATAATTTCTAGAAAAAATTTGTAAATATGTATGTAATATTTAAATTTAATATTACAGGAATTATTATCCCAAGCTTATAAATTCATTTACCCTTGGTATTTAGCAAATGTTTTGCAATTTGTTGGTGTCAACAGCAAAGAAACGTTCTTTCTCAATAATCTCACTTCTACCATATAAAGTCTACTATCTAATGTTTTGCGTTTAATTTTCTTTAAGCTACAACATCTTTTGTGGTCCTTCTGTGCTTAATCAAATGACTATATATGTATATATAATTTGTTGGAAACATAAACCATATATACCCATACCCTGTCACATATACAGTGTAATATGTTTAATATAAAAATACTTAAGACAAAATATCGGTTAATATGAAATAATCAAGCTATTATGTTCCTCTTTTCTGTGCTTAATCAAATGACTGAAGAAGAGAAGTATTCATGTATTTTTTTTTTTTTTTCTCACTTTAATATTACATCATTTTGGTTTTCTTCAGTTTTTCTTTTTGATTTCTGTATATATTTTAAACAATTAATTGTTTCCAACTCTGACAGAAAATTTAGTGAAGAGAAATATCCTATTTTTCATTACTGTAGAAACACTTGAACCAGCTTTCAAGGTTACTGCCAAGGCTGCTCTGCTTCGCCTGTGTTTTAATGTACGCCCAATCTTAGTAATTGCTAGTTATGTTATACATATATCAATCTGTTGAAGTATATTACATAATACATTTTTATTATTTGTTTGATCCTGTGAACCTAACATAATTTTTTTGTGTATGTTATGAAGTACATCAGTCTCACAGAGATTCTCGTTATTATTAACTCAGTCATTTGTTAACACTTGTTAGAAATTATATAAATACCATTTTTGAACTTTTTTTTGAAAGCTAAACCCCCTCTTACCTGCTCCAAATGGAGCGGTACATGGCACTACCTGCATAGGGGCCTGCTGTTTGTGTTCTACCTGTAACACTGACCCAGTCTGTTTTCTTAAGACTGTTGCATTAGTAAATTGTTTCTTTAAATATCTTTTTTTTCAAAAATACTTACATTTATTATAGACATGTTTTCTATAACATTGTTTTATATCTGCAGGTGGGCTGGTTCACGTTTAAGAAGAATCTGAGATGCAAGTTGCAGATGAAGGTGAGATAATGTATTTTTTCGGCTATTCTGTTTTGTTTGTTTTTATAAGCCTATTTGTTCATAAAAGTCTTCCTGAAGTATTGATATTTTATTTCATAATTTTTCTTTTTTAACTTTATTATTGTATTTTATATTTTTATTTATTATATATATCATTCCTCACATTAGCTTAGAATTCCAATTCTTATTATTTTAACTTAATGCTATAATAGAAATTTTTTTCTTGAAATGTAATAATTGATTTTGCTTCAGCTCACACAATTGATATTAAAGAAGAGGAGATGAAGCACATTTATTATGGTGAGAAAAATGTGCAATAAATATTCAACCTGTTCTAATTGTTATTATTTTACATTATTTATATATCTGTAGGTGGGTTGGTTCACGTAAAAGAAGAAAGTGAGATGCAAGACGATGGTGAGAACATTTATTTATATGCCATTATATTTTTTTTTTTTTTTTTATCTGATCCTATTTTTTCATTAAACCCTTACTGCTATCTCATCAGTTGGAAGAAGAAATCATGTTATGTTCTACTGTGTCATTCTTTGTAGTTTCGTGTAGTTATAGATCTTAGAGTTATGCTAAGTTCTTTCTGGGTTGCTAAGTAACTTTTGATTCAGTTAACATATTTTTTATTTAAAAAAATACTTCAATTTATTACAAACGTGCCATCTAAAACCTTCTTATATATCTGTAGGTGGGCTGGTTCACGTAAAAGAAGAAAGTGAGTTACAAGAGGATGGTGAGAACATTTATTTATATGCCATTCCATTTTGTTTTTATGTGTAAGCCTATTTGTTCATGAAAGCCTTCATGATATATCCATCAGTTTAAAGAAATATTAAAGTTTTATTTTTATTTAAAATAGCATTTTTCAATTCAGCTTAGAATAAAATTATGAAATTAAAGCAGTGATTATTGCTAGAAATTTAACCATCATTTGATTTTGCTTCAGTTTCCAGAATCGATATCAAAGAAGAAGAGAGGGAGCAGATTTACTATGGTGAGGAAATATTGAATTTATATTAAACCTGTTGGCATTATTATTATTATTTGTTTCATACATAAGAAGGCATATTAAACTTGTTGGGGATCATAATCGGTCATCCAAGATTATTATTGGGTGTCCAGTATGTGGGAATTGCTGGTATTATACGGGAATTTTTCCTGCAGAAATTCTGAAGTAATTTTTAATTTCAAACCTTTAACATCTTTAATCCGTTCTTTATTTAACATCTTTTCTATTTGGATGAATAAAAATTACAGCCAATGTTTGATTCCGTTTTGTAATCTCTGTTAAGATATTAGCTTCTTAATAATACCAATACTAGCTGCTTTCTGTCAAGTATGGATGTGTACCAATACCAAAAACATCGGTTTCGACATCGGCGATTGTTTAGCCTGTAAAAATTCTGATGATTGATATACATCCAAAAAATGAAAAATGCCGTTGTTTTGAATACATTCAAACAATGTGTGTGTGTGTTTTTATTCTGGGAAAGAATGAATGAAAATAGAAAAATCTGGTGCGTTGCACGCAACCAGAAATCTATTATGGCAGTAGTTTCAAACTAAAATATAATTAATTAAAGATTGGGTGGCGGGATGGCCGAGTGGCTAAACGAGTTAGAAAATACGCGTTGCCACTGACAACCGGACAGATGATTTGAGAACCAGAAGAGAGCAAGTTCAAAACCCGGAGCCAAGGGAAATTTAATAATACTCGGCATAATCCCCCACCCTCTCCCCTGGTCCGGGATTAATTTCTCTATAAAAACAAAATCAAAGATACTCTATAGAAAAAGCAACTTTTTTCCTTCGCCATTTTAGCCCCCTCCGAATATTGCTATGATTATAAAACTTCTTTGATATTAAAGTTGATTTGAAGTTGATTCTCATTTAGCAGGGTGTTTTTGATCAAAATCGTTAAGTCAAAACACACACACACATTGTTTGAATATATTTTAAACATCGGTATTTTTCTTTTATTGGATGTATTTAATGGTTTAAAGGTGATAATATTTTTTGATATTGCAGTTGATTGTAATCAACTGTAATACAAAAAATCTGGTGCGATGCGCGCAACACCGAACTTTCATTTACCAATTTACTTAGATTAGAAATTGTGTTTCGATAATATGTTAACGCCATTCCTCAACTTTACACATTTTTCCACATTTAAGTGTATACTTATATTTGTATACCTCCATAAGTTAAAGAGTATCTGTGTACCAAAATTTTGTAGTTCTCATCACGTTTCGATTCATTATTGCTAATTTATATATGAAGGGACTAATTTCATCAACAGTCGAATTTTTTTACTGCTTGCATGTTTTTTCTACGAGTTGCTTTTTGCAAATGCATCGTAAATGTGAATCGATAGGTGTATTTATGTCTCTTATGCCTTTCTGGAAATCAAGAAGGATTACTGTTCCACTAAATCGCTTTATATTGTTTTCAAAAAATTTTTAAGGAACAAAAGTTTCTAGACTAAAATATTTCTGTATTAATTATAGGCTATTATCTTATACCATATTTTTAAACACATGCGATGTTTCAAAAATTTGAGCATCACGTATTTACTCTCTTAAGTAAAATTAATCTTTTGATTAATAAATAAAAGTTTTTATTTTCATAATAAGGTTAATAAAATTTTGGCTGTCACATATACATACATCAAATACCAAGTTTGATCAAAATCGTTAAAGCCATTTTTGAGTAAATAAAAAAATAAAACAATTGAAAATGGGACAACATTTATTAAGTAAAGTGCCACCTCCGTTTAACCAATTTTGATGAAATTTCGGCTGTCGCATCGCGGTCATATATTTACATCAAATACCAAGTTTGATCAAAATCTTTAAAGCCGTTTTTTAGTAAAAAACAAAACAAAAAAAAACCTGAAAATGGGAGAGAATTCATCAGTATAGTGCCCCCTCCAATTAATCAATTTTGATGAAATTTTGACTGCCACATTGCAGGCATATACATACAACCAATACCGAGTTTGATCAAAATTGTTAAAGCCGTTTTTGAGTAAATATAAAAAACACGTGATAATGAGACAACATTTATTGAGTAAAGTGCCCCCTCCAATTAATCAATTTTGATGAAATTTTGACTGTCACATCGCGGGCATATACCGAGTTTAATCAAAATCGTTAGAGCCGTTTTTGAGAAAATCGAGAAAAATGGAAAATATATACATACACCAAATACCCGATTTCATTTTTTTACGGCCTTTAGTTTTTGAGCTAGTCTGTTCACACAGACCATTTCGCGGGACATGGTTATTTGGTTTCAGGAGACCCCAAAACGTGTATTTCCATTGAAAACCGGAAGTCGAAATTTTTCACGATCGCAATACTTTCCTTACTATATATTTCATATATAGGTAAGTGAAAGTAAAAACTATTTTGCTAATAGGGAAAATCAGGTCCTAATAGCAAGACTAGACCTAGCGTTTGTAATGATTGAAAAATGCAGCAAGCAGTATGTTTTCTCCCTTTCCAAGCCGGCTGGCTATATGGGACATTTTTCCTGGGCAAGGGTCATTGGCCGGGGATAAGATTAATAACGAGTAGTGAAAAGACCCCCGACTATGCACACAGTGTCCTACAATACTGGTGCGTTGGGTGGCCAAGTAGGCTAACATGTTGCCCTCGACTGCCAACTATTGCCCGAAGTTTGCGAGTTCAAATCCCTAGTGCTAGGGGTCTTCTCACTACTTCTAATTAATCTTATCCCTGTTCCAGGAAAAATGCCCCATATAGCCGAAGAGGCTTGGAAGAGGAGAAAACATAGAGTGCATAACCATACTGCCTGCCTATTAAATACCATACGGCACATACAATTTGAATTTGTGATGCATTACTAAACAAAGGAACGGTTTACTTTTAAAGGATTTCTGGTTGTTATAGGTTAATAAGTTGAATTTTAAAGGAGTTATCCTTCACAAATTTGTTTCTAATGAATGGCTCTATTTCTGGTAAATCCCCTTCAAACGATAAAGTTGCTTTATTCCATTGCTAATTCTAAATATTTTCTCTCCTCTTCTGCTTCTAACTTGAGTAGATTATCAATCAGCTTATTATTAATATTATTATGATTTTAAAAGTATGTTCTGCTCCTTTCTTTGTAGTTCTTGAATAGCCCACAGATGACAGCAGCTTATTGAATTTGAATAACCATTAAATTGGTTTCTTTTCTTAAAAAAATATTTAATTTTCTAAAGCTTGTTTTAATTAGTTTCATGTGTACAGGTGGTGTTACACACGTGAAACAAGAGGAACTACTTCTTCCAGATGAAGGTGCGTTACATCATTTTTAATAATAATAAACTTAAATCAGCTATATTGCTAAAAGATGAACATTTAAAAAAAATCTGGTTCGTGCGCGCAACACACAACTTATTAAGATTAGAAATTGACGTGTTTATTTAATTGACACTTCACAAAGTCACAAATCTTTCTACATTCCTTTCTTATTTTTGCCGTATATGAGTAAATAAAAAACACGTGAAAATGATACAAAATTTATTAAGTAAATATTAAGTAAAGTGCCCCCTCCATTTGATCAATGTTGATGAAATTTTTACTGTCACATCGCGGGCACATACATACACCAAATACCAAGTTTGATCAAAATCGTTAAACCCGTTTTTGAGTAAATAAAAAACACACGTGAAAATGAGACAAAATTTATTAAGTAAAGTGCCCCCTCCATTTGATCAATGTTGATGAAATTTTTACTGTCACATCGCGGGCACAAACATACACCAAATACCAAGTTTGATCAAAATCGTTAAACCCGTTTTTGAGTAAATAAAAAACACACGTGAAAATGAGACAACATTTATTAAGTAAAGTACCCCCTCCGGTTGATCAATTTTAATGAAATTTTTTCAGTCGAATCTCGGGCATATTTATGCATCAAATACTCAGTTTAATCAAAATCATTAGAGCCGTTTTCGAGAAAATCGATAAAAACGTAAAAAGTCATTAAATAAAATACCCCCTCCATTTGACTAATTTTGATGAAATTTTTGCTGTCACATCGCGGGCATATACTTACACTAAATATCCAATTTCAGATTCGTACGGCTTATAGTTTTTGAGCTAGTCTGTTCACACACAGACCATTTCGCAGGACTTGGTCATTTGGACTCAGGGGACCCCAAAACGTGTATTTCCGTTGAAAACCGAAAGTCGAAATTTTTCACGATCGCAATACTTCCATATATTTCATATATAGGTAAGTGAAAGTAAAAAAAATTCCAAAATATCTGTGCATTAACCGTCATCAAGTTGCTTTTCTTGGGTTTATAACTTACCTTCGTTGTGATTTACTAATAATCATTTCCAATTTCCATGAGGAATTGCCTCATGATTTAATTATTTGTCAAAGGTTTACATAAGTAACATTTCCTGTTTAAGCCTGTTTACAAGGTAACATTTTTGGAACAAAGTTTGGATCCAAAATTTGAACGAATGTAGTTTGCTATATTACTGCCAGGGTCAATTACAACGGGCTTAATAACCCCGTTTAAACGGTGACATTTTCGGAACAAAGTTTGAATAGAAATGTAGATCATTTATTAACTGCCAGATGTCCAACGAGTGTAACTATACTAACTTTTGAATCTATTTCTTATTATTTAAGTTGACTTGATTTAATATTTTATAATTGATCTTGTTAAGATGTTTTTTTTCCATATATTACTTTACATAATGAAAAATCTACAAATGTACCTTAGTGCGTGTTATGTTATATTTATATTTATACTAATGGCTTATTGCTGGTAACCTTGTATCGATAAAAAACTTTTATGCAATTTAATAAAGTCAATTAGTGACAAATAATTAGCCTTCTTCTACAACCAATTGGGCAGGCCATGGCATTGCTAGTCCACCACGATTCCTCCTCTTCCTCTATCCGATAGATTATTGAAAAAACTAGATAGCTACCAGGTCATGGCCTGCACTGCATTTGATGGATCATGGAAGAGAATGATGAGATAGACGGTAATTTATTTCTTCCCTGAGGATCAATTTCCCCTTGTAATTAGTGAAGAGAATTACCTGCAGTTCAGGGACTTCATTTTCGGCTGGAAGATTGGCTCCGCAACTTGGGAACGCGGCAAGGAAGACCCCCAGAAGACAGAAGGCACTCCTTTAGTGAGTCAGTGATCGGAAAAACAAGCATGTGCTTGATATTTATTGTTTCTTTATAATAATTGCATTAGTGTGTTATGCAATCATGCATAACATCTCACTTACATCCAACTGCTGAAAAAACCCGTTCTGCCTATGAGTTTTAGGGAAGGATGGAAAAATTTAATGAATAGGTGTTATTATTATTCTACCCTTAATAAGAAATGATTATTATATAGAAGGTCATTTATGATGTATATACTTTATAAGGTTTATCATACTTCGATATGCAGTTTTTAATGCACAATGATACGTTATTGAAGTTATAAAAATCTTCCGGCTTATATTACTGTTCTATACCCTCAATTCCCATTAAAACATTTATTCCCATTTGTATTAGAGCTGTACTGGTTGGCTGCAGAAGCAACATTATTTCACCAGCATTCATTGTTTACTAGGTGACCAACTTCGTAGCGCTAAAAAATCGATATATTGTAGTTTTAACTATCTTCTCAAAAAAAATAATAAACCACTATAAAGGTATTATAATTCCTTTACATTTAACAAAATCTGTGATTGTATTATTTTACACGATTTCTTTCCATATAAACATAATACTGATCATTAGGAACATTATAAAACAAAAAGCATCCAAATCGGTGGAACCGTTTTTAAGTGATTACCAACGAACATCATTTCTTTTTAAAAAAACCTAATAATTATCCAGGGCAGAGTAAAATAGAATCAATTATTTTATATTTTATCTTCTCTCTCTCTCTCTCTCTCTCTCTCTCTCTATATATATATATATATATATATATATATATATATATATATATAATGTACTGATATGACTTTAGTTGACTGTATGGGAGGACCCATCTTGTGGTGTATTGACCTAGCCAGGGCACGGAATCCTGGAAAGACCCATAAACCAGCAATTTAAGGGGTGGGTTCTTTATAGTTACAGAGATTGAGATGGGGAAGGAAACAATAGATCCAAAAAAAAAAAATCTGGTGCGATGTGCACAACACACAACTTTCACTTACGAACTTACTTAGATTAGAAATCGACGTGTTTCGACAATATGTAAACGCCATTCCTCAACTTCAACATTTTTCCAGATTTAAGTATATACTCATATTTGTATATCTCCATAAGTTATTGAGTGTCTGTATAGCAACATTTTATTAGTTCTCAACTCTTTTCGATTCATTATTGCTAATTTATTTATGAAGGGACTAATTTCATCAATAGTCGAGTTTTTTTACTGCTTGCTTGTTTTTTACTACGAGTTGCTTTTTGCAAATACATCGTGAAGGTCGCACATCGTGATAGGTGCATTTACGTCTGTTGTGCCTTTCTGGAAATCAAGAACGATTACTGTTCCTCTAAAATCGGTTTATATTGTTTTCAAAAATTTATTATGGAACAAAAGTTTCTAGACTAAAATATACCTATATTAATTATAGACTATTATCTTATACCATATTTTTACACACCTGTGATGCTTCAAAAGTTTGAGCATCACGTATTTACTCTCTTAAGTAACATTAATCTTTTTATTAATAAATAAAAAAAAAAAAGTTTTATTTTCATAATACGGTTAATAAAATTTTGGCTGTCACATATACATACATCAAATACCAAGTTTGATCAAAATTGTTAAAGCCGTTTTTGAGTAAATAAAAAAAAAAACAGGTGAAAATGGGACAAAATTTATTAAGTAAAGTGCCTCTTCCAATTAATCAATTTTGATGAAATTTTTTATTGTCGCATCGCGGGCATATACATACACCAAATACCGAGTTTAATCAAAATCATTAGAGCCTTTTTTGAGAAAATGGAAACAAAACATTAAAAGTTATTAAATAAAGTACCCCCTACGTTTGACCAATTTTGAAGAAATTTTTGCTGTCACATCCCGGCCGTATACATACACCAAATACCCAATTTCAGGTCTGTACGGTTTATAGTTTTTGAGCTAGTCTGTTCACACACACACAGACCATTTCGGGGGACTAGGTTAATTGGACTCAGGGGACCCCAAAACGTGTATTTCCGTTGAAACCGGAAGTCGAAATTTTCCAGATCGCAATACTTTCCTTACTATATATTTCATATATATGTAAGTGAAAGTAAAAATTGTAATTTACAGTAAAATAACAAGATAAATTTTTAAACTATTTTATCTTCTAATAAAATAGTTTAAAAATTATAAATTAATTATCTAACGATAACTAATTACTACATAATAACAAGATAAATATTTACAAATATCACTATTTACAAAAATCTCTAGAAGAAAAGATAAAAATATACATTTTTCTAGTTTTAAACTTCTAAATTTGGATCATTGTTATAAGACGAAAAGTCCTTTAATATGATGACTCTTACCGATGCTACAATATATAGACGCAGAACTGAAATTTCTCCATTTCATAAAAGTCCTCAGTATCTTCCTTATTGATTGTAGTAATGTATCCAGTTCCATCAAGTAACTGGATGTTGTGTCATAAAGTAACTGGAGGTGGTCTTCACAAACAGACCCCGGAGGTGCACCTCAGAGCAAGCTTGTGATCCTTTCCTGATGATACATATAACAAGCGGGAGCTCAGATTCCCAACTGCCACGCAAAACCTCTCAGCAAGACCGATGCCTACAGAGTGGGAAAAACCGTTGAATTTCGTGAAGACTTCGCGTTGCTGCCAACCGTTTTCACTAAAGTTCTTGAAACTCTTATACTTTACATTTAAAATTTTAATTGACGCTTCCTGACATTTAATTAAAAGGTCTCCTATTTTAAAACATAATAATAAATCTATATACATTTAATAATAAAAATCTGAAATCGATCTGTGTCGTATTTAAATTGATTCTATTTTACGGTTACCTATTCATGTAGGTTATAAACAATTATCTAAAAATATTTAAATTAATTATTTATAGGCTAATAAATAATGAAATAATCAAAAAGTGGATCTATAAAGATAAAAAACAACTTTGCAAAAAAAATTTAAAAGAGTCGGTGCGTTAAAAGTGACAAAAACAGAAGATGATTAGCGACCCTAATCACAAAAAAAATGATAAATTAAAACCAGTTCCAAAGGAAATAAAAGTTAAAAAATGCCTAGGATTTTGTCCCGAATTATGGTTTTCCGGATAATTAGCAAATATTTACTTTATTGATAAAAAATGAAGTTCTGAACACTGGATGTATGAATTACATTAATCTGGCTTTGAATGTTTATAAACACTTTTTAAATGACCAAATAGTGATTCTATTAAACAATACCCCAATCTAACCAAAAATCCCTTTGTTCGGTATTTTGATTTTATTTTATTTCATCATAGATAATTCTCTTTTTTTTTTCACCCTTTTAATTTGAATTTGCCACCTTAACTGTCACTGAAGATAGTAATCGCTGGGCCAACAATTGGGTTATCGGTGTCATCATGATAGCGTTTGGAAGGGTTTACAATTCCGGGATCAGCCATTTTTTTTTTTTTTTTGGGGGTGGCACTTGCTTTCTGGATGTTGAATAGTAAGCATCGTCGTCGTGTGTGTGATCTCCAATTAGAGTCCGCCGATGGTTTGGGTAGTACCTGTTGGGTGTCTAATTCTTACAATTTTCTGCCTCCTGGGTATGAAATTCATAATTATTTTGAAGTTTTCTCTTCAACCATCATTGTTGCAACAGGTGAAAATTTCCTCCATTCTAAAACCTTCCTTTTATATACATATTGGGTACTCATCTAGATACTCCCAGTATCTATGACAGCTCTCTCCACTATTGCAACACTATTGATGGATCAATTAACCAATATCGCCAAATAATGAAAGTAGTTTGGAGTCTTGTCAACTTGACAATCATCTTTACAACACTAACTTGAAACACTTTTTAAAAATTCTCAAATACTCTTTTAAGCTCACCATGGATTACCATTTTAATTAAAAAGACACTAATGATACTTTCTATCTCCTGAAGGGACACCGGACACCCTATCACTCCACATCAGGACTGTCCAAAGTTTTAACCAAAAAGTACATGTTGACTGTACGAAGTCACATTAAAGAGTAACTCGCTGGGACATCCCTTGCCTCACCTAAAAAATGGAGGGGGAAATATTTCTCCACTGACAACTTTATTAAAAAGACATTAAAATATAAACAAAAATGATATATTTGTAGGTCCTCTATCAGAGAAAACACCTGTAAACTTTACTTTGCATGGTTCTTGTTATTAAAATAGTAATATATATAAAAAGCAGATAGCGTGGGGACTATATTCTATTTTAGCGGCCTTTATTTCAACTATCCTATCTGGTAGACAAAAACAGTCTTGAATTTAGCAATGAAGAACTTTGAGAGGAAATGAAGTTCCCGCATTAAATCAGCACCCTAGTCCTTCTCCTAATTTAGTTATTAATTAAAATATTGATTAGCTGACTTTAAATTTAGACTCCTTATTAAAACTGAAAAAATTTGATATCCAACAAGATATATTTTATTTAACTATTTATTAAGTTTTCTAATTGGTAAGTGATTATATCATCAGTTATGACAATTATAAATGGACATTTTGGCTACCTTTTAACCTGGGGCTACCTTTTAATCATAGCAACAGCAATTTCTCTAAATAAAAATTTTGTCAAACAAGGTATATTTAAAAAAAGGGACGAGTTAAAAGTGAGGAACATCTTTATCAGTCATGACCGGTCCCCTGAAGAAAGAGAGGAAGGAAAAAAAATATATACTTACTTAAGTCAACTAAAGCTAGTCGATTCCAGCTACAGAAGAGGCTTTTTCAAATTTAGAGCAAATAATTACCAAGTAAATGAAGTTGAGGAAATACTAAGCACTCGTAAAGACAGCAAGGATCTTCAAGAAATATTAGATTCTGCGTCGAAATATATATATATATATATATATACCTATTTATATTATAAGCATGCAATATTATCTAGCCCCACAAATGCCTTTGAGTGAGGAGTCCAATTCTTGAAATTATATTATCTTTTGATTCATAAAAGGGGAATCATATTTTTATTTTATTATCAAAAGGGGAAGGTATTGTATGTAATCAGGGGAAGTAAATATTTTATTAGTTTGGGCATTTCCTAGAAAATGCTCTGGCATCCCATTAAATCATTAATCACTTCTTAGTTAAAGACAATAGTAAATTAACTCCCATTACATAGAAAAGTATTGGGCCTTTTCCCAAGCGAAAACAGTTATTCACGGAATAATCTGGAAGTACTATGTTGCTATCTGAGCAGATAGATTTGACTTTATTTAAGACATTTTCATTTTCTATGATGGGTACGTTATGGATAACAAGATTGTTTTTCCGAAATTCTTTTCTTAACAACTTAACTTCTCTTTCAAGTGAAGTGTTTCTCATTTTTAATTCATTGAATGTAGTTTTGAAACATTCGTATTCTGACAACATTGAGTTCATAATGGTATTATTAACCCCCAGTTGTGATTTTATGTAATTTTTTTCCCTTAAAATGTCATCTAAGGTGACCATCTTGACGGAGGAGAAGTAATATATAGAGATGAAATATTATTAATTATGGCGAACTGTAAAGAAAATTTAAGCATTAACCACCTTTATAGCCAAGGTCTGAGGACCTACTAACGGACTCCAGTTATTTATAGTCTCCCCACTATTACTCCAACTATCGCGCACTAGAGATGGGATATGAGATAAGGAACTAATTTACCTTATAATATGTTTCTTAAAAAACTGATGATCCGCTGGTGGTATATTTATTCCTTCATTTTTCGTTTTTCTAAATGAGTATTTATACAAATTCTAAATTTGTCGAAGGTTTCGCTCCCAATCCACTCCTCCCGTTACGCATTTTTAGGGAGATTCTCTGGAGAATAGTGGCGGCTCTTACAGCAAGATCCTCTCCTTCTTCTCTCACTAACCTCCCCGCAGGGCTAACTATAAAACTTCGCTATCCTCCAGAGGATTACATGTAGAAGAAGAATTGCGGGATTCCATGGAATCTTTCAAGAAATGCATATGATTAAAATAATACAACATTGAATAATAAATCTGAAAAAAAATTACAAGATTAAATAAATAATTAGAGCATGACAACCAAAACGAAATGATTCTAATTTAAATAACATATCTGCACCTGCTCCCCATCTTTTTCAATTATCAATTTTTTCCTCTCTGATAGATATGTCTGCCTTAGGCCAGTCCACTTTTTTTTATATCCTCAATTGACACATTTTATGTACGTAATACAGAATTATATATGGAGGAGGGTGGAATTTACAAGAAAATTCTAAATACAAGAAATTAGCTAAACATCACTGAAGGATATTCTGAAAATGGTTGATCTTAAGAAGTGAAAAAAAATGCATAAACATTCTTTAAGAAATATGTTTTTAAGAAAATAATAAGCTATGTTTTGTCACAAGCTTATGGTTCTGGCATCTAAATTCAAATAAAAAAAATACCTAAGTAGTAGGTAGATCGTTAAAAATGTTGTTCAAAGTATATCCACCAAGACGATCTCTAATATACATTTTTTTTATTATTATGTATAATACAAGGAGCTTTCGGCGTCCTGCGCCATATTCATCTAAAATATAATACATAAAAACAGTATTAAAAGATTTATAAAAATAACATGTTAACATAATATGGTTTTGTCATTCTCCATAATGTAAAATAAAACAATAGCATGCTTACCCTTAACCCCTGCTCAGGATAGTGACACAGCCGATAAATCAGACAACCACTTGCCACGTTCAACAGGGAATAACCATAAACCCCCTTCTCAAATCACGTTAACCCAATTTTTTAATACAGAAACACCAAAAATTACAATAGACAAAGAACCGGATACCACAACAAAAAACACCATATCAAACCCCGACACCAATAACCAACATCATCACACACAAAAATTTAAATCCATCACATACTTCGATAAACTAACACATAACATTATAAACACCCTCAAAAAACTAGATGTGGTTGAATTCAAATACGCACTCAAACCCTCTCACCCAATACGTAAACTTCTCACAAAAACAAAAGATCCCACACCAATAGAAAACCAAAGAAACCTAATATACAACATTCCTTGCAAAAACTGTGACAAATCATACATAGGCACAACTTTAACCGACCTCAAAACCAGAATCTATAACCACAAAAGCACACTCAAACCAAATTCAAAAACAGCCACATCATTATCAAACCACGCTAAACAAACCAGACACGAAATAGATTTTGATAACGTAAAAATTCTACATAAATCCACCTCCCGGCCAAAACAAAAAATAATTGAATCCATATACATTGCAATAAATCAAGACAATATATTAAATACTAAACAGGAAGCAGCCCACATCCCCAAGCACTATTCGCACATAATACATAACTATAGAACGCGCTCGCGTCGACCTTAAGCCAGTAGGCCGGCAGTACCCTTCAAAGATGATGGGCCAGAGGACATGGCGTTCAAAATTGTTGAATTCCTATATGCACTGACGACCCTATTTCAGGGGAATTTAAGGGTAAGCATGCTATTGTTTTATTTTACAATATGGAGGATGACAAAACCATATTATGTTAACATGTTATTTTTATAAATCTTTTAATACTGTTTTTGAATGTTTGTTCATTATATTTTAGATGAATATGGCGCAGGACGCCGAAAGCTCCTTGTATTATACATAATAATAAAAAAAATTTATATTAGAGATCGTCTTGGTGGATATATCCAACTTTAAATAAAGTATATAACTTTTATTCCAACTTTGAATAAAAAAAATACCTTGATCAAGGATTTAGAGGATTTTCTGTTGTGAGGATGGCGAACAATGTCGAGCCATGATGATAGTCGTTTCTTTGTTTCCTGTCATGTTTGATTGAAATCCGATGAAGTCTTAAAGCTCAGATATTTTCCTTTCAAATAATTATTTGAAAGGAAAATAATTATAATTAGCCCAGTCTAATAAGATGATGAAATTCTTTATTCCAGTTCGGGTTTATAATTTATGAGAAACTTTATTAATGTATT
Source organism: Aelia acuminata (assembly GCA_911387785.2). NCBI lineage: Eukaryota > Metazoa > Arthropoda > Insecta > Hemiptera > Pentatomidae > Aelia > Aelia acuminata. The sequence continues at coordinate 8,262,180 of OU426982.1, forward strand.
AAAGTAAATATTTAAAATTGGATTCATTGGATATCTTATTGTTGTCGTTTGTTTTCAAATTGCAAATGATAATTATTTCATGAAATATAGTATCATTGTATATATTTCAATTTCCTCTATATCTGTTTGTCATCATTGATAACATAACCTCACACACTTCAAATTTAGCGCCAAAGCAGAAGTAGGCATGGCTTCGCTTTCAGGTAAATTTCTTGTAAATGAAGAATGGTGAAATACTTCTTCCAAATTTCTTTTATTTAAAATTTAAAACATATACATTAATTTGCTATCGTTTCGGACTATTCGTCCCTCTTCAGGGCAAATTTGTTCTGCAAGAACTCGTATTCCTTATACCCAACAATTTTTGGTGGCTAGGTCCATCTATTTCTATATTACAACAAGAAGTATTTCACCATTCTTCATTTACAATATTTAGATCTTCCAGCACATATAGTATATTTAAGATTACGTAGTAAATTTCTTATGTTGTCGAGCTATACCAAGGGGGGGGGGTTCTCAGAGCATGAATACTTGAAAAGACCTAAACAGCAGAAGTCTCTACTCTGCTCTATCGGGCTGTACCTTCCTCCAGGCCCGACTAGACTGTACCCCTCCTCCGACTGTGTCCGGAAATGAAAATAAAGACAATCTAAATTGTAAAGACTGTTATTGTAAATTATATGAAATGATTAGATGCAGGCTATTTATTTTTTGGTCCACTTGAATTCGGTAAGGAATTACTGGAGCCTTGTTTAGTGGGAGGGAACAGATCCAGTTGCAGGCAAACTATTAGTTCAGCTGGATCAAATATTTATGTCCCACCCAAAAAGTAACTTAATCAGGCCTGAGTTTCTTTTACCTATTAAAAACAACAACACCCCTTGGGTACATCACTTTATTTGGAAAGAACTCCTGGTATCAGGATGCCCTAAGGTTCAACAGGGGAAAGAGAGAGAGAGTGGGGGGGGGGGGAAGAGAGTGATACCAAAATCATCTCATTTTTATTTTATTTAAAAAAATAATTGAAATAGAATAAATTAAATTTAACTTAATAAGTTATATTCTAAGTTATATAAACAACATATTTATTGGTTATAGGTCCAAATGATAGGTGCCATACAGGTGAAGAGTACAGTCAATGTCCTAACTGTAATTATAAATCAGCAGACTCTGGGAGTATGAAAAAACATATAAAGACAAAACATACAGGTGAGGAGCCTCATCAATGTCCTCATTGTGATTATAAGTCCATTCATTTGGGAAACATGCGAAATCATATAATGGCCCTCCATACAGGTGAGAAGCCTCATCAATGTCCTTGCTGTAATTATAAATCAGTAAAATCTGAAACTTTGAAACAACATATAATGGCCCACCATACAGGCGAGAAGCCTCATCAATGTCCCCACTGTGATTATAAATCAGTAAAATCTGGAAGTGTGAAACAACATATAATGTCACATCATACAGGTGAGAAGCCTCATCAATGTCCTCACTGTGATTATAAGTCAGTGGTATCTACGAATATGAAAAGACATATAATGGCCCACCATACAGGTGAGAAGCCTCATCAATGTCCTCACTGTGATTATAAATCAGTGCAATCTGGAAGTGTAAAAAAACATATAATGGCCAAGCATACAATTGAGAAGTCGCATCAATGTCCTCACTGTGATTATAAATCAATGCAATCTGGAAGTGTAAAAAAACATATAATGGCCAAGCATACAATTGAGAAGTCGCATCAATGTCCTCACTGTGATTATAAATCAGTGCAATCTGGAAGTGTAAAAAAACATATAATGGCCAAGCATACAATTGAGAAGCCTCATCACTGTCCTCACTGTGATTATAAATCAGTGCAATCTGATAGTATGAAACAACATATAATGGCCCACCATACAGGTGAGAAGCCTCATCAATGTCCTCACTGTGATTATAAATCAGTGGTATCTAAAAATATGAAAAGACATATAATGGCCCACCATACAGGTGAGAAGCCTCATCAATGTCCTCACTGTGATTATAAATCAGTGCAATCTGGAACTTTGAAACGACATATAATGGCCCACCATACAAGTGAGAAGCCTCATCGATGTCATCACTGTGATTATAAGTCCATTCATTTGGGAAACATGCGAAATCATATAATGGCCCTCCATACAGGTGAGAAGCCTCATCAATGTCCTTGCTGTAATTATAAATCAGTAAAATCTGAAACTTTGAAACAACATATAATGGCCCACCATACAGGCGAGAAGCCTCATCAATGTCCCCACTGTGATTATAAATCAGTAAAATCTGGAAGTGTGAAACAACATATAATGTCACATCATACAGGTGAGAAGCCTCATCAATGTCCTCACTGTGATTATAAGTCAGTGGTATCTACGAATATGAAAAGACATATAATGGCCCACCATACAGGTGAGAAGCCTCATCAATGTCCTCACTGTGATTATAAATCAGTGCAATCTGGAAGTGTAAAAAAACATATAATGGCCAAGCATACAATTGAGAAGTCGCATCAATGTCCTCACTGTGATTATAAATCAATGCAATCTGGAAGTGTAAAAAAACATATAATGGCCAAGCATACAATTGAGAAGTCGCATCAATGTCCTCACTGTGATTATAAATCAGTGCAATCTGGAAGTGTAAAAAAACATATAATGGCCAAGCATACAATTGAGAAGCCTCATCACTGTCCTCACTGTGATTATAAATCAGTGCAATCTGATAGTATGAAACAACATATAATGGCCCACCATACAGGTGAGAAGCCTCATCAATGTCCTCACTGTGATTATAAATCAGTGGTATCTAAAAATATGAAAAGACATATAATGGCCCACCATACAGGTGAGAAGCCTCATCAATGTCCTCACTGTGATTATAAATCAGTGCAATCTGGAACTTTGAAACGACATATAATGGCCCACCATACAAGTGAGAAGCCTCATCGATGTCATCACTGTGATTATAAGTCCGTTCATTTGGGAAATATGCGAAAACATATAATGGTCTTCCATACAGGTGAGAAGCCTCATCAATGTCCTCACTGTGATTATAAGTCAGCATTATCCTGGAATGTGAAAAGACATATAATGACCCATCATACAGGTGAGAAGCCTCATCAATGTCCTCACTGTGATTATAAATCAGCGCAATCTGGAAGTGTAAAAAAACATATAATGGCCAAGCATACAAGTGAGAAGTCTCATCAATGTCCTCACTGTGATTTTAAGTCCGTTCATATGGACAACATGCGAAATCATATAATGGCCCAACATACAGGTGAGAAGCCTCATCAATGTCCTTACTGTAATTATAAATCAGTTAAATCTAGAAGTTTGAAGCAACATATAATGGCCCACCATACAGGTGAGAAGCCTCATCAATGTCCTCACTGTGATTATAAATCAGTGCTATCTGGAAGTGTAAAAAGACATATAATGGCCAAGCATGCAATTGAGAAGTCATCAATGTCCTCACTGTAATTTACGAGTAAATAATCATTTTCTCGGAATGTGAAAAACCAAATGGCCCATCATACAGGAGAGAAGCCTCATTGATATCCTTATTGTGATTATAAAACAGCAAATTCTAGATATGTGAAAAGCCATTTAATGGCCTGCGATACAGGTGAAAAGCCTTGTCAATATATATATATATATATATATATATATATATATATAATTTTTATTTTTTTTACTATTTTGATGTTTATTATTGAATAGAATTTCTTCCTATATCATAAGCAGTTGTTTTTATTCCAAACTTATATTAATATTATGTGATAGCTGTATTAAAATAATAAATTTTCAAGTGGTGCAGTAATTTTGTCCTGGAGTGTATAAGATTAAATTGCACGCTGTGATTATAAGTCAGTTAACCAAAGCTAAATGTATAAATGTATAAGTGTCTTCTGGGGAGAAACATCATTTATTGTCTGTTTTAGAAACTAAAAGTAAGTCATGTATTCTGATTTACAATTACCTGGCCATTTAGCAGTAATCTGATTTTAAAGATAATAAAAAAATTTATTGATTTTTATTTATTCCTTTATTCTGTAATAAGGAGAGGACTAATCATGGACTTATATTTGACAATTAAAATTTTGAAATACAGAAGATGCTTAGTTTTCTTTGGAACATAATTAGGCTCCTGGGTGAGGCCAATTTCGTTCAGTTAAAGGCCTTGATTATGATTGACGTAAATTTGCGATACCCAGGTTCTTACAAAAATTGAGTTTTCAAGTATTTTTTGTTGTTGGAAGCAGCACATATATACAGCACTTTCCAGGAAATGGTGGGTTTTCAAAATTGAAATTACCAAGACTGTCCACCTGCCATAGCGTCAGTGCAATCAGCTTCTTTAATGTTTAATATGCGAACAGAAATAAAAGAAAATTCTGACAACAGCTGATTATAATTAATAAGATTGTATTAATATAGAAAAAAAACAACTCCAATAATATAAAAATAAAAATTACTAATTTAATGTATGATATCAACATAAATATTACAATATATATCCTATAAACTAAAGTTAATGAAATAATATTTAAAAAACAACAAATATTTTAACTATATGCAAGAAATAATGAAAAAAATGTACAAAATTAAACTTCTGAAGAAATCATTTAAAACTCCTACCATTAATAAATATTAAAATACAGTGAACTCTTGTTAAATGTCACAAAGAGAATCTACTAAAAACTTACTATCTGCAAATTACAAAAAAAAAAAACCTATTCTTTTACTTTAACACGTTCAAGGGAACTTTAATTCACACTCCTCCCAATTAGGGATGCGACACCGATGTCGATGTTTTTGGCCAAACATCGATATTACGCAGCCGATGCTTTCCGACCATCGATGTTTGTGGGCCTAATATCGATGTTTTAGCTATAACAAATATGTTTTTGACAAAAACAAATATGTTTTAACAGCGATGTTTAGAAGAAAAAACAACAATATATATGCTCTTAACATCGATGTTTTAACTGTAACAAAGTTGTTTTTAACATCATTGTTTTCTGCAAAAACATTTATTTCAAACATCGATGGTAATAACAACTTTTGTAATACAATAAAACATTTTTGTTTTTGTCCAAACAATCGATGTTATAACATATTTGTTTTTGCTGAAAACATCGATGTTTTAACAAAAGTTTTTATAAACATTGATGTTTTTGACAAAAACAATTATGCTTTAACACCGATGTTGTGGACTAAAAACAACTATATATATGCTCTTAACATCGATGTTTTAGCGATAACTAAGATGTTTTTAACACAAAACAAATATGTTTTGACATTGATGTGTTGGACAAAAACAAATATGTTTTAACATCTTTTGTTCTTCTTTTTACATCGTTCTTGATGTAATGTAACTGATTCTTAGATCATCTTCGCTTTCATTTTGTTGGAATCATTAAATTAAATTCCTTTTTCTATGGATCCAATCTGATTCGGAATCTATTAAAACTAATTGGGCTACCCATTAGACTATTGCTACCCTTACACCATTCAACGACCACCGTCCAATAAGAATTTTGGCAAATCTGCCCTAACGCAATCCTCCCACCTACTTTTTTGCCCTTACTTCCCTCTGACGTTTTCCATTCTTCACCGCATTTATTAATTTCTACGGAATTTTTTCACCACTGTTTTGCAATTTCACACTCCAATTTTATTCATCTGTCTGCTATCACCTCACTTGCTCATCACTCAATGTTAGGGTGCACGTTTTGCATTCTTAAAGAACCGCAGGAGGAATCATATTTTTGTAAACTTGATTTTTTTAAGTTTCAAGGAAGAAGGTGAGAGCTAAATAATTTCGTTAATGGCTAGCATTTCTTACCTCTAATCTTGCCTGAATTTTCTCTCCAATTTCGAATGAACGGCAACCTCTAGGTAATAATGACCGATTCTAACTTTATTGAATGTATCAGTCAAACACATTTTTACTAAGTTTACTAACACTTTTGGTGTTGTCTCCAAATTCGGTTCCTGTTTTTGCCTTTGTGCATGGCTCCAACTTAATTTTCGATTTTTCTACTTTCTAATTAACTGGTAAAAAGTCAATAATTAACCTCCCCCCCCCCCCATAAAAACCTATTTATTGTAAAAATTATGAGGAATTGGTCTTGTTATTTGACTTCTGAACAATCTTTGTTTTATATTTGGTGACAGTCGGATATGGCGGTAAAAAGTTAATATTTAACCTTCCACCCCAAAACCTATGCATAAAACCATATATGTGAAATGAATTCATTAGACATCTATTTAGATAATCAACAACCACCAGTATGACTAAATTTGTTGAAATCCCATGAATCGGTACTATGTTAATAATTTCGCCCCCCCCCCCCATAAAGAAAAAAACAACAACATCAAACTGAAATAGATATACTCGCTCCATATTTAGGAGTGAGAGCTCTATTGCAAAGGACTATACTATACTATTAGGAAAATTGTTTAACTTCAAACAACCCTCTTTAGATTTAATTTATTTGATTATTTAAAATACAAATGAAAATAGTTTTTTTTTATTTGAGTATTTTAGAATTAAAATGAAAATAAAAATGTGATTTATTTTATTTTAATTCTAAAATACTAAAATAAAAAAAAGCATTTTCATTTGTATTTAAAATACTTTTATTTAAATTAATGCCTAGGTCTGCTCCTAGGTAAAGATTAAAATAAAAATCTGAAAGTATTCTTACTCCATGCTAACCTTTTTGTACACATAAATAAAAAAAATTAAAGTTAAATTAATAAATAAAAGTACGGTTTTTAATATCAAAGTGGGATTACAATAATGGCATAATCATTTAGCTGGTATATATTTATATACATATGTATCGACAATGTAAGGTATATATAATTTATAAATGAATATATTAATATATAAAACATAAAATTTTCTTTATGGAAAATTAAATGTAATGGCAATTTTCAGCTGAATATTCTTCGTAGATTATGTCATCTATTTTTGTTATTCTCATTCTCTCTTCCTCATTAAAGTACATCAGCCTCTGGTTCAAATATTTACAATAAAGGGACTCGTCACCCTCTTCATGACTCTTCTCAGACCTGCTGAAATCAGGCAATGACTTGAAACAAAATGGAAATATTAATAATTAAGGGTTATTATTATGATCATATTGAAAGTTAGCTCTACTCACAGAGGACATCATTCATAGCGATTCCCCAATAGCTTTCACATATTCTCCTTCATTTTTCTTTTTTCTTTTTCGTTTTTCTAAATGAGTATTTATGCACATTCTAAATTTGTAGAAGGTTTCGCTCCCGATCCACTCCTCCTGTTTCCCATTTTTAGGGAGATCCTCTGGAGAATAGTGGCGGCTCTTACAGCACGATCCTCTCCTTCCTCTCTCACTAAACTTCCCGCAGGGCTAACTATAAAACTTCCCTCTACTTCGCTATCCTCCAGAGGATTATATGTAGAAGAAGAATTGCGGGATTCCACGGAATCTTTCATGAAAAGCATATGGTTAAAATAATACAGCATTGAATAATAAATCTGAAAAAAAATTACAAGATTAAATAAATAATTAAAGCATGACAGCCAAAACAAAATAATTCTAATTTAAATAACATATCTGCACCTGCTCCCCTTTTTTTGAATTATAAATTGTTTTCCTCTCTGATAAATATGTCTGCCTTAGGCCAATCCACTTCTTTTTATATCCTCAATTGAAACATTTTACCTATGTAATACAGAATTATATATGGAGGAGGGTGGAACTTGCAAGAAAATTCTAAATACAAGAAATTAGCTAAACATTGCTGAAAGATACTCTGGAAATTGTTAATCTTAAGGAGTAAAAAAAAATGCATAAACATTTAAAAAATATGTTTTTAAGAAAATAATAGGCTATGTTTTGTCAAAAGCTTCAGGTTCTGGCATCTAAATTCAAATTAAAAAAAATACCTTGATGAAGGGTTTAGAGGATTTTCTGTTGTGAGGATGGCGAACAATGTCGAGCCATGATGATAGTCGTTAGTTTGTTTCCTGTCGTGTTTGGTTGAAATCCGATGAAGTCTTAAAGCTCAGATATTTTCCTTTCAAATAATTAGTCCAGTCGAATAAGATGTTGAAATTCTTTATTCCAGTTCGGGTTTATAATTTTTGAGAAAGTTTAATAACGTATTAAAGTATTGTACGTTGTTATAATAATATCAAAAAATTAGCCGGCCGGCGTGTAAACTGTTATTGGTACCGCGAGTAGACGACAACTGAGCAGTGTTTGTTTTCCACCTGATCCTGTCTTGCAAAAACATATGGTATGTATTAGGTTTGACAATACCATATGATTGACATCAGAAGTAAACCACTTTAAAAATTGAATATAACATTTATCAGACATACATAATATAAATTAGGCATTTGTATCCTAATATTTATACTTTTATATAGATAACAATCTTTATAATATTTTTATTCTTTTACACAAAACATTTATAATTGGGTTCATTGGATATCTTATTATTATCATTTGTTTTTATATTTCAATTGATAATCAAGCAATGATAATAAAGCAAAGTGTACAATGTGCGTGCCAAAAAGGACTCCACGTACGATCGAGAATGTTATGTTTTCGTATAGCCGTATAGCCCCTAGCGATGAAGAAGGTTTCAGTTTTTATCTTAAGTGCGTAATGTTGAAGGGACAAGGGCTGTAATTTTAAGCCTCTTGCTACATGTTAATAGCCCAGGCGAGTTAATGAATGAAAAAATTTAGTTCGACATTTGGAAGCCAGGAGCACCAGCTAAGCTCCATTCATAAGATTATTGTTCATTAGTTCATTAGTTTGTTATGGTTTTAGTTTCAGCTGCCCTCTTTAAATTACACAAGATTATGTTTAAATAATTATTTTTTCCTTTTAATTTTGAAATAAGGTCATTACATCCAGAGTTGGGCATAATGAATTACTTTGTAATTGAATTGCGTAATTAATTACAATGTAATTCATTATGTTGTAATTAATTACAGTGTGATTTCACAATTACTTTTTCACTTTTAATTCATTACAATGTAATTCATTAAATTATAATAATTACAATAATACAATGATTAGAGTATTTTCTTTCTATATACAGTGGCTCACAGTCAAAATGATGCAAATGAATATTTATATTTCAAATGCTATTTACTTCCTCTTTGTTAAAATTTAAAAACCAATGCACATGAGGCCACAATGATTCATTGCAGATGTGGGCAAAATTACAATTAATTACATTTCCAATTAAATTACATGGTAATTCGTAATTATACTGTATATTATTATATTATACATAATGGTATGTGAAGAAGATAGCAAAATTCAAACATCTCCTCATGGAATTTAGAAGAGTTGTCACTTCGAAAATTAAAGAAATAAAATCATCGGTAAAGCAACCATGGAAATTCCCAAATAGTTCGTTCTTTGATTTTGGTTCACCACATAAAATTAAAAGCGATGATTCTGCTTATATTGATGCCCAGTTCATGACACCAAGTTTTTCAAAGAAGATGACCAGAGTTTACAACTACTTGAGAAATATCCTGAAATAAAAACATATTTCTAAAATATAACATTCCACTTCGTTCATCTGCTCCTGTAGAAAGACTATTTTCTTATGCAACAATGACAAACCTCCCAAAATGCAATAAAGTGGTGGATAAAACTTTTGAAAAACAAGTGATTTTGAAATCAGATATTAATATCATATAGAAAAATCAGAAGTTAAAGTGAGAAGACTATATATGTTATACTTTAGTTTAAAAGTAATAATTTAATTTAAATTTAGAAAGTTCAATTACAGGAATTACAATTACATTAAAATTACAAATTATGATGGTAATAACCAGTATTATTACGAATTACAATGTAATTTTAATTCACATAATTACAATTCACAATTTAATTGTAATTGACAATGTAATTAATTGTAATTTTGCCCGACTCTGATTACATCTCAGCAATGAATTGAAAATAAAAATAAACAAAACCAACTGAATTCCTAAGCAAACTAAGTTTCACATAAGAGGAAAGGATTGAATGAAACATTGCCTTTAATCAATATATAAAATAACATTAAATTCATAACAAAAGAAAAATTGCTTATTAGTGTAGTGAGCGAATAAAAAGTAAGACTGAATATAATAGATAACCTATAGATAATATGAATAAAATATATAACCTAATGGAATATATATCGAAAATAAAGTGTTCATATAATATTACTGTTTAGAAAATTCGTAAATTTTCAACCAAATTTGAAAAAGGAGAAGTTATCCAACTTGATATATATATATATGTATATATATATATATATATATATATATATATATATATATATATATGCATACATACAAAATAAAAAGATCCTATTTTCCAAAGATAAATTTAATTTAAATGGCTTTCCTGCAAAATATTAAAATTGAAATCATTCTGTCAACTCAAAGGCTCATGTTATACAATACATTATTCAAACAAAAATCGAATATTTTTGTTACAAATATACCCCGAAAGACAAAATGAAAAAATTTGAAAAACCACATGTTGCAGCTGAACGATATCCTTGCTAAAAAAATAATAATTATTATTTTTTAATATAAATTATTTAATATACAATTATTTATTGAAATTTAAAACTGTATTTACAGAAAATTCATTTAGTGAAAGTGATAATAATAAGAAAAGAATATGTCATGAACAAGCTAAAGAGAAGCTACCCATTGGTAACACTCAACTAATACACTTAACTGAAAAGGTCCCGAAGAATTCGTAGATAATGTGAGGTAAAAAACCAGTTGATAAACAGTTTTCAGCACTTTTTACATCGTTGAATCGAACGTGATAATAATGTTTTTAAATGCAATTATTTTAAAATGTTTAACTTTTTATCTGTTAACTGCATCGTCATGAGAATGGTCTCAATGGAATCAGGACAAATTTGCTGCCAAAATAATTTTTCTTATTCAAGAAAAGTGAAGAAAATGCATTAAGAGAACCGCATTAATAGTGTCTCTTATACCCAAACCATATATGGGCGGACTCTGAGGTTTTGAAACTTACCACTATACTGAAACTAAAGTTTCAGGAGGGCTCAAATTTTGATCTAATCATGATTAGTTTTGGTCTTTTTTTCTGTACTATTATATTTTAAAGTTATTCTTTCATTCCACTTATCCCACAACTCCCAAAGCTAAGCCGGGCACCACAGCTAGTTATTTCATGAAATATAGTTTCCTTGTATTGATATTAATTTCCTCTATCTGTTTGTCATCATTGATTACATAACTGGACACGCTTCAAATTTAGCGCCAAAGCAGAAGTAGGAGTGGCTTCGCTTTCAGGTAAACTTCTTCTGTTGTCGTGGTATACCAAGTGGGGTCTCAGAACACGAATACTTAAACACCAGAATACATTGTCTATTCTGCTGTAACGGGCATTACCTTCCTCCAGGCCCAGACTAGACTATCCCCCACCTCCGACTGTCTCTGGACATCCGTCCCACTCCTCGCCTAGTCCCGCCTCTTCTAGGGTCTAGGTTCTGTGACGTGCTTAGCTTTTCAGGAATAATTATCCACGTGACAATATTTTTTAAAAAAAATTAGAAAATAGGGAGAAAAAGATAATATGAGTCCATTATGACGCTCGATTGGCATTAGCTGGGAAATATTCAGTGTTAGAGTGGTCACCTCTTTATACATATAATTGGCTTCTCGCAACTCTGGAGATGTTGGGCAAAACAGATCTTCCTGATAAAAAGCAGATGAAAAATGAGACAATCTAAATTGTAAAGACTGTTATTGTAAATTATATAAAATTGTTAGGTACAGGCTATTTATTTGTTGGTCCACTTCAATTGGGTTAGGAATTACTGGAGCTTTGTTTAGTGGAAACAGATCTCCAGTTGCAGGCAAAATCTTAGTTCAGCTAGATCAAATTGACTTAATCATGGCCTTAGTTTCTTCAACCTATTAAGAACAACAACACCCTTTGGATACTGTATCCAAGGCACATCACTTTAATTGGAAAGAACTGCTGGTATCGGGATGCGCTAAGGTTCAGGAGGGAAAAAAGGGAGAGAGAAAAGGAAAGAGTGAAGAGAGGGGGGAAAGAGAGAGAGTGAGAGAGAGAGAGAGAGAGAGAGAGAGAGAATCACCTCTTTTTTCTTCTTCTTTTTTTTTTAAATTGAAACAGAATAAATTTAATTTTAACATAATAATTTATTGGTTATAGGTCCAAACGATACGTGCCCTACAGGTGAGAAGCATCATCAATGTCCCAGCTGCGATTATAAGTCAGCATTTTCTAGAAATGTGAAACATCATATAATGGCCCACCATACAGGTGAGAAGCCTATTCAATGTCCTCACTGTGATTATAAGGCAGCATTATCTGGGAGTGTGAAAAGACATATAATGGCCCACCATACAGGTGAGAAGCCTCATCAATGTCCTCACTGTGATTATAAATCAGTGCAATCTGGAAGTGTAAAAAAACACATAATGGCCAAGCATACAAGAGAGAATTCTCGTCAATGTCCTCACTGTGATTATAAGTCTGTTCATTTGGGAAACATGCGAAATCATATAATGGCCCACCATACAGGTGAGAAGCCTCATCAATGTCCTCACTGTGATTATAAATCAGTGAAATCTGGAACTATGAAAAACCATATAAAGTCACGTCATACAGGTGAGAAGCCTCTTCAATGTCCTCACTGTGATTATAAGTCGGTTCAATCGGGACACCTGCGAAATCATATAATGGCCCACCATACAGGTGAGAAGCCTCATCAATGTCCTCACTGTGATTATAAATCAGTGAAATCTGGAAGTATGAAAAACCATATAAAGTCACGTCATACAGGTGAGAAGCCTCATCAATGTCCTCACTGTGATTATAAGTCTGTTCAATCGGGACACCTGCAAAATCATATAATAGTACACCATACAGGTAAGAAGCCTCATCAATGTCCCCACTGTGATTATAAGTCGATTCAATCGGTACACATGAAAAGCCATATAATGGCATACCACAAAGGTGAGAAGCTTCATCAATGTCCTCACTGTAATTATAAGTCATCATTTTCTGGGGTTGTGAAAAAACATATAATGGTCAACCATACAGGTGAGAAGCCTCATCAATGCCCTCACTGTGATTATAAGTCAGTGGTATCTACGAATATGAAAAGACATATAATGGCCCACCATACAGGAGAGAAGCTTCATCAATGTCCTCACTGTGATTATAAGTCAGTAACTTCTTGGAGTGTGAAACAACATATAATGTCACATCATACAGGAGAGAAGCCTCATCAATGTCCTCATTGTGATTATAAAGCAATACAATCTGGAACTTTGAGAGCCCATATAATAGCCCGTCACACTTTTAAAAAGCATCACCAATGTCCTCACTGTAATTACAAATCAGTAACTTCTAGGAGTGTGAAACAACATATAAAATCACTTCATACAGGAGAGAAGCCTCATCAATGTCCTCACTGTGATTATAAGTCAGTAACTTCTTGGAGTGTGAAACAACATATAATGTCACATCATACAGGTGAGAAGTCTCATCAATGTCCTCTGTGATTATAATTCAGTGGTATCTACAAATCTGAAAAATCATATAATGGCCCACCATACAGGTGAAAAGCCTCATCAATGTCCTCACTGTGATTATAAGTCAGCATTATCTGGCAGTGTAAAACAACATATAATGTCACAACATACAGGTGAGAAGCCTTATCAATGTCCTCACTGTGGTTATAAATCTGTGCAATCTGCAAGTGTGAAACGACATCTAAAGTCACATCACCCAGGAGAGAAGCCTCATCAGTGTCCTCACTGTAATTATAAGTCATCTTCTCAGAATGTGAAAGACCATATAATTGCCCACCACACTGGAGAGAAGCCTCATTAATACCCTTACTGTGATAATAAAACAGCGAAATCTAGAAATGTGAAAAGCCATATAATGGCCTGTGATACAGATAAAAAGCCTTGTCAATATCCGCACTGCGATTATAAATCTGCGCTTTCTGGAAATGTGAAATGACATCTAAAGTCACACCATACAGGAGGGAAGCCTCATCAATGGTCTCACTGTGACTATAAATCAGTGCGATCTGGAAGAATGAAACAACATATAATGGCCCAACATACAGGTGAGAAGCCTTATCAATGTCCTTACTGTGATTATAAGTCAGTAAAATCTGGAAGTTTGAAACAACATATAATGACCCACCATACAGGAGAGAAGCCTCATCAACGTCCTCACTGTAATTATAAGTCATCTTCTCAGAATTTGAAAGACCATATAATGCCCACCATACTGGAGAGAAGCCTCATTTATATCCTTACTGTGATTATAAAACAGGGAATTCTAGAAATGTGAAAAGTCATATAATGGCCCTCCATACAGGTGAGAAGCCTCATCAATGTCCTTGCTGTAATTATAAATCAGTAAAATCTGAAACTTAAAAACAGCATATAATGGCCCACCATACAGGTGAGAAGCTTCATCATTATAAGTCAGTGCAATCTGTAAGTGTGAAACAACATATAATGGCCCACCATACAGGAGGGAAGCCTTATTAATGTCCTTACTGTGATTATAAACAGGAAATTCTAGAAATGTGAAAACCCTTATAATGGCCTGCCATACAGTTGATAAGCCTTGTCAATTGAAACACTAAAACCTGGAATCATACATCGGTTAATGCTTCTAATAACTCTAATTCCTCCTCGTGTGCGGAGCTTTTACCTGTTTGAAGAGGAGTTTTGAATTCTAGCACTACACCTGACCTTAGCACAGGAGGATTCTTGATGCGTATCTAGATAAAGTTGGGATATCGTGCCTGGAATGTACTGACCTGAACCCTATTGAGCACGTGTTGGATTCCCTAAAACGAAGTGTGAGGAGCCGCCAGCCAGCACCTGATGCACTAAAACAGGAGCAGGCTTTAATGGATGAATGGGAGAATATTGCACCGGTGGCCAAACAAGCTCTCATTCAGTCCCTGCCTCTGAGGTTGAATGCTGTCATCCATCCAGGGGAGGTTTTATCTGCTATTAATTTTGTTTGAATTTTTTACTGGAAGAAGTGCATTATATATATATATATATATATATATATATATATATATATATATAAAATATATATATATATATATTATTTTTATAGATATATATTATTTATTTTTTTACTACTTAGATGTTTTTGTTTTTAATAGAATTTCTTCCTAAATCATAAGCAGTTGTTTTTATTCCAAACTTATATTAATATTATGTGATAGCTGTATTAAAATAATAAATTTTCAAGTGGTGCAGTAATTTTGTCCAGGAGTGTATAAGATTAAATTGCACGCTGTGATTATAAGTCAGTTATCCACAGCTAAATGTATAAGTGTCTTCTGGGGAGAAACATCATTTATTGTCTGTTTTAGAAACTAAAAGTAAGTCATGTATTCTGATTTACAATTACCTGGCCATTTAGCAGTAATCTGATATTAACGATAATAAAAAAATTTATTGATTTTTAATTATTCCTTTATTCTGTAATAAGGAGAGGACTAATCATGGACTTATATTTGACAATTAAAATTTTGAAATACAGAAGATGCTTAGTTTTCTTTGGAACATAATTAGGCTCCTGGGTGAGGCCAATTTCGTTCAGTTAAAGGCCTTGATTAGCTTTATTTAAACTGACGCAAATTGGCGATACCCAGGTTCTAACGAAAATTGAGTTTTCAAGTATTTTTTGTTGTTTTGAAGCAGCACCTTTCCAGGAAATGGGAAAGGTGAATAATTTCTCTATGAAAACAAAATCAAAGGTTGTGGCGGCAGTGGGTTTTCAAAATTGAAATTACCAAGACTGGACAGCCATAGCGTCAGTGCAATCAGCTTCTTTAATGTTTAATAGGCGAACAGAAATAAAAGAAAATTCTGACAACAGCTGATTGTAATTAATAAGATTGTATTAATATAGAAAAAAAACAACTCCAATAATATAAAAATAAAAATTACTAATTTAATGTATGATATCAACATAAATATTACAATATATATCCTATAAACTAAAGTTAATGAAATAATATTTAAAAAACAACAAATATTTTAACTATATGCAAGAAATAATGAAAAAAAATGTACAAAATTAAACTTCTGAAGAAATCATTTAAAACTCCTACCATTAATAAATATTAAAATACAGTGAACTCTTGTTAAATGTCACAAAGAGAATCTACTAAAAACTTACTATCTGCAAATTACAAAAAAAAAAAAAACCTATTCTTTTACTTAAACACGTTCAAGGGAACTTTAATTCACTCTCCTCCCAATTAGGGATGCGACACCGATGTCGATGTTTTGGGCCAAACATCGATATTACGCAGCCGATGCTTTCGGACCATCGATGTTTATGGGCCGATGTTTTAACCATAGCAAAGATGCTTTTAATATCGATCTTTTAGCTATAAGAAATATGTTTTTGACAAAAACAAATATATTTTAACAGCGATGTTTAGAAGAAAAAACAACAATATATATGCTCTTAACATCGATGTTTTAACTGTAACAAAGTTGTTTTTAACATCACTGTTTTCTGCAAAAACATTTATTTCAAACATCGATGGTAAAAACAACTTTTGTAATACAATAAAACATTTTTGTTTTTGTCCAAAAAATCGATGTTATAACATATTTGTTTTTGCTGAAAACATCGATGTTTTAACAAAAATTTTTATAAACATTGATGTTTTTGACAAAAACAATTATGCTTTAACACCGATGTTGTGGACTAAAAACAACAATATATATGCTCTTAACATCGATCTTTTAACAATAAAATGTTGTTTTTAACATCGATGTTTTAGCGATAACTAAGATGTTTTTAACAAAAACAAATATGTTTTGACATTGATGTGTTGGACAAAAACAAAAATGTTTTAACATCGATATTTTGGACAAAAACAAATGTATTTTAGCATCGATTTTTCGATGATAACAAAGTTATTTTTATCATCTATGTTTGGCATATTGGATGTATGTTTTACCTCTGTTCTTCCTTGTTTCTGTTGAACTTTGAACTTTAAATAAGTTAATAAAATCTGA
This sequence comes from Aelia acuminata, assembly GCA_911387785.2. Lineage (NCBI taxonomy): Eukaryota > Metazoa > Arthropoda > Insecta > Hemiptera > Pentatomidae > Aelia > Aelia acuminata. Next base: position 8,279,325 of record OU426982.1, read on the forward strand.
AAACGCAAAACCATAGTATCATAATTGGATTACTTATTTAATGCAGCTGCTCACAAAATATTTTAAAATATTCACCAAAAATACGATTCTCTGTATATGCTATGGAAACGACATCAATTTATGAATATGTTTGGGTCCTAACAGTTGAATATTTAATAAATGAATATGAAAATTTAACTATGTCGAAGACATCGATGGTTTTATACATTAATTATGAAAAATGAACATGCTTTACACTTAAACATCGAATTAAATACGTTTGCACACGACAAAATATGTTAGTGTTCAAAGAACGTATAAATTAAAAAACATCGATGTTTTGATTGTAAAAACATCGATGTTTAATCGACTTCGATGTCGCATCTCTACTCCCAATTCGCAGCTGGGTTTAATGCTTTTCACTCTATCCACTGGAGTTATTCAAGGGCTTTATGCAGTATTGGCAATCCAACAATAATAAAATAAACAATAAAAAGTACTATCCTACTAGTTATGTTTATAATACAATATTAATTATAATTGTTACTAAAACAAAAATGTTTATAGAGTTTATGAATATAAGTATAAAAATGAATGAATTTACGTTAAATTTCCATTATTTTAATTTTCAGCTATATAGAAAATATTTCTACTTTCTTCACGCTTTGGCTGCCATGTCACCTGAAATCGAGTAACTGTTCAAGTGTGAGCCACCGGTGGTACACGCCGCCTGATGAGGCAGTCAAGTGTGAGCCACCGGTGGTACATGCTGTCTGATTAGGCAGTCAAGTGTGAGCCACTGGTGGTACAGCTACGTGTTGAATAAAACAATTAACAACGTGTTAAATAAACAATTAATAATGATGAAATATTGAATAATGAATTGTTATACAGCAATTTCGTGCCGCACTCAATAATATATAACGAATAAATAGCTGTATACTACTAACAGTTAGGTACGTTTATCTCATTAGGAATTGTTCCTGTTACAGAGATATGAAATGTTCATATTTACAAATTCAATTTGACGTACTTTACTATGATTGGCCCCAATATGGGCATAGATTGCTGTCTCATTATTGCACAAAAAAACGACCGCACTCCACCACTGGCATTAGATAAGGATGCGAGCCTAACACCCTTTAATACGGCATCTAACTATAAATATATAAGTAGACAGCAATCAGTCTACGAGATATAAGCATTTAGAATTTTAATATATATTAAATTATGATATAATTTAAACTTGCATCTTACATGTTGGTCACAACTAAGGTACTTTACATTATACTTATAGGAAGAAAATTTTCCTTTACCATTTATTTCAGAACATTTTTGCGGTGGTAAAACCTGTTTGCTATTAAAGAGAACTTCATTCTCATCGAAAATGACTCAAACGTTTGAGCAGTTTTTGAGAAAAATCGAGGAAAATGTGATAAACTTAATGAAATAAAGTACCACCTCTATGCATTGGCGAATCCAGGGGGAGGGGCTGTGGGGGCTGCAGCCCCTCCCTTTGGAAAATTTTTCGTCATTTAAAGATAGAATTTGACTTTCCTTAATGTAAGGAAGCAAGTTAAAGAACAAGTAATGTGCAGAACAAGTCGAATTTAGTTGTGGGAAAGGAACATAAAGGTAAAAAAACTGATTAGCAGATCCAAATAAAAGGCTACGGGGGCTGCAGCCCCCCCCCCACTTTACGATTGGCTGGATCCGCCCTTGCCTCTATCAATTTTGATGAAATGTTAGCTGTCACATCACGGGCTTATACATACATCAATTACCTAATTTTAGGTGTGCACGGTGAATGGTTCTTGAGCTAGTCTGGTACCGCACACACTGGCCATTTCGCGGGACTTGGTTAATTGGCCAGGCTGAATAGTCACCTCACCAGCTGTGTGCCTAATATTTTCCCCTGCTTCCTCACTGGAACAAGTAACAATTAACGACGTCGCTCACTTCCATTGGCGGATCCAGGGGGGGGGGGCTCTGGAGGCTGCAGCCACACCCTTTGAAAAAATTGTCGTCATTTAAAGATAGAATTTGACTTTCCTTAATGTAAGGAAGCAAGTTAAAGAACAAATAATGTGCAGAACAAGTAGAATTTTAGTCGTGGGAAAGGAACATAAAGGTAAAAAAACCTGATTAGCAGATCCAAATGAAGGGCTGTGGGGTTGCAGCCCCCCCTTTACGATCGCCTGGATCCGCATATGCTCACCTCACAATACGTAATGTGCAATAATGCGCGGGGCCTGCAGCCATTGTACTAGTCACATCAGCTCCCTGAAAATTGATGAAAATAACGGTGTAAAGTTTGCTATCCTGGAATACTTAGTGATAATAGTTTAGTGAAAAGTATAAAAAGTGAAAAAAAAAAACGAAAACGTTACATTCAATCAGTGTTTTGTGTCATTATTATTAGTAAAAAAAAGAAAGAAAAAATCACGATCAGATTTAGCTGTCTGTTCAGGAAAATTGAGTCATTAAAACGTCTAGTAACCTATCATTTACCTTAATTAACTATCTTCCTTTGGTTTGTTGAAACTACTTCAATTAACAAAAAATGGATGAACTAGAACAGCTAATCAAAGATATGAGTGCAAAAATAGATGGTAATACAGAACAAACTAAAGTATTGCAACAAGAAATACTGTACCATATACTGGAGACTAAAAAGTTAAGGGATGAAATAAAAAAATACAGCTAACTATTGATAAAGATAAAGGAAAAAACAGACGCTTTAGAGGCAAAAAAAAGAAAAAAATAAATGAAGAATTTATGAATAATAAGCTCCGGAAAAAGAACATAATCCTTTATAATGTTGGAGACATAACAAGTAAAGAGAGAAATGTTTTATTTCAAAAAACAATACAAGCAATGCTGCCCAAATACATTGGGTTGCTATATGACACAGCATACCGATCAATATTAAAATACATGAATACAAAAAGTTAAAATACATCGTTACATTTTATTTTATAATTATAATATCATAGTATTATTTTTTTTCCTTTCCCTATTTTTTATTTTTCTTCTTTTTCCATCTATATCTTTTACAGTTTAATTTTTCTTTGTTATTTAATTTTTTTTTTTTATTTCACCTTTTCTCTTCTTCTCAATTTCATTCCATTTTCTTTTTTTCTTCTTCTTCCTTCTTCGAACCTATTTCTCATAATCCTAGTCCTTTTCTTTTTTAGCGCTTATACCATCTCTTAATACTCATAAATAGACACACATACAGAGTTCATTCAATTACAAATACAATTCATTGGAACAGAAATATTTAAAAATAATGAAGTACCATTCGGAGGTAAAGTTTAAAGACTGTGATATTGATTATGTTCTAGATAAGACTAGGAAAAAATTAAAAAAATAATAACTTAAAAGAAAATCTAATTACTTAAACAAGGAAAAAAGAACAAAATATATGCAATACAAAATGTCATACGAATTCTCTTGGGAAGCTAGACATAAGAAAATTTATCCCGTACATTATTACCAATCGTTTTTAAAAGTAACGCATTACTTCTGTCACGGTAAAACATTCCTCGTCACTACCGCTTTCTCGTTATCTCGTTTACTGAATTAAACAAATATAGCTAATTTATTATAGGTCTAATAACTGGCGCAGATTAATTTTTTTAACAGATTGTTAGTATACGGACTTAATTATACAATATGAGCCACCGCTACAAGGGTTAACACGTTTATGCCGGCGTGTACCACCGGTGGCCCTCACCTGACACTTTAGTCAATCATAAAACTTTCCACCACGATTTATAACAAGGTAGGATTTTATTTTTCATTTTGTTATTGTTAGAGTGTCAATACTGCATAGTGCCTTGTGTTAAAGCCTTTCTCTTTAACAAAATTTTATTTCGTTTTTTTTCTTCTAAATTATCCTTTATTTTTAATTGAGCATGGAGGAGTTTATTTTATTGTAAATTAATTTAATAAGTTATAATTTTTTGAAACGAGAGAAGAAAATGTTTTATTAAGTAATAATTTAGATGTAATATATTTACAACTTTAGAATAAGGTAGCCTGGAGTTCTCAGTGTTTGTTTAAGTTTTGCGGATTAACAGTCTTCAGTTTCGAATCCCGCGCCGTATTAGTCAGTTGCCTTTTGAATTTTGTAAGAGAAGGAGCTCACTCGAGTCACCGAATGATCGACAGATCGATAGTCAATCATCGACCTCACAATCGCCGATTGTGCACCAGTAGTTCATCACTCCCCGCCATTGGAACTGGACCTTGTCACGGTGATGGAAATTTTGCAGGAACGGTTACATTCTCTGTTCAGTGCACAGTGACTGAAACTGCTACGAATGGAACTGGTAACAGGTAACCATTACGGGACTTGATTATTTGTTGACCTTTTAAAAAAACAGCTCCAGCTTCCTGCATTACTTATAACTTCAGTAATTTTCAATGTTTTTGTTTATATTATGAATTATCAATAGTTAATGAAAAAAACAAATCATGTATTTTATTAATTTCATTAGTGTTAGAGGTTGTTTTTTTCTATTGTTTAATTTACATTTTTTTCTTTTCCATTATTAACTTTGAATTGTTAAATTTTATTTTTAGCAGAAGTAATTTATTTTCAGTTATTTTTTAAATACTATTTCTTTGTAAATCAAACATTTTAATTCTCTCCTTTCAATTCCTTTAGTTTGTTTATTTTTATATTTTCTCCACATAATTTAATACCTATACTTTCCACTCGTAATTAATTCTTGTTAGGTGCTCAAAATGACCGGCAATTTTGAAACGGGGTCAGAGATTTATACTTGTTAATTTCTTATTTTATGGTATCGCTCACCTCAACACCTTGAATAGCTCCCGTCTGATAGAGCGAATATCATTAAGTTCAGCCGCCCATGGGCGAGGAGCATGAATTACAGTCCCGACTCACAGGGGGAAAATTTTATCATTTAGCGGCCAAAAATCTATAACTCCTGACTTAATGACGATAATCGAATAATTCTTTTTTCATTAAAGAGCATAGGATTCCCTTTATCAGTTAGAATCAAAAATATAAAAATACTATCGCTCAAAGCATTTCAAATAAATTTTTAAATGAATCTTTCTTCACTTAAATTTATATAAAATAGTTTATTCGGTACAGGGTTATACGTAGGGAATAAAATGAGTCAGGATTATTATCTATTGAGCTTTCTGCTTATATAAGTGTCTTTTCAGGCATTTGCTCCTTTTGAATGATTTTAAAATAATTATTCTCTAAATAAAAAAAATCCAAAAAAATAAATTAAAAATACACTATTTGTTAGGAATTTTATTGGAATAAAATATAGTCATATAATTCAACGATAAGTATGTTTTATGATTTAGTCTATTTGAGGCCGAAAATATAATAAAAGTTCAAATATAGGGATTTAAATCTTATAATCGATATATCGCCGATCGATCGTATTTGATCGATCTAATTCTATTATGGTATTTTAGCACCCTTCACCCGTTACCGCTGTGAAAACAAATCAGAACCAACTATTGCCAATAAAAGAATTTATATCAATTTAAATACCCCCTTTTCATAAATTACATGGTCAATGTGGAAGGAATCAAAAGCCATTTTTATCCAATAATTTTACAGCCATTCTTCTTATTTATAAAATATGTTTGGTGCAATAATATAAAATATAAAGCTCTATAGAAAAAAAAAAAATATCAGAGAGAAGAGCATAGATTTTGCTTACAATAAATTAAAAAATTTTCCTCATTCAGCTTTACTTTTTATATATAATGTTATATATTATATATATATAACATATTTTATAAATAAGAAGAATTGCTGTAAAATTATTGGATAAAAATGCGTTTTAATTTCATCCTCGTTGAGTATGTAATTTATGAAAAGAAAGTATTTAAATTGATATAACTTCTATTATTGGAAATAGTTGGTTCTGATTTTTTCTATACTGGTAGAGGGTGAAGGATACTAAAATACCATGAAGGAATTAGATCGATCAAATGCGATCGATCGGCGATATATCGATTATAAGATTTAAATCCCTACATTTGAACTTTCAATATATTTTCGGCCCAGAATTAGACTAAATAATAAAACATACTTATCTTTGAATTATATGACTATATTTTATTCCGCTAAAATTCCTAACAAATATGGTATTTTTAATTTATTTGTTTTGATTTTTTCTTATTTAGACAATAGCTATTTTAAAATCTTTCGAAAGAAGCAAATGCCTGAAAAAGACAGGTATATAAGCAGAAAGCTTAATAGATAATAATTCTGACTCATTTCATTCCCTATCTATAACCCTGTACCGAATAAACTATTTTATTTAAATTTAAGTGAAGAAAGAATTCATTTAAAAATTAATTTGAAATACTTTGAGCGATGGTGTTTTTATTTTTTTTATTCTCGATGAAAAAGGAAATCCCATGATTTTTAATGAAAAAAGAATTATTCGATTATCGACATTTAGTCAGGAGATATAGATATTTGGCCGCTAAATGACACAATTTTCCCATTTTGCGACCGGTCTCGGAGCTAGTTTGGTACAATAACAGCTTCGTCGGAATCAATGCATAGAAGATTCTCGTGAAGGACAGAGAAAGCAAACCGCTCCGGGTACGTATCAGGTTCCATGGAGCTGTTACAGCAGTTTCGAACCTTTGTTTTAACACCTCGCTGGCGGACAGTGTGGAACCTCTTTGGCGCCAAGATGTTTGAAGTAATAAATTCTTTCTGCTGTTATAAGTAGTTGACTCAAATTATCTGTTGAAACTTTGCATTTGATTTACCAAATATATTTCCTTGTGACGTATCTCGTTACATTTCGTCGAGTTTTGTGTTTTATAAAATTTTATAAATCATGTCCTCCACTCTTTTGTTTCTAAAGGTGCCTTTACACTCTACGAACATCACCTTCCAACAGGTTCTCCCCCGAACTAGTCCACACGCCATTCACGTGACGTTAAGCGTACCAATATGGCTGACACCCCCAAGCTAGCTTATGATAAAGAAAAAATCTCCTTTATCAATATATTTTATATTATCTGTAAAATAAAAAAATAGGAGACGAATTACAACGTATCACAAATTACACTAGTACCACAAACAACTCCTGTCACATAGAAAAACCCAAATCAAAAGTGACACTAGCGCTACCCCCGAACCCAGGCGAACAGATGAAGTACCTAGAACAGCCGAACAGTCGACGTGAAGGCTTCACGAAGGTTGTTCGAGGGTGGTGTTCGAAGGTAAGGTTCGTAAGGTGTAAAGGCACCTGTAGACCGATTCACCCAACTTAAAGCACCTAAACACCTCTTTACAAGTAAATTAGAAGTGATTTAGCCAATTACCCTCCCGAGTGTTTGAAGTAATAAATTCTTTCTGCTGTTATAAGTAGTTGACTCAAATTATCTGTTGAAACTTTGCATTTGATTTACCAAATATATTTCCTTGTGGTATCTCGTTACATTTCGTCGAGTTTTGTGTTTTATAAAATTTTATTATTAGATTTTTCAGGTAAGCCATTATTAATTACAGTGTCTCATAGTCAAAATGATGCAAGGAATTAACTTTGAAATAATATTTTGTACCAAGCCAAAATTTATTATCAAAAATCTTTGTTTACAAATATAAAATACAAACATTAGGCTAGAATTGTCAATACTTAAAAGTTTATTTGAGATCAAATCCTAAAATTAAACTGTAACTTAATGAATAAATATATACTTCTAAGGTCACAGTGAAAAGGATGCAAAATTAAAAACACCCAAAAAATCAAAAATATTTTAAATTTTAGTACTTTTTAGGCAAGCCTTTATTTTTTATTATCTATTTCGAACTATTGGGCAAGCTTTGATGGGCTTATCTTGTCCCATTCTTCTTGTAGCACCTTTTTGAGATCTTCACTATTTGATATCTCATGTTTCCTGGCTTCTGTTTCTAATTTACTGCATGGATTCTCTATGACGTTTAGGTCTGGTGATTGGGGAGGTATTTTTATAGTTTCGGGGCAATTATATGAACACCATTCTCTTGCATGATAAGAAGAATGCTTGGGATCGTTATCACTATGTAAAGCAAAATTATTTATTATTCCAAGCTCTGTTGCACTTGTTCTAAAATTTTTTTTTCTCAATAATATATTAAAGAAACTACAATAAAAAAATATAATAATAAATAATAAATTACAATAAACTAATGTGACAATATTAAATTAAATAAACTAATAATAAAATAAGTAAACTAATACAATAATAATAATAAATTAAATAAACTAAGAATAAATTAAATAAACACAATAATAAATAATACAATAACACAATAATAAACAAATAATAATAATAACAAACACAATTATAAATTAAATAAACTAATGTGACAATATTAATTTCTATCAATTGTTTCCTCAATAAAATGAAGATTTCCTACCCCGAGGCAGCAATACACCCCCAAACCATGACATGACCACCTCCAAGTTTGATGGACGGGCGAAGATTTTTTTCATGGTGCTCTTCATTTGACTTTCTCCAGACGATACCTCTTCCATTAGAGCCAAACAAATTAAATTTGGCTCATTCAAATACAGAACATTTCCGGAAGTCCATGTCTTTTGTTAAACAATCCTTTTGAACAAGGACAAGCAAAATTGATTCGAAGCTTTTTATTTTTGTCACTATATAAGGTTTTTGCCATGCAACTCTAGTGTTGTATTGGTTTTTTCTTAAGACCCTTCGAATGGTTTCAGCACATACCATTTGATTTTAACGTTTTTTAACTAATGTGGTCAACTTTGGGGCACCTAATTTTAGAGTATTTGTTATTTGGCTCAAAATCCAACGTTCCTCATTACCAAAAAAAAAGTTTTACACTCACACTAGCGTTTCTATTATCGTTTTTAAAACTTTCAGTAATATTTTGAACGGTGGCATAACTCCTATTGATAGTAGAGGCGATTTTTTGTTGTGTTTTGTCCATTTTTAAATTCCTAATCACTATTTCTCGTGCACGAATAGTTGTATGTTCACCCAAATGCACAAACTAGACTGATTACTTGTATTCATATTGTTTATTTTTTTTTTCACTGAAAGAATGAAAAGAAATTAAAAGGTTTATAAACTCATTTACCCGATAATTGAAGAATACTTGTCACTTACACTTTTTTCTGAATGGAAGTAAACATTGCATCTTTTTCACTGTGACCTTCAATCCCTACGAGTTTTAATGAAGATTTTTTTTTTCTCTTTCTGTAATTGCTGTTGATTTGATTATATAAATTTTATGTTTGACAATGAATCATTATGGCCTCATGTGCATTGGTTTTTAAAATTTAACAAAAAGGAAGTAAATAGCTTTTAAATAAAAATATTAGTTTGCATCATTTTGACTGTGAGCCACTGTATACCTCTAATGGTATGTGTAGTTGTATATTTTTTTTATATATTGTTAACCATTGCAATTGAAATAGAAAATTTAATAATTTGACTTTAAGTACTATGCAACTCTTCAGGTTTCTTTATTCTGCATTTCAAATATATTATTTTGATGTATATAATTTCTAGAAAACATTTGTAAATAAACAATATTTAAATTTAATATTACAGGAATTATTATTATGAGCTTATAAATTGATTTTTCGTTGGTAGTTTGCAAATTTTTGGTAATTTATTGGTGTCAACAGTAAACAAATATTTTTTCTCATTAATCTCACTCCCACCATTGAAAGTCTACTATCTAATGTTTTGCATTTAATTTTTTTTAGGTACAACATCTTTTGTGGTCCTTCTGTGCTTAATCAAATGACTGAAGAAGAGAACTATTCATGTAATTTTTTTGTTTCTCACCTATTTTAATATTACATCATTTTTGTTCTCTTCAGTTTTTCTTTATGATTTCCATATATATTTTAAACAATTAATTGTTTCTAACTCTGACAGAAAAGTTAGTGAAGATAAATATATTAGTTTTCATGATTGTGTGAACATTTGAACCAGCTTTCAAGGCTACTGTGCTTCGCCTGCGTTTCAATGTACGCCCGATAATAGTTATTGCTATTTATTGTTCTTGAGTTGGAAACATAAATCTTATGTACCCATACCCTGTTACATATACAGTGTAATATGTTTAATACGAAAATACTTAAGACAAAATATGAAATAATAAAAGGTTCTGTCAAGCTATTTTGTTTCTTTTTTTTTTAAAGTAGTATATTAAAAATGCATTTTTTTTTTTTTATCCTGTAAATGGAACATATTTTTTTTGTGTATGTTATGAAGTACATATTTTTTTTGTGTATGTTTTGAAGTACACCAGTCTCACAGAGATTCTCGTTTTTATTAACTCAGCTATTAAGTCATTTGTTTACTTTGTTAGAAATTATATAAATACTGTTTGTAATGAACTTTTCTTTGAAAGCTAAACCCCTCTTACCTGCTCCAAACGGAGCGGTACATGGCACTACTGGATAGGGCCTGCTGTTTGTGTTCTACCGATAACACTGGCCCAGTCTGTGTTCTTAACGCAGCGTGTGCTAACTGTTGCAATAGTAAATTGTTTCTTTAAAAATCTTTTTCTAAAAAATACTTACATTTATTAAAGACATGTTATCTATAACATTTTTATATATCTGCAGGTGGGCTGGTTCACGTTAAAGAACAATCTGAGATGGAAGTTGCAGATGAAGGTGAGAGAATGTATTTTATCGGCTATTCTATTTTTTTGTTTTTATTTAAGCCTATTTGTTAATGAAAGCCTTCCTGCTACCTCCATCAGTATGAAGAAGTATTAATATTTTATTTTGTAATTTTTCTTTCTTTACTTTATTATTTTATTTTATATTTGTATTTATTGTTAAATATCATTCATCACTTTAGCTTAGAATTACATTTGAAATTAATGCTATAACAGAAATTTTTTGCTTGAAATGTAACAATCGTTTGATTTTGCTTCAGCTCACACAATTAATATTAAAAAAGAGGAGATGGAGCAGATTTATTATGGTGAGAAAAACGTGCGATAAATAATAAACCTGTTCTATTTGCTATTATTATACATTATTTATATATCTGTAGGTGGGCTGGTTCACGTAAAAGAAGAAAGTGAGATGCAAGACGATGGTGAGAACATTTGTTTATATGCCATTATTTTTTTTTTTTGTTTTTATCTGATCCTATTTTTTCATTTGTTGCTTTATATTCATTAATAATTTTCAACAATTCGGAATAAATTAGAGCATTTTTTCCATAGCTAGGTTAAAACAATACCTGCGTGGATTTTCTAAAAAATTGTTTTGGCCTTATAATGAAATATTTCAGGTTTTGAATAGCTCCCTTTTTTATTTTTTAAAACAAACAGTGAGGTCGGGTTTTTCTTCTTTTTTATTGCGATCTGAAATGAGGATAAAAAGCTGCAAACATACAGCTATATTTATTAAAATAATTTGGTTAATTTCGGAGCGGCATTAGCTATAGAAATCGGAAAGACTAAAAATAGGGGGGGGGAAACTGCGGGTAATTCAAATGTGAAATTACCGTAAAGATACTGAAGAGCAGCTGATAAGGGTTGCCTGTTTTGAGAGGTTATGTGACCGTGATGTTATCGAACTCCCTTCGCCTTTTTTTCAGTTAAAAAGTGCCTTGATTGGCTTTAATAGATTCTAGCTTTCGACTTGCGCTTGCTCTTCAGAGATAATTAAACCACTAAAAGGGTCCTTATCTGTGGAGATCGGGCCTTACTTTGAAGGGCGCCTTAGTGAATAATGCATAAGCCGCACTTCAGTACTTGTACCGAAATTACTACTTTGATGAAAATTATTACTTGCAAATGAAATAATCTTTTGGTTTTGTTTCAGTTCCCACAATCGTTAAAGAGGAAGAGGAAAGGGAGCAGATTTATACAGGTGAGAAAAATGTTAAATTGATATGAAACCTGATCAAATTATTGTTTGAACTCAAATTGTGCAGCATTGCGGGCATAAAGAGCCTCTATCAGACAGTTTGTAGAGACAGACGTTTGTATTCAGGTGTGATTTTGATCATTCGTCATTGTGAGGAAAATGTAAATTTGTCATTTATTTCATGTTCACAAACCCTAAATGGAGATTCTTCCACCCCTCGATAAAAATATTAGACGACTATTAATTATCTTTCAATTATTCAGAAACTATTTGTTAATGGCATCTTGTTTGATTGTAGTTATAGATCTTAGAGTTAAGCTAAGTTCTTTCTGGATTGCTAAGTAACTTTTGATTCAGTTTACATTTTTTTTATTTAAACAAATATTTAGATTTGTTACCAACGTGCCATCTAAAACCTTCTTATATATCTGTAGGTGGGCTGGTTCACGTTAAAGAAGAAAGTGAGATGCTAGATGGTGAGAATATTTATTTATATGCCATTTCATTTTGTTTTAATGTGTAAGCCTTTTTGTTCATGAGATCCTTCGTGATATATACATCAGTTTAAAGAAGTATTAAAGTTTTATTTTTATTTCTAATAGCATTTTTCAATTCAGCTTAGAATAAAATTATGAAATTAATGCAGTGATTATTGCTTCAAATTTAACCGTCATTTGATTTTGCTTCAGTTCCTAGAATTGATATCAAAGAAGAAGAGAGGGAGCAGATTTATTATGGTGAGGAAGAAGTGCAATAAATATTAAACCTGTTCTAATTGTTATTACTATACATTCTTTATATATCTGTAGGTGGGTTGGTTCACGTTAAAGAAGAAAGTGAGGTGCTAGAAGATGGTGAGAACATTTATTTATATGCCATTCCATTTTGTTTTTATGTGTAAGCCTATTTGTTCATGAAAGCCTTCATGATATATCCATCAGTTTAGAGATATATTAAAGTTTTATTTTTATTTAAAATAGCATTTTTCAATTCAGCTTAGAATAAAATTATGAAATTAATACTGTGATTATTGCTAGAAATTTAACCATCATTTGATTTTGCTTATTGATACGGCGCATATAATTTAATTTTGTTATACATTACTAAACAAAGGTACAGTTTGCTTTAAAGGTTTTCTGGTTGTTATAGGTTAGTAGGTTGAATTTTAAAGGAGTTATTTTTCAAAAATTTGTTTCTGATAGATGGCTCTATTTCTGGTGGATCCCCTTCAAACGATAAAGTTGCTTTATTCCATTGCTAATTCTAAATATTTTCTCTTCTCTTCTGCTTCTAACTTGAGTAGATTATCATTCAGCTTATTATTAACATTATCATGATTTTAAAAGTATGTTCCTTCCTTTGTGTTTCTTGAGCCCACAGATGGCAGCAGCTTATTCAATTTGAATAACAATTAAATTTCTCATTTCTCTTTAAAAAGTATTCAAGATTTTTAGCTCGTTTTAATTAGTTTCATGCCTACAGGTGGTGTCACACACGTGAAACAAGAGGAACTACTTCTTCCAGATGAAGGTGCGTTACTTCATTTTTAATATTAATTAACTTAAATCAGCTAGATTGCTAAACTATGAGCATTTTTAAAGATTTTTCCCAATATATCTGTGCATTAACCGTCATCAAGTTGCTGTTGAGCTTCAACCTTGGTTTTATAACTTACCTTCGTCGTGATTTATTAATATTTATTTATAATTTTGGGAGAAATTGCCTCATAATTTAATTATTTGTCAAAGGTTTACTTAAGTAACATTAACTGTTACATGATGTTAATTAGCTAAATTATGTAAAACCTAGCTGGACCTGTGTGAAGCATTTTGCATAAAGATTTGAATCAGATCAGAATATCTTTACTTAAACTTTACAATATTTTCCTGTAGTATTCCTGTCATTATTAAGTTTTTAGATTTTTAACTATCGCAAAGAAAATAGTGTATCTTCTGTAAATCAATCTTGTTACTTCATTTAAATCACTTTTTATAAACAACAAATCAAGAAGTTTTTCCCTATCAATCTTTCTCCATTCTGATATGACCTACCATATGACGCTCATAATTAAAGAGTGTTTAAACTTAAAAAGAAAGGATTAAAATGTTAGCCATTATACTCCCATTTTAATCCTTTTTTGGTGGAATCCAACCTCGCATTCTCACATTAGTGGTGTTGCTAGCATTGTTCAGTAAAGTCAACAAATATGGCTAGATTTACCATCGCTGAATACGCGGACATAGTCAACGTCTATGGATTCTGCGATGGCAATGCACGTCAGGTAGTTCGGGAATATCGCAGACAGTTTCCTGACCGAGAAACCCCACACAGAGGTGTTTTTACCAGCACTTTCAGAAGGCTTCGAGAGACTGGGTCCTTCTCATGTAATCGTGGTGGAAACCGTATGCATGCTCTGATGGAAGCCTTCCTGAGGCGGAGGGAGAGGATACTGCGGCACTTCAATACCAATCCTGGTACAAGCGTCCGTAGAGCTGCTTCAGTTCTTGGTATACCAAGGGTAACCATTTGGCACACATTAAGGGCTGACCGCAGGGATGCTTACCATGTACAAAAGGTACAAAATTTAATACCTGCTGATTATCCTCGCCGATTAAATTTTTGTAATTTGTACAATGAAAAATTGCAAAACGATGTAAACTTAAGTTTGAAAATAAGCTGGATGGACAAAGCGACTTTTACAAGTGCGGGCATATTCAATCAAAGAAACTGCCACCTTTGGGCACATTTTAGAGAATTTCACTACCAGCATGAGTTTTCTGTAAACGTGTGGGTCGGTCTTAGTAATAAAGATTAAGGGATGATCTCATCGAGCACATCAGAATGGTTTGCAACCAGCTCACCGCTGAACAATGTTTAGATGCAGAGCGATCTGGGATTACGCGATGTGTACGCGATTACGCGAGAAAACAACATTTACGTTGACTTAGCCGAGAAATTAACTATGTAATTTTAGAGATGGTAAAACCTTAAAAATTTTAAGTTTTTTTTTTTAAAAACTGAAACATTTATGATTTCATAGTAAGAATATTTAATTATTTTATTATTTTCTAATTTTTTTTTTATTTTTAAAATTATTTTAATTATTTAAATTTTTAATTTTTTAATCTTCAGTTTTTGTTCATAATGTTATTTACTTTAATTAGGTAATTTCCTTTATTGTATGAATATTTTAATAATTCTTTTTTTCTGAGTAAAAAATAATTTTTTTTCAATTACCTTTCTATAAGTATAAGATTGAAATACAATAATTGTATTGGAATAACAATTATTGTTAAAATTCATTGAAGGAATGAAATCCGCTCATCCATGGCCTTAACTAGTTTTTGCACAACTATTTTTATTTTTTTACGATTTTTTTGAAAACGGAGCGAAAATGAGGCATATGCAAGAGGACTTTTTTTCTTAGTTTTTCCATCCTCTATCGATCCCTGAAGTTCGGCCGTTTGGTTTGGGGACACCCTGCATAATTCCTAAAGTCAAATTGGTAGTCTCCACAACTTTTATTCTCTCCACACCAGCTTTATACCTTTTATTTTTATTTTTAAACATTTCATAGTAGATCTATTCCTCTTTAGTGCAGTTTATTATTATGATTAATAGGGTATATATATATATAAAAAAAAAAATGACCGTTTTATAAAATTCCCAAGTTCAAAAGTCTGTTAATATTTTAATGCTACTTCTTATTTAACAAAATACTTAATAAGATCTATATCTTAAATCTAATAACCCCTTTAGAGCATTCTCTAAGCTTGTTTACTTATATTGGACTTCTTTTAAAAAAAGCCTGTTTATTTATTTATTTCAAAGAAGAAACATGATAGTGTCTTACAAAATTCTCATAATTTCAAGACATTACTGGAAAAAAAAAATTCACAGCCGCTGAAGCAACTCGTTAAATTATTAAATATGAAGGGGAAGGTGTCCTTGACAAGGGCACTGTGCGGCGTTGGTTTAAAAAATTTAGAAGTGGAGAAATGACGGAAAGGAAGAAGGGCTCCGGGCGACGAGGTTCTGAAGGAAGCTGTTGAGTCAAATCCGTCTAAAACTTGCCAGGGAGTGTGATGTGTCGAAAGATACTGATAGTCGCCATCTTCTCTCCACGGGGAAGGTGAAAAAGACCAATAGACTGGTCCCTCACGACGAACTTAGTCCTCAACAATCAGCTAAGAGGCTAGAAATTTGTGAAAATTTATTGAAAACCCTTGTGATGATAATGAGATTTTATCGGAAAATTGTTACCTATAATGAAAAGTGGGTTTATTGGCGAAATCCGAATACCCTTAAGCAATGGCTAGATTGCTTTCAAACTTCTTTACCAAGGGCAATTTGAAAAAAAATTAATGCGTTGCGTTTTTTGGAATTTAGAAGGTGTTATTCATCACGAATTTGTTCCTGATGGATGCTTTATGAATTCTGAACTGTATGGCGAACAACCGGAAAGATTGTACGCGAAGTTGTCAGAGCACTATATTGCTCTGATCAACTGAAAAGGAGTTTTATTTCAATAAGATAATGCTCCTCCACACACTTCCCGTCGAACCAAAGAAAAGTTTACAGAACATGATGGGTTTGAACTCCTGCCTCATCCACCATATAGTCTAGACCTTGCACCATCGGATTACTACTTGTTTCGATTTTATCTAAGGAAAAAATTTGATAATTTTGCGGAAGTTGTAAATGCGGTCCAAGAGTTCTGTTGGGGCCACTGCGTGGTTGTCCAAGGGACGCCCTTACACAATGCCTGGATAATAACTGATTCTAATTACCACCTTCTGAGGGGGTGTTTATTGTGCCCTTGAATTGTGCCTGATAGATAGATGAAGTCTGGAAGGTAAAATAAATGGGTGAAAAGGAGGATTAAAGGAATATACATGCAACAATACTAAAAGCTTCTAAGGTAAATAAAAATATAATTGGTGACTAGAAGATAAATATAAACATGCTAATTAATAGAGAAAGAAAAAAAAATAAGCTGAATAATATAAAATTAAAGCTGGCCATGCATTGGAAATAAACCAAAGCTATATACAATTAAATAAATAGTAAAGATAAGAAAATATAAACTTCTAGCAATACAAGCAAATAAAATAGAAAAGAAATTATACTTTACAGAGAGATAAGATGGTTATAAAATAACTAACTACTGGAGGTTAAATACAGAAAATAACTGGTGGAATTGGTAGTGTCCTGAATAACAAATAACAGAGTAGAAGATTTTAATGAAGAACTGATGATAAATGGTGAGAAAATGATGATAATTAAGCGGTGAAAATTGGTGAAAGATATGGTGAACATGAGGTGATAACTATCCAGCTGGAGACAGTGAAGTAACCTCTCCCTTATCACTCCAAGGAGGTCCAGTGAAGTTTTCTTTGTTCTCCACGAAGTTGGTTTAAGTTGATAAAAGATAAAAATAAAATATACAATTCTAAATTTGGGAAGAAAGAAAGGTAATAGGATTTGTGAGTGTAGGAATTTAATATATTGAATGCTAGGCCTTAACAAGTTCTGTGATAGCCATCCCAAGGAATGGTATCAGCATGGCACCGAGCAATTGGCTAATGATGGTAGATAACAATGGATTATACTTTGAGTATTAATTGTATTTTATATCAAAGAAAAAATAATAAAAATATTCAGTTAAATAATGGTCTTTTTTTTTATACACCCCATTATTATTATGCAGAGGTTTACTATTGTTTAATACCATTAAATTATTATTTCTTTTATTTTTTACTTCTCTATACTATGTGAGTTTACATTTTTTGGTTTTGATATGTCAGAAGAAAGAAAAAATTTGACCATTGTAGTTGAATCGAATGGGAGATTATTTAGGTATTGTCCGTTTAAATTTTCACTCCTAACTAACTTAACCAATTTCATATTATCTAATTGCTGTATTACCCAAATTGTAGGAATGTTTGTATAGCATGTACATGAAGAACTTTTAAAAGATGTTATTAGTTAAAGGACTCACAAAGAAGTGAAGGTTTACTACTCAAGTCAAAAGACTGTACAAGAAATTACGCCAAGACCAAATGAACATGAATAAGAGGATTATAAATTATATATAGTATTTTTTCACCTCCCTCCTAAAATCTATCAATACATTCTAATATCGTGTGACACAGGATCTTTGAGCAGGTGTTGTGTTGTAAGTGATCAAACTAAACTTATTTTCGTACTTTATTTTGGTATAATAGACATTCTATCAGGTCCCAACTATAGATCGACGACATAAAAAATTTACCTGGGAATCACATGAGCGGAATGTGACGTCAATTTGGTGGCCAATGAAAGGCTCTGTAACAGTTGAAGTACCTACTTTGTTTTTAGTTGATATTTTGTTTTAATTTCTAATCTGTTTGTTGTGAATGTAATTGTTTTTTCGTTTTTGTTAGTTTGACAAAAATGGAATACCAACTATGACCTAAACAACAGAAAATGTTAACACATTCGTGCAGTCACGAGACTCCTACAAACTAACTGCCAGGATAATCAACTAAATTGATTTAGAGAAATTGTTTTCTGTAATCACATTATCTAAAACGAAAACAAATAGAGACATACAATAATTTAAAAACATTTTTTAGATGTTTGTAAAATATCGCATTATTTCCATTCATTTCATTTCCATAAGAAGCATAACAATGTTTACTTTCGAATGAAAAGAAAAATCATTTTATTATAGAAATGATATTAAAATTGTATTTTATTGTTCTTTTGTATTATATTTTCTGAATAATTCTATTCTTTTTAATTTTGTGATTAGGGGTTGAAATTCTATATAATACTATTTTCGTAAATAAATCATTGATTTTTTTTTTTTTTTTTGAATTTCAATTTTTTATGAGTTTATGAAAATTAAATATTTATTATTAGAAACTATTATTTTTTTTATTATTATTATTAATTTAAATATCGATAGTAAATTTATATCTGAATCAACTTGGTTTAACCACTAGATATTCATATAATAATGATACTTTTATATTGATAACAATCTACAAAATACTTTAATTTTTTATAAAAAACATTTAAAATTGCATACATTGGATATCTTATTATTATCATTTATATTTATATTGCAAATGATAATTATTTCATGAAATATAGTATCCTTGTTTATATTTCAATTTCCTCTCTATTTGTTTGTTATCATTGATAACATAACCTGACACACTTCAAATTTAGCGCCAAAGCAGAAGTAGGCCTGAAGTCTCCGCTTTCAGGTTAACTTCACACATTGTCGAGCTATACCAAAGGGTGCAGGGCCTCAGAATGCGAATTCTTGAAAGACTAAAACTCCACAATACATTGCCTCTGCTCTGTTCTGACGGGCAGTACCTTCCTCTAGGCCCAGACTAGACTATCCCCCGCCTCTGACTGCCTCCGGACTTCTGTCCCTCTCCTCGGCTAGTCCTGCCTCTCCTATGGTTCCCCTCTCTATCAGGGTCTCATATCATCAAAGGGGAAAGAGAGAGTGAGTGGGGGAGAGGGAGGGAAAGGAGAAGGGGGGGAGGGAGATAGAGGGGAAGATGGAGTAATGAAAAAATAATCTCTTTTTTTTTTAATTGAAATAGAATGAATTAAATTTTAAATTAATAATTTATTGGTTACAGGTCCAAACAATAGGTGCCATATAGGTGAAGAGTGCAGTCGATGTCCTTACTGTGATTATAAATCAGTGGAATCTGGAAGCATGAAACACCATATAATGGCCCTCCATATAGGTGAGAAGCCTCATCAATGTCCTCACTGTGATTATAAGTCAGCGCTATCTGGAAGTATGAAACAACATATAATGGTCCACCATAAAGGTGAGAGGCCTCATCAGTGTCCTCACTGTGATTATAAGTCAGCAAAGTCTCAGAGTTTGAAAAGACACATAATGGCCCTTCATACAGGTGAGAAGCCTCATCAATGTCCTCACTGTGATTATAAATCAGTGACATCTGGAAGTGTAAAAAACCATATAATGGCCCACCATATAGGTGAGAAGCCTCATCAATGTCCTCACTGTGATTATAAGTCAGCAAATTCTCAGAGTTTGAAACGACACATACTGGCCCGCCATAAAGGTGAGAAGCCTCATCAATGTCCTTACTGTGATTATAAATCAGTGGAACCAGGAAATGTGAAAAAACATATAATGGCCCAACATACAGGTGAGAAGCCTCATCAATGTCCTCACTGTGATTATAAGTCAGTAATTTCTAAGAGTATAAAACAACATATAATGGCCCACCATACAGGTGAGAAGCCTCATCAATGTCCTCACTGTGATTATAAGTCAGTAACTTCTAAGAGTGTGAAACAACATATAATGGTCCACCATACAGGTGAGAAGCCTCATCAATGTCCTCACTGTGATTATAAATCAGTGCAATCTGGAAGTGTGAAAAACCATATAATGTCCCACCATACAGGTGAAAAGCCTCATCAATGTCCCCACTGTGATTATAAGTCAGCAAATTCTACGAGTTTGAAACGACACGTACTGGCCCGCCATAAAGGTGAGAAGCCTCATCAATGTCCTTACTGTGATTATAAATCAGTGGAACCTGGAAATGTGAAAAAACATATAATGGCCCACCATACAGGTGAGAAGCCTTATCAATGTCCTCACTGTGATTATAAGTCGGTTCAATCGGGACACTTGAAAAAGCATATAGTGGCCCACCATAAAGGTGAGAAGCCTCATCAATATCTTCACTCGGATTATAAATCAGAGCTATCGGGACATGTGGAACAACATCTACAGTCACATCATACATGAGAGAAGCCTCATTAATCTCCTGACTGTGATTATAAATCAGCAAATTCTAGAAATGTGAAAAGAGATATAATGGCCTACGATACAGGTGAGAGGCCGCAACAATGTCCTCACTGTGATAAGAAAGCAATACAATCTGGGCTTATGAAACAACATATAATGGCCCTTCATAAGCCTCATCAATGTCCTCTCTGTGATTATAAGTCAGTAACTACTAAGAGTGTGAAACAACATATTATGTCACATCATACAGGAGAGAAGAGAGAACCTAAGAAATAATCAATGTCCTCATTGTGATTATAAAGCAATAGAATCTGGAAGATTGAGAGCTCATATAATGGCTCGTCACACTTTTGAGAAGCATCATCAATGTCCTCACTGTCATTGTAAGTTAGCAATTTCTCAAAACTTGAAACAACAAATAATGGCCTGCCATAGATGTGAGAAGCCTCATCAATGACTGTGATTATAAATCAGTGCAATCTGGAAGTGTGAAAAACCATATAATGTCCCACTATACAGGTGAGAGGCCTCATCAGTGTCCTCACTGTGATTATTAGTTAGTTCAATTGTGACACAAGTGAGTAATATAATACTTTATTGTTTGCTATATACAAAAATTACAAAAGAATTTAAAAATAAAGTATACATGGCAATGGCAATAGCCTTCTGCCAGAGTTCACTGAAAGTATAAAGTGTACAAGCACAGGTAAACAATAATAAAATAAAACTATGTAATTACAATAAAGAAAATAAAAAGTATAAATTAATTAACTTATAAGTTACCTATAACATATTAAATAATGTAAAACAAAGGTAGAGAGAAAGCAATTGAAGAGGGTTAATTATGCCCTGAGGAGAGAGAGAAACACTTTATTCATTATAAAAGCGATGCTGCCCAACTACATTGGGTTGCTAATACACAGCATACTATATACATCTTATCTTAGACTACTTTTAACACCTTATACCATCCATGCTTATATATATATATTTATACCTAGGAGGGTCGTCCAGAAAATAAGTTCCTTTTTTTTTTTTTAAATCAAGTTTTTATTGAAAAAGTTTGAAACTTACAGGTATTGTACTTGAAAATATGTATTATTTTTCCACGTAACCCCCGGCGACGTCAATACATTTGGTATATCGCGAAATGAGCTTCGAAATTCCTTCCCCGTAGAAGCTTGCCGCCACCTCCTTGGTCCGCTTCTTGACAGCTTCTTTCACTTCCTCGTCACTTGTGAAACATTCTCCTGCCAATTCCGCCTTCATTTTGGTAAACAGGTGATAGTCTGAAGGGGCCAAGTCGGGACTGTAAGATGGATGGGTCAGAACCAACATCCCAACCAAACTCATCCAAAAGTTGCGCTGTAGAACGAGCAATGTGAGGCCGAGGGTTGTCGTGGAGGAGGCAAACAACGGAGGTCAACATTCCTTTTCTCTTGTTCTGTATGGCCCTACGAAGCTTCTTCAGGGTCTCACAATAGCGGTTGGCGTTAATTGTTTCACCTTGAGGCAAAAAATCAATCAGGAGAATTCCTTTTTGATCCCAGAAAACAGAAGCCATGATTTTCCTGGTTGACTTCACGACTTTGAATTTTTTGGCAATTGGGGAGGTGGGGTGTTTCCATTGCATGGACTGTCTTTTGTTTTCTGGAGTGTAGAGTGACACCCAGGTTTCGTCTCCAGTGACGATAGACTTCAGAAATGCGTACCCATCAGTTCTGTAGCGGTCCGAAAATTCTCGAGCTGCAGCCATTCATTGTTCCTTGTGTTAGGGCGTTAGCTCTCTGGGGACCCACCGGGCGCAAACTTTCCGAAAGTCAAATTTTTTTGAGACGATCTCATGGATGAGGGATCTTGAGATGTCTGGGAAACTCAGGTGGAGTTCATCCAGGGTTGAACAACGATCTCTGCGACCTCCATTGTCGATTTCTGCGACACTTTCGTCCGTCACAACTGAGGGTCTGCCTCTTCCACTTTCATCCTCAAGTGAATGTCTTCCCGCCTTAAATTCGTCTACCCATCTCCTCACCATTGACTCACTCATTGTTCCCGTCCAACCTGCGTACACATTTTAAATTTCTTATAATTGTACATGCACAATGCCCTCTGGTGGCCAGGTGGGCAATCAGTGAGTAGGAGCCAAGAGACAGTACTGGGCAGCCATATCTATAGGGCCAGCACAGCCCTCAGCCCTAAGAAGAGTGGGTCTTAGGCCATCCTTTTCTTCTTCATCTACTCATTAAGGACAGACAAGGGGACTGAGATGGCCGGAAGAAGGGCAGGCAGCACTTATAATAACCACGGGCAAGCAAGTCCAACATTTAATTTCTTTTAATTCATATATTTATTTAATTCTTTTTTCTTTCTGCCTATGTTGATTACTTAGCAGCTGTGGTGGCATCTAACAGCAGAGCTGGGCTAAAGAGCGAAGCAGAGCGATGTGCCAGACTCGTAGCTCGGTGGTGTGAGCATAAAAAAATGAGAATGGCTGCTGCCAAAACGAGAGCCATTCTACTTAGAGGCACGACTGACAGGGCGCACCCTATCAACATGGACATAGAAGGATAGAGGATACGTCCAAGTGAAGTGGTTACATACCTCGGTGTAAGGCTAGGTACAGGCCTAAATATCTCGCCTCACTTGGACTATCTGACAACAAGGGTGACCCAAACCGTCAATGGTCTGAGTCGTGTGGGAGGTGCATTCTGGGGGCTCAGATACCCAACCACTATGAATATCTATAAAGGAGTAGTGGAAAGTATCCTGAGTTACGCATCACCCTTCTGGAGCCACAACCTCACACTGCGACAAAGGAAAAGGCTGGCTTCAACCCAGAGAATGGCTCTGCTGCGGGTCACCAGAGCCTACAAGACAAGGTCTCATGAAGCAATGCAAGTACTTGCAGGAGCGGTACCTCTCGACCTCCTCCTGCAAGAAACAGTCATAAAATATGAATACAAGAGGGAGGGCTCAACAGGACTTCCAGAGGAACTTCGAATGAGAATTGGGAATGAGCCAAACAAGTGGAAAAAGATAATCCGGGAAGACACGATTGAGAAGTGGAGCTTGCGGTGGAAAACAACCCCGAATGGGAGTACTCTGAAAAAATATTTTCCCTCTGTAAAATCGCGGCTATCCACTAGGTGGGTCCTCCCGGACTATTGGGTTTCCCAATTCCTTACTGGTCATGGAGGATTTCGAGCGAAACTCCACAGTCTTGGTGTGGATGTCGAGCCTCTATGCGTAGAATGTGGTGTTCCCGAAACTGTAGAACACGTGATCACGTCCTGCACCGCGTTTGAGGCGATAAGGGCCAAACTGATGCGATCCTTAGGAGTCTACAGCCTCCCTGAAGAAGAATTTCCTCAATTGGTTACTGAGGACAATTTTCCTCATTTTAAATGTTTCATTAATGAATGGAAAACAATCGTGGGACCTGCACACTTTAACATAGGAGCCCGAGGAAGAAGACGAGGGCAGCCACCGGGAAGACCACCGGAAGATGAAGTCCGCCCTGGGCAGGTGGTGATGAGGAAGAAGTGAAGAGAAAGAAATTGAAGAGAACCATGGCATCAGCGACGCTAAGCGTTTTAGCTTAGTTTCACTGTTGCCGAAACCCTTATGGCCATTAGGCCAGGTAGGGATGTAAATAAATAAATATTTATTTAATTCAATTCATGTATTATGCTATAAATAGAAGCCTATAAATAGAAGCAAAACCTAAAAATAGAAGATGAACAACTGTTCTTGTTTTTATTGTATTAAAATAAATATTTCACTCTACAAAGTATGCAATGACCTTTGATCTGAGCCAATCTCCTCATGTTGTTCAGGCCACTCCACTAAAATAAAATTCTTTTCATTTTTATATCAGTAAATTAAAATTAATGGTGGGCAGACCGGGCAAGCCGATGCCCATCATTAAACAAATGGTCCTCCGTTGGCCGGATGATTGGCAACACATATAAAATAAAATTGGTAAAATATAACATGCAAAATTAGTAACCTAATAAACAGCATTACAATTCTACTTTACTGTTCTATTAAGGCAACTTAGTCATCATTATATTGATATGTCAATGATAATCAATGTCTTAGTCAATATTAATTATAATCAAAATGATGCATGTTGATGTATACATCTGACATACAGCAATAAGCATGTGTTAATCATTAACTATAGTTAAATATTGTAAGAATGTTCTTTGCAAACCTTAGAGTTTATTTTATATAAATATTTTCAGGTGTTATAGATGCATAGTTTTATAAAACAATACAAATTCATGTCGCATATATTAATAAACAGTAATCGTCTAGCATCAGATAAACATTTTGTTTATTAAAGATATAAAGCATATTTAATTATTAAATGTTTAATGCTGACATTCATATTGCATTCAAATGTTTTATCAATGCATTTCTAAAATTACTAAATTTTAGTTAGTTTAAAATATCTATTGCATTCCAGTTTACAATCATATTATATTGAAATGCTCTCAATAATTTCATTTTCATCTTTCATTGTAATATATTTTAATAGTTTTCTAAAATAAGAAATGCTGAACTTTATTATTCATCTTAAAAGGATATTTGTAAAAACTGCATTGCTGAAATCATTTAATTTTTATAAGTCTAAATTAACATTTCTCTTTAATTGTAGTTACTACAATCTAAGGCCAAGTCAAGCCATTTCAGTAAATAACCTAACTTAATTTTACCTTTTCTTTTTATTTTGCCTTCCTTCCTACAATGTTTCATTATAATTGTCATTCAAGCTTTATTTAAATATTCTACATACATACTCCTTGGATTTATTTTGTTTAGGTGCTTTATTTCATATATCAAATCTTTAGGAAAATGATTATCTAAAATAAGATTGAAATTGCTAAAAACACATTGTACAAATTTATGTTATTAAAACAATTATATTGGATCAGAGGCAAAATAACAAAATGCTCATTCCTCATTCATAAAATAACTGTTTTATTACAACTTCTATTTTAATTCAAACCCTTTGCTTTCACTTAAATTTATTCACTTATTTTTGCATTTCATTCATACAAAAAGTTAGGCCTCTGTAAAAATAATTGTTAAGAATAATGGGTTGATATCAAAAACTAATTTGTTTATAACTTTATTGTATTATTTTGTAATGTGTCATTAAACCACTGTAAACTGTTCACCTTAAATAGTTTACTCAATCAAATAACAAATTTAAACTCCAAATCAACCATTCTACTGAACTTATAAACATTCTATCTTTTGATTGCATTACAATTAATACTGATCACAAACACATCAATCATTAGGTTCGTTCCAAGTTCATTTTTCTAGCTGTTTTCTGGTAGTTCGCTGATAGGTTAGTGCGCATTTCTGGTAAGATAACCATCAGAAATTTTAAGCTCACTTGGAACGCTTTTCTTACGACTTTCTGATAGATAGGTTCTTCTCCATCGGGCAAGGTTATCTCTCCTGCTAACCTAGTCGCTTTACTATAGTATTTTTCAAGTATTTAAGTATTATTCCGAAATATTTGATTCATCAATGTAAATTTAGATTGGGTGGGGTTTGTTCTAAGTTTATTAAATTCACTAGTAAATTAGAATCATTTACTATCTTCATTGGGTTCATGATTTTTGACATTTCTTTTCATTTTATTGATTGACACATCATTTACTGCATCCGATATCTTAATTTTTAATCAAATAAAATGTTTTGATTTAGGGTTAGCCATTGTATCATGCAGTGATATTCAATAAACACAAAACTCTGGTAGTTGATTTTAGACACAATTCCCAACAAAAAGTTAATTTGATGCCTAATCCTGTTGTAATTGAAAAATATATAAAATAAAATTCTTAAGAGGGTTTAGGTTCTTATTGAATATTTAAGGGCTGCTTAAATTTTTGAAAGATTATTGAAGTTTTAGTCTAATATCATAAAATAGTCATAAAACAGATATGAATTGTACTCATTGTTAAAAGGGAAATCTGAAGATATAATTAAGTTGAGATGTACTCAATATCTTAAGAGGTGTATAATTCCTCAGTACTCTGATGGAATACAGATTCCATACTCTTAGTGAGACTTATTCAGCATTAAATCTCTGCAAAAAAAGTTGATGTTTATTGAAGAATTTATTATATGATCAAATATTTGGCAAAAAATGTGAAATGAAGTTTTGTTACTCTATTTTTTTACATTATTTGGGATTCAGTTCATAATGTCCCAACTCTGTGAATAAATTGCATTTTTCAAATAAATAACTATTTATATATAATTAAGTAATTTATTCATAAAGATTATCCACCTTTTGATACAATTCCTGGTACCATTAATTTTATTTCATATAGCTTATACTTAGGTGCATTAACTTTTAATTAGTAATGTGGATTGATTCTAATCATGGAAGCTCTGCTAATCTTAGGTCTCCATTTTGATAATGGAAACTAGGAACCTATTGAATGGCAAGATATATACCTATCACTACTGCAGAAGAAGAGTGCCACAATTCTCATAACTGAAATTTTATAGAAGCACATGTTATGATCATTATTACTATCTCACAACTCCATGGAAGACTGCTAACCATTAAATATTGGATTTAAAAATCTATTTTTTCCCAGATAATATTATTTTATATCTCTTAAGCAAAGACAAAAATTTTTGTACAGTGGCAGTCTTCATCCAAAGGAGTGATACATTTGTAATATGAAGGGAGACCTTCTTTAATGAATAGAAAACACCTTTCATTTAATAAGCATTAAATTACTTTATAGAATTGAATACAAAATACATGATTACAACATCAAACATAAACATACACCAAAATTTTAGAATCACACCATAAAAAATTCAATTATCTGTTCTGAATTTCATTGAGAAAAATATAATGCATGAAGTATTGGCATCGATAAGAATACCATTTCATTATTTTAAAAAAATGTCTTTAATTGTGAAAAGCAAGGAAATTGCTGTGAAAATAAATTAGTGAAGGTGTGCAGTGAAGAACAAGATCTCAAAATAAAACAAGCCTTTAGGAAAAAAATTATCTTTTATTAACAAACAAACAATTTAATGTTTATTTAATCCAATCTTAAATTGTGGCTCACCACCAATTTTAAATTATTTTTAAATAATTTATCCTGCGTTACATGCGAAGGATGCTAACCGCTACACCACAGAGCTCGGCTCAAGGCAGAGCAAATCCTTCCTCTTCACTACGCATGTAACGCAGGAGACCCGGGTTCGACTCCCGGCGGAGCCAAATCTTTTCTCTTCAAAAAAAAAAAAAAAAAAAAAAAAAAAAAAATTATTTAAAAATAATTTAATGTTTACATAACTATACAGGTAACGTGTAAACGGTTCCAAAAAAAAAAACATTTATGACATCAGTTTGCTGCATTAAATCGAAATTGGTCAAAATACTTTCTAGAGATGACTCCTGTTAATAAATTAGTAGTATTGCCATGTTACTTCTGGGTGTACCTTATATGGCACCATTAAAGAGTTGCCCGGATCTCAACTCAAAGGACTCCTTTGGAGTTTATTTATCATTGAAAAGCAAGTGGGGGTCGGAAGCTGGGATCAAACAAAGTATTCAAATGAAATACAAAATCCTGGTGTTTTTCTTGGTAATCTGTGTAATCTATCTGTTGAGCTTTCCACAGCGGATATGTATAAAATATTTTTAAAAAATTACATATACATATATATAATATTTTTTTCACTTTAATTGATCCCATTCAATGTTGACTTTTGAATGTACTTTTTGCCTTATGAAACCATTCTTCATTGTTTTGTGGCTAGTTGGATGAATAAATAAGAAAGTCTTCTAGCTCTGAAAATAAAAATATTTGTTTAAATTTTAGGAAAGAAATCAAAATTACATTCAATCAGCATTAAGGCCACACCTGTTATTTTCTCAGCAGGAAACGTCCTGGATTCCACAATATGTTGATTTCAATATTTCAGAGATCCTAAAATAAATTAATTAGAAAATTAGAAATAAAATGAAGTATAGTAATAGAGGAAATAAAATGAAATATAGTAATATAAGAAATAAAATGAAAACTATCTTATATACCTTTGACAAATATTTTTAGTGAAAATTATGAAATTAAAATAAAATACAACCTGTTGGATCAAATAGTTTTCTGGTTCAATATTTACATATTGTCACTTATATTTTCAAAATAAGAACAAGCTGAGAAAGGAATGTTACACTATCAAGAAAATATATTTGACAATATATAAAATCACTAAAAAAAATGACAAATAAAAGATCATTAGGATGGGAAATATTTGAAGAAAGAAAATAAAAGCAAATATTGAGAAATCTATTTAAAAGAGTATTGAAAATGAGTATGTGAAAGTTCATGCTCAGGATAAAAATTATATAAAATAATGGAAAACAGGACTTTATTCCTTTAAAATTCACCAAGAAATATCTGGAATGCATTATATTTAATTTATAAAATTTAAATAATTAATTATGCAAGAGATAATTCTAAATATTATGTAAGAGAAAAATAAAGTGCTTACTTTTAAGGTTAGAATATTGGGATCCTGGACACAAGTTGTCAAAATTGTAGCCTTCCCCACCAAGGTTAGCTGGGCTAGAAAAAAAAAAATTCATTGCGCATGTCGCTGACGAGCTGTAAGAGAAAAATACGCTGACAGCTCTGGTAATAAGCAAGTGGTTATCTTACAGAATTCTGGCTGGCTTGGAACAGCTTACTAGTAATAATCTTACTGTAAGCGGCTGGGTGGGAACGCTAAAATCGTACTGCGCATGTCTCTAGCAGTTATCTTATGGTTATCTGGCTGGCTTGGAACGAAGCTATTTATTTCACCATATCCTTTAAAGGATAGCACTAGTGATGGTTCGGAAATACTGGACCTGTTATTTTGTAACAGGTATGTGCAAACTCAACTTTGTACCTGTTATCGATTTTCAAAAATAACAGGTACGACTTATATGCCAAACGATATAGACTAATCTACTGGCCGCCACGCGGGGTCAAGACTAGTTTATGAGTATTTTGTACCTGATAACAAATATCTGTTATCTCACATCTCTTATTTCACACCAGACCTGTTATATCCTACTTCTTCACTAGTACTGCGTATCGCCGCAAGGCAGCGCTGGACCACTATGAATATTTTATACCTGTTATTTCGTACTTCTTCGCTAGTACTGCATATCGCCGCCAGGCAGCGCTGCACCACTACGAGTATTTTGGACCTGTTATTTCGTACTTGTTGAAATCAGATCGAGTAAATTACACCGGACCTGTTATTTCGTACTTCTTCACTAGTAATGCGTATCGTCGCCAGGCAGCGCTGGACCGTTACGAGTATTTTGGACCTGTTATTTCGTACTTGTTCACCCCAGATCGAGTACGAGTATTTCGTACTTGTTGACATCTGATCGAGTATTTCACACCGTACCTGTTATTTCGTACTTGTTCATATCAGATTGAGTATTTTAGACCAGATCGAGTATTTCGTACTTGTTCAGATCCGATCGAGTATTTCCCCACCGTACCTGTTATTTCGTACTTGTTTACTAGTACTGCTTATCTCCGCCAGACAGGGCTGGACGACTATGAGTATTTTTTACCTGTTATCTAATATCTCTTTTGTCCCACATCTGCATGCCATCCCGGGTGCCGGGGGGCTTGGCGCGAATTGACATGCTCTTTTACCTTTATTTTATTTTCTTACTACTGCTATGCTACTCTATCTCGATACATAATATCTAATATAATAAATATATTATTTATATTTAAGCTTGCTTGCATTTAGTAAATTTAAATGCCGTCGGTAAATAATAAAACAATCCCTTCCCTTGGATCCGCTTATGATAGAAATCAGAGTATTTCTTTTTATTCAGATGTTTCCCATCTCTTTATCAGATAATATCTGTTTACTAATTTTTTCACCCTATTTAATAACAATAACTTTCCAATAACATTGAGTTAAACTAAATTCTATTGAACATATTCTTACTTACTCCTTCATTTTAATTCATTATTATTATTAAATACACTCAAATACCTTTATAAAAATATACTTCCATTTGTTTTGAATTATTGTAATAACATAATTTTTTAAGGTTAATTTTGTCCACTGATTATTCATTACAATATTGTGTTTTATGAAAGGTGTAAAAATTGTATTCATTCACTTATCAAGATTTTGTGGAGGGGCCCGGTGTGGCTGTGCGGTAAAGCGCTGTACTCCCATGCCGGAGCTTCTGGTTCGAGTCCCTCCCTGGGTGGTGCTTTTCTTTCGTAGGAGAAGTATCACCCAGTGCCATGGGTGTTAGTATGGGCAGATTTTGTGGATTAAATGGTGATAAAACGCAACGTCTTTTGGAAAAACATTTATATTTTTGAGAAATCACGAGAAAGTATGTATATTTCATATTAATATTATTTTTATACTCAGATTTTACGGTGAATATATAATTTTTTTCTTGTGAATATATTTTTCTTTATAGGAAAAATTGTACTCGCATTTACAAATAATGTCGTGTAAACAATTTGTTTCATTTTCACATAAAAATCATTTAATAATAAATTCTTATTCTTATTTATAAAAACAAATATGCCCTACAAAGCAGTGTTACACTCGGTAAATGAGTATCTAGAGGAGAAAAATTAAATGGTATTAGTAACAGGTATTTGGAACAGGTCTGATTGTACCTGTTATTGTAAAATACTAGTTTTTGGCATCACTAACTCAACGTGAACATAGCCCCATTGCCATGCGGGACCATAGGTAGGTTATACCGCTGTTATTGCCCATAGAGATACAAACTCTTCTTCTACATAGAACATCATTGACATCTTATTCAAGTTAGGCAATAACTTAATTTCACATGTTCATCACATGCAGGGGTATCATTCTCAATTAGCACTGATATCCACATATCATTCTTTAACTTTAAACAACAACTTTGTTGCATATTTCATTTTTTAATGTAGGCATCACTTTCACTTGGCATAATCCATTAGAAATCACTCTTTTTGAACTTAAACATTAACTTCACAGCATGTCCTCAGTAATTATATGGGTACCAAACTCAACAGGATAAATATTTAGAGATCAATTCTCTTTATAATCTCATATTATAATCCCATTATTATTATTTTTCATTTACTGAAATTCTATATCCCTCATCTCTAATAGTAGCACCAATGCGTGATCAATTGACCGTGCTTATTCATTACTGATCATTTCCACCATCGATTGGAATATATCAGGAGCACACACTGCGTCTACCATTGACCATGCTTATTCATTACTGATCTTTTTCTCCATCGATTGGCACTTATTAGCAGCAAACTGCGTCAAACATTGACCATGCTTACTAATAAATAATCATTTTTGCCATCTATTGGTACTCAACATTCATATAAGCACCAACACACCGTGCTTATTTATAATTGATGATTTTCGCCATCTATTGGCACTATTATCAATACCATTTTGGATATCAAACATATTTGTTGTTTACATGTACTCCTTTTGATTGGTTTTATTTTGCCCAGTGAGTGACATGATATCTATTGCCATTCCTTTAGTTATTATTAAAATTCAGACAGCTCATTTCTACTTGCTGCTCCTGAACTCATGTTTATCCCATGCTAACATAACGATGAGTTCTCATCGACACCAGGATCTGCACCAACACTTGTGCATCCTCCGTGTTGTATTACACCAAGGCACACTTGTGCTCAACCTCTCTCTCTTAACTACATAATAATTTATGTGTTGTGCTCCTGCAACAATTCATTTTGCGTCGCCCTCTCCCCTCTACTGCCTTCTCCTGCCATCCTCGCCCTTGACTTGATTCATTATGATGAGAAACTCGTCATCAAACTTTGTTATCCAAGTTCAATCACTGCAGCGAAAACTGAGCCGTCTTCGCCACGACATAATCGGCACTGCTGATGTGTCGGTAAAAATGCCATCGCTGATATCAGCCTAAGATATTTCTTTCAGGCCACTTTAGAAACAGCCATCACTGAATGGCTAGAGTTTAAGGAATATTTTGATAAGCTTGTACAACTCAAGCAAGGTCAAGGAGTTACCTTTCCAAAGGACCATTGGAACTCAATCTACGAAGAGCTTTTGAAGGAGATCTCAACCTCACTAGGTTATCTCGCACAGCTTCAGAAAGTAGATGAGACACCTCAGCAATCTGGTCAACACCATTTGACTCAACAAAATAACAGCCTCTGGACTGCTCATAGCGCTAAGAAAGCGTATCTGCTGAAAACAACTCAGCTTACACTACCACATGTGGCAAAATAACAATCCAATATCAATAACTACAGTGGCCCTCAAATCGCTACTCCTACCATCAGCTCGGAGTCTCATGTTTCAAGAGGCAGAATATATCCAATTGAAGAAATCAAAAATCACTAGTGTTTTTGAATCGCAAGATCGGTCTTCAAATCTGGACACTCAGCACGGAGCTTCAGTCCTCTCAACCAAGCTATCACTGCAGATGACTCATCAGAATCTCCATGGATATGCAAAGCATCGCTAAGTGAAAACCCGGCTGTAAACTGTTTTCCAATAGCTTCAAGTCAAGCAGATGCTTATCCTACTCAAAGCTCTGGACAAATCTTTCTCAGGCTCGGTCTTCAAAGCAGCATGAAGATGCACAAGCACTTCTTCAGACCACAATGACAAGCCCTAGTCAAACATCAAGGCATAAGGTTTCTCCCAAGCTACCTGTTTCCAAAGGATCTCAAAAGGACGTGGCTGAGAAATCAGATGGAAGCAACAATGAAGAGGTTAATTTTTTTATCCCATCGTCTGCAACGACATTGGCCGGACAACGTTTTTCTTCAGATAGTAACTATCCACCTCCTGTTGTCACTTCTAATGATTTCCTACAAACTGAAGACTTTTCAGGAAGTTATAGATCAACATTCAAGCAACCAGCTAAGATCCATAAATCAAAAGTCAACAAGGACTCACAACTGATAGCGGACTATTTCTCATTCCTTAAAACTGACTGATTAGAAGAAATAGAAGATGAACAACTGTTCTTGTTTTTATTGTATTAAAATAAATATTTCACTTTACAAAGTATGCAATGACCTTTGATCTGAGCCGATCTACTCATGTTGTTCAGGCCACTACACTAAAATAAAATTCTTTTCATTTGTTATATCAGTAAATTAAAATTAATGGTGGGCAGACCGGGCAAGCCGATGCCCATCATTAAACACTCATTACACCTCCATAAACAGAAATAAGCTATTCGTGAATTGATTTGAAACCCTGTTCATAAAGAAATTGAATCACTCCGCGTAAAACAACTTGAGAGGGAACGGAAATCGAGGTGGCGGGACGCGACGTGGAGGGCTCCATTTCAACTACCTGCCCTGACGTTGGTAACTGACCGACTGAGGTCACCCACCTCTCATTCTATACCCCCACCTCTCATTCTATTCCCCCACCTCTCGTCTTTCGAGCGGTGTTGCCGGATTTGGTAAAAACCACTCCTACCGCCCTACAGACCAAAACGGAACTTATTTTTTAGAGGACCCTCGTACATGGTTATATTTTTTTTATATAATTTTTTTTTTTCATTTTTAGTTTTTCTCTCTTTTACTCAAACCCTTGAGTGCTCTCTTGAATTCGAAAAATATACATATATCAATTAGAAACTTCGAATAAAATATATATATCATGCACAATAAAAATAAGAATAAAATCAAATCAACACACTACCAGGCATATAAATCGGCAATAAAAAAGATAATAAAATTTAACAAATCATTACATAACTAATTATAATAAACTAAATAATTAAATACACATATAAATAATTACACATAGAAATAAATAAATAACTTACATACATGCATGTCCCCTTACCAGTCTCGAATTCAGCCACCACCATAAATGTGGTGATGTATTATACTCAGGGAGTCCAGCACTATACTCTCTGCCAAGCTTGCTACGTCCTTTATCTCCACACCAAGATCCTCCATGAAACTCCTGGTTAACCTAGGTATGGTTCCGCGGGCTCCGAACCTAAGGCCTCTCACGTGGAACTCTCTCGCCGAAGCTCTCGCGGGGCCTCTCTTTGAGAAAAAGGATACACTTTTCATATATATATTTTTTTTTCTCGTCAACTTTAATCGCCTGATCGAGGTCCTTAGACTCGTACCCCACGGTGGGATCCAGAACGACATCCGACTTTCCGGACTTCGGGAATGACACTATGTCGGCATATCTCATGAATCCATCCGTATCCACACAATACACTTCCTCGGAGCAGGCGAAGTCTCTTTCCTTCAGGAGCCTCATCAATGCATATTTGACCCTGTGGTGACGGCGCGTTATCAGGATCGAGTTTTAGGGGCATTTCCCCAGCACGTGTGCTGGTGTTTCAGGCTCACCGTTACATTTGCGACAGAGGGACCCAACTTCTCTCACCTGTCCGCTGACACCTGGGACTCCGCGCAGAGGTGCATAATTGATGTTCAGTTTCAGGGCATCGGACCATTCAGACCCCGAAAGTATCTGCTTCGCGTACATGTATTTGTTAGCTTTCGGGGTGTCTTTAAAATGTCGTACTCCAATGCCCTGCCACCTGCAGTTGGCCCATTCCTCAAACGAGTTTTCTCGTAGCGACTGCCGTAGAGCTCTCCGCCGAGTAATCAAATGTAGATTGGAACTGGGCATCCGGTACATTGGACAGTCGCTGAGCAATGGACCAGTGTTGAAGAGGAGCTTCCCATTGGCAGCGGATCAAACCCAATCCTCGGTACCTCCTAGGAGCGTACAACATCGCCGTCCAGGTGTTAGCAGGAAGACCAATTATGGCCTTCACGCTCCTACGGATCATGGTGTCGATGATGGTGTCGCCTTTGTTAAAGGCGCAGTTTGGAGAGCGTAAGTGAGACCCAGGAACAGATATTGGTTGACAATGTTGAGCTTTTGTTCGGGCTACAACAAGCAAGAGGCAACCAGTTTATCAAGGTTTTTATGTAATTTGTCACCGAATCCTCTGCAAAGAGTAGCTCTCCCGAGAAGGAGCGTCCTAAATACTTAATGATTCCTCCTTGTTTAATTGTTTGGATGCCGTCTCCATTCTCGAGGGAGAGTACCGTTGCCTCCAGCTCTCCCTTATTTGAGACTATGCCCACACTCTTTTGAGGATTTATTGCCAAACCAATCTCCGCGAGGCTCCTCTGTATGCTGCCAATCACTCTTTCTGCCGCCCCTTTTTCCCGCGCCGACACAGCCTGATCATCTGCGAAACCTCTGAGGACACAAAATCTTGGTCTCTTTTCAGTTTGTAACCGAACTTTTTGGAGAAATCTTCGTCGCACAGGTCGTAAATAAAACAAATAAAGATAAAGAGAAAAAATCATTTAAAAAAAAAAAATGGTTTTCCATTAACAAATTGATTTAACATTTCGACAAGACGAAGAGGTATAATTGCAATTGGCTTTCTATGTTTTTAGAGAGCTTACGAATAATTAATTAAAAAAGAATAATATGAAAAAAACTTTTGCTTAATTAACTGATTACTTGATAAAATGTATCATCTATAAGTACATAAAAAGCATCATAACATAATATTATTATTAACAATTTTCCATTGTATGGCTTATGTTCTCAATATATTAGTGAGAAAAAAGAAACGTATCTAATGAGATTCCCTGTAATAATATTATTTATTTAATGCTATCCAAAAAAAAAAAAAAAAAAAAAAAAAAAAATGGTTAGGTGGGTATGAAATTATAATTTACATCGTTATTAATCATCGTAAGTTAATTGTAATTTTGTCAGTATTTTTAGATTTTTGCTGAGGATTTCGTATTATCACGTGAAATGAATGGACCTTTATAATGAGTAATTTAAGGCTTTAATGAACACTGAACGATACTATTTCAATAAGTGTTTTGAAATGTAAATGACATCATATGAGTAATAATTAAACATTGATTAACAATAACAACAAAATATATCTTGATAAATAAATTTCACGACATTCTTCCCCTCTTCATTTTGGAACACAATCTTAGA
Source organism: Aelia acuminata (assembly GCA_911387785.2). Taxonomy (NCBI): domain Eukaryota; kingdom Metazoa; phylum Arthropoda; class Insecta; order Hemiptera; family Pentatomidae; genus Aelia; species Aelia acuminata. The sequence continues at coordinate 8,316,072 of OU426982.1, forward strand.
AGTATGCCGGTGGACGTCTGATTCGAGAAGATCTGCGAAGCGTTTGAGTCCAGTCTTGATCATCATGGCTAATCGGTGGCGGTTGATCCCCTGATTCAGCTGCCTCAGCGGTAATCGGAGACTCAAGCTGGTGGGAGTTATTCAATTCGTTACCAGCACTAGATTCAGTGGCGTAGTCAAAGTCTTGTCTAGTTCTGGCTTCAGTGTCTCGGATAGGTGCCTCCTCTTTTCTCTGCTGCAATGTATTGTCGCCCGTTGGTGCCAGGTGGCGGAGGTTCACTGTTGTCTCTCTTCCATCTTGGAGCCGGACCACCGCGTAGTACGGATTGGTTTCGATTAATTCTACTTCCTCGACAAGTGGCTCATATTTACTCTGTCGGAGAAGTTTCTTCATGAGGACCTTCCCTGGAGACATGAGCTACGACGGAAGTGAAACTCCTGATGAAGATCTTCTCTTGTGCTGAAACATACGCTCGTGTGGAGTGGCGTTGGTCGAGGTACAGAGAAGTGAGCGGATGGAGCTCAGCGCTTCAGGTAACACCCTCTCCCACTGACTGGTCTTAAGTCCCTGGGACTTAAGTGCCAAGGAAATGGTCTTCCATATGACACCGTTGTATCTTTCTACTTGACCGTTCCCACATGGGTTGTATGGGGTCGTGTGACTTGTCGCGATGCCTTTAGCGAGTAGATAATTTTTAAATTCTTCGGACATAAAAGATGACCCGCGATCCGAATGAATAAAAGAAGGATAACCGAATATAGAAAAAATTTGGCCGAGCGCTTGCTTTACTGTGTTAGCTGATAGGCTGGAACAAGGTATAGCGAAAGGGTATCTGGAGTATTCATCTACAACTGTCAGGAGATATTTGTTCCTTGTTTCCGACGGCATTGGGCCCTTAAAATCCAGACTTAAACGTTCAAACGGAGCCGTCGCTTTGATGAGGACGCCTTGTCTATCTCGGTAAAAACGGGGTTTAATTTCAGAACATATTTGACATGACTTTGTGATTTTTCTTACGTCTTCAACGGAGTATGGCAAATTTTGTGATCTTACATAGTGAGTCATTCGAGTAATTCCAGGATGACATAGCTTCTCATGCAAAGATATTAAATTCTCTAAGGTATGTGTTGAACTGCATATTCTTGAAAGTGCGTCAGCTGCTTTATTTTCTTTTCCTGGACGGTATGTAATCTCATAATTATAAGATGCGAGTTCTAGTCGCCATCTTGTGATCTTCTCATTCTTGATTTTCCCGATATGCTTGGTGTCAAAAACAAAAGCAACTGATTTTTGGTCCGTGATTAACTTGAATCGACGTCCTATGAGGAAGTGTCGCCATTTTCTAAGGGCTTCGACAATCGCGTAGGCTTCTTTTTCAACTGATGAGTGATGCTGTTCACTTTTTGATAATGTTCTTGAAAAGAATGCTATTGGTCTATCGTTTTGCGTTAGGATAGCAGCGATTGCGAAATCTGAAGCGTCTGTCTCTACCCAGAACGGTATTTCTTCTGCAATACTGACTACCGATGATTTTAGAATAAGGTATTTGAGATTTTCAAAGTCTTCGACTAGATCCTCACTCAAAGGAAATGTTTTAGTATTGTTTAATCGATAGATTTTTTCAGAGAATCTTGGCACCCATTTGGAATAATAAGAGAAAAGTCCTAATGCTCTTTTTAGAGATTTTGAATTCTGTGGAACAGGGAGGTCTATTAGTGGTCTCAGTCGATCTGGATCAGGTCTCAAGGTGTTATCCTGAATACAGTAACCTAGGAGTTTGATTGATGTCAAGCCAAAGTTCGATTTTTCTTTATTTATTGTTAATTTATATTTCTCACAGACTTCTAAAAATCTATTCAACTTTTTGTCGTGATCTTTTTTGTCTTTTCCGCAGATCGTTATGTCGTCTAAGTACACCTCAATGCCTTCTAGATTTTCCTGTTGGATGATGTTGTCTATGGCCCGCTGAAAGGCTGGTACACCATTGGTCACACCCATAGGGATTCTTGTAAGTTGCCATAGTTGCCCACCTGCTTCGAAAGCTGTATATGGCTTGTCTTCTTCTTGAATGGGTATTTGATAGTAGGCACTCTTGAGGTCTATAGTGCTGAATACATTGTTAGCAGCTACTCTAGCGACCAGTTTCTTAATGGAAGGAATCGGGTAGGCGTCTAATAAAGTGTATTTATTAATAGTTTGAGAATAATCTATAACTAAGCGTTTTCTGTGTTTCCCATTAACTACCAAAATTTGAGCCCTCCATGGAGATTGACTAGGTTCAATAATTCCGTCTGCTCTCATTTTTTCTATTTCAGAAAGAATAAACTTTTCGTCCTCTACAGAATGGCGCCTAGATTTTATAGCTATGGGCTTGCAATTTGGGGCTAGATACTGAAATAAAGAGACAGGTCTTACTTTAGCACATGCAAGACTACATATATGAAGTGTAGGTTTTCTTCCACCAAAGTTGATTGATAAGTTTGAATGTTGTTTTAATATGTCATGTCCTAGTATAACATCGGCACATGAATTTTCTAATACGCTTAACTTAATATTTCGGTAGTAGTTGTCTGAGATTTTAATTTTAACCTTGCAATAAGCTCTGATTGGAGTTGTTAAAGACGACGAAGCCATAGATACTTCACTATTTGTAGGGTATAGAAACAATTTATTTTTGGCAACAAATCTGTCACTCACAAAGCTTTCTGAACTTCCGGTATCAATGAGACCTTCAGCGTCGAAACCATTTACTTTAATTTTTATAATACTCTTTCCTAAACAGTCGGGTGATGCAGCTAATACTTTCGAAGTGTCATTTCTAATGTCTTCGTTATGGGATTTAGTTCTTATAGAAGCTATAGTTGCCACATTAGGGCGGAATTTAGTTTTAGAGGACTTGCAGACCCTAGCATAGTGACCCTGCTTGCCACAAGACTTACATTCAGCCTCCCGTGCAGGACAGCATAGTCGGGGATGTCGGTTGTAACCGCAGAAGTAACACTTGGAGTTGGCCGCGGCGACGGTCGGACGGTCTTCCTGGTCAGAGGAATTACTAGGGACAGTAATTTCAGGTCTAGGAGAGAGAGGTTTAGAGGTTGAGGCTAGTGTCAGCTGACAAGATGGAGAAGAATACGACTCCGAATAAAGAAAAGATGTCTCCAACGCACGAGCTTTTGAAGAAGCTTCTTCTAAATCTAAAGTTGTATTTTCCAGTAGTCTTTGACGTATCACGTTGGAAGATAAGCCGCTAATAAACGCATCACGTACGTATTCATCTCTGTTATCTTGAGCTGAGACGGCCTTAAAATTACAGTCTTTGCTTAGTGTTAGTAAGGATTGTAGGAACTGATCTACTGTTTCCCCCGACTGCTGTCGACGGGTTGCTAGTAGATGTCTAGAGAATATTTCGTTTTTAGGTTTGTTATATTCTGAATCTAATTTGTTTAAAGCATCGTCATAAGTTCCACAATCACTTATTAGTTCGAATACATTATAACTAACATAAGAAAATAGCAAAGTTAACTTATCTTCCTTGCTTGCTTTTACTCCCTTTAGGAAGCCCTCGAATGTCTTTTTCCAGTGAAGCCATCGTGGAGTTGCCGTGCTCAAGGTATGTTCAACATCGAATTTTTCAGGTTTAAAGTACTTTTCCATTCCTTTCCCTTTGAATTAAGTGTTCATTAAATTGAAATGAATGGACCTTTATAATGAGTAATTTAAGGCTTTAATGAACACTGAACGATACTATTTCAATAAGTGTTTTGAAATGTAAATGACATCATATGAGTAATAATTAAACATTGATTAACAATAACAACAAAATATATCTTGATAAATAAATTTCACGACATCACGGATTTCCCATTATACTTTTATTTTGTGGGGACGGTAAGAAATAGGATGATCAGGCTTCTGTCTTTCCATTTAGTCAATCCTCAACTTTTGACCGCTCATCTGTCATAAAGACATTATTAATTTATTTGTACATGTCTCTCTTTTGAATCCCTTATTCCATTTAATATGTGATGAAAGTCCTCTGACACATCCTTGTGAAGTTTTTTAAATACTCGCAGGTTTCAACCCCAATCCTTTTAAAAGTAACGCATTACTTCTGTCTTAACTGTAAAACTTTCTTCGCCACTACTGCTTTCTCCTTCTCTCGTTTACTGAATTAAAAAAATATAGCTAATTTATTATAGGTCTAATAACTGGCGCAGACTAATTTTTATAACAGCTTGTATATGTTATTTTATTTAATAACAGCTTCGTCGGAATTAATGCACACAAGAGTCTCGTGAAGGACAGAGAAAGCAAACAGCTCCGCGTAAGTATTAGGTTCCATGAAGCTGTTCCAGCAATTTCGAACCTTTGTTTTAACACCTCGCTGGCGGACAGTGTCGAACCTCTTTGGCGCCAAGATGTTTGAAGTAATAAATTCTTTCTGCTGTTACAAGTAGTTGACTCAAATTATCTGTTGAAACTTTGCATTTGATTTACCAAATATATTTCCTTGTGACGTATCTCGTTACATTTCGTCGAGTTTTGTGTTTTTATAAAATTTTATTATTAGATTTTGCAGGTAAGCCATTATTAATTTTACCTCTAATGGTGTGAGTAGTTCTATATTTTCGTTATGATTTTGTTAACCATTGCAATTGAAATAGAAAATTAAATAATTTGACTTTAAGTCCTATGCAACTCTTTAAGTTTCTTCATTCTGCATTTCTAATAAATTAATTTGATGTATATATTTTCTAGAAAACATTTGTGAATATGCAATATTTAAATTTAAAATGACAGGAATTATTATTCCAAGCTTATAAATTGATTTTTCGTTGGTATTTAGCAATTTATTTGTGTCGACAACTAACTAATGTCTTTTCTCATTAATCTCACTCACACCATTGAAAGTCCACTATCTAATGTTTTGCATTTAATTTTTTTTAGGTACAGCATCTTTTGTGGTCCTTCTGTGTTTAATAAGTTTAATTAATCAAATGATTGAAGAAGAGAAGTATTCATGTAATTTTTTTTTTTTTTTTTACCTATTTTAACATCACATCATTTTTGTTTTCTTCAGTTTTTCTTTATGATTTCCGTATATATTTTAAACAATTAATTGTTTTTAACTCTGACAGAAAAGTTAATAAAGAGAAATATATTAGTTTTCCTGATTGTGTAAACACTTGTACCAGCTTTCAAGGCTACTGTGTTTCGCCTGCGTTTCAATGTACGCCCGATCATAGTTATTGCTAGTTATTGTTCTTGTGTTGAAAACGTAAACTCATTACCTTGTCACATATACAGTGTAATATGTTTAATACAAAAACACGTAAGACAAAATATCGGTTAATATGAAATAATAAAAGGTTCCGTCAAGCAATTTTGTTCCTTTTTTTAAACTAGTATATTACATAATACATTTTCTTTTTTTATCCTGTAAATGGAACATAACTTTTTTGTGTATGTTTTGAAGTACACCAGTCTCACAGAGATTCTCGTTTTTATTGATTCAGCTATTTAGTCATTTGTTTACTTTGTTAGAAATTATATAAACTTGCTGGACCCATGCAAAGCATTTCGCACGATGATTTATATCAGATTTTACTTCTAGGTTTAACATAACTATGAAATGAACTTTTTTTTTTGCCTGTTCATCCCCCCCCCTCAAACACCCGGGCCTTTTTTACTTTCACTTACCCATATATGAAATATATAGTAAGTGGAAGTATTGCGATCGTGAAAAATTTCGACTTCCGGTTTTCAACGGAAATACACGTTTTGGGACCCCCTGAGTCGAAATAACCAAGTCCCGCGAAATGGTCTGTGTGTGTGTGTGTCTGTGTGTGTGTGTGTGTGTGTGAACAGACTAGCTCAAAAACTATAAACCGTGGGAACCTGAAATTGGGTATTTAGTGTAGGTATATGCCCGCGATGTGACAGCAAAAATTTCAACAAAATTGCTCAAAGGGAGGGGGTACTTTATTTAATAACTTTTTACGTTTTTTTCGATTTTCTCAAAAACGGCTCTAACGATTTTGATTAAACTGAGTATTTGACCTATTTTTTATGCCCAAGATATGACTGTAAAAATTTCATCAAAATTGATTAACCGGAGGGGGGACTTTACTTAATAAATTTTGTATCATTTTCACGTGGTTTTTTTATTTACTCAAAAACGGCTTTAACGATTTTGATAAAACTGGGTATATGATGTATGTATATGCCCGAGATACGACTAAAAATTTCATCAAAATTGATCAACCGGAGGGGGGACTTTACTTAATAAATTTTGTACCAATTTCACGTGTACATATTTTTTATTTACTCAAAAACGGCTTTAATGATTTTGAAAAAACTGGGTATTTGATGTATGTATATACCAAATATGTAAAAGCCAACATTTCATCAAAATTGGTCCAACTGAGGGGGCACTTTATTTCATGAATTTTTCCAATTTTCCAACTTTTTTTCGATTATCTCAAAAACGGCTTTAACGATTTTTATCAAATTCGTCATGTTTAATGAAAATTAGGTTTTCTTTAATATCAGGTAAGCTTTATCATTATTAAAATATTCTGAGGGTTTTTTTTTTTTGTGGGGGGGGGGGCCTTTTTTGTTTGTTTGTTTCTTTCTTATAAAGTACCTTTGTTTTTGTTTACATGGAGAAATTAACTGTCTCTTGTTAAGCCTAAAAATAAGAAATGGCTAAATATGAGATATGATAAAAATAAAGAAAACATAAAGAGGAGAAAAATATTCAGTCAACTCATAAAACTCGTTGAGCCCACGCATGCGGAGTACGCCTTTAATGACAGACCATTGTTCATAATTAAAGCCGTTCTGTTCATTTGAGAAGTGGCAATTAACAAAACGCATTAATTTCTAATCTAAGTAAGTTGGTAAGTGAAAGTTGTGTGTTGCGAGCACGCACCAGATTTTTTTTTACAGCAGTGTTTAATAGTCAGTTCATTTTCTGACATTTTTCTCTATAAAACAGTTTCCTGTAAGCTTCCTGGAATAAATGAAATCACTAAGAATATTGCATGGTCCTGGAAATCAATCTTTCTACATTCTGATTTTAACTACCCTACTTATTTTGTTTTTTGAAAAACAGTTCTTAAGATTTTTTTGCGGTTATCTTTCTGACAATGGAGAGGAAGGTAGTCTTTTAAGTGGTAAGAACGACATCAAATAGGTTTCTATCCATGGAGAGGCAACAAAACAATAAGTAGCCTCGTGAAGCTGAGGAGCCTAACCCACCAAAACGAAAGTTTTAGAGGTGTAAAACGCCTGGCCCAAAAACGTGGAACGTATATGTGTCATAAAGCCCGCGTAGAAACCATTGAAATTTATTTTTCTTATTTCGATACTTTAATTTTCTAAAATTCCCGTTATAAAAAAGATAAGTTGATAAACCAAAGTTCTAATGAATCACCATGTTACTATGAATCACCATAAATAGATTTTATTTATTTTATAAATATTTTGGATTACAGTCATGGGCGGATCCAGCCGATTGTAAAGGGGGGGGCATCCTAATGGGGGGAGGCTGCAGCCCCACAGCCCTTCATTTGGATCTGCCGATCAGCTTTTTCACCTTCCCACAACTGAAATTCTACCTGTTCTGCACATTTTTGTTCTTTAACTTGCTTCCTTACTTTAAGGAAAATCAAATTCTATCTTTAAATCCGCCAATGACTAAAGTATACTCCTGCTTATCCCTCCTCGTCGGAACGGATACATTGCCGTTTAAGTGAATGAGCCGGTCAATCCGGAAAAGTGTATAAAAAACCAGCAAAATATATTATTATAACTTCTATATTTCGATAAAACCCAAATGCAACCCACAACCTATTTTACAAAGGCTATATAGTTATTAATTAAAGAAACCTTTTTTGGGCCAATTTTATTTAACAATTTAAGAAAATTTACACTATCAATCTATTCAGTTTTCACAAATCTTTTGTTTTTTTTTCGTTTATACGCACCTTAATGTCAACTGACGAAATTTCTTATCAAAATATAGAAAGCTATTTCTTTTTTTATGAAATGAATGGAGGATACGGATTTTGTTTCAAGATCAATTTTACTTCGAAGAGATTTGTTTTACTGGAGTCGGTAAAAAATAAAAACATCTGGTGCGTGCGCTGAACAAACAACTTTCACTTACCAACTTACTTAGAACAGAAATTAATGCCACTTCTCAAAGTTACACATTTTTCCACATTCATTTCTTATTTTTGTTTTCATTTGCTCTATAGAAAACACTGATTTATTTTATTAATAAATAAAAGTTTATACTTGTGATAATTCGGCAATGCAAGCATGATACTCCAAGTCGTCTGATTTTATAATTCTCAATGTACTTGATGAAAATTTCATTTAGTTACCATGAAACAAATAATTTCCATGGAATGAACAGAATGGCTTTGATTATGAACAATGATCTGTCATTAAAGGCGTACTTCGCATGCATGGGCTCAACGTGTTTTATGAGTTGACTGAATATTTTTCTTTTTTTCTCCTCTAAAATGTTGGCTATCACATCTTTGGCATTTATATACCTCAAATACCAAGTTTGATTAAAATCGTAGAAGCCGTTTTCGAGTAAATAAAAAAAACACGTGAAAATGAGACAAAATTTATTAAGTAAAGTCCCCCTCCTTTTGACCAATTTTGATGAAATGTTGGCTATCACATCTTTGGCATTTATATACCTCAAATACCCAGTTTGATTAAAATCGTTGAAGCCGTTTTTGAGTAAATAAAAAAAAAAACGTGAAAATGAGACAAAATTTATTAAGTAAAGTCCCCCCCTCCTTTTGACCAATTTTGATGAAATGTTGGCTATCACATCTCTGGCATATATATATATACATCAAATACCCAGTTTGATTAAAATCGTTGAAGCCGTTTTTGAGTAAATAAAAAAAACACGTGAAAATGAGACAAAATTTATTAAGTAAAGTCCCCCCTCCTTTTGACCAATTTTGATGAAATGTTGGCTATCACATCTCTGGCATATATATATACATCAAATACATAGTTTGATTAAAATCGTTGAAGCCGTTTTTGAGTAAATAAAAAAACAGGTGAAAATGATACAAAATTTATTAAGTTAACTCCCCCCTCCGGTTGATCAATTTTGATGAAATTTTTAGTCATATCTCGGGCATATCAATACATCAAATACTCAGTTTAATCAGAATTTTTGGAGCCGTTTTTGAGAAAATCGAAAAAAATGTAAAAAGTTACTAAATAAAGTACCCCCTCCCTCTGGGCAATTTTGATGAAATTTTTGCTGTCACATCGCGGGAATATATATATAATAAATACCTAATTTCAGGTTCGCACGGTTTATAGTTTTTGAGCTTGTCTGTTCACAAACACACGCACACGCACGCGGACGCGCACGCACACACACACACACACACACACACACACACAGAGTCAATTTCGCGGGACTGTGTTATTTGGACTCAGGGGACCCCAAAACGTGTATTTCCGTTGAAATCCGGAAGTGGAAATTTTTCACGATCGCAATACTTCCCCTTACTATATATTTCATATGTAGGTAAGTGAAAGTATAAAACAAAAGACTTTTTGCCTACATTTTAATTTATTTAAGATCTATCGAACCGCAACATGATACAAATTTTAACAAAATTTTTGATTGAGAATATGACAAAATTATAAATGTTTTTAAGGATTTTAAAAAGAATTTTTATCTTTTACAGCGTCCATCGGTTTATCCGAAGAGTCGGTTAAACGGGAACCGGTAAAGTGGGAGTATAGTGTAATTGCTAAATGTGAGAGTGCAATTTTCCAACGCTACAATTAAGTCTAAATCAGATGAAACAACATTTTTAGAACCTAAACACGACAGGACCTAGCATTTGCTGTAACGTAATACAATAAATAGTTGACCACGTGCGGCGGAGGGGCCTAACCCAGGCGTTATCTCAGAAATGATAGGTTTTATGGCTTTAAAACGCAAACTCCAGTTTAGTTCTTAAGAACTAAACTGGGTCTTAATGCTCGTATCGCAATCTATAAAACCCAATTTTATTCGTTTCGATCCGTTGAGTCAGTACTTTTAGGTCGATATTTTATTTTGGACCACAAAATGAACACTGAGAATGCAATTCGCAAAAGCTCCGTGAAATTCTGAATCCAATGATACCACTTTCGTGGCACTTGAGCACATTAGGAACTTATAATTCATGAAAAACCGATTTTTACGCTTTGTGAAATAATATATGTGGGATAACGTTTGTAATGAACATTTCTTTGAAAGCTAAACCCCTCTTACCTGCTCCAAATGGAGCGGTACATGGCACTACTGGATAGGGCCTGCTGTTTGTGCTCTACCCGTAACAGTGACCCGGTCTGTGTTCTTAAGTCAGCGTATGCTAACTGTTGCAATAGTAAATTGTTTCTAAAATACTTACATTTATTAAAGACATGTTATCTATAACATTTTTATATATCTGCAGGTGGGCTGGTTCACGTTAAAGAACAATCTGAGATGGAAGTTGTAGATGAAGGTGAGAGAATGTATTTTATCGGCTATTCTATTTTGTTTGTTTTTATTTAAGCCTATTTGTTAATGAAAGCCTTCCTGCTACCTCAATCAGTATGAAGAAGTATTGATATTTTATTTTGCAATTTTTGTTTCTTTACTTTATTATTTTATTTTATATTTGTATTTATTGTTAAATATCATTCATCACTTTAGCTTAGAATTACATTTGAAATTAATGCTATAACAGAAATTTTTTGCTTGAAATGTAACAATGATTTGATTTTGCTTCAGCTCACACAATTGATATTAAAGAAGAGGAGATGGAGCATATTTATTATGGTGAGAAAAACGTGCGATAAATATTAAACCTGTTCTAATTGTTATTATTATACATTATTTATATATCTGTAGGTGGACTGGTTCACGTAAAAGAAGAAAGTGAGATGCAAGACAATGGTGAGAACATTTATTTATATGCCATTAAATTTTTTTTGTTTTTATTTGATCCTATTTTTTCATTTGTTGCTTTATATTCATTAATAATTTTCAACCATTCGGAATAAATTAGTGCATTTTTTCCATAGCTAGGTCAAAACAATACCTGCGTGGATTTGCTAAAACATTGTTTAGGCCCTATACTGAAATATTTCAGGTTTTTTTCTTTTTTATTATGATCTGAAATGAGGATAAAAAGCTGCATACATATAGCTATATTTATTAGAATAATTTGGTTAATTTCGGAGTGGCATAAAGCTGGAAGGCAAGAAGCTATCTTTTAGCGATCTAAATCGGAAAGACAAAAAATAAGGGGGTGGTAGGGGGGGGGGGAATTATTACAATTCAAATGTAATAATTCAAACTGCTTTACTGAAAATTTCTTATTATTATTACTTGCAAATAAAATTGATGATTTTGTTTGATTTTGATTTTGTTTCAGTACCCACAATCGTTAAAAAGGAAGAGGAGAGGGAGCAGATTTATACAGGTGATAAAAATATAAAATTGATATGAAACCTGATCAAATTGTTTGAACTTTAACCTTTCTCACAAATTGTTCCTTTTATGGACGATATCATTTACTATTTTAATATATTATACAGCTATATAACAGCTTGGGAATAAACTGACTCAGTGTCATGGCAGTGTTCTATTATGCTCGAGTTCTCATGTTCGAATCTGGGCTATGGCAAGATATTTCTCAATTATGTTGTCAATTGTCGCTAAAAGTGGGGGGGAGAGGCATTGTGGGCATAAAGAGCCTGTATCAGGAGGCAGACGTTTGTATTCGGGTGTGATTTTGATCATTCGTCATTGTGAGGAAAATGTAAATTTGTCATTTATTTCATGTTCACAAACCCTAAATGGAGATTCTTCCACCCCTCGATAAAAATATTAGACGACTATTAATTATCTTTCAATTATTCAGAAACTATTTGTTAATGGCATCTTGTTTGATTGTAGTTATAGATCTTAGAGTTAAGCTAAGTTCTTTCTGGGTTGTTAAGTAACTTTTGATTCAGTTTACATTTTTAACCGACTTCGAACGAAAGAGGAGGTTACTCAATTCGATACGTATGTGCCTTTTTTTTTTTTTTTTTTTTCTATGTATGTCCACCGATTACTCCGAGATGGATGGACCAAGTGGAACGAAACCTTTTGCATCTTGTAGAGTATTTTCCCAAGTTGGTCCCATTAAAACCTTTTTTGGGCTCTTAATTTATTTAAAAAATTATCGGGAAAAAACATGAAAATAAATCTTTAATTATCAATAAAAATTTTACTTAATGGAAAAACATATGGCATATATAACATAAGGTATGCTCCAACAAGCTATTAAACTCATTGGTAACTAAACAATTTCACTATTGTTTTAATGCTGGATGAACCATGTGGGAAAACTACCCAATCAAATCTAGAATCAAAAAAAGTGGGGGGAGAACATGAGCAGTCTACTAGTTATGGACGTGTTTTAAGTGCTTGTTGGAACCAACTTATGCATAACCTTAACTGATTTTTCAACAATAGATTTCAATAAAGATATTTAATATCCGCAAAATATAATATCGCTGTCGTTTTCTGTAGCGTTATTAGTAGATATATTAGATTGATATAGGTATATATTCACCGAAAACAGTAAACCTTCTTAATTTAGATCTAGTCGACGGTTGGACACCATAAAAATAAGACCACGAAGTTCGTGGAATTCCAAGGAAGACCGAGTATTGATAACCGTTTTAAAGCAGAATTTAAGACTTCTTCAAGTTCCCCAAGGTTCGTTTAAATTTAAAATCGTAGCCATTATTGCTTTAAATTAGATTTTGATTTCCGACTTTCACTGGCTATACACGTTGAAAAGGAATACAATAATTCCTGGAAAAGCTTATTTTCAGTTGATTTGGGGGCCTTAACACTCAGGCACCTCTGTCTTCTTCCGGAATCACTCGGTCTTATTAATATACAATGTAATAATGAAATCTTGTGCCGATTCTTCATGGAGCGACACTTCTGTTATGTTTTTCGGATTACTACTATAGGTTTCTAATTTTGTTTCTGCAACTAGAATAAATTAGAAAGGCTTTAAGTGCCAAATCATTTATTTTGAGAAGACGAAAATCTGCTATCTAAGCTCAAATGTAGCTCGAAAAAATATTAGGGGTACGTCCAGTTATGAAATAATTTACGTTCTGCTAAATAATTTCAATATTATTTTGTTCCATCACAAATTTCATCTATGATGGCTAATTGTCTAATTTATTTTTACGTTGCTAGCTAGTGGCACACAGGCTTTGCTATTGTCTAGATAGGAGAGTCTATATATAAAAGTCTTTAAGATAGGCACTTATTAAGAATTATTTCCATCATTCATTTTCCAGTTGATTTTTCGATTTTTTACACTTTTCCACAAATTGTGAGTTGTAATTGTTTGCTGTGTATTAACTGAAATGTAGTAGAAAAGAGCGTTATCAAAGAGCCAGAATGTCTTAAGACAATTTCCATTGATTTTGAGGTTTGGATCGATCTTTATTAAATCAAAAGAAATTTAAATACCTGTTCGATTTTCTTAGGTTGCTGAAATTTTCAAAAGCCAAACCGTCATAAGTTCAGTGTTTGCGGTTCGTGAGAGCCTAAAAGTGTTTTTAAGAGCCTAAGTCCAATAATAAATGAATGAATTTTATTGAAATAGACAGTGAAAATGAGCTTTCATATGTTTAGAGGTTTTTCGCGTTCGAGGTAGTCATCTCTCAGGTACCAAAATAATATTAGTGGTCGAATCTTTTATCTTCTAATAAAATAGTTTATCAAAAATATTGTGTATTGTATTTCCCAATTAATGAAAATTTTCCAATGACACTTTCCCCATACAGACATTACATTATTTAACAAAGAAATAAAAATTTCAATGTTTGCTGATGTTCATCCATCAATAAAAACTGCAAAATAAAAGTTGATATCTCCCAGAAACAATCTCTTTGTATGAAAGTCCCCGCATCAAAAATTTGGCAGCCATGAAAATGCTTAATATCATAAATGCTAACCCACTTGAATTAAAGAAATTCATTTTCTGAATAATTTTTTATTGCGAAGGATATTATTCTAGGTACTTGGGTATTAAATTTAGTCAAAAATTCGTCTAAAGGAATTAGGAACATAATTGACTCAACATTGATCTTATTAAAAAAAAAATCCAATTATAATCATAGAAGGTAGGGTGTAGAAGTTGTATTATACAGGCACCGCTTTTCAACTTTTCGGTGTGTACTCATAAAATTGAAAAGGTGGTAGAGCATAAAAAAAATTTCAAAATTTGTTTTACCCAACTTACGGTTTTCTACATTTTTATCTTCTCCAACTAAAAAGTATAAAATAAAAAACATTTTATAGAAAAAATTAAACCGACTTCGAAACCTAGGAACCAGTAAAAATAAATGCACTGAAAAGTATGAAATAATTACCTTCTGATTTTTATGAATACATAGCAAAATTGAAAATGGTATAAAAAGCGGAGAAATGCAATAAGACGAATAATTTCATTTTATTTGCACAAACACACTAATTGTTATTAAAAATTGTGAAATTAAAATGTTAAATACTATGTTCAATATAACACAATCTTTTCGGAGGCGGCGCAAAATTTAAAATGTTTAACATTAGACATTATGAAAATCGTAAAATGCATCTTCCTATCTATTGATTTTAATGCCTACTAATGGAATTGTATCGGTAACATATCATTTATATTTATGTTTACGCCTCCTCCGAAAAGATTGTGTTATATTGAACATAGTATTTAACATTTTAATTTCACAATTTTTAATAACAATTAGTGTGTTTGTGCAAATAAAATAAAATTATTCGTCTTATTGCATTTCTCCGCTTCTTATACCATTTTCAATTTTACTTTGTATTCATAAAAATCAGAAGGTAATTATTTCATACTTTTCAGTGCATTTATTTTTACTGGTTCCTAGGTTTCGAAGTCGGTTTAATTTTTTTTATAAAATGTTTTTTATTTTTATTTAAAAAAGTCATAATACAATACTTCGATTTGTTACAAATGCGTCATCTAAAACCTTCTTATATATCTGCAGGTGGGCTGGTTCACGTTAAAGAAGAAAGAGAGATGCTAGATGGTGAGAACATTTATTTATATGCCATTTCATTTTGTTTTTATGTGTAAGCCTATTTGTTCATGAAAGCCTTCATGATATATCCATTAGCTTAGAGAAATATTAAAGTTTTATTTTTATTTCAAACAGCATTTTTCAAATCATAGCATTTTTTAGAATAAAATTATGAAATTAATGCAGTGATTATTGCTAGAAATTTAACCATCATTTGATTTTGCTTCAGTTCCCAGAATCAACATCAAAGAAGAAGAGAGGGAGCAGATTTATTTTGGTGAGGAAATATTGAATTGATATTAAACCTGTTCGCATTATTGTTATTATTTGTTTCATACATAAGAAGGTGTATTACACTTTTATTTATTTATTGGGTGTCTAGTACGGGGTCATTGTAAAAATCATACAAGAATTTTTCCTTCAGGAATTATAAAATAATTTTTTATTTCAAATCTTTAACATCTTTAATCCTTAATCTTTTCTAATCGGATGAATAAAAATTACAGCCAATGTTTGACTCTGTTTTGGAATCTCTTTTAAGATATTAGCTTCTTAATAATACCAGAACAGATTAGAAAAGGGTGAACATGTTAAAAAAATTTCCACAGTACAAAAATTTCGGCGAACAAACTACGGGATATTTTGAAGAAGAAAAAAGACATTTTCGACTTGGTATCGTCATCGGCCCCTAATATATAAAAACATACATTTACTTTTTTTGTTATTTTTTTACATTATAATTTAATGTATATAAAACGTTCGTTTGTTAATAAAAGTGATTATACCTTACAAGTGATTTTTTAACCTTTTTACTTTCACTTACCTATATATGAAATATATAGTAAGTGGAAGTATTGCGATCGTGAAAAATTTCGACTTCTGGTTCTCAACGGAAATACACGTTTTGGGGTCTCCTGAGTCCCATTAACCAAGTCCCGCGAAATGGTCTGTGTGTGTGTGTGTGTGTGTGTGTGTGTGTGTGTGTGTGTGTGTGAGTGTGCGTGTGTGTGTGTGTGTGTGCGTGTGTGTGTGTGAGTGCGTGCGTGCGTGAACAGACTAGCTCAAAAACTATAGGCCGTACAAAACTGAAATTGGGTATTTAGTGTATGTATATTCCCGCGATGTGACAGTAAAAATTTCATCATAATTGCTCAAAGGGAGGGGGTACTTCATTTAATAACTTAAGTTTTTTAAGTTTTTTTCGATTTTCTCAAAAACGGCTCTAACGATTTTGATTAAACTAAGTATTTGATCTATTTATATGCCCGAGATAAGACTGTAAAAATTTCATCAAAATTGATCAACCGGAGGGGGGACTTTACTTAATAAATTTTGTATCATTTTCACGTGTTTTTTTTTATTTACTCAAAAACGGTTTTGACGATTTTGATCAAACTGGGTATTTGATGTATGTATATGCCCGAGATATGACTCTTAAAATTTCATTAAAATTGATTAACCGGATGGGGGACTTTACTTAATAAATTTTGTATCATTTTCACGTGTTTTTTTTATTTACATAAAAACTGTTTTAACGATTTTGATCAAACTGGGTATTTGATGTATGTATATGCCAAAGATGCGATAGCCAACATTACATTAAAATTGATTAACCTGAGGGGGGACTTTACTTAATAAATTTTGTATCATTTTCACGTGTTTTTTTTATTTACTCAAAAAAGGCTTTAACGATTTTGATCAAACTGGGTATTTGATGTATATGCCAAAGATGTGATAGCCTACATTTCATCAAAATTGGTCAAATGGAGCGGGTTCATTATTTCATAATTTTTTTTCCAATTTTTACCTTATTTTCGATGATCTCAAAAACGGCTTTAACGATTTTTACCAAATTCGTCATGTTAAATGAAAATTAGGTGTTCTTTTATATCAGGTAAGCTTTATCATTAATTAAATGTTCTGAGGGGGCTTTTTTTGGGGGGGGGTCTTTTTTGTTTGTTTGTTTCCTATAAAGTACCTTTGTTTTTGTTAATATGGAGAAATTAACTGTCTCTCGTTACGCCTAAAAATAAGAAATGGCTAAATATGAGATATGATAAAAATAAAGAAAACATGAAGAGGAGAAAAAAAATAAAAATATTTAGGCAACTCGTTTATCCCACGCATGCGGAGTACGCCATTAATGACAGACCATTGTTCATAATTCATTCTTAAAAATCTGTTCATTTAAGAAGTGGCAATTAACAAAACGCATTAATTTCTAATCTAAGTAAGTTGGTAAGTGAAAGTTGTGTGTTGCGCGCACGCACCAGATTTTTTTCTATCATATTAAGTCAATAAAATGTTTTAATTCGATTATCCGGGGTTTTCGATTATCCCTGGACCTCCATACCCATCATTACCCCGGATATTGGAGGTTCTACTGTATTTGATAATATTTAAATGCCGTTCCTCAACTTCACACAGTTTTCCATATTAATATGCTTACATTTGTATATCTCCATAAATTATAGAGTATTTGTATTGGAAAACTTGAAATTTCTCAGTGCTTTTTGAGTCATTATTGCTTATTCTTGTTTTTTAAGGGACCTAATTTCATTAGCAGTCCAGTTTTTTCCTACTGCCTGCTTTTTGCTAATATATCGTGAAGGTGAATCGTTAGAGGGTGTAGTCAAGTTTGTCTCTTATGCCTTTCTGGAAACCGAGAACGATTACTGTATTAAAATCACTTTTTATTGACTTCAGAAATCTATTGTGGAACTTAAGATTCTAAACTAAAATATAATTAATTAACCCTTTAATGGCTCTGGATAATATATCTCGGGAAAAGAAGACAGTCTCCACAAGCGGATGACGAGATTACTCGTCGCGGGCCGCCCGGTCCCCAGTAACGGGCGACTATACATTTCGCGACCGGTTTCTTTCTCACTTATTTAACAACCTCAGCTTCACACGAGATATCGTGTCATAACTGAGGCACATCTTAGGAACTAAAGTTTCTAAACTAAAATATAATTAATTAAAGATTATCTTGCACCATATTTTTTCACACCTTATATGCTTTAATAATTTGAGCATCACGTATTTTCTCTCTAAAGTAAAATATATTTTTTATTTTTAAATAAAAGTTTTTATTTTCATCAGTGATAATACGGGAATGAATTTTCAGTTTAGTTGTTAAAAACTTCATTTAGTTACCATGGAAACAAATAATTGCCATTAAATGTGTATCAGCCAAAACATATCGATAATTCTTTCACATGAACAGAACACTTTTACTTATAAACAGTGGTCTGTTTATAAACTGTGGCAGGAATTTACCACTGGTGGTCCACACATAACTTCCTCATCAGGCGGCGTGTACCACCGGTGGCCATCACTAAAATGCCTCCTCGGCCAAATAATTCGATCTTTAACCGTTTCACGAAACATAGTAGGTCCCCACAGGCTAATGACGAGATAACTCGTCAAAGGCTACCGGTCCCCACACGCTAATGACGAGATATCTTGCAAATGGTTTTTCACTTATTTACCTTCCTCAGCTTCACATGAGATAAGTTGTGGTGACTGAGGCACATCCTAGCGGATCCACAGAGACTTAATCCTTAATAAAAAAATAAAATTAATTTTTTTTTTTTAAATTAATTAAAAGTCTGCAGCCAGAAGAAAATAAGGAGAGAGACGAGATACAGGTGTAGAAACTGTAGAGTCGCCCTTTGTGCAACTCCTTGTTTTGAAATATATCAGACACAAAAATTTTTATGTAAAAAAGAATAAATTTGACATATAAAGAAACAAACAAAAAAAATTACTGCAAAAATAAAAAATGACGAAAAAAAATTTAAGAAAAATATTCACAAAAAAAATTATAAACAAAAAAAAAAAAAAAAAAATTCCTAACTCTGCCGATGGCGGTCCAAGGCCTGCATCTAAAAAGACGATGGGAAAGTTTTTTATCCATCTAAACATTGGTAAATTATTGAAATATTACTTTAAATTAATAAAATATTACTTATTTAAAATTAATTCAATTTTAATTTATTGAAATAATAATAAAGGTATTATAGAATCATAAAAAATAAATAAAACATTAATAAATAGTCGGTGAAGGTTACGAGGAGCTGAAGAAGTCGAAGCTGTCAGCGGTGGAAAGTGGCCTGCAGGCCTTAGCGTGGGGAGTGAAATGCCTGCAGACCCCCTCAGCGTCTCAGTGCAACTCTTGTTCCGAGTGCTTAGTGCTTAGAGGGATAACACTTTGACTGCCGAAAAAGGATACCTGAGAGACACGCTATCGTTTTGACACAATTTTAATATTTAATTTTCTGATAAGAGAACAGTTACTCGATTTCAGGTGACATGGCAGCCAAAGTGTTAAGAAAGTAGAAATAATTTCTAGATAGCTGAAAATTAAAATAATGAAAATTTAACATGAATTTTAATTTAAATTTTATATTTATTTATATATTTATATTTTGAATATTCATATACTTATAAACATATAAACATTTATTTTTTAATAACAATTATAATTAATATCTTATTATAAACATAACCAGTAGGATAGTATTTTAATTTTTATTTTATTATTGTTGGTTTGTCAATACTGCATAATTCCCTGGAATAGTTCCCGTCTGATAGAGCGAAAAGCATTTAACTGTCCCGGCGTGAACGTTTTAAAGGTGTGCGTAGGTTCATCTTGGTTTAAGAGTTGTCAAAACATTTTTCTTTTTCTCTCCTGTATTTGTTTCTCTATTTTATTCACATTTCATTCATTTTTGTTATTTAGGAGTAATGAGATTCATTTAATTTCTCTATATATGGATAAAAACAAAATCAAAAATACTGTAACACTTATGTGGGTTATCAAATATTTATTAATGAAAATATATCAATATCAATACTAAAAGAATTAATACAACTCAAATATTCTACCAGGTTACAAAAATTATAACTTTATAGCACACAAATCATAAGGCTTGAGCTTCACAATCAAGACACAGGGTAAGACTTAGACTAACTGGCCCAGTCACTCGCTCCTTATAGAGTCGTAAAAGGAACCTTCTAAAAGGTTCGAGGTCCTCCTGGGAGGTTCCAGGTCTCGGTCGAAAAGATCTAGACCCGTCCACGTGCTCCAACGGTTTGTTCAGACCGTTTGTTCCAACGAAAGGTTTGGGATTTTAAACCATGTTTTTTTTCCATTTGATTATCGATTTAATGTTAAAGTACTTTATAGCAAAAATAACTTTTTTCCTTCGCCATTTTAGCCCCCTCCGAACATTTCTATCATTCTAAAACTTCCTTAATATTAAAGGAATCTTCATTCTTATTAAGCAGGGTGTTTTTGTTCAAAATCGTTACAGCTGTTTTTAAGTAAATAAAAAAAAAAAAACAATGATGTAAAAATAAGACAATATTTAATAAATAAAGTGCCACCTTCGTTTGACCGATTTTGATTAAATTTTGGCCGTCACACCACGGGCATATACATACATCAAGCACCCAGTTTGATCAAATTCATTATAGCCGTTTTTGGAGAAGGAATAAAAAAAAAAAACCAAAAAAAAACCGTGATAATGAGACAAAATTTATTAAATAAAGTGCCCCCTCCATTTGATTAATTTAAAACTGGATTCAACACTTAATATACTTCAACACCATTAATATCACCATCACATCCCTTAATCTTTTATCTTTTTTTCTATTTTCATTCATTCTATCCCAGAAAAAAAAAAAAGGATTGAATTTTATGAATTGTCGCAAGGCCTAAATGAATCTATCGCTGATTGGTAAAGGCGCATAAAAAACGGCTTTATGTAAATTTTGCAATTGCCAAGAAAATATTTTAAAAGATAGATTTGTTTGCTGCCTTTCTATAATTCTATTTTAGATAGGTTGTGTGAGCTGAATCCGGATGACAAGTCATTCCTTGTTTTTTAAGAGTTGGCCTTACAAAGGGAGGCTTCGGAAAAGGGAAAGGTCAAACCTTCGGAGGAGGTTGATAAAATGGTCGATGATAACCGCCACGATGATAATGAAAAGTGTAAAGCGTGTGGTAAGTCAAATCACTCATTTGAGAAATGTAGATTTAAGTCATACCAGTGTCACAAATGTGGAAGAAAAGGGCACTTGGCGAACGTCTGTAAGGGTCTGTCACGTAGGACGAACCACCTTGAGGATGAACAGGTTTCTGATAGCTCAGTGTCACGGTTGGAAATATTTAAGATGAATTCCGAAATCTCAGTTCCTCCGTTGATGGCTGACGTTATTTTCGCAGGGAAACCATTAAGGTTAGAAGTGGATAGAGGTGCTGGGATAACAATTATGCCGTCACATGTTTATAGATCCACCTTCAGTGATCTACCATTACTTAAGACCGATATTACATCAAAAGCATACGGGGGAGAGGTTTTTACCCCGATTAGTATACTAAAGGGCAAAGTGGTCTGGCGTGGAAAAGAAGCGGAAGGGCAAATGATAGTTGTTCCCAAGGGATCCATATGTTTAATGGGACGTGATTGGATTAAAATTTTTGGCTTGCGTCTTGAAGGAATAAATTTTAATGAGGAGATCAATGTTGTGGGCTGAGATAGCTTACTCGCGGAATATAAGGATCTTTTCCGAGAAGATTTAGGCTGTTACAAGTTTGATAAAGTAAAATTACGTTTGAAATCCGATTTAAAACCAAAATTTTGCAAACCCCGACCCATTTCCTTTGCTTTTCGGGAAAAAGTTGATGAAGAATTAGAGAAATTGGAGAGTTTGGGAATGATTAGCCGAGTTGATCACAGCCAATGGGGTACGACATTAGTTCCAGTTTTAAAGCCAGATGGGTCGCTTAGGTTGTGTGCTAATTAAAAAATCACAGTTAAAACTTGTTTGGAAGATGAAAATTTTCCCCTACCTCGCATTGAAGAAGTTTGGGATGCCCTTCAAGGAGGCGTTTATTTTTCAAAAATTGAATTTGTAAGGGCATATAATCAGCTGGAGCTAGATGAGGAATCAAAGATGATCTTGGCATAGTCCACTCACAAAGGTATTTTTAAAGTAAATAGACTAACTTTTGGGCCGAATTTCAAAGAAGTAGCAGTATTTCAAAGAACTGTTCAAAGGATTTTACAGGGCTTAAAGGGGGTTATAAATTTTCTGGACGATTTCATAATATCAGGCAGGACTCATGAGGAACATATGAAAAACTTGGTGAAGTTTTTAAACGCCTTCTGGAGGCCGGGTTCACTCTGAATGTGAAAATGTGCTTGTTTTTTCAAAAAGAAATAAAGTATTTGGGCCACATCATTTCCAGCGCTGGAATCAAACCGGATCCGGAAAAATTGAAAGCTCTTCTTGATTTACCGGTACCCAAAAATCCTTCGGAAGTTCGATCATTTGCAGGGGTGGTAAATTACTATGGGGAATTTGTCGCGGGTCTGGCAGACATAAAGTGTCTCCTTTATAAATTATTAAAAAAGGGTACCAAGTTCAATTGGACTTCTGAGTGCCAAATCGCTTTTGAAACAGCTAAAAATAAAGTTGCGGAAGGTTCTACAATGAGTTGTTTCGATCCCAAGTTAACCGTTAAGCTGTACTGTGATGCTTCGAGGTATGGATTGGGCGCAGTACTTGTTCACGTACTTCCTTCGGGAGAAGAAAAACCCGTTTGCTATGCATCTCGTTTATTGAATGCTGCCGAGAAAAATTACTCTGTCATCCATAAAGAAGTTTTAGCTATTTATTGGGGTATTTCCAAATTTTACCAATATTTGATGGGAAACAGATTAATCTTGGTCACTGACCATCTGACGGATAATGGGCCTCAGTTTCATTCAGTGGTCTTCGAAGATTTCTGTAAGCGAAACAACATCAAGCCAATGAAATTGCCCCATACCATCCCTCCAGCAATGGTGCTGTTGAAATGTAGTTAAAAGTTTTAAAAAGGGCTTAAGGAGTGCCTTAAGACCAGGCAAGGTAACAAAATCTTTGTGTTCTGTCGTAAGCTGTTACCTGTTCCGCTACAGGACCGGAGTTCACGCCGCAACGGGAGAGACGCCGTCGAAGCTGATGCTAGATCGTGAGATCCGAACTCAGCGGGGTGCATTAAAGGAGATGGGCTGGGGCCGGATAGTGAAGGACGATTCGGTCAACATGGGCCGTCGAGTATATTTCAAAGAAGGCAAAAAGGTCTATGTAAGAACTTACGACGGAGGGGCTGATAAAAGAACCTGGACTGAGGGAACAATCGTTGGAGTCATCGATCATGTGTCGAAAAATGGCATATGATTATTTGAATTGCTTTATAAAATATTCATTAAATTGCTGGTTCGCTAACTGAAAGTTTCATTTTTCATTTCCTCGCATTCTTTTCCCTAAAATATTTTCCTGTAATATTCCTGTCGGAAATAAGTTTTTAGATATTTAACCACCTCTAAAAAAACAGCATATCTCTTTGAAATCAATCTTGTTACTTTACTACAAGCTGATAACTTTTTATAAAAAATAAATCAATAAGTTTTGCTCTGCATAGTCTGCAAAATTAATGTTTCTCAATTGTAATATTAAATACCAAACGGCGCATAATTTAATTTTGTTATACATTACTAAACAAAGAACAGTTTACTTTAAAGCTTTACTGGTTGTTATAGGTTAGTAGGTTGAATTTTAAAGGAGTTATTCTTCAAAAATTTGTTGCTGATGGATGGCTCTATTTCTGGTGGATCCCCTTCAAACGATAAAGTTGCTTTATTCCAATGCTAATTCTAAATATTTTCTCTTCTCTTCTGCTTCTAACTTTAGTAGATTATCATTCAGCTTATTATTAACATTACAGTAAACCCTCGATATAGCGAACTGGTAGGGGGTTTGATATTCATAGTTCGCTATAACGAGATTCGTTATAACCGAGGATTCTTTTTTTTTTTATTTATGTTTTTTTAGCCAATGGCCGCACTAATTTGATCATATTTAGAAGGAAATTCATTCATTAGAACTAGTTAAATTAAAACGCATGTATGTAATTTATTTTTAGATAAACTACATATTAATTAAACAATGAGATTCATTGATTTACCTGCCAAGTTCACTTCAGAATTCTTTAGCCATAGCTTTAATAAGAGGGTCTGAGATTGGTATTTGGGATCTCATTTGTTTAAAGCAATTTATCAATTTTTTTTCAAATATTCATGAGCCGCAGAGTGCAGTCGTTTATTTGATGCTGAAGTTAATCCTTGGGCTGCGGTTGAATCTATTTTATCTTTGTTTTTTATAATGGTTGACAATGTTGATTTTGGAATTCCATATTTTTCTGCGATGGTTTTCTTACTTAGAATTCCCGATTCAATATCTTGGAGAATTTTCAATTTTTCCTCAATTGATAGGGATTTACCTTTGTGACACACGTTTACCAACGAACTCATTTTGTATTAAAAAAAAAAAGTATAAACGACTACAGAACACTGATTCGAATAATATAGAGGTCAAAACAGAACTGAACTAGTTTTGAGAAAAAAGTCAATGGAATCAGAGAGAGAGAGCAAAAGGAAATCGGATTAGTTAAGAGTAAAAAAACACCTCACTTCTAGAAACTGGAGCTACTTCGTCTTCCCGCACTCATTCTACGTAATACAGTGAAAAAAAATTAATAAAAATTCTTGTAGTTCGTTATAACAGAATATAATAATTCTCAGGCATCAAATTTAGTTCGTAGTTCACACTAGCTGAGGGATTTCGCTATAACGAGGGGTTCAGCAGAAATATAAAGGTAATTTTGGGGGATAGCATTTTGGTTCGCTGTATCGAGGTGTTCGTTATATCCGAGTTCGTAATAATGAGGGTTTACTGTATTATGATTTTAAAAGTATGTTCCTTCCTTTGTGTTTCTTGAATAGCCCAAAGATGGCAGCAGCTTATTGAATTTGAATAACCATTTAATTGGTTTCTTCTCTTAAAAAAGTATTTAATTTTTTTTAGCTTGTTTTAATTAGTTTCATGCCTACAGGTGGTGTCACACACATGAAGCAAGAGGAACTACTTCTTCCAGATGAAGGTGCGTTACATCATTTTTAATAATAATATACTTAAATCAGCTAGGCTGCTAAACTATGAGCATTTCTAAAGATTTTTCTCCATATATCTGTGACTTAACTGTCATCAATTTGCTGTTGAGCTTTAACCTTGGTTTTATAACTTAGCTTCGTTGTGATTTATTAATATTTATTAATTATACGTTGTGATTTATTAATATTTCCAATTTTTGGGGAGAAAATTGCCTCATAATTTAATTATTTGTCAAAGGTTTACTTAAGTAACATTTTCTGTTACATAATGTTAATTAGCAAAATTATATAAAACCTAGCTGGACCTGTGCGAAGCATTTTGCATAAAGATTTGAATCTGATCAGAATATCTTTACTTTAACTTTAAAATATTATCCTGTATTATTCCTGTCATTATTAAGTTTTTAGATTTTTAACCATCGCAAAGGAAAATGTGTATCTTCTGTAAATCAATCTTGTTACTTCATTTAAATCACTTTTTATAAACAACAAATCAAGAAGTTTATCCCTATTAATCTTTCTCCATTTTGATATGACCTACCATATGACGCTCATAATTTGATTTTGTTATACTTTACTAAGCAAAGGTTGTTTATTATAAATGTTTTGAATTCCAGTCATAATGGAGTTGTGTATTAACTATTTATTTAAGTATTCTTTTTTGTTTCTTGGTGTAAGGAACAAAAAGCAGCATTTTTCCTCACTCCAAGAATCGAGAATTAAATATTTAAAGAAGTGAATAGTTGGCAACTCCGATATGACTGACATTCAAATTATTGTTTCAGTTGAAACTATTAATCATTTTTTTTCGTAATACATTGTAATTTGTTTCAAATAATGATTATAATATAAATTAATTTAAAACTAATTTATTTTTTGAAGAGAAAAGATTTGGCTCCGCCGGGAGTCGAACCCGGGTCTCCCGCGTTACATGCGCGGATGCTAACCACTGCACCACAGAGCTCGGCTCAAGGCAGAGCAAATCCTTCCTCTTCACTGATGTCTTTTCTCTTCAAAAAATAAATTAGTTAAAAATAATTTAAAATGGTGGTCACCCACAAATTAAGATTAGATTAATATAAAATAAATTAATTTATATTACTCATAGTGATTATTAGAATATCAAGAAATATTATTATTTTATTTAGTTTATTTTCCCTTATATTTATTAACTTTTTAAGAAGTATATATAATTTTGTTAATTTCTTCCAAAATACCAGACTCAAGATTAACTAATAAAAGGTCCGTTGTAATTTTTTATATAAAAAAAATTTGCACAAGATCTCTTCTTTAACAAATAAACATTTATTCGATTCTATTCTATTAAACACAGGAATAGTTCACTTTCTAAGTATATAAATAGGTGAATTTTGATTGAGTTATTTATCACCTGATGCAGATTCTCATTATGTTTCCTCTACCACTTGTCTGACATAAAGATTTCATTTTCTATAGATCTATAATTCCTAAAGCCACATTGGTAGTCTCCACAAATTTTATTCTCTCCATACTACCAGTCTTATACCTTTTTACTTTCACTTACTTATATATGAAATATATAGTAAGTGGAAGTATTGCGATCATGAAAAATTTTGACTTCCGGTTTTCAACGGAAATACATGTTTTGGGGTCCCCTGAGTCCAAATAACCAAGTCCCGCGAAATGGTCTGTGTGTATGTGAACAGACTAGCTCAAAAACTATTTACCATGCAAACATGAAATTGGGTATTTAGTGTATGTAGATGCCCGCGACGTGACAGCAAAAATTTCATCAAAATTGCTCAAAGGGAGGGGGTACTTTATTTAATAACTTTTTAAGTTTTTTTCGATTTTCTCAAAAACGGCTCTAACGATTTTGATTAAACTGAGTATTTGATTTATTAATATGACCGAGATATGACTGTAAAAATTTCATGAAAATTGATCAACCAGAGGGGGGACTTTACTTAGTAAATTTTGTATCATTTTCACATGTTTTTTTTATTTACTCAAAAAAGGCTTTAACGATTTTGATCAAACTGGGTATTTGATATATGTTTATGCCTAATATGTGATAGCCTACATTTCATCAAAATTGGTCAGACAGAGGGGGCACTTTATTTCATAAATTTTTTCCAATTTTTACCTTTTTTTCGATGATCTCAAAAACAGCTTTAACGATTTTTATCAAATTTGCCATGTTTCATAAAAATCATTATTAAAATTATCTGAGGTAGCTTAAATGGGGTAGGGGCCTTTTTTGTTTGTTTTTTGTTTCCTATAAAGTTCCTTTGTTTTTGTTTATATGGAGAAATTAACTGTCTTTCGTTACGCCTAAAAATAAGAAATGGCTAAATATGAGATATGATAAAAATAAAGAAAACATATAGAGGAGAAAAAAAGAAAAATATTCAGTCAACTCATAAAACTCGTTGAGCCCACACACGTGGAGGACGCCTTTAATGACAGACCATTGTTCATAATTAAAGCCATTCTGTTCATTTGAGAAGTGGCAACTAACAAAACGCATTAATTTCTAATCTAAGTAAGTTGGTAAGTGAAAGTTGTGTGTTGCGAGCATGCACCAGATTTTTTTTTTTTAACATTTGCTAGTAGTGCTATTCTTTAGTGCAGTTTATTATTATTATTAATAGGGTAAATTAAAAAAAAAAAAAATGACCATTTTATGAAATTCCCGAGTTCAAAAGTCTGTAAATATTTTAATGCTATTTCTTGTTTACCAATACTTAATAACCCCTTTAGAGCATTCTCTAAGCTTGTTTACTTATAATGAACTTAAATAAAAGCCTCAGTTTAGTTATTTATTTCAAAGAAGAAACATGGTAGTGTCTTACGAAATTCTCGTAATTTTAAGACATTACTGGGGAAAAAATTTCACATCCGCTGAAACAGCATATGAAATTATTAAATATGAAGGGGAAGGTGTCCTTGATCAGGGCACTGTGCGGCGTTGGTTTAAAAAAATGTTGAAGTGGAGAAACGACGGAAAGGAAGAAGGGCTCCGGGCGACGAGGTTCTGAAGGAAGCTGTTGAGTCAAATCCGTCCACAACTTTCCAGGGAGATATTTCTACCCGTTTTTGAATTATTGGTCTCTAAAGCCCTCAAAAATAAACAGAAACAGAAAAAAGCATGATTAAAAATAGCTGTAGTTGTTTTCCAAATTTGACTAGAACTATGAGATTGGTGTCGTTTAACAGTGTATTCCATGCCATTTTATATGATATACAAAAATGTATTGGTTGGTACTAAATAAATTTTCATAAAACCAAGTTTAAAATTGTAATTTCAGTTTCCTTGAAAAGGGCGTCTTTTAAAATATTTATATTTTTTTAAAAAATAGGTAGTATTATATCTATTCATACAAAAAAATATAAAAGTGGGATGAAAATTGCTTCATTACCAAAAAAATTTAAAACGAGTCATAAATTTCTATAAATCCAGCATTCTATGATTAAAAATATCTGTAGATGTTTTCCGAATTTGACTAGTACAATGACATTGGTGTCGTTAAAAAGAGCATTCAATGCCGTTTCATTCATATAAAACAATGTATAGGTATAGGCAGCATGACATATTTTTCAAAATTTAAATTTAAAATGTTTAAAAAATGCCCTTTTTAAGAAATTTGAAATTAAAATTTTCTTTAAGTTAATTAAAAGTTTCTGGACCTATTTTTGAGGGCTTTAGATACCAATAATTCAAAAACGGGTAGGCATATCTCAATAATATTTCACAATTGTTCTAGTAGATACAAATAGTATGCACATACCAAATTTCAAGAAAATCTGAGATTGTGAGGTTCAAAATGATATATTTTTGTGTTGATTTGACATGGAATGGCCATGCTGTAAGAGGGCAATTTGAAAAAAAAATCCATGCTTTGCGTTTTTTGGAATTTAGAAGGTGTTATTTCTCACAAATTTGTTCCTGATGGATGCTCTATGACTTCTGAACTCTACGGCGAACAACCGGAAAGATTGTTCACGAAGTTGTCAGAGCATTATATTGCTCTGATTAACTGAAAAGGAGTTTTATTCCAATAAGATAATGCTCGTCCACACACTTCCCGTCGAACCAAAGAAAAGTTTACAGAACTTGATGGGTTTGAACTCCTGCCTCATCCACCATGTAGTCCAGACCTCGCACCATCGGATTACTACTTGTTTCAATTTTCTTCTTGGGAAAACATTTGATAATTTTGATAATTTTTATATTATTTGATAAATCAGTAATGCGGTCCAATGCGGTAATGCGGTCTTCTACAGCCATCCTAAGGAATGGTATCAGCATGGAATCATGCAGTTGTCTAGCAGATAACTAATGACGGTAGATAACAATGGACTGTACTTTAAGTATTAATGGTATTTTATATCAAAGAAATAATAATACAAATATTTGGTTAAATAATGGTCATTTTTTTTGTGAGTGAAAGGACTCACAAAGAAGGTAAGGTTTACTTAACCAATCAAAAGACTGGACCAATTGGAACAAAACCTTTTGCATTTTGTAGAGTATTTTCCCAAGTTGCATTAAAACCTTTTTTGGGTTCTTATTTATTATAGAAGTTATTGGGAAAAAACATGAAAATAATTATTTAATTATTGCTCAAAAATTTACTTATTTGAAAAACGTAAGGCATATATATCATAAGGTATGCTCCAACAAACTATTAAATAGGTTTATAAGTTGCAAACTGCACATGTACTATTTTTATTCTAAAGTTGATTGGTTGATTTAAAGCAATGCTCAACAATGTTTTAATGGTTGATGAATCGGCCATTATTTTGCCAAGAAATAACATTAAACACAGATAACAGTAAAAAATCCTTAATGTAGGTCTAAATGACCTATGGGCAGCAAAATCATAAAACCACATAATTCATAGATTTAAAATTAAGGCCGAACATTGATAACCATTTTTAAAGCAGATTCGTCAAATTGTTGCCATTATTGTTTTAAAATAGATTTTGATTTCCGACTTCCACTCACTATGCTCATTAAAAAGGAATTCAATAGTTCCTGGAAAAGCTCATCTACAGTTGACTTAGAGGCCTTAACAAATGATTCAGGCACCTCTGCCTGCTTCCGGATACACTCGGTCACTGTCGGGTATTAATATACGACATAATCATAAAATCTTGTGCGGATTCTTTACTCTGGAGTGAAACTTTTTTTATGTTATCCGGATTACCATTAACGGTTTTTAATTATGTTTCAGCACCTGTTGAGGTGTTTAGATTAAAATAGCTGTAAGTGCCAAATTATTGATTTTTGAGAAAACAAAAAACTATTTACTAAGCTTAAATGTGGTTCGAAAATTAAATATAAAATATTATAGATATGTCCAGTCATGAAATAAATACGTCCTGCTAAAAAATTTCAATATTATTTTTTTCCATCTATTTGGTTAATTTCTAATTTTTTTCCTTCTAAGTTGATAACGTCCCTAGCTGGTGACACTCACAGAATTTGCTATTGTCGATAAGAGAGTCTAGAGACGAAAATCGTAAAGGTAGCCATTTATCAGGAATTGTTTCCACTTTGAGTAATTAAAAATGGATAGAACAATCAACCTATGAATCAAACTCTTTTGTAATATCCGAAGAGGGGTAGCGAATAAAAAAAAAAAATAACGACTTCGGAAACCAGAAACCTGTACAAAATGCACTTAAAAACTGTATAAAAAAGCACTTCGAATTATAAACCAACAAAGTCGAAAAATCATACTTATTTTCAAAAATTAATTTCTTCTCTAACTATTGATATTATTTAAACATGTTTTGTTCATAACAGTGCCCATATAGTTGACACCCTCCTGGAGTATTGGGAATATTTTACTATTAATTTTATACAGAGTAAAAAAAATTCTTTATGTTGGTAGAAAATTACGATTTTTTCAATCATTAAAAAGTTCAATTTTACTGGTACACACACATTTTAATTTTGAAGTAGTTAAAAAAATGTATTCTTACCATTGTTCTACAAGTATCTAAGTATTCATAAACAAAGAAAAAATTAGGTTTGGGCCACTTTCATTTTTGGGTTTTTTCCCCTGGCTTCGCTTTCAGGTAAACTTCTTAAGTTGTCGGGCTATACAAAGGGGGGTCTCAGAGCATGTATACTTGAAAAGACTGACATTGTCTCTACTCTGCTCTTAACAGAGGCAGTACCTCCTCTAGGCCCAGACTAGACTATCCCCTTCCGTCCCTCTCTTCGCCTAGTTCTTCATCTTCTATGGGTCCCCTCTCTATCAGGGTCTAGGTTCAGTGACATGCTTAGCTTTTCGGGAGTAATTGTATATGCAATAATATATTTAAACAAAGTTAGAAAATTAAGAGAAACTATTAAGAAAACAGTGGCGAGAGAGGGAGAGAGAAGGGGGGAAGAGTGAAGAGAAGGGAGATGGAATGATTAAAAAATCATCTCATTTTATTTATTTATATATTTTTTAAATTAAAATAGAATAAATTAAATTTTAACATAAAAATTATTGGTTATAGGTCCAAACGATAGGTGCCATACAGGTGAAGAGCGCAGTCAATGTCCTCACTGTGATTATAAGTCATCATTTTCTGGGAATGTGAAACGACATATAATGGCCCACCATACAGGTGAGAAGCCTTATCAATGTCCTCACTGTGATTATAAGTCATCAAATTATCAGAGTTTGAAACGACACATAATGGCCCGCCATAAAGGTGAGAAGCCTCATCAATGTCCTTACTGTGATTATAAATCAGTGATATCTGGAAATATGAAACAACATATAATGGCCCAACATACAGGGGAGAAGCCTCATCAATGTCCTCATTGTGATTATAAGTCAGTGACGTCTGGAAATACAAAACAACATATAATGGCCCGCCATAAAGGTGAGAAGCCTCATCAATGTCCTTACTGTGATTATAAATCAGTGACATCTGAAAGAATGAAGCAACATATAATGGCCCAACATACAGGTGAGAAGCCTCATCAATGTCCTCACTGTGATTATAAATCAGTAAAATCTGGAAGTATGAAACAACATATCATGGCCCACCACACAGGTGAGAAGCATTATCAATGTCCTCACTGTGATTATAAGTCAGCAAATTCTCATAATTTGAAACGACACACAATGGCCCGCCATAAAGGTGAAAAGCCTCATCAATGTCCTCACTGTGATTATAAATCAGTGACATCTGGAAATATGAAACAACATATAATGGCCCTCCATACAGGTGAGAAGCCTCATCAATGTCCTCACTGTGATTTTAAGTCAGTGAAATCTGAAAGAATGAAGCAACATATAATGGCCCAACATACAGGTGAGAAGCCTCATCAATGTCCTTACTGTGATTATAAATCAGTGACATCTGTAAGAATGAAGCAACATATAATGGCCCAACATACAGGTGAGAAGCCTCATCAATGTCCTCACTGTGATTATAAATCAGTAAAATCTGGAAGTATGAAACAACATATCATGGCCCACCATACAGGTGAGAAGCATTATCAATGTCCTCACTGTGATTATAAGTCAGCAAATTCTCATAATTTGAAACGACACACAATGGCCCGCCATAAAGGTGAAAAGCCTCATCAATGTCCTCACTGTGATTATAAATCAGTGACATCTGGAAATATGAAACAACATATAATGGCCCTCCATACAGGTGAGAAGCCTCATTAATGTCCTCACTGTGATTATAAATCAGTGACATCTGGAAATATATGGAAATGGCCCTCCATACAGGTGAGAAGCCTCATCAATGTCCTCACTGTGATTATAAATCAGTGACATCTAGAAGTATGAAACAACATATAATGGCTCACAGTAGTTAATATTGGCCGGTTAAGCAGGAGCACGAAGGAAATGACCTTGAGCGTGCTGTAGCAGAGTGTTGAGGGGGGGGTGTCCTTGAGGTGTGTTATGAGTTTTCAAGGGGTCAACGGGTGTGAGATGCCCAACATGGCAACGTTGGGTTGTAGATGTGGCAACAGCGCTTTGTTTACATCGTGCTGTAGCAAGGCTATATTTACTCAGCTGTTTCATTCATAATTTATCAATTGAATTCATTGATCAAGCTTTCTCCCCCCACCGCATACATAAGCCTTCGTGATAAACCAGTTTACTGGTTCAGCTGTTTCATTCATAATTTATCAATTGAATTCATTGATCAAGCTTTCTCCCCCCACCACATACATAAGCCTTCGCGATAAACCAGTTTACTGGTTCAGCTGTTTCATTCATAATTTATCAATTGAATTCATTGATCAAGCTTTCTCCCCCCACCGCATACATAAGCCTTCGTGATAAATATTACATGAATGGTTGGAACATGACGATCCTCTTGTAGATCACAAGAAAAGGTCTAAATATTGTCCCTTTATTCAGTACTTGGAACAACTAGAGAAGCTACCAATGATAATAGATGACGTATGTGATAAAAAAGAAGAGGAAAACAGCTGTGGGTGTTGCTGACATGCACAAGAGGTTTAAACGGTTTATTCAACAACTTTACCATTTAAAAAACCAAATCGATCCTTCTTGTATCTTGAGGTGTGTTATGAGTTTTCAAGGGGTCAACGGGTGTGAGATGCCCAACATGGCAACGTTGGGTTGTAGATGTGGCAACAGCGCTTTGTTTACATCGTGCTGTAGCAAGGCTATATTTACTCAGCTGTTTCATTCATAATTTATCAATTGAATTCATTGATCAAGCTTTCTCCCCCCACCGCATACATAAGCCTTCGTGATAAACCAGTTTACTGGTTCAGCTGTTTCATTCATAATTTATCAATTGAATTCATTGATCAAGCTTTCTCCCCCCACCACATACATAAGCCTTCGCGATAAACCAGTTTACTGGTTCAGCTGTTTCATTCATAATTTATCAATTGAATTCATTGATCAAGCTTTCTCCCCCCACCGCATACATAAGCCTTCGTGATAAATATTACATGAATGGTTGGAACATGACGATCCTCTTGTAGATCACAAGAAAAGGTCTAAATATTGTCCCTTTATTCAGTACTTGGAACAACTAGAGAAGCTACCAATGATAATAGATGACGTATGTGATAAAAAAGAAGAGGAAAACAGCTGTGGGTGTTGCTGACATGCACAAGAGGTTTAAACGGTTTATTCAACAACTTTACCATTTAAAAAACCAAATCGATTTATATGAACTATGATCGATTTATATGAATTATGACGATCCTCTTGTAGATCACAAGAAAAGGTCTAAATATTGTCCCTTTATTCAGTACTTGGAACAACTAGAGAAGCTACCAATGATAATAGATGACGTATGTGATAAAAAAGAAGAGGAAAACAGCTGTGGGTGTTGCTGACATGCACAAGAGGTTTAAACGGTTTATTCAACAACTTTACCATTTAAAAAACCAAATCGATTTATATGAAATAAAAAGAAACGAAATAAATCAACTAATAAAAAAGATAGAAAAACTTCATGTTTCCCCTCCTCTCTGTTGAACCTTTTAGTCTTAATGTTGAAGCCTTGGAAGATGGTTGTGCCGCGTCGATTGGAACTGGTGACCGACTACCCCATCACCACTAGCAAAATAGTGCGAGTCGGTCTTTGCGATTTTGTGCCCACTGTCGCGGTCATCGACAAGAAAGTTACAGTGTATATGGATACGGAAGAATGGAGATTCATCGCCGATCAGATTCCAAGGATGTTATCTCTTTTGCAAAGCAGGCCCAAGAAATTTGAGGTTGAAGACCGAGTAAGGTGTAAAAATGTGTATTGTACACTTTCCAAGAGGGGAAGGAACAGAGTTATGAAAATAGAACAGGTTGTTTTTTCTTTTGCAATGTTTAATCGGAGTTCGCCAACCCTTCAGCTCGATTCACCTTCGACAT
Organism: Aelia acuminata; assembly: GCA_911387785.2. Classification (NCBI taxonomy): domain Eukaryota; kingdom Metazoa; phylum Arthropoda; class Insecta; order Hemiptera; family Pentatomidae; genus Aelia; species Aelia acuminata. The sequence continues at coordinate 8,351,099 of OU426982.1, forward strand.
GTTTTAGCAGAAATGAAAACGGCAAAGCTTTGTAAAGACGTTAAGAACATCAACAACTCATTGGAATTGATAACCAAAATGGCTGAACTATATAAGAAACATGAAGAAGGTCAACTGACTGAACCTGTGGAACCAACATCAATGGACTTTAATATTAATACTGAGACTCTTTATAATTTATTAAATGAACTCAAGAAAAGACCCTTATGAATTGTAATTTATGTAATAAATAATATTTCTTTATATACTTTTTTTATTTCTTGAACCCTTCCCTAAGTAAAAATGAGAATAAAGGTAAATAAATAAAAAAAAAATTAATTTATATAGTTAATTTGAAATAATACATGAGATAAATTACAGATATAATAGTACAATTAATAATTAATATATTCATTGAGGTAAGAAAGTCTTCGCTTCTGGATAAATTCCTCGTCCTCTTGCCACTCCTCAGGTAAATTTTCCCAGATGTAGTCTAATGTATAGTCAAAAAGGTACAAAAGTAATGATCGAGGTAAAGCTCTCAATTCTTCTGTAGTTAAAGTTTTGATTCCTTCCTCTCCCAAACGACGTATTGCTGACTCCATTTTATCCATCATACTGATAAGGTACTTCCTAGGAGGAGTATAAATACTCCTCCTCCTGGAACCACAAACACTGTGGACTATTTTTTTTATGGTATCTGAGAGGGTTGTCTAATGATGTGCTGTCGAATACCAGTCCACAGTATACACATTCAACTCTATTCTTGACTCCTCGAATAAATCCAGCATATGAGAGTAGATGATGAGGTGTACCAATATTCTTAAATGTTTGTCTTCTTATCTCTTCTTTTTTTAAATTTACAGCTTCAGAATTTTTTCTGACCCATGTGGCCAAACGATGGGCTTGATTTAATGAGCAAACAAGGGAAGTGTTCAAATGGAAATGACAAGCTATCTGTTCATTATTTAACTGTTTTAAGTTTGGACAGCCGAAATCATGAAGATCATAGACTGGTCTATCGATGAGTTCTTCTATAAACTTGCACTTTTCCATTCCCTTTCCCCATAATATGTCATAGTCTTTTGTAACATGTACTAATAAATTCTTCATATCTCCATATTCCAAATACAATCCGTGAATATTTTTCATTATCCAGATGTTCGTCCCTGCTTTAGCCAGTTCTTCACTCGCACCCTGAGGCGGTTTGAAAAACCAATGCCATGATGAGCCATGACTCACAGAGACTATAGATAGTTCTTTAACGATTAATGAGTTGGAGGCTGATCGATAGCCTTGAAAATCAATGACCGCTGAAGGCATCATGTGTGTCATAGTCAAAGTCCTGCAGTGGAGTGATTTTGTTTAGGTTTTAAATAATGAATATATGCAGCCAAACATGTGCAGAGGTTCAGTACATTTTGTGGACTAAACCGGTTCCCACTTCATATTCCACTATATTATCATGAAGAATGAGGCAGTATGCCTTAGTATTAGGCGGAAAGTTCTCACTCGCCTCTAGTTGAACGCGAATATCAATAGTCGTACTTTTTATTGCTTCAGATTGTTTAGAACAATCTATAACGACTATAGGTGCGAGGGTCTCAAAATCGGATCGTGATAGCAGAGGTTGAGAGTGTCTATTACCATAATAGCTCGTTTGAAACTCATTATACATTTCGTAGAAAAGGGCGACTTTTCCTTGTGCAAAATCTAAATTCAAATCATCATAAGGATAATGTTCACTATTCAGATACAGTTTCAAGTTTTTCAATTTACAACTATCAAAATGACTGTTTGCGTTTCTCGTTCGACCAATCTGGAATGCGATAATAACATACCGCGGCTTTTCTAAATTTGTCGATGTTTTGACAGTCCAATTTTCTTGCTGCGAAGTAGGTAAATTTGGGTATTCATAAAGATCCCATAATCTGAACGGTATAGTAATTATCTTGTTTTTCTCTACCATTTTCAACAACCTCAGTCGTTCTTGATCGGAAACACGAACATGTGGCATCCTCCAGACCACTTTATCTAATTTTATTTGTTCGTCATCGCTACCCTTTATGCAGTTCAAGTCCGTACTCGATCTGCTCAAAACGAGTTCTTGCTCAAGATTAATTAAAATTTTGCGATAGTCCTCACATATCCCTAAGAGAATATCCAGTGGCAGGCATAAGCAAAAAAATCCGTCTTTATCGATTGAAAGAGTTTTATCGATGCCAGGTATTATCCACCCCGAATTTTCAAGACCTTTCACTTGATTAGGTGAAAACGAAGCATAACCTTTAAGCGTTGTAGTTATTCCAGGGTTTCTGACTCTATCAACTTCAATGCCATTTAATTCGTATCTGATCTCATCAAACAAAAACGCAAACGCGTTATTAGTCAATTTTGAAGTAGTTCCTTGAGTACCGTCTTTTTTTAAAATTCGTCCTTCAATGTAAATAAAACTTAAAGAAGGAAACGTATAAACATCTTGTTGATGGATCGGAATTCTGATTTCATCAGACTTGTTAAAAGTGTTGCCTGCATACGGCTGATGCGAATGATATTGAAATTGTGTAAGGGACTCATCAAATTTCCTGTCTGATGTTATGTTTAGTATATTATTCATATTTTTATTTTTAACCGAAAACCACACTGTTTTAAAAAGTTTGCGTTTGCAGGTGTTAACCGCCTTGATGGTTTAGGTTTACTAAATCTTAATGGGATCTAACATCTCCTTTTATAACCAGCTAGAGATAGACTATCTCTGGTAAAATCAATCCCCATTTTTCTTTAAATGTAATCTTATAGTAATTGTTTCTCCTCTAAAATCAATAAGCTCGCCGTTCTGATCTACTAAACGAACAGTAATATTGTCAACAGTCCTCACGTTAGTAGGATAGTAAATGACTGGATTCGGGGTTTCGATGATTTTATATCCTTGTTCTACTGCAGGAATGAATTGATGTATACTATGCTCCGGATCTCCATTCATGAAAGACCCCGACGCGATGTTACAATGAATCGAAATTGTATTTACACTAAGAATTTCCACAATGTCGTTTGATTCAGTATACTGATGCTTTGGGTTAATGACTTGTTCGGGGCTAGTAAAACCCAATAGCGGGCCTATGCAATGTGGTTTGCCTTGACAGTTGAAAAAAACCTGCTTAGACGATCTAATTTCAGTCTTTAGGGTACTTGGATTTCCTCTAAGTACAAGTCCAGCACCCCGATCACGGTGAGCGATTTCATCGCTTAGAAAAGATTGTATAGCATCGATATCATACGATCCTTCAGGTATTTGAATGGCCATATCACCGAAATAAAACATATCGTTAACGCCCTTTCTTATGTTTGGAATAGTTTTATATGTGTCAAAAGATAATAACCCGATTGTACAATCCGACCCTAATTCTAGAGGAGGTAGGAAGTTTGCATGAAGAACGCTAGAATTGCCAGTAAACGTTACTGTGTAGCTCATGATTATTAATGATCAAAATTTATGAGAAACATCGGCTAAATACTTTAAGCAAAGGTGTCCACATACCGGAGTATTCCACTTTTGATGACGACGGCGGTTATATAATACTTGACAACTTTTGAAATAATCTAACAATTGAGGAGGAGGTTTTAAATTTCCAAAAGAATCAAAGTATTTCACTACATTATCTTTTTTTACATAACAGACCCAATGAGAACCAGGTTCTGAACTTTTATTTAAATTTACAATAGCTGACTCGAGTTTTTTTTGGATATTTTGGAAGATTATCAATCATAAACACTCCACGAAAATTTTGAACATTTAAAACTTTTGCTAAATGATTCAATTCCAAATCGGTCAATGGTTTATTTGGTAGTCATATTTTTCTTGGTCTTTTTTGTCGGGTTATAAATAGACCGTAACCACTCTTATACGGTTCCAACTTTTTGACCTTCCATGGCCAAATTATGCCTCTTTTGCTCATCCAATTTTAGTTTGGCTTCTTTAGCTTCATTGATCGTCTTGGCTACACTCGCGGCTCCACCTGCTAAAGACCCCACTGCGGAAAGTCCTGCCTTCAATGGTACAAGAAATTGGAGAAAACCTCCCTGTTTTGGCAGCGGAAGAACTCTTGGCGGTGAAGGTTTCGCCTTACCACGTAGATGCATTTTAGCCTTTTTATATGCCGCTTTTGATGCATTGAGAATAGATGATACATCATCTACTTTTGACGATTTAACCAAATCTTTAAAACTAATCTTCTTCTTTTTCTTCCTCAGCCCCGAACCAATTTTCCTTTTTGCTTTCATGGCATTTGTAACTAACCAAGCCGCGGCCTTTTCTCCCCATGACGAATCTGGAGCTTTAACCTGTTCCAAGCATTATCAGCAAGAATCTTGTCCGCTTGTTTACGACTCTCCATATCCTTATTTATGCTATAAGCTATGTCGTGTTCTTTACAAGCTCTATCAAGCTCGTTTATTCCGCTATCACCTCTAGCTAAGCGTTATTCTAGTTTCGTACCGGGACCGCAATATTGATATCCTGGAAGGTGCAATTCAATTGGCAACCTATTGATAAGACTGTTCAGCAAGCCTCTGCCTCTGCGAGCCTTGTGACTCATACTGTACTCAGAAAATGAAACAATAGGGTATATATAGCCGTCTTGATGTTGTTTGCGTTCAGAATGAAATTAGTTAAACAAGTGCAATGTTTCCCTACTACCAACTTTTCCCAAATTAAAGGACAATCGGAGGAGAGACATAGTTCATTATTACCAAACACTATCCGAGCCTCGATATGTGGCCCGAGCGGATGTGGAAAGACTAATATCATGATTGGATTGCTATTGAACCCTAACGGCTTAAAGTTTAAAAATGTGTATCTGTTTGGAAAAACTTTACATAAACCTAAATACCAGTATTTAAAAAGCGTCATAAATCTTGTCCCTGAAATAAAATTATATGAATTTGAAGATGAAAAGGAATTTCCTCAAAAAGTCGAATCAAATTCGGTATGCATATTTGATGATGTCACCATGGAAGATCAGGACATAATTAAACGATACTTTAGTTATGGCCGTCATATGAACCTCGATTGCTTTTATTTAACACAAAGTTATGTTTGTATCCCGAGACATCTTATCAGGTGTAATTTTAACTTTTTAATAGTTTTTCCTCAAGATGAATTAAATTTAAAACATTTTATGATGAACACGTAAGCATGCCAGATTTAAGTTTTACTCTTTTTAAAGACATGTGCTCGTTATGCTGGAAAGAACCGTTTGGCTATCTCGTTATTGATAAAAGTAGGGGTATGAACGATGGACGTTTTAGAAAAGGAATCGACACATACATTGTAGATATATAAAGAGCGATCTCGGCAGTAATTATCACTAACAATCATGGACCCGAAAGTCACTCGTGAAATAATAAAAACAAGTGAGATTTTGAAAAAAAAATTTCGAGCATTGAAGCGTAACCTCCAGGATATTGAAACGGGTCGTAAAGAATTTTTTACACCCGTGCTTCAACCTTTAGAAGACATTAAACAATCATTAAAACCTAAACCGGAACAGACTTCCAGAGAAGGTGTTAATGAGCGGGACGAATCGCCAGATAAAAACGAGTCTGCTAGTATTTACCGAAAATCAACTTTATTGCCGAAAACAACGCCTCACTACAAAAGAGCTAGACCGTTATCTAGTTTTTCCTTTCCCGCATTATCATCTGAAGAATGCGAGGACGAGTATGTGACTGACGAACCACTATCAGAGCTAGTCAAAGAATATGCTAAAACTCCTCAAGGAGAAGCCGAATTGAAGGAACATCTCGCCGAATTTGGAAACCTGCAAAGGGAATACATGGATAAGATTTTAAAAAAAGATGATGAGGTATATGACGTTCGTTATGGAATTAGAGTCATGCCTTTAGGGGGATTAGCTATTGGAGATTCGACAAACGTTCGGCTGTTTCCAAACAGCGACGATATTTCTATAAACGACATAGAGTATGAAGGAACTCCGGGATTGTTGCAGCTACTCTACTTGAAAAACCCACAAGATTATACCGAGACGGACTTGGAAAATTATAAGAATATTTTAATCTCGACCAATGCACACAGGAAAGGCTATAGCGAAGAACAAGGGGTATTTAGAAACAGATCTGAGAAATATAGAAATGTAATATCCAAGTTATTTCCACCGGAAACCTTAAAACTCTATGCCCCTTCCTCAGCTCCGAGAATGAAGCTCCGTTCTCACAAAAGGGGCCGTGGTCTTATGAGAGCCGATAAACCTCTGTATGAGTATTGGAACGATCCAAATGAGCTAGTAAATCGTCTAAAGCTGTTAATGGCTTCCGCTCATGCTGGTCACGAAGGACACCAAAACGAAATAGAATCAATAATTGAAGAGCTACGAGAAGAAAATATTATATATTAAAGACTATATGTAGCTAGGTTTAGTATAAACATGACAATAAACAAGTTCGGATCTCACATGTCATTAAAGCACTCCAAATATAAAAAACGCTATTATCCGTTTAGCATATTGAAGTCGGTAAAGGACATCGATGCACGCAATTTACGAATAATCAATGTTGCCAACCCAATCACAGCTCATGACGCTGCTAATAAAGTGTATTGTGATACGCTAGCGGCTACTTACACTGATTTAAACAATTGGCCTGGTAATTGGTTTGATGGAAAAAGAAAAAGACTTGTCAACTTTGCACCACCTATAAATAAACAGGATGTTGTTACCAAAGAATTTTTAAACAGCGTTGCTGTAACCTTGGTTGAAGGTATATATGACTCTCTTGATAAGAGAATAACAAACGTAGCTGAACCTGAAAAGGAATCTGATGTGGTCACGCTTGGGTACCTAAACAAAGTACTTGATAATGGATTCATCAATAATTAAAAGAACTGTTGTAAATGAATTACATAAGCCAGCTCGCAAGAAATATCCTAGGAAAAAGACAGTTTTGAAAGGAATAAATGACTTGTGGCAGATAGATTTAGTAGAGATGATACCTTATTCTCGAGAAAATAAAGGGTACAAATATTTATTAACAGTTATAGACTGCTTTGCTAAATATGCATGGGCCATACCAATAAAGAAGAAATCTGCTGAAGATGTAACTAAGGCGATGGAGAGCGTGTTTCTTTCGAGTAGACAAATTCCAAAAAATATTCAAAGTGATCAGGGAAAGGAGTTTTACAATTCCAAGTTTAAATCTCTAATGAAAAAATATTGTATTCATCATTATTCCACTTTTTCTAATATGAAAGCTTCTATTGTAGAAAGGTTTAATAGAACTTTAAAAGGGAAAATGTGGAAAGCCTTCAGTGTGCAAGGAAATTACAAATTTTTAGATATCCTACATCAGATTTTACAAGAATATAACTCATCATTTCATACAACAATTGGTATGAAACCAATTGATGCTTGTAATAAAAAATCGGAAAAATACTTGCTAAACAATGTGTATTCTACAGTTCGGACTAAATTGAGAAAGCAGAAGTTTCAAGAGGACGATTTTGTAAGGATATCTAAACAAAAAACAACATTTTCAAAAAGTTACAAGCCAAATTGGTCAAGTGAAATATTTAAAGTAGTCAAGATTCAGAAGACGGATCCATATACATATTTACTTGAAGATCTAAAAGGTCAACCTATCAGTGGCTCTTTTTATGCTGAAGAGCTTCAAAAAGTAAAATATCCAGATGTATACCTTGTGGAAAAAGTTTTAAAAAGGAAAGGAAATGAATTGTATGTAAAGTGGCTAGGATTAGATGAACGCAGCTGGATTGACAAAAAGGATATTGCATAATGTATTAAAAGAAAAAAACACTGACTGTTATAATATACATTTATTAACTTTTTTTACAAAAACTGTGTATTTTTATATTTATTATACCTCTACATTTAAAATATATTTATTTCTCACAAGCTGTTGTTTTTCTTTAACCTAAACTTACTAAATAGTACTAGTGCTAATGTTACAAATAGACATTAAATTGTCTTCTATTATCATTTTGACATATTACATTTATTGGCTGTTTTTTTTATTCATCAAGGCTATAGTGACCATAAGGGAGTGTTTGCACTCCATCGCTTAATGTACGCCTTTTGTCATCCAATGAGCATAATGACTTTTTATTTATTAGTGAGGTTGTAACTTTATGTTTTTTAGATTGAATTATATAAAACGAAGAATATACACTTTTACTCTCTTTAAGTGTGTTTAAATAATCGTTAAAAGTAAATTCGCTAACAGCTGATTTTTTTATTCCCTTTGACTTTTTAACCGTTATATCATTGTTTGTATGTAAGAATACATTTTGGGTCTCAACCCGACAAATTCGACAATAGGATCTCCAAAGGTTTCATCTTTCAACAGACCGACTACTTTTTTATTTTTTTCATTATAACAGAAATGAGAAGTGGGAAAATTGCTTGTATCAAAATATTTTTGTAACTCTCCAGACATATCAGAATAAATATCTTCAGTATTAATATTGTATAAAAATGAATCGGTATCGGTATAACATAAAGTAACATTTTCTATACCATATTTTTTTTAAGAAAACATTGTAATGGTAATGATACATCAAAATTTTGCTCAACTCTAACACTGAGAATCCTACATACAAAGGTTTATCGAAAATAATGCTTTCTTTTTCCAACTGAACCGCTGTAACATTATCTGCAAATATAATCCTGCCTTTAAAATTTGGTTTATTAACTTGACGATATAATGATTTTTCATTTGTTACTATTTTTAAATCAATTCTGTTACGGACGTTTTCCATAAATTTGCCGAAGCAACTATTATTCATTAATTTGTAAAAATCAGACTCGAATGTATTTTTTGCTGATGCTCTCATCTTTGAATTAATTTTTATATATGGTGCCAATCAATTCTTTTGTTTAAACTTTAATACCCTGTGAATCTTTGTAATTTTTACCCCCAGTTGTAAAGCTTGTTTTAAATTAATATAATGTACTATATAACGTGTTTTGGGTAGCAAAGACGTTAGTAATTTATCAGTTTTAGTATTAGGTGGCTTATTTTTTCAGGTAACAAAGGTAGTTGAGAATGTTTATCATGAATTTCTATAGGGTGCTCAATGTCAACATCTAGCACATAACCGGTTTCTGAATCGTTTTCTAAATCTAATACATTCAATTTTTCATCAGTCCACTCAAATTCGGCATATGGTAGGGGAAGGTTCATAGCGTAACCATAAAGATTGTTAACGTCTACATATAATAAATAATTACTGGGTTTTGTGGAATCATACGCATTTAAATATTTATTGTTAGCTTTAGCATACCGGGAAACGTCTTGGCAAATACCTCCCCTTATCCCCTTTTCAAAAAACTGTACTATATCAATATCTTTTATTACGTCTAATTTTATTTTTGTATATTTTAACATTGCATTCCAAGACAACTGCGGTAAAGTAAAAAACCATGCGGGGTCAAGTTGATAAAGTTGTTGACAGAGAAGTCGGAAGGTTTCAAAAACTTCGCACAACAGAATTACATCTGTTTTTACATATAATTCTGCATAATCTTTTAATGTTTGGATTTTAAACGTTTCCCAGACATTTTTTGCATGATCATAATCTACATCGCTAATGGATTGTTTTGTTAAATCATTAAAAAATGAATTTTTAGATGGTAGTTTTGTTTCATTTAGGCATTCAAACGAACTAAAATAATTATATGGAAATACACCTTTCCTTGTCAGCAATTTAACTTTGTTTTCATCATTAATTATACTAGCCATATTTGGAAATATTTCACTAATTGATTTTGATTGATTTTTTAAATTGTTTACTAATGTATCCAAACTTGATGAAAGAAATTTAAACGAGTCAACAAATCGTATTTTGGTTCTACACCCTTTAAACTTTATGCTAAAACTTATATATTTTTCAGTATTACTGGGGATTACAAAAACATTTTCACAACGGTCTAAGAAAGGGATTATAAAATGAGAATCATAGCCTTGCAAGTTGTGCATGAAAACGGGTATAAAATCAGGCTTTTTTGCCCTTAAATTGCATGCATTATGTGCTGGTCCAATAAATTTTCCTGTAAAGTGGCAATGATGACGCACGCGATCGTGTTCATCTAAAGGGTATTGACATAATATACAGTCTTTAGCAGAATAAAAGGCTGACTCTTCACTCATTTCTTCCATCAGAAGCGGATTAGCATATATATTATCCGCTTCAACAGCTATTTGTTCAAGTTTTTCTAAAAAAACTTGCATGCAGTTTTCTCCTGTATAAACAAATGGTTTCAAATCAAACATATTAGACTTGACAAGAAGTGAAACAGAAAAGGCTCGATGCTCGTGTATAGCTTTGTTCCAAGGTGTTGACGGATTCGGACAAGCCCCTGAAATTGGTATTAAATGAGATTCTGTATCCGCATAAACTACAATTGGAATGGGTTGTGTATATTCCACATGTTTAAATTCAATTTTATCTTCTTTCGGAAAATCAGATCGAATTGGTTTATGATTACGACAAAATAATTCATGTTCTCGCTTTCGCTCATCGCCATTTTTCCCAAACTTGTTCACATACGTCTTTGGAAATGTGGTCAGACATCTACGACATATAGTATATGCATGTTCTTTCAACGATATTTGAGAACTTACTAATCGTGAAAGATTCGTAATCAAACAATAGTGGAAATTTTCTCCATTTTGTAAAAACAATAAATCGAACATTTTATTAAATTTTTCCTTTTTACTAATTCTAATTGGATACACATTATTTTTCTCGTCTAAGCCATAAACATTTATAGACACATTATTTAAATTTTCAAATCGCTTAACCTCCTTTATTGGAGTCGGGAACGATATCGAATCAAAGGAATATGTGGTATGAATATTTTTGTATTCATTAAATTTATTTGATCTAATATCATCACTAAGTATAGCTAAACGGAAGCAATCATTAGTATTATTTTTTACATTTATAACACAACGTTTATCCTTAATTTTTTTAGGTAATTCAATATACTGGGATCCGCCAAAAGGTCTATATTTTGTTAAATGTAAGCATATGTAGTTTGATGAAATATACATCCAACCAGAACCTTTTTTTTCAAACTCGTCCTGTTCCGCTAAAATTTTTTCAAAAGTTGTTTCAACATAATTTTCAACATTTATGCTAACATCTATCGTATTACTTTTCGATTTAAAATTAAAATCCGTTCTTTCACTAATAGTGTTTCCGTTTTTCTTAATATATGTACATTCTAACATTACATTTATTTTATACGATTTCCAATCTTCAGCATAAGAATTTAATAAATTTACTAAGAGTTCTTTTTTATTGTTTAAAAATTCGGTAGCTACTAATTTTTTATTATCGTTAGGAATGTATACGTCCTCAACCGAATTTCATAAAGAAGCTATAATAATCCCGTTTTCTTCAGTAATCGCCTTCTCTCGCATCTGTCTATCAAACATGCTATATTTTCTTTTTTTATTCGGTATTTCCATTGTGCTCACGTTGAACGTATTATTACTACTAACCCCACTAACAACTTGACAGTTTATTTTATGACGTTCAAAATTGAACTTTCTATTAAATTCTTTCCCACAGCTTTGACAATAAAAAAACAACCATTTACATCTGTGCCGTCTATTTGGAACCAATAACCCACATTGCTCACACAAATAATTGTTTTTATTATTCATTTTATTAAATCCTTAAATTAAATGAAACATAAATTATAACTAGGTCTTACACGATAGTAATATTTACATAAACGTTAATTCATATGAATTTTTCTTTTTCCTACAATATTTAAATTTCAGTTGACCTAAAAATATAAAACATCAATTAGCTAAGCATAGTAATGTTTTTACAACTTTATTAAGTATTTTAATAATAATTACCATCATACTGTGCTATATCTTCATCAGTTATAACTAAAGCTCGGAATTCCGTGCAGTAAAAATTTGAAAACGTGCAATAAAAACTTGAAAACGTGCAAAACCGTGCAGTAAAAACTTAAAAACGTGCAATAAAAAATTTAAAATGTGCAATAACAAGCAAAACAAATATTATTGCTTGAAAATCATGCATTAAATTATTTATGTATCTTCGTTTTTTGTCGTTGTATCTTATTTATCGTAGCTACTTTTGAAACAAATAAGTAGCGGAGAGTAAATTGCAGTAAAAACTTTTATTTTTAAAATATTGGTTTTAATATAGGTTTTGATAAAATAATGATTTTTTTATTAGTAAAGAAAAATTAATGGAGTTCATTAGAAATGTAACTACACTGCATTATTTTTTTAATTAAAGTTTATAACTAAATACATTTCTAATTTTTTTTCCGTAAAACAGTGCCTCCTGTAACTTAAACTTTCTTTCAATTTAGAAAAAGATATCTCAACTTCTACAATCGTTAGAGAAAAATATTTAAAGCGACTCAGCAACTAGGGATCTCCTTCAATTCAACAGTGACTTCCAGTGAATTTCTGTTCAAGATATCATTACAATTTTTTAATAGTTTGTATCCAGGATTTTAAAAAAATTATTTCGAATTTTTTTGTAAATGATAATTCCTTTTTCGCTCTTGATTCTTTCCAATGATTTTCCAGCGTCCTCAACTATTTTTATTTGGTCATATTGAGAAATATTTTTCTCCTCTAGTTATGTAATAGCAACCGGCAAAGCTGCTAAATTCGATCTAATAAATGCCAAATCAGATTGAATGGTTGGATTCATCAAAATGGTTTTTAATTTAATAATTGATTGCACTTTTTCTTCCAATTCTATATTTGAAAATATTTCCGGTAAAAAAAAACAACATAAAATCAGAATATAAAATATTTACTTTAAATAGTAACAAGATGTGGAATAAAGAGTAAACAGTCGCATGTGAGTTATAATTATATTGGAAATAGGGAGATCTTATAAAGGAAAGATGCTACTCAAATTATGAAATCACTAGATGCAATATCCGGTGCGTAGGCTTATTTTTAAATCACTCTAATGACACGCACTACCCATGGTACCGTTCATTGGTTACAAAAAAAATTAGGAACTTACTTGTGCTGCAGTGGGCATCAATTTGTGATATCCTCTCATATCCAATATTTTTATCACAAAATTTGCAAAACACTACACTACCATCCCTTTTGAGTCAGGATATTTTTCAATCCATCCCGCAATTTTCGAAGACACCCCTCCAATTTTTGGAATTTTAAGTAACAATACACTCGACAGAAGCTAGATTGATAGTGACAGAACGATGAGAATTGAGAAACAAAATGTAAACATCCAGGAACTACTTAACCCCCTCAGTTCTTGGAAATTGGAGGTTTGTGTTTGTTTACATCTCCCAAGTTACCTTTATTTTTTTCCTATGTTTCCTTTCCGTTATTTTTTTATTCCTATTCCTAATTCCCATTTATTTTTCCACTAAATTTTTGATGTATATTTAAGAAAATTAAAATTTGTAATAATTTTTTTTTCTTCAAATTATAAAATGATGCAATTTCGTGCAGTAAACCCCAAAACGTGCAATTTCGTGCAGTAAACCCCAAAACGTGCAATTTCGTGCACTAAACCCCAAAACGTGCAATTTCGTGCAGTATAAAACTTCGTTAAAACATCCCATTAGGCTTGATTCGGATAAGTAACATGAATTCGCGTTATTCTGACTTACCAATAAAAAGATGCAATTGCACGGGAATCCGAGCTCTAGTTATAACGAACAGATATCTTTTCGGCAAATATGTCGTCCTTGTCAACTTCCAAGTTCTCAATAATGGCCTCAATGCTTAAGCCATATTCTGTCTCATTTTTTCTTAATTTTGTATGTTTTTCCTATAGTCAGTTCCCCAATGTTTCGTTCAATTTTGTAAGGAGAGACATCTGTAATATTTACAAAAATTAACAATTTTTTGTCATCTTTATGCAAGTATTAGTTCAAAAAAGTTAAAATGACTCACCTTTAGGAAAAAATGCACAATAGTCCAGAAAATTTTAATTATATCCTCACGCGGCGGCTGTTATCTGGGCGGCGTCCTTTCAAACAGATAACAGGCCCGTCGACCCGCTCAAGGCATCGTAATCAGGCATTGATAAAATGGCAGCAGTACAACTCGGACGTCATCCTTTCAAGTAGATAGCAAGTAGCGAACGTCATCTCCCCACCATTGCATGCTGGTTATAAAAGAGCGGCATGGACCGGACGGCAGGGTGACTCAAACTACTCATATAGAAATCTATTCTCAGACCATCTCCTTTACACGGAGCACCATCTCTACCCAACAGCCCTGAAGAAACTACAGCAATATCAGAACAGCATACTCATGAAGATATGTAGAGGCACCACGTTAGAAAGACGGAACATGAATCACATTCACGATACATTAAACTCGACACAATACAAAAACACATATCACGTAAGCACATTAAATTCTTTGACAACCTACCCTCATCATTCAATCCCCTATTCCGCACTCTCACACCATCATTACTCCCAGCCAGATGGCAAGGCCGTAAGGGTCCAACAAACCCAATTAACATTATCATATAAACCTGCCTTATAAACTCCCTCACTAACTCCCTTCTCCGCTAGCCCTGTCCTCTATTCCATTATCCTTCCTCCAACATCAAGACGACAATTATGAATGAAACAGCTGAACCAGTAAACTGGTTTATCACGAAGGCTTATGTATGTGGTGGGGGGAGAAAGCTTGATCAATGAATTCAATTGATAAATTATGAATGAAACAGCTGTGTAAATATAGCCTTGCTACAGCACGATGTAAACAAAGCGCAGTTGCCAGATCTACAACCCAACGTTGCCATGTTGGGCATCTCACATCCGTTGACCCCTTGAAAACTCATGACACACCTCAAGGACACCCCCCCTCACCCTAGAACAACACTCTGCTACAGCACGCTCAAGGTCATTTCCTTCGTGCTCCTGCTCAACCGGCCAATATTAACTACTGCCCACCATACAGGTGAGAAGCATTATCAATGTCCTCACTGTGATTATAAGTCAGCAAATTCTCATAATTTGAAACGACACATAATGGCCCGCCATAAAGGTGAAAAGACTCATCAATGTCGTTACTGTGATTATAAATCAGTGACATCTGGAAATATGAAACAACATATAATGGCCCTCCATACAGGTGAGAAGCCTCATCAATGTCCTCACTGTGATTATAAATCAGTGACATCTGGAAATATGAAACAACATATAATGGCCCTCCATACAGGTGAGAAGCCTCATCAATGTCCTCACTGTGATTTTAAGTCAGTAACTTCTAAGAGTATGAAACAACATATAATGGCCCAACATACAGGCTCATTAATGTCCTCACTGTAATTATAAATCAGTGACATCTGGAAATATGAAACAACATATAATGGCCCTCCATACAGGTGAGAAGCCTCATCAATGTCCTCACTGTGATTTTAAGTCAGTAACTTCTAAGAGTATGAAACAACATATAATGGCCCAACATACAGGCTCAATAATGTCCTGACTGTAATTATAAATCAGTGACATCTGGAAATATGAAACAACATATAATGGCCCTCCATACAGGTGAGAAGCTTCATCAATGTCCTCACTGTGATTATAAATCAGTGACATCTGGAAATATGAAACAACATATAATGGCCCTCCATACAGGTGAGAAGCTTCATCAATGTCCTCACTGTGATTATAAATCAGTGACATCTGGAAATATGAAACAACATATAATGGCCCTCCATACAGGTGAGAAGCCACATCAATGTCCTCACTGTGATTTTAAGTCAGTAACTTCTAAGAGTATGAAACAACATATAATGGCCCAACATACAGGCTCATTAATGTCCTCACTGTAAATATAAATCAGTGGCATCTGGAAATATGAAACAACATATAATGGCCCGCCATAAAGGTGAAAAGACTCATCAATGTCCTCACTGTGATTATAAATCAGTGACATCTGGAAATATGAAACAACATATAATGGCCCGCCATAAAGGTGAAAAGACTCATCAATGTCCTCACTGTGATTATAAATCAGTGACATCTGGAAATATGAAACAACATATAATGGCCCTCCATACAGGTGAGAAGCCTCATCAATGTCCTCACTGTGATTATAAATCAGTGACATCTGGAAATATGAAACAACATATAATGGCCCTCCATACAGGTGAGAAGCCTCATCAATGTCCTCACTGTGATTTTAAGTCAGTAACTTCTAAGAGTATGAAACAACATATAATGGCCCAACATACAGGCTCATTAATGTCCTGACTGTAATTATAAATCAGTGACATCTGGAAATATGAAACAACATATAATGGCCCTCCATACAGGTGAGAAGCCTCATCAATGTCCTCACTGTGATTTTAAGTCAGTAACTTCTAAGAGTATGAAACAACATATAATGGCCCAACATACAGGCTCATTAATGTCCTCACTGTAATTATAAATCAGTGACATCTGGAAATATGAAACAACATATAATGGCCCTCCATACAGGTGAGAAGCCTCATCAATGTCCTCACTGTGATTTTAAGTCAGTAACTTCTAAGAGTATGAAACAACATATAATGGCCCAACATACAGGCTCATTAATGTCCTGACTGTAATTATAAATCAGTGACATCTGGAAATATGAAACAACATATAATGGCCCGCCATAAAGGTGAAAAGACTCATCAATGTCCTCACTGTGATTATAAATCAGTGACATCTGGAAATATGAAACAACATTTAATGGCCCTCCATACAGGTGAGAAGCTTCATCAATGTCCTCACTGTGATTATAAATCAGTGACATCTGGAAATATGAAACAACATATAATGGCCCTCCATACAGGTGAGAAGCCACATCAATGTCCTCACTGTGATTATAAATCAGTGACATCTGGAAATATGAAACAACATATAATGGCCCGCCATAAAGGTGAAAAGACTCATCAATGTCCTCACTGTGATTATAAATCAGTGACATCTGGAAATATGAAACAACATATAATGGCCCTCCATAAAGGTGAGAAGCCTCATCAATGTCCTCACTGTGATTATAAATCAGTGACATCTGGAAATATGAAACAACATATAATGGCCCTCCATACAGGTGAGAAGCCTCATCAATGTCCTGACTGTGATTTTAAGTCAGTAACTTCTAAGAGTATGAAACAACATATAATGGCCCAACATACAGGCTCATTAATGTCCTCACTGTAATTATAAATCAGTGACATCTGGAAATATGAAACAACATATAATGGCCCTCCATACAGGTGAGAAGCCTCATCAATGTCCTTACTGTGATTTTAAGTCAGTAACTTCTAAGAGTATGAAACAACATATAATGGCCCAACATACAGGCTCATTAATGTCCTGACTGTAATTATAAATCAGTGACATCTGGAAATATGAAACAACATATAATGGCCCGCCATAAAGGTGAAAAGACTCATCAATGTCCTCACTGTGATTATAAATCAGTGACATCTGGAAATATGAAACAACATTTAATGGCCCTCCATACAGGTGAGAAGCTTCATCAATGTCCTCACTGTGATTATAAATCAGTGACATCTGGAAATATGAAACAACATATAATGGCCCTCCATACAGGTGAGAAGCCACATCAATGTCCTCACTAAGATTTTAAGTCAGTAACTTCTAGGAGTATGAAACAACATATAATGGCCCAACATACAGGCTCATTAATGTCCACACTGTAATTATAAATCAGTGGCATCTGGAAATATGAAACAACATATAATGGCCCGCCATAAAGGTGAAAAGACTCATCAATGTCCTCACTGTGATTATAAATCAGTGACATCTGGAAATATGAAACAACATATAATGGCCCGCCATAAAGGTGAAAAGACTCATCAATGTCCTCACTGTGATTATAAATCAGTGACATCTGGAAATATGAAACAACATATAATGGCCCTCCATACAGGTGAGAAGCCTCATCAATGTCCTCACTGTAATTATAAATCAGTGACATCTGGAAATATGAAACAACATATAATGGCCCTCCATAAAGGTGAGAAGCCTCATCAATGTCCTCACTGTGATTATAAATCAGTGACATCTGGAAATATGAAACAACATATAATGGCCCTCCATACAGGTGAGAAGCCTCATCAATGTCCTGACTGTGATTTTAAGTCAGTAACTTCTAAGAGTATGAAACAACATATAATGGCCCAACATACAGGCTCATTAATGTCCTCACTGTAATTATAAATCAGTGACATCTGGAAATATGAAACAACATATAATGGCCCTCCATACAGGTGAGAAGCCTCATCAATGTCCTCACTGTGATTTTAAGTCAGTAACTTCTAAGAGTATGAAACAACATATAATGGCCCAACATACAGGCTCATTAATGTCCTGACTGTAATTATAAATCAGTGACATCTGGAAATATGAAACAACATATAATGGCCCTCCATACAGGTGAGAAGCCTCATCAATGTCCTCACTGTGATTTTAAGTCAGTAACTTCTAAGAGTATGAAACAACATATAATGGCCCAACATACAGGCTCATTAATGTCCTGACTGTAATTATAAATCAGTGACATCTGGAAATATGAAACAACATAAAATGGCCTGCCATAAAGGTGAATACCCTCATCAATGTCTTCACTGTGATTTTAAGTCAGTAACTTCTAAGAGTATGAAACAACATATAATGGCCCAACATACAGGCTCATTAATGTCCTCACTGTGATTATAAATCAGTGACATCTGGAAATATGAAACAACATATAATGGCCCTCCATACAGGTGAGAAGCTTCATCAATGTCCTCACTGTGATTATAAATCAGTGACATCTGGAAATATGAAACAACATATAATGGCCCTCCATAAAGGTGAGAAGCCTCATCAATGTCCTCACTGTGATTATAAATCAGTGACATCTGGAAATATGAAACAACATATAATGGCCCTCCATACAGGTGAGAAGCCTCATCAATGTCCTGACTGTGATTTTAAGTCAGTAACTTCTAAGAGTATGAAACAACATATAATGGCCCAACATACAGGCTCATTAATGTCCTCACTGTAATTATAAATCAGTGACATCTGGAAATATGAAACAACATATAATGGCCCTCCATACAGGTGAGTAGCCTCATCAATGTCCTCACTGTGATTTTAAGTCAGTAACTTCTAAGAGTATGAAACAACATATAATGGCCCAACATACAGGCTCATTAATGTCCTCACTGTAATTATAAATCAGTGACATCTGGAAATATGAAACAACATATAATGGCCCTCCATACAGGTGAGAAGCCTCATCAATGTCCTCACTGTGATTTTAAGTCAGTAACTTCTAAGAGTATGAAACAACATATAATGGCCCAACATACAGGCTCATTAATGTCCTCACTGTAATTATAAATCAGTGACATCTGGAAATATGAAACAACATATAATGGCCCTCCATACAGGTGAGAAGCCTCATCAATGTCCTCACTGTGATTTTAAGTCAGTAACTTCTAAGAGTATGAAACAACATATAATGGCCCAACATACAGGCTCATTAATGTCCTGACTGTAATTATAAATCAGTGACATCTGGAAATATGAAACAACATATAATGGCCCGCCATAAAGGTGAAAAGACTCACAATGTCCTCACTGTGATTATAAATCAGTGACATCTGGAAATATGAAACAACATTTAATGGCCCTCCATACAGGTGAGAAGCTTCATCAATGTCCTCACTGTGATTATAAATCAGTGACATCTGGAAATATGAAACAACATATAATGGCCCTCCATACAGGTGAGAAGTCACATCAATGTCCTCACTGTGATTTTAAGTCAGTAACTTCTAAGAGTATGAAACAACATATAATGGCCCAACATACAGGCTCATTAATGTCCACACTGTAATTATAAATCAGTGGCATCTGGAAATATGAAACAACATATAATGGCCCGCCATAAAGGTGAAAAGACTCATCAATGTCCTCACTGTGATTATAAATCAGTGACATCTGGAAATATGAAACAACATATAATGGCCCGCCATAAAGGTGAAAAGACTCATCAATGTCCTCACTGTGATTATAAATCAGTGACATCTGGAAATATGAAACAACATATAATGGCCCTCCATACAGGTGAGAAGCCTCATCAATGTCCTCACTGTAATTATTAATCAGTGACATCTGGAAATATGAAACAACATATAATGGCCCTCCATAAAGGAGAGAAGCCTCATCAATGTCCTCACTGTGATTATAAATCAGTGACATCTGGAAATATGAAACAACATATAATGGCCCTCCATACAGGTGAGAAGCCTCATCAATGTCCTCACTGTGATTTTAAGTCAGTAACTTCTAAGAGTATGAAACAACATATAATGGCCCAACATACAGGCTCATTAATGTCCTGACTGTAATTATAAATCAGTGACATCTGGAAATATGAAACAACATAAAATGGCCTGCCATAAAGGTGAATACCCTCATCAATGTCTTCACTGTGATTTTAAGTCAGTAACTTCTAAGAGTATGAAACAACATATAATGGCCCAACATACAGGCTCATTAATGTCCTCACTGTGATTATAAATCAGTGACATCTGGAAATATGAAACAACATATAATGGCCCTCCATACAGGTGAGAAGCTTCATCAATGTCCTCACTGTGATTATAAATCAGTGACATCTGGAAATATGAAACAACATATAATGGCCCTCCATACAGGTGAGAAGCCTCATCAATGTCCTCACTGTGATTATAAATCAGTGACATCTGGAAATATGTAACAACATATAATGGCCCTCCATACAGGTGAGAAGCCTCATCAATGTCCTCACTATGATTTTAAGTCAGTAACTTCTAAGAGTATGAAACAACATATAATGGCCCAACATACAGGCTCATTAATGTCCTCACTGTAATTATAAATCAGTGACATCTGGAAATATGAAACAACATATAATGGCCCGCCATAAAGGTGAGAAGCCTCATCAATGTCCTCACTGTGATTATAAATCAGTGACATCTGGAAATATGAAACAACATATAATAGCTCTCCATACAGGTGAGAAGCCTCATCAATGTCCTCACTGTGATTATAAATCAGTGACATCTGGAAATATGAAACAACATATAACGGCCCAACATACAGGCTCATTAATGTCCTGACTGTAATTATAAATCAGTGACATCTGGAAATATGAAACAACATATAATGGCCCGCCATAAAGGTGAATACCCTCATCAATGTCTTCACTGTGATTATAAATCAGTGAAATCTGGAAATATGAAACAACATTTAATGGCCCTCCATACAGGTGAGAAGCCTCATCAATGTCCTCACTGTGATTTTAAGTCAGTGAAATCTGGAAATATGAAACAACATATAATGGCCCTCCATACAGGTGAGAAGCCTCATCAATGTCCTCACTGTGATTTTAAGTCAGTAACTTCTAAGAGTATGAAACAACATATAATGGCCCAACATACAGGCTCATTAATGTCCTCACTGTAATTATAAATCAGTGACATCTGGAAATATGAAACAACATATAATGGCCCTCCATACAGGTGATAAGCCTCATCAATGTCCTCACTGTGATTTTAAGTCAGTAACTTCTAAGTGTATGAAACAACATATAATGGCCCTCCATACAGGTGAGAAGCTTCATCAATGTCCTCACTGTGATTATAAATCAGTGACATCTGGAAATATGAAACAACATATAATGGCCCAACATACAGGCTCATTAATGTCCTCACTGTGATTATAAATCAGTGACATCTGGAAATATGAAACAACATATAATAGCTCTCCATACAGGTGAGAAGCCTCATCAATGTCCTCACTGTGATTATAAATCAGTGACATCTGGAAATATGAAACAACATATAACGGCCCAACATACAGGCTCATTAATGTCCTGACTGTAATTATAAATCAGTGACATCTGGAAATATGAAACAACATATAATGGCCCGCCATAAAGGTGAATACCCTCATCAATGTCTTCACTGTGATTATAAATCAGTGAAATCTGGAAATATGAAACAACATTTAATGGCCCTCCATACAGGTGAGAAGCCTCATCAATGTCCTCACTGTGATTTTAAGTCAGTGAAATCTGGAAATATGAAACAACATATAATGGCCCTCCATACAGGTGAGAAGCCTCATCAATGTCCTCACTGTGATTTTAAGTCAGTAACTTCTAAGAGTATGAAACAACATATAATGGCCCAACATACAGGCTCATTAATGTCCTCACTGTAATTATAAATCAGTGACATCTGGAAATATGAAACAACATATAATGGCCCTCCATACAGGTGATAAGCCTCATCAATGTCCTCACTGTGATTTTAAGTCAGTAACTTCTAAGTGTATGAAACAACATATAATGGCCCTCCATACAGGTGAGAAGCTTCATCAATGTCCTCACTGTGATTATAAATCAGTGACATCTGGAAATATGAAACAACATATAATGGCCCAACATACAGGCTCATTAATGTCCTGACTGTAATTATAAATCAGTGACATCTGGAAATATGAAACAACATATAATGGCCCTCCATACAGGTGAGAAGCCTCATCAATGTCCTCACTGTGATTTTAAGTCAGTAACTTCTAAGAGTATGAAACAACATATAATGGCCCAACATACAGGCTCATTAATGTCCTCACTGTAATTATAAATCAGTGACATCTGGAAATATGAAACAACATATAATGGCCCTCCATACAGGTGAGAAGCCTCATCAATGTCCTCACTGTGATTTTAAGTCAGTAACTTCTAAGAGTATGAAACAACATATAATGGCCCAACATACAGGCTCATTAATGTCCTCACTGTAATTATAAATCAGTGACATCTGGAAATATGAAACAACATATAATGGCCCTCCATACAGGTGAGAAGCCTCATCAATGTCCTCACTGTGATTTTAAGTCAGTAACTTCTAAGAGTATGAAACAACATATAATGGCCCAACATACAGGCTCATTAATGTCCTGACTGTAATTATAAATCAGTGACATCTGGAAATATGAAACAACATATAATGGCCCGCCATAAAGGTGAAAAGACTCATCAATGTCCTCACTGTGATTATAAATCAGTGACATCTGGAAATATGAAACAACATTTAATGGCCCTCCATACAGGTGAGAAGCTTCATCAATGTCCTCACTGTGATTATAAATCAGTGACATCTGGAAATATGAAACAACATATAATGGCCCTCCATACAGGTGAGAAGCCTCATCAATGTCCTCACTGTGATTTTAAGTCAGTAACTTCTAAGAGTATGAAACAACATATAATGGCCCAACATACAGGCTCATTAATGTCCTCACTGTAATTATAAATCAGTGGCATCTGGAAATATGAAACAACATATAATGGCCCGCCATAAAGGTGAAAAGACTCATCAATGTCCTCACTGTGATTATAAATCAGTGACATCTGGAAATATGAAACAACATATAATGGCCCGCCATAAAGGTGAAAAGACTCATCAATGTCCTCACTGTGATTATAAATCAGTGACATCTGGAAATATGAAACAACATATAATGGCCCTCCATATAGGTGAGAAGCCTCATCAATGTCCTCACTGTAATTATAAATCAGTGACATCTGGAAATATGAAACAACATATAATGGCCCTCCATAAAGGTGAGAAGCCTCATCAATGTCCTCACTGTGATTATAAATCAGTGACATCTGGAAATATGAAACAACATATAATGGCCCTCCATACAGGTGAGAAGCCTCATCAATGTCCTCACTGTGATTTTAAGTCAGTAACTTCTAAGAGTATGAAACAACATATAATGGCCCAGCATACAGGCTCATTAATGTCCTCACTGTAATTATAAATCAGTGACATCTGGAAATATGAAACAACATATAATGGCCCTCCATACAGGTGAGAAGCCTCATCAATGTCCTCACTGTGATTTTAAGTCAGTAACTTCTAAGAGTATGAAACAACATATAATGGCCCAACATACAGGCTCATTAATGTCCTGACTGTAATTATAAATCAGTGACATCTGGAAATATGAAACAACATAAAATGGCCCGCCATAAAGGTGAATACCCTCATCAATGTCTTCACTGTGATTATAAATCAGTGAAATCTGGAAATATGAAACAACATATAATGGCCCTCCATACAGGTGAGAAGCCTCATCAATGTCCTCACTGTGATTTTAAGTCAGTGAAATCTGGAAATATGAAACAACATATAATGGCCCTCCATACAGGTGAGAAGCCTCATCAATGTCCTCACTGTGATTTTAAGTCAGTAACTTCTAAGAGTATGAAACAACATATAATGGCCCTCCATACAGGTGAGAAGCCTCATCAATGTCCTCACTGTGATTATAAATCAGTGACATCTGGAAATATGAAACAACATATAATGGCCCTCCATACAGGTGAGAAGCCTCATCAATGTCCTCACTGTGATTTTAAGTCAGTAACTTCTAAGAGTATGAAACAACATATAATGGCCCTCCATACAGGTGAGAAGCCTCATCAATGTCCTCACTGTGATTTTAAGTCAGTAACTTCTAAGAGTATGAAACAACATATAATGGCCCAACATACAGGCTCATTAATGTCCTCACTGTAATTATAAATCAGTGACATCTGGAAATATGAAACAACATATTGTCACGTGGAAGATGTCTATTGAACCTAGGAGACCCTGAGAGAGAGGGGGAACTCCTAGAAGAGGCTGGCCCAGGAGAGAGGGGGCAGTCTGGGGGAGTCTGAGTCAGTCAGTCGGTGAGGGGAGTCTAAGTCTGGGACAGGCAGAGTGAGCCTGGGGCATAGTGGGACCCGAAGTAGTCAAGTACCCCCCAGTGATTTATGAGTTATGGTACCCCCCCCCTTGTGTAGTTGGGACGTGTAGAAACTATTGTAAATAAATTATGTAAATTGTACATAGTTTGATTAATTACCACACAACCCTTGCCCAAAGATCCCAGTGTCACATTAGATTTGTAGATTTGAGAATAGGGGTGACACAAATTTGGTGGAGGCGCCGGGCAAGGGTTGTGTTGTGTGTAAAATGGAGCTGCGAGGCTTGCGGGACATGAGTTGTGGCGAAAAGGGAGCTGCGAGAGTTGCCGAGCTGGAGCTGTGTGGAAAATGGAGGAGCTGCCGGAGAATTTCGGGTGGGCGAAAACCGCTGCGTTCCTGGAGGAGAGCGGGGACAAGAAGAAGAAAGAATCAGCGCTGCGGATCAGCTGGACCAACTCAGAGAGCTATGGACCCGAAAAGAGAGATGGGAGCCACCCGAAGTATTCTTAGCTCGCCAGGTTGGCAGCTTAGGTAATGAAATTAAAGTTATTTTTTGTTTTGTAAAAAATAAAATTTAACTATAAGAGTAAACATTCGTAGAAAGAACCCCAGCTATAGTGTAAGATAGAAATAAGAGAGAATCTAGAAAAATAGAAAGTAAGTATAGAATGAAAAATAGAAACTAGAAAAATAAGAGAGGAACTAGAGGTTTTGTAATTTTAAGATACGGGGTATCTATGTATTTTGACCTCGTCAATGGTTGACGATTTAGGAGGAAGATTAAATGAGGTTGAGTTTTTAGTTAAGTTCCAAGAGGAACTGATGGGAAAAATTATGGAGTTCTTTCTACAATGTTTCAACGAGATAATTTAATAATTAGTGATCATTTTATTAATGTGAATATTCCTTATTTGTAGAGTATTGTAAGTTAAGATTTTTTTTTTTTTTTTTTGAAAAATATAAGTCAAAAAGTAGCTTAGAAGGGAGTTATTAGTCCATGAAAATTTTCAGGTAGGAAGAAAAATCATATCGTGACCCTTTGATTGTAATCTCGGGATTAAATGGGATAAAGACAGACGAAGATGGTAAGGAAATTTAAAGTCGAGACCATACACGTAGGGCGTACAAAACGATTTTTTGATCGTTGAAACAAAAAAAAAATGGGAAATTTAGATTCGTAGATTATAAACAAAAAAAAATTATAAAGTTTCATTAAATTGTTGAATATTCTTTTTGCTTTGTGGAAAAGAGTGGAATCTAAAGGTTAAAGAATAGGAAATGCTAAATTTGCGTCTGCCAGGAAACAATAGCACTGAGCAAGCGGTACCCGGGAAATACGAACACAAAATTGGGCATAGCTAATTGTTAGCAAAATGCAAACAATTAACAATTGTCATAACTAACGAACAATTGAGGATCCTGCAACGTCCAGGAAATATCCAATTCGGTTGCAAGATAAGGGTTACGGTTTTGGGTTGCGGTCATTGTGTTTATCCCATCTTTGATTTTTAAAGGACTTAAGCAAAAATTTATCGGAGCCAAAGATTTCAATAACTATCGCGGTTTTCTGGAAGAAAACAATAAGCGTTTAGGTTTAGGAATCTGGTATACTTTTTAATTTCAACGGTCTATTCAAGCGACTAAATTTCAGTAGGGATGGAACGGGTTTTTAGTATCGTCTCCTTTCCGATGTTCATTGTTATTTTATTACGTTATCTGATTTTGCTAAGACGAGTGTAAGACCGGTAAATGGGTTTCGGGGGAAATAGCTCATTACTCAGTTTCGGTCATTGTGATTGAATCGATGACGGCGTGGGTAATTCGGATTTTTTTTTATTTATTTCATTTAGAAGTCAGTTAAAACAATTTCATTGAGAAGGCCTATTGTCGCGGATAGGGAAGCAGCGCCAACAGTTTCCCAGTCTAAGTCGGCGTCCAATTCCAAGAAGGGACTCTAAAGAATAAGAGATGCAACCTAGTAGCACAGTCAGCGTCAAAAAGTAGGTCAGTGGGTGAGATGTTTATGCAGGATAGGCATAACCAATGTTCTTTTAAATCCCTTTATCGAGAAATAATTAAGATTTTTGATTGCTTATTCTTTTTTAGTTTAATGACTTATATTTTTCTAGTTCTTTAGTAGTAGGTAGAAATTGGAAATGTGTTGGAAAAAATGGAATTTGTAAGAAAAAGTATAATTTTTAAGTAAAAGTCTTAGAGGGTATTATTGACTAAATTTGTATCTTTTATGGTTGAAGAATAAATTTAAAGTAGCAGAACAATGGAATTCAGTTTTTTTTATTAAGTCAAGAAATAATTGTAAAGGAATTTCACTGCATATTGTAGAGGTTGTTATGGTTCTTAGGGGGAAAATTAAATTAAATGAGACGGCCGGCATCCCACAGCCCTTTGAGGTTCAAAGAGAGTAAAGTACTTGAAGAGGGTAATAAAGTACTTAAAGGTTATAGTAAAGTGCTTGAAGAGAGTAGTAAAGTACTTGGAGAGTAAAGTTTTGGAATTTGTTGTGGAATCCTACGAGTCAAACGTAGAAGGCTTAAGTATGCAACAAGTTTCTCAGAGTCAAACTGAGGTAATATTTGGGGATGTGCTAGTCAAAAGCACGGTTTATCAAAGAATGAACGATAAAGGGGGTGAGCCGATGATTGTCGAATCCAAAAGAGAAAATGATGCAGTGAGGTTCCTCGATTTTGAGATTTTATTTGGTTTATCACTTTTTTGTTGTTTCGAATTTTGGTTTGGTTTTAACATTCAGTACTTGGTTCTTTTGTTTGTAAACTCTACAGTTAAGTAAATTAAGTATAAAACCATTTTTCTGCCGCTTTGTTTATTTTTTGTTACAGGTCCCAACTTACCAACGAGGACGTTGGTATTCAGGGGAGGGGGGAGTTGTCACGTGGAAGATGTCTATTGAACCTAGGAGACCCTGAGAGAGAGGGGGAACTCCTAGAAGAGGCTGGCCCAGGAGAGAGGGGGCAGTCTGGGGGAGTCTGAGTGAGTCTGAGAGGAGAGTCAGAGAGGGCAGTCTAAGTCTGGGATAGGCAGAGTGAGCCTGGGGCATAGTGGGACCCGAAGTAGTCAAGTACCCCCCAGTGATTTATGAGTTATGGTACCCCCCCCCCCCTGTGTAGTTGGGACGTGTAGAAACTATTGTAAATAAACAATGTAAATTGTACATAGTTGCTTAATTACCTCACAACCCTTGCCCACAGATCCCTGTGTCACATTGGACTGGGTAAATTTAAGAATAGGGGTGACACAAATTTGGTGGAGGCGCCGGGCAACGATCCCGGTACCTCTCGCACCCCTCGAGTATGAAACAACATATAATGGCCCAACATACAGGCTCATTAATGTCCTCACTGTAATTATAAATCAGTGGCATCTGGAAATATGAAACAACATATAATGGCCCGCCATAAAGGTGAAAAGACTCATCAATGTCCTCACTGTGATTATAAATCAGTGACATCTGGAAATATGAAACAACATATAATGGCCCGCCATAAAGGTGAAAAGACTCATCAATGTCCTCACTGTGATTATAAATCAGTGACATCTGGAAATATGAAACAACATATAATGGCCCTCCATATAGGTGAGAAGCCTCATCAATGTCCTCACTGTAATTATAAATCAGTGACATCTGGAAATATGAAACAACATATAATGGCCCTCCATAAAGGTGAGAAGCCTCATCAATGTCCTCACTGTGATTATAAATCAGTGACATCTGGAAATATGAAACAACATATAATGGCCCTCCATACAGGTGAGAAGCCTCATCAATGTCCTCACTGTGATTTTAAGTCAGTAACTTCTAAGAGTATGAAACAACATATAATGGCCCAGCATACAGGCTCATTAATGTCCTCACTGTAATTATAAATCAGTGACATCTGGAAATATGAAACAACATATAATGGCCCTCCATACAGGTGAGAAGCCTCATCAATGTCCTCACTGTGATTTTAAGTCAGTAACTTCTAAGAGTATGAAACAACATATAATGGCCCAACATACAGGCTCATTAATGTCCTGACTGTAATTATAAATCAGTGACATCTGGAAATATGAAACAACATAAAATGGCCCGCCATAAAGGTGAATACCCTCATCAATGTCTTCACTGTGATTATAAATCAGTGACATCTGGAAATATGAAACAACATATAATGGCCCTCCATACAGGTGAGAAGCCTCATCAATGTCCTCACTGTGATTTTAAGTCAGTGAAATCTGGAAATATGAAACAACATATAATGGCCCTCCATACAGGTGAGAAGCCTCATCAATGTCCTCACTGTGATTTTAAGTCAGTAACTTCTAAGAGTATGAAACAACATATAATGGCCCTCCATACAGGTGAGAAGCCTCATCAATGTCCTCACTGTGATTATAAATCAGTGACATCTGGAAGTATGAAACAACATATAATGGCCCTCCATACAGGTGAGAAGCCTCATCAATGTCCTCACTGTGATTTTAAGTCAGTAACTTCTAAGAGTATGAAACAACATATAATGGCCCTCCATACAGGTGAGAAGCCTCATCAATGTCCTCACTGTGATTTTAAGTCAGTAACTTCTAAGAGTATGAAACAACATATAATGGCCCAACATACAGGCTCATTAATGTCCTCACTGTAATTATAAATCAGTGACATCTGGAAATATGAAACAACATATAATGGCCCTCCATACAGGTGATAAGCCTCATCAATGTCCTCACTGTGATTTTAAGTCAGTAACTTCTAAGAGTATGAAACAACATATAATGGCCCTCCATACAGGTGAGAAGCTTCATCAAAGTCCTCACTGTAATTATAAATCAGTGACATCTGGAAATATGAAACAACATATAATGGCCTGCCATAAAGGTGAAAAGACTCATCAATGTCCTCACTGTGATTATCAATCAGTGACATCTGGAAATATGAAACAACATATAATGGCCCTCCATACAGGTGAGAAGCTTCATCAATGTCCTCACTGTGATTATAAATCAGTGACATCTGGAAATATGAAACAACATATAATGGCCCTCCATACAGGTGAGAAGCCTCATCAATGTCCTCACTGTGATTATAAATCAGTGACATCTGGAAATATGAAACAACATATAATGGCCCTCCATACAGGTGAGAAGCCTCATCAATGTCCTCACTGTGATTATAAATCAGTGACATCTGGAAATATGAAACAACATATAAAGGTCCTCCTTACAGGTGAGAAGCCTCATCAATGTCCTCACTGTGATTTTAAGTCAGTAACTTCTAAGAGTATGAAACAACATATAATGACCCAACATACAGGCTCATTAATGTCCTCACTGTAATTATAAATCAGTGACATCTGGAAATATGAAACAACATATAATGGCCCTCCATACAGATGAGAAGCCTCATCAATGTCCTCACTGTGATTTTAAGTCAGTAACTTCTAAGAGTATGAAACAACATATAATGGCCCAACATACAGGCTCATTAATGTCCTAAATGTAATTATAAATCAGTGACATCTGGAAATATGAAACAACATATATTGGCCCGCCATAAAGGTGAATACCCTCATCAATGTCTTCACTGTGATTATAAATCAGTGAAATCTGGAAATATGAAACAACATATAATGGCCCTCCATACAGGTGAGAAGCCTCATCAATGTCCTCACTGTGATTTTAAGTCAGTGAAATCTGGAAATATGAAACAACATATAATGGCCCTCCATACAGGTGAGAAGCCTCATCAATGTCCTCACTGTGATTTTAAGTCAGTAACTTCTAAGAGTATGAAACAACATATAATGGCCCAAGATACAGGCTCATTAATGTCCTCACTGTAATTATAAATCAGTGACATCTGGAAATATGAAACAACATATAATGGCCCTCCTTACAGGTGATATGCCTCATCAATGTCCTCACTGTGATTTTAAGTCAGTAACTTCTAAGAGTATGAAACAACATATAATGGCCCTCCATACAGGTGAGAAGCTTCATCAATGTCCTCACTGTGATTATAAATCAGTGACATCTGGAAATATGAAACAACATATAATGGCCCAACATACAGGCTCATTAATGTCCTGACTGTAATTATAAATCAGTGACATCTGGAAATATGAAACAACATATAATGGCCCTCCATACAGGTGAGAAGCCTCATCAATGTCCTCACTGTGATTTTAAGTCAGTAACTTCTAAGAGTATGAAACAACATATAATGGCCCAACATACAGGCTCATTAATGTCCTCACTGTAATTATAAATCAGTGACATCTGGAAATATGAAACAACATATAATGGCCCTCCATACAGGTGAGAAGCCTCATCAATGTCCTCACTGTGATTTTAAGTCAGTAACTTCTAAGAGTATGAAACAACATATAATGGCCCAACATACAGGCTCATTAATGTCCTCACTGTAATTATAAATCAGTGACATCTGGAAATATGAAACAACATATAATGGCCCTCCATACAGGTGAGAAGCCTCATCAATGTCCTCACTGTGATTTTAAGTCAGTAACTTCTAAGAGTATGAAACAACATATAATGGCCCAACATACAGGCTCATTAATGTCCTGACTGTAATTATAAATCAGTGACATCTGGAAATATGAAACAACATATAATGGCCCGCCATAAAGGTGAAAAGACTCATCAATGTCCTCACTGTGATTATAAATCAGTGACATCTGGAAATATGAAACAACATTTAATGGCCCTCCATACAGGTGAGAAGCTTCATCAATGTCCTCACTGTGATTATAAATCAGTGACATCTGGAAATATGAAACAACATATAATGGCCCTCCATACAGGTGAGAAGCCACATCAATGTCCTCACTGTGATTTTAAGTCAGTAACTTCTAAGAGTATGAAACAACATATAATGGCCCAACATACAGGCTCATTAATGTCCTCACTGTAATTATAAATCAGTGGCATCTGGAAATATGAAACAACATATAATGGCCCGCCATAAAGGTGAAAAGACTCATCAATGTCCTCACTGTGATTATAAATCAGTGACATCTGGAAATATGAAACAACATATAATGGCCCGCCATAAAGGTGAAAAGACTCATCAATGTCCTCACTGTGATTATAAATCAGTGACATCTGGAAATATGAAACAACATATAATGGCCCTCCATATAGGTGAGAAGCCTCATCAATGTCCTCACTGTAATTATAAATCAGTGACATCTGGAAATATGAAACAACATATAATGGCCCTCCATAAAGGTGAGAAGCCTCATCAATGTCCTCACTGTGATTATAAATCAGTGACATCTGGAAATATGAAACAACATATAATGGCCCTCCATACAGGTGAGAAGCCTCATCAATGTCCTCACTGTGATTTTAAGTCAGTAACTTCTAAGAGTATGAAACAACATATAATGGCCCAACATACAGGCTCATTAATGTCCTCACTGTAATTATAAATCAGTGACATCTGGAAATATGAAACAACATATAATGGCCCTCCATACAGGTGAGAAGCCTCATCAATGTCCTCACTGTGATTTTAAGTCAGTAACTTCTAAGAGTATGAAACAACATATAATGGCCCAACATACAGGCTCATTAATGTCCTGACTGTAATTATAAATCAGTGACATCTGGAAATATGAAACAACATAAAATGGCCCGCCATAAAGGTGAATACCCTCATCAATGTCTTCACTGTGATTATAAATCAGTGAAATCTGGAAATATGAAACAACATATAATGGCCCTCCATACAGGTGAGAAGCCTCATCAATGTCCTCACTGTGATTTTAAGTCAGTGAAATCTGGAAATATGAAACAACATATAATGGCCCTCCATACAGGGGAGAAGCCTCATCAATGTCCTCACTGTGATTTTAAGTCAGTAACTTCTAAGAGTATGAAACAACATATAATGGCGCTCCATACAGGTGAGAAGCCTCATCAATGTCCTCACTGTGATTATAAATCAGTGACATCTGGAAATATGAAACAACATATAATGGCCCTCCATACAGGTGAGAAGCCTCATCAATGTCCTCACTGTGATTTTAAGTCAGTAACTTCTAAGAGTATGAAACAACATATAATGGCCCTCCATACAGGTGAGAAGCCTCATCAATGTCCTCACTGTGATTTTAAGTCAGTAACTTCTAAGAGTATGAAACAACATATAATGGCCCAACATACAGGCTCATTAATGTCCTCACTGTAATTATAAATCAGTGACATCTGGAAATATGAAACAACATATAATGGCCCTCCATACAGGTGATAAGCCTCATCAATGTCCTCACTGTGATTTTAAGTCAGTAACTTCTAAGAGTATGAAACAACATATAATGGCCCTCCATACAGGTGAGAAGCTTCATCTATGTCCTCACTGTAATTATAAATCAGTGACATCTGGAAATATGAAACAACATATAATGGCCTGCCATAAAGGTGAAAAGACTCATCAATGTCCTCACTGTGATTATAAATCAGTGACATCTGGAAATATGAAACAACATATAATGGCCCTCCATACAGGTGAGAAGCTTCATCAATGTCCTCACTGTGATTATAAATCAGTGACATCTGGAAATATGAAACAACATATAATGGCCCTCCATACAGGTGAGAAGCCTCATCAATGTCCTCACTGTGATTATAAATCAGTGACATCTGGAAATATGAAACAACATATAATGGCCCTCCATACAGGTGAGAAGCCTCATCAATGTCCTCACTGTGATTATAAATCAGTGACATCTGGAAATATGAAACAACATATAAAGGTCCTCCTTACAGGTGAGAAGCCTCATCAATGTCCTCACTGTGATTTTAAGTCAGTAACTTCTAAGAGTATGAAACAACATATAATGACCCAACATACAGGCTCATTAATGTCCTCACTGTAATTATAAATCAGTGACATCTGGAAATATGAAACAACATATAATGGCCCTCCATACAGATGAGAAGCCTCATCAATGTCCTCACTGTGATTTTAAGTCAGTAACTTCTAAGAGTATGAAACAACATATAATGGCCCAACATACAGGCTCATTAATGTCCTGACTGTAATTATAAATCAGTGACATCTGGAAATATGAAACAACATATAATGGCCCGCCATAAAGGTGAATACCCTCATCAATGTCTTCACTGTGATTATAAATCAGTGAAATCTGGAAATATGAAACAACATATAATGGCCCTCCATACAGGTGAGAAGCCTCATCAATGTCCTCACTGTGATTTTAAGTCAGTGAAATCTGGAAATATGAAACAACATATAATGGCCCTCCATACAGGTGAGAAGCCTCATCAATGTCCTCACTGTGATTTTAAGTCAGTAACTTCTAAGAGTATGAAACAACATATAATGGCCCAAGATACAGGCTCATTAATGTCCTCACTGTAATTATAAATCAGTGACATCTGGAAATATGAAACAACATATAATGGCCCTCCTTACAGGTGATATGCCTCATCAATGTCCTCACTGTGATTTTAAGTCAGTAATTTCTAAGAGTATGAAACAACATATAATGGCCCTCCATACAGGTGAGAAGCTTCATCAATGTCCTCACTGTGATTATAAATCAGTGACATCTGGAAATATGAAACAACATATAATGGCCCAACATACAGGCTCATTAATGTCCTGACTGTAATTATAAATCAGTGACATCTGGAAATATGAAACAACATATAATGGCCCGCCATAAAGGTGAAAAGACTCATCAATGTCCTCACTGTGATTATAAATCAGTGACATCTGGAAATATGAAACAACATATAATGGCCCTCCATACAGGTGAGAAGCTTCATCAATGTCCTCACTGTGATTATAAATCAGTGACATCTGGAAATATGAAACAACATATAATGGCCCTCCATACAGGTGAGAAGCCTCATCAATGTCCTCACTGTGATTATAAATCAGTGACATCTGGAAATATGTAACAACATATAATGGCCCTCCATACAGGTGAGAAGCCTCATCAATGTCCTCACTATGATTTTAAGTCAGTAACTTCTAAGAGTATGAAACAACATATAATGGCCCAACATACAGGCTCATTAATGTCCTCACTGTAATTATAAATCAGTGACATCTGGAAATATGAAACAACATATAATGGCCCGCCATAAAGGTGAGAAGCCTCATCAATGTCCTCACTGTGATTATAAATCAGTGACATCTGGAAATATGAAACAACATATAATGGCTCTCCATACAGGTGAGAAGCCTCATCAATGTCCTCACTGTGATTATAAATCAGTGACATCTGGAAATATGAAACAACATATAACGGCCCAACATACAGGCTCATTAATGTCCTGACTGTAATTATAAATCAGTGACATCTGGAAATATGAAACAACATATAATGGCCCGCCATAAAGGTGAATACCCTCATCAATGTCTTCACTGTGATTATAAATCAGTGACATCTGGAAATATGAAACAACATATAATGGCCCTCCATACAGGTGAGAAGCCTCATCAATGTCCTCACTGTGATTTTAAGTCAGTGAAATCTGGAAATATGAAACAACATATAATGGCCCTCCATACAGGTGAGAAGCCTCATCAATGTCCTCACTGTGATTTTAAGTCAGTAACTTCTAAGAGTATGAAACAACATATAATGGCCCAACATACAGGCTCATTAATGTCCTCACTGTAATTATAAATCAGTGACATCTGGAAATATGAAACAACATATAATGGCCCTCCATACAGGTGATAAGCCTCATCAATGTCCTCACTGTGATTTTAAGTCAGTAACTTCTAAGTGTATGAAACAACATATAATGGCCCTCCATACAGGTGAGAAGCTTCATCAATGTCCTCACTGTGATTATAAATCAGTGACATCTGGAAATATGAAACAACATATAATGGCCCAACATACAGGCTCATTAATGTCCTGACTGTAATTATAAATCAGTGACATCTGGAAATATGAAACAACATATAATGGCCCTCCATACAGGTGAGAAGCCTCATCAATGTCCTCACTGTGATTTTAAGTCAGTAACTTCTAAGAGTATGAAACAACATATAATGGCCCAACATTCAGGCTCATTAATGTCCTCACTGTAATTATAAATCAGTGACATCTGGAAATATGAAACAACATATAATGGCCCTCCATACAGGTGAGAAGCCTCATCAATGTCCTCACTGTGATTTTAAGTCAGTAACTTCTAAGAGTATGAAACAACATATAATGGCCCAACATACAGGCTCATTAATGTCCTCACTGTAATTATAAATCAGTGACATCTGGAAATATGAAACAACATATAATGGCCCTCCATACAGGTGAGAAGCCTCATCAATGTCCTCACTGTGATTTTAAGTCAGTAACTTCTAAGAGTATGAAACAACATATAATGGCCCAACATACAGGCTCATTAATGTCCTGACTGTAATTATAAATCAGTGAAATCTGGAAATATGAAACAACATATAATGGCCCTCCATACAGGTGAGAAGCCTCATCAATGTCCTCACTGTGATTTTAAGTCAGTAACTTCTAAGAGTATGAAACAACATATAATGGCCCAAGATACAGGCTCATTAATGTCCTCACTGTAATTATAAATCAGTGACATCTGGAAATATGAAACAACATATAATGGCCCTCCTTACAGGTGATATGCCTCATCAATGTCCTCACTGTGATTTTAAGTCAGTAATTTCTAAGAGTATGAAACAACATATAATGGCCCTCCATACAGGTGAGAAGCTTCATCAATGTCCTCACTGTGATTATAAATCAGTGACATCTGGAAATATGAAACAACATATAATGGCCCAACATACAGGCTCATTAATGTCCTGACTGTAATTATAAATCAGTGACATCTGGAAATATGAAACAACATATAATGGCCCGCCATAAAGGTGAAAAGACTCATCAATGTCCTCACTGTGATTATAAATCAGTGACATCTGGAAATATGAAACAACATATAATGGCCCTCCATACAGGTGAGAAGCTTCATCAATGTCCTCACTGTGATTATAAATCAGTGACATCTGGAAATATGAAACAACATATAATGGCCCTCCATACAGGTGAGAAGCCTCATCAATGTCCTCACTGTGATTATAAATCAGTGACATCTGGAAATATGAAACAACATATAATGGCCCTCCATACAGGTGAGAAGCCTCATCAATGTCCTCACTATGATTTTAAGTCAGTAACTTCTAAGAGTATGAAACAACATATAATGGCCCAACATACAGGCTCATTAATGTCCTCACTGTAATTATAAATCAGTGACATCTGGAAATATGAAACAACATATAATGGCCCGCCATAAAGGTGAGAAGCCTCATCAATGTCCTCACTGTGATTATAAATCAGTGACATCTGGAAATATGAAACAACATATAATAGCTCTCCATACAGGTGAGAAGCCTCATCAATGTCCTCACTGTGATTATAAATCAGTGACATCTGGAAATATGAAACAACATATAACGGCCCAACATACAGGCTCATTAATGTCCTGACTGTAATTA
Organism: Aelia acuminata; assembly: GCA_911387785.2. Classification (NCBI taxonomy): domain Eukaryota; kingdom Metazoa; phylum Arthropoda; class Insecta; order Hemiptera; family Pentatomidae; genus Aelia; species Aelia acuminata. The sequence goes on from OU426982.1 coordinate 8,388,471, forward strand.
TAAATCAGTGACATCTGGAAATATGAAACAACATATAATGGCCCGCCATAAAGGTGAATACCCTCATCAATGTCTTCACTGTGATTATAAATCAGTGAAATCTGGAAATATGAAACAACATATAATGGCCCTCCATACAGGTGAGAAGCCTCATCAATGTCCTCACTGTGATTTTAAGTCAGTGAAATCTGGAAATATGAAACAACATATAATGGCCCTCCATACAGGTGAGAAGCCTCATCAATGTCCTCACTGTGATTTTAAGTCAGTAACTTCTAAGAGTATGAAACAACATATAATGGCCCAACATACAGGCTCATTAATGTCCTCACTGTAATTATAAATCAGTGACATCTGGAAATATGAAACAACATATAATGGCCCTCCATACAGGTGATAAGCCTCATCAATGTCCTCACTGTGATTTTAAGTCAGTAACTTCTAAGTGTATGAAACAACATATAATGGCCCTCCATACAGGTGAGAAGCCTCATCAATGTCCTCACTGTGATTTTAAGTCAGTAACTTCTAAGAGTATGAAACAACATATAATGGCCCAACATACAGGCTCATTAATGTCCTCACTGTAATTATAAATCAGTGACATCTGGAAATATGAAACAACATATAATGGCCCTCCATACAGGTGAGAAGCCTCATCAATGTCCTCACTGTGATTTTAAGTCAGTAACTTCTAAGAGTATGAAACAACATATAATGGCCCAACATACAGGCTCATTAATGTCCTGACTGTAATTATAAATCAGTGACATCTGGAAATATGAAACAACATATAATGGCCCGCCATAAAGGTGAAAAGACTCATCAATGTCCTCACTGTGATTATAAATCAGTGACATCTGGAAATATGAAACAACATTTAATGGCCCTCCATACAGGTGAGAAGCTTCATCAATGTCCTCACTGTGATTATAAATCAGTGACATCTGGAAATATGAAACAACATATAATGGCCCTCCATACAGGTGAGAAGCCACATCAATGTCCTCACTGTGATTTTAAGTCAGTAACTTCTAAGAGTATGAAACAACATATAATGGCCCAACATACAGGCTCATTAATGTCCTCACTGTAATTATAAATCAGTGGCATCTGGAAATATGAAACAACATATAATGGCCCGCCATAAAGGTGAAAAGACTCATCAATGTCCTCACTGTGATTATAAATCAGTGACATCTGGAAATATGAAACAACATATAATGGCCCGCCATAAAGGTGAAAAGACTCATCAATGTCCTCACTGTGATTATAAATCAGTGACATCTGGAAATATGAAACAACATATAATGGCCCTCCATATAGGTGAGAAGCCTCATCAATGTCCTCACTGTAATTATAAATCAGTGACATCTGGAAATATGAAACAACATATAATGGCCCTCCATAAAGGCGAGAAGCCTCATCAATGTCCTCACTGTGATTATAAATCAGTGACATCTGGAAATATGAAACAACATATAATGGCCCTCCATACAGGTGAGAAGCCTCATCAATGTCCTCACTGTGATTTTAAGTCAGTAACTTCTAAGAGTATGAAACAACATATAATGGCCCAACATACAGGCTCATTAATGTCCTCACTGTAATTATAAATCAGAGACATCTGGAAATATGAAACAACATATAATGGCCCTCCATACAGGTGAGAAGCCTCATCAATGTCCTCACTGTGATTTTAAGTCAGTAACTTCTAAGAGTATGAAACAACATATAATGGCCCAACATACAGGCTCATTAATGTCCTGACTGTAATTATAAATCAGTGACATCTGGAAATATGAAACAACATAAAATGGCCCGCCATAAAGGTGAATACCCTCATCAATGTCTTCACTGTGATTATAAATCAGTGAAATCTGGAAATATGAAACAACATATAATGGCCCTCCATACAGGTGAGAAGCCTCATCAATGTCCTCACTGTGATTTTAAGTCAGTGAAATCTGGAAATATGAAACAACATATAATGGCCCTCCATACAGGTGAGAAGCCTCATCAATGTCCTCACTGTGATTTTAAGTCAGTAACTTCTAAGAGTATGAAACAACATATAATGGCCCTCCATACAGGTGAGAAGCTTCATCAATGTCCTCACTGTGATTATAAATCAGTGACATCTGGAAATATGAAACAACATATAATGGCCCTCCATACAGGTGAGAAGCCTCATCAATGTCCTCACTGTGATTTTAAGTCAGTAACTTCTAAGAGTATGAAACAACATATAATGGCCCTCCATACAGGTGAGAAGCCTCATCAATGTCCTCACTGTGATTTTAAGTCAGTAACTTCTAAGAGTATGAAACAACATATAATGGCCCAACATACAGGCTCATTAATGTCCTCACTGTAATTATAAATCAGTGACATCTGGAAATATGAAACAACATATAATGGCCCTCCATACAGGTGATAAGCCTCATCAATGTCCTCACTGTGATTTTAAGTCAGTAACTTCTAAGAGTATGAAACAACATATAATGGCCCTCCATACAGGTGAGAAGCTTCATCAATGTCCTCACTGTAATTATAAATCAGTGACATCTGGAAATATGAAACAACATATAATGGCCTGCCATAAAGGTGAAAAGACTCATCAATGTCCTCACTGTGATTATAAATCAGTGACATCTGGAAATATGAAACAACATATAATGGCCCTCCATACAGGTGAGAAGCTTCATCAATGTCCTCACTGTGATTATAAATCAGTGACATCTGGAAATATGAAACAACATATAATGGCCCTCCATACAGGTGAGAAGCCTCATCAATGTCCTCACTGTGATTATAAATCAGTGACATCTGGAAATATGAAACAACATATAATGGCCCTCCATACAGGTGAGAAGCCTCATCAATGTCCTCACTGTGATTATAAATCAGTGACATCTGGAAATATGAAACAACATATAAAGGTCCTCCTTACAGGTGAGAAGCCTCATCAATGTCCTCACTGTGATTTTAAGTCAGTAACTTCTAAGAGTATGAAACAACATATAATGACCCAACATACAGGCTCATTAATGTCCTCACTGTAATTATAAATCAGTGACATCTGGAAATATGAAACAACATATAATGGCCCTCCATACAGATGAGAAGCCTCATCAATGTCCTCACTGTGATTTTAAGTCAGTAACTTCTAAGAGTATGAAACAACATATAATGGCCCAACATACAGGCTCATTAATGTCCTGACTGTAATTATAAATCAGTGACATCTGGAAATATGAAACAACATATAATGGCCCGCCATAAAGGTGAATACCCTCATCAATGTCTTCACTGTGATTATAAATCAGTGAAATCTGGAAATATGAAACAACATATAATGGCCCTCCATACAGGTGAGAAGCCTCATCAATGTCCTCACTGTGATTTTAAGTCAGTGAAATCTGGAAATATGAAACAACATATAATGGCCCTCCATACAGGTGAGAAGCCTCATCAATGTCCTCACTGTGATTTTAAGTCAGTAACTTCTAAGAGTATGAAACAACATATAATGGCCCAAGATACAGGCTCATTAATGTCCTCACTGTAATTATAAATCAGTGACATCTGGAAATATGAAACAACATATAATGGCCCTCCTTACAGGTGATATGCCTCATCAATGTCCTCACTGTGATTTTAAGTCAGTAATTTCTAAGAGTATGAAACAACATATAATGGCCCTCCATACAGGTGAGAAGCTTCATCAATGTCCTCACTGTGATTATAAATCAGTGACATCTGGAAATATGAAACAACATATAATGGCCCAACATACAGGCTCATTAATGTCCTGACTGTAATTATAAATCAGTGACATCTGGAAATATGAAACAACATATAATGGCCCGCCATAAAGGTGAAAAGACTCATCAATGTCCTCACTGTGATTATAAATCAGTGACATCTGGAAATATGAAACAACATATAATGGCCCTCCATACAGGTGAGAAGCTTCATCAATGTCCTCACTGTGATTATAAATCAGTGACATCTGGAAATATGAAACAACATATAATGGCCCTCCATACAGGTGAGAAGCCTCATCAATGTCCTCACTGTGATTATAAATCAGTGACATCTGGAAATATGTAACAACATATAATGGCCCTCCATACAGGTGAGAAGCCTCATCAATGTCCTCACTATGATTTTAAGTCAGTAACTTCTAAGAGTATGAAACAACATATAATGGCCCAACATACAGGCTCATTAATGTCCTCACTGTAATTATAAATCAGTGACATCTGGAAATATGAAACAACATATAATGGCCCGCCATAAAGGTGAGAAGCCTCATCAATGTCCTCACTGTGATTATAAATCAGTGACATCTGGAAATATGAAACAACATATAATGGCCCTCCATACAGGTGAGAAGCCTCATCAATGTCCTCACTGTGATTATAAATCAGTGACATCTGGAAATATGAAACAACATATAACGGCCCAACATACAGGCTCATTAATGTCCTGACTGTAATTATAAATCAGTGACATCTGGAAATATGAAACAACATATAATGGCCCGCCATAAAGGTGAATACCCTCATCAATGTCTTCACTGTGATTATAAATCAGTGAAATCTGGAAATATGAAACAACATATAATGGCCCTCCATACAGGTGAGAAGCCTCATCAATGTCCTCACTGTGATTTTAAGTCAGTGAAATCTGGAAATATGAAACAACATATAATGGCCCTCCATACAGGTGAGAAGCCTCATCAATGTCCTCACTGTGATTTTAAGTCAGTAACTTCTAAGAGTATGAAACAACATATAATGGCCCAACATACAGGCTCATTAATGTCCTCACTGTAATTATAAATCAGTGACATCTGGAAATATGAAACAACATATAATGGCCCTCCATACAGGTGATAAGCCTCATCAATGTCCTCACTGTGATTTTAAGTCAGTAACTTCTAAGAGTATGAAACAACATATAATGGCCCTCCATACAGGTGAGAAGCTTCATCAATGTCCTCACTGTGATTATAAATCAGTGACATCTGGAAATATGAAACAACATATAACGGCCCAACATACAGGCTCATTAATGTCCTGACTGTAATTATAAATCAGTGACATCTGGAAATATGAAACAACATATAATGGCCCGCCATAAAGGTGAAAAGACTCATCAATGTCCTCACTGTGATTATAAATCAGTGACATCTGGAAATATGAAACAACATATAATGGCCCTCCATACAGGTGAGAAGCTTCATCAATGTCCTCACTGTGATTATAAATCAGTGACATCTGGAAATATGAAACAACATATAATGGCCCTCCATACAGGTGAGAAGCCTCATCAATGTCCTCACTGTGATTATAAATCAGTGACATCTGGAAATATGTAACAACATATAATGGCCCTCCATACAGGTGAGAAGCCTCATCAATGTCCTCACTATGATTTTAAGTCAGTAACTTCTAAGAGTATGAAACAACATATAATGGCCCAACATACAGGCTCATTAATGTCCTCACTGTAATTATAAATCAGTGACATCTGGAAATATGAAACAACATATAATGGCCCGCCATAAAGGTGAGAAGCCTCATCAATGTCCTCACTGTGATTATAAATCAGTGACATCTGGAAATATGAAACAACATATAATGGCTCTCCATACAGGTGAGAAGCCTCATCAATGTCCTCACTGTGATTATAAATCAGTGACATCTGGAAATATGAAACAACATATAACGGCCCAACATACAGGCTCATTAATGTCCTGACTGTAATTATAAATCAGTGACATCTGGAAATATGAAACAACATATAATGGCCCGCCATAAAGGTGAATACCCTCATCAATGTCTTCACTGTGATTATAAATCAGTGAAATCTGGAAATATGAAACAACATATAATGGCCCTCCATACAGGTGAGAAGCCTCATCAATGTCCTCACTGTGATTTTAAGTCAGTGAAATCTGGAAATATGAAACAACATATAATGGCCCTCCATACAGGTGAGAAGCCTCATCAATGTCCTCACTGTGATTTTAAGTCAGTAACTTCTAAGAGTATGAAACAACATATAATGGCCCAACATACAGGCTCATTAATGTCCTCACTGTAATTATAAATCAGTGACATCTGGAAATATGAAACAACATATAATGGCCCTCCATACAGGTGATAAGCCTCATCAATGTCCTCACTGTGATTTTAAGTCAGTAACTTCTAAGTGTATGAAACAACATATAATGGCCCTCCATACAGGTGAGAAGCTTCATCAATGTCCTCACTGTGATTATAAATCAGTGACATCTGGAAATATGAAACAACATATAATGGCCCAACATACAGGCTCATTAATGTCCTGACTGTAATTATAAATCAGTGACATCTGGAAATATGAAACAACATATAATGGCCCTCCATACAGGTGAGAAGCCTCATCAATGTCCTCACTGTGATTTTAAGTCAGTAACTTCTAAGAGTATGAAACAACATATAATGGCCCAACATACAGGCTCATTAATGTCCTCACTGTAATTATAAATCAGTGACATCTGGAAATATGAAACAACATATAATGGCCCTCCATACAGGTGAGAAGCCTCATCAATGTCCTCACTGTGATTTTAAGTCAGTAACTTCTAAGAGTATGAAACAACATATAATGGCCCAACATACAGGCTCATTAATGTCCTCACTGTAATTATAAATCAGTGACATCTGGAAATATGAAACAACATATAATGGCCCTCCATACAGGTGAGAAGCCTCATCAATGTCCTCACTGTGATTTTAAGTCAGTAACTTCTAAGAGTATGAAACAACATATAATGGCCCAACATACAGGCTCATTAATGTCCTGACTGTAATTATAAATCAGTGACATCTGGAAATATGAAACAACATATAATGGCCCGCCATAAAGGTGAAAAGACTCATCAATGTCCTCACTGTGATTATAAATCAGTGACATCTGGAAATATGAAACAACATTTAATGGCCCTCCATACAGGTGAGAAACTTCATCAATGTCCTCACTGTGATTATAAATCAGTGACATCTGGAAATATGAAACAACATATAATGGCCCTCCATACAGGTGAGAAGCCACATCAATGTCCTCACTGTGATTTTAAGTCAGTAACTTCTAAGAGTATGAAACAACATATAATGGCCCAACATACAGGCTCATTAATGTCCTCACTGTAATTATAAATCAGTGGCATCTGGAAATATGAAACAACATATAATGGCCCGCCATAAAGGTGAAAAGACTCATCAATGTCCTCACTGTGATTATAAATCAGTGACATCTGGAAATATGAAACAACATATAATGGCCCGCCATACAGGTGAAAAGACTCATCAATGTCCTCACTGTGATTATAAATCAGTGACATCTGGAAATATGAAACAACATATAATGGCCCTCCATATAGGTGAGAAGCCTCATCAATGTCCTCACTGTAATTATAAATCAGTGACATCTGGAAATATGAAACAACATATAATGGCCCTCCATAAAGGTGAGAAGCCTCATCAATGTCCTCACTGTGATTATAAATCAGTGACATCTGGAAATATGAAACAACATATAATGGCCCTCCATACAGGTGAGAAGCCTCATCAATGTCCTCACTGTGATTTTAAGTCAGTAACTTCTAAGAGTATGAAACAACATATAATGGCCCAACATACAGGCTCATTAATGTCCTCACTGTAATTATAAATCAGAGACATCTGGAAATATGAAACAACATATAATGGCCCTCCATACAGGTGAGAAGCCTCATCAATGTCCTCACTGTGATTTTAAGTCAGTAACTTCTAAGAGTATGAAACAACATATAATGGCCCAACATACAGGCTCATTAATGTCCTGACTGTAATTATAAATCAGTGACATCTGGAAATATGAAACAACATAAAATGGCCCGCCATAAAGGTGAATACCCTCATCAATGTCTTCACTGTGATTATAAATCAGTGAAATCTGGAAATATGAAACAACATATAATGGCCCTCCATACAGGTGAGAAGCCTCATCAATGTCCTCACTGTGATTTTAAGTCAGTGAAATCTGGAAATATGAAACAACATATAATGGCCCTCCATACAGGTGAGAAGCCTCATCGATGTCCTCACTGTGATTTTAAGTCAGTAACTTCTAAGAGTATGAAACAACATATAATGGCCCTCCATACAGGTGAGAAGCCTCATCAATGTCCTCACTGTGATTATAAATCAGTGACATCTGGAAATATGAAACAACATATAATGGCCCTCCATACAGGTGAGAAGCCTCATCAATGTCCTCACTGTGATTTTAAGTCAGTAACTTCTAAGAGTATGAAACAACATATAATGGCCCTCCATACAGGTGAGAAGCCTCATCAATGTCCTCACTGTGATTTTAAGTCAGTAACTTCTAAGAGTATGAAACAACATATAATGGCCCAACATACAGGCTCATTAATGTCCTCACTGTAATTATAAATCAGTGACATCTGGAAATATGAAACAACATATAATGGCCCTCCATACAGGTGATAAGCCTCATCAATGTCCTCACTGTGATTTTAAGTCAGTAACTTCTAAGAGTATGAAACAACATATAATGGCCCTCCATACAGGTGAGAAGCTTCATCAATGTCCTCACTGTAATTATAAATCAGTGACATCTGGAAATATGAAACAACATATAATGGCCTGCCATAAAGGTGAAAAGACTCATCAATGTCCTCACTGTGATTATAAATCAGTGACATCTGGAAATATGAAACAACATATAATGGCCCTCCATACAGGTGAGAAGCTTCATCAATGTCCTCACTGTGATTATAAATCAGTGACATCTGGAAATATGAAACAACATATAATGGCCCTCCATACAGGTGAGAAGCCTCATCAATGTCCTCACTGTGATTATAAATCAGTGACATCTGGAAATATGAAACAACATATAATGGCCCTCCATACAGGTGAGAAGCCTCATCAATGTCCTCACTGTGATTATAAATCAGTGACATCTGGAAATATGAAACAACATATAAAGGTCCTCCTTACAGGTGAGAAGCCTCATCAATGTCCTCACTGTGATTTTAAGTCAGTAACTTCTAAGAGTATGAAACAACATATAATGACCCAACATACAGGCTCATTAATGTCCTCACTGTAATTATAAATCAGTGACATCTGGAAATATGAAACAACATATAATGGCCCTCCATACAGATGAGAAGCCTCATCAATGTCCTCACTGTGATTTTAAGTCAGTAACTTCTAAGAGTATGAAACAACATATAATGGCCCAACATACAGGCTCATTAATGTCCTGACTGTAATTATAAATCAGTGACATCTGGAAATATGAAACAACATATAATGGCCCGCCATAAAGGTGAATACCCTCATCAATGTCTTCACTGTGATTATAAATCAGTGAAATCTGGAAATATGAAACAACATATAATGGCCCTCCATACAGGTGAGAAGCCTCATCAATGTCCTCACTGTGATTTTAAGTCAGTGAAATCTGGAAATATGAAACAACATATAATGGCCCTCCATACAGGTGAGAAGCCTCATCAATGTCCTCACTGTGATTTTAAGTCAGTAACTTCTAAGAGTATGAAACAACATATAATGGCCCAAGATACAGGCTCATTAATGTCCTCACTGTAATTATAAATCAGTGACATCTGGAAATATGAAACAACATATAATGGCCCTCCTTACAGGTGATATGCCTCATCAATGTCCTCACTGTGATTTTAAGTCAGTAATTTCTAAGAGTATGAAACAACATATAATGGCCCTCCATACAGGTGAGAAGCTTCATCAATGTCCTCACTGTGATTATAAATCAGTGACATCTGGAAATATGAAACAACATATAACGGCCCAACATACAGGCTCATTAATGTCCTGACTGTAATTATAAATCAGTGACATCTGGAAATATGTAACAACATATAATGGCCCTCCATACAGGTGAGAAGCCTCATCAATGTCCTCACTATGATTTTAAGTCAGTAACTTCTAAGAGTATGAAACAACATATAATGGCCCAACATACAGGCTCATTAATGTCCTCACTGTAATTATAAATCAGTGACATCTGGAAATATGAAACAACATATAATGGCCCGCCATAAAGGTGAGAAGCCTCATCAATGTCCTCACTGTGATTATAAATCAGTGACATCTGGAAATATGAAACAACATATAATGGCTCTCCATACAGGTGAGAAGCCTCATCAATGTCCTCACTGTGATTATAAATCAGTGACATCTGGAAATATGAAACAACATATAACGGCCCAACATACAGGCTCATTAATGTCCTGACTGTAATTATAAATCAGTGACATCTGGAAATATGAAACAACATATAATGGCCCGCCATAAAGGTGAATACCCTCATCAATGTCTTCACTGTGATTATAAATCAGTGAAATCTGGAAATATGAAACAACATATAATGGCCCTCCATACAGGTGAGAAGCCTCATCAATGTCCTCACTGTGATTTTAAGTCAGTGAAATCTGGAAATATGAAACAACATATAATGGCCCTCCATACAGGTGAGAAGCCTCATCAATGTCCTCACTGTGATTTTAAGTCAGTAACTTCTAAGAGTATGAAACAACATATAATGGCCCAACATACAGGCTCATTAATGTCCTCACTGTAATTATAAATCAGTGACATCTGGAAATATGAAACAACATATAATGGCCCTCCATACAGGTGATAAGCCTCATCAATGTCCTCACTGTGATTTTAAGTCAGTAACTTCTAAGAGTATGAAACAACATATAATGGCCCTCCATACAGGTGAGAAGCTTCATCAATGTCCTCACTGTGATTATAAATCAGTGACATCTGGAAATATGAAACAACATATAACGGCCCAACATACAGGCTCATTAATGTCCTGACTGTAATTATAAATCAGTGACATCTGGAAATATGAAACAACATATAATGGCCCGCCATAAAGGTGAAAAGACTCATCAATGTCCTCACTGTGATTATAAATCAGTGACATCTGGAAATATGAAACAACATATAATGGCCCTCCATACAGGTGAGAAGCTTCATCAATGTCCTCACTGTGATTATAAATCAGTGACATCTGGAAATATGAAACAACATATAATGGCCCTCCATACAGGTGAGAAGCCTCATCAATGTCCTCACTGTGATTATAAATCAGTGACATCTGGAAATATGTAACAACATATAATGGCCCTCCATACAGGTGAGAAGCCTCATCAATGTCCTCACTATGATTTTAAGTCAGTAACTTCTAAGAGTATGAAACAACATATAATGGCCCAACATACAGGCTCATTAATGTCCTCACTGTAATTATAAATCAGTGACATCTGGAAATATGAAACAACATATAATGGCCCGCCATAAAGGTGAGAAGCCTCATCAATGTCCTCACTGTGATTATAAATCAGTGACATCTGGAAAAATGAAACAACATATAATGGCTCTCCATACAGGTGAGAAGCCTCATCAATGTCCTCACTGTGATTATAAATCAGTGACATCTGGAAATATGAAACAACATATAACGGCCCAACATACAGGCTCATTAATGTCCTGACTGTAATTATAAATCAGTGACATCTGGAAATATGAAACAACATATAATGGCCCGCCATAAAGGTGAATACCCTCATCAATGTCTTCACTGTGATTATAAATCAGTGAAATCTGGAAATATGAAACAACATATAATGGCCCTCCATACAGGTGAGAAGCCTCATCAATGTCCTCACTGTGATTTTAAGTCAGTGAAATCTGGAAATATGAAACAACATATAATGGCCCTCCATACAGGTGAGAAGCCTCATCAATGTCCTCACTGTGATTTTAAGTCAGTAACTTCTAAGAGTATGAAACAACATATAATGGCCCAACATACAGGCTCATTAATGTCCTCACTGTAATTATAAATCAGTGACATCTGGAAATATGAAACAACATATAATGGCCCTCCATACAGGTGATAAGCCTCATCAATGTCCTCACTGTGATTTTAAGTCAGTAACTTCTAAGAGTATGAAACAACATATAATGGCCCTCCATACAGGTGAGAAGCTTCATCAATGTCCTCACTGTGATTATAAATCAGTGACATCTGGAAATATGAAACAACATATAACGGCCCAACATACAGGCTCATTAATGTCCTGACTGTAATTATAAATCAGTGACATCTGGAAATATGAAACAACATATAATGGCCCGCCATAAAGGTGAAAAGACTCATCAATGTCCTCACTGTGATTATAAATCAGTGACATCTGGAAATATGAAACAACATATAATGGCCCTCCATACAGGTGAGAAGCTTCATCAATGTCCTCACTGTGATTATAAATCAGTGACATCTGGAAATATGAAACAACATATAATGGCCCTCCATACAGGTGAGAAGCCTCATCAATGTCCTCACTGTGATTATAAATCAGTGACATCTAAGAGTATGAAACAACATATAATGGCCCAACATACAGGCTCATTAATGTCCTCACTGTAATTATAAATCAGTGACATCTGGAAATATGAAACAACATATAATGGCCCGCCATAAAGGTGAGAAGCCTCATCAATGTCCTCACTGTGATTATAAATCAGTGACATCTGGAAATATGAAACAACATATAATGGCTCTCCATACAGGTGAGAAGCCTCATCAATGTCCTCACTGTGATTATAAATCAGTGACATCTGGAAATATGAAACAAAATATAATGGCCCTCCATACAGGTGAGAAGCCTCATCAATGTCCTCACTGTAATTTTAAGTCAGTAACTTCTAAGAGTATGAAACAACATATAATGGCCCAACATACAGGCTCATTAATGTCCTCACTGTAATTATAAATCAGTGACATCTGGAAATATGAAACAACATATAATGGCCCACCATACAGGTGATAAGCATTATCAATGTCCTCACTGTGATTATAAGTCAGCAAATTCTCATAATTTGAAACGACACACAATGGCCCGCCATAAAGGTGAAAAGCCTCATTAATGTCCTCACTGTGATTATAAATCAGTGACATCTGGAAATATGAAACAACATATAATGGCCCTCCATACAGGTGAGAAGCCTTATTAATGTCCTCACTGTGATTTTAAGTCAGTGAAATCTGAAAGAATGAAGCAACATATAATGGCCCTCCATACAGGTGAGAAGCTTCATCAATGTCCTCACTGTGATTATAAATCAGTGACATCTAGAAGTATGAAACAACATATAATGGCCCACAGTAGTTAATATTGGCCGGTTGAGCAGGAGCACGAAGGAAATGACCTTGAGCGTGCTGTAGCAGAGTGTTGAAGGGGGGTGTCGTTGAGGTGTGTTATGAGTTTTCAATGGGTCAACGGGTGTGAGATGCCCAACATGGCAACGTTGGGTTGTAGATGTGGCAACAGCGCTTAGTTTACATCGTGCTGTAGCAAGGCTATATTTACTCAGCTGTTTCATTCATAATTTATCAATTGAATTCATTGATCAAGCTTTCTCCCCCCACCGCATACATAAGCCTTCGTGATAAACCAGTTTACTGGTTCAGCTGTTTCATTCATAATTTATCAATTGAATTCATTGATCAAGCTTTCTCCCCCCACCACATACATAAGCCTTCGCGATAAACCAGTTTACTGGTTCAGCTGTTTCATTCATAATTTATCAATTGAATTCATTGATCAAGCTTTTTCCCCCCACCGCATACATAAGCCTTCGTGATAAATATTACATGAATGGTTGGAACATGACGATCCTCTTGTAGATCACAAGAAATGGTCTAAATATTGTCCCTTTATTCAGTACTTGGAACAACTAGAGAAGCTACCAATGATAATAGATGACGTATGTGATAAAAAAGAAGAGGAAAACAGCTGTGGGTGTTGCTGACATGCACAAGAGGTTTAAACGGTTTATTCAACAACTTTATCATTTAAAAAACCAAATCGATTTATATGAAATAAAAAGAAACGAAATAAATCAACTAATAAAAAAAATAGAAAAACTTCATGTTTCCCTTCCTCTCTGTTGAACCTCTTAGTCTTAATGTTGAAGCCTTGGAAGATGGTTGTGCCGCGTCGATTGGAACTGGTGACCGACTACCCCATCACCACTAGCAAAATAGTGCGAGTCGGTCTTTGCGATTTTGTGCCCACTGTCGCGGTCATCGACAAGAAAGTTACAGTGTATATGGATACGGAAGAATGGAGATTCATCGCCGATCAGATTCCAAGGATGTTATCTCTTTTGCAAAGCAGGCCCATGAAATTTGAGGTTGAAGACCGAGTAAGGTGTAAAAATGTGTATTGTACACTTTCCAAGAGGGGAAGGAACAGAGTTATGAAAATAGAACAGGTTGTTTTTTCTTTTGCAATGTTTAATCGGAGTTCGCCAACCCTTTAGCTCGATTCACCTTCGACATGTTTTAGCAGAAATGAAAACGGCAAAGCTTTGTAAAGACGTTAAGAACATCAACAACTCATTGGAATTGATAACCAATTATATAAGAAACATGAAGAAGGTCAACTGACTGAACCTGTGGAACCAACATCAATGGACTTTAATATTAATACTGAGACTCTTTATAATTTATTAAATGAACTCAAGAAAAGACCCTTATGAATTGTAATTTATGTAATAAATAATATTTCTTTATATACTTTTTTATTTCTTGAACCCTTCCCTAAGTAAAAATGAGAATAAAGGTAAATAAATAAAAAAAAATTAATTTATATAGTTAATTTGAAATAATACATGAGATAAATTACAGATATAATAGTACAATTAATAATTAATATATTCATTGAGGTAAGAAAGTCTTCGCTTCTGGATAAATTCCTCGTCCTCTTGCCACTCCTCAGGTAAATTTTCCCAGATGTAGTCTAATGTATAGTCAAAATGGTACAAAAGTAATGATCGAGGTAAAGCTCTCAATTCTTCTGTAGTTAAAGTTTTGATTCCTTCCTCTCCCAAACGACGTATTGCTGACTCCATTTTATCCATCATACTGATAAGGTACTTCCTAGGAGGAGTATAAATACTCCTCCTCCTGGAACCACAAACACTGTGGACTATTTTTTTTATGGTATCTGAGAGGGTTGTCTAATGATGTGCTGTCGAATACCAGTCCACAGTATACACATTCAACTCTATTCTTGACTCCTCGAATAAATCCAGCATATGAGAGTAGATGATGAGGCGTACCAATATTCTTAAATGTTTGTCTTCTTATCTCTTCTTTTTTTAAATTTACAGCTTCAGAATTTTTTCTGACCCATGTGGCCAAACGATGGGCTTGATTTAATGAGCAAACAAGGGAAGTGTTCAAATGGAAATGACAAGCTATCTGTTCATTATTTAACTGTTTTAAGTTTGGACAGCCGAAATCATGAAGATCATAGACTGGTCTATCGATGAGTTCTTCTATAAACTTGCACTTTTCCATTCCCTTTCCCCATAATATGTCATAGTCTTCTGTAACATGTACTAATAAATTCTTCATATCTCCATATTTGAATGGATTGAAAAACCAATGCCATGATGAGCCATGACTCACAGAGACTATAGATAGTTCTTTAACGATTAATGAGTTGGAGGCTGATCGATAGCCTTGAAAATCAATGACCGCTGAAGGCATCATGTGTGTCATAGTCAAAGTCCTGCAGTGGAGTGATTTTGTTTAGGTTTTAAATAATGAATATATGCAGCCAAACATGTGCAGAGGTTCAGTACATTTTGTGGACTAAACCGGTTCCCACTTCATATTCTACTATATTATCATGAAGAATGAGGCAGTATGCCTTAGTATTAGGCGGAAAGTTCTCACTCGCCTCTAGTTGAACGCGAATATCAATAGTCGTACTTTTTATTGCTTCAGATTGTTTAGAACAATCTATAACGACTATAGGTGCGAGGGTCTCAAAATCGGATCGTGATAGCAGAGGTTGAGAGTGTCTATTACCATAATAGCTCGTTTGAAACTCATTATACATTTCGTAGAAAAAGGCGACTTTTCCTTGTGCAAAATCTAAATTCAAATCATCATAAGGATAATGTTCACTATTCAGATACAGTTTCAAGTTTTTCGATTTACAACTATCAAAATGACTGTTTGCGTTTCTTTGTTTGCGTTTCTCGTTCGACCAATCTGGAATGCGATAATAACATACCGCGGCTTTTCTAAATTTGTCGATGTTTTGACAGTCCAATTTTCTTGCTGCGAAGTAGGTAAATTTGGGTATTCATAAAGATCCCATAATCTGAACGGTATAGTAATTATCTTGTTTTTCTCTACCATTTTCAACAACCTCAGTCGTTCTTGATCGGAAACACGAACATGTGGCATCCTCCAGACCACTTTATCTAATTTTATTTGTACGTCATCGCTACCCTTTATGCAGTTCAAGTCCGTACTCGATCTGATCAAAACGAGTTCCTGCTTAAGATTAATTAAAATTTTGCGATATTCCTCACATATCCCTAAGAGAATATCCAGTGGCAGGCATAAGCAAAAAAATCCGTCTTTATCGATTGAAAGAGTTTTATCGATGCCAGGTATTATCCACCCCGAATTTTCAAGACCTTTCACTTGATTAGGTGAAAACGAAGCATAACCTTTAAGCGTTGTAGTTATTCCAGGGTTTCTGACTCTATCAACTTCAATGCCATTTAATTCGTATCTGATCTCATCAAACAAAAACGCAAACGCGTTATTAGTCAATTTTGAAATAGTTCCTTGAGTACCGTCTTTTTTTAAAATTCGTCCTTCAATGTAAATAAAACTTAAAGAATATATAAGTATAAACATCTTGTTGATGGATCGGAATTCTGATTTCATCAGACTTGTTAAAAGTGTTGCCTGCATACGGCTGATGCGAATGATATTGAAATTGTGTAAGGGACTCATCAAATTTCACGTCTGATGTTATGTTTAGTATATTATTCATATTTTTATTTTTAACCGAAAACCACACTGTTTTAAAAAGTTTGCGTTTGCAGGTGTTAACCGCCTTGATGGTTTAGGTTTACTAAATCTTAATGGGATCTGACATCTCCTTTTATAACCAGCTAGAGATAGACTATCTCTGGTAAAATCAATCCCCATTTTTCTTTAAATGTAATCTTATAGTAATTGTTTCTCCTCTAAAATCAATGTCCTCGCCGCTCTGATCTACTAAACGAACAGTAATATTGTCAACAGTCCTCACGTTAGTAGGATAGTAAATGACTGGATTCGGGGTTTCGATGATTTTATATCCTTGTTCTACTGCAGGAAAGAATTGATGTATACTATGCTCCGGATCTCCATTCATGAAAGACCCCGACGCGATGTTACAATGAATCGAAATTGTATTTACACTAAGAATTTTCACAATGTCGTTTGATTTAGTATACTGATGCTTTGGGTTAATGACTTGTTCTGGGCTAGTAAAACCCAAGGGCCTATGCAATGTGGTTTGTCTTGACAGTTGAAAAAAACCTGCTTAGACGATCTAATTTCAGTCTTTAGGGTACTTGGATTTCCTCTAAGTACAAGTCCAGCACCCCGATCACGGTGAGCGATTTCATCGCTTAGAAAAGATTGTATAGCATCGATATCATACGATCCTTCAGGTATTTGAATGGCCATATCACCGAAATAAAACATATCATTAACGCCCTTTCTTATGTTTGGAATAGTATTATATGTGTCAAAAGATAATAACCCGATTGTGCAATCCGACCCTAATTCTAGAGGAGGTAGGAAGTTTGCATGAAGAACGCTAGAATTGCCAGTAAACGTTACTGTGTAGCTCATGATTATTAATGATCAAAATTTATGAGGAACATCGGCTAAATACTTTAAGCAAAGGTGTCCACAAACCGGAGTATTCCACTTTTGATGACGACGGCGGTTATATAATACTTGACAACTTTTGAAATAATCTAACAATTGAGGAGGAGGTTTTAAATTTCCAAAAGAATCAAAGTATTTCACTACATTATCTTTTTTTACATAACAGACCCAATGAGAACCAGGTTCTGAACTTGTATTTAAATTTACAATAGCTGACTCGAGTTTTTTTTTGGATATTTTGGAAGATTATCAATCATAAACACTCTACGAAAATTTGGAACATTTAAAACTTTTGCTAAATGATTCAATTCCAAATCGGTCAATGGTTTATTTGGTAGTCATATTTTTCTTGGTCTTTTTTGTCGGGTTATAAATAGACCGTAACCACTCTTATACGGTTCCAACTTTTTGACCTTCCATGGCCAAATTATGCCTCTTTTGCTCATCCAATTTTAGTTTGGCTTCTTTAGCTTCATTGATCGCCTTAGCTACACTCGCGGCTCCACCTGCTAAAGACCCCACTGCGGAAAGTCCTGCCATCAATGGTACAAGAAATTGGAGAAAACCTCCCTGTTTTGGCAGCGGAAGAACTTTTGGCGGTGAAGGTTTCGCCTTACCACGTAGATGCATTTTAGCCTTTTTATATGCCGCTTTTGATGCATTGAGAATAGATGATACATCATCTACTTTTGACGATTTAACCTAATCTTTAAAACTAATCTTCTTCTTTTTCTTCCTCAGCCCCGAACCAATTTTCCTTTTTGCTTTCATGGCATTTGTAACTAACCAAGCCGCGGCCTTTTCTCCCCATGACGAATCTGGAGCTTTAACCTGTTCCAAGCATTATCAGCAAGAATCTTGTCCGTTTGTTTACGACTCTCCATATCCTTATTTATGCTATAAGCTATGTCGTGTTCTTTACAAGCTCTATCAAGCTCGTTTATTCCGCTATCACCTCTAGCTAAGCGTTATTCTAGTTTCGTACCGGGACCGCAATATTGATATCCTGGAAGGTGCAATTCAATCGGCAACCTATTGATAAGACTGTTCAGCAAGCCTCTGCCTCTGCGAGCCTTGTGACTCATACTGTACTCAGAAAATGAAACAATAGGGTATATATAGCCGTCTTGATGTTGTTTGCGTTCAGAATGAAATTAGTTAAACAAGTGCAATGTTTCCCTACTACCAACTTTTCTCAAATTAAAGGACAATCGGAGGAGAGACATAGTTCATTATTACCAAACACTATCCGAGCCTCGATATGTGGCCCGAGCGGATGTGGAAAGACTAATATCATGATTGGATTGCTATTGAACCCTAACGGCTTAAAGTTTAAAAATGTGTATCTGTTTGGAAAAACTTTACATCAACCTAAATACCAGTATTTAAAAAGCGTCATAAATCTTGTCCCTGAAATAAAATTATATGAATTTGAAGATGCAAAGGAATTTCCTCAAAAAGTCGAATCAAATTCGGTATGCATATTTGATGATGTCACCATGGAAGATCAGGACATAATTAAACGATACTTTAGTTATGGCCGTCATATGAACCTCGATTGCTTTTATTTAACACAAAGTTATGTTTGTATCCCGAGACATCTTATCAGGTGTAATTTTAACTTTTTAATAGTTTTTCCTCAAGATGAATTAAATTTAAAACATTTTATGATGAACACGTAAGCATGCCAGATTTAAGTTTTACTCTTTTTAAAGACATGTGCTCGTTATGCTGGAAAGAACCGTTTGGCTATCTCGTTATTGATAAAAGTAGGGGTATGAACGATGGACGTTTTAGAAAAGGAATCGACACATACATTGTAGATATATAAAGAGCGATCTCGGCAGTAATTATCACTAACAATCATGGACCCGAAAGTCACTCGTGAAATAATAAAAACAAGTGAGATTTTGAAAAAAAAATTTCGAGCATTGAAGCGTAACCTCCAGGATATTGAAACGGGTCGTAAAGAATTTTTTACACCCGTGCTTCAACCTTTAGAAGACATTAAACAATCATTAAAACCTAAACCGGAACAGACTTCCAGAGAAGGTGTTAATGAGCGGGACGAATCGCCAGATAAAAACGAGTCTGCTAGTATTTACCGAAAATCAACTTTATTGCCGAAAACAACGCCTCACTACAAAAGAGCTAGACCGTTATCTAGTTTTTCCTTTCCCGCATTATCATCTGAAGAATGCGAGGACGAGTATGTGACTGACGAACCACTATCAGAGCTAGTCAAAGAATATGCTAAAACTCCTCAAGGAGAAGCCGAATTGAAGGAACATCTCGCCGAATTTGGAAACCTGCAAAGGGAATACATGGATAAGATTTTAAAAAAAGATGATGAGGTATATGACGTTCGTTATGGAATTAGAGTCATGCCTTTAGGGGGATTAGCTATTGGAGATTCGACAAACGTTCGGCTGTTTCCAAACAGCGACGATATTTCTATAAACGACATAGAGTATGAAGGAACTCCGGGATTGTTGCAGCTACTCTACTTGAAAAACCCACAAGATTATACCGAGACGGACTTGGAAAATTATAAGAATATTTTAATCTCGACCAATGCACACAGGAAAGGCTATAGCGAAGAACAAGGGGTATTTAGAAACAGATCTGAGAAATATAGAAATGTAATATCCAAGTTATTTCCACCGGAAACCTTAAAACTCTATGCCCCTTCCTCAGCTCCGAGAATGAAGCTCCGTTCTCACAAAAGGGGCCGTGGTCTTATGAGAGCCGATAAACCTCTGTATGAGTATTGGAACGATCCAAATGAGCTAGTAAATCGTCTAAAGCTGTTAATGGCTTCCCCTCATGCTGGTCACGAAGGACACCAAAACGAAATAGAATCAATAATTGAAGAGCTACGAGAAGAAAATATTATATATTAAAGACTATATGTAGCTAGGTTTATTATAAACATGACAATAAACAAGTTCGGATCTCACATGTCATTAAAGCACTCCAAATATAAAAAACGCTATTATCCGTTTAGCATATTGAAGTCGGTAAAGGACATCGATGCACGCAATTTACGAATAATCAATGTTGCCAACCCAATCACAGCTCATGACGCTGCTAATAAAGTGTATTGTGATACGCTAGCGGCTACTTACACTGATATAAACAATTGGCCTGGTAATTGGTTTGATGGAAAAAGAAAAAGACTTGTCAACTTTGCACCACCTATAAATAAACAGGATGTTGTTACCAAAGAATTTTTAAACAGCGTTGCTGTAACCTTGGTTGAAGGTATATATGACTCTCTTGATAAGAGAATAACAAACGTAGCTGAACCTGAAAAGGAATCTGATGTGGTCACGCTTGGGTACCTAAACAAAGTACTTGATAATGGATTCATCAATAATTAAAAGAACTGTTGTAAATGAATTACATAAGCCAGCTCGCAAGAAATATCCTAGGAGAAAGACAGTTTTGAAAGGAATAAATGACTTGTGGCAGATAGATTTAGTAGAGATGATACCTTATTCTCGAGAAAATAAAGGGTACAAATATTTATTAACAGTTATAGACTGCTTTGCTAAATATGCATGGGCCATACCAATAAAGAAGAAATCTGCTGAAGATGTAACTAAGGCGATGGAGAGCGTGTTTCTTTCGAGTAGACAAATTCCAAAAAATATTCAAAGTGATCAGGGAAAGGAGTTTTACAATTCCAAGTTTAAATCTCTAATGAAAAAATATTGTATTAATCATTATTCCACTTTTTCTAATATGAAAGCTTCTATTGTAGAAAGGTTTAATAGAACATTAAAAGGTAAAATGTGGAAAGCCTTCAGTATGCAAGGAAATTACAAATTTTTAGATATCCTACATCAGATTTTACAAGAATATAACTCATCATTTCATACAACAATTGGTATGAAACCAATTGATGCTTGTAATAAAAAATCGGAAAAATACTTGCTAAACAATGTGTATTCTACAGTTCGGACTAAATTGAGAGAGCAAAAGTTTCAAGAGGACGATTTTGTAAGGATATCTAAACAAGAAACAACATTTTCAAAAGCTTACAAGCCAAATTGGTCAAGTGAAATATTTAAAGTAGTCAAGATTCAGAAGACGGATCCATATACATATTTACTTGAAGATCTAAAAGGTCAACCTATCAGTGGCTCTTTTTATGCTGAAGAGCTTCAAAAAGTAAAATATCCAGATGTATACCTTGTGGAAAAAGTTTTAAAAAGGAAAGGAAATGAATTGTATGTAAAGTGGCTAGGATTAGATGAACGCAGCTGGATTGACAAAAAGGATATTGCATAATGTATTAAAAGAAAAAAACACTGACTGTTATAATATACATTTATTAATTTTTTTTACAAAAACTGTGTATTTTTATATTTATTATACCTCTACATTTAAAATATATTTATTTCTCACAAACTGTTGTTTTTCTTTAACCTAAACTTACTAAATAGTACTAGTGCTAATGTTACAAATAGACATTAAATTGTCTTCTATTATCATTTTGACATATTACATTTATTGGCTGTTTTTTTTATTCATCAAGGCTATAGTGACCATAAGGGAGTGTTTGCACTCCATCGCTTAATGTACGCCTTTTGTCATCCAATGAGCATAATGACTTTTTATTTATTGGTGAGGTTGTAACTTTATGTTTTTTAGATTGAATTATATAAAACGAAGAATATACACTTTTACTCTCTTTAAGTGTGTTTAAATAATCGTTAAAAGTAAATTCGCTAACAGCTGATTTTTTTATTCCCTTTGACTTTTTAACCGTTATATCATTGTTTGTTTGTAAGAATACATTTTGGGTCTCAACCCGACAAATTCGACAATAGGATCTCCAAAGGTTTCATCTTTCAACAGACCGACTACTTTTTTATTTTTTTCATTATAACAGAAATGAGAAGTGGGAAAATTGCTTGTATCAAAATATTTTTGTAACTCTCCAGACATATCAGAATAAATATCTTCAGTATTAATATTGTATAAAAATGAATCGGTATCGGTATAACATAAAGTAACATTTTCTATACCATATTTTTTTTAAGAAAACATTGTAATGGTAATGATACTGTCACGTGGAAGATCTCCATTGAACCTAGGAGACCCTGAGAGAGGGGGGGAACTCCTAGAAGAGGCTGGCCCAGGAGAGAGTGGGGCAGTCTGGGGGGGTCTGAGTCAGTCAGTCTGAGAGGAGAGTCGGAGACGGCAGTCAAAGTCTGGGACAGGCAGAGTGAGCCTGGGGCTTAGTGGGACCCGAAGTAGTCAAGTACCCCCCAATGATTTATGAGTCAAGGTACCCCCCCTCCTTGTGTAGTTGGGACGTGTAGAAACTATTGTAAATAAACGATGTAAATTGTACATAGTTGCTTAATTACCTCACAACCCTTGCCCAAAGATCCCTCTGTTACATTGGACTGGGTAAATTTAAGAATAAGGGTGACAATACATCAAAATTTTGCTCAACTCTAACACTGAGAATCCTACATACAAAGGTTTATCGAAAATAATGCTTTCTTTTTCCAACTGAACCGCTGTAACATTATCTGCAAATATAATCCTGCCTTTAAAATTTGGTTTATTAACTTGACGATATAATGATTTTTCATTTGTTACTATTTTTAAATCAATTCTGTTACGGACGTTTTCCATAAATTTGCCGAAGCAACTATTATTCATTAATTTGTAAAAATCAGACTCGAATGTATTTTTTGCTGATGCTCTCATCTTTGAATTAATTTTTATATATGGTGCCAATCAATTCTTTTGTTTAAACTTTAATACCCTGTGAATCTTTGTAATTTTTACCCCCAGTTGTAAAGCTTGTTTTAAATTAATATAATGTACTATATAACGTGTTTTGGGTAGCAAAGACGTTAGTAATTTATCAGTTTTAGTATTAGGTGGCTTATTTTTTCAGGTAACAAAGGTAGTTGAGAATGTTTATCAGGAATTTCTATAGGGTGCTCAATGTCAACATCTAGCACATAACCGGTTTCTGAATCGTTTTCTAAATCTAATACATTCAATTTTTCATCAGTCCACTCAAATTCGGCATATGGTAGGGGAAGGTTCATAGCGTAACCATAAAGATTGTTAACGTCTACATATAATAAATAATTACTGGGTTTTGTGGAATCATACGCATTTAAATATTTATTGTTAGCTTTAGCATACCGGGAAACGTCTTGGCAAATACCTCCCCTTATCCCCTTTTCAAAAAACTGTACTATATCAATATCTTTTATTACGTCTAATTTTATTTTTGTATATTTTAACATTGCATTCCAAGACAACTGCGGTAAAGTAAAAAACCATGCGGGGTCAAGTTGATAAAGTTGTTGACAGAGAAGTCGGAAGGTTTCAAAAACTTCGCACAACAGAATTACATCTGTTTTTACATATAATTCTGCATAATCTTTTAATGTTTGGATTTTAAACGTTTCCCAGACATTTTTTGCATGATCATAATCTACATCGCTAATGGATTGTTTTGTTAAATCATTAAAAAATGAATTTTTAGATGGTAGTTTTGTTTCATTTAGGCATTCAAACGAACTAAAATAATTATATGGAAATACACCTTTCCTTGTCAGCAATTTAACTTTGTTTTCATCATTAATTATACTAGCCATATTTGGAAATATTTCACTAATTGATTTTGATTGATTTTTTAAATTGTTTACTAATGTATCCAAACTTGATGAAAGAAATTTAAACGAGTCAACAAATCGTATTTTGGTTCTACACCCTTTAAACTTTATGCTAAAACTTATATATTTTTCAGTATTACTGGGGATTACAAAAACATTTTCACAACGGTCTAAGAAAGGGATTATAAAATGAGAATCATAGCCTTGCAAGTTGTGCATGAAAACGGGTATAAAATCAGGCTTTTTTGCCCTTAAATTGCATGCATTATGTGCTGGTCCAATAAATTTTCCTGTAAAGTGGCAATGATGACGCACGCGATCGTGTTCATCTAAAGGGTATTGACATAATATACAGTCTTTAGCAGAATAAAAGGCTGACTCTTCACTCATTTCTTCCATCAGAAGCGGATTAGCATATATATTATCCGCTTCAACAGCTATTTGTTCAAGTTTTTCTAAAAAAACTTGCATGCAGTTTTCTCCTGTATAAACAAATGGTTTCAAATCAAACATATTAGACTTGACAAGAAGTGAAACAGAAAAGGCTCGATGCTCGTGTATAGCTTTGTTCCAAGGTGTTGACGGATTCGGACAAGCCCCTGAAATTGGTATTAAATGAGATTCTGTATCCGCATAAACTACAATTGGAATGGGTTGTGTATATTCCACATGTTTAAATTCAATTTTATCTTCTTTCGGAAAATCAGATCGAATTGGTTTATGATTACGACAAAATAATTCATGTTCTCGCTTTCGCTCATCGCCATTTTTCCCAAACTTGTTCACATACGTCTTTGGAAATGTGGTCAGACATCTACGACATATAGTATATGCATGTTCTTTCAACGATATTTGAGAACTTACTAATCGTGAAAGATTCGTAATCAAACAATAGTGGAAATTTTCTCCATTTTGTAAAAACAATAAATCGAACATTTTATTAAATTTTTCCTTTTTACTAATTCTAATTGGATACACATTATTTTTCTCGTCTAAGCCATAAACATTTATAGACACATTATTTAAATTTTCAAATCGCTTAACCTCCTTTATTGGAGTCGGGAACGATATCGAATCAAAGGAATATGTGGTATGAATATTTTTGTATTCATTAAATTTATTTGATCTAATATCATCACTAAGTATAGCTAAACGGAAGCAATCATTAGTATTATTTTTTACATTTATAACACAACGTTTATCCTTAATTTTTTTAGGTAATTCAATATACTGGGATCCGCCAAAAGGTCTATATTTTGTTAAATGTAAGCATATGTAGTTTGATGAAATATACATCCAACCAGAACCTTTTTTTTCAAACTCGTCCTGTTCCGCTAAAATTTTTTCAAAAGTTGTTTCAACATAATTTTCAACATTTATGCTAACATCTATCGTATTACTTTTCGATTTAAAATTAAAATCCGTTCTTTCACTAATAGTGTTTCCGTTTTTCTTAATATATGTACATTCTAACATTACATTTATTTTATACGATTTCCAATCTTCAGCATAAGAATTTAATAAATTTACTAAGAGTTCTTTTTTATTGTTTAAAAATTCGGTAGCTACTAATTTTTTATTATCGTTAGGAATGTATACGTCCTCAACCGAATTTCATAAAGAAGCTATAATAATCCCGTTTTCTTCAGCAATCGCCTTCTCTCGCATCTGTCTATCAAACATGCTATATTTTCTTTTTTTATTCGGTATTTCCATTGTGCTCACGTTGAACGTATTATTACTACTAACCCCACTAACAACTTGACAGTTTATTTTATGACGTTCAAAATTGAACTTTCTATTAAATTCTTTCCCACAGCTTTGACAATAAAAAAACAACCATTTACATCTGTGCCGTCTATTTGGAACCAATAACCCACATTGCTCACACAAATAATTGTTTTTATTATTCATTTTATTAAATCCTTAAATTAAATGAAACATAAATTATAACTAGGTCTTACACGATAGTAATATTTACATAAACGTTAATTCATATGAATTTTTCTTTTTCCTACAATATTTAAATTTCAGTTGACCTAAAAATATAAAACATCAATTAGCTAAGCATAGTAATGTTTTTACAACTTTATTAAGTATTTTAATAATAATTACCATCATACTGTGCTATATCTTCATCAGTTATAACTAAAGCTCGGAATTCCGTGCAGTAAAAATTTGAAAACGTGCAATAAAAACTTGAAAACGTGCAAAACCGTGCAGTAAAAACTTAAAAACGTGCAATAAAAAATTTAAAATGTGCAATAACAAGCAAAACAAATATTATTGCTTGAAAATCATGCATTAAATTATTTATGTATCTTCGTTTTTTGTCGTTGTATCTTATTTATCGTAGCTACTTTTGAAACAAATAAGTAGCGGAGAGTAAATTGCAGTAAAAACTTTTATTTTTAAAATATTGGTTTTAATATAGGTTTTGATAAAATAATGATTTTTTTTTAGTAAAGAAAAATTAATGGAGTTCATTAGAAATGTAACTACACTGCATTATTTTTTTAATTAAAGTTTATAACTAAATACATTTCTAATTTTTTTTCCGTAAAACAGTGCCTCCTGTAACTTAAACTTTCTTTCAATTTAGAAAAAGATATCTCAACTTCTACAATCGTTAGAGAAAAATATTTAAAGCGACTCAGCAACTAGGGATCTCCTTCAATTCAACAGTGACTTCCAGTGAATTTCTGTTCAAGATATCATTACAATTTTTTAATAGTTTGTATCCAGGATTTTAAAAAAATTATTTCGAATTTTTTTGTAAATGATAATTCCTTTTTCGCTCTTGATTCTTTCCAATGATTTTCCAGCGTCCTCAACTATTTTTATTTGGTCATATTGAGAAATATTTTTCTCCTCTAGTTATGTAATAGCAACCGGCAAAGCTGCTAAATTCGATCTAATAAATGCCAAATCAGATTGAATGGTTGGATTCATCAAAATGGTTTTTAATTTAATAATTGATTGCACTTTTTCTTCCAATTCTATATTTGAAAATATTTCCGGTAAAAAAAACAACATAAAATCAGAATATAAAATATTTACTTTAAATAGTAACAAGATGTGGAATAAAGAGTAAACAGTCGCATGTGAGTTATAATTATATTGGAAATAGGGAGATCTTATAAAGGAAAGATGCTACTCAAATTATGAAATCACTAGATGCAATATCCGGTGCGTAGGCTTATTTTTAAATCACTCTAATGACACGCACTACCCATGGTACCGTTCATTGGTTACAAAAAAAATTAGGAACTTACTTGTGCTGCAGTGGGCATCAATTTGTGATATCCTCTCATATCCAATATTTTTATCACAAAATTTGCAAAACACTACACTACCATCCCTTTTGAGTCAGGATATTTTTCAATCCATCCCGCAATTTTCGAAGACACCCCTCCAATTTTTGGAATTTTAAGTAACAATACACTCGACAGAAGCTAGATTGATAGTGACAGAACGATGAGAATTGAGAAACAAAATGTAAACATCCAGGAACTACTTAACCCCCTCTGTTCTTGGAAATTGGAGGTTTGTGTTTGTTTACATCTCCCAAGTTACCTTTATTTTTTTCCTATGTTTCCTTTCCGTTATTTTTTTATTCCTATTCCTAATTCCCATTTATTTTTCCACTAAATTTTTGATGTATATTTAAGAAAATTAAAATTTGTAATAATTTTTTTTTCTTCAAATTATAAAATGATGCAATTTCGTGCAGTAAACCCCAAAACGTGCAATTTCGTGCACTAAACCCCAAAACGTGCAATTTCGTGCAGTATAAAACTTCGTTAAAACATCCCATTAGGCTTGATTCGGATAAGTAACATGAATTCGCGTTATTCTGACTTACCACGGGACGGGACACCAGGGCCAATTATCGCCCGATTCGTACGTCAAACCGTCAGAGATGAATTAGTGAGGCAAAGAAAAATAAAAAGGGATTTCTCTTCAAGGCACCTGGGCTGGGGGGAAAACGAAGCCCACCGAATATATTTAAGCGAAGCTATGACGCCCACTAACAGACACCTGTACTGGCTGGCCAGGCAGAAGAAAGCAACCGCGAAAATAAAGTATGTTTGGTTCAGCGGAGGACGGGTGCGCTGCAGGCAGTCAGATGGTTGTCCAGCGGTGATCATCGCCAAGCCAAGTGACTTAGATGCCTTCAACTGAAAGCAGTACCGAAGTTGCATCAAGATTGCGAACTCTTTAGGTTTCAGGAAAAATATACATTTTTTTTATGTTAATATATTAATTTTTAATCGAGACAACATTTATATTACAAAGAACTCTATTCTCACTTTAAAGATTTTTGTTTTCATTCTCAATATTTCCGTTTTTATCACAGGTATTTGTATCTTAGTATGGTTATTTTTAATTTTGATGCATATATTATTATTAGTAGTGGAGTTATCTTTACTTACTTTTAAAATCAATAACTTTATTTATAATATGGATTTTTTAATTTTCACCATAGATATTTTTGATTTATATTATGTTTCCTTTCTTGTTATAGAAATTTTTATTCGCGTTATAGATATTTTTTATTTTTGCCATTGGCATTTCAATTTTAATTCCTATCACAGTCATCTTCTCTGTTCGAGTTCGAAGCTTATTAGTATTTCTATTGGTATTTTATTATATTTTTACTTACTTTCTCATTTTCAAATTAGATTTATTTTAATTTTCTTTTTACTATTATTTTCATTTTTTTATTTTTCGTATAATGCACAATAAGTTAAAGTACCAACATCGATTTCAAACAACGGATATTTTGATAGATTCTAATATATTATATTCAATATTTGAATTATATTCACTCTATGCGGCCTATTGTAACTCCAAATCGAAAAAATGTTTCAAACTTTCCTTCATCTTCACTCCTGTCTTATGCAACTCCCCTCCTTTATCCTCTCAGTTATGAATAATATCCTAACCTCCTGTCACGTTAATGCACAATCCCTAACAGCACATTTTGATGAATTCCAGAAATACTTCCTTGACAATATCCATCACGTGATTGCGATAACCGAAACCTGGCTAAAACCGTTCATCCCTTCCTCCCAGATTTCCCTCCCTAACTACCTCTTTTTACGTCATGACAGGTCTAACCGTACGGGAGGTGGTGTCGGATTATACATCCATGAAGACCTAAAGGCCAAAGTCCTCCTTCAGTCTCCTTCCCACGACTTCCCTCACGTAGAGTATATGTTTGTTAAAATCTCGTCCCTGTCCTCTTCCTTATTATTTGCTGTAGTCTATAGACCCCCTCGTGTTCCTTTCGACAACCTCTTCGAATCTTCCCTCATCAATCTTGTATCCAAGTATCCTAACGTCATCATCACCGGAGATTTCAACGTAAATATCCTCTCAAACTCCCCCGAGAAGTCCTATCTAACCGACCTCCTGTATTCCCTCAACCTTTACCTAGTTCCTTACTCCCCAACACATCATACACAATATTCCGACACATGGCTGGACCTTTTTATTTCCGATTCCCCCACCAAAATCGTCTCTTCTTCGCAATGCCCCGTTCCGTTTCTCTCATCACACGACCTCATTCAGATCTCATACGACCTCCCCGTCAAACGTTTTACTCCCAAGGTGATATCTTTCCGCAATTTAGATCTCCTCTCCTATGAATCCCTTCAATCCGACCTTGAATCCGTTCAATGGCACACCATATATTCCTATGACTCAATCGATCCTATGGTTTCCATCCTCACCTCAAATTTAAAATCCATTTTAGATATCCATGCTCCACTGAAAACCCGAACCTTGTGTCGTCCTGCTGCACCGTGGCTGACTCCTGAAATAAAGGATATGATAAAAAGAAGGGAAGCTGCAAGGCGCAAATTTCGGCGAACCCGTTTGGCAGCTGATTATGCGTCTTTCAAAAAACTTAGAAATGTGACCCAATCCGAAATCCGACGATCTAAATCCCTTCACTTCCACAATGCTCTTACCAATGCCCACGATCCTAAAAGCAAATGGAAAATACTCCGACAATTATCCCTACCAGGTTCCAATAACCCTAGCTCCCTTCAGCTCTCTCCAGATGATCTCAATAACCATTTTTCATCCTTCGCTTCTAATTCATCCCAACCTGCTGATATTAATCAGCATCATTTTAATCCGGAAAATTTCTTTTTTGCTCACATAACCTACGAAGACCTACTTACTGCTATCCTAAAATCCCACACCAACGATTATGGTCCCGATGATATCCCAGTAAAGCTAATAAGATCCTGTCTCCCAGCACTTATTCCTGTTCTTTATCACATCTACAACTTTTCCTTACAAAACTCCATATTCCCTTCTTCCTGGAAAACCGCCCTAGTCCGACCGTTAAACAAAACCGCAAACCCTTCCTCAATGAAAGATTTCCGTCCAATCTCTCTCCTTTCAAACCTCTCAAAACCGTTAGAACGCCTCGTTCAAAATCAGCTATCAAACTTCCTAGAAGAACGTTCCCTCATTAACTCTCTCCAATCGGGCTTCCGAACTGGCTACTCAACTCAATCTGCTCTCCTGAAAATTACCCATGACCTCCAAACGTCCATCGAACACCGAAAATTAACTATTCTCATCCTTCTTGACTTCTCCAAAGCATTTGATACCGTTGACCACAATATCCTTCTCACCAAATTACAAAAGCTCCATTTATCAAGCAGCGCCTTACATTGGTTCAAATCCTTTCTTTCAGACCGGTCACAGTTTGTAGTCGTCCCAGGCCAACCTCCATCCAAGACACTTCCCCTCTCCTGTGGTGTTCCGCAGGGTTCCTCTCTATCCCCCACTCTGTTCGCCATTTATATCAACGACCTTCCCCGTCAGATCCATCACTCCCAATATCATATCTATGCAGACGATTTCCAGGTGTACCTATCCTTTCCTCCCTCCGAGCTATCCTCTGCAACAAAAAAGCTTCAGGATGATTTAAATCGAATCAGTCTCTGGGCAGAGGCTAACAAGTTGAAGCTGAATGCAGAAAAAACGAAAGCAATTTTAATAGGCTCCAACTACCTCCTTAAAACCGTCCCTAACATCCCTACCCTGCTCCTAAATAATAATCCCATTAAATTTTATCCAACTGTCAAAAACCTCGGAATGACCTTGACCAAACCCTTTCCTGGAAAAACCACATCTCCAATATTTCCCGCCGTACCTTCTCTACCTTAAAGCAATTAAATCACCTCCGAAGCCTTTTACCACTTGAAACACGTAGGCTCCTGGTCACTTCCCTGGTATTTCCCCACTTTGACTATTGTTGTGCGGTGTATGGGGGTGTCTCTGGGGATCTCGAAGCTAAACTAAAACGTTTATTTAATTGTTTCGTACGATTTATCTTTGGGGTCCCAAGAGACGTCTCCGTTTCACCTTTATACGAAAGGTTAAAGTGGTTATACCCATCCTACCGCCGCAAATATTTCCTGGCCTCTTTCCTTTTCCAAGTAATCCGATCCCGCCGTCCTTCATACATCATCGAACTTCTCCATTTCAAGTCCTCTGTTCATTCCCGCAATACCCGTTCTAGGTCTTCAGATCTGTACACTCCGGCCCACCGAACGTCAGCTTTTGAAAGATCTATCATTATCCGGTCCTCATCCCTATGGAACTCTATCCCCCCTATCATTCGTCATTCCAACACTCTCCCTACCTTTAAATCCCGCCTGTTCAATCACCTCCTATCCACGCAGTTTCCCGAAGTATTGTAAACAGTTTAACTGTGAATTGGTATAGGCCTTTATTATTTATTTATCTTTAAAATATATGATCCATTTAGTGTATGTGTAAATAAGTTTATATAAGTTATTTTTCATTTCAAGTCAATAAGGATTTACTTTGTTTTATTTTTTTTATTTTTTTTTTATCACCAGAAGATTTCCTCATTATTTATAATTTTTTCTCAGTTTTTTTTTTTTTTTTTTTTTTCATTTTAATTTGGTCCATTTGTTTTGTTCTTTTATATAGTACTCTAAGGCACTGAAGCCTATTATATGTATCTGTATAATTTGTTCCTAAGGGACTAGTTCCCGGGACAATCAATAAAGAGTTTATTATTATTATTATTACCAATAAAAAGATGCAATTGCACGGGAATCCGAGCTCTAGGTATAACGAACAGATATCTTTTCGGCAAATATGTCGTCCTTGTCAACTTCCAAGTTCTCAATAATGGCCTCAATGCTTAAGCCATATTCTGTCTCATTTTTTCTTAATTTTGTATGTTTTTCCTATAGTCAGTTCCCCAATGTTTCGTTCAATTTTTTAAGGAGAGACATCTGTAATATTTACAAAAATTAACAATTTTTTGTCATCTTTATGCAAGTATTAGTTCAAAAAAGTTAAAATGACTCACCTTTAGGAAAAAATGCACAATAGTCCAGAAAATTTTAATTATATCCTCATGCGGCGGCTGTTATCTGGGCGGCGTCCTTTCAAACAGATAACAGGCCCGTCGACCCGCTCAAGGCATCGTAATCAGGCATTGATAAAATGGCAGCAGTACAACTCGGACGTCATCCTTTCAAGTAGATAGCAAGTAGCGAACGTCATCTCCCCACCATTGCATGCTGGTTATAAAAGAGCGGCATGTACCGGACGGCAGGGTGACTCAAACTACTCATATAGAAATCTATTCTCAGACCATCTCCTTTACACGGAGCACCATCTCTACCCAACAGCCCTGAAGAAACTACAGCAATATCAGAACAGCATACTCATGAAGATATGTAGAGGCACCACGTTAGAAAGACGGAACATGAATCACATTCACGATACATTAAACTCGACACAATACAAAAACACATATCACGTAGGCACATTAAATTCTTTGACAACCTACCCTCATCATTCAATCCCCTATTCCGCACTCTCACACCATCATTACTCCCAGCCAGATGGCAAGGCCGTAAGGGTCCAACAAACCCAATTAACATTATCATATAAACCTGCCTTACGGTTACTCCCTCACTAACTCCCTTCTCCTCTAGCCCTGTCCTCTATTCCATTATCCTTCCCCCTCCCCTTTAATTTCTTTTATTTTATGTTTTATAAATGATAACACGCGGAGGCTCCTCAACTCCTAGCACATTACGATGAGCTGCACCACAGCGAAAATAACATAAATTAACAACTTAACGCACCTTCAAATACCACAGGTAGTATAAGGTAATGAGGTAAATCAGCATCGTTCCATTAGTATTAATGGTTCGAATTTCACATTTTAATCGTGTTTTCTGTTTTAGAGGGATCTGAGGGGAAAAAAAAAAAAAAAAAAAAAAAAAAAAAAAAAAAAAAAACGGCAGGGTGTATGGAGCTGACCGTTGTTCCTCCAACATCAAGACGACAATTATGAATGAACTTGAATGAAACAGCTGAACCAGTAAACTGGTTTATCACGAAGGCTTATGTATGCGGTGGGGGGAGAAAGCTTGATCAATGAATTCAATTGATAAATTATGAATGAAACAGCTGAGTAAATATAGCCCTGCTACAGCACGATGTAAAAAAAGCGCTGTTGCCACATCTACAACCCAACGTTGCCATGTTGGGCATCTCACATCCGTTGACCCCTTGAAAACTCATAACACACCTCAAGGACACCCCCCTCACCCTAGAACAACACTCTGCTACAGCACGCTCAAGGTCATTTCCTTCGTGCTCATTCCTTCGTTATAATGTCCTCACTGTAATTATAAATCAGTGACATCTGGAAATATGAAACAACATATAATGGCCCTCCATACAGGTGAGAAGCCTCATCAATGTCCTCACTGTGATTTTAAGTCAGTAACTTCTAAGAGTATGAAACAACATATAATGGCCCAACATACAGGCTCATTAATGTCCTCACTGTAATTATAAATCAGTGACATCTGAAAATATGAAACAACATATAATGGCCCTCCATACAGGTGAGAAGCCTCATCAATGTCCTCACTGTGATTTTAAGTCAGTAACTTCTAAGAGTATGAAAAACATATAATGGCCCAACATACAGGCTCATTAATGTCCTCACTGTGATTATAAATCAGTGACATCTGGAAATATGAAACAACATATAATGGCTCTCCATACAGGTGAGGAGCCTCATCAATGTCCTCACTGTGATTTTAAGTCAGTAACTTCTAAGAGTATGAAACAACATATAATGGCCCAACATACAGGCTCATTAATGTCCTGACTGTAATTATAAAT
Organism: Aelia acuminata; assembly: GCA_911387785.2. Taxonomy (NCBI): domain Eukaryota; kingdom Metazoa; phylum Arthropoda; class Insecta; order Hemiptera; family Pentatomidae; genus Aelia; species Aelia acuminata. The sequence goes on from OU426982.1 coordinate 8,423,234, forward strand.
CAGTGACTTCTGGAAATATGAAAACATATAATGGCCCGCCATAAAGGTGAAAAGACTCATCAATGTCGTCACTGTGATTATAAATCAGTGACATCTGGAAATATGAAACAACATATAACGGCCCTCCATACAGGTGAGAAGCCTCATCAATGTCCTCACTGTGATTTTAAGTCAGTAACTTCTAAGAGTATGAAACAACATATAATGGCCCAACATACAGGCTCATTAATGTCCTCACTATAATTATAAATCAGTGACATCTGGAAATATGAAACAACATATAATGGCCCTCCATACAGGTGAGAAGCCTCATCAATGTCCTCACTGTGATTTTAAGTCAGTAACTTCTAAGAGTATGAAACAACATATAATGGCCCAACATACAGGCTCATTAATGTCCTCACTGTAATTATAAATCAGTGACATCTGGAAATATGAAACAACATATAATGGCCTGCCATAAAGATGAGAAGCCTCATCAATGTCCTCACTGTGATTATAAATCAGTGACATCTGGAAATATGAAACAACATATAATGGCCCTCCATACAGGTGAGAAGCCTCATCAATGTCCTCACTGTGATTATAAATCAGTGACATCTGGAAATATGAAACAACATATAATGGCCCTCCATACAGGTGAGAAGCCTCATCAATGTCCTCACTGTGATTTTAAGTCAGTAACTTCTAAGAGTATGAAACAACATATAATGGCCCAACATACAGGCTCATTAATGTCCTCACTGTAATTATAAATCAGTGACATCTGGAAATATGAAACAACATATAATGGCCCTCCATACAGGTGAGAAGCCTCATCAATGTCCTCACTGTGATTTTAAGTCAGTAACTTCTAAGAGTATGAAACAACATATAATGGCCCAACATACAGGCTCATTAATGTCCTCACTGTAATTATAAATCAGTGACATCTGGAAATATGAAACAACATATAATGGCCCTCCATACAGGTGAGAAGCCTCATCAATGTCCTCACTGTGATTTTAAGTCAGTAACTTCTAAGAGTATGAAACAACATATAATGACCCAACATACAGGCTCATTAATGTCCTCACTGTAATTATAAATCAGTGACATCTGGAAATATGAAACAACATATAATGGCCCGCCATAAAGATGAGAAGCCTCATCAATGTCCTCACTGTGATTATAAATCAGTGACATCTGGAAATATGAAACAACATATAATGGCTCAACATACAGGCTCATTAATGTCCTCACTGTAATTATAAATCAGTGACATCTGAAAATATGAAACAACATATAATGGCCCTCCATACAGGTGAGAAGCCTCATCAATGTCCTCACTGTGATTTTAAGTCAGTAACTTCTAAGAGTATGAAACAACATATAATGGCCCAACATACAGGCTCATTAATGTCCTCACTGTAATTATAAATCAGTGACATCTGGAAATATGAAACAACATATAATGGCCCTCCATACAGGTGAGAAGCCTCATCAATGTCCTCACTGTGATTTTAAGTCAGTAACTTCTAAGAGTATGAAACAACATATAATGACCCAACATACAGGCTCATTAATGTCCTCACTGTGATTATAAATCAGTGACATCTGGAAATATGAAACAACATATAATGGCCCGCCATAAAGGTGAAAAGACTCATCAATGTCGTCACTGTGATTATAAATCAGTGACATCTGGAAATATGAAACAACATATAACGGCCCTCCATACAGGTGAGAAGCCTCATCAATGTCCTCACTGTGATTTTAAGTCAGTAACTTCTAAGAGTATGAAACAACATATAATGGCCCAACATACAGGCTCATTAATGTCCTCACTGTAATTATAAATCAGTGACATCTGGAAATATGAAACAACATATAATGGCCCTCCATACAGGTGAGAAGCCTCATCAATGTCCTCACTGTGATTTTAAGTCAGTAACTTCTAAGAGTATGAAACAACATATAATGGCCCAACATACAGGCTCATTAATGTCCTCACTGTGATTATAAATCAGTGACATCTGGAAATATGAAACAACATATAATGGCTCTCCATACAGGTGAGAAGCCTCATCAATGTCCTCACTGTGATTTTAAGTCAGTAACTTCTAAGAGTATGAAACAACATATAATGGCCCAACATACAGGCTCATTAATGTCCTGACTGTAATTATAAATCAGTGACTTCTGGAAATATGAAAACATATAATGGCCCGCCATAAAGGTGAAAAGACTCATCAATGTCGTCACTGTGATTATAAATCAGTGACATCTGAAAATATGAAACAACATATAATGGCCCTCCATACAGGTGAGAAGCCTCATCAATGTCCTCACTGTGATTTTAAGTCAGTAACTTCTAAGAGTATGAAACAACATATAATGGCCCAACATACAGGCTCATTAATGTCCTCACTGTAATTATAAATCAGTGACATCTGAAAATATGAAACAACATATAATGGCCCTCCATACAGGTGAGAAGCCTCATCAATGTCCTCACTGTGATTTTAAGTCAGTAACTTCTAAGAGTATGAAACAACATATAATGGCCCAACATACAGGCTCATTAATGTCCTCACTGTGATTATAAATCAGTGACATCTGGAAATATGAAACAACATATAATGGCTCTCCATACAGGTGAGGAGCCTCATCAATGTCCTCACTTTGATTTTAAGTCAGTAACTTCTAAGAGTATGAAACAACATATAATGGCCCAACATACAGGCTCATTAATGTCCTGACTGTAATTATAAATCAGTGACTTCTGGAAATATGAAAACATATAATGGCCCGCCATAAAGGTGAAAAGACTCATCAATGTCGTCACTGTGATTATAAATCAGTGACATCTGGAAATATGAAACAACATATAACGGCCCTCCATACAGGTGAGAAGCCTCATCAATGTCCTCACTGTGATTTTAAGTCAGTAACTTCTAAGAGTATGAAACAACATATAACGGCCCTCCATACAGGTGAGAAGCCTCATCAATGTCCTCACTGTGATTTTAAGTCAGTAACTTCTAAGAGTATGAAACAACATATAATGGCCCAACATACAGGCTCATTAATGTCCTCACTATAATTATAAATCAGTGACATCTGGAAATATGAAACAACATATAATGGCCCTCCATACAGGTGAGAAGCCTCATCAATGTCCTCACTGTGATTTTAAGTCAGTAACTTCTAAGAGTATGAAACAACATATAATGGCCCAACATACAGGCTCATTAATGTCCTCACTGTAATTATAAATCAGTGACATCTGGAAATATGAAACAACATATAATGACCTGCCATAAAGATGAGAAGCCTCATCAATGTCCTCACTGTGATTATAAATCAGTGACATCTGGAAATATGAAACAACATATAATGGCCCTCCATACAGGTGAGAAGCCTCATCAATGTCCTCACTGTGATTATAAATCAGTGACATCTGGAAATATGAAACAACATATAATGGCCCTCCATACAGGTGAGAAGCCTCATCAATGTCCTCACTGTGATTTTAAGTCAGTAACTTCTAAGAGTATAAAACAACATATAATGGCCCTCCATACAGGTGAGAAGCCTCATCAATGTCCTCACTGTGATTTTAAGTCAGTAACTTCTAAGAGTATGAAACAACATATAATGGCCCAACATACAGGCTCATTAATGTCCTCACTGTAATTATAAATCAGTGACATCTGGAAATATGAAACAACATATAATGGCCCTCCATACAGGTGAGAAGCCTCATCAATGTCCTCACTGTGATTTTAAGTCAGTAACTTCTAAGAGTATGAAACAACATATAATGGCCCAACATACAGGCTCATTAATGTCCTCACTGTAATTATAAATCAGTGACATCTGGAAATATGAAACAACATATAATGGCCCTCCATACAGGTGAGAAGCCTCATCAATGTCCTCACTGTGATTTTAAGTCAGTAACTTCTAAGAGTATGAAACAACATATAATGACCCAACATACAGGCTCATTAATGTCCTCACTGTAATTATAAATCAGTGACATCTGGAAATATGAAACAACATATAATGGCCCGCCATAAAGATGAGAAGCCTCATCAATGTCCTCACTGTGATTATAAATCAGTGACATCTGGAAATATGAAACAACATATAATGGCTCAACATACAGGCTCATTAATGTCCTCACTGTAATTATAAATCAGTGACATCTGAAAATATGAAACAACATATAATGGCCCTCCATACAGGTGAGAAGCCTCATCAATGTCCTCACTGTGATTTTAAGTCAGTAACTTCTAAGAGTATGAAACAACATATAATGGCCCAACATACAGGCTCATTAATGTCCTCACTGTAATTATAAATCAGTGACATCTGGAAATATGAAACAACATATAATGGCCTGCCATAAAGATGAGAAGCCTCATCAATGTCCTCACTGTGATTATAAATCAGTGACATCTGGAAATATGAAACAACATATAATGGCCCTCCATACAGGTGAGAAGCCTCATCAATGTCCTCACTGTGATTATAAATCAGTGACATCTGGAAATATGAAACAACATATAATGGCCCTCCATACAGGTGAGAAGCCTCATCAATGTCCTCACTGTGATTTTAAGTCAGTAACTTCTAAGAGTATGAAACAACATATAATGGCCCAACATACAGGCTCATTAATGTCCTCACTGTAATTATAAATCAGTGACATCTGGAAATATGAAACAACATATAATGGCCCTCCATACAGGTGAGAAGCCTCATCAATGTCCTCACTGTGATTTTAAGTCAGTAACTTCTAAGAGTATGAAACAACATATAATGGCCCAACATACAGGCTCATTAATGTCCTCACTGTAATTATAAATCAGTGACATCTGGAAATATGAAACAACATATAATGGCCCTCCATACAGGTGAGAAGCCTCATCAATGTCCTCACTGTGATTTTAAGTCAGTAACTTCTAAGAGTATGAAACAACATATAATGACCCAACATACAGGCTCATTAATGTCCTCACTGTAATTATAAATCAGTGACATCTGGAAATATGAAACAACATATAATGGCCCGCCATAAAGATGAGAAGCCTCATCAATGTCCTCACTGTGATTATAAATCAGTGACATCTGGAAATATGAAACAACATATAATGGCTCAACATACAGGCTCATTAATGTCCTCACTGTAATTATAAATCAGTGACATCTGAAAATATGAAACAACATATAATGGCCCTCCATACAGGTGAGAAGCCTCATCAATGTCCTCACTGTGATTTTAAGTCAGTAACTTCTAAGAGTATGAAACAACATATAATGGCCCAACATACAGGCTCATTAATGTCCTCACTGTAATTATAAATCAGTGACATCTGGAAATATGAAACAACATATAATGGCCTGCCATAAAGATGAGAAGCCTCATCAATGTCCTCACTGTGATTATAAATCAGTGACATCTGGAAATATGAAACAACATATAATGGCCCTCCATACAGGTGAGAAGCCTCATCAATGTCCTCACTGTGATTATAAATCAGTGACATCTGGAAATATGAAACAACATATAATGGCCCGCCATAAAGGTGAAAAGACTCATCAATGTCGTCACTGTGATTATAAATCAGTGACATCTGGAAATATGAAACAACATATAACGGCCCTCCATACAGGTGAGAAGCCTCATCAATGTCCTCACTGTGATTTTAAGTCAGTAACTTCTAAGAGTATGAAACAACATATAATGGCCCAACATAAGGGCTCATTAATGTCCTCACTGTAATTATAAATCAGTGACATCTGGAAATATGAAACAACATATAATGGCCCTCCATACAGGTGAGAAGCCTCATCAATGTCCTCACTGTGATTTTAAGTCAGTAACTTCTAAGAGTATGAAACAACATATAATGGCCCAACATACAGGCTCATTAATGTCCTCACTGTGATTATAAATCAGTGACATCTGGAAATATGAAACAACATATAATGGCTCTCCATACAGGTGAGAAGCCTCATCAATGTCCTCACTGTGATTTTAAGTCAGTAACTTCTAAGAGTATGAAACAACATATAATGGCCCAACATACAGGCTCATTAATGTCCTGACTGTAATTATAAATCAGTGACTTCTGGAAATATGAAAACATATAATGGCCCGCCATAAAGGTGAAAAGACTCATCAATGTCGTCACTGTGATTATAAATCAGTGACATCTGGAAATATGAAACAACATATAATGGCCCGCCATAAAGGTGAAAAGACTCATCAATGTCGTCACTGTGATTATAAATCAGTGACATCTGTAAATATGAAACAACATATAACGGCCCTCCATACAGGTGAGAAGCCTCATCAATGTCCTCACTGTGATTTTAAGTCAGTAACTTCTAAGAGTATGAAACAACATATAATGGCCCAACATACAGGCTCATTAATGTCCTCACTGTAATTATAAATCAGTGACATCTGGAAATATGAAACAACATATAATGGCCTGCCATAAAGATGAGAAGCCTCATCAATGTCCTCACTGTGATTATAAATCAGTGACATCTGGAAATATGAAACAACATATAATGGCCCTCCATACAGGTGAGAAGCCTCATCAATGTCCTCACTGTGATTATAAATCAGTGACATCTGGAAATATGAAACAACATATAATGGCCCTCCATACAGGTGAGAAGCCTCATCAATGTCCTCACTGTGATTTTAAGTCAGTAACTTCTAAGAGTATGAAACAACATATAATGGCCCAACATACAGGCTCATTAATGTCCTCACTGTAATTATAAATCAGTGACATCTGGAAATATGAAACAACATATAATGGCCCTCCATACAGGTGAGAAGCCTCATCAATGTCCTCACTGTGATTTTAAGTCAGTAACTTCTAAGAGTATGAAACAACATATAATGGCCCAACATACAGGCTCATTAATGTCCTCACTGTAATTATAAATCAGTGACATCTGGAAATATGAAACAACATATAATGGCCCTCCATACAGGTGAGAAGCCTCATCAATGTCCTCACTGTGATTTTAAGTCAGTAACTTCTAAGAGTATGAAACAACATATAATGACCCAACATACAGGCTCATTAATGTCCTCACTGTAATTATAAATCAGTGACATCTGGAAATATGAAACAACATATAATGGCCCGCCATAAAGATGAGAAGCCTCATCAATGTCCTCACTGTGATTATAAATCAGTGACATCTGGAAATATGAAACAACATATAATGGCTCAACATACAGGCTCATTAATGTCCTCACTGTAATTATAAATCAGTGACATCTGAAAATATGAAACAACATATAATGGCCCTCCATACAGGTGAGAAGCCTCATCAATGTCCTCACTGTGATTTTAAGTCAGTAACTTCTAAGAGTATGAAACAACATATAATGGCCCAACATACAGGCTCATTAATGTCCTCACTGTAATTATAAATCAGTGACATCTGGAAATATGAAACAACATATAATGGCCTGCCATAAAGATGAGAAGCCTCATCAATGTCCTCACTGTGATTATAAATCAGTGACATCTGGAAATATGAAACAACATATAATGGCCCTCTATACAGGTGAGAAGCCTCATCAATGTCCTCACTGTGATTATAAATCAGTGACATCTGGAAATATGAAACAACATATAATGGCCCGCCATAAAGGTGAAAAGACTCATCAATGTCGTCACTGTGATTATAAATCAGTGACATCTGGAAATATGAAACAACATATAACGGCCCTCCATACAGGTGAGAAGCCTCATCAATGTCCTCACTGTGATTTTAAGTCAGTAACTTCTAAGAGTATGAAACAACATATAATGGCCCAACATAAGGGCTCATTAATGTCCTCACTGTAATTATAAATCAGTGACATCTGGAAATATGAAACAACATATAATGGCCCTCCATACAGGTGAGAAGCCTCATCAATGTCCTCACTGTGATTTTAAGTCAGTAACTTCTAAGAGTATGAAACAACATATAATGGCCCAACATACAGGCTCATTAATGTCCTCACTGTGATTATAAATCAGTGACATCTGGAAATATGAAACAACATATAATGGCCCTCCATACAGGTGAGAAGCCTCATCAATGTCCTCACTGTGATTTTAAGTCAGTAACTTCTAAGAGTATGAAACAACATATAATGGCCCAACATACAGGCTCATTAATGTCCTGACTGTAATTATAAATCAGTGACTTCTGGAAATATGAAAACATATAATGGCCCGCCATAAAGGTGAAAAGACTCATCAATGTCGTCACTGTGATTATAAATCAGTGACATCTGGAAATATGAAACAACATATAATGGCCCGCCATAAAGGTGAAAAGACTCATCAATGTCGTCACTGTGATTATAAATCAGTGACATCTGTAAATATGAAACAACATATAACGGCCCTCCATACAGGTGAGAAGCCTCATCAATGTCCTCACTGTGATTTTAAGTCAGTAACTTCTAAGAGTATGAAACAACATATAATGGCCCAACATACAGGCTCATTAATGTCCTCACTATAATTATAAATCAGTGACATCTGGAAATATGAAACAACATATAATGGCCCTCCATACAGGTGAGAAGCCTCATCAATGTCCTCACTGTGATTTTAAGTCAGTAACTTCTAAGAGTATGAAACAACATATAATGGCCCAACATACAGGCTCATTAATGTCCTCACTGTGATTATAAATCAGTGACATCTGGAAATATGAAACAACATATAATGGCTCTCCATACAGGTGAGAAGCCTCATCAATGTCCTCACTGTGATTTTAAGTCAGTAACTTCTAAGAGTATGAAACAACATATAATGGCCCAACATACAGGCTCATTAATGTCCTGACTGTAATTATAAATCAGTGACTTCTGGAAATATGAAAACATATAATGGCCCGCCATAAAGGTGAAAAGACTCATCAATGTCGTCACTGTGATTATAAATCAGTGACATCTGGAAATATGAAACAACATATAACGGCCCTCCATACAGGTGAGAAGCCTCATCAATGTCCTCACTGTGATTATAAATCAGTGACATCTGGAAATATGAAACAACATATAATGGCCCTCCATACAGGTGAGAAGCCTCATCAATGTCCTCACTGTGATTTTAAGTCAGTAACTTCTAAGAGTATGAAACAACATATAATGGCTCAACATACAGGCTCATTAATGTCCTCACTGTAATTATAAATCAGTGACATCTGAAAATATGAAACAACATATAATGGCCCTCCATACAGGTGAGAAGCCTCATCAATGACCTCACTGTGATTTTAAGTCAGTAACTTCTAAGAGTATGAAACAACATATAATGGCCCGCCATAAAGGTGAAAAGACTCATCAATGTCGTCACTGTGATTATAAATCAGTGACATCTGGAAATATGAAACAACATATAACGGCCCTCCATACAGGTGAGAAGCCTCATCAATGTCCTCACTGTGATTTTAAGTCAGTAACTTCTAAGAGTATGAAACAACATATAATGGCCCAACATACAGGCTCATTAATGTCCTCACTATAATTATAAATCAGTGACATCTGGAAATATGAAACAACATATAATGGCCCTCCATACAGGTGAGAAGCCTCATCAATGTCCTCACTGTGATTATAAATCAGTGACATCTGGAAATATGAAACAACATATAATGGCCCTCCATACAGGTGAGAAGCCTCATCAATGTCCTCACTGTGATTTTAAGTCAGTAACTTCTAAGAGTATGAAACAACATATAATGGCTCAACATACAGGCTCATTAATGTCCTCACTGTAATTATAAATCAGTGACATCTGAAAATATGAAACAACATATAATGGCCCTCCATACAGGTGAGAAGCCTCATCAATGTCCTCACTGTGATTTTAAGTCAGTAACTTCTAAGAGTGTGAAACAACATATAATGGCCCGCCATAAAGGTGAAAAGACTCTTCAATGTCGTCACTGTGATTATAAATCAGTGACATCTGGAAATATGAAACAACATATAACGGCCCTCCATACAGGTGAGAAGCATCATCAATGTCCTCACTGTGATTTTAAGTCAGTAACTTCTAAGAGTATGAAACAACATATAATGGCCCAACATACAGGCTCATTAATGTCCTCACTATAATTATAAATCAGTGACATCTGGAAATATGAAACAACATATAATGGCCCTCCATACAGGTGAGAAGCCTCATCAATGTCCTCACTGTGATTTTAAGTCAGTAACTTCTAAGAGTATGAAACAACATATAATGGCCCAACATACAGGCTCATTAATGTCCTCACTGTAATTATAAATCAGTGACATCTGGAAATATGAAACAACATATAATGGCCCGCCATAAAGATGAGAAGCCTCATCAATGTCCTCACTGTGATTATAAATCAGTGACATCTGGAAATATGAAACAACATATAATGGCTCAACATACAGGCTCATTAATGTCCTCACTGTAATTATAAATCAGTGACATCTGAAAATATGAAACAACATATAATGGCCCTCCATAAAGGTGAGAAGCCTCATCAATGTCCTCACTGTGATTTTAAGTCAGTAACTTCTAAGAGTATGAAACAACATATAATGGCCCGCCATAAAGGTGAAAAGACTCATCAATGTCGTCACTGTGATTATAAATCAGTGACATCTGGAAATATGAAACAACATATAACGGCCCTCCATACAGGTGAGAAGCCTCATCAATGTCCTCACTGTGATTTTAAGTCAGTAACTTCTAAGAGTATGAAACAACATATAATGGCCCAACATACAGGCTCATTAATGTCCTCACTATAATTATAAATCAGTGACATCTGGAAATATGAAACAACATATAATGGCCCTCCATACAGGTGAGAAGCCTCATCAATGTCCTCACTGTGATTTTAAGTCAGTAACTTCTAAGAGTATGAAACAACATATAATGGCCCAACATACAGGCTCATTAATGTCCTCACTGTAATTATAAATCAGTGACATCTGGAAATATGAAACAACATATAATGGCCTGCCATAAAGATGAGAAGCCTCATCAATGTCCTCACTGTGATTATAAATCAGTGACATCTGGAAATATGAAACAACATATAATGGCCCTCCATACAGGTGAGAAGCCTCATCAATGTCCTCACTGTGATTTTAAGTCAGTGACATCTGGAAATATGAAACAACATATAATGGCCCTCCATACAGGTGAGAAGCCTCATCAATGTCCTCACTGTGATTTTAAGTCAGTAACTTCTAAGAGTATGAAACAACATATAATGGCCCAACATACAGGCTCATTAATGTCCTCACTGTAATTATAAATCAGTGACATCTGGAAATATGAAACAACATATAATGGCCCTCCATACAGGTGAGAAGCCTCATCAATGTCCTCACTGTGATTTTAAGTCAGTAACTTCTAAGAGTATGAAACAACATATAATGGCCCAACATACAGGCTCATTAATGTCCTCACTGTAATTATAAATCAGTGACATCTGGAAATATGAATCAACATATAATGGCCCTCCATACAGGTGAGAAGCCTCATCAATGTCCTCACTGTGATTTTAAGTCAGTAACTTCTAAGAGTATGAAACAACATATAATGACCCAACATACAGGCTCATTAATGTCCTCACTGTGATTATAAATCAGTGACATCTGGAAATATGAAACAACATATAATGGCCCTCCATACTGGTGAGAAGCCTCATCAATGTCCTCACTGTGATTTTAAGTCAGTAACTTCTAAGAGTATGAAACAACATATAATGGCTCAACATACAGGCTCATTAATGTCCTCACTGTAATTATAAATCAGTGACATCTGAAAATATGAAACAACATATAATGGCCCTCCATACAGGTGAGAAGCCTCATCAATGTCCTCACTGTGATTTTAAGTCAGTAACTTCTAAGAGTATGAAACAACATATAATGGCCCAACATACAGGCTCATTAATGTCCTCACTGTAATTATAAATCAGTGACATCTGGAAATATGAAACAACATATAATGGCCCTCCATACAGGTGAGAAGCCTCATCAATGTCCTCACTGTGATTTTAAGTCAGTAACTTCTAAGAGTATGAAACAACATATAATGACCCAACATACAGGCTCATTAATGTCCTCACTGTAATTATAAATCAGTGACATCTGGAAATATGAAACAACATATAATGGCCCTCCATACAGGTGAGAAGCCTCATCAATGTCCTCACTGTGATTTTAAGTAACTTCTAAGAGTATGAAACAACATATAATGGCCCAACATACAGGCTCATTAATGTCCTCACTGTAATTATAAATCAGTAAAATCTCATAATTTGAAACGACATATAATGGCCCTCCATACAGGTGAGAAGCCTCATCAATGTCCTCACTGTGATTTTAAGTCAGTAACTTCTAAGAGTATGAAACAACATATAATGACCCAACATACAGGCTCATTAATGTCCTCACTGTAATTATAAATCAGTGACATCTGGAAATATGAAACAACATATAATGGCCCGCCATAAAGATGAGAAGCCTCATCAATGTCCTCACTGTGATTATAAATCAGTGACATCTGGAAATATGAAACAACATATAATGGCTCAACATACAGGCTCATTAATGTCCTCACTGTAATTATAAATCAGTGCCATCTGAAAATATGAAACAACATATAATGGCCCTCCATACAGGTGAGAAGCCTCATCAATGTCCTCACTGTGATTTTAAGTCAGTAACTTCTAAGAGTATGAAACAACATATAATGGCCCAACATACAGGCTCATTAATGTCCTCACTGTAATTATAAATCAGTGACATCTGGAAATATGAAACAACATATAATGGCCTGCCATAAAGATGAGAAGCCTCATCAATGTCCTCACTGTGATTATAAATCAGTGACATCTGGAAATATGAAACAACATATAATGGCCCTCCATACAGGTGAGAAGCCTCATCAATGTCCTCACTGTGATTATAAATCAGTGACATCTGGAAATATGAAACAACATATAATGGCCCGCCATAAAGGTGAAAAGACTCATCAATGTCGTCACTGTGATTATAAATCAGTGACATCTGGAAATATGAAACAACATATAACGGCCCTCCATACAGGTGAGAGGCCTCATCAATGTCCTCACTGTGATTTTAAGTCAGTAACTTCTAAGAGTATGAAACAACATATAATGGCCCAACATACAGGCTCATTAATGTCCTCACTGTAATTATAAATCAGTGACATCTGGAAATATGAAACAACATATAATGGCCCTCCATACAGGTGAGAAGCCTCATCAATGTCCTCACTGTGATTTTAAGTCAGTAACTTCTAAGAGTATGAAACAACATATAATGGCCCAACATACAGGCTCATTAATGTCCTCACTGTGATTATAAATCAGTGACATCTGGAAATATGAAACAACATATAATGGCTCTCCATACAGGTGAGAAGCCTCATCAATGTCCTCACTGTGATTTTAAGTCAGTAACTTCTAAGAGTATGAAACAACATATAATGGCCCAACATACAGGCTCATTAATGTCCTGACTGTAATTATAAATCAGTGACTTCTGGAAATATGAAAACATATAATGGCCCGCCATAAAGGTGAAAAGACTCATCAATGTCGTCACTGTGATTATAAATCAGTGACATCTGGAAATATGAAACAACATATAACGGCCCTCCATACAGGTGAGAAGCCTCATCAATGTCCTCACTGTGATTATAAATCAGTGACATCTGGAAATATGAAACAACATATAATGGCCCTCCATACAGGTGAGAAGCCTCATCAATGTCCTCACTGTGATTTTAAGTCAGTAACTTCTAAGAGTATAAAACAACATATAATGGCTCAACATACAGGCTCATTAATGTCCTCACTGTAATTATAAATCAGTGACATCTGAAAATATGAAACAACATATAATGGCCCTCCATACAGGTGAGATGCCTCATCAATGACCTCACTGTGATTTTAAGTCAGTAACTTCTAAGAGTATGAAACAACATATAATGGCCCGCCATAAAGGTGAAAAGACTCATCAATGTCGTCACTGTGATTATAAATCAGTGACATCTGGAAATATGAAACAACATATAACGGCCCTCCATACAGGTGAGAAGCCTCATCAATGTCCTCACTGTGATTTTAAGTCAGTAACTTCTAAGAGTATGAAACAACATATAATGGCCCAACATACAGGCTCATTAATGTCCTCACTATAATTATAAATCAGTGACATCTGGAAATATGAAACAACATATAATGGCCCTCCATACAGGTGAGAAGCCTCATCAATGTCCTCACTGTGATTTTAAGTCAGTAACTTCTAAGAGTATGAAACAACATATAATGGCCCAACATACAGGCTCATTAATGTCCTCACTGTAATTATAAATCAGTGACATCTGGAAATATGAAACAACATATAATGGCCCGCCATAAAGATGAGAAGCCTCATCAATGTCCTCACTGTGATTATAAATCAGTGACATCTGGAAATATGAAACAACATATAATGGCCCTCCATACAGGTGAGAAGCCTCATCAATGTCCTCACTGTGATTATAAATCAGTGACATCTGGAAATATGAAACAACATATAATGGCCCTCCATACAGGTGAGAAGCCTCATCAATATCCTCACTGTGATTTTAAGTCAGTAACTTCTAAGAGTATGAAACAACATATAATGGCTCAACATACAGGCTCATTAATGTCCTCACTGTAATTATAAATCAGTGACATCTGAAAATATGAAACAACATATAATGGCCCTCCATACAGGTGAGAAGCCTCATCAATGTCCTCACTGTGATTTTAAGTCAGTAACTTCTAAGAGTATGAAACAACATATAATGGCCCGCCATAAAGGTGAAAAGACTCATCAATGTCGTCACTGTGATTATAAATCAGTGACATCTGGAAATATGAAACAACATATAACGGCCCTCCATACAGGTGAGAAGCATCATCAATGTCCTCACTGTGATTTTAAGTCAGTAACTTCTAAGAGTATGAAACAACATATAATGGCCCAACATACAGGCTCATTAATGTCCTCACTATAATTATAAATCAGTGACATCTGGAAATATGAAACAACATATAATGGCCCTCCATACAGGTGAGAAGCCTCATCAATGTCCTCACTGTGATTTTAAGTCAGTAACTTCTAAGAGTATGAAACAACATATAATGGCCCAACATACAGGCTCATTAATGTCCTCACTGTAATTATAAATCAGTGACATCTGGAAATATGAAACAACATATAATGGCCCTCCATACAGGTGAGAAGCCTCATCAATGTCCTCACTGTGATTTTAAGTCAGTAACTTCTAAGAGTATGAAACAACATATAATGACCCAACATACAGGCTCATTAATGTCCTCACTGTGATTATAAATCAGTGACATCTGGAAATATGAAACAACATATAATGGCCCGCCATAAAGGTGAAAAGACTCATCAATGTCGTCACTGTGATTATAAATCAGTGACATCTGTAAATATGAAACAACATATAACGGCCCTCCATACAGGTGAGAAGCCTCATCAATGTCCTCACTGTGATTTTAAGTCAGTAACTTCTAAGAGTATGAAACAACATATAATGGCCCAACATACAGGCTCATTAATGTCCTCACTGTAATTATAAATCAGTGACATCTGGAAATATGAAACAACATATAATGGCCCTCCATACAGGTGAGAAGCCTCATCAATGTCCTCACTGTGATTTTAAGTCAGTAACTTCTAAGAGTATGAAACAACATATAATGGCCCAACATACAGGCTCATTAATGTCCTCACTGTGATTATAAATCAGTGACATCTGGAAATATGAAACAACATATAATGGCTCTCCATACAGGTGAGAAGCCTCATCAATGTCCTCACTGTGATTTTAAGTCAGTAACTTCTAAGAGTATGAAACAACATATAATGGCCCAACATACAGGCTCATTAATGTCCTGACTGTAATTATAAATCAGTGACTTCTGGAAATATGAAAACATATAATGGCCCGCCATAAAGGTGAAAAGACTCATCAATGTCGTCACTGTGATTATAAATCAGTGACATCTGGAAATATGAAACAACATATAACGGCCCTCCATACAGGTGAGAAGCCTCATCAATGTCCTCACTGTGATTATAAATCAGTGACATCTGGAAATATGAAACAACATATAATGGCCCTCCATACAGGTGAGAAGCCTCATCAATGTCCTCACTGTGATTTTAAGTCAGTAACTTCTAAGAGTATGAAACAACATATAATGGCTCAACATACAGGCTCATTAATGTCCTCACTGTAATTATAAATCAGTGACATCTGAAAATATGAAACAACATATAATGGCCCTCCATACAGGTGAGAAGCCTCATCAATGTCCTCACTGTGATTTTAAGTCAGTAACTTCTAAGAGTATGAAACAACATATAATGGCCCGCCATAAAGGTGAAAAGACTCTTCAATGTCGTCACTGTGATTATAAATCAGTGACATCTGGAAATATGAAACAACATATAACGGCCCTCCATACAGGTGAGAAGCATCATCAATGTCCTCACTGTGATTTTAAGTCAGTAACTTCTAAGAGTATGAAACGACATATAATGGCCCAACATACAGGCTCATTAATGTCCTCACTATAATTATAAATCAGTGACATCTGGAAATATGAAACAACATATAATGGCCCTCCATACAGGTGAGAAGCCTCATCAATGTCCTCACTGTGATTTTAAGTCAGTAACTTCTAAGAGTATGAAACAACATATAATGGCCCAACATACAGGCTCATTAATGTCCTCACTGTAATTATAAATCAGTGACATCTGGAAATATGAAACAACATATAATGGCCCGCCATAAAGATGAGAAGCCTCATCAATGTCCTCACTGTGATTATAAATCAGTGACATCTGGAAATATGAAACAACATATAATGGCTCAACATACAGGCTCATTAATGTCCTCACTGTAATTATAAATCAGTGACATCTGAAAATATGAAACAACATATAATGGCCCTCCATAAAGGTGAGAAGCCTCATCAATGTCCTCACTGTGATTTTAAGTCAGTAACTTCTAAGAGTATGAAACAACATATAATGGCCCGCCATAAAGGTGAAAAGACTCATCAATGTCGTCACTGTGATTATAAATCAGTGACATCTGGAAATATGAAACAACATATAACGGCCCTCCATACAGGTGAGAAGCCTCATCAATGTCCTCACTGTGATTTTAAGTCAGTAACTTCTAAGAGTATGAAACAACATATAATGGCCCAACATACAGGCTCATTAATGTCCTCACTATAATTATAAATCAGTGACATCTGGAAATATGAAACAACATATAATGGCCCTCCATACAGGTGAGAAGCCTCATCAATGTCCTCACTGTGATTTTAAGTCAGTAACTTCTAAGAGTATGAAACAACATATAATGGCCCAACATACAGGCTCATTAATGTCCTCACTGTAATTATAAATCAGTGACATCTGGAAATATGAAACAACATATAATGGCCTGCCATAAAGATGAGAAGCCTCATCAATGTCCTCACTGTGATTATAAATCAGTGACATCTGGAAATATGAAACAACATATAATGGCCCTCCATACAGGTGAGAAGCCTCATCAATGTCCTCACTGTGATTATAAATCAGTGACATCTGGAAATATGAAACAACATATAATGGCCCTCCATACAGGTGAGAAGCCTCATCAATGTCCTCACTGTGATTTTAAGTCAGTAACTTCTAAGAGTATGAAACAACATATAATGGCCCAACATACAGGCTCATTAATGTCCTCACTGTAATTATAAATCAGTGACATCTGGAAATATGAAACAACATATAATGGCCCTCCATACAGGTGAGAAGCCTCATCAATGTCCTCACTGTGATTTTAAGTCAGTAACTTCTAAGAGTATGAAACAACATATAATGGCCCAACATACAGGCTCATTAATGTCCTCACTGTAATTATAAATCAGTGACATCAGGAAATATGAAACAACATATAATGGCCCTCCATACAGGTGAGAAGCCTCATCAATGTCCTCACTGTGATTTTAAGTCAGTAACTTCTAAGAGTATGAAACAACATATAATGACCCAACATACAGGCTCATTAATGTCCTCACTGTAATTATAAATCAGTGACATCTGGAAATATGAAACAACATATAATGGCCCGCCATAAAGATGAGAAGCCTCATCAATGTCCTCACTGTGATTATAAATCAGTGACATCTGGAAATATGAAACAACATATAATGGCTCAACATACAGGCTCATTAATGTCCTCACTGTAATTATAAATCAGTGACATCTGAAAATATGAAACAACATATAATGGCCCTCCATACAGGTGAGAAGCCTCATCAATGTCCTCACTGTGATTTTAAGTCAGTAACTTCTAAGAGTATGAAACAACATATAATGGCCCAACATACAGGCTCATTAATGTCCTCACTGTAATTATAAATCAGTGACATCTGGAAATATGAAACAACATATAATGGCCCTCCATACAGGTGAGAAGCCTCATCAATGTCCTCACTGTGATTTTAAGTCAGTAACTTCTAAGAGTATGAAACAACATATAATGACCCAACATACAGGCTCATTAATGTCCTCACTGTAATTATAAATCAGTGACATCTGGAAATATGAAACAACATATAATGGCCCTCCATACAGGTGAGAAGCCTCATCAATGTCCTCACTGTGATTTTAAGTAACTTCTAAGAGTATGAAACAACATATAATGGCCCAACATACAGGCTCATTAATGTCCTCACTGTAATTATAAATCAGTAAAATCTCATAATTTGAAACGACACTTAATGGCCCGCCATAAAGGTGAATAGCCTCATCAATGTCCTCACTGTGATTTTAAGTCAGTAACTTCTAAGAGTATGAAACAACATATAATGACCCAACATACAGGCTCATTAATGTCCTCACTGTAATTATAAATCAGTGACATCTGGAAATATGAAACAACATATAATAGCCCTCCATACAGGTGAGAAGCCTCATCAATGTCCTCACTGTGAATTTAAGTAACTTCTAAGAGTATGAAACAACATATAATGGCCCAACATACAGGCTCATTAATGTCCTCACTGTAATTATAAATCAGTAAAATCTCATAATTTGAAACGACACTTAATGGCCCGCCATAAAGGTGAATAGCCTCATCAATGTCTTCACTGTGATTATAAATCAGTGAAATCTGAAAGAATGAAACAACATATAATGGTCCACCATACAGGCGAGAAGCCTCATTAATGTCCTCACTGTAATTATAAATCAGTAAAATCTGGAAGTTTGAAACTACATATAATGGCCCGCCATAAAGGTGAGAAGCCTCATCAATGCCCTCACTGTGATTATAAGTGATATTAGAAAATAGAGGACTATGCCCCATCTGGCAACAGCGCATGAGGGCGGGAGCGGTATTTACTTAGGGAGGGAGGGGGTGTCCTTGACCAGATCATATGCCCGATCTGGCAACGTCGCCTTTGTTTACGTTTGTTGACCGCCTTTGGCGAGGTAGCTGACCTGGTGCATTGAACTTGGGATGACTTGCGTTTTCGTTGAGAAGTATTACGTCACAGAGGTCCACCTACCTCCTGGTCCATGGAGAAACTGGTCGTACTACCTTGACTTAGTTCTGTCGGTTTGCTCCTACCGAAGGTCAATTGGGTATGGTCGAGCCGTTTTTTTTTTTTTTTTTTTTTTTTTTTTTTTCCAGGCTTCCTCGGTCTGTACTGCATCAGTCCTCGTTTTGTTTGTCCTCCTTTGAGACTATCTGCTAATGTTAGTCGAGACGGTTTAACATGTTTAAATGCATCTTAAAAAAACAAAAATCTTTAATCATCAAGTCAACAACTGCAAAGATCTGGAGCTTTAAACGCATTACTTTGCATATGCATTAAATGAAATTTATGAGACTAACTGCTAACCTTTGACGAGCATCGAGACGCGTTATAAGGTTAATAAGCATTTAAAAAAAAATAGGTAAGTCATTACCTTTTCTGTTATCAGAATACATATCAGCTAATTGTCGTTATAAATGTCCCCATAATTGGCTTCAACAATCAGCGTTTTTTGTATCTCCAAAAGCGTGTTATCCTTTAGTGGAATTTAAATAATAAATTGCAATGCATCTCCCATCCCCCTCAACCCCTCTCTCTGTAGGGTATATAAGGAGTACTTTCAGGAGCCTTAGACATTGACTGCTTCTACACTCAAATCATGCTTTGCAACTTTGCAATATCAAGTGACTGGACTACAACGCATCTCTGCTTAAACGTAAGTCATTATAACTGATCGTATGAGCTAACCCTTGAGTAATGATATTTTCACAATTTTATTTTTTCTTGTCAAATATTACAGATGTCATTGTTAAACAAATTGAATAGGCTAACCATCTATAAGACAATCGGAGAGCTTGAGGAAGGAAAGAGATACTCAATATTAGAGCTGTGTCTCAAGTCAACAGAGCAAGGAGAAGCTTTGCAAGCAATCTTAGAAGGGGAAAACGGAGAAAAAATTCGTACCTTTTTACCAAAAACGTACCGAGATTGTTTCTCTGAGAGAGACATAGAACAATATGAGGATGAGTTTTCATTTTCTATTTTTCTTTAAAAGATCATTGATTGGAAAAATATGTAATATTCACCTATCATATGTTGTATTTTAGGATCAATAAGCTTAGTTTACGAGGGGAGAGAAAGAAAAGCTTATCAAATTAAGTTTATGTAATTTTAATTAGTATTTATTTATTAATTATAGTAGGAATGTTTAGATAAATTTATAATAGTTTTATAGGTAGGTAATGATAGTATAACAACGATATAGATATAGTCAGGTGATGGAGTTTCTTTGTGAAAAGTGCGGAAGAATAATTAGGGCAATGGTTAATCATGATTGTACAAGAACATATTTATGCGATAAATGTGGACAAATATTCAGTTCAAGTATGCAAGAAATGGTGCAAAAAGTTGACAAGATTTACGGCAATATAGTTCCGATGCAAAAACTAACGCAGGAAGAAGAATATTTTCATATGAGTACCAGCTGTATCATTTGTGGAAAAGATATATCTCATGATGAAAAAGTTCGTCATCATAATCACCTATCAGGTCGGTTTATTGGTTGCGCTCATTCGTCTTGTAATTTGCAAACCAAAACACCTGATTTTGTCCCAGTATTTATTCATAACTTTCAGGGTTATGACAGTCATCTGATTGTTCCTTTTCTCTCTCACATGGAAGGAGACGTTTCAGTTATCCCTAGTAATACTGAAAAATACATTACTTTCACAAAAAAGTTTAAAGGTTGCAAAACCAAAGTTCGGTTTGTGGACTCTTATAGATTTCTGGCTTCTAGTTTAGACGTTTTAGTAAATAACATGAAAGAAAATTCCAATTCTTTGAGAGATACCTTTCCAAATTTAAGTCAACTATTCCCGGACGACGAGAAGATGGCTCTGCTTACTGGAAAGGGTATATTTCCCTATTCCTATTTAGAATCAATGGTTCGTTTGAAAGAAACAAAACTACCCAGTAAAGAAAAAATTTTTAATAATTAAACAAACTCAGATATTTCTGAATCTGAATACAATCATGCAATGACTTTTTGGCAAAAGTTTAACATAACAAATTTAAAAGAATATGCATAACTGTACATAACAACTGATGTTCTTCTGTGTGAGGTTTTTGAAAAGTTTAGAGAATTGTGCATGAATATTTGCCATCTAGACGCTGCTTGGACGTTCACGCTACCCGGGTTTGCGTGACAAGCCATGTTGAAATTTACAAATATACATTTGGAAATAATTAAAGATATCGACAAAATATTATTTTTAGGAAAAGGAATCAGGGGAGGGTTCACCAATGTAATAAAACGTTATGCTAAAGCCAACAATAAATATGTTCATGATTATGACCCCAACAAACCATCGACATATTTAATTTACACAGATGTTAATAACCTTTATGGATATGCAATGAATGGGTTTCTACGTTGCTCTGGGTTTGAGTGGGAAACGGAAAATATAGATGTTCAAAAAATACCCAATGATTTTCCCATTGGTTATATATTCGATGCTGATTTTATTTATCCTAATATTAATCAAAACTTACACAGTCAGTTGCCTCTGTTACCGGAAACAATGAAAGTACCCGTAGGAAAAGTAAAAAAGTTAATAGCTTCATTGACTGAAAAGAAAAAATATATTATTCATTAAATTAATTTAAAACGCACTGGAGATGGGTATAAAAATGGATAAGGTTCATAGAATATTAAAATTTCATCAAGAACCATGGTTAACCCACCATGTACATTGATTTAAATACTTATCACCGAACAAACTCAACCAATAAATTCGAATCTGATTTTTTTAAATTAATGAATAATAGTTGTTTTGGAAAGTTTTTAGAATGTGTTAGAGATAGAATTGATCTCAAAATTGTTACTAATAATAAATCTTTGATGAGAGATGTAAAAAAAACCCAACTTTAAGGATCGCTTTATTTGTTCTAATAATGTAGTTGCAGTCCAGCTCGAAAAAGAAAAGGTTTTATTAAATAAACCAATAAATGTTGGCTTTACAGTTTTAGTCTTTTTTAAGAGAAAAAAGAAACGTATCAAATGAGATTCCCTGTAATATTATTATTTATTTAATGCTATCCAAAAAAAAAAAAAAAAAAAATGGTTAGGTGGGTAGGAAATTATAATTTACATCGTTATTAATCATCGTAATTATTAAACCATCGTAAGTTAATTGTAATTTTGTCAGTATTTTTAGATTTTTGCTGAGGATTTTGTATTATCACGGATTTCCCATTATACTTTTATTTTGTGGGGACGGTAATAAATAGGATGATCAGGCTTCTGTCTTTCCATTTAGTCAATCCTCAACTTTTGACCGCTCATCTGCCATAAAGATATTATTGATTTATTTGTACATATCTCTCTTTTGAATCCCTTATTCCATTTAATATATGATGAAAGTCCTCTGACACATCCTTGTGAAGTTTTTTAAATACTCGCAGGTTTCAACCCCAATCGTTTTTAAAAGTAACGCGTTACTTCTGTCTTAACTGTAAAACTTTCTTCGCCACTACAGCTTTCTCCTTCTCTCGTTTACTGAATTAAAAAAATATAGCTAATTTATTATAAGTCTAATAACTGGCGCAGACAGCTTAATATAATACAAGATACAAGCTTAATATCTTACAAGATAACAACTTGTATATGTTATTTTATTTAATAACAGCTTCGTCGGAATTAATGCACACAAGAGTCTCGTGAAGGACAGAGAAAGCAAACAGCTCCGGGTACGTATCAGGTTCCATGGAGCTGTTACAGCAATTTCGAACCTTTGTTTTAACACCTCGCTGGCGGTCAGTGTCGAACCTCTTTGGCGCCAAGATGTTTGAAGTAATTTCTTTCTGCTGTTACAAGTAGTTGACTCAAATTATCTGTTGAAACTTTGCATTTGATTTACCAAATACATTTCCTTGTGACATTTCGTCAAGTTTTGTGTTTTATAAAATTTAATTATTAGATTTTGCAGGTAAGCCATTATTAATCATACTTCTAATGGTGTGAGTAGTTCATTAAGATATTGAAATAGAAAATTAAATAATTTGACTTTAAGTCCTATGCAACTCTTTAAGTTTCTTCATTCTGCATTTCTAATCAATTAATTTGATGTATATATTTTCTAGAAAACATTTGTGAATATGCTATATTTAAATTTAATATTACAGGAATTATAATTCCGAGCTTATAAATTGATTTTTCGTTGGTATTTATTAGCAATTTTTTTGCAATTTATTTGTGTCTAAAACTAACCAATGTTTTTTCTCATTAAATAAATCATTCAATTATTTCACTCACACCATTGAAAGTCCACTATCTAATGTTTTGCATTTAATTTTTTTTAGGCACAGTATCTTTTGTGGTCCTTCTGTGCTTAATCAAATGATTGAAGAAGAGAAGTATTCATGTAATTTTTTTTTTGTTTCTCACCTATTTTAATATTACATCATTTTTGTTTTCTTTAGTTTTTCTTTATTATTTCCGTATTATATATTATATATTTTAAACAATTAATTGTTTTTAACTCTGACAGAAAAGTTAATAAAGAGAAATATATTAGTTTTCATGATTGTGTAAACACTTGAACCAGCTTTCAAGGCTACTGTGCTTCGCCTGCGTTTCAATGTACGCCCGATCATAGTTATTGCTAGTTATTGTTCTTGTGTTGAAAACATAAAGTTATTACCCTGTCACATATACAGTGTAATATGTTTAATACAAAAATACCTAAGACAAAATATCGGTTAATATGAAATAATAAAAGGTTCCGTCAAGCAATTTTGTTCCTTTTTTAATACTAGTATATTACATAATACATTTATATTTTATTTTTTATTCTGTTAAAGGAACATAACTTTTTTGTGTATGTTTTGAAGTACACCAGTCTCACAGAGATTCTCGTTTTTATTGATTCAGCTATTAAGTCATTTGTTTACTTTGTTAGAAATTATATAAATACCGTTTGTAATGAACATTTCTTTGAAAGCTAAACCCCTCTTACCTGCTCCAAACGGAGCGGTACATGGCACTACTGGATAGGGCCTGCTGTTTGTGCTCTACCCGTAACAGTGACCCGGTCTGTGTTCTTAAGTCAGCGTATGCTAACTGTTGCAATAGTAAATTGTTTCTAAAATACTTACATTTATTAAAGACATGTTATCTATAACATTTTTATATATCTGCAGGTGGGCTGGTTCACGTTAAAGAACAATCTGAGATGGAAGTTGTAGATGAAGGTGAGAGAATGTATTTTATCGGCTATTCTATTTTGTTTGTTTTTATTTAAGCCTATTTGTTAATGAAAGCCTTCCTGCTACCTCAATCAGTATGAAGAAGTATTGATATTTTATTTTGCAATTTTTGTTTCTTTACTTTATTATTTTATTTTATATTTGTATTTATTGTTAAATATCATTCATCACTTTAGCTTAGAATTACATTTGAAATTAATGCTATAACAGAAATTTTTTGCTTGAAATGTAACCATGATTTGATTTTGCTTCAGCTCACACAATTGATATTAAAGAAGAGGAGATGGAGCAGATTTATTATGGTGAGAAAAACGTGCATAAATATTAAATCTGTTCTAATTGTTATTATTATACATTATTTATATATCTGTAGGTGGACTGGTTCACGTAAAAGAAGAAAGTGAGATGCAAGACAATGGTGAGAACATTTATTTATATGCCATTAAATTTTTTTTGTTTTTATTTGATCCTATTTTTTCATTTTTTGCTTTATATTCATTAATAATTTTCAACCATTCGGAATAAATTAGTGCATTTTTTCCATAGCTAGGTCAAAACAATACCTGCGTGGATTTGCTAAAACATTGTTTAGGCCCTATACTGAAATATTTCAGGTTTTCTTCTTTTTTATTGTGATCTGAAATGAGGATAAAAAGCTGCATACATATAGCTATATTTATTAGAATAATTTGGTTAATTTCGGAGTGGCATAAAGCTGGAAGGCAAGAAGCTATCTTTTAGCGATCTAAATCGGAAAGACAAAAAATAAGGGGGTGGTAGGGGGGGGGGAATTATTACAATTCAAATGTAATAATTCAAACTGCTTTACTGAAAATTTCTTATTATTATTACTTGCAAATAAAATTGATGATTTTGTTTGATTTTGATTTTGTTTCAGTACCCACAATCGTTAAAAAGGAAGAGGAGAGGGAGCAGATTTATACAGGTGATAAAAATATAAAATTGATATGAAACCTGATCAAATTGTTTGAACTTTAACCTTTCTCACAAATTGTTCCTTTTATGGAGGATATCATTTACTATTTTAATATATTATACAGCTATATAACAGCTTGGGAATAAACTGACTCAGTGTCATGGCAGTGTTCTATTATGCTCGAGTTCTCATGTTCGAATCTGGGCTATGGCAAGATATTTCTCAATTATGTTGTCAATTGTCGCTAAAAGTGGGGGGGAGAGGCATTGTGGGCATAAAGAGCCTGTATCAGGAGGCAGACGTTTGTATTCGGGTGTGATTTTGATCATTCGTCATTGTGAGGAAAATGTAAATTTGTCATTTATTTCATGTTCACAAACCCTAAATGGAGATTCTTCCACCCCTCGATAAAAATATTAGACGACTATTAATTATCTTTCAATTATTCAGAAACTATTTGTTAATGGCATCTTGTTTGATTGTAGTTATATATCTTAGAGTTAAGATAAGTTCTTTCTGGGTTGTTAAGTAACTTTTGATTCAGTTTACATTTTTTTTATTTAAAAAAGTCATAATACAATACTTCGATTTGTTACAAATGCGTCATCTAAAACCTTCTTATATATCTGCAGGTGGGCTGGTTCATGTTAAAGAAGAAAGAGAGATGCTAGATGGTGAGAACATTTATTTATATGCCATTTCATTTTGTTTTTATGTGTAAGCCTATTTGTTCATGAAAGCCTTCATGATATATCCATTAGTTTAGAGAAATATTAAAGTTTTATTTTTATTTCAAAAAGCATTTTTCAAATCATAGCATTTTTTAGAAAAAAATTATGAAATTAATGCAGTGATTATTGCTAGAAATTTAACCATCATTTGATTTTGCTTCAGTTCCCAGAATCAACATCAAAGAAGAAGAGAGGGAGCAGATTTATTTTGGTGAGGAAATATTGAATTGATATTAAACCTGTTCGCATTATTGTTATTATTTGTTTCATACATAAGAAGGTATATTACACTTGTTGGGAACCATAATCGGACATCCAAGATTTATTTATTGGGTGTCTAGTACGGGGTCATTGTAAAAATGATACAAGAATTTTTCCTTCAGGAATTATAAAATAATTTTTTATTTCAAATCTTTAACATCTTTAATCCTTAATCTTTTCTGATCGGATGAATAAAAATTACAGCCAATGTTTGACTCTGTTTTGGAATCTCTTTTAAGATATTAGCTTCTTAATAATACCAGAACAGATTAGAAAAGGGTGAACGTGTTAAAAAAATTTCCACTGACCTAGGAATCGGCGAACAAACTACGGGATATTTTGAAGAAGAAAAAAGACATTTTCGACTTGGTATCGTCATCGGCCCCTAATATATAAAAACATACATTTACTTTTTTTGTTATTTTTTTATATTATAATTTAATGTATATAAATCGTTTGTTTGTTAATAAAAGTGATTATACCTTACAAGTGATTTTTTAACCTTTTTACTTTCACTTACCTATATATGAAATATATAGTAAGTGGAAGTATTGCGATCGTGAAAAATTTCGACTTCCGGTTCTCAACGGAAATACACGTTTTGGGGTCTCCTGAGTCCAATTAACCAATTCCCGCGAAATGGTCTGTGTGTATGTGTGTGTGTGTGTGTGTGTGTGTGTGTGTGCGTGCGTGCGTGCATGTGTGAACAGACTAGCTCAAAAACTATAGGCCATACAAAACTGAAATTGGGTATTTAGTTTATGTATATTCCCGCGATGTGACTGTAAAAATTTAATCATAATTGCTCAAAGGGAGGGGGTACTTCATTTAATAACTTTTTAATTTTTTTTCGATTTTCTCAAAAACGGCTCTAACGATTTTGATTAAACTAAGTATTTGATCTATTTATATGCCCGAGATAAGACTGTAAAAATTTCATCAAAATTGATCAACCGGAGGGGGGACTTTACTTAATAAATTTTGTATCATTTTCACGTGTTTTTTTTTATTTACTCAAAAACGGTTTTGACGATTTTGATCAAACTGGGTATTTGATGTATGTATATGCCCGAGATATGACTCTTAAAATTTCATTAAAATTGATTAACCGGAGGGGGGACTTTACTTAATAAATTTTGTATCATTTTCACGTGTTTTTTTTATTTACATAAAAACTGTTTTAACGATTTTGATCAAACTGGGTATTTGATGTATATATATGCCAAAGATGCGATCGCCAACATTACATTAAAATTGATTTACCGGAGGGGGGACTTTACTTTATAAATTTTGTATCATTTTCACGTGTTTTTTTTATTTACTCAAAAACGGTTTTGATGATTTTGATCAAACTGGGTATTTGATGTATGTATATGCCCGAGATATGACTCTTAAAATTTCATTAAAATTGATTAACCGGAGGGGGGACTTTACTTAATAAATTTTGTATCATTTTCACGTGTTTTTTTTTATTTACATAAAAACTGTTTTAACGATTTTGATCAAACTGGGTATTTGATGTATGTATATGCCAAAGATGCGATAGCCAACATTACATTAAAATTGATTTACCGGAGGGGGGACTTTACTTTATAAATTTTGTATCATTTTCACGTGTTTTTTTTATTTACTCAAAAACGGTTTTGACGATTTCGATCAAACTGGGTATTTGATGTATGTATATGCCCGAGATATGACTCTTAAAATTTCATTAAAATTGATTAACCGGAGGGGGGACTTTACTTAATAAATTTTGTATCATTTTCACGTGTTTTTTTTATTTACTCAAAAAAGGCTTTAACGATTTTGATTAAACTGGGTATTTGATGTATATGCCAAAGATGTGATAGCCTAAATTTCATCAAAATTGGTCAAATGGAGCGGGTTCATTATTTCATAATTTTTTTTCCAATTTTTACCTTTTTTTCGATGATCTCAAAAACGGCTTTAACGATTTTTATCAAATTCGTCATGTTAAATGAAAATTAGGTGTTCTTTTATATCAGGTAAGCTTTATCATTAATTAAATGTTCTGAGGGGGCTTTTTTTTTGGGGGGGGGTCTTTTTTGTTTGTTTGTTTCCTATAAAGTACCTTTGTTTTTGTTCATATGGAGAAATTAACTGTCTCTCATTACGCATAAAAATAAGAAATGGCCAAAAATGAGATATGATAAAAATAAAGAAAACATGAAGAGGAGAAAAAAAATAAAAATATTTAGGCAACTCATAAAACTCGTTTATCCCACGCATGCGGAGTACGCCATTAATGACAGACCATTGTTCATAATTAAAGCCGTTCTGTTCATTTAAGAAGTGGCAATTAACAAAACGCATTAATTTCTAATCTGAGTAAGGTGGTAAGTGAAAGTTGTGTGTTGCGCGCACGCACCAGATTTTTTTCTATCATATTAAGTCAATAAAATGTTTTAATTCGATTATCCGGGGTTTTCGATTATCCCTGGACCTCCATACCCATCATTACCCCGGATATTGGAGGTTCTACTGTATTTGATAATATTTAAATGCCGTTCCTCAACTTCATACAGTTTTCCATATTAATATGCTTACATTTGTATATCTCCATAAATTATAGAGTATTTGTATTGGAAAACTTGAAATTTCTCAGTGCTTTTTGAGTCATTATTGCTTATTCTTGTTTTTTAAGGGACCTAATTTCATTAGCAGTCCAGTTTAATCGCATCTTACTGCTTGCTATTTGCAAATATATCGTGAAGGTGAATCGTTAGAGGGTGTAGTCAAGTTTGTCTCTTATGCCTTTCTGGAAACCGAGAATTTTATTCTATTTTATTCTCTATTTTATTCACATTTCATTCATTTTTGTTATTTTGGAGTAATGAGATTCATTTAATTTCTCTATAAAAACAAAATCAAAAATACTGTAACACTTATGTGGGTTATCAAATATTTATTAATGAAAATATATCAATATCAATACTAAAAGAATTAATACAACTCAAATATTCTACCAGGTTACAAAAATTATAACTTTATAGCACACAAATCATAAGGCTTGAGCTTCACATTCAAGATACAGAGTAAGACTTAGACTAACTGGCCCAGTCACTCGCTCCTTATATAGTCGTAAAAGGTTCGAGGTCCTCCTGGGAGGTTCCAGGTCTCGGTCGAAAAGATCTAGACCCGTCCACGTGCTCCAACGGTTTGTTCAGACCGTTTGTTCCAACGAAAGGTTTGGGATTTTAAACCATGTTTTTTTTCCATTTGATTATCGATTTAATGTTAAAGTACTTTATAGCAAAAATAACTTTTTTCCTTCGCCATTTTAGCCCCCTCCGAACATTTCTATCATTCTAAAACTTCCTTAATATTAAAGGATTCTTCATTCTTATTAAGCAGGGTGTTTTTGTTCAAAATCGTTACAGCTGTTTTTAAGTAAATAAAAAAAAAAACAATGATGTAAAAATAAGACAATATTTAATAAATAAAGTGCCACCTTCGTTTGACCGATTTTGATTAAATTTTGGCCGTCACACCACGGGCATATACATACATCAAGCACCCAGTTTGATCAAATTCATTATAGCCGTTTTTGGAGAAGGAATAAAAAAAAAACCAAAAAAAAAAAAACCGTGATAATGAGACAAAATTTATTAAATAAAGTGCCCCCTCCATTTGATTAATTTTGAATATCATTTAATTGAAAATGTGTATTTCCATTAAAAACCGGTAATCAAAATATTTCATATATAGATAAGGGATGGGACTGAGAGAAATATATGGGATTTCTTGTGTTACTAAAAATCCCTTTTAATAATAAGTTTTGTGTAATTCCACCTAGTTACCCTGTCCTTACCATTTTTTTTTCAATGAATTTTCTCTTTTATTAATTTTAAAAATAGAAATTCCTAAAACCGCTATGTTTTTGAGTGGCCTGATTGAAATTCTCATATGTACCATGTTCAAAATCAAAAATTATCAGCTATATACATTAAATAAGTGAATAAAACTGGATTCATCACTTTATCCATTAATATCACCATCACATCCCTTAATCTTTTACCTTTTTTGCTATTTTCATTCATTTTTTCCCAGGAAAAAAAAGGATTAAATTTTATGAATTGTCGCAAGGCCTAAATGAATCTTATCGCTGATTGGTAAAGGCGCATAAAAAACGGCTTTATGTAAATTTTGCAATTGCCAAGAAAATATTTTAAAAGATAGAGTTGTTTGCTGCCTTTCTATAATTCTATTTTAGATAGGTTGTGTGAGCTGAATCCGGATGACAAGTCATTCCTTGTTTTTTAAGAGTTGGCCTTACAAAGGGAGGCTTCGGAAAAGGGAAAGGTCAAACCTTCGGAGGAGGTTGATAAAATGGTCAATGGCCACGATGATAATGAAAAGTGTAAAGCGTGTGGTAAGTCAAATCATTCATTTGAGAAATGTAGATTTAAGTCATACCAGTGTCACAAATGTGGAAGAAAAGGGCACTCGGCGAACGTCTGTAAGGGTCTGTCACGTAGGACGAACCACCTTGAGGATGAACAGATTTCTGATAGCTCGGTGTCACGGTTGGAAATATTTAAGATGAATTCCAAAATCTCAGTTCCTCCATTGATGGCTGACGTTATTTTCGCAGGGAAACCATTAAGGTTAGAAGTGGATAGAGGTGCTGGGGTAACAATTATGCCGTCACATGTTTATAGATCCACCTTCAGTGATCTACCATTACTTAAGACCGATATTACATTAAAAGCATTCGGGGGAGAGGTTTTTACCCCGATTGGTATACTAAAGGGCAAAGTGGTCTGGCGTGGAAAAGAAGCGGAAGGGAAAATGATAGTTGTTCCCAAGGGATCCATATGTTTAATGGGACGTGATTGGATTAAAATTTTTGGCTTGCGTCTTGAAGGAATAAATTTTAATGGGGAGATCAATGTTGTGGGCTTAGATAGCTTACTCACGGAATATAAGGATCTTTTCCGAGAAGAGTTAAGCTGTTACAAGTTTGATAAAGTAAAATTACGTTTAAAATCCGATGTAAAACTAAAATTTTGCAAACCCCGACTCATTTCCTTTGCTTTTCGGGAAAAAGTTGATGAAGAATTAGAGAAATTGGAGAATTTGGGAATGATTAGCTGAGTTGATCACAGCCAATGGAGTACGCAGTTAGTTCCAGTTTTAAAGCCAGATGGGTCGCTTAGGTTGTGTGCTAATTAAAAAATCACAGTTAAACCTTGTTTGGAAGATGAAAATTTTCCCCTACCTCGCATTGAAGAAGTTTGGGATGCCCTTCAGGAGGCGTTTATTTTTCAAAAATTGAATTTGTAAGGGCATATAATCAGCTGGAGCTAGATGAGGAATCAAAGATGATCTTGGCATGGTCCACTCACAAAGGTATTTTTAAAGTAAATAGGCTAACTTTTGGGCCGAAGGTAGCTGTAGCAGTATTTCAAAGAACTGTTCAAAGGATTTTACAGGGCTTAAAGGGGATTATAAATTTTCTGGACGATTTCATAATATCAGGCAGGACTCATGAGGAACATATGAAAAAGTTGGTGAAGTTTTTAAACGCCTTCTGGAGGCCGGGTTCACTCTGAATGTGAAAATGTGCTTGTTTTTTCAAAAAGAAATAAAGTATTTGGGCCACATCATTTCCAACGCTGGAATTAAACCGGATCCGGAAAAATTGAAAGCTCTTCTTGATTTACCGGTACCCAAAAATCCTTCGGTAGTTCGATCATTTGCAGGGGTGATAAATTACTATGGGAAATTCGTCGCGGGTCTGGCAGACATAATGTATCTCCTTTATAAATTATTAAAAAAGGGTACCAAGTTCAATTGGACTTCTGAGTGCCAAATCGCTTTTGGAACAGCTAAAAATAAAGTCGTGGAAGGTTCTACAATGAGTTGTTTCGATCCCAAGTTACCCGTTAAGCTGTACTATGATGCTTCGAGGTATGGATTGGGCGCAGTACTTGTTCACGTACTTCCTTCGGGAGAAGAAAAACCCGTTTGCTATGCACCTCGTTTATTGAATGCTGCCGAGAAAAATGACTCTAGCCATCCATAAAGAAGTTTTAGCTATTTATTGGGGTATTTCCAAATTTTACCAATATTTGATGGGAAACAGATTAATCTTGGTTACTGACCATCAGCCGCTGGTAGCATTGTTTGGGGAAAAGAAGGGTATCCCGGAGATGGCAGCAGGAAGACTTTAACAGTAGGCTTTTTATCTGTCCGGCTTTGACTTTTCAGTTCAATATACGAAGAGCGGTTCTGATCTAGCGGATGGATTTTCTAGACTTCCGATATGGAGGGCTTCACCGGAACATCATCACATGGATTACGTAAACTGGCTGAACAAGAATTTTTCTGTGGACTGGGGAAAAATTAAAATTAATACTCGTTGAGATCGTCAGCTGAGCAAAGTGTATGATTTTATCCGTCAGGGGTGGCCCAATAACTGCGAAGAATTATTTAAGCCGTTTGCTCGACGTAAGGCGTTATAATGTGGGGCTATAGGACCGTCATACCGGGGAAGTTAAGACCCGCTTTGTTTGATAAGCTCATGGATACACGAGACCCATGAGGGCATGAGCAGGATGAAGTCTAGGGCGCGTTCTTATTTCTGGTGGCCATCACTCGACTCTGATATTGAGAACTATGTAAAGCGGTGTCGGACCTGTATGTCATTTAGAGATGACCCCGTGAAGATGAAGCCAACAAAGTGGCCCGCAACTTCTCGCCCTTTTGAAAGAATTCATGTAGATTTTTTGGGGGCCATCAAGGGAAAAACCTTTTTAATAGTAATGGATGCATTCTCTAAATGGCCCGAAGTTTTTAGCATGACGGGCTCGACTGCTGAGTGCACTCTGGATAAAGGCTTACCAAGGATTATTGTGACGGATAATGGGCCTCAGTTTCATTCAGTGGTCTTCGAAGATTTCTGTAAGCGAAACAACATCAAGCCAATGAAAACGCCCCCATACCATCCCTCCAGCAATGGTGCTGTTGAAAATGCAGTTAAAAGTTTTAAAAAGGGCTTAAGGAGTGCCTTAAGACCAGGCAAGGTAACAAAATCTTTGTGTTCTGTCGTAAGCTGTTACCTGTTCCGCTACAGGACCGGAGTTCAAGCCGCAACGGGAGAGACGCTGTCGAAGCTGATGCTAGATCGTGAGATCCGAACTCGGCGGGGTGCATTAAAGGAGATGGGCCGGGGCCGGATAGAGAAGGACGATTCGGTCAACATGGGCCGTCGAGTATATTTCAAAGAAGGCAAAAAGGTCTATGTAAGAACTTACGACGGAGGGGCTGATAAAAGAACCTGGACTGAGGAAAAAATCGTTGGAGTCCTTGTATGTACTTAGACGAAGAGGAGGAAACTAAGAAAGTCCATTCGCATCACGCGGATCAAATTATCAAGTCTGCAGCGAGATGCAATCAGCCTCCGGCTTAAAGGGGGAGGTGTTAGATCGAGGTATCGATCATGTGTCGAAAAATGGCATATGATTATTTGAATTGTTTTATAAAATATTCATTAAATTGCTAGTTCGCTAACTGAAAGGTTCATTTTTCATTTTCTTTTCCCTAAAATATTTTCCTGTAATATTCCTGTCGGAAATAAGTTTTTAGATATTTAACCACCTCTAAAAAAACAGCATATCTCTTGGAAATCAATCTTGTTACTTTACTACAAGCTGATAACTTTTTATAAAAAATAAATCAACAAGTTTTGCTCTGCATAGTCTGCAAAATTAATGTTTCTCAATTGTAATATTAAATACCAAACGGCGCATATAATTTAATTTTGTTATACATTACTAAACAAAGAACAGTTTACTTTAAAGCTTTACTGGTTGTTATAGGTTAGTAGGTTGAATTTTAAAGGAGTTATTCTTCAAAAATTTGTTGCTGATGGATGGCTCTATTTCTGGTGGATCCCCTTCAAACGATAAAGTTGCTTTATTCGATTGCTAATTCTAAATATTTTCTCTTCTCTTCTGCTTCTAACTTTAGTAGATTATCATGTCACGATAGACAATAGTGTTTAATATAAATTGTGTTTATATCCCTTATCACTAGAAGTCAGGTGGAAAATAATTAAAAATGAAGAGATAAATAGGAAGGTTACAGACTGTTTTGATTGGGTTTTTGGAAAAAAGTGCTAACAATGTTGTAAGACTTTGGAATTCATTAATGTTGCTATATGTGAAGTTTTTTGTTCATGTTAATAATATATTGTTGCTCATTACAATATTCCTTAATTTAATTTGATAATTAGTAGCGAGTTACGTTGTAACTCGAGAGAGAACTCACTTCCACTCCGACTGGGTAAGTTTGCAAAACTACTATTTACTAAATTAATCTAACGTTGAAAGAGACGTTACATTGGCGCCCAACGTGGGGCATTATGAAGACCAAAAGGCATCCTGTTAAACTGAAACAGACCATGGCCAGGAACTGTGAACGCTGTCTTTTCTTTACTTTCTTCTGACAGCTCAATCTGCCAATAAGCTGATTTTAAGTCTAATGTGCTGAGATATTTCGCATTTCTCAACCGATCCAAGATATTTGATAAATAAGGTAATGGATAGGCGTCTTTCTTGGATACCGCATTCAGGCGCCTGAAATCTACACAGAACCTGTAAGATCTGTCAGGCTTTCTAACCATTACAACAGGTGAGGACCAGGGACTGCGACTTCTCTCGACGACGCCCATCGCAATCATCTCATCCAATTCCTTATGCATTTCTCTGAGAACTGCAGGTGATACGGGATAGTATCGTTGTTTTATTGGTGGATGATCTCCTGTATCAATTTTATGGGTGTAGTTCTTAACTAGTCCGATCTTCGGTCCTTTTCGATTGAGTTGTTGATCTAACAGCTCTTGAAGCTGTTTCCTTTCGTCTTCTGAAAGATAATCTTTCGAAACCAGAGCGCTAGCAACGGGACAGTTTTTAGTTAGATTGGAATCCGTGAACTTCCAAATATTATTGCTCAAATCCGGAACGACCTCCATCGATTTCCAGAAATCTACTCAAAGGATTAAGGGGATGGTTAAATCAGGCGCCACCAACGTAGTTACCACCCTAACTCTTTCTTCTAATTTGAAGGGTATGGTTACCTCACCTAAGACGGGACATCGTTGACCAGTCGGGACCAGGATCCCTTCAATATTAGATTTCCGCAACCGTAGGTGCCCTTTTACAAGTTCCCAGCCAGGGCCTCCTAAAACTGTCCGGGATGCACCTGAATCTAGTAATCCCAACATGTACCTATCAAAGATGGTCACTCGTAGGTGGGGTCGTTGGTCATGAGAATCAGGACAGATGGAGCACTTTTTCACAAATCGAGCAACGTCCCGAATCATGGTCGACCAGAAATAATAAATAGCTACTCTATTCTTGGTCTTGTTAACCCCCATATGCCCTGCAGTCGTGTCTTCGTGGTATTGTTTGAGAACTGCTTCTCTTTGGTCTTTCGGTACCACAATTTTCCATTGATTGTCCCCAACTTTTAAGGGATTTCTCTCAAACACATGTTTGAGGAGGCGACCTTCGGTAATCCGCCAAGTTGGGAACTCCTCCGGCTTATCTGTGACCTTTTTCTTCATATCCTGATACCAGGGAACAGCTTCTTCTCCGTCAATCACGACTGCTGCTACAGTAGGGTTTCGATCACTGGAAGCATTGTCTATCGCACGTGATAAAGCATCAGCTGCCATATGCTCCTTTCCTGGCCGATGTTTTATCTGGTAATCGTAATTCTGGAGGCATAATGCCCATCGAGCCAGTCGACCTATCGGATCTTGTAGGCGATGAAGCCACATCAGAGAGTGGTGATCAGAGACCACAGTAAATTTTGTTCCTTTGATATAAGGTCTAAACTTCTCAATCGCCCAAATTACCGCTAAACATTCCAACTCAGTGGCGAAGAGTTTTTGTTCAGCTTTCGTTAGAGCTCTGCTGGCGTAAGCAATAACTTTCTCTCCTTCGTTAAGCTCTTGTGATAAAATCGCTCCTAATCCAACGGATGAAGCCGGAACAGAAAGCTCCTGCTGGTTTGATGGGCATGACGCCCATACCTTCAAAGCCCTGGCAGGTGGTTTCTACTGATCTCATGGGACCATTTCCTCGTTCATCCATCCAAACAGAATCGGTATTTGTTAGTGGTGACCGATTACCTTACAAAATTCACCTTGCTATTTCCATTAAGGCAGGCATCTGCGCAGGCAGTAACTAAACATATAGAGAACGACGTGTTTCTCATGTTTGGAGTACCTGAAGTGGTATTTTGCGACAATGGTACACAATATAAGAGTACGAACTTTCAGAATGTGCTAAACAAATATGGTACTGCTTGTAGGTACAACCCAGTACACCATCCCCAGGCGAACCTCACTGAGAGAGTAAATAGGGTGCTCAAAACCATGATATCATCTTATGTGGGAGATAACCATCGCTCCTGGGACAGACATATTGCGGAGTTCGGCTTTGCGCTGAGGACGGCAACTCATGAGGCAACTGGATACACACCAGCCTTCCTTAACTTTGGTCGCGAACTCTTTAGCCACGGCTCGCAATATTTGGTATATGATGGGTCGGAAAGCACAGGCAAGATTGACGAGAAGCTCAAGTTAATCCAAGAAGATGTGAAAATTCGATTAGGACAGGCCCAAGAGAAGAATGCCCGTTATTACAATCTTAGACGGAGACCAGCTCGGTTGGAAGAAGGTCAACCGGTATGGGTGAAAACGCACCCTATCTCAGACTTAGGTAAATATTTCACCGCCAAACTAGCGCCTAAATATGAGAAAGGTGTTATTAAAAAGGTTTTGTCGCCTCTGATATATGAAGTAGTGCATGAAACAGGAAGACCATTAGGTAATAGGCACAATGAAGAGCTAAAGGTAGAGTCTTCGGATGCTGGAACTGACGTTCCCCAACTCCAGGAAGAGGGGAGAATGTCACGATAGACAATAGTGTTTAATATAAATTGTGTTTATATCCCTTATCACTAGAAGTCAGGTGGAAAATAATTAAAAATAAAGTGATAAATAGGAAGGTTACAGACTGTTTTGATTGGGTTTTTTCGAAAAAAGTGCTAACAATGTTGTAAGACTTTGGAATTCATTAATGTTGCTATATGTGAAGTTTTTTGTTCATGTTAATAATATATTGTTGCTCATTACAATATTCCTTAATTTAATTTGATAATTAGTAGCGAGTTACGTTGTAACTCGAGAGAGAACTCACTTCCACTCCGACTGCATAAGTTTGCAAAACTACTATTTACTAAATTAATCTAACGTTGAAAGAGACGTTACAATCATTCAGCTTTATTATTAACATTACTGTAAACCCTCGATATAGCGAACTGGTAGGGGGTTTGATATTCATAGTTCGCTATAACGAGATTCGTTATAACCGAGGATTCTTTTTTTTTTTTTATTTATGTTTTTTTTAGCCAATGGCCGCACTAATTTGATCATATTTAGAAGGAAATTCATTCATTAGAACTAGTTAAATTAAAACGCATGTATGTAATTTATTTTTAGATAAACTACATAGTAATTAAACGATGAGATTCATTAATTTACCTGCCAAGTTCACTTGAGAATTCTTTAGCCATAGCTTTAATAAGAGGGTCTGAGATTGGTATTTGGGATCTCAGTTGTTTAAAGCTATTTATCAATTTTTTTTTCAAATATTCATGAGCCGCAGAGT
The DNA here is from genome assembly GCA_911387785.2 of Aelia acuminata. Taxonomy (NCBI): domain Eukaryota; kingdom Metazoa; phylum Arthropoda; class Insecta; order Hemiptera; family Pentatomidae; genus Aelia; species Aelia acuminata. The sequence goes on from OU426982.1 coordinate 8,461,795, forward strand.
GCAGTCGTTTATTTGATGCTGAAGTTAATCCTTGGGCTGCAATTGAATCTATTTTATCTTTGTTTTTTATAATGGTTGACAATGTTGATTTTGGAATTCCATATTTCTCTGCGATGGTTTTCTTACTTGGAATTCCCGATTCAATATCTTGGAGAATTTTCAATTTTTCCTCAATTGATAGGGATTTACGTTTGATTTACAGAACACTGATTCCAATAATACAGAACTGAGCTAGTTTTGAGAAAAAAGTCAATGGAATCAGAGAGAGAGAGAGAGAGAGAGAGCAAAAGGAAATTGGATTAGTTAAGAGTAAAAAAACACCTCACTTCTAGAAACTGGAGCTACTTCGTCTTCCCGCACTCATTCTACGTAATACAGTGAAAAAAAAATTAATAAAAATTCTAGTAGTTCGTTATAACAGAATATAATAATTCTCAGGCATCAAATTTAGTTCGTAGTTCACACTAGCTGAGGGATTTCGCTATAACGAGGGGTTCAGCAGAAATATAAAGGTAATTTTGGGGGATAGCATTTTGGTTCGCTGTATCGAGGTGTTCGTTATATCCGAGTTCGTAATAATGAGGGTTTACTGTATTATGATTTTAAAAGTATGTTCCTTCCTTTGTGTTTCTTGAATAGCCCAAAGATGGCAGCAGCTTATTGAATTTGAATAACCATTTAATTGGTTTCTTCTCTTAAAAAAGTATTTAATTTTTTTTAGCTTGTTTTAATTAGTTTCATGCCTACAGGTGGTGTCACACACATGAAGCAAGAGGAACTACTTCTTCCAGATGAAGGTGCGTTACATCATTTTTAATAATAATATACTTAAATCAGCTAGGCTGCTAAACTATGAGCATTTCTAAAGATTTTTCGCCATATATCTGTGACTTAACTGTCATCAATTTGCTGTTGAGCTTTAACCTTGGTTTTATAACTTAGCTTCGTTGTGATTTATTAATATTTATTAATTATACGTTGTGATTTATTAATATTTCCAATTTTTGGGGAGAAAATTGCCACATAATTTAATTATTTGTCAAAGGTTTACTTAAGTAACATTTTCTGTTACATAATGTTAATTAGCAAAATTATATAAAACCTAGTTGGACCTGTGCGAAGCATTTTGCATAAGGATTTGAATCTGATCAGAATATCTTTACTTTAACTTTAAAATATTTTCCTGTAGTAATCCTGTCATTATTAAGTTTTTAGATTTTTAACCATCGCAAAGAAAATTGTGTATCTTCTGTAAATCAATCTTGTTACTTCATTTAAATCACTTTTTATAAACAACCATTCAAGAAGTTCATCCCTATTAATCTTTCTCCATTTTGATATGACTTACCATATGACGCTCATAATTTGATTTTATTATACTTTACTAAACAAAGGTTGTTTATTATAAATGTTTTGAATGCCAGTCATATCGGAGTTGCGTATTAACTATTTGTTTAAGTATTTATTCTTCGTTTCTTGGAGTGAGGAACAAAAAGCAGCATTGTTCCTCACTCCAAGAATCGAGAAATAAATATTTAAAGAAGTGAATAGTTGGCAACTCCGATATGGCTGACATTCAAATTATTGCTTCATTCAGTTGAAACTATTAATCATTTTTTTTCTTAATACATTGTAATTTGTTTCAAATAATAATTATAATATAAATTAATTTATATTACTCATAGTGATTATTAGAATATCAAGAAATATTATTATTTTATTTAGTTTATTTTCTCTTATATTTATATACTTTTGAAGAAGTTTATATAATTTTGTTAATTTCTTCTAAAATACCTGACTCAAGGTTAACTAATAAAAGGTCCGTTGTAATTTTTTATATAAAAAAAATTTGCACAAGATCTCTTCTTTAACAAATAAACATTTATTCGATTCTATTCTATTAAACACAGGAATAGTTCACTTTCTAAGTATATAAATAGGTGAATTTTGATTGAGTTATTTATCACCTGATGCAGATTCTTATTATGTTTTCTCTACCACTTGTCTGACAGAAAGATTTTCTGTAGATCTATAATTCCTAAAGCCACATTGGTAGTCTCCACAATTTTTATTCTCTCTATACTACCAGTCTTATACCTTTTTACTTTCACTTACTTATATATGAAATATACAGTAAGTGGAAGTATTGCGATCGTGAAAAATTTCGACTTCCGGTTTTCAACGGAAATACATGTTTTGGCGTCCCCTGAGTCCAAATAACCAAGTCCCGCGAAATGGTCTGTGTGTATGTGAACAGACTAGCTCAAAAACTATTTACCATGCGAACATGAAATTGGGTATTTAGTGTATGTAGATGCCCGCGACGTGACAGCAAAAATTTCATCAAAATTGCTCAAAGGGAGGGGGTACTTTATTTAATAACTTTTTAAGTTTTTTTTGATTTTCTCAAAAACGGCTCTAACGATTTTGATTAAACTGAGTATTTGATTTATTAATATGACCGAGATATGACTGTAAAAATTTCATGAAAATTGATCAACCAGAGGGGGGACTTTACTTAGTAAATTTTGTATCATTTTCACATGTTTTTTTTATTTACTCAAAAAAGGCTTTAACGATTTTGATCAAACTGGGTATTTGATATATGTTTATGCCTAATATGTGATAGCCTACATTTCATCAAAATTGGTCAGACGGAGGGGGCACTTTATTTCATAAATTTTTTCCAATTTTTACCTTTTTTTCGATGATCTCAAAAACAGCTTTAACGATTTTTATCAAATTTGCCATGTTTCATAAAAATCATTATTAAAATTATCTGAGGTAGCTTAAATGGGGTAGGGGCCTTTTTTGTTTGTTTTTTGTTTCCTATAAAGTTCCTTTGTTTTTGTTTATATGGAGAAATTAACTGTCTCTCGTTACGCCTAAAAATAAGAAATGGGTAAATATGATGAGATATGATAAAAATAAAGAAAACATATAGAGGAGAAAAAAAGAAAAATATTCAGTCAACTCATAAAACTCGTTGAGCCCACACACGTGGAGGACGCCTTTAATGACAGACCATTGTTCATAATTAAAGCCATTCTGTTCATTTGAGAAGTGGCAACTAACAAAACGCATTAATTTCTAATCTAAGTAAGTTGGTAAGTGAAAGTTGTGTGTTGCGAGCATGCACCAGATTTTTTTTTTTAACATTTGCTAGTAGTGCTATTCTTTAGTGCAGTTTATTATTATTATTAATAGGGTAAATTAAAAAAAAAAAAATGACCATTTTATGAAATTCCCGAGTTCAAAAGTCTGTAAATATTTTAATGCTATTTCTTGTTTACCAATACTTAATAACCCCTTTAGAGCATTCTCTAAGCTTGTTTACTTATAATGAACTTAAATAAAAGCCTCAGTTTAGTTATTTATTTCAAAGAAGAAACATGGTAGTGTCTCACGAAATTCTCGTAATTTTAAGACATTACTGGGGAAAAAATTTCACATCCGCTGAAACAGCATATGAAATTATTAAATATGAAGGGGAAGGTGTCCTTGATCAGGGCACTGTGCGGCGTTGGTTTAAAAAAATGTTGAAGTGGAGAAACGACGGAAAGGAAGAAGGGCTCCGGGCGACGAGGTTCTGAAGGAAGCTGTTGAGTCAAATCCGTCCACAACTTTCCAGGGAGATATTTCTACCCGTTTTTGAATTATTGGTCTCTAAAGCCCTCAAAAATAAACAGAAACAGAAAAAAGCATGATTAAAAATAGCTGTAGTTGTTTTCCAAATTTGACTAGAACTATGAGATTGGTGTCGTTTAACAGTGTATTCCATGCCATTTTATATGATATACAAAAATGTATTGGTTGGTACTAAATAAATTTTCATAAAACCAAGTTTAAAAGTGTAATTTCAGTTTCCTTGAAAAGGGCGTCTTTTAAAATATTTATATTTTTTTAAAAAATAGGTAGTATTATATCTATTCATACAAAAAAATATAAAAGTGGGATGAAAATTGCTTCATTACCAAAAAAATTTAAAACGAGTCATAAATTTCTATAAATCCAGCATTCTTTGATTAAAAATATCTGTAGATGTTTTCCGAATTTGACTAGTACAATGACATTGGTGTCGTTAAAAAGAGCATTCAATGCCATTTCATTCATATACAACAATGTATAGGTATAGGCAGCATGATCTATTTTTTAAAATTAAAATATACAAATTTTAAAAAATGCCCTTTTTGAGAAATTTGAAATTAAAACTTTCTTTTAGTTAATTAAAAGTTTCTGGACCTATTTTTGAGGGCTAAGGAGATCAATAATTCAAAAACGGGTATGCATATCTCAATAATATTTCACAATTGTTCTAGTAGATACAAATAGTATGCACATACCAAATTTCAAGAAAATCTGAGATTGTGAGGTTCAAAATGATATATTTTTGTGTTGATTTGATGTGGAATGGCCATGCTGTAAGAGGGCAATTTGAAAAAAAATCCATGCTTTGCGTTTTTTGGAATTTAGAAGGTGTTATTTCTCACGAATTTGTTCCTGATGGATGCTCTATGACTTCTGAACTCTACGGCGAACAACCGGAAAGATTGTTCACGAAGTTGTCAGAGCATTATATTGCTCTGATTAACTGAAAAGGAGTTTTATTCCAATAAGATAATGCTCGTCCACACACTTCCCGTCGAACCAAAGAAAAGTTTACAGAACTTGATGGGTTTGAACTCCTGCCTCATCCACCATGTAGTCCAGACCTCGCACCATCGGATTACTACTTGTTTCAATTTTCTTCTAGGGAAAACATTTGATAATTTTGATAATTTTTATATTATTTGATAAATCAGTAATGCGGTCCAATGCGGTAATACGGTCTTCTACAGCCATCCTAAGGAATGGTATCAGCATGGAATCATGCAGTTGTCTAGCAGATAACTAATGACGGTAGATACCAATGGACTGTACTTTAAGTATTAATGGTATTTTATATCAAAGAAATAATAATACAAATATTTGGTTAAATAATGGTCATTTTTTTTTTACCCCATTATTATTGAATCGAATGGGATTTCATTTAGGTATTGCCCATTGAACTTTTCACCCCTAACTAACTTTACCGATTTCATTTTAATTGTATCTAATTGCTATATTACACAAAATTGTAGGAATGTTTGTACAACATGTAACTTGTAGTAAAAAGTTGTTATTAGTGAAAGGACTCACAAAGAAGGTAAGTTTTACTTACCAACAACAACAAGTCAAAAGACTGGACCAATTGGAACAAAACCTTTTGCATCTTGTAGAGTATTTTCCCAAGTTGCATTAAAACCTTTTTTGGGTTCTTATTTATTTTAGAAGTTATTGGGAAAAAACATGAAAATAATTATTTAATGATTGCTCAAAAATTTACTTATTTGAAAAACGTAAGGCATATATATCATAAGGTATGCTCCAACAAACTATTAAATAGGTTTATAAGTAGCAAACTGCACATGTACTATTTTTATTCTAAAGTTGATTGGTTGATTTAAAGCAATGCTCAATAATGTTTTAATGGTTGATGAATCGGCCATTATTTTGCCAAGAAATAACATTAAACACAGATAACAGTAAAAAATCCTTAATGTAGGTCTAAATGACCTATGGGCAGCAAAATCATAAAACCACATAATTCATAGAATTAAAATTAAGGCCGAACATTGATAACCATTTTTAAAGCAGATTCGTCAAATTGTTGCCATTATTGTTTTAAAATAGATTTTGATTTCCGACTTCCACTCACTATGCTCATTAAAAAGGAATTCAATAGTTCCTGGAAAAGCTCATCTACAGTTGACTTAGAGGCCTTATTTGTGCGGATTCTTTACTCTGGAGTGAAACTTTTTTTATGTTATCCGGATTACCATTAACGGTTTTTAATTATGTTTCAGCACCTGTTGAGGTGTTTAGATTAAAATAGCTGTAAGTGCCAAATTATTGATTTTTGAGAAAACAAAAAACTATTTACTAAGCTTAAATGTGGTTCGAAAATTAAATATAAAATATTATAGATATGTCCAGTCATGAAATAAATACGTCCTGCTAAAAAATTTTAATATTATTTTTTTCCATCTATTTGGTTAATTTCTAATTTTTTTCCTTCTAAGTTGATAACGTCCCTAGCTGGTGACACTCACAGAATTTGCTATTGTCGATAAGAGAGTCTAGAGACGAAAATCGTAAAGGTAGCCATTTATCAGGAATTGTTTCCACTTTGAGTAATTAAAAATGGATAGAACAATCAACCTATGAATCAAACTCTTTTGTAATATCCGAAGAGGGGTAGCGAATAAAAAAAAAAAATAACGACTTCGGAAACCAGAAACCTGTACAAAATGCACTTAAAAACTGTATAAAAAAGCACTTCGAATTATAAACCAACAAAGTCGAAAAATCATACTTATTTTCAAAAATTAATTTCTTCTCTAACTATTGATATTATTTAAACATGTTTTGTTCATAACAGTGCCCATATAGTTGACACCCTCCTGGAGTATTGGGAATATTTTACTATTAATTTTATACAGAGTAAAAAAAATTCTTTATGTTGGTAGAAAATTACGATTTTTTCAATCATTAAAAAGTTCAATTTTACTGGTACACACACATTTTAATTTTGAAGTAGTTAAAAAAATGTATTCTTACCATTGTTCTACAAGTATCTAAGTATTCATAAACAAAGAAAAAATTAGGTTTGGGCCACTTTCATTTTTGGGTTTTTTCCCCTGGCTTCGCTTTCAGGTAAACTTCTTAAGTTGTCGGGCTATACAAAGGGGGGTCTCAGAGCATGTATACTTGAAAAGACTGACATTGTCTCTACTCTGCTCTTAACAGAGGCAGTACCTCCTCTAGGCCCAGACTAGACTATCCCCTTCCGTCCCTCTCTTCCCCTAGTTCTTCATCTTCTATGGGTCCCCTCTCTATCAGGGTCTAGGTTCAGTGACATGCTTAGCTTTTCGGGAGTAATTGTATTTGCGATAATATATTTAAACAAAGTTAGAAAATTAAGAGAAACTATTAAGAAAACAGTGGCGAGAGAGGGAGAGAGAAGGGGGGAAGAGTGAAGAGAAGGGAGATGGAATGATTAAAAAATCATCTCATTTTATTTATTTATATATTTTTTAAATTAAAATAGAATAAATTAAATTTTAACATAAAAATTATTGGTTATAGGTCCAAACGATAGGTGCCATACAGGTGAAGAGTGCAGTCAATGTCCTCACTGTGATTATAAGTCATCATTTTCTGGGAATGTGAAACGACATATAATGGCCCACCATACAGGTGAGAAGCCTTATCAATGTCCTGACTGTGATTATAAGTCAGCAAATTCTCAGACTTTGAAACGACACATAATGGCCCACCATAAAGGTGAGAAGCCTCATCAATGTCCTTACTGTGATTATAAATCAGTGATATCTGGAAATATGAAACAACATATAATGGCCCAACATACAGGGGAGAAGCCTCATCAATGTCCTCATTGTGATTATAAGTCAGTGACCTCTGGAAATACAAAACAACATATAATGGCCCGCCATAAAGGTGAGAAGCCTCATCAATGTCCTTACTGTGATTATAAATCAGTGACATCTGAAAGAATGAAGCAACATATAATGGCCCAACATACAGGTGAGAAGCCTCATCAATGTCCTCACTGTGATTATAAATCAGTAAAATCTGGAAATACAAAACAACATATAATGGCCCGCCATAAAGGTGAGAAGCCTCATCAATGTCCTTACTGTGATTATAAATCAGTGACATCTGAAAGAATGAAGCAACATATAATGGCCCAACATACAGGTGAGAAGCCTCATCAATGTCCTCACTGTGATTATAAATCAGTAAAATCTGGAAGTATGAAACAACATATCATGGCCCACCACACAGGTGAGAAGCCTTATCAATGTCCTGACTGTGATTATAAGTCAGCAAATTCTCAGACTTTGAAACGACACACAATGGCCCGCCATAAAGGTGAAAAGCCTCATCAATGTCCTCACTGTGATTATAAATCAGTGACATCTGGAAATATGAAAGAACATATAATGGCCCTCCATACAGGTGAGAAGCCTCATCAATGTCCTCACTGCGATTTTAAGTCAGTGAAATCTGAAAGAATGAAGCAACATATAATGGCCCAACATACAGGTGAGAAGCCTCATCAATGTCCTTACTGTGATTATAAATCAGTGACATCTGTAAGAATGAAGCAACATATAATGGCCCAACATACAGGTGAGAAGCCTCATCAATGTCCTCACTGTGATTATAAATCAGTAACATCTGGAAGTATGAAACAACATATCATGGCCCACCATACAGGTGAGAAGCATTATCAATGTCCTCACTGTGATTATAAGTCAGCAAATTCTCATAATTTGAAACGACACACAATGGCCCAACATACAGGTGAGAAGCCTCATCAATGTCCTCACTGTGATTATAAATCAGTAACATCTGGAAGTATGAAACAACATATCATGGCCCACCATACAGGTGAGAAGCATTATCAATGTCCTCACTGTGATTATAAGTCAGCAAATTCTCATAATTTGAAACGACACACAATGGCCCTCCATACAGGTGAGAAGCCTCATCAATGTCCTCACTGTGATTATAAATCAGTGACATCTAGAAGTATGAAACAACATATAATGGCCCACAGTAATTAATATTGGCCGGTTGAGCAGGAGCACGAAGGAAATGACCTTGAGCGTGCTGTACCGACCTTGTGATGGCGAGGGGGGTGTTGTTCTAGGGTTAGGGGGGGTGTCCTTGAGGTGTGTTATGGGTTTTCAAGGGGTCAACGGATGTGAGATGCCCAACATGGCAACGTTGGGTTGTAGATGTGGCAACAGCGCTTTGTTTACATCGTGCTGTAGCAAGGCTGTATTTACTCAGCTGTTTCATTCATAATTTATCAATTGAATTCATTGATCAAGCTTTCTCCCCCCACCGCATACATAAGCTTTCATGATAAACCAGTTTACTGGTTCAGCTGTTTCATTCATAATTTATCAATTGAATTCATTGATCAAGCTTTCTCCCCCCACCACATACATAAGCCTTCGTGATAAACCAGTTTACTGGTTCAGCTGTTTCATTCATAATTTATCAATTGAATTAATTGATCAAGCTTTCTCCCCCCACCACATACATAAACCTTCGTGATAAACCAGTTTACTGGTTCAGCTGTTTCATTCATAATATATCAATTGAATTCATTGATCAAGCTTTCTCCCCCCACCGCATACATAAGCCTTCGTGATAGACCAGTTTACCGGTTTAGCTGTTTCATTCATAATTAATCATTTGAATTCATTGACTAAACTTAGTAAAAGCGGGAGGTTTCTCCCCCCACTACCCCTCACCATATCCGTCATAGTCCTAGTACTGATAAACCAGTTTAATATGGGACGACTAACTACTAAGAACATGAGGTATGAGGCCGACCGACTGTCCACATTCGTCGGTTGGAATTCACCAGTGAGTGCATTGAAACTAGCAGCAGCCGGATTTTATTATTTGAAAAACTCAGATCGGACGAGGTGTCCTTTTTGTGGAGTAATATTACATGAATGGTTGGAACATGACGATCCTCTTGTAGATCACAAGAAATGGTCTAAATATTGTCCCTTTATTCAGTACTTGGAACAATTAGAGAAGCTACCAATGATAATAGATGACGTATGTGATAAAAAAGAAGAGGAAAACAGCTGTGGGTGTTGCTGACATGCACAAGAGGTTTAAACGGTTTATTCAACAACTTTACCAATTTAAAAACCAAATCGATTTATATGAAATAAAAAGAAACGAAATAAATCAACTAATAAAAAAAACTTCATGTTTCCCCTCCTCTCTGTTGAACCTTTTAGTCTTAATGTTGAAGCCTTGGAAGATGGTTGTGCCGCGTCGATTGGAACTGGTGACCGACTACCCCATCACCACTAGCAAAATAGTGCGAGTCGGTCTTTGCGATTTTGTGCCCACTGTCGCGGTCATCGACAAGAAAATTACAGTGTATATGGATACGGAAGAATGGAGATTCATCGCCGATCAGATTGCAAGGATGTTATCTCTTTTGCAAAGCAGGCCCAAGAAATTTGAGGTTGAAGACCGAGTAAGGTGTAAAAATGTGTATTGTACACTTTCCAAGAGGGGAAGGAACAGAGTTATGAAAATAGAACAGGTTGTTATTTCTTTTGCAATGTTTAATCGGAGTTTGCCAACCCTTCAGCTCGATTCACCTTCGACATGTTTTAGCAGAAATGAAACGGCAAAGCTTTGTAAAGACGTTAAGAACATCAACAACTCATTGGAATTGATAACCAAAATGGCTGAACTATATAAGAAACATGAAGAAGGTCAACTGACTGAACCTGTGGAACCAACATCAATGGACTTTAATATTAATACTGAGACTCTTTATAATTTATTAAATGAACTCAAGAAAAGACCCTTATGAGTTGTAATTTATGTAATAAATAATATTTCTTTATATACTTTTTTTATTTCTTGAACCCTTCCCTAAGTAAAAATGAGAATAAAGGTAAATAAATAAATCTGCTAAGGATCTTTTTCCTCACTTAGAGGGGAAGAGTGCTGTAAATTGTAGGATTTTCTTTAATGAAGGAGCTCTTCCGTGTTTAATATTTATAAAAATTTAAAGAAAATCCGTAAATAAATAAAAAAAAAATTAATTTATATAGTTAATTTGAAATAATACATGAGATAAATTACAGATATAATAGTACAATTAATAATTAATATATTCATTGAGGTAAGAAAGTCTTCGCTTCTGGATAAATTCCTCGTCCTCTTGCCACTCCTCAGGTAAATTTTCCCAGATGTAGTCTAATGTATAGTCAAAAAGGTACAAAAGTAATGATCGAGGTAAAGCTCTAAATTCTTCTGTAGTTAAAGTTTCGATTCCTTCCTCTCCCAAACGACGTATTGCTGACTCCATTTTATCCATCATACTGATAAGGTACTTCCTAGGAGGAGTATAAATACTCCTCCTCCTGGAACCACAAACACTGTGGACTATTTTTTTTATGGTATCTGAGAGGGTTGTCTAATGATGTGCTGTCGAATACCAGTCCACAGTATACACATTCAACTCTATTCTTGACTCCTCGAATAAATCCAGCATATGAGAGTAGATGATGAGGTGTACCAATATTCTTAAATGTTTGTCTTCTTATCTCTTCTTTTTTTAAATTTACAGCTTCAGAATTTTTTCTGACCCATGTGGCCAAACGATGGGCTTAATTTAATGAGCAAACAAGGGAAGTGTTCAAATGGAAATGACAAGCTATCTGTTCATTATTTAACTGTTTTAAGTTTGGACAGCCGAAATCATGAAGATCATAGACTGGTCTATCGATGAGTTCTTCTATAAACTTGCACTTTTCCATTCCCTTTCCCCATAATATGTCATAGTCTTCTGTAACATGTACTAATAAATTCTTCATATCTCCATATTCCAAATACAATCCGTGAATATTTTTCATTATCCAGATGTTCGTCCCTGCTTTAGCCAGTTCTTCACTCGCACCCTGAGGCGGTTTGAAAAACCAATGCCATGATGAGCCATGACTCACAGAGACTATAGATAGTTCTTTAACGATTAATGAGTTGGAGGCTGATCGATAGCCTTGAAAATCAATGACCGCTGAAGGCATCATGTGTGTCATAGTCAAAGTCCTGCAGTGGAGTGATTTTGTTTAGGTTTTAAATAATGAATATATGCAGCCAAACATGTGCAGAGGTTCAGTACATTTTGTGGACTAAACCGGTTCCCACTTCATATTCCACTATATTATCATGAAGAATGAGGCAGTATGCCTTAGTATTAGGCGGAAAGTTCTCACTCGCCTCTAGTTGAACGCGAATATCAATAGTCGTACTTTTTATTGCTTCAGATTGTTTAGAACAATCTATAACGACTATAGGTGCGAGGGTCTCAAAATCGGATCGTGATAGCAGAGGTTGAGAGTGTCTATTACCATAATAGCTCGTTTGAAACTCATTATACATTTCGTAGAAAAGGGCGACTTTTCCTTGTGCAAAATCTAAATTCAAATCATCATAAGGATAATGTTCACTATTCAGATACAGTTTCAAGTTTTTCAATTTACAACTATCAAAATGACTGTTTGCGTTTCTTTGGTAGCGTTTCTCGTTCGACCAATCTGGAATGCGATAATAACATACCGCGGCTTTTCTAAATTTGTCGATGTTTTGACAGTCCAATTTTCTTGCTGCGAAGTAGGTAAATTTGGGTATTCATAAAGATCCCATAATCTGAACGGTATAGTAATTATCTTGTTTTTCTCTACCATTTTCAACAACCTCAGTCGTTCTTGATCGGAAACACGAACATGTGGCATCCTCCAGACCACTTTATCTAATTTTATTTGTACGTCATCGCTACCCTTTATGCAGTTCAAGTCCGTACTCGATCTGCTCAAAACGAGTTCTTGCTCAAGATTAATTAAAATTTTGCGATAGTCCTCACATATCCCTAAGAGAATATCCAGTGGCAGGCATAAGCAAAAAAATCCGTCTTTATCGATTGAAAGAGTTTTATCGATGCCAGGTATTATCCACCCCGAATTTTCAAGACCTTTCACTTGATTAGGTGAAAACGAAGCATAACCTTTAAGCGTTGTAGTTATTCCAGGGTTTCTGACTCTATCAACTTCAATGCCATTTAATTCGTATCTGATCTCATCAAACAAAAACGCAAACGCGTTATTAGTCAATTTTGAAGTAGTTCCTTGAGTACCGTCTTTTTTTAAAATTCGTCCTTCAATGTAAATAAAACTTAAAGAAGGAAACGTATAAACATCTTGTTGATGGATCGGAATTCTGATTTCATCAGACTTGTTAAAATTGTTGCCTGCATACGGCTGATGCGAATGATATTGAAATTGTGTAAGGGACTCATCAAATTTCACGTCTGATGTTATGTTTAGTATATTATTCATATTTTTATTTTTAACCGAAAACCACACTGTTTTACAAAGTTTGCGTTTGCAGGTGTTAACCGCCTTGATGGTTTAGGTTTACTAAATCTTAATGGGATCTGACATCTCCTTTTATAACCAGCTAGAGATAGACTATCTCTGGTAAAATAAATCCCCATTTTTCTTTAAATGTAATCTTATAGTAATTGTATCTCCTCTAAAATCAATAAGCTCGCCGCTCTGATCTACTAAACGAACAGTAATATTGTCAACAGTCCTCACGTTAGTAGGATAGTAAATGACTGGATTCGGGGTTTCGATGATTTTATATCCTGGTTCTACTGCAGGAAAGAATTGATGTATACTATGCTCCGGATCTCCATTCATGAAAGACCCCGACGCGATGTTACAATGAATCGAAATTGTATTTACACTAAGAATTTTCACAATGTCGTTTGATTCAGTATACTGATGCTTTGGGTTAATGACTTGTTCGGGGCTAGTAAAACCCAATAGCGGGCCTATGCAATGTGGTTTGCCTTGACAGTTGAAAAAAACCTGCTTAGACGATCTAATTTCAGTCTTTAGGGTACTTGGATTTCCTCTAAGTACAAGTCCAGCACCCCGATCACGGTGAGCGATTTCATCGCTTAGAAAAGATTGCATAGCATCGATATCATACGATCCTTCAGGTATTTGAATGGCCATATCACCGAAATAAAACATATCATTAACGCCCTTTCTTATGTTTGGAATAGTATTATATGTGTCAAAAGATAATAACCCGATTGTGCAATCCGACCCTAATTCTAGAGGAGGTAGGAAGTTTGCATGAAGAACGCTAGAATTGCCAGTAAACGTTACTGTGTAGCTCATGATTATTAATGATCAAAATTTATGAGGAACATCGGCTAAATACTTTAAGCAAAGGTGTCCACAAACCGGAGTATTCCACTTTTGATGACGACGGCGGTTATATAATACTTGACAACTTTTGAAATAATCTAACAATTGAGGAGGAGGTTTTAAATTTCCAAAAGAATCAAAGTATTTCACTACATTATCTTTTTTTACATAACAGACCCAATGAGAACCAGGTTCTGAACTTGTATTTAAATTTACAATAGCTGACTCGAGTTTTTTTTTTGGATATTTTGGAAGATTATCAATCATAAACACTCTACGAAAATTTGGAACATTTAAAACTTTTGCTAAATGATTCAATTCCAAATCGGTCAATGGTTTATTTGGTAGTCATATTTTTCTTGGTCTTTTTTGTCGGGTTATAAATAGACCGTAACCACTCTTATACGGTTCCAACTTTTTGACCTTCCATGGCCAAATTATGCCTCTTTTGCTCATCCAATTTTAGTTTGGCTTCTTTAGCTTCATTGATCGCCTTAGCTACACTCGCGGCTCCACCTGCTAAAGACCCCACTGCGGAAAGTCCTGCCATCAATGGTACAAGAAATTGGAGAAAACCTCCCTGTTTTGGCAGCGGAAGAACTTTTGGCGGTGAAGGTTTCGCCTTACCACGTAGATGCATTTTAGCCTTTTTATATGCCGCTTTTGATGCATTGAGAATAGATGATACATCATCTACTTTTGACGATTTAACCAAATCTTTAAAACTAATCTTCTTCTTTTTCTTCCTCAGCCCCGAACCAATTTTCCTTTTTGCTTTCATGGCATTTGTAACTAACCAAGCCGCGGCCTTTTCTCCCCATGACGAATCTGGAGCTTTAACCTGTTCCAAGCATTATCAGCAAGAATCTTGTCCGTTTGTTTACGACTCTCCATATCCTTATTTATGCTATAAGCTATGTCGTGTTCTTTACAAGCTCTATCAAGCTCGTTTATTCCGCTATCACCTCTAGCTAAGCGTTATTCTAGTTTCGTACCGGGACCGCAATATTGATATCCTGGAAGGTGCAATTCAATTGGCAACCTATTGATAAGACTGTTCAGCAAGCCTCTGCCTCTGCGAGCCTTGTGACTCATACTGTACTCAGAAAATGAAACAATAGGGTATATATAGCCGTCTTGATGTTGTTTGCGTTCAGAATGAAATTAGTTAAACAAGTGCAATGTTTCCCTAGTACCAACTTTTCCCCAATTAAAGGACAATCGGAGGAGAGACATAGTTCATTATTACCAAACACTATCCGAGCCTCGATATGGGGCCGAGCGGATGTAGAAAGACTAATATTATGATTGGATTGCTATTGAACCCTAACGGCTTAAAGTTTAAAAATGTGTATCTGTTTGGAAAAACTTTACATCAACCTAAATACCAGTATTTAAAAAGCGTCATAAATCTTGTCCCTGAAATAAAATTAAATGAATTTGAAGATGCAAAGGAATTTCCTCAAAAAGTCGAATCAAATTCGGTATGCATATTTGATGATGTCACCATGGAAGATCAGGACATAATTAAACGATACTTTAGTTATGGCCGTCATATGAACCTCGATTGCTTTTATTTAACACAAAGTTATGTTTGTATCCCGAGACATCTTATCAGGTGTAATTTTAACTTTTTAATAGTTTTTCCTCAAGATGAATTAAATTTAAAACATTTTATGATGAACACGTAATGATGCCAGATTTAAGTTTTACTCTTTTTAAAGACATGTGCTCGTTATGCTGGAAAGAACCGTTTGGCTATCTCGTTATTGATAAAAGTAGGGGTATGAACGATGGACGTTTTAGAAAAGGAATCGACACATACATTGTAGATATATAAAGAGCGATCTCGGCAGTAATTATCATTAACAATCATGGACCCGAAAGTCACTCGTGAAATAATAAAAACAAGTGAGATTTTGAAAAACAAATTTCGAGCATTGAAGCGTAACCTCCAGGATATTGAAACGGGTCGTAAAGAATTTTTTACACCCGTGCTTCAACCTTTAGAAGACATTAAACAATCATTAAAACTTAAACCGGAACAGACTTCCAGAGAAGGTGTTAATGAGCGGGACGAATCGCCAGATAAAAACGAGTCTGCTAGTATTTACCGAAAATCAACTTTATTGCCGAAAACAACGCCTCACTACAAAAGAGCTAGACCGTTATCTAGTTTTTCCTTTCCCGCATTATCATCTGAAGAATGCGAGGACGAGTATGTGACTGACGAACCACTATCAGAGCTAGTCAAAGAATATGCTAAAACTTCTCAAGGAGAAGCCGAATTGAAGGAACATCTCGCCGAATTCGGAAACCTGCAAAGGGAATACTTGGATAAGATTTAAAGAAAAGATGATAAGGCATATGACGATCGTTATGGAATTAGAGTCATGCCTTTAGGGGGATTAGCTATTGGAGATTCGACAAACGTTCGGCTGTTTCCAAACAGCGACGATATTTCAACTCCGGGATTGTTGCAGCTACTCTACTTGAAAAACCCACAAGATTATACCGAGACCGACTTGGAAAATTATAAGAATATTTTAATCTTGACCAATGCACACAGGAAAGGCTATAGCGAAGAACAAGGGGTATTTAGAAACAGATCTGAGAAATATAGAAATGTAATATCCAAGTTATTTCCACCGGAAACCTTAAAACTCTATGCCCCTTCCTCAGCTCCGAGAATGAAGCTCCGTTCTCACAAAAGGGGCCGTGGTCTTATGAGAGCCGATAAACCTCTGTATGAGTATTGGAACGATCCAAATGTGCTAGTAAATCGTCTAAAGCTGTTAATGGCTTCCGCTCATGCTGGTCACGAAGGACACCAAAACGAAATAGAATCAATAATTGAAGAGCTACGAGAAGAAAATATTATATATTAAAGACTATATATAGCTAGGTTTAGTATAAACATGACAATAAACAAGTTCGGATCTCACATGTCATTAAAGCACTCCAAATATAAAAAACGCTATTTTCCGTTTAGCATATTGAAGTCGGTAAAGGACATCGATGCGCGCAATTTACGAATAATCAATGTTGCCAACCCAATCACAGCTCATGACGCTGCTAATAAAGTGTATTGTGATACGCTAGCGGCTACTTACACTGATTTAAACAATTGGCCTGGTAATTGGTTTGATGGAAAAAGAAAAAGACTTGTCAACTTTGCACCACCTATAAATAAACAGGATGTTTTAACCAAAGAATTTTTAAACAGCGTTGCTGTAACCTTGGTTGAAGGTATATATGACTCTCTTGATAAGAGAATAACAAACGTAGCTGAACCTGAAAAGGAATCTGATGTGGTCACGCTTGGGTACCTAAACAAAGTACTTGATAATGGATTCATCAATAATTAAAAGAACTGTTGTAAATGAATTACATAAGCCAGCTCGCAAGAAATATCCTAGGAGAAAGACAGTTTTGAAAGGAATAAATGACTTGTGGCAGATAGATTTAGTAGAGATGATACCTTATTCTCGAGAAAATAAAGGGTACAAATATTTATTAACAGTTATAGACTGCTTTGCTAAATATGCATGGGCCATACCAATAAAGAAGAAATCTGCTGAAGATGTAACTAAGGCGATGGAGAGCGTGTTTCTTTCGAGTAGACAAATTCCAAAAAATATTCAAAGTGATCAGGGAAAGGAGTTTTACAATTCCAAGTTTAAATCTCTAATGAAAAAATATTGTATTCATCATTATTCCACTTTTTCTAATATGAAAGCTTCTATTGTAGAAAGGTTTAATAGAACATTAAAAGGGAAAATGTGGAAAGCCTTCAGTATGCAAGGAAATTACAAATTTTTAGATATCCTACATCAGATTTTACAAGAATATAACTCATCATTTCATACAACAATTGGTATGAAACCAATTGATGCTTGTAATAAAAAATCGGAAAAATACTTGCTAAACAATGTGTATTCTACAGTTCGGACTAAATTGAGAAAGCAGAAGTTTCAATAGGACGATTTTGTAAGGATATCTAAACAAAAAACAACATTTTCAAAAGGTTACAAGCCAAATTGGTCAAGTGAAATATTTAAAGTAGTCAAGATTCAGAAGACGGATCCATATACATATTTACTTGAAGATCTAAAAGGTCAACCTATCAGTGGCTCTTTTTATGCTGAAGAGCTTCAAAAAGTAAAATATCCAGATGTATACCTTGTGGAAAAAGTTTTAAAAAGGAAAGGAAATGAATTGTATGTAAAGTGGCTAGGATTAGATGAACGCAGCTGGATCGACAAAAAGGATATTGCATATGTATTAAAAGAAAAAAACACTGACTGTTATAATATACATTTATTAATTTTTTTACAAAAACTGTGTATTTTATATATTTATTATACCTCTACATTTAAAATATATTTATTTCTCACAAACTATTGTTTTTCTTTAACCTAAACTTACTAAATAGTACTAGTGCTAATGTTACAAATAGACATTAAATTGTCTTCTATTATCATTTTGACATATTACATTTATTGGCTGTTTTTTTTATTCATCAAGGCTATAGTGACCATAAGGGAGTGTTTGCACTCCATCGCTTAATGTACGCCTTTTGTCATCCAATGAGCATAATGACTTTTTATTTATTAGTGAGGTTGTAACTTTATGTTTTTTAGAATGAATTATATAAAACGAAGAATATACACTTTTACTCTCTTTAAGTGTGTTTAAATAATCGTTAAAAGTAAATTCGCTAACAGCTGATTTTTTTATTCCCTTTGACTTTTTAACCGTTATATCATTGTTTGTTTGTAAGAATACATTTTGGGTCTCAACCCGACAAATTCGACAATAGGATCTCTAAAGGTTTCATCTTTCAACAGACCGACTACTTTTTTATTTTTTTCATTATAACAGAAATGAGAAGTGGGAAAATTGCTTGTATCAAAATATTTTTGTAACTCTCCAGACATATCAGAATAAATATCTTCAGTATTAATATTGTATAAAAATGAATCGGTATCGGTATAACATAAAGTTACATTTTCTATACCATATTTTTTTAAAGAAAACATTGTAATGGTAATGATACATCAAAATTTTGCTCAACTCTAACACTGAGAATCCTACATACAAAGGTTTATCGAAAATAATGCTTTCTTTTTCCAACTGAACCGCTGTAACATTATCTGCAAATATAATCCTGCCTTTAAAATTTGGTTTATTAACTTGACGATATAATGATTTTTCATTTGTTACTATTTTTAAATCAATTCTGTTACGGACGTTTTCCATAAATTTGCCGAAGCAACTATTATTCATTAATTTGTAAAAATCAGACTCGAATGTATTTTTTGCTGATGCTCTCATCTTTGAATTAATTTTTATATATGGTGCCAATCAATTCTTTTGTTTAAACTTTAATACCCTGTGAATCTGTAATTTTTACCCCCAGTTGTAAAGCTTGTTTTAAATTAATATAATGTACTATATAACGTGTTTTGGGTAGCAAAGACGTTAGTAATTTATCAGTTTTAGTATTAGGTGGCTTATTTTTTCAGGTAACAAAGGTAGTTGAGAATGTTTATCATGAATTTCTATAGGGTGCTCAATGTCAACATCTAGCACATAACCGGTTTCTGAATCGTTTTCTAAATCTAATACATTCAATTTTTCATCAGTCCACTCAAATTCGGCATATGGTAGGGGAAGGTTCATAGCGTAACCATAAAGATTGTTAACGTCTACATATAATAAATAATTACTGGGTTTTGTGGAATCATACGCATTTAAATATTTATTGTTAGCTTTAGCATACCGGGAAACGTCTTGGCAAATACCTCCCCTTATCCCCTTTTCAAAAAACTGTACTATATCAATATCTTTTATTACGTCTAATTTTATTTTTGTATATTTTAACATTGCATTCCAAGACAACTGCGGTAAAGTAAAAAACCATGCGGGGTCAAGTTGATAAAGTTGTTGACAGAGAAGTCGGAAGGTTTCAAAAACTTCGCACAACAGAATTACATCTGTTTTTACATATAATTCTGCATAATCTTTTAATGTTTGGATTTTAAACGTTTCCCAGACATTTTTTGCATGATCATAATCTACATCGCTAATGGATTGTTTTGTTAAATCATTAAAAAATGAATTTTTAGATGGTAGTTTTGTTTCATTTAGGCATTCAAACGAACTAAAATAATTATATGGAAATACACCTTTCCTTGTCAGCAATTTAACTTTGTTTTCATCATTAATTATACTAGCCATATTTGGAAATATTTCACTAATTGATTTTGATTGATTTTTTAAATTGTTTACTAATGTATCCAAACTTGATGAAAGAAATTTAAACGAGTCAACAAATCGTATTTTGGTTCTACACCCTTTAAACTTTATGCTAAAACTTATATATTTTTCAGTATTACTGGGGATTACAAAAACATTTTCACAACGGTCTAAGAAAGGGATTATAAAATGAGAATCATAGCCTTGCAAGTTGTGCATGAAAACGGGTATAAAATCAGGCTTTTTTGCCCTTAAATTGCATGCATTATGTGCTGGTCCAATAAATTTTCCTGTAAAGTGGCAATGATGACGCACGCGATCGTGTTCATCTAAAGGGTATTGACATAATATACAGTCTTTAGCAGAATAAAAGGCTGACTCTTCACTCATTTCTTCCATCAGAAGCGGATTAGCATATATATTATCCGCTTCAACAGCTATTTGTTCAAGTTTTTCTAAAAAAACTTGCATGCAGTTTTCTCCTGTATAAACAAATGGTTTCAAATCAAACATATTAGACTTGACAAGAAGTGAAACAGAAAAGGCTCGATGCTCGTGTATAGCTTTGTTCCAAGGTGTTGACGGATTCGGACAAGCCCCTGAAATTGGTATTAAATGAGATTCTGTATCCGCATAAACTACAATTGGAATGGGTTGTGTATATTCCACATGTTTAAATTCAATTTTATCTTCTTTCGGAAAATCAGATCGAATTGGTTTATGATTACGACAAAATAATTCATGTTCTCGCTTTCGCTCATCGCCATTTTTCCCAAACTTGTTCACATACGTCTTTGGAAATGTGGTCAGACATCTACGACATATAGTATATGCATGTTCTTTCAACGATATTTGAGAACTTACTAATCGTGAAAGATTCGTAATCAAACAATAGTGGAAATTTTCTCCATTTTGTAAAAACAATAAATCGAACATTTTATTAAATTTTTCCTTTTTACTAATTCTAATTGGATACACATTATTTTTCTCGTCTAAGCCATAAACATTTATAGACACATTATTTAAATTTTCAAATCGCTTAACCTCCTTTATTGGAGTCGGGAACGATATCGAATCAAAGGAATATGTGGTATGAATATTTTTGTATTCATTAAATTTATTTGATCTAATATCATCACTAAGTATAGCTAAACGGAAGCAATCATTAGTATTATTTTTTACATTTATAACACAACGTTTATCCTTAATTTTTTTAGGTAATTCAATATACTGGGATCCGCCAAAAGGTCTATATTTTGTTAAATGTAAGCATATGTAGTTTGATGAAATATACATCCAACCAGAACCTTTTTTTTCAAACTCGTCCTGTTCCGCTAAAATTTTTTCAAAAGTTGTTTCAACATAATTTTCAACATTTATGCTAACATCTATCGTATTACTTTTCGATTTAAAATTAAAATCCGTTCTTTCACTAATAGTGTTTCCGTTTTTCTTAATATATGTACATTCTAACATTACATTTATTTTATACGATTTCCAATCTTCAGCATAAGAATTTAATAAATTTACTAAGAGTTCTTTTTTATTGTTTAAAAATTCGGTAGCTACTAATTTTTTATTATCGTTAGGAATGTATACGTCCTCAACCGAATTTCATAAAGAAGCTATAATAATCCCGTTTTCTTCAGCAATCGCCTTCTCTCGCATCTGTCTATCAAACATGCTATATTTTCTTTTTTTATTCGGTATTTCCATTGTGCTCACGTTGAACGTATTATTACTACTAACCCCACTAACAACTTGACAGTTTATTTTATGACGTTCAAAATTGAACTTTCTATTAAATTCTTTCCCACAGCTTTGACAATAAAAAAACAACCATTTACATCTGTGCCGTCTATTTGGAACCAATAACCCACATTGCTCACACAAATAATTGTTTTTATTATTCATTTTATTAAATCCTTAAATTAAATGAAACATAAATTATAACTAGGTCTTACACGATAGTAATATTTACATAAACGTTAATTCATATGAATTTTTCTTTTTCCTACAATATTTAAATTTCAGTTGACCTAAAAATATAAAACATCAATTAGCTAAGCATAGTAATGTTTTTACAACTTTATTAAGTATTTTAATAATAATTACCATCATACTGTGCTATATCTTCATCAGTTATAACTAAAGCTCGGAATTCCGTGCAGTAAAAATTTGAAAACGTGCAATAAAAACTTGAAAACGTGCAAAACCGTGCAGTAAAAACTTAAAAACGTGCAATAAAAAATTTAAAATGTGCAATAACAAGCAAAACAAATATTATTGCTTGAAAATCATGCATTAAATTATTTATGTATCTTCGTTTTTTGTCGTTGTATCTTATTTATCGTAGCTACTTTTGAAACAAATAAGTAGCGGAGAGTAAATTGCAGTAAAAACTTTTATTTTTAAAATATTGGTTTTAATATAGGTTTTGATAAAATAATGATTTTTTTTTAGTAAAGAAAAATTAATGGAGTTCATTAGAAATGTAACTACACTGCATTATTTTTTTAATTAAAGTTTATAACTAAATACATTTCTAATTTTTTTTCCGTAAAACAGTGCCTCCTGTAACTTAAACTTTCTTTCAATTTAGAAAAAGATATCTCAACTTCTACAATCGTTAGAGAAAAATATTTAAAGCGACTCAGCAACTAGGGATCTCCTTCAATTCAACAGTGACTTCCAGTGAATTTCTGTTCAAGATATCATTACAATTTTTTAATAGTTTGTATCCAGGATTTTAAAAAAATTATTTCGAATTTTTTTGTAAATGATAATTCCTTTTTCGCTCTTGATTCTTTCCAATGATTTTCCAGCGTCCTCAACTATTTTTATTTGGTCATATTGAGAAATATTTTTCTCCTCTAGTTATGTAATAGCAACCGGCAAAGCTGCTAAATTCGATCTAATAAATGCCAAATCAGATTGAATGGTTGGATTCATCAAAATGGTTTTTAATTTAATAATTGATTGCACTTTTTCTTCCAATTCTATATTTGAAAATATTTCCGGTAAAAAAAACAACATAAAATCAGAATATAAAATATTTACTTTAAATAGTAACAAGATGTGGAATAAAGAGTAAACAGTCGCATGTGAGTTATAATTATATTGGAAATAGGGAGATCTTATAAAGGAAAGATGCTACTCAAATTATGAAATCACTAGATGCAATATCCGGTGCGTAGGCTTATTTTTAAATCACTCTAATGACACGCACTACCCATGGTACCGTTCATTGGTTACAAAAAAAATTAGGAACTTACTTGTGCTGCAGTGGGCATCAATTTGTGATATCCTCTCATATCCAATATTTTTATCACAAAATTTGCAAAACACTACACTACCATCCCTTTTGAGTCAGGATATTTTTCAATCCATCCCGCAATTTTCGAAGACACCCCTCCAATTTTTGGAATTTTAAGTAACAATACACTCGACAGAAGCTAGATTGATAGTGACAGAACGATGAGAATTGAGAAACAAAATGTAAACATCCAGGAACTACTTAACCCCCTCTGTTCTTGGAAATTGGAGGTTTGTGTTTGTTTACATCTCCCAAGTTACCTTTATTTTTTTCCTATGTTTCCTTTCCGTTATTTTTTTATTCCTATTCCTAATTCCCATTTATTTTTCCACTAAATTTTTGATGTATATTTAAGAAAATTAAAATTTGTAATAATTTTTTTTTCTTCAAATTATAAAATGATGCAATTTCGTGCAGTAAACCCCAAAACGTGCAATTTCGTGCACTAAACCCCAAAACGTGCAATTTCGTGCAGTATAAAACTTCGTTAAAACATCCCATTAGGCTTGATTCGGATAAGTAACATGAATTCGCGTTATTCTGACTTACCACGGGACGGGACACCAGGGCCAATTATCGCCCGATTCGTACGTCAAACCGTCAGAGATGAATTAGTGAGGCAAAGAAAAATAAAAAGGGATTTCTCTTCAAGGCACCTGGGCTGGGGGGAAAACGAAGCCCACCGAATATATTTAAGCGAAGCTATGACGCCCACTAACAGACACCTGTACTGGCTGGCCAGGCAGAAGAAAGCAACCGCGAAAATAAAGTATGTTTGGTTCAGCGGAGGACGGGTGCGCTGCAGGCAGTCAGATGGTTGTCCAGCGGTGATCATCGCCAAGCCAAGTGACTTAGATGCCTTCAACTGAAAGCAGTACCGAAGTTGCATCAAGATTGCGAACTCTTTAGGTTTCAGGAAAAATATACATTTTTTTTATGTTAATATATTAATTTTTAATCGAGACAACATTTATATTACAAAGAACTCTATTCTCACTTTAAAGATTTTTGTTTTCATTCTCAATATTTCCGTTTTTATCACAGGTATTTGTATCTTAGTATGGTTATTTTTAATTTTGATGCATATATTATTATTAGTAGTGGAGTTATCTTTACTTACTTTTAAAATCAATAACTTTATTTATAATATGGATTTTTTAATTTTCACCATAGATATTTTTGATTTATATTATGTTTCCTTTCTTGTTATAGAAATTTTTATTCGCGTTATAGATATTTTTTATTTTTGCCATTGGCATTTCAATTTTAATTCCTATCACAGTCATCTTCTCTGTTCGAGTTCGAAGCTTATTAGTATTTCTATTGGTATTTTATTATATTTTTACTTACTTTCTCATTTTCAAATTAGATTTATTTTAATTTTCTTTTTACTTTTATTTTCATTTTTTTATTTTTCGTATAATGCACAATAAGTTAAAGTACCAACATCGATTTCAAACAACGGATATTTTGATAGATTCTAATATATTATATTCAATATTTGAATTATATTCACTCTATGCGGCCTATTGTAACTCCAAATCGAAAAAATGTTTCAAACTTTCCTTCATCTTCACTCCTGTCTTATGCAACTCCCCTCCTTTATCCTCTCAGTTATGAATAATATCCTAACCTCCTGTCACGTTAATGCACAATCCCTAACAGCACATTTTGATGAATTCCAGAAATACTTCCTTGACAATATCCATCACGTGATTGCGATAACCGAAACCTGGCTAAAACCGTTCATCCCTTCCTCCCAGATTTCCCTCCCTAACTACCTCTTTTTACGTCATGACAGGTCTAACCGTACGGGAGGTGGTGTCGGATTATACATCCATGAAGACCTAAAGGCCAAAGTCCTCCTTCAGTCTCCTTCCCACGACTTCCCTCACGTAGAGTATATGTTTGTTGAAATCTCGTCCCTGTCCTCTTCCTTATTATTTGCTGTAGTCTATAGACCCCCTCGTGTTCCTTTCGACAACCTCTTCGAATCTTCCCTCATCAATCTTGTATCCAAGTATCCTAACGTCATCATCACCGGAGATTTCAACGTAAATATCCTCTCAAACTCCCCCGAGAAGTCCTATCTAACCGACCTCCTGTATTCCCTCAACCTTTACCTAGTTCCTTACTCCCCAACACATCATACACAATATTCCGACACATGGCTGGACCTTTTTATTTCCGATTCCCCCACCAAAATCGTCTCTTCTTCGCAATGCCCCGTTCCGTTTCTCTCATCACACGACCTCATTCAGATCTCATACGACCTCCCCGTCAAACGTTTTACTCCCAAGGTGATATCTTTCCGCAATTTAGATCTCCTCTCCTATGAATCCCTTCAATCCGACCTTGAATCCGTTCAATGGCACACCATATATTCCTATGACTCAATCGATCCTATGGTTTCCATCCTCACCTCAAATTTAAAATCCATTTTAGATATCCATGCTCCACTGAAAACCCGAACCTTGTGTCGTCCTGCTGCACCGTGGCTGACTCCTGAAATAAAGGATATGATAAAAAGAAGGGAAGCTGCAAGGCGCAAATTTCGGCGAACCCGTTTGGCAGCTGATTATGCGTCTTTCAAAAAACTTAGAAATGTGACCCAATCCGAAATCCGACGATCTAAATCCCTTCACTTCCACAATGCTCTTACCAATGCCCACGATCCTAAAAGCAAATGGAAAATACTCCGACAATTATCCCTACCAGGTTCCAATAACCCTAGCTCCCTTCAGCTCTCTCCAGATGATCTCAATAACCATTTTTCATCCTTCGCTTCTAATTCATCCCAACCTGCTGATATTAATCAGCATCATTTTAATCCGGAAAATTTCTTTTTTGCTCACATAACCTACGAAGACCTACTTACTGCTATCCTAAAATCCCACACCAACGATTATGGTCCCGATGATATCCCAGTAAAGCTAATAAGATCCTGTCTCCCAGCACTTATTCCTGTTCTTTATCACATCTACAACTTTTCCTTACAAAACTCCATATTCCCTTCTTCCTGGAAAACCGCCCTAGTCCGACCGTTAAACAAAACCGCAAACCCTTCCTCAATGAAAGATTTCCGTCAATCTCTCTCCTTTCAAACCTCTCAAAACCGTTAGAACGCCTCGTTCAAAATCAGCTATCAAACTTCCTAGAAGAACGTTCCCTCATTAACCCTCTCCAATCGGGCTTCCGAACTGGCTACTCAACTCAATCTGCTCTCCTGAAAATTACCCATGACCTCCAAACGTCCATCGAACACCGAAAATTAACTATTCTCATCCTTCTTGACTTCTCCAAAGCATTTGATACCGTTGACCACAATATCCTTCTCACCAAATTACAAAAGCTCCATTTATCAAGCAGCGCCTTACATTGGTTCAAATCCTTTCTTTCAGACCGGTCACAGTTTGTAGTCGTCCCAGGCCAACCTCCATCCAAGACACTTCCCCTCTCCTGTGGTGTTCCGCAGGGTTCCTCTCTATCCCCCACTCTGTTCGCCATTTATATCAACGACCTTCCCCGTCAGATCCATCACTCCCAATATCATATCTATGCAGACGATTTCCAGGTGTACCTATCCTTTCCTCCCTCCGAGCTATCCTCTGCAACAAAAAAGCTTCAGGATGATTTAAATCGAATCAGTCTCTGGGCAGAGGCTAACAAGTTGAAGCTGAATGCAGAAAAAACGAAAGCAATTTTAATAGGCTCCAACTACCTCCTTAAAACCGTCCCTAACATCCCTACCCTGCTCCTAAATAATAATCCCATTAAATTTTATCCAACTGTCAAAAACCTCGGAATGACCTTGACCAAACCCTTTCCTGGAAAAACCACATCTCCAATATTTCCCGCCGTACCTTCTCTACCTTAAAGCAATTAAATCACCTCCGAAGCCTTTTACCACTTGAAACACGTAGGCTCCTGGTCACTTCCCTGGTATTTCCCCACTTTGACTATTGTTGTGCGGTGTATGGGGGTGTCTCTGGGGATCTCGAAGCTAAACTAAAACGTTTATTTAATTGTTTCGTACGATTTATCTTTGGGGTCCCAAGAGACGTCTCCGTTTCACCTTTATACGAAAGGTTAAAGTGGTTATACCCATCCTACCGCCGCAAATATTTCCTGGCCTCTTTCCTTTTCCAAGTAATCCGATCCCGCCGTCCTTCATACATCATCGAACTTCTCCATTTCAAGTCCTCTGTTCATTCCCGCAATACCCGTTCTAGGTCTTCAGATCTGTACACTCCGGCCCACCGAACGTCAGCTTTTGAAAGATCTATCATTATCCGGTCCTCATCCCTATGGAACTCTATCCCCCCTATCATTCGTCATTCCAACACTCTCCCTACCTTTAAATCCCGCCTGTTCAATCACCTCCTATCCACGCAGTTTCCCGAAGTATTGTAAACAGTTTAACTGTGAATTGGTATAGGCCTTTATTATTTATTTATCTTTAAAATATATGATCCATTTAGTGTATGTGTAAATAAGTTTATATAAGTTATTTTTCATTTCAAGTCAATAAGGATTTACTTTGTTTTATTTTTTTTATTTTTTTTTATCACCAGAAGATTTCCTCATTATTTATAATTTTTTCTCAGTTTTTTTTTTTTTTTTTTTTCATTTTAATTTGGTCCATTTGTTTTGTTCTTTTATATAGTACTCTAAGGCACTGAAGCCTATTATATGTATCTGTATAATTTGTTCCTAAGGGACTAGTTCCCGGGACAATCAATAAAGAGTTTATTATTATTATTATTACCAATAAAAAGATGCAATTGCACGGGAATCCGAGCTCTAGTTATAACGAACAGATATCTTTTCGGCAAATATGTCGTCCTTGTCAACTTCCAAGTTCTCAATAATGGCCTCAATGCTTAAGCCATATTCTGTCTCATTTTTTCTTAATTTTGTATGTTTTTCCTATAGTCAGTTCCCCAATGTTTCGTTCAATTTTTTAAGGAGAGACATCTGTAATATTTACAAAAATTAACAATTTTTTGTCATCTTTATGCAAGTATTAGTTCAAAAAAGTTAAAATGACTCACCTTTAGGAAAAAATGCACAATAGTCCAGAAAATTTTAATTATATCCTCATGCGGCGGCTGTTATCTGGGCGGCGTCCTTTCAAACAGATAACAGGCCCGTCGACCCGCTCAAGGCATCGTAATCAGGCATTGATAAAATGGCAGCAGTACAACTCGGACGTCATCCTTTCAAGTAGATAGCAAGTAGCGAACGTCATCTCCCCACCATTGCATGCTGGTTATAAAAGAGCGGCATGTACCGGACGGCAGGGTGACTCAAACTACTCATATAGAAATCTATTCTCAGACCATCTCCTTTACACGGAGCACCATCTCTACCCAACAGCCCTGAAGAAACTACAGCAATATCAGAACAGCATACTCATGAAGATATGTAGAGGCACCACGTTAGAAAGACGGAACATGAATCACACATTCCGCACTCTCACACCATCATTACTCCCAGCCAGATGGCAAGGCCGTAAGGGTCCAACAAACCCAATTAACATTATCATATAAACCTGCCTTACGGTTACTCCCTCACTAACTCCCTTCTCCTCTAGCCCTGTCCTCTATTCCATTATCCTTCCCCCTCCCCTTTAATTTCTTTTATTTTATGTTTTATAAATGATAACACGCGGAGGCTCCTCAACTCCTAGCACATTACGATGAGCTGCACCACAGCGAAAATAACATAAATTAACAACTTAACGCACCTTCAAATACCACAGGTAGTATAAGGTAATGAGGTAAATCAGCATCGTTCCATTAGTATTAATGGTTCGAATTTCACATTTTAATCGTGTTTTCTGTTTTAGAGGGATCTGAGGGGAAAAAAAAAAAAAAAAAAAAAAAAAAAAAAAAAAAAAAAAAACGGCAGGGTGTATGGAGCTGACCGTTGTTCCTCCAACATCAAGACGACAATTATGAATGAACTTGAATGAAACAGCTGAACCAGTAAACTGGTTTATCACGAAGGCTTATGTATGCGGTGGGGGGAGAAAGCTTGATCAATGAATTCAATTGATAAATTATGAATGAAACAGCTGAGTAAATATAGCCCTGCTACAGCACGATGTAAAAAAAGCGCTGTTGCCACATCTACAACCCAACGTTGCCATGTTGGGCATCTCACATCCGTTGACCCCTTGAAAACTCATAACACACCTCAAGGACACCCCCCTCACCCTAGAACAACACTCTGCTACAGCACGCTCAAGGTCATTTCCTTCGTGCTCATTCCTTCGTTATAATGTCCTCACTGTAATTATAAATCAGTGACATCTGGAAATATGAAACAACATATAATGGCCCTCCATACAGGTGAGAAGCCTCATCAATGTCCTCACTGTGATTTTAAGTCAGTAACTTCTAAGAGTATGAAACAACATATAATGGCCCAACATACAGGCTCATTAATGTCCTCACTGTAATTATAAATCAGTGACATCTGAAAATATGAAACAACATATAATGGCCCTCCATACAGGTGAGAAGCCTCATCAATGTCCTCACTGTGATTTTAAGTCAGTAACTTCTAAGAGTATGAAACAACATATAATGGCCCAACATACAGGCTCATTAATGTCCTCACTGTGATTATAAATCAGTGACATCTGGAAATATGAAACAACATATAATGGCTCTCCATACAGGTGAGGAGCCTCATCAATGTCCTCACTGTGATTTTAAGTCAGTAACTTCTAAGAGTATGAAACAACATATAATGGCCCAACATACAGGCTCATTAATGTCCTGACTGTAATTATAAATCAGTGACTTCTGGAAATATGAAAACATATAATGGCCCGCCATAAAGGTGAAAAGACTCATCAATGTCGTCACTGTGATTATAAATCAGTGACATCTGGAAATATGAAACAACATATAACGGCCCTCCATACAGGTGAGAAGCCTCATCAATGTCCTCACTGTGATTATAAATCAGTGACATCTGGAAATATGAAACAACATATAATGGCCCGCCATAAAGGTGAAAAGACTCATCAATGTCGTCACTGTGATTATAAATCAGTGACATCTGGAAATATGAAACAACATATAACGGCCCTCCATACAGGTGAGAAGCCTCATCAATGTCCTCACTGTGATTTTAAGTCAGTAACTTCTAAGAGTATGAAACAACATATAATGGCCCAACATACAGGCTCATTAATGTCCTCACTGTAATTATAAATCAGTGACATCTGGAAATATGAAACAACATATAATGGCCCTCCATACAGGTGAGAAGCCTCATCAATGTCCTCACTGTGATTTTAAGTCAGTAACTTCTAAGAGTATGAAACAACATATAATGGCCCAACATACAGGCTCATTAATGTCCTCACTGTGATTATAAATCAGTGACATCTGGAAATATGAAACAACATATAATGGCTCTCCATACAGGTGAGAAGCCTCATCAATGTCCTCACTGTGATTTTAAGTCAGTAACTTCTAAGAGTATGAAACAACATATAATGGCCCAACATACAGGCTCATTAATGTCCTGACTGTAATTATAAATCAGTGACTTCTGGAAATATGAAAACATATAATGGCCCGCCATAAAGGTGAAAAGACTCATCAATGTCGTCACTGTGATTATAAATCAGTGACATCTGGAAATATGAAACAACATATAACGGCCCTCCATACAGGTGAGAAGCCTCATCAATGTCCTCACTGTGATTATAAATCAGTGACATCTGGAAATATGAAACAACATATAATGGCCCTCCATACAGGTGAGAAGCCTCATCAATGTCCTCACTGTGATTTTAAGTCATTAACTTCTAAGAGTATGAAACAACATATAATGGCTCAACATACAGGCTCATTAATGTCCTCACTGTAATTATAAATCAGTGACATCTGAAAATATGAAACAACATATAATGGCCCTCCATACAGGTGAGAAGCCTCATCAATGACCTCACTGTGATTTTAAGTCAGTAACTTCTAAGAGTATGAAACAACATATAATGGCCCAACATACAGGCTCATTAATGTCCTCACTGTAATTATAAATCATTAAAATCTCATAATTTGAAACGACACTTAATGGCCCGCCATAAAGGTGAATAGCCTCATCAATGTCCTCACTGTGATTTTAAGTCAGTAACTTCTAAGAGTATGAAACAACATATAATGACCCAACATACAGGCTCATTAATGTCCTCACTGTAATTATAAATCAGTGACATCTGGAAATATGAAACAACATATAATGGCCCTCCATACAGGTGAGAAGCCTCATCAATGTCCTCACTGTGATTTTAAGTAACTTCTAAGAGTATGAAACAACATATAATGGCTCAATATACAGGCTCATTAATGTCCTCACTATAATTATAAATCAGTGACATCTGAAAATATGAAACAACATATAATGGCCCTCCATACAGGTGAGAAGCTTCATCAATGACCTCACTGTGATTTTAAGTCAGTAACTTCTAAGAGTATGAAACAACATATAATGGCCCGCCATAAAGGTGAAAAGACTCATCAATGTCGTCACTGTGATTATAAATCAGTGACATCTGGAAATATGAAACAACATATAACGGCCCTCCATACAGGTGAGAAGCCTCATCAATGTCCTCACTGTGATTTTAAGTCAGTAACTTCTAAGAGTATGAAACAACATATAATGGCCCAACATACAGGCTCATTAATGTCCTCACTATAATTATAAATCAGTGACATCTGGAAATATGAAACAACATATAATGGCCCTCCATACAGGTGAGAAGCCTCATCAATGTCCTCACTGTGATTTTAAGTCAGTAACTTCTAAGAGTATGAACCAACATATAATGGCCCAACATACAGGCTCATTAATGTCCTCACTGTAATTATAAATCAGTGACATCTGGAAATATGAAACAACATATAATGGCCCGCCATAAAGATGAGAAGCCTCATCAATGTCCTCACTGTGATTTTAAGTCAGTAACTTCTAAGAGTATGAAACAACATATAATGGCTCAACATACAGGCTCATTAATGTCCTCACTGTAATTATAAATCAGTGACATCTGAAAATATGAAACAACATATAATGGCCCTCCATACAGGTGAGAAGCCTCATCAATGTCCTCACTGTGATTTTAAGTCAGTAACTTCTAAGAGTATGAAACAACATATAATGGCCCGCCATAAAGGTGAAAAGACTCATCAATGTCGTCACTGTGATTATAAATCAGTGACATCTGGAAATATGAAACAACATATAACGGCCCTCCATACAGGTGAGAAGCATCATCAATGTCCTCACTGTGATTTTAAGTCAGTAACTTCTAAGAGTATGAAACAACATATAATGGCCCAACATACAGGCTCATTAATGTCCTCACTATAATTATAAATCAGTGACATCTGGAAATATGAAACAACATATAATGGCCCTCCATACAGGTGAGAAGCCTCATCAATGTCCTCACTGTGATTTTAAGTCAGTAACTTCTAAGAGTATGAAACAACATATAATGGCCCAACATACAGGCTCATTAATGTCCTCACTGTAATTATAAATCAGTGACATCTGGAAATATGAAACAACATATAATGGCCCGCCATAAAGATGAGAAGCCTCATCAATGTCCTCACTGTGATTATAAATCAGTGACATCTGGAAATATGAAACAACATATAATGGCTCAACATACAGGCTCATTAATGTCCTCACTGTAATTATAAATCAGTGACATCTGAAAATATGAAACAACATATAATGGCCCTCCATAAAGGTGAGAAGCCTCATCAATGTCCTCACTGTGATTTTAAGTCAGTAACTTCTAAGAGTATGAAACAACATATAATGGCCCGCCATAAAGGTGAAAAGACTCATCAATGTCGTCACTGTGATTATAAATCAGTGACATCTGGAAATATGAAACAACATATAATGGCCCTCCATACAGGTGAGAAGCCTCATCAATGTCCTCACTGTGATTTTAAGTCAGTAACTTCTAAGAGTATGAAACAACATATAATGGCCCAACATACAGGCTCATTAATGTCCTCACTATAATTATAAATCAGTGACATCTGGAAATATGAAACAACATATAATGGCCCTCCATACAGGTGAGAAGCCTCATCAATGTCCTCACTGTGATTTTAAGTCAGTAACTTCTAAGAGTATGAAACAACATATAATGGCCCAACATACAGGCTCATTAATGTCCTCACTGTAATTATAAATCAGTGACATCTGGAAATATGAAACAACATATAATGGCCTGCCATAAAGATGAGAAGCCTCATCAATGTCCTCACTGTGATTATAAATCAGTGACATCTGGAAATATGAAACAACATATAATGGCCCGCCATACAGGTGAGAAGCCTCATCAATGTCCTCACTGTGATTATAAATCAGTGACATCTGGAAATATGAAACAACATATAATGGCCCTCCATACAGGTGAGAAGCCTCATCAATGTCCTCACTGTGATTTTAAGTCAGTAACTTCTAAGAGTATGAAACAACATATAATGGCCCAACATACAGGCTCATTAATGTCCTCACTGTAATTATAAATCAGTGACATCTGGAAATATGAAACAACATATAATGGCCCTCCATACAGGTGAGAAGCCTCATCAATGTCCTCACTGTGATTTTAAGTCAGTAACTTCTAAGAGTATGAAACAACATATAATGGCCCAACATACAGGCTCATTAATGTCCTCACTGTAATTATAAATCAGTGACATCTGGAAATATGAAACAACATATAATGGCCCTCCATACAGGTGAGAAGCCTCATCAATGTCCTCACTGTGATTTTAAGTCAGTAACTTCTAAGAGTATGAAACAACATATAATGACCCAACATACAGGCTCATTAATGTCCTCACTGTAATTATAAATCAGTGACATCTGGAAATATGAAACAACATATAATGGCCCGCCATAAAGATGAGAAGCCTCATCAATGTCCTCACTGTGATTATAAATCAGTGACATCTGGAAATATGAAACAACATATAATGGCTCAACATACAGGCTCATTAATGTCCTCACTGTAATTATAAATCAGTGACATCTGAAAATATGAAACAACATATAATGGCCCTCCATACAGGTGAGAAGCCTCATCAATGTCCTCACTGTGATTTTAAGTCAGTAACTTCTAAGAGTATGAAACAACATATAATGGCCCAACATACAGGCTCATTAATGTCCTCACTGTAATTATAAATCAGTGACATCTGGAAATATGAAACAACATATAATGGCCCTCCATACAGGTGAGAAGCCTCATCAATGTCCTCACTGTGATTTTAAGTCAGTAACTTCTAAGAGTATGAAACAACATATAATGACCCAACATACAGGCTCATTAATGTCCTCACTGTAATTATAAATCAGTGACATCTGGAAATATGAAACAACATATAATGGCCCTCCATACAGGTGAGAAGCCTCATCAATGTCCTCACTGTGATTTTAAGTAACTTTTAAGAGTATGAAACAACATATAATGGCCCAACATACAGGCTCATTAATGTCCTCACTGTAATTATAAATCATTAAAATCTCATAATTTGAAACGACACTTAATGGCCCGCCATAAAGGTGAATAGCCTCATCAATGTCCTCACTGTGATTTTAAGTCAGTAACTTCTAAGAGTATGAAACAACATATAATGACCCAACATACAGGCTCATTAATGTCCTCACTGTAATTATAAATCAGTGACATCTGGAAATATGAAACAACATATAATGGCCCTCCATACAGGTGAGAAGCCTCATCAATGTCCTCACTGTGATTTTAAGTAACTTCTAAGAGTATGAAACAACATATAATGGCCCAACATACAGGCTCATTAATGTCCTCACTGTAATTATAAATCAGTAAAATCTCATAATTTGAAACGACACTTAATGGCCCGCCATAAAGGTGAATAGCCTCATCAATGTCTTCACTGTGATTATAAATCAGTGAAATCTGAAAGAATGAAACAACATATAATGGTCCACCATACAGGCGAGAAGCCTCATTAATGTCCTCACTGTAATTATAAATCAGTAAAATCTGGAAGTTTGAAACTACATATAATGGCCCGCCATAAAGGTGAGAAGCCTCATCAATGCCCTCACTGTGATTATAAGTGATATTAGAAAATAGAGGACTATGCCCCATCTGGCAACAGCGCATGAGGGCGGGAGCGGTATTTACTTAGGGAGGGAGGGGGTGTCCTTGACCAGATCATATGCCCGATCTGGCAACGTCGCCTTTGTTTACGTTTGTTGACCGCCTTTGGCGAGGTAGCTGACCTGGTGCATTGAACTTGGGATGACTTGCGTTTTCGTTGAGAAGTATTACGTCACAGAGGTCCACCTACCTCCTGGTCCATGGAGAAACTGGTCGTACTACCTTGACTTAGTTCTGTCGGTTTGCTCCTACCGAAGGTCAATTGGGTATGGTCGAGCCGTTTTTTTTTTTTTTTTTTTTTTTTTTTTTTTCCAGGCTTCCTCGGTCTGTACTGCATCAGTCCTCGTTTTGTTTGTCCTCCTTTGAGACTATCTGCTAATGTTAGTCGAGACGGTTTAACATGTTTAAATGCATCTTAAAAAAACAAAAATCTTTAATCATCAAGTCAACAACTGCAAAGATCTGGAGCTTTAAACGCATTACTTTGCATATGCATTAAATGAAATTTATGAGACTAACTGCTAACCTTTGACGAGCATCGAGACGCGTTATAAGGTTAATAAGCATTTAAAAAAAAATAGGTAAGTCATTACCTTTTCTGTTATCAGAATACATATCAGCTAATTGTCGTTATAAATGTCCCCATAATTGGCTTCAACAATCAGCGTTTTTTGTATCTCCAAAAGCGTGTTATCCTTTAGTGGAATTTAAATAATAAATTGCAATGCATCTCCCATCCCCCTCAACCCCTCTCTCTGTAGGGTATATAAGGAGTACTTTCAGGAGCCTTAGACATTGACTGCTTCTACACTCAAATCATGCTTTGCAACTTTGCAATATCAAGTGACTGGACTACAACGCATCTCTGCTTAAACGTAAGTCATTATAACTGATCGTATGAGCTAACCCTTGAGTAATGATATTTTCACAATTTTATTTTTTCTTGTCAAATATTACAGATGTCATTGTTAAACAAATTGAATAGGCTAACCATCTATAAGACAATCGGAGAGCTTGAGGAAGGAAAGAGATACTCAATATTAGAGCTGTGTCTCAAGTCAACAGAGCAAGGAGAAGCTTTGCAAGCAATCTTAGAAGGGGAAAACGGAGAAAAAATTCGTACCTTTTTACCAAAAACGTACCGAGATTGTTTCTCTGAGAGAGACATAGAACAATATGAGGATGAGTTTTCATTTTCTATTTTTCTTTAAAAGATCATTGATTGGAAAAATATGTAATATTCACCTATCATATGTTGTATTTTAGGATCAATAAGCTTAGTTTACGAGGGGAGAGAAAGAAAAGCTTATCAAATTAAGTTTATGTAATTTTAATTAGTATTTATTTATTAATTATAGTAGGAATGTTTAGATAAATTTATAATAGTTTTATAGGTAGGTAATGATAGTATAACAACGATATAGATATAGTCAGGTGATGGAGTTTCTTTGTGAAAAGTGCGGAAGAATAATTAGGGCAATGGTTAATCATGATTGTACAAGAACATATTTATGCGATAAATGTGGACAAATATTCAGTTCAAGTATGCAAGAAATGGTGCAAAAAGTTGACAAGATTTACGGCAATATAGTTCCGATGCAAAAACTAACGCAGGAAGAAGAATATTTTCATATGAGTACCAGCTGTATCATTTGTGGAAAAGATATATCTCATGATGAAAAAGTTCGTCATCATAATCACCTATCAGGTCGGTTTATTGGTTGCGCTCATTCGTCTTGTAATTTGCAAACCAAAACACCTGATTTTGTCCCAGTATTTATTCATAACTTTCAGGGTTATGACAGTCATCTGATTGTTCCTTTTCTCTCTCACATGGAAGGAGACGTTTCAGTTATCCCTAGTAATACTGAAAAATACATTACTTTCACAAAAAAGTTTAAAGGTTGCAAAACCAAAGTTCGGTTTGTGGACTCTTATAGATTTCTGGCTTCTAGTTTAGACGTTTTAGTAAATAACATGAAAGAAAATTCCAATTCTTTGAGAGATACCTTTCCAAATTTAAGTCAACCATTCCCGGACGACGAGAAGATGGCTCTGCTTACTGGAAAGGGTATATTTCCCTATTCCTATTTAGAATCAATGGTTCGTTTGAAAGAAACAAAACTACCCAGTAAAGAAAAAATTTTTAATAATTAAACAAACTCAGATATTTCTGAATCTGAATACAATCATGCAATGACTTTTTGGCCAAAGTTTAACATAACAAATTTAAAAGAATATGCATAACTGTACATAACAACTGATGTTCTTCTGTGTGAGGTTTTTGAAAAGTTTAGAGAATTGTGCATGAATATTTGCCATCTAGACGCTGCTTGGACGTTCACGCTACCCGGGTTTGCGTGACAAGCCATGTTGAAATTTACAAATATACATTTGGAAATAATTAAAGATATCGACAAAATATTATTTTTAGGAAAAGGAATCAGGGGAGGGTTCACCAATGTAATAAAACGTTATGCTAAAGCCAACAATAAATATGTTCATGATTATGACCCCAACAAACCATCGACATATTTAATTTACACAGATGTTAATAACCTTTATGGATATGCAATGAATGGGTTTCTACGTTGCTCTGGGTTTGAGTGGGAAACGGAAAATATAGATGTTCAAAAAATACCCAATGATTTTCCCATTGGTTATATATTCGATGCTGATTTTATTTATCCTAATATTAATCAAAACTTACACAGTCAGTTGCCTCTGTTACCGGAAACAATGAAAGTACCCGTAGGAAAAGTAAAAAAGTTAATAGCTTCATTGACTGAAAAGAAAAAATATATTATTCATTAAATTAATTTAAAACGCACTGGAGATGGGTATAAAAATGGATAAGGTTCATAGAATATTAAAATTTCATCAAGAACCATGGTTAACCCACCATGTACATTGATTTAAATACTTATCACCGAACAAACTCAACCAATAAATTCGAATCTGATTTTTTTAAATTAATGAATAATAGTTGTTTTGGAAAGTTTTTAGAATGTGTTAGAGATAGAATTGATCTCAAAATTGTTACTAATAATAAATCTTTGATGAGAGATGTAAAAAAAACCCAACTTTAAGGATCGCTTTATTTTTTCTAATAATGTAGTTGCAGTCCAGCTCGAAAAAGAAAAGGTTTTATTAAATAAACCAATAAATGTTGGCTTTACAGTTTTAGTCTTTTTTAAGAGAAAAAAGAAACGTATCAAATGAGATTCCCTGTAATATTATTATTTATTTAATGCTATCCAAAAAAAAAAAAAAAAAATGGTTAGGTGGGTAGGAAATTATAATTTACATCGTTATTAATCATCGTAATTATTAAACCATCGTAAGTTAATTGTAATTTTGTCAGTATTTTTAGATTTTTGCTGAGGATTTTGTATTATCACGGATTTCCCATTATACTTTTATTTTGTGGGGACGGTAATAAATAGGATGATCAGGCTTCTGTCTTTCCATTTAGTCAATCCTCAACTTTTGACCGCTCATCTGCCATAAAGATATTATTGATTTATTTGTACATATCTCTCTTTTGAATCCCTTATTCCATTTAATATATGATGAAAGTCCTCTGACACATCCTTGTGAAGTTTTTTAAATACTCGCAGGTTTCAACCCCAATCGTTTTTAAAAGTAACGCGTTACTTCTGTCTTAACTGTAAAACTTTCTTCGCCACTACAGCTTTCTCCTTCTCTCGTTTACTGAATTAAAAAAATATAGCTAATTTATTATAAGTCTAATAACTGGCGCAGACAGCTTAATATAATACAAGATACAAGCTTAATATCTTACAAGATAACAACTTGTATATGTTATTTTATTTAATAACAGCTTCGTCGGAATTAATGCACACAAGAGTCTCGTGAAGGACAGAGAAAGCAAACAGCTCCGGGTACGTATCAGGTTCCATGGAGCTGTTACAGCAATTTCGAACCTTTGTTTTAACACCTCGCTGGCGGTCAGTGTCGAACCTCTTTGGCGCCAAGATGTTTGAAGTAATTTCTTTCTGCTGTTACAAGTAGTTGACTCAAATTATCTGTTGAAACTTTGCATTTGATTTACCAAATACATTTCCTTGTGACATTTCGTCAAGTTTTGTGTTTTATAAAATTTAATTATTAGATTTTGCAGGTAAGCCATTATTAATCATACTTCTAATGGTGTGAGTAGTTCATTAAGATATTGAAATAGAAAATTAAATAATTTGACTTTAAGTCCTATGCAACTCTTTAAGTTTCTTCATTCTGCATTTCTAATCAATTAATTTGATGTATATATTTTCTAGAAAACATTTGTGAATATGCTATATTTAAATTTAATATTACAGGAATTATAATTCCGAGCTTATAAATTGATTTTTCGTTGGTATTTATTAGCAATTTTTTTGCAATTTATTTGTGTCTAAAACTAACCAATGTTTTTTCTCATTAAATAAATCATTCAATTATTTCACTCACACCATTGAAAGTCCACTATCTAATGTTTTGCATTTAATTTTTTTTAGGCACAGTATCTTTTGTGGTCCTTCTGTGCTTAATCAAATGATTGAAGAAGAGAAGTATTCATGTAATTTTTTTTTTGTTTCTCACCTATTTTAATATTACATCATTTTTGTTTTCTTTAGTTTTTCTTTATTATTTCCGTATTATATATTATATATTTTAAACAATTAATTGTTTTTAACTCTGACAGAAAAGTTAATAAAGAGAAATATATTAGTTTTCATGATTGTGTAAACACTTGAACCAGCTTTCAAGGCTACTGTGCTTCGCCTGCGTTTCAATGTACGCCCGATCATAGTTATTGCTAGTTATTGTTCTTGTGTTGAAAACATAAAGTTATTACCCTGTCACATATACAGTGTAATATGTTTAATACAAAAATACCTAAGACAAAATATCGGTTAATATGAAATAATAAAAGGTTCCGTCAAGCAATTTTGTTCCTTTTTTAATACTAGTATATTACATAATACATTTATATTTTATTTTTTATTCTGTTAAAGGAACATAACTTTTTTGTGTATGTTTTGAAGTACACCAGTCTCACAGAGATTCTCGTTTTTATTGATTCAGCTATTAAGTCATTTGTTTACTTTGTTAGAAATTATATAAATACCGTTTGTAATGAACATTTCTTTGAAAGCTAAACCCCTCTTACCTGCTCCAAACGGAGCGGTACATGGCACTACTGGATAGGGCCTGCTGTTTGTGCTCTACCCGTAACAGTGACCCGGTCTGTGTTCTTAAGTCAGCGTATGCTAACTGTTGCAATAGTAAATTGTTTCTAAAATACTTACATTTATTAAAGACATGTTATCTATAACATTTTTATATATCTGCAGGTGGGCTGGTTCACGTTAAAGAACAATCTGAGATGGAAGTTGTAGATGAAGGTGAGAGAATGTATTTTATCGGCTATTCTATTTTGTTTGTTTTTATTTAAGCCTATTTGTTAATGAAAGCCTTCCTGCTACCTCAATCAGTATGAAGAAGTATTGATATTTTATTTTGCAATTT
Organism: Aelia acuminata; assembly: GCA_911387785.2. NCBI lineage: Eukaryota > Metazoa > Arthropoda > Insecta > Hemiptera > Pentatomidae > Aelia > Aelia acuminata. The sequence goes on from OU426982.1 coordinate 8,502,989, forward strand.
TTGTTTCTTTACTTTATTATTTTATTTTATATTTGTATTTATTGTTAAATATCATTCATCACTTTAGCTTAGAATTACATTTGAAATTAATGCTATAACAGAAATTTTTTGCTTGAAATGTAACCATGATTTGATTTTGCTTCAGCTCACACAATTGATATTAAAGAAGAGGAGATGGAGCAGATTTATTATGGTGAGAAAAACGTGCATAAATATTAAATCTGTTCTAATTGTTATTATTATACATTATTTATATATCTGTAGGTGGACTGGTTCACGTAAAAGAAGAAAGTGAGATGCAAGACAATGGTGAGAACATTTATTTATATGCCATTAAATTTTTTTTGTTTTTATTTGATCCTATTTTTTCATTTTTTGCTTTATATTCATTAATAATTTTCAACCATTCGGAATAAATTAGTGCATTTTTTCCATAGCTAGGTCAAAACAATACCTGCGTGGATTTGCTAAAACATTGTTTAGGCCCTATACTGAAATATTTCAGGTTTTCTTCTTTTTTATTGTGATCTGAAATGAGGATAAAAAGCTGCATACATATAGCTATATTTATTAGAATAATTTGGTTAATTTCGGAGTGGCATAAAGCTGGAAGGCAAGAAGCTATCTTTTAGCGATCTAAATCGGAAAGACAAAAAATAAGGGGGTGGTAGGGGGGGGGGGAATTATTACAATTCAAATGTAATAATTCAAACTGCTTTACTGAAAATTTCTTATTATTATTACTTGCAAATAAAATTGATGATTTTGTTTGATTTTGATTTTGTTTCAGTACCCACAATCATTAAAAAGGAAGAGGAGAGGGAGCAGATTTATACAGGTGATAAAAATATAAAATTGATATGAAACCTGATCAAATTGTTTGAACTTTAACCTTTCTCACAAATTGTTCCTTTTATGGACGATATCATTTACTATTTTAATATATTATACAGCTATATAACAGCTTGGGAATAAACTGACTCAGTGTCATGGCAGTGTTCTATTATGCTCGAGTTCTCATGTTCGAATCTGGGCTATGGCAAGATATTTCTCAATTATGTTGTCAATTGTCGCTAAAAGTGGGGGGGAGAGGCATTGTGGGCATAAAGAGCCTGTATCAGGAGGCAGACGTTTGTATTCGGGTGTGATTTTGATCATTCGTCATTGTGAGGAAAATGTAAATTTGTCATTTATTTCATGTTCACAAACCCTAAATGGAGATTCTTCCACCCCTCGATAAAAATATTAGACGACTATTAATTATCTTTCAATTATTCAGAAACTATTTGTTAATGGCATCTTGTTTGATTGTAGTTATATATCTTAGAGTTAAGATAAGTTCTTTCTGGGTTGTTAAGTAACTTTTGATTCAGTTTACATTTTTTTTATTTAAAAAAGTCATAATACAATACTTCGATTTGTTACAAATGCGTCATCTAAAACCTTCTTATATATCTGCAGGTGGGCTGGTTCACGTTAAAGAAGAAAGAGAGATGCTAGATGGTGAGAACATTTATTTATATGCCATTTCATTTTGTTTTTATGTGTAAGCCTATTTGTTCATGAAAGCCTTCATGATATATCCATTAGTTTAGAGAAATATTAAAGTTTTATTTTTATTTCAAACAGCATTTTTCAAATCATAGCATTTTTTAGAAAAAAATTATGAAATTAATGCAGTGATTATTGCTAGAAATTTAACCATCATTTGATTTTGCTTCAGTTCCCAGAATCAACATCAAAGAAGAAGAGAGGGAGCAGATTTATTTTGGTGAGGAAATATTGAATTGATATTAAACCTGTTCGCATTATTGTTATTATTTGTTTCATACATAAGAAGGTGTATTACACTTGTTGGGGACCATAATCGGACATCCAAGATTTATTTATTGGGTGTCTAGTACGGGGTCATTGTAAAAATCATACATGATTTTTCCTTCAGGAATTATAAAATAATTTTTTATTTCAAATCTTTAACATCTTTAATCCTTAATCTTTTCTAATCGGATGAATAAAAATTACAGCCAATGTTGACTCTGTTTTGGAATCTCTTTTAAGATATTAGCTTCTTAATAATACCAGAACAGATTAGAAAAGGGTGAACGTGTTAAAAAAATTTCCACTGAACTAGGAATCGGCGAACAAACTACGGGATATTTTGAAGAAGAAAAAAGACATTTTCGACTTGGTATCGTCATCGGCCCCTAATATATAAAAACATACATTTACTTTTTTTGTTATTTTTTTATATTATAATTTAATGTATATAAATCGTTTGTTTGTTAATAAAAGTGATTATACCTTACAAGTGATTTTTTAACCTTTTTACTTTCACTTACCTATATACCAGGTCTGCAAGTTTAAAATGTCGTTTTAATTCCAATAGAATGCGCTCTTAGCCTATTGAAGGATTTGCTTATCTCTAAACGCTATTTTGTTTGTTAGTCATTTGTTTACAAAAGTCAGTTGTTTTTAAGTCGTTTACGTGGACGTATCATACCTTTCTTTGGTGTTAAAAATGTCTAATTTTAAGCCAAATAAAGAGCATTTGCGGCATGTCATGATTTTCTTATTCAATCAAAAGAAAAAGGCATCTGAATGTCATCGAATTCTTGTTGAGACTTATGGCGATCTTGCTCCAACCGTCAAGACATGTGAACGTTGGTTTCAAAGTTTCAAACGTGGTGATTTTGATGTTACTGATAAAAAACGAGAAAATCGACCAAAAAAGTTTGAGGACGTCGAATTGCAATCTTTATTAGACGAAGACAATACCCAAACCCAACAAATGATGGCAGAACAGTTGAATGTCACTAGGCAAGCCATTTCCGATCGCCTGAGAGCTATGGGAAAAATTCAAAAGGTTGGAAAATGGGTTCTACATGAATTGGACGAACGACAGATGGAAAAACGAAAAACTGTGTGCGAAATGCTGCTTTTACGCTACGAAAGAAAGGGATTTTTGCATCGAGTTGTAACTGGCGATGAAAAATGGATTTATTTTCAGAATCCCAAACGAATAAAATCATGGGTAACGCCAGGACAACCATCCACATCGAGTGCAAGACCGGATCGTTTTGGGAAGAAGACAATGCTGTGTGTGTGGTGGGATCAGAAGGGAGTAGTCTACTACGAGCTTCTCAAACCCGGCGAAACAGTCAATACCGACCGCTACCGACAACAAATGATCAATTTGAGTCACGCATTGATCGAAAAACGCCCAGAATGGGCTCACAGGCACGCCAAAGTCATTCTTCAGCATGATAACGCTCCTGCACATTCAGCCAGATTGACTAAGGAAACGATTTCTTCGCTTGGTTGGGAACTCCTACCCCACCCGCCGTATTCACCTGACCTGGCGCCTTCTGATTATCATCTCTTCTCATCGATGGGACACTCATTGGCTGAGCAACACTTTAACAATTTGGAGGATGTAAGAAAATGGCTCGATGAATGGATTTCAAATAAAGATGAAGCATTCTTTTGGAATGGTATCCATAAATTGCCCGAGAGATGGACAAAATGTGTAGAAAGCGAAGGCCAGTACTTTGAATAAAATATATTATACTTTTTTTTTAAATTACTGTGTATATATTTTAAGAAATAAACGGCATTTTAAACTTGCAGACCTGGTATGAAATATATAGTAAGTGGAAGTATTGCGATCGTGAAAAATTTCGACTTCCGGTTCTCAACGGAAATACACATTTTGGGGTCTCCTGAGTCCAATTAACCAATTCCCGCGAAATGGTCAGTGTGTATGTGTGTGTGTGTGTGTGTGTGTGTGCGTGCGTGCGTGCGTGCATGCGTGAACAGACTAGCTCAAAAACTATAGGCCGTACAAAACTGAAATTGGGTATTTAGTTTATGTATATTCCCGCGATGTGACTGTAAAAATTTCATCATAATTGCTCAAAGGGAGGGGGTACTTCATTTAATAACTTTTTAATTTTTTTTTGATTTTCTCAAAAACGGCTCTAACGATTTTGATTAAACTAAGTATTTGATCTATTTATATGCCCGAGATAAGACTGTAAAAATTTCATCAAAATTGATCAACCGGAGGGGGGACTTTACTTAATAAATTTTGTATCATTCTCACGTGTTTTTTTTATTTACTCAAAAACGGTTTTGACGATTTTGATCAAACTGGGTATTTGATGTATGTATATGCCCGAGATATGACTCTTAAAATTTCATTAAAATTAATTAACCGGAGGGGGGACTTTACTTAATAAATTTTGTATCATTTTCACGTGTTTTTTTTATTTACATAAAAACTGTTTTAACGATTTTGATCAAACTGGGTATTTGATGTATGTATATGCCAAAGATGCGATAGCCAACATTACATTAAAATTGATTTACCGGAGGGGGGACTTTACTTTATAAATTTTGTATCATTTTCACGTGTTTTTTTTATTTACTCAAAAACGGTTTTGACGATTTTGATCAAACTGGGTATTTGATGTATGTATATGCCCGAGATATGACTCTTAAAATTTCATTAAAATTGATTAACCGGAGGGGGGACTTTACTTAATAAATTTTGTATCATTTTCACGTGTTTTTTTTATTTACTCAAAAAAGGCTTTAACGATTTTGATCAAACTGAGTATTTGATGTATATGCCAAAGATGTGATAGCCTACATTTCATCAAAATTGGTCAAATGGAGCGGGTTCATTATTTCATAATTTTTTTTCCAATTTTTACCTTTTTTTCGATGATCTCAAAAACGGCTTTAACGATTTTTATCAAATTCGTCATGTTAAATGAAAATTAGGTGTTCTTTTATATCAGGTAAGCTTTATCATTAATTAAATGTTCTGAGGGGGCTTTTTTTTGGGGGGGGGGGGGTCTTTTTTGTTTGTTTGTTTCCTATAAAGTACCTTTGTTTTTGTTCATATGGAGAAATTAACTGTCTCTCATTACGCCTAAAAATAAGAAATGGCCAAATATGAGATATGATAAAAATAAAGAAAACATGAAGAGGAGAAAAAAAATAAAAATATTTAGGCAACTCATAAAACTCGTTTATCCCACGCATGCGGAGTACGCCATTAATGACAGACCATTGTTCATAATTAAAGCCGTTCTGTTCATTTAAGAAGTGGCAATTAACAAAACGCATTAATTTCTAATCTAAGTAAGTTGGTAAGTGAAAGTTGTGTGTTGCGCGCACGCACCAGATTTTTTTCTATCATATTAAGTCAATAAAATGTTTTAATTCGATTATCCGGGGTTTTCGATTATCCCTGGACCTCCATACCCATCATTACCCCGGATGTTGGAGGTTCTACTGTATTTGATAATATTTAAATGCCGTTCCTCAACTTCATACAGTTTTCCATATTAATATGCTTACATTTGTATATCTCCATAAATTATAGAGTATTTGTATTGGAAAACTTGAAATTTCTCAGTGCTTTTTGAGTCATTATTGCTTATTCTTGTTTTTTAAGGGACCTAATTTCATTAGCAGTCCAGTTTAATCGCATCTTACTGCTTGCTATTTGCAAATATATCGTGAAGGTGAATCGTTAGAGGGTGTAGTCAAGTTTGTCTCTTATGCCTTTCTGGAAACCGAGAACGATTACTGTATTAAAATCACTTTTTATTGACTTCAGAAATCTATTGTGGAACTAAAGATTCTAAACTAAAATATAATTAATTAACCCTTTAATGGCTCTGGATAATATATCTCGGGAAAAGAAGACAGTCTCCACAAGCGGATGACGAGATTACTCGTGGCGGGCCGCCCGGTCCCCAGTAACGGGCGACTATACATTTCGCGACCGGTTTCTTTCTCACTTATTTAACAACCTCAGCTTCACACGAGATATCGTGTCATAACTGAGGCACATCTTAGGAACTAAAGTTTCTAAACTAAAATATAATTAATTAAAGATTATCTTGCACCATATTTTTTCACACCTTATATGCTTTAATAATTTGAGCATCACGTATTTTCTCTCTAAAGTAAAATATATTTTTTATTTTTAAATAAAAGTTTTTATTTTCATCAGTGATAATACGGGAATGAATTTTCAATTTAGTTGTTAAAAACTTCATTTAGTTACCATGGAAACAAATAATTGCCATTAAATGTGTATCAACCAAAACATATCGATAATTCTTTCACATGAACAGAACGCCTTTACTTATAAACAGTGGTCTGTTTATAAACTGTGGCAGGCATTTACCACTGGTGGTCCACACATAACTTCCTCATCAGGCGGCGTGTACCACCGGTGGCCATCACTAAAATGCCTCCTCGGCCAAATAATTCGATCTTTAACCGTTTCACGAAACATAGTCGGTCCCCACAGGCTAATGACGAGATAACTCGTCAAAGGCTACCGGTCCCCACACGCTAATGACGAGATATCTCGCAAATGGTTTTTCACTTAATTACCTTCCTCAGCTTCACATGAGATAAGTTGTGGTGACTGAGGCACATCCTAGCGGATCCACGGAGACTTAATCCTTAATAAAAATATAAAATTAATTTTTTTTTTTAAATTAATTAATAGTCTGCAGCCAGAAGAAAATAAGGAGAGAGACGAGATACAGGTGTAGAAACTGTAGAGTCGCCCTTTGTGCAACTCCTTGTTTTGAAATATATCAGACACAAAAATTTTTATGTAAAAAAGAATAAATTTGACATATAAAGAAACAAACAAAAAAAATTACTGCAAAAATAAAAAATGACGAAAAAAAATTTAAGAAAAATATTCACAAAAAAAATTATAAACAAAAAAAAAATAAAAAAAAAATTCCTAACTCTGCCGGTGGCGGTCCAAGGCCCGCATCTAAAAAGACGATGGGAAAGTTTTTTATCCATCTAAACATTGGTAAATTATTGAAATATTACTTTAAATTAATAAAATATTACTTATTTAAAATTAATTCAATTAAAAAAAATGTATACCAATGAAAAAAATGTTAATAAAGTATTAACATTATTATATTATTTTTCATTATTACTTTCTTATATCACGTAATCTCTTATTGCAATCGGTAATCTAGCATTTTAATTTATTGAAATAATAATAAAGGTATTATAGAATCATAAAAAATAAATAAAACATTAATAAATAGTCGGTGAAGGTTATGAGGAGTGAAGAAGTCGAAGCTGTCAGCGGTGGAAAGTGGCCTGCAGGCCTTAGCGTGGGGAGTGAAATGCCTGCAGACCTGCTCAGCGTCTCAGTGCAACTCTTGTTCCGAGTGCTTAGCGCTTAAAGGGATAACACTTTGACTGCCGAAAAAGGATACCTGAGAGACACGCTATCGTTTTGACACAATTTTAATATTTAATTTTCTGATAGGAGAACAGTTACTCGATTTCAGGTGACATGGCAGCCAAAGTGTTAAGAAAGTAGAAATAATTTCTAGATAGCTGAAAATTAAAATGATGAAAATTTAACATGAATTTTAATTTAAATTTTATATTTATTTATATATTTATATTTTGAATATTCATATACTTATAAACGTATAAACATTTATTTTTTAATAACAATTATAATTAATATCTTATTATAAACATAACCAGTAGGATAGTATTTTAATTTTTTATTTTATTATTGTTGGTTTGTCAATACTGCATAATTCCCTGGAATAGTTCCCGTCTGATAGAGCGAAAAGCATTTAACAGTCCCGGCATGAACGTTTTAAAGGTGTGCGTAGGTTCATCTTGGTTTAAGAGTTGTCAAAACATTTTTCTTTTTCTCTCCTGTATTTTATTCACATTTCATTCATTTTTGTTATTTTGGAGTAATGAGATTCATTTAATTTCTCTATAAAAACAAAATCAAAAATACTGTAACACTTATGTGGGTTATCAAATATTTATTAATGAAAATATATCAATATCAATACTAAAAGAATTAATACAACTCAAATATTCTACCAGTTTACAAAAATTATAACTTTATAGCACACAAATCATAAGGCTTGAGCTTCACATTCAAGATACAGAGTAAGACTTAGACTAACTGGCCCAGTCACTCGCTCCTTATATAGTCGTAAAAGGTTCGAGGTCCTCCTGGGAGGTTCCAGGTCTCGGTCGAAAAGATCTAGACCCGTCCACGTGCTCCAACGGTTTGTTCAGACCGTTTGTTCCAACGAAAGGTTTGGGATTTTAAACCATGTTTTTTTTCCATTTGATTATCGATTTAATGTTAAAGTACTTTATAGCAAAAATAACTTTTTTCCTTCGCCATTTTAGCCCCCTCCGAACATTTCTATCATTCTAAAACTTCCTTAATATTAAAGGATTCTTCATTCTTATTAAGCAGGGTGTTTTTGTTCAAAATCGTTACAGCTGTTTTTAAGTAAATAAAAAAAAAACAATGATGTAAAAATAAGACAATATTTAATAAATAAAGTGCCACCTTCGTTTGACCGATTTTGATTAAATTTTGGCCGTCACACCACGGGCATATACATACATCAAGCACCCAGTTTGATCAAATTCATTATAGCCGTTTTTGGAGAAGGAATAAAAAAAAAACCAAAAAAAAAAAACCGTGATAATGAGACAAAATTTATTAAATAAAGTGCTCCCTCCATTTGATTAATTTTGAATATCATTTAATTGAAAGTGTGTATTTCCATTAAAAACCGGTAATCAAAATATTTCATATATAGATAAGGGATGGGACTGAGAGAAATATATGGGATTTCTTGTGTTACTAAAAATCCCTTTTAATAATAAGTTTTGTGTAATTCCACCTAGTTACCCTGTCCTTACCATTTTTTTTTCAATGAATTTTCTCTTTTATTAATTTTAAAAATAGAAATTCCTAAAACCGCTATGTTTTTGAGTGGCCTGATTGAAATTCTCATATGTACCATGTTCATAATCAAAAATTATCAGCTATATACATTAAATAAGTGAATAAAACTGGATTCATCACTTTATCCATTAATATCACCATCACATCCCTTAATCTTTTACCTTTTTTGCTATTTTCATTCATTTTTTCCCAGAAAAAAAAAAGGATTAAATTTTATGAATTGTCGCAAGGCCTAAATGAATCTTATCGCTGATTGGTAAAGGCGCATAAAAAACGGCTTTATGTAAATTTTGCAATTGCCAAGAAAATATTTTAAAAGATAGATTTGTTTGCTGCCTTTCTATAATTCTATTTTAGATAGGTTGTGTGAGCTGAATCTGGATGACAAGTCATTCCTTGTTTTTTAAGAGTTGGCCTTACAAAGGGAGGCTTCGGAAAAGGGAAAGGTCAAACCTTCGGAGGAGGTTGATAAAATGGTCAATGGCCACGATGATAATGAAAAGTGTAAAGCGTGTGGTAAGTCAAATCATTCATTTGAGAAATGTAGATTTAAGTCATACCAGTGTCACAAATGTGGAAGAAAAGGGCACTCGGCGAAGGTCTGTAAGGGTCTGTCACGTAGGACGAACCACCTTGAGGATGAACAGGTTTCTGATAGCTCGGTGTCACGGTTGGAAATATTTAAGATGAATTCCGAAATCTCAGTTCCTCCATTGATGGCTGACGTTATTTTCGCAGGGAAACCATTAAGGTTAGAAGTGGATAGAGGTGCTGGGGTAACAATTATGCCGTCACATGTTTATAGATCCACCTTCAGTGATCTACCATTACTTAAGACCGATATTACATTAAAAGCATTCGGGGGAGAGGTTTTTACCCCGATTGGTATACTAAAGGGCAAAGTGGTCTGGTGTGGAAAAGAAGCGGAAGGGAAAATGATAGTTGTTCCCAAGGGATCCATATGTTTAATGGGACGTGATTGGATTAAAATTTTTGGCTTGCGTCTTGAAGGAATAAATTTTAATGGGGAGATCAATGTTGTGGGCTTAGATAGCTTACTCACGGAATATAAGGATCTTTTCCGAGAAGAGTTAGGCTGTTACAAGTTTGATAAAGTAAAATTACGTTTAAAATCCGATGTAAAACTAAAATTTTGCAAACCCCGACTCATTTCCTTTGCTTTTCGGGAAAAAGTTGATGAAGAATTAGAGAAATTGGAGAATTTGGGAATGATTAGCTGAGTTGATCACAGCCAATGGAGTACGCAGTTAGTTCCAGTTTTAAAGCCAGATGGGTCGCTTAGGTTGTGTGCTAATTAAAAAATCACAGTTAAACCTTGTTTGGAAGATGAAAATTTTCCCCTACCTCGCATTGAAGAAGTTTGGGATGCCCTTCAGGAGGCGTTTATTTTTCAAAAATTGAATTTGTAAGGGCATATAATCAGCTGGAGCTAGATGAGGAATCAAAGATGATCTTGGCATGGTCCACTCACAAAGGTATTTTTAAAGTAAATAGGCTAACTTTTGGGCCGAAGGTAGCTGTAGCAGTATTTCAAAGAACTGTTCAAAGGATTTTACAGGGCTTAAAGGGGATTATAAATTTTCTGGACGATTTCATAATATCAGGCAGGACTCATGAGGAACATATGAAAAAGTTGGTGAAGTTTTTAAACGCCTTCTGGAGGCCGGGTTCACTCTGAATGTGAAAATGTGCTTGTTTTTTCAAAAAGAAATAAAGTATTTGGGCCACATCATTTCCAACGCTGGAATTAAACCGGATCCGGAAAAATTGAAAGCTCTTCTTGATTTACCGGTACCCAAAAATCCTTCGGTAGTTCGATCATTTGCAGGGGTGATAAATTACTATGGGAAATTCGTCGCGGGTCTGGCAGACATAATGTATCTCCTTTATAAATTATTAAAAAAGGGTACCAAGTTCAATTGGACTTCTGAGTGCCAAATCGCTTTTGGAACAGCTAAAAATAAAGTCGTGGAAGGTTCTACAATGAGTTGTTTCGATCCCAAGTTACCCGTTAAGCTGTACTATGATGCTTCGAGGTATGGATTGGGCGCAGTACTTGTTCACGTACTTCCTTCGGGAGAAGAAAAACCCGTTTGCTATGCACCTCGTTTATTGAATGCTGCCGAGAAAAATGACTCTAGCCATCCATAAAGAAGTTTTAGCTATTTATTGGGGTATTTCCAAATTTTACCAATATTTGATGGGAAACAGATTAATCTTGGTTACTGACCATCAGCCGCTGGTAGCATTGTTTGGGGAAAAGAAGGGTATCCCGGAGATGGCAGCAGGAAGACTTTAACAGTAGGCTTTTTATCTGTCCGGCTTTGACTTTTCAGTTCAATATACGAAGAGCGGTTCTGATCTAGCGGATGGATTTTCTAGACTTCCGATATGGAGGGCTTCACCGGAACATCATCACATGGATTACGTAAACTGGCTGAACAAGAATTTTTCTGTGGACTGGGGAAAAATTAAAATTAATACTCGTTGAGATCGTCAGCTGAGCAAAGTGTATGATTTTATCCGTCAGGGGTGGCCCAATAACTGTGAAGAATTATTTAAGCCGTTTGCTCGACGTAAGGCGTTATAATGTGGGGCTATAGGACCGTCATACCGGGGAAGTTAAGACCCGCTTTGTTTGATAAGCTCATGGATACACGAGACCCATGAGGGCATGAGCAGGATGAAGTCTAGGGCGCGTTCTTATTTCTGGTGGCCATCACTCGACTCTGATATTGAGAACTATGTAAAGCGGTGTCGGACCTGTATGTCATTTAGAGATGACCCCGTAAAGATGAAGCCAACAAAGTGGCCCGCAACTTCTCGCCCTTTTGAAAGAATTCATGTAGATTTTTTGGGGGCCATCAAGGGAAAAACCTTTTTAATAGTAATGGATGCATTCTCTAAATGGCCCGAAGTTTTTAGCATGACGGGCTCGACTGCTGAGTGCACTCTGGATAAAGGCTTACCAAGGATTATTGTGACGGATAATGGGCCTCAGTTTCATTCAGTGGTCTTCGAAGATTTCTGTAAGCGAAACAACATCAAGCCAATGAAAACGCCCCCATACCATCCCTCCAGCAATGGTGCTGTTGAAAATGCAGTTAAAAGTTTTAAAAAGGGCTTAAGGAGTGCCTTAAGACCAGGCAAGGTCACAAAATCTTTGTTTTCTGTCGTAAGCTGTTACCTGTTCCGCTACAGGACCGGAGTTCAAGCCGCAACGGGAGAGACGCTGTCGAAGCTGATGCTAGATCGTGAGATCCGAACTCGGCGGGGTGCATTAAAGGAGATGGGCCGGGGCCGGATAGAGAAGGACGATTCGGTCAACATGGGCCGTCGAGTATATTTCAAAGAAGGCAAAAAGGTCTATGTAAGAACTTACGACGGAGGGGCTGATAAAAGAACCTGGACTGAGGAAAAAATCGTTGGAGTCCTTGTATGTACTTAGACGAAGAGGAGGAAACTAAGAAAGTCCATTCGCATCACGCGGATCAAATTATCAAGTCTGCAGCGAGATGCAATCAGCCTCCGGCTTAAAGGGGGAGGTGTTAGATCGAGGTATCGATCATGTGTCGAAAAATGGCATATGATTATTTGAATTGTTTTATAAAATATTCATTAAATTGCTAGTTCGCTAACTGAAAGGTTCATTTTTCATTTTCTCGCATTCTTTTCCCTAAAATATTTTCCTGTAATATTCCTGTCGGAAATAAGTTTTTAGATATTTAACCACCTCTAAAAAAACAGCATATCTCTTGGAAATCAATCTTGTTACTTTACTACAAGCTGATAACTTTTTATAAAAAATAAATCAACAAGTTTTGCTCTGCATAGTCTGCAAAATTAATGTTTCTCAATTGTAATATTAAATACCAAACGGCGCATATAATTTAATTTTGTTATACATTACTAAACAAAGAACAGTTTACTTTAAAGCTTTACTGGTTGTTATAGGTTAGTAGGTTGAATTTTAAAGGAGTTATTCTTCAAAAATTTGTTGCTGATGGATGGCTCTATTTCTGGTGGATCCCCTTCAAACGGTAAAGTTGCTTTATTCGATTGCTAATTCTAAATATTTTCTCTTCTCTTCTGCTTCTAACTTTAGTAGATTATCATGTCACGATAGACAATAGTGTTTAATATAAATTGTGTTTATATCCCTTATCACTAGAAGTCAGGTGGAAAATAATTAAAAATGAAGAGATAAATAGGAAGGTTACAGACTGTTTTGATTGGGTTTTTGGAAAAAAGTGCTAACAATGTTGTAAGACTTTGGAATTCATTAATGTTGCTATATGTGAAGTTTTTTGTTCATGTTAATAATATATTGTTGCTCATTACAATATTCCTTAATTTAATTTGATAATTAGTAGCGAGTTACGTTGTAACTCGAGAGAGAACTCACTTCCACTCCGACTGGGTAAGTTTGCAAAACTACTATTTACTAAATTAATCTAACGTTGAAAGAGACGTTACATTGGCGCCCAACGTGGGGCATTATGAAGACCAAAAGGCATCCTGTTAAACTGAAACAGACCATGGCCAGGAACTGTGAACGCTGTCTTTTCTTTACTTCCTTCTGACAGCTCAATCTGCCAATAAGCTGATTTTAAGTCTAATGTGCTGAGATATTTCGCATTTCTCAACCGATCCAAGATATTTGATAAATAAGGTAATGGATAGGCGTCTTTCTTGGATACCGCATTCAGGCGCCTGAAATCTACACAGAACCTGTAAGATCTGTCAGGCTTTCTAACCATTACAACAGGTGAGGACCAGGGACTGCGACTTCTCTCGACGACGCCCATCGCAATCATCTCATCCAATTCCTTATGCATTTCTCTGAGAACTGCAGGTGATACGGGATAGTATCGTTGTTTTATTGGTGGATGATCTCCTGTATCAATTTTATGAGTGTAGTTCTTAACTAGTCCGATCTTCGGTCCTTTTCGATTGAGTTGTTGATCTAACAGCTCTTGAAGCTGTTTTCTTTCGTCTTCTGAAAGATAATCTTTCGAAACTAGAGCGCTAGCAACGGGACAGTTTTTAGTTAGATTGGAATCCGTGAACTTCCAAATATTATTGCTCAAATCCGGAACGACCTCCATCGATTTCCAGAAATCTACTCCAAGGATTAAGGGGATGGTTAAATCAGGCGCCACCAACGTAGTTACCACCCTAACTCTTTCTTCTAATTTGAAGGGTATGGTTACCTCACCTAAGACGGGACATCGTTGACCAGTCGGGACCAGGATCCCTTCAATATTAGATTTCCGCAACCGTAGGTGCCCTTTTACAAGTTCCCAGCCAGGGCCTCCTAAAACTGTCCGGGATGCACCTGAATCTAGTAATCCCAACATGTACCTATCAAAGATGGTCACTCGTAGGTGGGGTCGTTGGTCATGAGAATCAGGACAGATGGAGCACTTTTTCACAAATCGAGCAACGTCCCGAATCATGGTCGACCAGAAATAATAAATAGCTACTCTATTCTTGGTCTTGTTAACCCCCATATGCCCTGCAGTCGTGTCTTCGTGGTATTGTTTGAGAACTGCTTCTCTTTGGTCTTTCGGTGCCACAATTTTCCATTGATTGTCCCCAACTTTTAAGGGATTTCTCTCAAACACTTGTTTGAGGAGGCGACCTTCGGTAATCCGCCAAGTTGGGAACTCCTCCGGCTTATCTGTGACCTTTTTCTTCATATCCTGATACCAGGGAACAGCTTCTTCTCCGTCAATCATGACTGCTGCTACAGTAGGGTTTCGATCACTGGAAGCATTGTCTATCGCACGTGATAAAGCATCAGCTGCCATATGCTCCTTTCCTGGCCGATGTTTTATCTGGTAATCGTAATTCTGGAGGCATAATGCCCATCGAGCCAGTCGACCTGTCGAATCTTGTAGGCGATGAAGCCACATCAGAGAGTGGTGATCAGAGACCACAGTAAATTTTGTTCCTTTGATATAAGGTCTAAACTTCTCAATCGCCCAAATTACCGCTAAACATTCCAACTCAGTGGCGAAGAGTTTTTGTTCAGCTTTCGTTAGAGCTCTGCTGGCGTAAGCAATAACTTTCTCTCCTTCGTCAAGCTCTTGTGATAAAATCGCTCCTAATCCAACGGATGAAGCCGGAACAGAAAGCTCCTGCTGGTTTGATGGGCATGACGCCCATACCTTCAAAGCCCTGGCAGGTGGTTTCTACTGATCTCATGGGACCATTTCCTCGTTCATCCAAACAGAATCGGTATTTGTTAGTGGTGACCGATTACCTTACAAAATTCACCTTGCTATTTCCATTAAGGCAGGCATCTGCGCAGGCAGTAACTAAACATATAGAGAACGACGTGTTTCTCATGTTTGGAGTACCTGAAGTGGTATTTTGCGACAATGGTACACAATATAAGAGTACGAACTTTCAGAATGTGCTAAACAAATATGGTACTGCTTGTAGGTACAACCCAGTACACCATCCCCAGGCGAACCTCACTGAGAGAGTAAATAGGGTGCTCAAAACCATGATATCATCTTATGTGGGAGATAACCATCGCTCCTGGGACAGACATATTGCGGAGTTCGGCTTTGCGCTGAGGACGGCAACTCATGAGGCAACTGGATACACACCAACCTTCCTTAACTTTGGTCGCGAACTCTTTAGCCACGGCTCGCAATATTTGGTAAATGATGGGTCGGAAAGCACAGGCAAGATCGACGAGAAGCTCAAGTTAATCCAAGAAGATGTGAAAATTCGATTAGGACAGGCCCAAGAGAAGAATGCCCGTTATTACAATCTTAGACGGAGACCAGCTCGGTTGGAAGAAGGTCAACCGGTATGGGTGAAAACGCACCCTATCTCAGACTTAGGTAAATATTTCACCGCCAAACTAGCGCCTAAATATGAGAAAGGTGTTATTAAAAAGGTTTTGTCGCCTCTGATATATGAAGTAGTGCATGAAACAGGAAGACCATTAGGTAATAGGCACAATGAAGAGCTAAAGGTAGAGTCTTCGGATGCTGGAACTGACGTTCCCCAACTCCAGGAAGAGGGGATAATGTCACGATAGACAATAGTGTTTAATATAAATTGTGTTTATATCCCTTATCACTAGAAGTCAGGTGGAAAATAATTAAAAATGAAGTGATAAATAGGAAGGTTACAGACTGTTTTGATTGGGTTTTTTTCGAAAAAAGTGCTAACAATGTTGTAAGACTTTGGAATTTATTAATGTTGCTATATGTGAAGTTTTTTGTTCATGTTAATAATATATTGTTGCTCATTACAATATTCCTTAATTTAATTTGATAATTAGTAGCGAGTTACGTTGTAACTCGAGAGAGAACTCACTTCCACTCCGACTGCATAAGTTTGCAAAACTACTATTTACTAAATTAATCTAACATTGAAAGAGACGTTACAATCATTCAGCTTTATTATTAACATTACTGTAAACCCTCGATATAGCGAACTGGTAGGGGGTTTGATATTCATAGTTCGCTATAACGAGATTCGTTATAACCGAGGATTCTTTTTTTTTTTTTTATTTATGTTTTTTTTAGCCAATGGCCGCACTAATTTGATCATATTTAGAAGGAAATTCATTCATTAGAACTAGTTAAATTAAAACGCATGTATGTAATTTATTTTAAGATAAACTACATATTAATTAAACGATGAGATTCATTAATTTACCTGCCAAGTTCACTTGAGAATTCTTTAGCCATAGCTTTAATAAGAGGGTCTGAGATTGGTATTGGTATTTGGGATCTCAGTTGTTTAAAGCTATTTATCAATTTTTTTTTCAAATATTCATGAGCCGCAGAGTGCAGTCGTTTATTTGATGCTGAAGTTAATCCTTGGGCTGCAATTGAATCTATTTTATCTTTGTTTTTTATAATGGTTGACAATGTTGATTTTGGAATTCCATATTTCTCTGCGATGGTTTTCTTACTTGGAATTCCCGATTCAATATCTTGGAGAATTTTCAATTTTTCCTCAATTGATAGGGATTTACGTTTGATTTACAGAACACTGATTCCAATAATACAGAACTGAGCTAGTTTTGAGAAAAAAGTCAATGGAATCAGAGAGAGAGAGAGAGAGAGAGAGAGAGAGAGAGAGAGAGAGAGAGCAAAAGGAAATTGGATTAGTTAAGAGTAAAAAAACACCTCACTTCTAGAAACTGGAGCTACTTCGTCTTCCCGCACTCATTCTACGTAATACAGTGAAAAAAAAATTAATAAAAATTCTAGTAGTTCGTTATAACAGAATATAATAATTCTCAGGCATCAAATTTAGTTCGTAGTTCACACTAGCTGAGGGATTTCGCTATAACGAGGGGTTCAGCAGAAATTTAAAGGTAATTTTGGGGGATAGCATTTTGGTTCGCTGTATCGAGGTGTTCGTTATATCCGAGTTCGTAATAATGAGGGTTTACTGTATTATGATTTTAAAAGTATGTTCCTTCCTTTGTGTTTCTTGAATAGCCCAAAGATGGCAGCAGCTTATTGAATTTGAATAACCATTTAATTGGTTTCTTCTCTTAAAAAAGTATTTAATTTTTTTTAGCTTGTTTTAATTAGTTTCATGCCTACAGGTGGTGTCACACACATGAAGCAAGAGGAACTACTTCTTCCAGATGAAGGTGCGTTACATCATTTTTAATAATAATATACTTAAATCAGCTAGGCTGCTAAACTATGAGCATTTCTAAAGATTTTTCTCCATATATCTGTGACTTAACTGTCATCAATTTGCTGTTGAGCTTTAACCTTGGTTTTATAGCTTAGCTTCGTTGTGATTTATTAATATTTATTAATTATACGTTGTGATTTATTAATATTTCCAATTTTTGGGGAGAAAATTGCCTCATAATTTAATTATTTGTCAAAGGTTTACTTAAGTAACATTTTCTGTTACATAATGTTAATTAGCAAAATTATATAAAACCTAGCTGGACCTGTGCGAAGCATTTTGCATAAAGATTTGAATCTGATCAGAATATCTTTACTTTAACTTTAAAATATTATCCTGTATTATTCCTGTCATTATTAAGTTTTTAGATTTTTAACCATCGCAAAGGAAAATGTGTATCTTCTGTAAATCAATCTTGTTACTTTATTTAAATCACTTTTTATAAACAACAAATCAAGAAGTTTATCCCTATTAATCTTTCTCCATTTTGATATGACCTACCATATGACGCTCATAATTTGATTTTGTTATACTTTACTAAGCAAAGGTTGTTTATTATAAATGTTTTGAATTCCAGTCATAATGGAGTTGTGTATTAACTATTTATTTAAGTATTCTTTTTTGTTTCTTGGTGTAAGGAACAAAAAGCAGCATTTTTCCTCCCTCCAAGAATCGAGAAAAAAATATTTAAAGAAGTGAATAGTTGGCAACTCCGATATGACTGACATTCAAATTATTGTTTCAGTTGAAACTATTAATCATTTTTTTTTCTTAATACATTGTAATTTGTTTCAAATAATGATTATAATTTAAATTAATTTAAAACTAATTTATTTTTTGAAGAGAAAAGATTTGGCTCCGCCGGGAGTCGAACCCGGGTCTCCCGCGTTACATGCGCGGATGCTAACCACTGCACCACAGAGCTCGGCTCAAGGCAGAGCAAATCCTTCCTCTTCACTGATATCTTTTCTCTTCAAAAAATAAATTAGTTAAAAATAATTTAAAATGGTGGTCACCCACAAATTAAGATTAGATTAATATAAAATAAATTAATTTATATTACTCATAGTGATTATTAGAATATCAAGAAATATTAGTATTTTATTTAGTTTATTTTCCCTTATATTTATCAACTTTTTAAGAAGTATATATAATTTTGTTAATTTCTTCCAAAATACCAGACTCAAGGTTAACTAATAAAAGGTCCGTTGTAATTTTTTATATAAAAAAAATTTGCACAAGATCTCTTCTTTAACAAATAAACATTTATTCGATTCTATTCTATTAAACACAGGAATAGTTCACTTTCTAAGTATATAAATAGGTGAATTTTGATTGAGTTATTTATCACCTGATGCAGATTCTCATTATGTTTTCTCTACCACTTGTCTGACATAAAGATTTCATTTTCTGTAGATCTATAATTCCTAAAGCCACATTGGTAGTCTCCACAAATTTTATTCTCTCCATACTACCAGTCTTATACCTTTTTACTTTCACTTACTTATATATGAAATATATAGTAAGTGGAAGTATTGCGATCATGAAAAATTTCGACTTCCGGTTTTCAACAGAAATACATGTTTTGGGGTCCCCTGAGTCCAAATAACCAAGTCCCGCGAAATGGTCTGTGTGTATGTGAACAGACTAGCTCAAAAACTATTTAACATGCGAACATGAAATTGGGTATTTAGTGTATGTAGATGCCCGCGACGTGACAGCAAAAATTTCATCAAAATTGCTCAAAGGGAGGGGGTACTTTATTTAATAACTTTTTAAGTTTTTTTTGATTTTCTCAAAAACGGGTCTAACGATTTTGATTAAACTGAGTATTTGATTTATTAATATGACCGAGATATGACTGTAAAAATTTCATGAAAATTGATCAACCAGAGGGGGGACTTTACTTAATAAATTTTGTATCATTTTCACATGTTTTTTTTATTTACTCAAAAAAGGCTTGAACGATTTTGATCAAACTGGGTATTTGATATATGTTTATGCCAAATATGTGAAAGCCTACATTTCATCAAAATTGCTCAAACGGAGGGGGCACTTTATTTCATAAATTTTTTCCAATTTTTATCTTTTTTTCAATGACCTCAAAAATAGCTTTAACGATTTTTATCAAATTCCTCATGTTTCATAAAAATTAGGTGTTCTTTGATATCAGGTAAGCTTTATCATTATTAAAATTATCTGAGGTAGCTTAAATGGGGTAGGGGCTTTTTTGTTTGTTTTTTGTTTCCTATAAAGTTCCTTTGTTTTTGTTTATATGGAGAAATTAACTGTCTCTCGTTACGCCTAAAAATAAGAAATGGCTAAATATGAGATATGATAAAAATAAAGAAAACATATAGAGGAGAAAAAAATAAAAATATTCAGTCAACTCATAAAACTCGTTGAGCCCACACACGTGGAGTACGCCTTTAATGACAGACCATTGTTCATAATTAAAGCCATTCTGTTCATTTGAGAAGTGGCAACTAACAAAACGCATTAATTTCTAATCTAAGTAAGTTGGTAAGTGAAAGTTGTGTGTTGCGAGCATGCACCAGATTTTTTTTTTAACATTTGCTAGTAGTGTTATTCTTTTTTTTTTTTTTTTTTTTTTTTTTGTGGCTTTGTGCACTGCGACCTCCTGGGTCTATTGTGCGCCTTACCTGTCTGAGTTCTAAATTGCTATGTTTAGAGCCTCAGTGAATTTTAGCAAACTTGTTGGGTTGACCAGTTCATTGGTACTTGGGTCAGGTAGATTTACCTCTCCAAAGATGCTGAATCTTAGCCTAACAAGTCGTTCGCACCAGCTTATAATGTGATAAGCTGTCTCATCCTCTTTGCCACAGAATCTACAGATTGGTGAGTCTGCGAGTTTGAGCCTGTACATATGTTTGTTGAGTTTACAGTGTCCTGTATAGATCGCTGTAATTTTTTTAAGTGCTTTCCTGTCCAAGTTCAGTAGACTGTCACTTCTTTTGGCGGAGTAGCCTTTTAGGAAGAATTTGGAGTGATACTGTGTTTTGTCATTCCAATTCCGTTTTTTAATTGCACCATAGATTTCCCCTATCCTTCTTTTGGCATAGCTTAGGCTTATGCCAATTACCGGTTCTGGGGTTATGGGTCTTTTGGCTGAGCCTTTCCTTGCTAGGTCATCAGCTTTTTCATTGCCCTGGATTCCAGAATGTCCAGGCACCCATTCCACTCTAACTTTATTGCTTTTAGCTAATTTGTTGAGCGCAATATTACAGGCTTTGACAATCTTTGAATTGACTGCATGGTTTTTAATTGCTCCGATGGCTGCTTGGCTGTCAGTGAAAATGGTTATATTTCTGTTTGTTATTTTTTCAGCCAGCAGTTCTGAAGCTCACTGATGGATTGCTAATACTTCAGATTGGAAGACTGTAGTATATTTCCCCAGTGAAATTGTAGTACCTTTATTGGGGTTGTCATCTCTCCAGACTCCCGCTCCAGATCCTGTCTTGGTTAGCGAGCCATCCGTATAGCAGTTGATTCCTTTATATTTTTTATGTGGTTTCAACTTGTTTATTATAGCTTGATAATTAATATCCAGGAATTCACGACTTTGTAGATCAGAGTGCATTGATAGCACTTGATCGTTTTCGATCTTCCCGTATATCTCCCAGTGTCCCTCCCTGGAATTTGTTCTAAGGGAGTTATTTTGTTTATCTATTCTGTAGAAGGATTTTATTGCTTGGGCCTCCACTTCTATCTGCAGTGGTGTTAAGTTTAGCATCACTTCCATTGCAGACGTTGGAGTGCTTTTCATTGCTCCTGTTATCATGAGGCATGCTAGCCTTTGTAGTTTGGTAAGCAGGATTTTGTTTTTTCCGCTGTCTGCTTTGTGCCACCAAAGCAGAGCTGAATATAGAATCATTGGTCTGATTGCAGTTAAGTACAACCAATAGACCATTTTAGGTTTTAGTCCCCATTTCCTACCTATTGCTCTTTTGCAGGTCCATAGGCATTTTAGGGCTTTGTTAGTCGTTGTTTCAACGTGTTTGGCCCAGTTAAGTTTATGATCCAGCATTACTCCCAGATGCTTTACTTCTTTGGAGGGTGTAAGCTGGTATTCTTTTAGTTTGGGTAATTTTATGTTTATTTTTTTCTTTAGTGTAAAGATACATATATTTATTTTATGTGGGTTAATGTTTAGCCCATTTTCTTTACACCAACTCTGTAATATTTCTGTTGCTGTTATTAGTAGGTCAGAGAGTACGCTCTGGTGTTTTCCTTCAATGAGGATTGCAAGATCATCTGCGTACCCCTGTGTATAAAAGCCTGCGTCATTTAATTTCACTAGTAGAGAATCCACTACTAGGCACCACAGTAATGGTGAGATCACACCTCCTTGTGGGCATCCTCCCTTGGGTTTTATCCACAATTTGGCATGTCCCAGTTCTGTTTGCAAAATCCTTTCCTCCAGCATTTTTTCTATCCATCTGGAGGAGATTTTGTCTATATTTCTTTCCCTTATGGCGTTCTTTATGACGTTATAAGGTGTTTTATCAAATGCTCCTTCAATGTCTACAAAGGTGCCTACTGTGATTTCTTTTTGGTTTAGGGATTTTTCAATCCTAGACACCAAGTTGTGCAAAGCTACCTCGCAGGATTTGCCTGCTTGGTACGCATATTGTTTTTCATGTATTGGATTTGTATCCGATATATGTTTCCTCACATGTCTATCAGTTATCTTCTCTAATGTCTTCATTAGGAAAGATGACAGACATATGGGTCTAAATGCTTTGGGATCATCATATGATTCCTTACCTGGTTTTGGTATATACCTTACCTTGGATATTCTCCATTCAGTTGGTATATATCCTAGTGCTAAGCTTCCTCTTAAAAGTTTTAAGAGGTGTGGTCTTATGATGTTTATTCCTTTCTGTATCAGAGCAGGAAATATACCATCGGCACCAGCAGATTTGTACGGCTTCATATTGTTGATAGCCCATTCTAAGGCACTGCTGGTAACAATTTGCTTTGCTTCCCTCCACATTATTTCTTCGTTGTTTGATGTAGAGTATGTGGAGTTGTTGATTAAGGTATTATTTATTTCGCAGTTTGGGAACTGTATTTTTGCCATGGCTTCAAGGGTTTCCATTTCTTCCGTTGTGGATACCCCTTCTACCTTTAGCGTACCTAAATTTACTGGTTCAGTTTTGTTTAGTATTTTTTTGACACGGCTTACCTCAGGAATGTCGCTCACCTCTGAGCAGAAATTCCTCCAAGCCTCTCTTTTAGCTCTTCTGATAGATTTGTGATATTTAGTGAGAGATTCCTTGTAAATATCCCATCTGCCAGAATTTTTTGCTGCATTGAACAATTTCCTTGTTTTTGTTCTAAGATTTTTTAATTCATTGTTCCACCATGGAACGTTTCTGTTTGTTTTTTATGTTTTTGGTTTATTGCTATGATGATACGATTCCATCATTGCATTTGTCAGTGTTGTGTTGAGACAGTCCAGTTGCCACTCATTGTGTGCGTCTGTTGGACAGTGTCTCATTAATTCCGTAAGTTTGGAGGAGTATATTTCCCAGTCCGTGTTTTTAGGATTTCTATACTCCTCATTGTAGTTTACTTTGTCCGGTAGGTCAAATCGAATGTATTTGTGATCTGAGCATGTTTCCTCATTGGAGACATGCCAGTTTGTGATTTGCCTACTGAGTGTTTGTGATGCCAGTGTTATGTCTATAGCCTCCGATCTTTGTTTATTGTGAAATGTGGGTCTGTTGCCACAGTTCAATATTTCAAGATCGTGTTTTATGATAAATTCAAGCAATTGCTCACCTCTTAAGTTGTTGTTACTGCTTCCCCAGATTTCGTGATGGGAATTGCTATCTAGGGCAGCAACAATATTGTTTTCCTTGATTTCCCCCAGTATTTTCTCCATCATTGGGGTGGGATCCTTATCCTCATATGGTAGGTATCCCGCTATCAAGATAATTGAGTTGCCCTCTTTTGGAGTGTATTTCACTACTGCTGAGTCTCTGGAACAGAATTGCCAGTGTTATTCTTTAGTGCAGTTTATTATTATTAATAGGGTAAATTAAAAAAAAAAAAAAATGACCATTTTATGAAATTCCCGAGTTCAAAAGTCTGTAAATATTTTAATGCTATTTCTTGTTGACCAATACTTAATAACCCCTTTAGAGCATTCTCTAAGCTTGTTTACTTATAATGAACTTCTTAAAAAAAAGCCTCAGTTTAGTTATTTATTTCAAAGAAGAAACATGGTAGTGTCTCACGAAATTCTCGTAATTTTAAGACATTACTGGGGAAAAAATTTAACATCCGCTGAAACAGCATATGAAATTATTAAATATGAAGGGGAAGGTGTCCTTGACAAGGGCACTGTGCGGCGTTGGTTTAAAAAAATGTTGAAGTGGAGAAACGACGGAAAGGAAGAAGGGCTCCGGGCGACGAGGTTCTGAAGGAAGCTGTTGAGTCAAATCCGTCCACAACTTTCCAGGGAGATATTTCTACCCGTTTTTGAATTATTGGTCTCTAAACCCACTAAAATTGCCAAGAATAACATTAAACACAGATAACAGTAAAAAATCCTTAATGTAGATCTAAATGACCTATGGGCTGCAAAATCATAAAACCACATAATTCATAGAATTAAAATTTAGGCCGAACATTGATAACCATTTTTAAAGCAGATTCGTCAAATTGTTGCCATTATTGTTTTAAATTAGATTTTGATTTCCGACTTCCACTCACTATGCTCATTAAAAAGGAATTCAATATTTCCTGAAAAAGCTCATGTACAGTTGACTTAGAGGCCTTAACAAAGGATTCAGGCACCTCTGTCTGCTTCCGGATACACTTGGTCACTGTCGGGTATTAATATACGACGTAATCATAAAATCTTGTGCGGATTTTTTACTCTGGAGTGAAACTTTTTTTATGTTTGGGATTATCATTAACGGTTTTTAATTATGTTTCAGCACCTATTGAGGTGTTTAGATTAAAATAGCTGTAAGCGCCAAATTATTGATTTTTGAGAAAACAAAAAACTATTTACTAAGCTTAAATGTGGTTCGAAAATTAAATATAAAATATTATAGATATGTCCAGTCATGAAATAAATACGTCCTGCTAAAAAATTTCAATATTATTTTCTTCCATCTATTTGGTTAATTTCCAATTTTTTTCCTTCTAAGTTGATAACGTCCCTAGCTGGTGACGCTCACAGAATTTGCTATTGTCGATAAGAGAGTCTAGAGACGAAAATCGTAAAGGTAGCCATTTATCAGGAATTGTTTCCACTTTGAGTAATTAAAAATGGATAGAACAATAAACCTATGAATCAAACTCTTTTGTAATAACCGAAGAGGGCTAGCGAATAAAAAAAAAAAAATAACAACTTCGGAAACCAGAAACCTGTACAAAATGCACTTAAAAACTGTATAAAAAAGCACTTCGAATTATAAACCAACAAAGTCGAAAAATCATACTTATTTTCAAAAATTAATTTCTTCTCTATTATATTTTATATTATTTAAACATGTTTTGTTCATAACAGTGTCCATATAGTTGACACCCTCCTGGAGTATTGGGAATATTTTACTATTAATTTTATACAGAGTAAAAAAAAATTCTTTATGTTGGTAGAAAATTACGATTTTTTCAATCATTAAAAAGTTCAATTTTACCGGTACACACACATTTTAATTTTGAACTAGTTAAAAAAATGTATTCTTACCATTGTTCTACAAGTATCTAAGTATTCTTAAACAAAGAAAAAATTAGGTTTGGGCCACTTTCATTTTTGGGTTTTTTCCCCTGGCTTCGCTTTCAGGTAAACTTCTTAAGTTGTCGGGCTATACAAAGGGGGGTCTCAGAGCATGTATACTTGAAAAGACTGACATTGCCTCTACTCTGCTCTAACAGAGGCAGTACCTCCTCTAGGCCCAGACTAGACTATCCCCTTCCGTCCCTCTCTTCGCCTAGTTCTTCATCTTCTATGGGTCCCCTCTCTATCAGGGTCTAGGTTCAGTGACATGCTTAGCTTTTCGGGAGTAATTGTATACGTGATAATATATTTAAAACAAGTTAGAAAATTAAAAGAAACTATTAAGAAAACAGTGGCGAGAGAGGGAGAGAGAAGGGGGGAAGAGTGAAGAGAAGGGAGATGGAATGATTAAAAAATTATGTCATTTTATTTATTTATATATTTTTTTAATTGAAATAGAATAAATTAAATTTTAACATAAAAAATTATTGGTTATAGGTCCAAACGATAGGTGCCATACAGGTGAAGAGTGCAGTCAATGTCCTCACTGTGATTATAAGTCATCATTTTCTAGGAATGTGAAACGACATATAATGGCCCACCATACAGGTGAGAAGCCTTATCAATGTCCTGACTGTGATTATAAAACAGCAAATTCTCATAGCTTGAAACGACATATAATGGCCCGCCATAAAGGTGAGAAGCCTCATCAATGTCCTCACTGCGATTATAAATCAGTGACATCTGGACGTATGAAACAACATATAATGACCCTCCATACAGGTGAGAAGCCTCATCAATGTCCTCACTGTGATTATAAATCATCAGTTTCTGGGAATGTGAAACAACATATAATGGCCCAACATACAGGTGAGAAGCCTCATCAATGTCCTCATTGTGATTATAAATCAGTGAGATCTGGACATATGAAACAACATATAATGGCCCAACATACAGGTGAGAAGCCTCATCAATGTCCTCACTGTGATTATAAATCAGTAAAATCTGGAAGTATGAAACAACATATCATGGCCCACCATACAGGTGAGAAGCATTATCAATGTCCTCATTGTGATTATAAGTCAGCAAATTCTCATAATTTGAAACGACACACAATGGCCCGCCAT
This sequence comes from Aelia acuminata, assembly GCA_911387785.2. Lineage (NCBI taxonomy): Eukaryota > Metazoa > Arthropoda > Insecta > Hemiptera > Pentatomidae > Aelia > Aelia acuminata. Next base: position 8,529,387 of record OU426982.1, read on the forward strand.
AAAGATGAAAAGCCTCATCAATGTCCTCACTGTGATTATAAATCAGTGACATCTGGAGATATGAAACAACATATAATGGCCCTCCATACAGGTGAGAAGCCTCATCAATGTCCTCACTGTGATTTTAAGTCAGTAACTTCTAAGAGTATGAAACAACATATAATGGCCCAACATACTGGCTCATTAATGTCCTCACTGTAATTATAAATCAGTAAAATCTCATAATTTGAAACGACACATAATGGCCCGCCATAAAGGTGAATAGCCTCATCAATGTCTTCACTGTGATTATAAATCAGTGAAATCTGAAAGAATGAAAAACATATAATGGTCCACCATACAGGCGAGAAGCCTCATTAATGTCCTCAATGTAATTATAAATCAGTAAAATCTGGAAGTTTGAAACTACATATAATAGCCCGCCATAAAGGTGAGAAGCCTCATCAATGTCCTCACTGTGATTATAAGTGATATTAGAAAATAGAGGACTATGCCCCATCTAGCAACAGCGCATGAGGGCGGGAGCGGTATTTACTTAGGGAGGGAGGGGGTGTCCTTGACCAGATCATATGCCCGATCTGGCAACGTCGCCTTTGTTTACGTTTGTTGACCGCCTTTGGCGAGGTAGCTGACCTGGTGCATTGAACTTGGGATGACTTGCGTTTTCGTTGAGAAGTATTGATGTCAAATGGATACCTGCAATAAGATCTGTAAAATATGGTCGAGCTAGCGGGGGCTGTATTTATGGAATTAAAAAGTGTAGAACTGTTCGTAAATATTGTCAGGTTTTCTGAAATATCTGAATTTGTTGCAATGGATTTAAAATGTAAAGGAAAGCAAGTATATATATTACTGGTATATATTAATTGTAATAATTGGGATAGTGATTTTATGAAACTATATAATGTTTTTTCTGACCGTTCCAGTGCCAATTTTGTTCTTATTGGGGACATGAATTGTAGAATGTCAAATGTTCAAGTTCTTCCAGAGGATGTTTTAATTGATAACCCTTCTATTCACAGAGAGAGACAATCTAAAGATTTAACATTTAATGATCGGGGGAAAAAAATGTTAGAACTATTGGATAATCATGACATGGTTATATTAAATGGTAGAATAAAAAATGACCTTAATGGAGAATACACATTCATTAGCAGCTTAGGGTGCTCAATAATTGATTATTGTTGCGTTTCAAGGGAAATTCTAAATCATATTGATACTTTTATAGTGGACCCACAAATATATTCTGATCACATGGCTCTTTGCGTATTTTACTACATAGAAGAAGAAATAGATAATGAAAATTTTATACCGATTTTGCCTAAACTTAATTGGTACTCACAAGATAAAAATAAGTATAAACAAAAAATTGAAGAAAATTTAGGTAATCAGCAAAAAACAGGTGAAATTAAAGATATAGATATATTGTGTAATATAATTGTAAAATCTTCTAATAAACCCAATATGCATATTAAAAGAAAAAATGGGATTAATAAAACGTGGTTCAATAAAAGGTGTGCCATTGCTAGAAATAACTCTTTTAAAGCTTTGAAGCTATTTAGGAAGAATAATACAGTAAATGCTAAAGATAATTATTTACAGATGAATAAATTGTATAAAATAATTTGCAAAGAAGAAAAAAAAGATTATTTTACGCTCAAAATAAATGAAATAAGGAAAAGTAGAGATGTAAAAGAGTTTTGGTCGGCTGTTAGAAGTTTAAGATTAAACAGTAGGGGAACTGCCGGTGGAGGGATTATGATGAAGAACTGGCTAGATTACTTCTGCGATCTTTATAACCCACCTATAAGTGCTTACAGGATACAGTACGCTGAACCAAAGATATGTGATGAATTTCTCGATGCACCCTTCACTTTTGCTGAGCTTAATGTCGTTCTCAATAAGGTAAAAAATAATAAAGCTGCTGGCATAGATCGAATCCCCTATGAATTTTTTAAAAATGCGCCAGAATGTTTTAGGACCGAATTGCTACATCATTACAATCAGTTTTTTTCTAAAGGTAGAGTTTCTTCTAGTTTTAATAAATTAATTATTTTCCCAATTCATAAAACTGGAGATATTACAAATGTTGCAAATTATAGAGGCATTGTTTTTGAAAATAAAATATCTAAAATATTTTCAGGATTAATTTTAAATAGACTGACAGAGTGGGTTGACAATAGAAGTATTTTAAAAGAATTTCAAGCAGGCTTCCGGAAATCATACTCAACAATAGATAATATTTTTAATCTAATGTGTATAATTCATTGTAAACTCAGCAGGGAAGGGCAAAACGTTTATGCTTTTTTCGTCGATTTATCAGCTGCATTTGATAGGATCGATAGATATGCCTTGTTTTTCAAATTGAATGAATTAGGGGTTTCAACTCAAGTTGTTAAAATAATACGCGCGCTGCACGAAAACACTTATGGTTTTGTCTGGAATAAGGAAGGCTTATCCAACGAATTTGAAATGAAAATGGGACTGAAACAGGGTGGAGTGCTGTCGCCATTATTGTTTTCCTTATTTTTAAATGATATTGAGGATTATCTGGAGGGTGGAATTATGATAAATGACGTAAAAGTAAAATTATTAGCATTTGCGGATGATATAGTTCTGTTATCTTCAGATCCAACAGGGCTTCAACTAATGATTAACCAGCTAGAAAAATATCTCACTATCTGGAACCTAAAAATAAACCTGGCCAAATCAAGTATATTAGTATTTAGAAGTGGGGGAAGGCTTTCTAAGCTAGAGAAGTGGAAATTCGGAGGAAGTGATATAGAAATTAAGGGAAGTTATAAATATTTGGGAATCACCCTGACCCCAAGACTATCACTGGAGTTGCATTTTAAGCTAAGGCTTGCTGCAGCAAAGGCAGGAATAAACTCACTTTGGTCTAATATTATAAAAAATAATGATGTCCCTCTAACCTCGAAAATAAACATTTTTAATACAGTATGCAGAAGTATACTATGTTATGGCTCTCAGGTTTGGGGTGGCCAAAGGTATGATACTGTTGAGAAACTACAGACATTTTATTTGAAAAAAATATTTAAACTCCCCACAAACACTCCAAATTATTTATTATCAACAGAAACCAAGTTAAGCCCTATTTATATCCATACCCTAAAAGCACACTTCAAGTTCATCCTGAAAGTTGTTAATTCACAAAACCGCCTTACAAATATTCTTGCTTTTAAAACAATAGAGAGAAATGTATATTGGTTTAAAAATATAAATTTATTACTGCAGAAATATCAAGTAAATACCCGAATACATTCAAACAATATTACTATGTGGCCAACCATTTTTCATAATTTAACTAATAGCATTGAAAATGAAATTTTACAAGAACAAATTATGTTAAGTATAGCCTCCGAAGAATCGGTAATTTATAAGGATTTGAACCACCATTTAAGTGAAGCGGTTTCTTATGTGAATGATTCGTATTCCACATCTGACATAAGTTGGATAATCAAGCTAAGAGGAGAGCTCTTATATCTTAACCATAGGAGGCACTATCAGCACGGAGAAGGTATTTGTACGTTGTGCAATATGAAGGAGAGGGAGGATATTGTACATTTTGTAGCAACATGTCCTGTGTTGAGGGAGTTTAGGATAAAATGGTTCTCCAATTCGGTCTTGAGTAGGGACGAGTTAATAGAATACTTAAATGGAAAGTGTTGGCCTAAACTATTAAGATATACTAAAGAGGCTTGGAAATATAGATATGGATTAATTGGGGAATATAATGGGTAAATAGAATATATATGCGTGTTGTGTATATGTGTATGTTTGTATATGAGTATTATATATATGGGTTCATTGTTTATTGACTATTGTTGTTGTTTTCGTGTTTTGTTTTTAGCTAATGTATTGTTAGGACCATTTGATTTACTTATTTTTATGATTAATTAATATATTTTGAGTATCAAATTTAAAAAATGAATCATAATATTAAAAGTATTGGAATTAGAATTAGAAGTATTTATTCTGTATTTATTTGTTTGTCTTTTGTTTGCCTCTTTGATTGTTGATATCGTGTGATTATAATGTAAAGAATATTGTACTCGAGTTAATAATTTATATGACACATTCACTGTTACTGTTATTATATTATCGCTAGGTCTAAATTAGTTAATATTATATGTGCCGCTTTCTCAACCTCTGATGGTCGTTGACCAAGAGTACATGTCGAGAATGTAATTTGTAATTTGTATGATCAATAAAAAGGCATTGTTATTATTATTATTAATTATTATTACCTACCGAAAGTTATAATATATTTGTTTGTTTTGGCGATTGGCTAGTTCCAGTTCCGTATCATTTTCAACTCAGGATAATTCTCTTGTCGATCCCGGATTGTGTCAGGTGTTCATTCTTCACTAACTACTCAAACGGCGCAAAGGTTGGCCTCCTTTTGTTCGACTCGGCTACGATTGTTTCTCCATTGTTCCAGTCATCAGGCATTTCTTCTTCTGTCCAGATCCGTTCCATGAGATGGGTAAGTTCTTTTACGAAGTCCTGACCTGCACTCCTGAAAAGTTCTCCTGGCAGATCATTTACGCCTGCTGACTTATCATTCTTCAGCTTCTCTATTGCCTCGCTTACCTCATCATAGAAAGGGAGCAATTCCTCCCTGTCATCCTCCGGTTCATACCACCTAGTATCCAAAAGAAAATTCAAATAGCATAGACGTTATGGGTATTTTAAAAACAACTAAAAATTCTCCATTAAAAACAATTTTCTCATTTCAGAAATAAGATATCAATACACCGATTTCACTGAAAGTTTACATTCAAGGCTCATTGAATGTAGCCAAATTGATATGTCAAATTAACTTATCGAATAAGTTTCACAAGTGGTTTCACAAGTACACACAGAATTTTGTTTCCCTCTTCAGTTGATTAGGTGAGATGAAAAAACTACTGAATAGCTGAAAATCACATACATATTTACTCTTCATTAAACTTAAAACGAATAAATATAAACATTCTTTGAAAAAGAAAAACTAACCGATTTATTCTCAGTTAATTTGTCATATCAATTTACGCTACTTAAAATGTTTGAACTTTACTTTAGGGTGGACATTGCCATTTTTCTCGTGTCAAAACAAGAAGGACTGATTTAGAATTTCAGTGCTGTAGATTGTCTAGAGAAAACATAGCTTTATCTTAAGAAAGGTAGGAAAAGCCGATTAGCAACACAAGAGCAGACTCATACTGATTCTTTCATATATCCTTTACTCTCCACTACAAAAATGCCTGAATAACTATACGTAGCAAATTATCATTTATAGATAATATGTATTTGTAGGAAAAGGCATAAAATCTTATCCTAATGTATAGCTCAAACATTTTAACGAGCGTAAATTGATATGACAAATTAACTGAGAATAAATCGGTTAGTTTTTCTTTTACAAAGAACGTCTATATTTATTCGTTTAAGTTTAATGAAGAGTAAACACGTATGTGATTTTCAACTATTCAGTAGTTTCTTCATCTCACCTAATCAACTGAAGGAGGGAAACAAAATTCTGTGTGTATTTGTGCTAACTTATTCGTTAGCAGGTACTGAAGGTTTTCATTAAGCCTATTCAAAATTTTAAACGGCAGTATACATTTATAAGTGAAAACCTTATGTATAGGTGTAGTCGTTTTATGTTATCCATTAGAAGGAACTTTTAAATGTACCTGTACCATTTAGAGCAGATTACAGGGCCAAACTTGTCTATTTTTCTGTAAACATATAGAAAACATACTTTTATAAAAAAAATTCCAAAGGCACGAGTGAATTCAACTGATCTTTTTATGTGGTCGTAGTACAAGTATGACTATAAATTACCCCAGTGATAACAGTGGAGCACCCCTTGGAAACTGAGAAAAACGGTTTTTATTGAAAAAAAAGTGGTTTATAAATTGCTTTTGTACCCTAATAAGCAAACGAAATTCATGTTGCCCATACCTAATAAACTAGCCGTTGAATGTAAACTCTCAGTGAAATTGGTATAGATTTATAGGCTCCAGTAAGACAGGATGATTCGGCTGGTCTGTTTGAGTTGAATTGTCGAGACGAGCAGCTATAATAGTCTCACACCTTGCATGAAGTTCCACGTCTTCACCTAAGGTGATTTCTAAGCTGGCCGATTTTCGACTATGCATGAACAGTTTCTCCCCACCGACTTTGACGACTTGTCGTTTTAGGTCTATTTGGAAACCGCATAAATTCATTATGTCCATGCCGATAATCACTTCTTCTATATCAGCTACCAGTGCTGAATGCGAGATAAAGTTTGAACCCAACTGTATCTTTATTCTGTTTCCCCGAATACTTTGGCAACATCTCGTGTTGCGGTCCTTAGTCGCCCCTGGAGGGCGACAGCCTTTTATCACCAACTACCTTCGGGCCGACGTTGTTCTTCGTAGCACCTGTGTCCACCAACATGGCGTATTCCCTGCCGTTGACTATACCATCCACATATAAACTACCGGTTCTGTGCCCCAATGTGGCTACCACCACAAGGGGAGGGTCTTGAAGACGTCGTTGGGTCGATGTCGCCCTCCAGGAGTCGACCCATCTTAGTTTTCCTGGGATTTTGGTGCGTCAGCAGCGGCCCGCTTCTTGCAGGCACTCCTGTCCGAGTTCTCAGCGGCCCCAACACCGTACTGGTCTCCTTCTTCGAGAATAAAGCGCCTTCACAACTTTTAAAACGACCTCTTCTAGGTTGTTTAGGTTGGCCGATTCCTGTTGCCCTCGCTGCAGTCGGTACTGTTCATGGCCCGGACTCTTGCATGGCTGCGAGAAGCTTCCATAGCCGCTTCGTACTCCAACGCAGTACAGAGGGCATCCACCAGCAGTTTAGGGCGAGCTAGGCGCACCGCTCTCTGAAGTCCACGTCTGGTAGGCCGTCAACGAACGCTTGGACCACTAAGCACTCCAACAAACTTTCTGGGGCTTTTAAGTAAGCCAGTCTAACCATCCTCGCAACGTCCGTCTCGAACTCTTGAATAGTCTCGTCAGTATTCTGCTTCCTGTTTTCAGCTGGGACTGGTACACTTGTTCTAGGTGGGCTTGGCCAAATCGCATTTCAAGCCGGCTTACTAATAAGTCAAAATCATAGGGGTCGTTAGCGTTGAGGGTATGAAGGACATTGAGAGTTCGCTTCGGAGGGCTACTGTTCGGGCTACCGTCTTATCTCCCTTTGACCAGCCATGGGCGCTAGCCGCAGAGTTAAACTGCTTCAGGTAATTCGCCCAGGACGACTTACCATCAAAAGTTGTACTGAAATATAGTAACACTTATGTGGGTTAACAAATATTTATTAATGAAAATATTACAATATCAATGCCAATGAATTAATAAAACTTAAATACTGTTTTATTATTATTTTTTTTTATTGGTCCTCCCCTTCCTCGCCTGTTAGGCTATACGTGGTTCCCGGGCAGGGGAGAGGGTGGAGGATGAATGCCGAGTTTTATTAAATGTCCCCTGGCTCTCGGTTTTGAACTTATCTTTCGGTTCTCTATCATACATTGCCATGAGCAACAAGTATTTTCTGACGCGTTTGCCCACTCGGCCATCCCGCCACTCCAAAACTTAGATACTTGAGCAGGTTACAAAAATTATAACGTTGTAACACACAATAATATGACTTGAACTTCACTTTCAAGACACAGACAGACTCGTTCAGTCACTCGCTCCTATATATAATCGGAAATGGTCATAGTCCGGGAGCTGAGGGCCAAAACGGTGCATGATTTGAAGAAAATTTTTGATCATATAGGCTAAAAGTACTCATTTCATAGTCAAAAAATGTAATTTCAAAGACTGCCTCCTCAGATCGGTTGCCATAAAATTTTATAGGAGATCAAAATCGACATTTTCGAACTTTTTTCAATTTTTCACGAATAACTCGAAAACGGTTTATCGCAGAAGAAATAGTGTTCTTTCTAAAATAAAAGGGTATTAAAGTTCGCGTCGACTGAGATCCTCACAATTAAAATCGTTAAACAGTTTAAGTCTTTTTGCTAAAACCGATTGTCAATTTAGCCACTTTAGCAGAAAAATGAATTACGCTCATGTTCCAAGGCCTGCGATTTGAAGAGGGCTACTCCAAATAAAAATTATTACCTATAATAGTTGTAGTATATCAAATTCTGTATTAACGAGCTCATAAATTTTAAAATTACCCCACTCCTGTGGAGGCATAGTGATTAAAACTTGAACGTATTTAGCGCCTCGAGGTCTAAAATTTTTGCGATTTTTTTTAGTTTCTCGCATATAAATCGGCAAATACTGATTAAGCTTTCTTCTTACTGTAAGCTTTATTAAGCTTTCTTCTTACTGTAAGAGGCTAATTTATTGCAAATAGAATGATGTATTTGAAGTGTAAATCGGTTTAGTTGTTTAGCCGGGTTCGGTACATCAAAAATCTGTAGTTTTTACGATTTTGGTGGAAACCGTGTTCTAACGCCTATAAATCAAACACATCTAGTTTAAATGAAAAATGTTTAAGATAAAAGTTGCTGAGCATCAAATTTAGCAGGAAATAAGCTCCAAACACAAATCATTAGCTAAATCCTGGGGGAACGACAAATAAAAACAGGAAATTATTCGTAGTGCTTACTTCCTGCTAAGATTTCAGTTTTTGGGGTATTAACCATTTTGAACTAATTAAACAACCACCACCTTCCATCTGTTAAAATAAAAGATAAATTTGGCCAAGTACCTACCTGTCTAAGTAGTTATTTTTATGATAATTTTATCAATTCCCCTGATACTTCAAAGACCGAATTCTTAGCAGGAAGTAACCACTACGAATTCTTTCACATTTTTATTTGTATTTCTATGCAGGGTTTAGCTCATGTTGTGTGTAAGAAGCTTGTGGCATGCTAAATTTGATGCTGAGCAACTTTTGTCTAACACATTTTTCATTTTAACTAGATGTTTTTGATTTATAGGCGTTAGAACACATTTTCCACCAAAATTGTAAAAATTACAGATTTTTGATGCACCGAACCCGGCTAAATCACAAGCGAAAATTTGAAAAAAAGTTCGAAAATGTCGATTTTAATCGCCTATAGTATATGATGGCAACCTATCTGAGGTGGCAGACGTTCACATTTGTTGTCTATGAAATGAGTACTTTCAGCCTATATGATCAAAAAATTTCTTCCAATCAGGCACCTTCCAATCGGCCCTCAGCTCCCGGACTATCAGGTCTGGAATGTTCCAGAATAAGGTGGACAGTTCTATGCCATCGTGGACTAGGCACAAAAGATCTAGACCCAAACAGTTCGTTTCAACCGCTTATTTTGTTCCAATAAACGGTTTGGGATTTGAAATCATATGTTTTATGGTTTATTTTTTTCTTTTTTAACGATTTAACGTTACAATATTATTGAGAAAAAAGAATTGTACCTAATGAGATTCCCTGTAATGTTATTATTTATTAAACGCTATCTAAAAAAATCTGTTGCGATGCGCGCAACACACAACTTTCACTTACCAACTTACTTACATTAGAAATCGACATGTTTTTTTAATTGCCATTTTTATAAATAATATAAAAAAGATGACTTTATTTTGATTAAAAATGATTAATTTAATCAAAATCAATTAAGCCGTTTTTCAGATATTCCAAAAAAATGTAAAAATTGGAAAAAAAAGTTATGAAATAAAGAGCCCCCTGCATTTGACCAATTTTGATGAAATGTTGTCTGTCACATTGTGAGCATATATATACACCAAATATCCAGTCTGATAAAAATCATTACAGCCGCTGTTGAGTAAATAAAAAAAAACACGTGAACAAAAGAAAAAGTTTATTAAATGAAGTACCCCCTCCGTTTCACCAATATTGATGAAATTTCGGCTGTCGCATCGCGGGCATATACATACATCAAATACCAAGTTTCATCAAAATCATCAAAGCCGTTTTTGAGAAAAAAAAAACGTAAACATTAGATAAAATTCTTGAAGTAAAGTCCCCCCTCCAGTTGATCAATTTTGATGAAATTTTTACAGTCGTATCTCGGGCATATACATACATCATATACCCAGTTGGATCAAAATCGTTAAAGCCGTTTTTGAGTAAATAAAAAAAACACGTGAAAATGATACAAAATTTATAAAGTAAAGTCCCCCCTCCGGTTGATCAATTTTGATGAAATTTTTACAGTCATATCTCGGGCATATAAAAAGATCAAATACTCAGTTTAATCAAAATCGTTAGAGCCGTTTTTGAGAAAATCGAAAAAACGTAAAAAGTTATTAAATAAAGTAGCCCCTCCCTTTGAGAAATTTAAATGAAATTTTTGCTGTCACATCGCGGGCATATACCTACACTAAATACCCAATTTCAGGTTCCCACGGTTTATAGTTTTTGAGCTAGTCTGTTCACACACACACACACACACACACACAGACACACACACACAGACCATTTCGCGGGATTTGGTTATTTCGACTCAGGGGGTCCCAAAACGTGTATTTCCGTTGAAAACCGGAAGTCGAAAATTTCACGATCGCAATACTTCCACTTACTATATATTTCATATATAGGTAAGTGAAAGTAAAAAAATGGTTAGGTGGGTAGGAAATTATAATCAATTTAATTATAAAATCATCCTAAGTTCATTGTAATTTCGTCGGTATGTTTAGATTTGTGCTGAGGATTTTGTATTATCACGGATTTCCTATTATTCTGCTATTTTGTGCGGACGGTAAGAAATAGGATGATCGGGCTTCCGTCTTTTCATTTCGTCAATCCTCAACTTTTGACCGCTCATTTACCATAAAGACATTATTGATTTATTTGTATCATGTCTCTCTTTTGAATCCCTTATTCCATTTAATATATGATGAAAGTCCTTTGACACATCCCTGTGAAGCTTTTTAAATACTTGCTGGTTTCGACCCCCATCGTTTTTAAAAGTTACGCATTACTTTAGTCACGGTAAAACATTCTGCGCCACTACCGCTTTCTCCTTCTCTCGTTTACTGAATTAATCAAATGTAGGTAATTAATTATAGGTCTAATAACTGGCGCAGACTATTTTTTCTAATAGATTGTATATGTTATTTTATTTAATAACAGCTCCATCAGAATTAATGCTCACAAGTCTAGTGAAGGTAGGGAAAGCAAACAGCTCCGGGTACGTATCAGGTTCCATGGAGCTGTTCCTGCAATTTCGAACCTTTGTTTTAACACCTCGCTGGCGGTCAGTGTCGAACCTCTTTGGCGCCAAGATGTTTGAAGTAATTTCTTTCTGCTGTTACAAGTAGTTGACTCAAATTATCCGTTGAAACTTTGCATTTGATTTACCAAATATATTTCCTTGTGACGTATCTCGTTACATTTCGTCGCGTTTTGTGTTTTATAAAATTTTATTATTAGATTTTTCAGGTAAGCCATTATTAATTACAGTGGCTCACAGTCAAAATGATGCAAGGAATTAACTTTGAAATAAAACTATTTTATACCATGCCAAAATTTATCATCAAAAATCTTTGTTTATAAATATAAAATACAAACATTAGGCTAGAATTGACAATACTTAAAAGTTTATTTGAGATCAAATCCTAAAATTAAACTATAACTTTATGACTAAATATATACTTCTGAGTTAAGTCATTTGTTTACTTAGTTAGAAATTATATAAATACCGTTTGTAATGAAATTTTCTTTGAAAGCTAAACCCTTCTTACCTGCTCCAAACGGAGCGGTACATGGCACTACCTGCATAGGGGCCTGCTGTTTGTGTTCTACCGGTAACACTGACCCAGTCTGTGTTCTTTAGTCAGCGTGTGCTAACTAATAGTAAATTGTTTTTTTAAAAATCTTCTAAAAAAACTTCATTTATTAAAGACATGTTATTTATAACATTTTTATATATCTGCAGGTGGGCTGGTTCACGTTAAAGAAGAATCTGAGATGCAAGTTGCAGATGAAGGTAAAAGAATGTATTTTATCCGCTATTCTATTTTGTTTGTTTTAATTCAAGCCTATTTGTTAATGAAAGCCTTCCTGCTACCTCCATCAGTATGAAGAAGTATTAATATTTTATTTTGTAATTTTTCTTTCTTTACTTTATTATTTTATTTTATATTTGTATTTATTGTTAAATATCATTCATCACTTTAGCTTAGAATTATATTTGAAATTAATGCTATAACAGAAATTTTTTTCTTGAAATGTAACAATCGTTTGATTTTGCTTCAGCTCACACAATTAATATTAAAAAAGAGGAGATGGAGCAGATTTATTATGGTGAGAAAAACGTGCAATAAATATTAAACCTGTTCTATTTGCTATTATTATACATTATTTATATATCTGTAGGTGGGCTGGTTCATGTAAAAGAAGAAAGTGAGGTGCAAGACAATGGTGAGAATATTTGTTATATGCCATTATTTTATTTTTTTTCTGTCGGGTTTTTCTTCTTTTTTATTGCGATCTGAAATGAGGATAAAAAGCTGCAAACATATAGCTATATTTATTAAAATAATTTTGTTAATTTTGGAGCGGCATTAAAGCTGGAAGGGAAGAAGCTCTCTATTGGCTATAGAAATCGGAAATATAAAAAATGGGGGGGGAAGGTGCGGGTAATTCTAATATGAAATTACGGTTAAGATACTGAAGAGCGGCTGATAGGCGTGGCCTGTTTTGAGAGGTTATGTGACCGTGATGTTATCGAACTCCCGTCGCCTTTTTTTCAGTTAAAAAGTGCCTTGATTGGCTTTAATAGATTCTAGCATTCGACTCCTTGCTGCGCTCGCTCTTCAGAGATAATTAAACCCCTAAAAGGGTCCTCATCATTGGAGATCGGGCCTTACTTTGAAGGGAGCTTTAGTGAATGACGCATAAGCCGCACTTCAGTACTTGTACCGAAAATACTACTTTGATAAAGATTATTAATTGCAAATGAAATAATCTTTTGGTTTTGTTTCAGATCCCAAAACCGTTAAAGAGGAAGAGGAAAGGGAGCAGATTTATACAGGTGAGAAAAATGTTAAATTGATATGAAACCTGATCAAATTGTTGTTTGAACTCAAATTGTGCAAAGAGCCTAAAGAGGGCCTAAAGAGCCTCTACCAGGAGATAGACGTTTGTATTCAGGTGTGATTTTGGTCATTCGTCATTGTGAGGAAAATATACATTTGTCATTTATTTCATGTTCACAAACCCTAAATGGTGATTCTTCCACCCCTCGATAAAAATATTAGACGATTATTAATTATCTTTCAATTATTCGGAAAATATTTGTTAATGGCATCTTGTTTGATTTTAGTTATAGATATTAGAGTTAAGCTAAGTTCTTTCTGGGTTGCTAAGTAACTTTTGATTCAATTTACATTTTTTTTATTTAAAAAAATATTTAGATTTGTTACTAACATGCCATCTAAAACCTTCTTATATATCTGTAGGTGGGCTGGTTCACGTTAAAGAAGAAAGTGAGATGCTAGATGGTGAGAATATTTATTTATATGCCATTCCATTTTGTTTTTATGTGTAAGCCTATTTGTTCATGAAAGCCTTCGTGATATATACATCAGTTTAAAGAAGTATTAAAGTTTTATTTTTATTTCTAATAGCATTTTTCAATTCACCTTAGAATAAAATTATGAAATTAATGCAGTGATTATTACTTCAAATTTAACCGTCATTTGATTTTGCTTCAGTTCCTAGAATTGATATCAAAGAAGAAGAGAGGAAGCAGATTTATTATGGTGAGGAAGAAGTGCAATAAATATTAAACCTGTTCTAATTGTTATTACTATACATTCTTTATATATCTGTAGGTGGGTTGGTTCACGTTAAAGAAGAAAGTGAGATGCTAGAAGATGGTGAGAACATCTATTTATATGCCATTCCATTTTGTTTTTATGTGTAAGCCTATTTGTTCATGAAAGCCTTCGTGATATATCCATCAGTTTAGAGATATATTAAAGTTTTATTTTTATTTAAAATAGCATTTTTCAATTCAGCTTAGAATAAAATTATGAAATTAATACAGTGATTATTGCTAGAAATTTCACCATCATTTGATTTTGCTTCAGTTCCCGGAATCGATATCAAAGAAGAAGAGAGGGAGCAGATTTATTATGGTGAGGAAATATTGAATTGATATTAAACCTTTTCGCATTATTGTAATTGTTTGTTTCATACATAAGAAGGTATATTACACTTGTTGGGGACCTTAATCGTTCATCCAAGATTTATTTATTGGGTGTCTAGTATGTGGAAATTGTAAAAATTAAACAAAACTTTTTCCTGCAGGAATTTTTTATTTCAAATCTTTAACATCTTTAATCTTTTCTAATCAGATGAATAAAAATTACAGCCAATGTTTGATTCTGTTTTGTAATCTCTTTTAAGATATTAGCTTCTTAATAATAAGAATACTAGCCACTTTCTGTCAAATATGGATGTGTACCAATACCAAAAACATCGCTGTTTCGATACCGGCGATTGTTTAGTCAGTGAAAATTCTGATGATTGATATATATCCAAGAAATGAAAAATACCATTGTTTTGAATACATTCAAACAATGTGAGTATGTTTTTTTTTTTTTTTTTTTTTTTTTTTTTTTTTTTTTTTTGCGAATGAATGAATAAAAATAGAAAAATCTGGTGTGATGTATGCAACACCAGTTTCACTTACAAATTTACTTGGATTAGGAATCAACATTTTGATAATATTTAAATGCCATTCCTCAACTTCACACAGTTTTCCATATTTATATGCTTATATTTGTATATCTCCATAAGTTATAGAGTACTAGCTGTATATCCTGGTTTCACCCGGGGAATTTCATTTTTCTAATAAACGTGAACGATACTATGTTATAGCTGTATGTCCCGGTTTTACCCAGGAAATTACATTTTCTTAATGAACCGGTCGATTTCGCAATAAACCATGATAAAGCGAGATCAATACGATTTTTATAACAAAAAAGAATATCAGCTGAAGTTATGCAATTTTAATATGGACAGGTGATCTCACCTGGTCTGAAAGAATCACTGAGCGAAATTTAGAGAATAAAGCATATCAACTGAAGTTATGCAAATTTAATATGGACAGGTGTTCGCACCTGGTATCAAAGAACCACTGAGCGAAATTTGGAGAATTTAGGACAAATGGTATGGATTTCTATAAAGAACAAATAAACAAACAAACAAACAGAATTTCATCTTTATTTATATAGATTCGTATCGTAAAACTTGAAATTTGTCAGTGCTTTTTGATTCATTATTGCTTATTCTTTTCTTTAAGGGACCTAATTTTATTAACAGTCCAGTTTTTTTCCTACTGCTTGCTAGTTTTTTACTTTTTACTGCGAGTTGCTTTTTGCAAATATATCGTGAAGGTGAATAATAAGAGGGTGTAGTCTAGTTTGTCTCTTATGCCTTTCTGGAAACCGAGAACGACTACTGTATTAAAATCACTTTTTATTGACTTCAGAAATCTATTCTGGAACTAAAGATTCTAAACTAAAATATAATTAATTAACCCTTTAATGGCTCTGGATGATATATTTCGAGGAAAAAAGACGGTCTCCACAAGCGGATGACGAGATTACTCGTGGCAGGCCGCCGGTCCCCAGTAGCGGACGACTATATATCTCGCGACCGGTTTCTTTGCGCTTCTTGCGGTTCTTCTAGACTCCTTAGCTTGTAATTGAATTGGATATTTCCTGGACGTTGCAGGATCCTCAATTGTTCGTTAGTTATGACAATTGTTAATTGTCAGCATTTTGCTAATTATGCCTAATAGCCATTATGCCCAATTTTGTTTTTGTTGTTCCTGGGTACCGCTTGCTCAGTGCTCCATTGTTTCCTGGCAGACGCAAATTTAGCCTTTCCTCCTATTCTTTAACCTTTAGATTCCACTCTTTTCCCCAAAGCAAAAAGAATATTCAACAATTTAATGAAATCTTTTTTTTTTTTTTTTTTTTTTTTTTTTTTACAATCTACGGATCTATTTTCTCCTTTTTTTTTTTACTTTCACTTACCTATATATGAAATATATAGTAAGTGGAAGTATTGCGATCGTGAAAATTTTCGACTTCCGGTTTTCAACGGAAATACACGTTTTGGGACCCCCTGAGTCGAAATGACCAAGTCCCGCGAAATGGTCTGTGTGTGTGTGTGTGTGTGTGTGTGTGTGTCTGTGTGTCTGTGTGTGAACAGACTAGCTCAAAAACTATAAGCCGTGGGAACCTGAAATTGGGTATTTAGTGTAGGTATATGCCCGCGATGTGACAGCAAAAATTTCATCAAAATTGCTCAAAGGGAGGGGGTACTTTATTTAATAACTTTTTACGTTTTTTTCGATTTTCTCAAAAACGGCTCTAACGATTTTGATTAAACTGAGTATTTGATCGATTTATATGCCCGAAATATGACTGTAAAAATTTCATCAAAATTGATTAACCGGAGGGGGGACTTTACTTAATAAATTTTGTATCATTTTCACGTGTTTTTTTTTATTTACTCAAAAACGGTTTTAACGATTTTGATCAAACTTGGTATTTGATGTATTTATTTGCCCGAGATGTGACTGTAAAAATTTCATCAAAATTGATCTACGGGAGGGGGGACTTTACTTAAATAAATTTTGTACCATTTTCACATGTTTTTTTTATTTACTCAAAAACGGTTTTAACGATTTTGATCAAACTTGGTATTTGATGTATTTATATGCCCGAGATATGACTGTAAAAATTTCATCAAAATTGATCAACCGGAGGGGGGACTTTACTTAATAAATTTTGTATCATTTTCACGTGTTTTTTTTATTTACTCAATAACGGTTTTAACGATTTTGATCAAACTTGGTATTTGATGTATATATATGCCCGAGATATGACTGTAAAAATTTCATCAAAATTGAACAACAGGAGGGGGGACTTTACTTAATACATTTTGTCCAATTTTTACCTTTTTGATCGATTATCTCAAAAACGGCTTTAACGATTTTTATCAAATTCGTCATGTTTAATGAAAATTAGTTGTTATTTAATATCAGGTAAGCTTTATCATTATTAAAATGTTCTGAGGGGGCTTAAATGGGGAAGGGTCTTTTTTTGTTTTTCTATAAAGGACCTTTGTTTTAGTTTATATTGAGAAATTAACTGTCTCTCATCACGCTTAAAAATAAGAAATGGCTTAGTATGATATATGAAGAAAATCAAGTAAACATATACAGGAGAAAAAAAGAAATATATTCCGTCAACTCATAAAACACCTTGAGCTCACGCATGCGCTGTACGCCTTTAATGACAAACCAATGCGTTATAATTAAAGATGTTCTGTTCATTTGAGAAGTGGCAGTTAAGAAAACGCATTAATTTCTAATCTAAGTAAGTTGGTGAGTGAAAGTTGTGTGTTGCGCGCACGCACCAGATTTTTTACTCAAAAAAGGCTTTAACGATTTTGATCAAACTGGGTATTTGATGTATGCATAAGCCAAAGATGTGATAGCCAACATTTCACCAAAATTGACCAACCGGAAGGGGGACTTTACTTAATAAATTTTGTATCATGTTCACGTGTTTTTTTTATTTACTCAAAAACGGCTTTAAAGATTTTGATCAAACTGGGTATTTGATGTATGTATATGCCAAAGATGTGATAGCCAACATTTCATCAAAATTGGTCTAACGAAGGGGACCAAAACAACGCATTAATTTCTAATCTAAGTAAGTTGGTAAGTGAAAGTTGTGTGTTGCGCGCACGCACCAGATTTTTTCTTTTTCTTTCTGTTTCAACGATCATAAAATCGTTTTATGCGCCCTACGTGTATCGTCTCGACCTTAGATTTTCTACCCTTCTTTAACACGTTGAGCGCCAAGCGGTACGATCGTACCGCTCTTGGACTATTAGCTGGGGCCGGGCCGGTCCCCAGGTACCGCCCGCTCCTGCCAGCTAAAAGGTTGTTCTGGGCCAGGGGACCGCCTGCCGAGCGTGATTTCAAGGCATATGGGACCGCTCCGGCCCCGAACAATTCGCCAATGCAATTGGCCCAAAAATTTTTTTTTTTTTTAATTTGGGGGGTGCATGGAGCCCCAACATCGCTCCAAGCAGTGATGGCCAACCATGATCTCAGCCACCTCCTTTAGAATTTTTTTATTTTTACTTCTTTTAGGTTTTTATTTTTTTGTGTGTGATACTTGCTTTAGTTTTTTTTTTTTTTTTTTTTTTACAAAACAAAATATCTTATTTATTAAAATAATATCACAACAAATTTATACAAAATAAGGAATAGAGGCACTAAAATATTCATAATTATTTACTTGTGGGCTTCCATGAAGCACGGGCGGCAATAAAATGGTTCTCCCGGACAATGAGGACAGTATGTTGCATTTTTGCGGTCATAACCGGGCAGCCCCCATACTACTTCAGGTAACGGGCTTTACCCTGGGGCCGGGCGGTACATATGTACCGCTCACAAAATTATAGTTTAATTGCCAAAATTAAACTTTTTATTTATTTCTTTTGCAATTTTCGTATCATTCTAATCATATTAAAGTTATAAATTAGGAAAAAATGCTTTGGCCCCATGCAAAAATACATCATCTTTTCCCTGGCGCTCAACGTGTTATTCGGATTTCATAATTTAATGGTCCTATTTGTCTAATAATTTCGGACGGTCCTATCCATCGATGTAGAAATTTACTGCGAAGACCCTTCTTCCTAAGCGGAGTGAAAACAAGTACTTTATCCCCTGGTTGGAATTTAATGTTTTTTCTTTTTCGATCGTGAATCCGTTTTTTTTTAACTTAAGCTAAGTCAGTTGTATACATTAAATAAGTGAATAAAACTGGATTCATCACTTTATCTATTTATATCACCATGGCATTCCCTTACTCTTTTACCTTTTTTTCTATTTTCATTCATTCTTTCCCAGAAAAAAAAGAAACACGTACACACATTATTTGGATGTATTTAAAACATAGGTATTTCTCTTTTATTGGATGTACTTAATAGTTTAAAGTTGATAATATTTTTTGATATTGCATTTGATAGTAATCAACTTTAATATCAAAAAATATTTTGGTACTCCAGATTTTCCCTAGTACCAAACCAGTTTTTGTTATTACAGTTGATAAAATGTGAATTTCTTAAAAAATTTGTTTCTGATGGATGGCTCTATTTCTGGTGGATCCCCTTCAAGCGATAAAGTTGCTTTATTCCATTAGCTTATTCTAAATATTTTCTCTTCTCTTCTGCTTCTAACTTGTGTAGATTATCATTCAACTTATTATTAATATTATTATGATTTTAAAAGTATGCTCTGCTCCACCTTTGTTGTTTCTTGAATAGCCCACAGATGGCAGCAGCTTATTGAATTTGAATAACCATTAAATTGGTTTCTTCTCTTAAAAAAGTAAAAGTATTTAATTTTTTTTTAGCTCGTTTTAATTAGTTTCATGCCTACAGGTGGTGTCACACATGTGAAACATGAGGAACTACTTCTTCCAGATGAAGGTGCGTTACATCATTTTTAATAATAATAAACTTAAATCAGCTAGATTGCTAAACTATGAGCATTTTTAAAGATTTTTCCCAATATATCTGTGCATTAACCGTCATCAAGTTGCTGTTGAGCTTCAACCTTGGTTTTATAACTTACCTTCGTTGTGATTTATTACTATTTATTTACAATTTTGGGGGGAAAATTGCCTCATAATTTGATTATTTGTCAAAGGTTTACTTGAGTAACATTTCCGGTTAAATAATGTTAATTAGCTAAATTATATAAAACCTAGCACGACCTGTGTGAAGCATTTTGCATAAAGATTTGAATCAGATCAGAATATCTTTACTTAAACTTTAAAATATTTTCCTGTAGTATTCCTGTCATTATTAAGTTTTTAGATTTTTAACCACCGCAAAGAAAATTGCGTATCTTCTGTAAATCAATCTTGTTACTTCATTTAAATCATCTTTTATAAACAACAAATCAAGAACTTTATCCCTATTAATCTTTCTCCATTTTGATATGACGCTCATAATTTGATTTTATTATACTTTACTAAACAAAGGTTTTTTATATAAATGTTTTGAATGCCAGTCATATCGGAGTTGCGTATTGACTATTTATTTAAGTATTTATTTTTCGTTTCTTGGATTGAGGAACAAAAAGCAGCATTGTTCCTCACTCCAAGAATCGAGAAATAAATATTTAAAGAAGTGAATAGTTGGCAACTCCGATATGACTGACATTCAAATTATTGTTTCATTCAGTTGAAACTATTAATCATTTTTTTCTTAATACATTTTAATTTGTTTCAAATAATAATCGTAATATAAATTAATTTATATTACTCATAGTCATTATTAGAATATCAAGAAATATTATTATTTTATTTAGTTTATTCTCCCTTATATTTATTTAATTTTGAAGAAGTATATATAATTTTGTTAATTTCTTCTAAAATACCAGACTCAAGGTTAACTAATAAACGGTCCGTTGTAATTGTTTATATAAAAAAAAATTGCACAAGATCTCTTCTTTAACAAATAAACATTTATTCAATTCTATTCTATTAAACACAGGAATAGTTCACTTTTTAAGTATATAAATAGGTGAATTTTGATTGAGTTATTTATCACCTGATGCAGATTCTCATTATGTTTTCTCTACCACTTGTCTGACAGAAAGATTTTCTGTAGATCTATGATTCCTAAAGCCACATTGGTAGTCTCCACAAATTTTATTCTCTCCATACTACCAGCCTTATACCTTTTTACTTTCACTTACTTATATATGAAATATATAGTAAGTGGAAGTATTGCGATCGTGAAAAATTTCGACTTCCGGTTTTCAACGGAAATACATGTTTTGGGGTCCCCTGAGTCCAAATAACCAAGTCCCGCGAAATGGTCTGTGTGTATGTGAACAGACTAGCTCAAAAACTATTTACCATGCGAACATGAAATTGGGTATTTAGTGTATGTAGATGCCTGCGGCGTGACAGCAAAAATTTCATCAAAATTGCTCAAAGGGAGGGGGTTACTTTATTTAATAACTTTTAAAGTTTTTTTTCGATTTTCTCAAAAACGGCTCTAACGATTTTGATTAAACTGAGTATTTGATTTATTAATATGACTGAGATATATATTATTAATTAATATATATTATTATTAATATGACTGTAAAAATTTCATGAAAATTGATCAACCGGAGGGGGGACTTTACTTAATAAATTTTGTATCATTTTCACATGTTTTTTTTATTTACTCAAAAAAGGCTTTAACGATTTTGATCAAACTGGGTATTTGATATATGTTTATGCCTACATTGTTTATACATATATGTGATAGCCTACATTTCATCAAGTCTACCCCCACCCCCGGGTATGTGAGGCCCATCAGCCTACTGGAGGCGACTCACACCGACCGGGCGTAGGAGTGATGAACCTCCCCCGTGTATCTCATCGAGAATCGTGGTGTGTTCTTCCAGGATGTTAAGTAACCGCCCGGAAGTATGGTTCAAGGACGGTATGCTCCAGGGAAAGAAATATAGGTCCTCAGGGCCTGCTGACTCTGAGCTGCCATAATCCATGGACCTAGACCAGTTTGTCACTGTCCTTGAACCCGAGAGAGCTGACGCCATCGGGGGGAAGGACACTGCCAAATTGGCCCCAACGGGATTGGTTATGGAGCTACGGGCAGTCTGCCGGTGCACCATGGTGACCATGGCTTGCAGCAACGTGAGGTTTGGGCTACCCCCTCCAGGCTGTCTGTTCTCTCGCAAGCATCACAAATGTCTGTAAGGAGACCACACTGCGTGGCCAAAGGTCTCATTAGGCCTAATGCGCCAACCGAAAAAAAGAAAAAAAAAACATTTCATCAAAATTGGTCAAAGGGAGGGGGCACTTTATTTCATAAATTTTTACCTTTTTTTCGATGATATCAAAAACAGCTTTTATGATTTTTATCAAATTCGTCATGTTTCATAAAAATTAGGTGTTCTTTGATATCTGGTAAGCTTTATCATTATTAAAATTATCTGAGGTAGCTTAAAAGGGGTAGGGGCCTTTTTTGTTTGTTTTTTGTTTCCTATAAAGTTCCTTTGTTTTTGTTTATATGGAGAAATTAACTGTCTCTCGTTACGCCTAAAAATAAGAAATGGCTAAATATGAGATATGATAAAAATAAAGATAACATTAGAGGAGAAAAAAAGAAAAATATTCAGTCAACTCATAAAACTCGTTGAGCCCGCACACGCGGAGTACACCTTTAATGACAGACCATTGTTCATAATTAAAGCCGTTCTGTTCATTTGAGAAGTGGCAATTAACAAATAATTAATTTCTAATCTAAGTAAGTTGGTAAGTGAAAGTTGTGTGTTGCGAGCATGCACCAGATTTTTTTTTTAACATCTGCTAGTAGTGCTATTCTTTAGTGCAGTTTATTATTATTTTTAATAGGGTATATTAAAAAAAAAAAATATGACCATTTTATGAAATTCCCGAGTTCAAAAGTCTGTAAATATTTTAATGATATTTCTTGTATACCAATACTTAATAACCCCTTTAGAGCATTCTCTAAGCTTGTTTACTTATAATGAACTTCTTAAAAAAAAGCCTCAGTTTAGTTATTTATTTCAAAGAAGAAACATGGTAGTGTCTCACGAAATTCTCGTAATTTTAAGACATTACTGGGGAAAAAATTTAACATCCGCTGAAACAGCATATGAAATTATTAAATATGAAGGGGAAGGTGTCCTTGACCAGGGCACTGTGCGGCGTTGGTTTAAAAAAATGTTGAAGTGGAGAAACGACGGAAAGGAAGAAGGGCTCCGGGCGACAAGGTTCTGAAGGAAGCTGTTAAGTCAAATCCGTCCAGAACTTGCCAGGGAGATATTTCAACCCGTTTTTGAATTATTGGTCTCTAAAGCCCTCAAAAATAAACAGAAACAGAAAAAAGCATGATTAAAAATAGCTGTTGTTGTTTTCCAAATTTGACTAGGACTATGAGATTGGTGTCGTTTAACAGCGTATTCCATGCCATTTTATATGATATACAAAAATGTATAGGTTGGTACTAAATAAATTTTCATAAAACCAAGTTTAAAATTGTAATTTCAGTTTCCTTGAAAAGGGCGTCTTTTAAAATATTTATATATTTTTTAAAATAGGTAGTATTATATCTATTCATACAACAAAATATAAAAGTGGGATGAAAATTGCTTCATTACTAAAAAAATTTAAAACGAGTGATAAATTTCAATAAATCCAGCATTTTATGATTAAAAATATCTGTAGATGTTTTCCGAATTTGACTAGTACAATGACATTGGTGTTGTTAAAAAGAGCATTCAATGCCGTTTCACATCATATACAACAATGTATAGGTATAGGCAGCATGATCTATTTTTTAAAATTAAAATATGCAAATTTTAAAAAATGCCCTTTTTGAGAAATTTGAAATTAAAACTTTCTTTTAGTTAATTAAAAGTTTCTGGACCTATTTTTGAGGGCTAAGGAGATCAATAATTCAAAAACGGGTAGGCATATCTCAATAATATTTCACAATTGTTCTAGTAGATACAAATAGTATGCACATACCAAATTTCAAGAAAATCTGAGATTGTGAGGTTCAAAATGATATATTTTTGTGTTGATTTGACGTGGAATGGCCCTGCTGCAAGAGGGCAATTTGAAAAACAATCCATGCTTTGCGTTTTTTGGAATTTAGAAGGTGTTATTCATCACGAATTTGTTCTTGATGGATGCCCTATGACTTCTGAACTCTACGGCGAACAACCGAAAGATTGTAAGCGAAGTTGTCAGAGCATTATTGCTCTGATTAACTGAAAAGGAGTTTTATTCCAATAAGATAATGCTCGTCCACACACTTCCCGTCGAACCAAAGAAAAGTTTACAGAACTTGATGGGTTTGAACTCCTGCCTCATCCACCATGTAGTCCAGACCTCGCACCATCGGATTACTACTTGTTTCAATTTTCTTCTAGGGAAAACATTTGATAATTTTGATAATTTTTATATTATTTGATAAATTAGTAATGCGGTCCAATGCGGTAATGCGGTCTTCTACAGCCATCCTAAGGAATGGTATCAGCATGGAATCATGCAGTTGTCTAGCAGATAACTAATGACGGTAGATACCAATGGACTGTACTTTAAGTATTAATGGTATTTTATATCAAAGAAATAATAATACAAATATTTGGTTAAATAATGGTCATTTTTTTTTTATACACCCCATTATTATTGAATCGAATGGGATTTCATTTAGGTATTGCCCATTGAACTTTTCACCCCTAACTAACTTTACCGATTTCATTTTAATTGTATCTAATTGCTATATTACACAAAATTGTAGGAATGTTTGTACAACATGTAACTTGTAGTAAAAAGTTGTTATTAGTGAAAGGACTCACAAAGAAGGTAAGTTTTACTTACCAACAACAACAAGTCAAAAGACTGGACCAATTGGAACAAAACCTTTTGCATCTTGTAGAGTATTTTCCCAAGTTGCATTAAAACCTTTTTTGGGTTCTTATTTATTTTAGAAGTTATTGAGAAAAAACGTGAAAATAATTATTTAATTATTGCTCAAAAATTTACTTATTTGTACGTAACGTAAAAACGTAGAGCATATATATCATAAGGTATGCTCCAACAAACTATTAAATAGGTTTATAAGTAACAAACTGCACATGTACTATTCTCCCTTTTTTTATTCTAAATTTGATTGGTTGATTTAAAACAATGCTCAACAATTTTTTAATGGTTGATGAATCGGCCATTATTTTGCCAAGAAATAACATTAAACACTGATAACAGTAAAAAATCCTTAATGTAGGTCTAAATGACCTATGGGCAGCATAATCATAAAACTACAAAATTCATAGAATTAAAATTAAGGCCGAACATTGATAACCATTTTTAAAGCAGATTCGTAAAATTGTTTTAATTATTTTTTATATTAATTAATTGTTTTAATTATTGTTTTAAATTAGATTTTTATTTCCCACTTCCACTCACTATGCTCATTAAAAAGGAATTCAATAGTTCCTGGAAAAGCTCATTTTCAGTTGACTTAAAGGCCTTAACAAAGGATTCAGGCACCTCTGTCTGCTTCCGGATACACCCGGTCACTGTCCAGTATTAATATACAACGTAATCATAAAATCTTGTGCGGATTCTTTACTCTGGAGTGGCACTTTTTTTATGTTATCCGAATTACCATTAAAGGTTTTTAATTATGTTTCAGCACCTATTGAGGTGTTAAGATTAAAATAGCTATAAGTGCCAAATTATTGATTTTTGAGAAAACAAAAAACTATTTACTAAGCTTAATTTTGGTTCGAAAATCAATTAAAATATTATGGATATGTCCAGTCATGAAATAAATACTTCCTGCTAAAAAATTTCAATATTATTTTCTTCCATCTATTTGGTTAATTGTCTATTTTTTTTTCTTTAAGTTATGATAACATCTCTAGATGGTGACACTCACAGAATTTGCTATTGTTGATAAGAGAGTCTAGAGACGAAAATCTTAAACGTAGTCATTTATCAGGAATTGTTTCCATTTTGAGTAATATAAAAGGGATAGAACAATCAACCAATGAATCAAACTCTTTTGTAATATCCGAAGAGGGGTAACAAATAAAAAAACGATAATGACTTCGGAAACCAGAAACCTGTACAAAATGCACTTAAAAACTGTATAAAAAAAAACTTCGAATTTATTTTAGAAATCAAGGTATTACTTCCTATAAATTATCTTCTTCCGCTAAAAAGTATGAAATAAAAATTAAACCGTCTTCGAAAACTAGGAACTAGTAAAAAAAGTATGAAATAATTACCTTCTGATTTTTATAAATATGCAGCAAAATTGAAAATGGTCTGAAAAGCGGAAAAATGCATTCAAACCGATAATTTTATTATGATTAGTACGAATACATACTAACTGTTAATAAAAATTATTAAATTAAAATGCTAAATACCATATTCAATACATTACAATCTTTTCGGAGGCGGCGCAAATTTTTAAAATTGTTTACTCTAAAAATTAGGAAAATCTTAAATTTAGTAAACAAGTTTTTAGGAAGAGACTATTGGATTATAGATATAGAATGCAAGGCCTCAAAGTCTCGTATAATTTCAATAATTCACTTAATCATGCAGATTACGTGCCGAATTTTCGCCTATTCAGGCATCTTCAGGGCTACAACAGTTTCACATGCAAGCTAGAAACAGACTGCAAAAAGTCTGTTTCTAGCTTGCATGTGAAACTGTTGTAGCCCTGAAGATGCCTGAATAGGCGAAAATTCGGCACGTAATCTGCATGATTAAGTGAATTATTGAAATTATACGAGACTTTGAGGCCTTGTATTCTATATCGAAAATCTTAAAAATTTTTATCGATTTTCTATTTTTTGCCGCCTCTAAAAGATTGTGATGTATTGAACATGGTACTTCATATATTAATTTAATAATTTTTATTAACAGTTAGTACTTATTCGTACTAATCAAAATAAAATTATCGGCTTTAATGAATTTTTCTGCTTTTCAGACCATTTTCAATTTTGCTGGGTATTTATAAAAATCAGAAGACAATTATACCATACTTTTTAGTGCTACTATTCTTACCGACTTCTAGTTTTCGAAGTCAGTTTAAATTTTTTTTTATAAAATGTTTTTTTGAAAATAAATCATTTAAATTTTTTTTTACAATTCAATTTTTTATGAGTTTATGAAAATTAGATATTTATTATTAGAAACCATCATTTTTTTTATTATTATTATTATTAATTTAAATATTGATAGTAAATTTATATCTGAACCAACTTGGTTTAACCACTAAATATTTATAAAACAATGACCATTTTATATAGATAACAATCTATATAATAATTTTATTCTTTTATACAATACATTTAAAATTGCATTCATTGGATATCTTATTATATATATATATATATATATATATATATATATATATATATATATATATATATATATATATTTTGTTTTGTTTTTTATTAAAATTGATAATTATTTCACGACACATAATATCCTTGTATTGTTTTACATTTCCTCTCTATCTGTTTGTCATCATTGATAATATAACCTGGCACACTTCAAATTTGCCCAAAGCAGAAGTAGGCGTGGCACAGAGGTCCAAAAAAGCTGAAAATGGGAAAAAACCTAATATCTACTATAATTACTTTGTTAGCGGTATGGAACCTCCCGCATATTGATTTTTTGAGGTGCCGAATCTAATGAAATCAAAATCAATGCAATGGGACCACCAGATGAAGTCCAAATTTGAGGTCAAAAAGTCAATAATATAAAAAATTTGTGTTTGGTATAGTCGTATGTTTTTTGAGGTGCCGAATCTAATGAAATCAATATCAACGAAATCAGATCAAGTTAAAATTTCAAGTGGAGAATAAAATATAAAAAAATTGTATAGATAATTTTTTTTTTTATAACATTTTTATGTACAATAATACGAATAGGATATAATTATTTAATCTTGTTTAAGTAAATTGTATGCTTCCTCGGTTATTCTCTTTTCTTTTTATACTTTATACTGGTCTAAAATCCTAAAATTGTATACTGGTCTGGGTCGCTTGTAACAAATAATTGGTAGAAAACTTCTTCATTTGTTGCGACTCGATGAAGTATGAAGTTCCCTTTACTGCTTATAATTTTTGTGCCTACTCTCCTGAGCCTCTACTGAGAGAGACCCGATACAAAGAGCAGCGTGCTCAATCATGTCTGCTCCAATTAAAATGAATTTTGTGGACGGTTGATGGGAGATACCAGGGGTACCGAGTCACTGCCATCTCAGCCGTTTCCGCTGCATACTTGCGAAATGCTGCGGTATCAATCGGGTACAGAGAGCAAATCACATCTAGTACTGTTTTTAATCTCATAATTAATTCTTCATTTAACCCTGTAATTTGCGCGTTTAATGCAGAATTTTCAAAATAACATAACAATAACAGTATCAAACTGAAATAAATGTACCACCTTAATTTTCAGGGGTGAGAGCTCTAGCGCAAAAGGACCACCATGCACCATAATGAAACTGTGCAACTTCAAACAACCTACCTAAGTTGCAGTTTATTTGATTATTTAAAATACAAATTAAAATCCTTTCTTTTTATTTTAGTATTTTAGAATTAAAATTAATTTTAAGTTAGAAAATTAAGAGAAACTATTAAGAAAAGAGTGGTGAGAGAGGGAGAGAGAAGGGGGGAAGAGTGAAGAGAGGGGAGATGGAGTGATTAAAAAATCATCTCATTTTATTTATTTATATATTATTTTAATTGAAATATAATAAATTAAATTTTAACAGAAAAATTATTGGTTATAGGTCCAAACAATAGGTGCCATACAGGTGAAGAGTGCAGTCAATGTCCTCACTGTGATTATAACTCATCATTTTCTTGGAATGTGAAACGACATATAATGGCCCACCATACAGGTGAGAAGCCTTATCAATGTCCTCACTGTGATTATAAGTCAGCAAATTCTCAGAGTTTGAAACGACACATAATGGCCCGCCATAAAGGTGAGAAGCCTCATCAATGTCCTCACTGTGATTATAAATCAGTGCAATCTGGAAGTATGAAACAACACATAATGGCCCAACATACAGGTGAGAAGCCTCATCAATGCCCTCTCTGTGATTTTAAGTCAGCAAATTCTCAGAGCTTGAAACGACACATAATGGCTCACCATAAAGGTGAGAAGCCTTATCAAAGTCCTCACTATGATTATAAATCAGTGACATCTGGAAATATGAAACAACATATAATGGTCACCTGTACAGGTGAGAATCATCATCAATGTCCTTACTGTGATTGTAAGTCAGCAAATTCTCTGAGTTTGAAACAACACCTAATGGCCCACCATAAAGGTGAGAAGCCTTATCAATGTCCTGAATGTGATTATAAAACAGCTGATTCTCATAATTTGAAACGACACATAATGGCCCGCCATAAAGGTGAGAAGCCTCATCAATGTCCTTACTGTGATTATAAATCAGTGACATCTGAAAATATGAAAAAACATATAATGGCCCACCATACAGGTGAGAAGCATCATCAATGTCCTCACTGTGATTATAAATCAGCAAATTCTCAGAGTTTGAAACGACACATAATGGCCCGTCATAAAAGTGAGAAGCCTCATCAATGTCCTCATTGTGATTATAAATCAGTGCAATCTGGAAGTATGAAACAACATATAATGGTCCACCATACAGGTGAGAAGCCTCATCAATGTCCTGACTGTGATTATAAATCAGTGAGATCTCAATGTATGAAACAACATATAATGGCCCTCCATACAGATGAGAAGCCTCATCAATGTCCTCACTGTGATTATAAGTCAGCAATTTCTGGGAGTGTGAAGGAACATATAATGGCCCGCCATACAGGTGAGAAGCCTCATCAATGTCCTCACTGTGATTATAAATCAGTGCAATCTGGAAGTATGAAACAACATATAATGGCCCACCATACAGGCGAGAAGCCTCATCACTGTCCTCACTGTGATTATAAATCAGTGAAATCTGGAACTATGAACCAACATATAAGGGCCCGCCATACAGGAGACAAGCCTCATCAATGTCCTTACTGTGATTATAAATCTGTGCAATCTGGAAGTATGAAACAACATATAATGGCCCTCCATACAGATGAGAAGCCTCATCAATGACCTCACTGTGATTATAAGTCATAATTTTCTGGGAATGTGAAACAACATATAATGCCTAAATCCCCTAACCAAAATACACTGCGTGTCTCGTGTAGTCCAGGCTCGCAAGTGGCTTTTGGGAATTTGGGAAAACACAATTTTTTTGGATGAAAAAGATTTTCTAAAGATGGGCCTGATAATGAATACAGTTACATAGAAGAAGGCCAAAAAAACTATTTACAACAGAATAAAACGTCAATATCAAGGAGGGGTGTGATGGTTTGGGGAACGATAACGGCCTCTGGTAATCACCGCATTGAAAGGCTTTCCGGAAGAGTGAATAGTAAGCAATATTTAACTTTGATCAAAGAAAGGATGTACCTATGGGCAACCCAGATATTTTCAGGCAGGAATTTTCATTTCTTGCAAGATAATGTTCCATGTCACAAATCGAAGGCAACCCTTCATGAAATGAGGATCACATTGGTGGGGTGGCCCTCTCGCTTCCCAGATCTTAATACAATCGAGAGCTTTTGGAAATGTCTCTCGAATTAATTGTACGCTAAAGGTGCGTTTAATACTGATGATGATCACTGGAAAGGTATCAAAAAAGCATCAGAAGTTGTCACTCGAAAGAATCAAGATCATTAAAAAAATCTGTGTCTTTCCATGAATAAGCGCTTGTTGAAAGTGCTAGAAAAAAAAGGTGACGTTATATACTACCAAGTTTTCATTCAAGATTAGGTACTTCTCACACATTTTTTATAAAAATTAAAGTGTACACTTTTATTTGTCCAATTTTAATTAATGGTTTTAATAGTATATTAACATTTCTAATAAAGAGTTTATTGTAACATATCCATATTTCACTAATTATTTATTCCTTTTGAAACAAAAAGTACCAGTTGGAAATAATAATACAGGAATAAGGGGCATAAGCACAACAGGGTGTACACTTTTATTTGTCCCGGAGTGTAGGACAAGAGGTGAACAAGTATAAACAGGATTAAGTAGCAACAGCCTAAAGCCAGTAACAGTGAGGTGGCCAAAGAATTTGTGTCAAAGTGTAATTTGACATAATTATTTATTTATTGACGAGATTTTGATGAATTGATCTATTGTATAGTTAAAATATATGTATTGGTATGTATAAAATGAATATAATGTAATATAGGATTTTTAATCATAAATTTTTCCAAATTTCATAATTAATGTAAATTTTTTTTAATTAATTTTTATAATTATATGATTATAATTAAATTAATTATAATTTTAATCCTGTAAATATTATATAAAATACTGTTGCAGTACACCTGAAGATGAGGCAATGAGCCTCGAAACGTTGTGAGGTTTTAATGTATTAAAAAAAAAAATATATCATAAAGGAAAATTGGATTTTTCACTGTTGTATAAAATTGGAATAATAAAAGACCAAAAAGTTAATTAATTCTATTTCAATTAAAAAAAAAAAGAATATTTTTTCATTACTCCATCTTTCCCTCTATCTCTCTCTCCCCCCCCCCCCCTTCTCCTTCCCCTCCCTCTCCTTCTGCCAGCCAGACTCCTTATTAAATCACTCACCTTATACTTCTACCATCAAAGGAGCTAGGATTCACAATTTAACTTTAAATTTCTCGAACATTATTCTTTATTTTATACAACAGTACATAAAAAAAAATAAAACACCTTAATCAACCTTATATACATAAAATTAAATCAAACCCTATTTAAAAAGATTAACGTACATATAACAATTAAATTACTCACCACACATACTAGCTAATAAAAAAAAAATACTGTTCTCATTAAAATTAATATCTCTATGTACAATAAAAATTAAAAAAAAAAAAGCCTATTATCTTCTTAAGCCCGCTTTCTCCAATATAGTTTAAACTTAAATTAACATGAACCGGATTATCTTTAATCCGAGGATTAAGTTCTAATTCACTTTCTACAGCCTTAGCACTAAACACTGCTTCAGTGATTCCTTACCAAATCCATGTTCATTAACAAATAAATAGCCTGTATCTAACAATTTCATATAAATTACAATAACAGTCTTTACAATTTAGATCGTCATATTTTTCATTTGCTTTTTGACAGGAAGATCTTTTTTGCTCAAAATCTCTATAGTTGAAGGAAGCCTGTTATAGGAAAAATGAGGTGACCACTCTATCACAGCGTATTTTCCAGCTAATGACAGTTGAGCATCCTAATGGGCACTCATATGCTATGTGTTTCTCTTAATTTTCTATCTTAGTTTAAACATATTATCACATCTACTGTACTACTAAGCACGTCACTGAACCTAGACCCTGATGGAGAGGCAGGATTAGGCAAGGAGAGGAACGGAAGTCTGGAGACAGTCATTGGCGGATCCAGGGGTGGGGGCTGCAGCCCCTCCCTTTGGAAAAATTTTCGTAATTTTAAGATAGAATTTGACTTTCCTTAAAGTAAGGAAGCAAGTTAAAGAACAAATAATGTGCAGAACAAGTAGAATTTTAATTCTGGGAAAGGAACATAAAGGTAAAAAAGCTGATAAGCAGATTCAAATGAGGGGCTGTGGTGCCGCAGCCCCCCCCCCTTTGCGATCGGCTGGATCCGCCCGTAGAGACAGTTGGAGGCAGGGGAGTCTAGTCTGGGCCTGGAGGAAGGTACTGTCTCTGTTACAGCAGAGTAGAGGCAACGTATTCTGGTGTTAATAGTCTTTCAAGTATTCGTGTTCTGAGGCCCAGCACCGCATTGAAAACATGGAACAATTAAGCACAACGGATGTAATAGAAAAATGGGGAAAATTAAAAAAGAAAAACAAATCTATGACACTATGGTCTCAATGTTATTTGCATAAAACTAGCATTTTGGAATAATAAAATGTCAAATACTAATATTTACCTGGATAAATATAGTCTCTTTCTTTAAAATAAAGACTACCTATCGTTATATATTTCGAAAGAGGCTCATCTATTCTTAATTTTACAATCCACTCATTAAGAAGCTTTTTATTTTTTGGAAATAAAAGGGAATGACAAGTCTTTTGATTTTCTAATTGAACACTGAGGGACCGAGCAATACCTATTAGATATTTTTCAAATGATTTTTTGCTCAATCGGGTTTTAATTATGGAAAAATAAATTAAAAACGCCAAAAAACCCTATGAATCCCAGGTAATGGCCCGGCTTTTATCCCCGTTTCTCTAGTTCCTGTAGCACCGTTGCTGAAGCAGCACCGTCGCTTGCGCCCGCCTATACCATAAGACTACACTGTACCATTATCCATACTTTACTAATATTTACTAATTAAAATAAACACCTCCTCATTGCATATAATTGTCTTTCTTATTCATTGACAATAAAAGAGCGGATTTTTAGTGCCTCTTACATATCGTCGAGTGAGTACAACAACTAGGTAACTACAAATTTAGCAAAATTTGAGTAAGTGCATTAAAAAATTCCATTAGGTTAGGTCCATAGCACACTACAACTTTGTTCTGTTGAATACAATTTAAAGGTGATATAATGAGTTTTCAAAACTAGATAAGTTGATGATCAGAAACCTAATCCGTTCCGATACTAGGTAAAGTTCACTTACGAGTATCTAGTTGTTCGACCTATCAGGATGGCAAAACAGAAGCAACAAATAGGTAACTCAACATAGTTTTAGCACTACAATACTTGATTTGTAGATCAACTAAAGATCTTCGAAAAACTTTAATATGAGTTTTACTCGAAACAGCTGAATTGTAGTTACCTAGTTGTAGTATTGACCCCACGATATAACAATATATATTATTTACATATTTGCTATTTATGGGGTTTAATATATGAAAGTAGTTATCTTGGTCATATGTTAGGCATTGCGGAAGATAAAATTTATGGATGGAGTTGTACATTGGGCAGGAGATTAAAATATGACAAAGGTCTTCGGGTGTGTTTAGATTGCATATCCTACAATTTTCTTTGGGGTTAATCAGGTGTGTGATATTATTTGTGGTTATTTTGATGGTATGTACGCCAGAGGTTCTAAGATATCAAAATGTAGTATTGCGGTAGAGGTAATAATTGGCTTCATCCTTTAATGGTTCTAATTTACAGTACAACAGACTATATTTAGATTTTGAAAGTAATTCTTTATGTTTTAGGTTAATTTTTTTGATATCGGTGTTGGTAATTTTGCCGATGTCCATTCTTATGTTTACAGGTTCAGAAAATATTAATGGGTCGAAATTTGAATAATTTTCTAAGAGATCCTGTACCTGTGAAACCCAGTTAATTTTTTTGTTTGATTTTTGGCTATTATGTAGAGACAGTAATTTCAGGTAACATAATTTAGACAATGTGTGAAGTTAACCTGAAAGCGGAGACTTCAGACTAGTGGTGTGTTGTTTAGTAACAATCTGTTTATTTGAAACAGTTAATTTCATTAAACAGAAACAGTTAACTGTTTCGGAAAAAAATAAACAGATACAACACTGTAGTGAGAAAAAAAATGGTAAATAATAATAAAAATTAAACACAAACAATTAGAACAGTTTCGAGAAGCAGGCAGAATTAGCAGGTTAACAGGCTGTTGCGAGAATTAGCAGGTTAACAGACTGTTTCGAGAATAAACAGGTTAAGAGTGGCCTTGAAAAAGAAACAGATTCTTAAAATGTTTCGGTCAACAGGCTGTTAACCTGTTGATTCTTGCAACAGCCTGTTAACCGAAACAGATACGTGAAACAGTGGCCTTGAAAAAGAAACAGATTCCTAAACAGCTTCGGTCAACAGGCTGTTAAATGAAACAGCCTGTTAACCTGCTAATTCTGCCTGCTTCTCTAAACTGTTTCAGTGAAACTGTTTATTGAACAGCTTGCGCCCGTACTGTATCTGTTTAATTCATTCGCAAATCTGCTACTCTGCGTTATGTGGCCCTTAATTTTTTTAATTATTAAATTATGTTTTCTCCAGATTGTTTATTCAATTAAACCATGATTTTTATAAACAAAAAATCAATTAAGCCTATTACAAGTTTTGATTCATTAGTTATTTTTAGTGCTGTTTAATTATTTTACATAAAGAACAGGAATGGGTTGGGGGTGCGGTCAAAGTAATAAGTACAAATATGTGATATTTACATATTTTATTCTAGCCAACGTTTCAACCCAAATTTTAGGTTATCATCAGGGCTTTTCTCACTGCTGTTGGGCACTCAGCTCCCAACAGCAGTGAGAAAAGCCCTGCTGATGACCTAAATATTGGGTCGAAACGTTGGCTAGATTAAAGATATGTAAATATCATTAAAAGATATGTAAATATCACATATTTGTACTTATTACTTTGACCGCACCCCCAACCAATTCCTGTTCATTATATCTACGGTCAACTATCTTCCACCATCATTATTTTACATAAAGCTTAATTTTATATTAAATGTTTTATGAGAAATTGTCATTCGAACTTGTTAGATATTTCAATAATTAAAACATAATTTAAAAGAATGCTCCAATGCTAAGTCGGACCAGTTTTTTTTCTTTTTTCCCATATAGTATTATTTTTAACAGTTGTATCTGTTTTTTTTAAACTGTTTAATGAAAGTAGCAGGAACAGTTGCAACTGTTTTTCAAAATTAGCAGTTTTGCCCATCACTACTTCAGACCTACTTCTGCTTTGGCGCTAAATTTGAAGTGTGTCAGGCTATGTTATCAATGATGACAAACAAATAGAGAGGAAATTGAAATATATACAAGGATACTATATTTCGTGAAATAGTTATCATTTGCAATATAAAAACAAACTACATATAATAATAAGAAGTCATAAGATTAATTCGGTACATTTCGATTATTGCGATTGTACTAAGCCTCATTCGAATATATTCTTCATTAGTCCCTTTTCCATTTTACAATAAAAACTTTAACCCTTCTAAATTCTTTACCAAACATTTTACCAGGTGTGTAATTATGAAACCGGAATTCGCCAATGATAGGAGTTAGCAGTCAATATAATCTTCTAACTAATCCGTCAGTGGTGTTATCTGCTTTTGCCTACATGTAATAAAGAGATCCAATTGATACCAACATCAGTTTCATTCTATAACCGTGTTTTTAGTGGCGTTGAACATGTCGACTTCTGTACCAACAAATCAAGATTTGCGGACAGCATTTATTTTCCGTTTCCTTCTGAAAAAATTGGAGCATTATCACATAGGATGCTTGTTGAAGCTTACGGGGAGCATGCCCTAGGCAAATCTCAATGTTTCGATTGGTTCAAAAAATTTAAAGATGGATTTCTATAAAAGAAACAAAGACCGTGGAAAACCACAAAAAAAAAAACTTTGAAAACGCTGATTCGGAAGCGTTTGTTGGACAATTATTACATGTGACACCGTCTCCATTTGTTTGAAAGGCATGGAAAAGATCCAGAAGGTCGGAAAATGGGTACCTCACCAACTAAATGACAGGCAGCAGGAAGCTAGAAAAACCTCATGGCAAATGCTGCTCGCCAGGTACAGAAAAAAAGTCATTTCTTCATCAAATTGTGACTGGTGAAGAAAATTGAATTTACTTCGAGAATCCTAAGCGTAAAAAATCCTGGGTAACTCCTGGTGAACCATCGGCATCGCTTGGGGAGGAAGAAAATGCTCTGTGTCTGATGTGATCAGATGGGTGTTACCTACTATGAGCTGCCGAAACCTGGGGAAACTGTTAATACGGAACGCTACCTACAACAGATGATAAATTTGAATAAAGATTTGCGCCAATAAGTCCCAAATATCAAGAAAGGACACACAAAGTGATCTTGGTCCATGACAATGCCCCATCACATTCGGCTAAACGGACCAAGGAAACGATCCAAGTGTTTGGTTGGTAAATACTTCCGCATGCGGCTTATTCACCAGATTTGGCCCCATCCGATTACCTCCTATTTGCATCGATGGGACACGCACTAGCTGAGCAGCGCTTCACTTCTTATGAAAATGTACGAAATTGGTTAAGTGATTGGTTTGGCTCAGAAAAGGAAGCATTATTTTGGCGGGGAGTCCAAATATTGCCTGAAGGGTGGGGAAAGTGCATAGATAGCGAAGGACAGTACTTCGAATAAAAAAGTATGTATCATTTTTACACAATCAACTCTTATTTGCTATTTGAAAAATTCCGGTTTCATATTTACACACCTGGTAAATTTTGCCTATTTTTATTTTAAATCCCATTGGTTTTTAGATTAGTTGAAACGCTTTTATCTTTATCAGTTGTTAGGGCGTCGTAAGGTTCGCAAACTTGCAACCTTGAT
The DNA here is from genome assembly GCA_911387785.2 of Aelia acuminata. Taxonomy (NCBI): domain Eukaryota; kingdom Metazoa; phylum Arthropoda; class Insecta; order Hemiptera; family Pentatomidae; genus Aelia; species Aelia acuminata. The sequence goes on from OU426982.1 coordinate 8,566,361, forward strand.
CAACCTTTCCCTAATGCAAAAACACTGGTTACCTTTTAAGAGCTTTAAATATATAAGCTTCAAATTAAAATATAAGCTTTAATGTAATATGAAAACATGTTTAAATATAATATAAAGACTCAAACCTACTGCCGCTTAATCCTATACATTTAGTACACAAAAGGTATAGTAAACACCAGTGTACGGTGTAGTACACAATATCACGGTACAATAACAAACATTTGAAATGATTTTCATTAATTTAAAATACAATTTAATTTAATTTTGTTATTCGATTCAATTATATCAATAATTATTGATTTTATTCAAATTTTGAGTTTCGAATTAACGATAAAAAAAAGAAAAGAAAATGCATTAAAACTATTACAATAAAGATAAAGTATTTTTTTTTTTTTTTTACAATAACGAAAACATCTTTATTACGAATGTTTTAATAACAAAAGAGCGGCCGTAACATCAGTGAATTTTGATTTGACTGCATTAAAAAGAACAGGATATAATTAATTCAACGCAATATAGCTACTGAGCCACAGGAACCCGTGGTCAGGTCTGCTTATAATATATAATTTTTTTATTCCATCCCCAAATTTTATCAAAATTTTACTTTAATCATTGCTAATACGTGATTTGGTAATGTTAATCTCTAATTCTCGTAGTAACTATTGGTACCTAAATTAAAAAACAAAAAATAATTGATGCATGGAAATGCATAAGGGTCTAAGTGTCAAAAAAATAAAACAAAGTTTTTTTTTGCCAAATTGTTATATTTGCCAAAGCCATTCTTCAGAGATAGGAATAGGTAATGTTTTGTTGTTAGAAAACAGTTCATTGAACGTATGAAAGATGGCATGGGTGTAAGCACTGAAAGTAGTTCACCCTAGAGGGTATAATTCGCATCATTTCTGTAAAAATTTTCTTAGGCACTTATACCCTTATGCATTTATTCAATTATATCTAGTGATAGCAATATTGTCAAGGTTTTTATGTTAATTACCACAAAAAAAAATATGATATTATATAGGGGAGAGCGGGGTTGGTTGGCAACAGTTTTCACTTTTTTTATTGTTGAGTCCTTCCTGTTAATATAATCCCAATTCGGCTGATATTACTGTAAACTCCAAGTATTAGAGTACTTCAAGTATTTTTTTCACAACATAATATTTAATACTAAGAAATACTATAGTTGTTTATACTGTAGAAAATTGAAGAATTTGTCAATCCAGAGTATGCCAATTAACCCCCTATGTGGGTCAGGTTGGCCTAGAAGGTGGGGTTGTTTAGCCATCTCATTCAAGTACTGCCTGCACTATAATGGTATAATAATTTTGAATCGGTTTTTAACAGCTTTTAAAGGAAAATAGAATGAAATTAGAAGAAGATAGAAGTTTAGACTGTCGTCCCTTTTTGCATAAGAAAAATTGATCTTATCTTCCTCGCTGGAGCTAAAGACAATTGGTAGTTTCACCTTTGATTATGTTTACCTTGCTTTTATGAATTGCTACTGCGCAAACAAACCCCAGTTGAAGAGAGCCAACTAACCCCACAGGAGAGATCATATGAAAGATGACTGCCAGGACAGGGGAGAACGATCAAACAAGAAACTGGTTAGTCGAAAGGTTAGGTTTTTCAAAGGAGTTTGGGGCTATGTGAACAGAATCGGAGTCAAATGTTTTTCCATACCTTTAAACCAACTTTACTGAAAATATAAAAATTTACTTACATGTTGTAAAATCAATCAATGAAGCACACTCTTATCTACACTGTCAGCATCGGATTGAAAACTCAGGAAAAGACTCCCGAGGTCGAGCGGGTCACATGGTACAGTGGTGGGGCCTTCACAACAGGTGTGACGGAAACTGTGTGGAGCCAATGGCCAACTTACCCCCTATGCCAACCAACCCCGCTCTTACCTATATAAATATAATTATTATTATAGACCCAATGAATGCAATTTTAAATGTTTTGCATAAAAGAATAAAAGTATTATGTAGATTGTTATCAATATAAAAGTATCATTATTATATGAATATTTAGTAGTTAAACCAAGTTGTTTCTGATATAAATTTACTTTCAATATTTAAATTAATAATAATAATAAAATAATAGCTTCTAATAATAATTATTTAAGTTTTATAAACTCATAAAAAATTAAAATTCAAAAACAAAAAATTTTAAATAATTTTTTTACAAAAATAGTATTAAATAGAATTTCAACTCATAATCAAACATTAAAAAGAATAGAATTATTGAGGAAATATAATACAAAAGCACAATAAAATACAATTTTAATATCGTTTCTATAATAAAATGATTATTCTTTTCATTCGAAAGGAAACATTGTTATTTTTCTTATAGAAATGAAATGAATGGAAACACTGCGATTTTTCACAACATCTGAAACATTGTAATCTAGTGTATGTCTCTATCTGTTAAGTTTTAGATAATCGTGAATACTTAAACAATTTCTCTAAATCAATTAAGTTGATTATCCTGGCACTTAGTTTGCAGGATCCTCGTGACTGCACGAATGTGTTAACATTTTCTATTGTTTAGGTCATAGTCGAATTTCCTTTTTTGTCAAATTGGGTGTGCATGAATGGGTTATGTATGTATATATCATAAAATAATAATATTTAGGACAAGAGGTGAACAAGTATAAACAGGATTAAGTAGCAACAGCCTAAAGCCAGTAACAGTGAGGTGGCCAAAGAAATAAGTGTAATTTGACATAATTATTTATTTATTGACTAGATTTTGATGAATTGATCTATTGTATAGCTATAATATATGTATTGGTATGTATATAATGAATATAATGTAATATAGGATTTTAAATAATAAATTTTTCCAAATTTTATAATTATTGTAAATTAATTTTTAAAAAAAAGTTGTAAATATGAAAAATACTGTTGCAGTACACCTGAAGATGAGGCAATGAGCCTCCAAACGTTATAAGGTTTTTAATGTATTGGAAAATATATATATATATGACAAAGGAAGAGGATTTTTCACTATTGTTTAAAATTGGAATAAAAAAAGACCAAAAAGAAATTTAATAAGTCTTCCATTAAAGTATAAACTATCAGAATTAATTAAATTTTAAAATAATAATTTTATTGTTACAGGTCCAAAAGATAGGTGCCATATAGGAGAAGAGTGCAGTCAATGTCCTTCCTGTGATTATAAATCAGTGGAATCTGGAAATATGAAACAACATATAATGGCCCTCCATATTGGTGAGAAGCCTCAACAATGTCCTCGCTGTGATTATAAGTCATCATTTTCTTGGAATGTGAAACAACATATAATAGCCCAACATACATGAGAGAAGCCTCATCAATGTCCTCTCTGTGATTATAAGTCAGTGAGTCACAGTTAAATTGTGAATCCTTTTTTTTTTTTTTTTGTTTTGTTGTTGCAGGACATAAAAGTTAATATATGACATTAATATTATTAATTATTATGATATGAATAGAGAAGTAATCCTTCAGTTTTTGATGCATAGTTAAATCATTTGGATTCAATATTTGAATAAAATGGACAAAATATTTACATAATTGGAATTCAATATTTCAATGAATAGGATTGAATATTTTAATTAAATAATTAAGATTAGATATCAAAATTGAATTAAAAAAAATATTTAAATATTAGAAATACCTATTTAATAAAATCAATCCTAGGTAATATTGTTGATGAGGTTTAGGTTTTAATTATAATATTAATAGAGTTCAATTTGGAACGAGTTTTAATTTCTTTTATTTTTTTAAGTCTGTGCACTGGATATATTTTTAAATTTTATTTAAATTTTTTTTTCCTTTTCTCATTTCTTCTTTCTGCCTATTCCTAGTAATATATTTACTTTTTTTTAATTTATTTTATTTCATCTTTTTATTATTATTGGATTTCACTTTTTTCCGAAAACAATTAGGTGGCGTCCAGGTTTTTATTTAATTTTGAGTTTAAAATCAGGGCGTAAATTTACATCTGCCCCTGTATTGCAATCCCCTCATCGTTATGTATATTGACATATTTTCTTTTTTCTTTCTTCTTATTTGGGACCCTGGTGTCGCGGCTGGGCTAAGGGCAATATGTCGTTCACCCCGTTCAGTGAAAAGCGTGGTAGCAAAAGGAAAAGCAACATTAATGTTCTCACTCTTAATTTTAAAACAGCAGAATCTGGAATTATGAAAAAATGTATTAAGACTCACAATTGTGATTATAAATCGGTTAAAGCTTCTAATGTCTTCATAACTTCCCTAATGTCTACTCTTAGAAGTCCTAATACAGGGCTTGGTCCTTAGCTGTAATGCTGGCTTCTCTCGGTCGTTAATATGGCACACCCCAACATGAAGTGAGTTGAAATGTGCACAAGCCCTGACTTTGCTGGAAGGTGGTTAGACGCCTCGGAGTGTACTTCAATATCTTTGGGCGGGCTCTTAAGTGGCTCAAGGAGACGGGTCCCATCACAAGGCTGACCACTTTCTTTGTCTCCAGGCCTTTAGAATTCGAGATTTCTCTGGAAATGAGTTGAGAAATCTACTGCAAAGGTTTAGGGGACCTCTACACTCCGGGACAAATAAAAGTGTACAGTTGAAACTCGGTTATTTATTTAATTCATGGTAATAAATATTTTCAAATAGTATTCTATGGCAGAAAATAAAAACAAATTTAATTCGGAAACACCATTGGTAGGTATATTGCTGTCATCCAGAGAATTGATCACAGCATAAAAAAGCGAGACTGAGACAAATTAAAGTGTACAGTTAGTTTATCATTGTGTATCTCGGTTCTAATCATATCCACTCATTGAATATTGCTTTTCAGTAATATATAAATGTATTCCATGGATTTAATTATCCGGTTTAAGAAAGATGTTGGTCGTGGCCTTAGCTATAGGGGAAGTTGTTCGCAAATATTCTCTTCCTCACACCAAAGTTGCTAAAATGTTCAAAACTGATTACAATCGCGTCAAGAAGAAGAGAGGAACAAAAGAAAAGATAGGACATCACGCTGCAACGAGGATAAAAAGGAAATTCGTCGTTTGGCAAGGGAAGTTGAATCATTGTCGGCACGAAAAATTAGGTTTAATTTAAATTTTAATATATCTACGAAAATTATCCAGATAAAACTTTGTGAAATGAATATCAAGAAGACAAAAATTTAAAAAAAAAAATCCCCTAACCAAAATGCACCGCGTGTGTCGTTTAGTCCAGGCTCGCAAGTGGCTTTTGGGAATTTGGGAAAAAATATTTTTTCGGACGAAAAAGATTTTCTAAAGATGGGCCTGATAATGAATACAGTTAAATAGAAGAAGGCCAAAAAAACTGTTTACAACAGAATAAAACGTCAAAATCAAGGAGGGGTGTGATGGTTTGGGGAGCGATAACGGCCTCTGGTAATTACCTCATTGAAAGGCCTACCGGAAGAGTGAATAGTGAGCAATATTTAACTTCGATCAAAGAAAGGATGTACCCATGGGCAACCCAGATATTTCCAGGCGGAAATTTTCATTTCTTGGAAGATAATGTTCCATGTCACAAATGGAAGGCAACCCTTCATGAAATGAGGATCACATTGGTGGGGTGGCCCTCTCGCCTCCCAGATCTGAATAAAATCGAGAGCTTTTGGAAATGTCTCTCGAATCAATTGTACGCTAAAGGTGCGTTTAATACTGATGATGATCACTGGAGAGGTATCAAAAAAGCAACAGAAGTCGTCACTCTCAAGAATCAAGATCTTTTAAAAAATCCGTGTCTTTCCATTAATAAGCGCTTGTTGAAAGTGCTAGAAAAAAAAGGTGATGTTATATACTACTAAGTTTTCATTAAAGATTAGGTACTTCTCACATATTTTTTATAAAAATTAAAGTGTACACTTTTATTTGTCCAATTTTATTAAATGGTTTTAATTGTATATCAAATTTTCTAATAAAGATTTTATTGTAACATATCCATATTTCAATAATTATTTATTCTTTTTGAAACAAAAAGTACCAGTTGTAAATAATAATACAGGAATAAGGGGCATAAGCACAACAGGGTGTACACTTTTATTTGTCCCGGAGTGTAGAATGGTTAGAAGACATCTTCAGGAAGGTTGGGAGAGTCCGCTTCTGACCGCAGTTCAGAGGAAAGCAATGCTTGAGTTTGCCTGCCAGATCACACCTGTTGTGAACCTTGGGTGCCTAGAAGAGAGTTCTCTTCACCAATGAGGCGGTAGCGGGTTTGAAGGCTTCTGATGGTCGTGCTCACGTCTGGAAAGGCCAAGAGAGCGATTCGCACAATGTTGAAAGTGACCTCGTCTTGCTTTTTGTGGAGGTTCTGTCATGTTCCGAGGAGGCATTTCTTATGACACATTTGCGGAGCTTGTACCTCTTGCGAACAGGAACTGAGAAACCAGTGATATTTGGTCCATCAAAAAAAAAATGTTAAAATTAAAATCTTTTCATTCAATTCATCATGATAATTACGAATATAACACGATACTGCAAAGGGTCAATCTCTCAGGGCTCTTGATTAAAATATTTTTTGGTACCTGATCCAACGGTATTATATATGTATATTAGGGTGTCCCTTATATAGGTGAAAAAAAAAAAATTTTTAGACATCGAATGCATACCACCTATTTCTTTTTAAAATACCCAGACTAACTTAAATACAAAATACAAACTATAACACTATATTAAAAAAGTACGGACCTAACAAACTGAAATTACTGTATACTGAAACTGACAGTTTCATTTATGAGATAAAACTGACGACTTTTACATGGACCTGACCACTATGCTGGACGAATTTGACACTAAAATTATACAAAAACCCACCCTTGCCATAGCAATAGAAACAAAAAAGTTTTGGGGAAATCCAAGGATGAAACTAACGGCGATCCCATCTCTGAATTTGCGGGCCTCCGAGCCAAAATGTATGCTTTACGGGTTCGGAGACAAGAAATGAAAAGAGCAAAAATGATAAAGAGGGCAGCCGTTGAGAAAAAAATAACTTTTGATGATTATGTAACTGCCTGCTAATAAAAAAGAATTTGTAACATCATTCCGAACGATATTATAGCATAAAATATTTCCTGTCGAACAAAAAAAGGCTTCGCTTTCACCGTACGACGACAAACGCCGTCTGGAGCTCATACATCCTGACTTTGGATAGATCGAGAATGGCCATTCCTACATAAATAGGTTTGTTCATTGTGATATGCTCATAGTCGAGATGTACAGCTACTAAAGTTTCACTATATATTGTCCTGTCCTTAAAAGTGGGTTTGGCAATGAGTTTTTATCTCTTATCGTCAGTAACGAGTTCGATTTTTATTCGTTTCCTCACATCTTCCATAAATTTTCCAAATACGGCGCTATTCGTAAGTTTGAAAAAATCCTTGTCGAAATCTTTAGCTGACTGCTGCCTCATTTGGCAGTTCAATATATGAACTAAGCCAACGGGACTGCCTGAACCGTAGCGCTCGATGTAACCTTACTGATCGGAGACCAAGATTCATCGCTTGTTTTAATTTGACAAAATGGACTACATATTTCTCCCTTTTAGAAAAAGGAGCTAATAATTACTTATTGGTACCTTTCGGAGAGACCCTATTCTCTGAAAGAAAATTAAAACCATTGTGAAAATCATGCAACTCTTCGGGGTACTCAATGTCCGCTTCAACAATGCAGCCGAATGTACCATCTTCTCTTATATTTTCCCATTTTAGAGCATTTGGATCTTCAACCCATTCAAAACTGCCATAAGGAAGGGGATTTGACATTGCCCATCCGTATAAGTTATTCGCACCAAGTTAGGCGATGTACTTCGATTCGTGTTGAGGCTCGTAGTTGGGGCTAAGATTTTTGTTATCAGCTTTGCTATAACGTTGGCTGCATTTACATATTCCTCCTCTGATCCCGCGTTCGATCATAAGTAACTGATCATAATCAGTTAAAAGGTCAAGGTGTATGCCAGTATACTTGAGCATGGCATCCCATGCCAGACCAGGAGCCGTGAAGTACCAAGCAGGGTCTAAACAATATGCTCCCATACAAACATCTCTTAAGTTTTCAAATATATCGCATAGGAGCATAACATCTACTTTAAGGTATAGCTCACTGTACTCGCCTAAGGTCTTTACTTCAAATACATTCCAGACTGACTGGGCATGATGGTAATCTTCTTCTGAGATGTCGCATTCGTTAAGGGTACTGTAGAATGCCTCTATAGGTGGTAAAACGGGTTCCTTAAGTTTCTCAAATGAATCTGTATAATCGTTTGGATACACTCCTTTACGTATTACTAGATCCATTTTGTCAGCAGAGAAGAATTTAACTGTGTCGACGAATTTAGGGCGTGGTAGATTTTTCGATAATTTATCTAAGCTAGATGCCATGAACCTAAAGGTATCCACAAATCTAACCGTTAGCGGCCCTACCTGTTTACTAAAAAAATATATTTTTCTTCACTGTTGGGTATGACGTTAATACGACCTTTATCATAGCCCAACTCTCGAACTAGGAAATGAGAGTCATAACCACTCAGATTGTGGAGGAAGACGGTGAGAAATCGGGGAGTACGATATAGTATATTTCACTGCGAGTGAGCTGCACCACGATAAAGACCAGTGATGTGGTCATGGTCCGCCACTTTTTTGTTGGAGGGGACAAAAGGTTTGCAGCAAAGATAGCGATTCTGGGATTTTTAAAAATTTTCTTGAGATGGTGTAAGTGGTAGCATAGGTTGTTTCATCAATTACACTTATGATACTTTTTCTGCTACATACTTTATATGCTTCATGAATTCCTCTGCTGCATCCTCGCCGGTATAAATGTAGTGCTCCATAGGGAAGTCAGTGGGTAGGCGGTTACGAGGAATGTGTTCTGCAACCTCAATATACGTGCAGAAGCTCATAGGGAGGTGGCGTTGGTAGGGAGTTGTATACGAATTTGTGGGGTGGTTATTACCTATTTTCTTTAAAACACATTTGAAATCTGCATAGATGACGATGGGGATCCTCATCTGATTCTTTACTTTAGTAAATGATATAGTAGGTGGTTTCCCGTCCTCACTAGGTTCAGGCAATACGATTCGTGTCGGTCACTCTACGCTATATATATACGTTATATAGGGCTCTTCGCAGTATATAACGTAAAATTATATTAAATTGCCACGCTCAGACGGAGAAGGGGGTGGGTCTTTTATTTTGTATCTTGGGGAAAAAAAATTGTTTTGGGAGTAATTACCTCCTAAAAAGCTTTACCAAAAAAAAAAAAATATATATATATATATATATATATATATATATATATATATATATATATATAAAGGGCGCCATGTTATTTTTTTTGGGAACATCGAAACCCTGAGTGAGGAAATGGAGGAGGTGACGATAATAAAAAATGAATATCAGGTCTGGGCTCAATTTGGCGTCTCTGCCTCCTATATTTAATTATTTGTATTAATTAAACAGAACAAAACTATAGAGTTATGAAGAACCATTATATTGTAATAATTTCATATTATATTAAAAAAAAATAAATATAGAAAAAAGTAAATACAAATCCATTAAATCTTATAGAATAATGAAAAAAAAAAATATATCCCCTAACAAAAAAAAAAAAAAAAAAATAACATTCAACAGAAAAAAAAAATATATAAACACTTATGAGCTCTTAAAAAAAAAACCTTTGATAGAACATAAAGTAAAATAACAATCAATTTATCATCAAATAAAAAAAATAAAAAAAAATCATAATCTCTCTCCACTATTTATAGTTCTAACATCTTCCAGTCTTTCAATCATAAAAAAAAAAATTACTCCGTTTTCAACTATATAATTTTGTAACGGGGTACTCACAATTTCTTCGCCGTATACCTTCGAGAGTCTCCACAGCCCTGTGCAGTGAGTGTGTTTACTCGTCCGCCGCGGCTCCTGCTCCAAATCCCCTTCCGGGTGTGTCCAGGTTTTTTTTTCTCTACCGAACCCATGGAACTACCAGAACAATAGCCGGCCCTCCAGATTGCTGATCTCTGGCGGACACCTCACACCCATGGCTTGCTCTCTCTCTGACTCTCGAACTCTCTCTGACCGATGGCCAGTACCCCTAACTATCCACTCCTTAATCCTTCCTAACTCTATTTACAACAGGTTCTAACAACTATATTAATATATTTATAAGTGAAGCCATTCACAATTTCTATTTTATTTACCTAATAAAATTGTTGAAATTTTCGACTGTAACAAGTATTCCATGTATTCTTTTATCCATTCGGTAGAACCTTCACGATTTGATGAAAAACATCTCTTACAAACTTGTACCTTCCTTTTATGTTTGGTAATTTGATAGATAACGAGTCTATTGAAATCTTTTATATATGCGTAGTGACTACGACCATCATCAGTTGACAATAAAAGTAGGACTCTATGATCTTCCTTCTCCTCCCTAACCACCTTTAGGGGATAAACTTCCTCCTTTTCTCCAAGACCAAAGACATTAATACTTATGTTATTACGTTGTTCGAATTTTTCACTTCGTGGAGAGGAGTGGGGAAGGAAAGTCGTACCTGTGCTCAAGATTTTTATATTTGCTCACTCGTTGACCATCGTCATCAATAAATCGTGATAGTACGGAATACATAAAACAGCGGTCATTTTTGTTATTTACATTAACGATGGCTTTCTTATTAGCTATAAGTGGGGATAAAGGGTTAAAACTAGATCCACCTATCGGCTTAAACCGGTTAATACGGAGTAGTACGCCATTAATGTTTTTAAGGGTCCATCCACTTCCCTTTAAAGTAGATTCCTCCATTTTAGTTTTTATCTTGTTGTAGCTGGAGCTCAAACTATGCAATATAGAAGAGTCTTCAAATGATATTATCTTCTTTGTTTTAAATGCTCTGTCACAACCTACAATATTTTGGAACGTAGCCTCCAAGACCAAATTGTATTTTACAGGGGAAATAGTTTCTTCCATGTAATCTTTAAGCAAGGCATGTATAGTCTCCGTCTGTGAATTCAGGAATTCTATTGTATCTGTATTTTTAGTGGATGGAAGGAAAAAATTTTCAAAATCCCCAGTGTGAATTTTCCACCTCATAGAGATGCCCCCCTAGCAGCATCGATTCGGGCCCTCTTTGCCATGGCGGATATTTCATAAACGCAGCGAGGGATATGGGCAATGAGCGTTTTTTTTTATGTAAACTTTTCTCCGCAAGTTGTGCATTTATGCTGTTGCTCACGCGCCTGACATATGGCTAAATGCTTACCACTAACGTCACGTTCTCAACTAAATACTTTTCCACAAAATTTGCATTCCATGATTAAAGAAATTATTTTTAAACTCACGAAATAATTAATTAAATATACTAAAAAGTAGTAATTAAAAAAAAAAAAAAAGCAACCGCTAATATATAATTTTTACAAAAGCCGTTAAGTAGACCAGACGATGTTCACTCTAGCACAGCACTTAAAAGAACGAGAAAGAGTAAGATCGCGCTCTCCTTATATAGTCTCAGAGAGACCAAAAACAAAATGGCGGCCTAAATGTAGGTACCTAATAATTAGGTTGGGGGGGGGGGGTTTTCAAGAGAAAAGCTAAAATATAGTGAGATAACAATATTCTATAGGTACCTGACCCTTCATTAAAGAGGGGGGGGATTGAAATGCTGAAGATCATCCAAATTAGGTGGTTATGGTATAGTAGAACCCCACAAGAGACCTGGTCACGTGACTAAAATATAAAGTATAGTAAGGAATGATGCACGTGGTACTTACGGAGCAGACCGGCGCGCAAAAAAGTGCGCCAGAATCCTCAAAATCATACTAGTTATCATGTCTCTCTTTTGAATTCCTTATTCCATTTAATATATTGTCACCCCTCTTCTTAAATCTACTAGTCCATTGTGACACAGGGATCTTTGGGCAAGGGTTGTGTGGTAAACAATCAAACTAAAGACTATTTACATCCTTTACTATTTACAATAAACCATCTACAGGTCCCAACTACCAAAAAGGGGATCTCATAACTCATAGATACTTGGAGCCACTTATATACTCGCTACTAGGGGCTACTATCCTACTCGCATCCCACTCCTGGCCTGTCGGTGCCTGCCCCAGCCTCACTTTGCCTGTGTGTCTGCATCAGACTCTCCCAGACTGCCCCTCTAAGACTGACCCTTCTACTCGCCTGGGCCAGCCTCCTCTAGGAGTTCCCTATCTCTCTCAGGGTCTCCCAGGTTAAATGGCCTGCATAGCTTTCCACGTGACAACTCCCCCCTCCCCTGAATACCAACGTCCTCGTAACAGAAAAAACAAGCCAAGCGGCAGAAAACTCGTTTTTTGCCATAATCTACTTAATACTGAATTTTTAGTTAAGTTCCAAGAGGAGCTGATGGAAAAAAAATATTCTACAATGTTTTAACTAGATAATTTAATAATTAGTGATAATTTTATTAATGTGAATAGTTTTTGTTTATAGAGTATTGTAGGTTAAGATTTTATAGAAAAATATAAGTCAAAAAAACTGTTTTATGATCGTTAAATGAAAAAAATAAAATGGGAAAATAGATGCATAAATTATAAAAATAATAAGATTTCATACTTTATTCCATTAAATCGTTAAATATTCTTTTTTGCCCTAAAATTGCATCTGTCAGGAAACCATTGAATCGTGGAGCACGTAGAAGGCGGTTCCCCGGAAACGACGAAAACAAAATTGGGCATAGTAAGGTAATTGTTAGCAAAATACAATTAAGGATCCTCCAACGTTCAAGAAACATCCGAATCGGCTGCAAGCTAAGGATCTTGGTGACGGTTGCGCTCATCCTCCCTTTGAATATTAAAGGACTTAGTCAAAAACATTATCGGAGCCAAAGATTTCAATTACTATCGCGGTTTTCTGGAAGAAAACAAAAAGCATTTAGGTTTGCGAATCTAGTATACTTAATTAATTTAAAGGTTTATCCATGCGAGCAAATTTCAGTAGGGATTTTAGAAATAATGTATATATTCCCGGCGATGTTTACAAAACTCGACTCGTGAGATATTCCACCAACGACTACACTCCTATTCTAAACTTACCGCTCTGTCGCATTGTTTAAACAAAAAGTCAAATTCCATGTACCACGTATAAATTTAAGCCCGCTGACTGAGGAAAAAAAAGAGGTTATTTGACAATTCATGAAAATTAATATCGCCCAATTTTAGTCAATAATTTGACTCCTGTTTGTAGTATCGTCTCCTTTCGGATGTTCATTATTATTTATTACTCTATCTGGTTTTGACGAATGTAAGACCGGTAAATGGGTTTATTTCGGGGGAAATAGTTCATTACTCGGTTTCGGTTATTGGTATTGAATCGATGACGGCGTTTATAATTCTGATTTTTTATTTCATAAAGAAGGAGGTCTCATAATTCATAAATACTTGGGGCCACTTATATATTCGCTAATAGGGGCTACTATCGCACTCGCATCCCACTCTTGGCCTGTCGGTGCCTGCCCCAGCCTCACAGAGTGCCTGTCTCTCCCTCACCTCGACTGCCCATCTCAGACTCAGCTTCAGACTGTGTCCATCCCAGACTACCTGTGTGTCTGAATCACACTCCCCCAGACTGCCCCTCTAAGACTCAGCTTCAGGCTGTGTCCTTACAACGAGGTAGGATTGTAGTTTTCATTTTGTTATTGTTGGGGTGTCAATACTGCATAATGCCTTGAATATCTCCCGTCTGATAGAGCGAATATCATTAAGTTCAGCCGCTAATGGGCGAGGCGCATGAATTACAGTCCCGACTAGTCTCGGAGCTAGACTAGTACACTAACAGCTCCGTCGTAATCAACGCACACAAGAGTCTCGTGAAGGACATAGAAAGCAAACCGCTCCGGGTACGGATCAAGTTCCATGGAGCTGTTAACAGCAGTTTCGAACCTTTGTTTTAACACCTCGCTGGCGGACAGTGTTGAACCTCTTTGGCGCCAAGATGTTTGAAGTAATTTTTTTCTGCTGTTATAAGTAGTTGACTCAAGTTATCTGTTGAATCTTTGCATTTGATTTACCAAATAAATTTCCTTGTGACGTATCTCGTTATATTTCGTCGAGTTTTGTGTTTTATAATATTTTATTATTAGATTTATCAGGTAAGCCATTATTAATTTTACTTCTAATGGTGTGAGTAGTTCTATATTTTCTTTAGGTATTGTTAACCATTGCAATTGAAATAGAAAATTAAATAATTTGACTTTAAGTCCTATGCAACTCTTCGCGTTTCTTTATTTTGCATTTTAAATATATTAATTTGATGTATATATTTTCTAGAAAACATTTGTAAATATGCAATATTTAAATTTAATATTACTGGAATTATTTTTCCTAGCTTATAAATTGATTTTTTGTTGGTAGTTAGCTAAGTTTTTGCAATTTATTTGTGTCAACAGCAAACAAATGTTTTTTCTCATTAATCTCAATCCCACCATTGAAAGTCTACTAGCTAATGTTTTGCATTTAATTTTTTTTTAGGTACAACATCTTTTGTGGTTCTGCTGTGCTAAATCAAATGACTGAAGAAGAGAAGTATTCATGTAATTTTTTTTTGTCTCTCAGCAATTTTAATATTACATCATTTTTGTTTTTCTTTATGATTTCCGTATATATTTTAAACAATTAATTGTTTCTAACTCTGACAGTAAAGTTAGTGAAGAGAAATATATTAGTTTTCATTATTGTGTAAACTCTTGAACCAGCTTTCAATGCTACTGTGCTTCGCCTGCGTTTCCCCCGATCATAGTTATTCCTAGTTATCGTTCTTGTGTTGGAAACATAAACCTTATATGCCCACACCCTGTTACATATTCAGTGTAATATGTTTAATATGAAAATACTTAAGACAAAATATCGGTTAATATGAAATAATAACAGGTTCCGTCAAGCTATTTTGTTTCTTTTTTTTAAACTAGTAAATTAAATAATACATTTTTTTTATCCTGTAAATGGAACATAACTTTTTTGTGTATGTTATGAAGTACACCAGTCTCACAGAGAGTCTCGTTTTTATTAATTCAGATATTAAGTCATTTGTTTACTCTTGGTAGAAATTATATAAAGGTCATTTTTAATGAACTTATACTTGAAAGCTAAACCCCCTCTTAGCTGCTCCAAACGGAGCGGTACATGGCACTACCTGCATAGGGGCCTGCTGTTTGTGTTCTACCGGTAACACTGACCCAGTCTGTGTTCTTAAGTCAGCGTGTGCTAACTGTTGCAAAAGTAAATTGTTTCTTTAAAAATCTTTTTCTAAAAAATACTTACATTTATTAAAGACATGTCAATTATAACATTCTTATATATCTGCAGGTGGGCTGGTTCATGTTAAAGAAGAATCTGAGATGCAAGTTGCAGATGAAGGTGAGAGAATGTATTTTATCCGCTATTCTATTTTGTTTGTTTTTATTTAAGCCGATTTGTTAATGAAAGCCTTCCTGCTACCTACATCAGTTTGAAGAAGTATTGATATTTTGTTTTGTAATTTTTCTTTCTTTACTTTATTATTTTATTTTATATTTGTATTTATTGTTAAATATCATTCATCACTTTAGATTAGAATTACATTTGAAATTAATACTATAACCGAAATTTTTTGCTTGAAATGTAACAATCGTTTGATTTTGCTTCAGCTCACACAATTAATATTAAAAAAGAGGAGATGGAGCAGATTTATTATGGTGAGAAAAACGTACGATAAATATTAAACATGTTCTAATTGTTATTATTATTTATTTATTATTTATATATCTGTAGGTGGGCTGGTTCACGTAAAAGAAGAAAGTGAGATGCAAGACGATGGTGAGAACATTTTTTATATGCCATTATATTTTTTTTGTTTTTATCTGATCCTATTTTTTCATTTTTTCATGCTTTATATTCATTAATAATTTTCAACCATTTGGAATAAATTAGTGCATTTTTTCGATAGCTAGGTTAAAACAATACCTGCGTGCTAGTGATGTATAACTATCGATAGTCACGACTATCGGGGTAGAATTCAATCAAGGGGGGGGTCAAAGATAGGAGCTTTTTAATGCTCGTTATCTCTGCAATTTTCTTTTCTTTTGTATAAGTCTATCAGGACCTCGATGGGATGCACGGGGAAGGTACATCATTCCTACGCCTGGTCGGTGTGAGTCGCCTCCAGTAGGCTGATGGGCCTCACATACCGGGGGGGGGGTGGTCACCCGAATGGAGCAGTCACCCATCCAAGTCTAACCACGGTCGACATTGCTTAACTTTGATTACCTATTGCAAGCGCCTTTGCCCACTCGGCCATCCCGGCCCCAAGTAACTCGCTACTATTAGCAAAATAAATGTTAACATATTGGTATTGACAAAAACATATTATTATTGTGAACAAAACATATAACCGTCCCTTAGTTGAACTCAAAGTCTTACAATATTTTAGCTTATTTCACAAACAAACAAAAACACTTTTTCCACCTTCTCATTTCTGTCTCTTTTTTAGTATCTCTTATCACGTCAAAACACGTTTGTTCTTAAGTGACCTTAATAAAATAAACAATTGTTTACTTTATAATTTTGTCTACTTTGCAATGAAGCCCTTCGAATTTAAATACGATTATCTTGGAAAGTGTTTGAGGAATCCTATCTTAAAACACGAGTTTAACTCAATTAAACCTCTTGAGCGGGAACTGTGGTGGGTAGCCAGATTGGGGGTGGTACCTTCCACTTTCACTCCCCTCTATGCCCACTCCAGTTATTCTAGTCTTTGATTGTAGTTTGGAAGATTATATTTTGTGTCTGTTTTTTGTGTAATTCTAGTGTTTTTCAGTGTGTTGATCGGTTTTATTCAGTGCATAAAATGAATCGCAAACGAATGTCAGATGTGTGGAACTATTTGGAGAAAAATACAAGTTCTAAACAATTTGCGAAATGTCGATTGTGTAGCGTGGAATTCAAGACGTCCGGAAACACATCCAATTTAAAAGACCATTTGATGAGGGGATTATTTCGGGAAAGTTTCAGAAACTTCTCCAGACTCAGAAGAGCATAATAGCGCAATCAAAGGAAGTAATGCGTTATTATTTAAGTACAAATAAAACCTACGACAGAAACTCCGAGAGGTATAAGTCATCATTGAAACGCATTGTTTTATTCATAGCTGCTGATTTTCAACCATTCAACATAGTTGAAGACCAAGGTTTTTGTAATTTGCTCTCTGCCTTTTATAGCAAATTTGAGATGCCTTCAAGACCAACATTGGTGAAAGCTTGTTATCAATTATTTGAAGAAGGGAAGTAATTTTAAGAAACCTCTTCCAGCACTTTCACATGCAAACTTTGCATTGACCAGTGATATTTGGACATTCGTCACCACACAAGCTTATATTACTGTAAGATGTCATTTTATCTGGGACTATCAACTAAAATACGTTGTCCTAGCTGCTCGTTCAATTCCTGGTAGTCACACAGAAGCTAACATTGCGTCGACCATTGATTCTATTCTTATGGAATTTGGACTTGAGGGGAAAATATCATGCATTGTTATAGATAATGCTCGTAACATGAAAGCCGCCATACCTTTAGTCAAAGGAGGACCACGACATATACCATGCATTGCTCACACGCCGAATCTTGTGGTACATGATACTTTAGTGCATGAAGCTTGCACCGTATTTCAAAATATAGTCAATAAGTGCAAGTGAATCGGGGCGTATTTTCGACCAAGTACCCTCGCAACAGAGAAATTAAGTTCTATTCAGAAAGAGCAATCGTTGTTTGTGCTGAAATTACTTCAGGAAGCCCCCACTCGATGGAACTCCGCGTTCCTTATGCTGCAAAGAATTATAAAGTTAAGAGATGTCTTAACTTTTGCTCTTGCATCCTTGACAGACTCTCCAGAAGCTCTCTCTAGGGACGAGATTTCAACTATAAATGAGGCTGTTTTAGTCTTACAGCCTTTTTATGAAGCCACCGAGAGTTTACCTGGTGAGGGTTACACCACTTTCTGGTGTGACACCTATAGTAAAAGGAATTAGTCTTCACCTTAAGGAAATAGAGGGCAAGGTATACAGCGAGTGCGGCAAGAATCTGAGGAAGTTACTTTTAAAAGGAGTTGAAAAGAGGTTTCTGTCTTATGAGGAGCGCACTATATGCAAGATTGCAACTCTTGTTGATCCTCGTTTTACAAAAAAAAGCTTTTAGGCTTGATGGCAAAACGACAAGCGCAAGCAAACAAATTGTTAGAGAAATTGAGGCAGAAATGAAAAGGAGGAAACAGAGTACTGATCCAACCCATTCCGTGGAAAGAAAAGATACTACCAAACCAGATGATAAAGGGAAACCTAGCAGCTTGTTAAAAATTTTAAAACAACATTCAACTGTTAATAATAATGACACCACTTCCATGCCGATTCACTTACCATTAGGAGGCCTTAGCAGATGTGGAATGTAAATATCTGTCTGTACCCGCAACTTCAACACCAGCAGAAACAGTATTTAGTGCCGCAGGCTACATTCTACAAGACCGACGGAATTGTCTTAATCCAGAGCATGTGGATATGCTCATTTTCCTCAACAAAAACTTTTCTCTACTGGAACTCGACAAAGAAAAAATAGATGTGGAACCAGAAGGTGACTACAATGTGTGATTAATTTACTGTGTTTATCATGTTTAACTGAATTTTTTCATGTTTTATTTTCACAAATATTGCATTTTACTTTCTAATTGAATTTTTTAGTGGTTTAATTATATATATTTTTTTTTACTTTTACCTGATATTTCATGTGAATAACAATGTAAACAATCTAGTCAGTTAATTTTAAATACATTATTAAGAGTTTATATATTTATTTTTAATATTTATTTAATTTATATATTTATTTTTAAAAATAAATATATTTTTATATATTTAATTATAAATATATAATTAAATATATATTTAATTAATTTTAAATAAGTAAATAAATACAATTACTTTTACTTCATTTACTTTTATGTGATACAATGTTAAAATATCTGCTCACTTACGTGAGTTTATACTGTTTAATTTAAAGTAATATTTTTTTTTTTTTTTTTGTGTAGGAGATAAGCATTTTTACAACTACATTATTTGATTCAACTACACTATGGGATTTATTTCATTTGTTTAGCATTTTTCCCATGTTTTATTTTCAGATATTTGGCAAAGTAATTCAAAATTGTTTTAGTGTTTTGATTATTTTTTTTACTTTTATGTTAATAACATAATTATGTAAATAATCTAGTCAGTTTACTTTGAATACATTAATAAGAGTTTATATATATATATATATATATATATATATATATATATATATATATATATATATATATATATATATATACATATATATATATATATATATATATGATAGGTAAAATGATGGTCAGGATTTTCAGTTTACAAGATTTGCAGTCTTATTATCCACCTGGACTCAGTAGCCCTGATGAAGATCCACAAGTTGGATCGAAACGTTGGCTTACCATAATAAAATCATTGTAAACTGAAAATCCTGACCATCATTTAACCTATCGAAATTGAAGAACAGTTGACTATCTCTCACAATATACATACATACATATCACAATATACACAGTACATATATATATATATATATATATATATATATATATATATATATATATATATATATATATATATATATATATATGTATAAATATATTTATTTATTTAGAGCTAATTCATTCTGTTTCTTTAAATACATTTAATATTTGTAATGACTAAAGAAGCTTTTTCCTAGTTTAGTTTTTGGTTCTATTGTTTTAGTTCACTTTTACTTCATTTACATTCATGAGATACTTATTATTATGTGAGTAGCAATGTTAAAATATCTGGTCAGTTAATTTGAGTTTTATATCTTTTAAATTTAAATAATGATTTTTTTTTTTTTTATATAGAGTAGATATAAAAATATAAATGAAATTATACCGTATCATTTTGATTATTTCCCATTTAAATTAATTATATAGCTAATAAATTAAATCATTATATATTATATATGGTGCTTAAAGGCAGAGGTTAATACATTTCCCCTTTTAAAACAAAGTTTTCGATAGTCCTATCGATAGTTTTACATCACTACTGCGTGGATTTGCTAAAAGATTGTTTAGGCCCTATTATGAAATATTTTGGGTTTTAAATAGCTCCATTTTTTATTTTCTAAAACCAACGGTGAGGTCGGTGTTTTCTTCATTTTTAATGTGATCTGAAATGAGGATAAAAAGCTGCAAACATTCAGCTATATTTATTAAAATAATTTGGTTAATTTCGGAGCGGCTTTAAAGCTGGAAGGGAAGAAGCTCTCTATTGGCTATAGAAATCGGAAAGACAAAAAATAGTGGGGGGGGAAGGTGGGGAAATTCAAATGTGAAATCACTGCTTTGATGAAAATTATGATTTGCAAATGAAATAATCTTATGATCTTGTTATCCTTCCCAATATTGTTAAAAAGGAAGTGGAGAGGGAGCAGATTCATGAAAGTGAGAAAAATGTAAAATTGATATGAAACCTGATCAAATTGTTGTTTGAACTCAAAGCTTTCTCACAAATTGTCCCTTGTATGGACGATATCATTTACTATTTTAATATAATATACACCTATATAACAGCATGGGAATGGTCTCACTCTGTGTCATGGCTGTGTACTATTATGTTCAAGTTCTCATGTTCGAATCTGGGCTATGGCAAGATATTTCTCAATTATGTTGTGGATTGTCACTAAATTTGGGGGGGGAGAGGCATTGTGGGCATAAAGAGCCTCTATCAGGAGACAGACATATATGGTATTCAGGTGTGATTTCGGTCATTCGTCATTGTGAGGAAAATATAAATTTGTCATTTATTTCATGTTCACAAACCCTAAATGGTGATTCTTCCACCCCTAGATAAAAATATTAGACGACTATTAATTATCTTTCAATTATTCAGAAACTATTTGTTAATGGCATCTTGTTTGATTGTAGTTATAGATATTAGAGTTAAGCTAAGTTCTTTCTGGGTTGCTAAGTAACTTTTGATTCAGTTTACATTTTTTTCATTTAAAAAAATACTTATATTTGTTACAAATGCGTCATCTAAAACCTTCTTATATATCTGCAGGTGGGCTGGTTCACGTTAAAGAAGAAAGTGGGATGCTAGATGGTGAGAACATTTATTTATATGCCATTCTATTTCGTTTTTAAAGTGTAAGCATATTTGTTCATGAAAGCCTTCGTGATATATCCATTAGTATAAGAAATCTTCTTCTTCTTCAGAGGCAGCACAGACGCACTAGGCGGTCCTTGGCCCGTTCCAACGCTCTTGCCCAGGCTTCTCGGTCTTCAGCAAGTCTCAGAGAAAGCCTGTTCGCGGTCAAATCCGCAGCTACGCTTTCTTTCCATCTTCCACGTGGTCTTCTATGAGCTCTTACTCCTTCTGGATAACAAGAGTACAGCTTCTTTGCCACTCTGTGATTTTCCATCGTGACCAGATGGCCCAGCCATCTCAGACGTTGCATCCGTATATAGTATGAAATTCTGAGGTCTCCATAAATCTGGTATTCCTCTTTATTTTGTCGCTGGCGCCACTCTCCATTCTCTCTTATTGGGCCCAGGACGCGTCTTAATATTTTCCGTTCGAAAATGTCCATTTTTCTTGCTGCTGCTGCGTTTAGCACCCAAGTCTCACATGTGTAGGTCGCAATTGGTCTTATTAGAGTTTTGTATAGTCTGTTCTTTGTTGTGCGACTGATCAGCCTACTTTTTAAGAGATGCGCTATGGAGTATGATGCTTTATTGGCAGCAACACTTCGTGCTTTGATTTCCTCCATCTCGTCTAAGGATACATTAATTTGGCTTCCTAAATATTTAAAACTATTAACATTTTGGAATGAGCTGTTGCCAACCGCATAGAGGTTTTGTGGGTGTGTCAAGTTTTTCCTTCTTAGCACTATTATTTTTGTTTTTTCTTCATTAACTTGAAGGCCGAATGCCCGAGCCTTTTGCTGAAACCGTTCGAAAGTGTCTTTGATGTTCTGGAGAGACCTTCCAATGATCACGACATCATCGGCGTACGCCAGTATTTGGTACCTTTTGTTGAATATATTCCCTCCAATATCCAGGTTCGCTCGCATGATGATACTCTGCACTATAATATTGAAGAGGAGTGGGGGCCAGGGGATCTTGCCTTAGCCCAGTGTTGACATGGAAAGACCGAGTGAGCTTCCCACTCACTCTTACACTACTGGTAGTGTTTTGCATCGTGCACATTGTGAGCTTGATAAGCTTGGAGGGAATACCTATTTCTTTCATTGCTCGAAAGAGCTCTTCCCTCACAACAGTGAGGTTCTTATCCGGGTTGGGAAGTTTTGTATAATTACTTAATGAATGAATTTGGTGTAGCCCATAAACTGGAAGAAAGATGTGCCATTTTGTCAATATCTCACTTAGTTAAGCTAGTTCAGGGAGGTCTTGATGATCCTACTATGCTTGGAAAACTAGACTTTAGAGTTGGTAGGATTAATAGCAGGTTGAAGGAGGACTTTTATATGCCTGTGTGTAAGCCTTGTTACAATTCTCCACTAAATAAACTCACTAACCTCTGGAACTCTCTATGTGAGGTACTTAAACTTGATTTCAGTTTTGGATTGGGAAAGATCAAAAGTATTCTGTGGAAGCATTTCTCGCATATTAGTGCCTAATGTATACATAACTGAAATATATGCATTTCAGTTGGATCCATGCATATATTGTATGCGTATATTATGTATATTTGCGTTTGTGTGTGTATAATTATAAATGTATGTATATATTTATATGTATATTGATAGGTTTTCTAAGCATTTTTTTTTTACTTCACTTCATATCCCTAAGTTGACATTAAGAAGTATTAAAGATTACTTTGTTTATATGTGTATGTATATATATCTATGTTTTTTTTTTGTTTTTTAGATATTGTTTTATTAGGTTATAGTATTTCTAATCCATTTCATTTATAAGTGCACTACCTGATATTATATTTTTTATTGTTTAAGTATGAGTGATATTTTCATGAATAAGGGATATTTTCTAGAAGGAATTCAAATAATAGGTTCAGAGCTTTGACTTGTTTTCTTTTTTTTTTCTTTTCTTTTCTTTTTTCTGTTTCTTTTGTCTTTTTGTTTTTTGTTTTTTTTTTCCCCTTTTCTTTATGATTTACGATGTAATCAACAAGTTGTACACATTACCACCTGTAATTGGGCATATGCCTGTTGGTGGGCTTATGTAAAATAAATAAATAAATAAATAAAACAGTATCGTACACTGCCTTGAAGTCTATGAATAAGTTTAAAGAAATATTAAAGTTTTATTTTTATTTCTAATAGCATTTTTCAAATCAGCTTAGAATAAAATTATGAAATTAATGTAGTGATTATTGCTATAAATTTAACTATCATTTGATTTTGCTTCAGTTCCCAGAATCGATATGAAAGAAGAAGAGAGGGAGCAGATTTATTATGGTGAGGAAACATTGAATTGATATTAAACCTGTTCGCATTATTATTATTATTTGCTTCATACATAAGAATGTATATTACACTTGTTGGGGACCATAATCGGTCATCCAAGATTTATTTATTGGGTATCTAGTATGGGGAAATTGTAAAAATTATACAAGAATTTTTCCTGCAGGATTCTAAAATAATTTTTAATTTTGATAGGTTAAATGATAGTCAGGATTTTCAGTTTACAATGATTTTATTGTGGTTAGCCAACGGGTTAGTAGTCGGCAAACTAACCCCCTACCACTACCTCTCACCTTATTTTTACCTTTAGTCTTAGTATCCACCTGGACTCAGTAGGTAAATATCAGATTGTTAACCAGCCACTTATTTTAATATTCATGTATACACCATCTTTTATATTATTATCAGTTCTGTAATGTATCCAGTTATTGTCACCCTCTAACATAGATACTCATTATTTGTTTTCTTTTAGCCCTGATGAAGATCCACAAGTTGGATCGAAACGTTGGCTTACCACAATAAAATCATAGTAAACTGAAAATCCTGACTATCATTCAACCTATCATAAAGAAGAACAGTTGACTATCTCTCACTTCTAATTTTTATTTTCAAATCTTTAATCCTTAATCTTTTCTAATCGGATGAATAAAAATTACAGCCAATGTTTGATTCTGTTTTTCAAAAAACATCGCTGTTTCGATTCGGCGATTGTCTAGTCGGTAAAAATTCTGATGACTGATATGCATCCAATAAATGAAAAATACTGTTGTTTTGAATATATTCAAACAATATGTGTGTTTTTTTTTTTCTGGGAAAAAATGAACGAAAATAGAAAAATTTGGTGCGATGTGCGCAACACCAGTTTCACTTATAAATTTACTTGGATTAGAAATCAACATATTTGATAATATTTAAATGCCGTTCCTCTACTTCACATAGTTTTCCATATTTATATGCTTATATTTGTATATCTCCATAAGTTATAGAGTATTTGTATTGGAAAACTTTAAATTTCTCTGTGCTTTTTGATTCATTATGGCTTATTATTTTTTTAAGGGACCCTATATCATCAACAGTCCAGTTTTTTTTCTACTGTTTGCTTGTTTTTTACTTTTTACTGCGAGTTGCCTTTTGCAAATATATCATGAAGGTGAATCGTTAGAGGGTGTAGTCGAGAAAAAAATACGGTCTCCACAAGCGGACAACGAGTTCACTCGTGGCGGGCCGTCGGTCCCCAGTTGTAGAAGACGGTATATCTCATGACCAGTTTCTCACTTATTTAACATCCTCAGCTTCACATGAGATAACTTGTCGTAACTGAGGCACATCCTGGGAACTAATGTTTCTAAACTAAAATATAATTAATTAAAGATTATCTTGCACTATATTTTTTCACACCTTAAATGCTTTAATAATTTGAGCATCGCATATTTTCTCTCAAAAGTAAAATATAATTTTTTATTGTTAAATAAAAGTTTTTAATTTCATGAGTGATAATACGGGAATGAATTTCCAATTTAGCTGTTGAAAACTTCATTTAGTTACCATGGAAACAAATAATTTCCATTAAATGTGTATCAACCAAAACACATCGATAATTCTTTCCCATGAACAGAACTCTTTAATTATAAACAGTGGTCTGTTATTAAAGGTACTGCACGTGCGTAGGTTCGTCTTGTTTTAAGAGCTTTTCTTCCATTTCTTAGTTTAAGAGTTGTCAGAACATTTTTCTTTTTCTCTCCTCTATTTGTTTCTCTATTTTATTCATATTTCATCTATTTTTTAAATTTTAGGAGTAGTGAGTTACAGTTAATTTCTCTATAAAAACAAAATCAAAGATACTTTATAGAAAAAACAACTTATTTCCTTCGCTATTTTAGCCCCCTCCGAACATTGCTATGATTATAAAACTTCCTTAGTATTAAAGAATTCTTGATTCTCATTAAGCAGGGCGTTTTAGATCAAAATGGTTCCAGCCGTTTATGAGTAAATAAAAAAAATTAAAAAAAAAATGTAAAAATAATACAATATTTAATAAATAAAGTGCCACCTTCGTTTGACCAATTTCGATGAAATTTTGGCTGTCACATCACTGGAATATACATACATCAAACACCCACATAGATCAAAATCGTTATCGCCTTTTTTGAGAAGGAAGAAAAAAAAAATCTGGTGCGTGCGCGCAACACGCAACTTTCATTTACCAACTTACTTAGATTAGAAATTAATGTGTTTTGTTAATTGCCACTTCTCAAAGTTACACATTTTTCCAAATTCATTTCTTATTTTTGTTTTCATTTGCTCTATAAAAAACTAATTTCTTTTATTAGTAAATAAAAGTTTTTACTTGTGATAATTCGGCAATGCAAGCATAACATTCCAAGTCGTCTGATTTTATAATTCTCTATGTAGGTACTTGTTGAAAATTTCATTTAGTTACCATGAAACAAATAATTTCCATTAAATGAACAGAACGGCTTTAATTATGAACAATGGCCTGTCATTAAAGACATAGTCCGCTTGCATGGGCTCTACTTGTTTTAAAAGTTGACTGAATATTTTTCTTTTTTTCTCATGTTTACTTGATTTTTATCATATCTCATATTGAGGCATTTCTTATTTTAAGGCTTAACGAGAGACAGTTAATTTTTCTATATAAACAAAAACAATGGTACTTTATAGGAAACAAAAAAACAAACAAAAAAGACCCCTTCCCCATTTAAGCCCCATCAGAACATTTTAATAATGATAAAGCTTACCTGATGTTAAAGAACACCTAATTTTTTATTAAATATGACAAATTTGATGAAAATGGTTAAAGCCGTTTTTGAGATAATTGAAAAAAAAGGAAAATTGGAACAAAAGTTATGAAATAAAGTGCCCCCTCTGTTGGAGGAATTTTGATGAATTTTTGGCTATCACATCTTTGGCATATACATACATCAAATACCCAGTTTGATTAAAATTGTAAAAGCCGTTTTTGAAAAAATAAAAAAAACACGTGAAAATGATACAAAATTTATTAAGGAAAGTCGCCCCTCCGGTTAATAAATTTTGATGAAATATTTGCAGACATATCTCGGGCAAATTAATACATCAAATACTCAGTTTAATTAAAAGCGTTAGAGGCGTTCTTGAGAAAATCGAAAAAATGTAAAAAGTTTATATAAAGTGCCCTCTCCCTTTGACCAATTTCGATGAAATTTTTGCCGTCACATCGCCGGCATATACATACTCTAAATACCCAATTTCAGGCTCGCACGGTTTATAGTTTTTGAGCTAGTCTGTTCACACACACACAGACCATTTTGCGGGACTTGATTCAGGGGACCCCAAAACGTGTATTTCCGTTGAAAACCGGGAGTCGAAATTTTTCACGATAGTAATAATTTCCCTTACTATATATTTCATGTATAGGTTAGTGGAAGTAAAAAAGTGATAATGAGTCAAAATTTATTAAATAAAGTGCCCCCTCCGTTTGATTAATTTTAATGAAAAAGTGT
Source organism: Aelia acuminata (assembly GCA_911387785.2). Lineage (NCBI taxonomy): Eukaryota > Metazoa > Arthropoda > Insecta > Hemiptera > Pentatomidae > Aelia > Aelia acuminata. The sequence continues at coordinate 8,593,389 of OU426982.1, forward strand.
ATTTCCATTGAAAACCGGAATGGATGCTCTATGAATTCTGAACTCTACGGCGAACAACTGGAAAGATTGTATGTGAAGTTGTCAGAGCATTATCCTGCTCTGATCGACTGAAAAGGAGTTTTATTCCAATAAGATAACGCTCGTCCACAAAATTCCCGTCGAACCAAAGAAAAGTTTACAGAAATTGATGGATTTGAACTATGACCTAAACAACAGAAAATTTTAACACATTCGTGCAGTCACGAGACTCCTACAAACTAACTGCCAGGATAATCAACTAAATTGATTTAGAGAAATTGTTTTCTGCATTCATGATTATATAAAACGAAAACAAATAGAGACATACAGTGGATTACAATGTTTTAGATATTGTTTATGAAATATCGCAGTATTTCCATTCATTTCATTTCCATATGAAACATAACAATCTTTACTTTCGAAAGAAAAGAAAAATCATTTTATTATAGAAATGATATTAAAATTGTATGTTATTGTTCTTTTGTATTATATTTTCTCAATAATTCTATTCCTTTTAAGTTTTTGATCATGAGATGAAATTCTATTTAAGACTATTTTTTAACCGATATGAAAATAGGAGGTTACGTAATTTTTTATCCTAAATTTGATTGGTTGATTTAAAGCAATGCTCAATAATGTTTTAATGGCTGATGAATCGGCCATTATTTTGCCAAAAAATAAAAGTCAAGAATAAACTCCTCATCAAAAAAAAAACACTACACCATAAAATTTATTTATTTCACTGGGTTTTTACTGAAACAGAGAATCATACGTTATTGTGTCTTATAAGACAAGTACATAGGAGTAATAAAAAGTGTATTTCAGAAAAAGAAAAAAATAATTTAATTCCTTTAATTACAAAAAAAATTAACTCTAAAAATAAAAGAACAAAATTTTAACTTTTTTAAATTAAATTACTCTAAAAACAAGTGTTGCCACCTCTTGACAATCTACATAGGCCGGGGCATGCTCCTAATTAAGTCCTGGACGGCCTCCTGAGGTAGTTTTCCCACTCTTCCAAAACGGCAACCTCAAGCTCCCTGAGGTTGGATGGTGCTGTTTCCCTGGCTCGAACACTTCTTTTGAGTCTGTCCCATAAATGTTCGATGCAATTTAGGTCGGGATTCCTCGATGGCCAGGGCAATGTGACGATAATGGCTTCGTTCAGGTAGTCCCAAACAATACGGGCAGCATTTGGTCTTGCATTAGTAATGCATTTTCACCAATAAATGGCATAACATGGTCTTCCAAAATGTCTACCACGTATCTTTGTGCGGTCAAAGGGCCCCCGTGAATCGAAACTAACTCCATGCGAGCTTCCCATGAGATGCCTCCCCAGAACATCACGGAGCCTCCACCATAAGGCTCCCTTCCGACTATACAACATTGGCTATATCGCTCTCCTGGCCTCCTCCATACTCTTCTACGTCCGTCGGGAGAGTTTAGCGCCACTCTGGTCTCTCCGGTGAATAGAACTCGTCTCCAGTCATCGACAGTCCAATCTCGGTGCTCCTGGGAAAGGGCTCTTCGGTGCTCTCTGGAGAGAAATGGTCCAACCCTAGACCTTCGTGCCCTCAGTCCACTAGCCCTCAATCGTCTAGTAACTGTTGTTACCAAAACATGTAATCATCTGGGTCGGCCGTTCGGGGAAGCCCGGCACACCCCTTTTTACCTGCTAATTTTTTTTCTCTCCCTTATCCCTCCCTCGGCAACCGTCAAGGGTCTGAAGGACATATTCATTATTCATTCCAGTTCTAGACGCTCTGAGCGATAGTCCTCTGTGTTTTTTGGTGATATTCACTGTTTTATTTCGCTATTATTTATTATTTATAAATTAAAAAAAAATATTACTTACTAAAAATTAATTAAATTAAAATAATGTTTATAAAGTATTAACATTATTATATTATTGTTATTATTACCTTTTATATCACGTAATAATCTCTTATTGCAATCAGTAATCTAGCATTTTAATTTATTGAAATAATGATAAAGGTATTATAGAATCATAAAAAATAAATAAAACATTAAATAAATAGTCGGTGTAGGTGAAGGTTATGAGGAGTTGAAGAAGTTAAAGCAGTCAGCGGCGGAGAGTGGCCTGCAGGCCTTAGCTTGGGGAGTGAAATGCCTGCAGACCCGCTCAGCGTCTCAGTGCAACTCTCGTTCCGAGTGCTTAGCAGTTAAAGGGTTAATGCCGAGCATTGATAAACCTTTTTAAAGCAGATTTGTAAATTCGTTGCCATTATTGTTTTAAATTACATTTTGATTTCCGACTTCCACTCGCTATACACATTAACAATGCCTTAAAAAAGGATTCAGGCACCTCTGTCTGCTTCCAGATGCACTCGGTCACTGTCGGATATTAATATACAACGTAATCATAAAATCTTGTGCGGATTCTTTACTCTGGAGTGACACTTTTTTTATGTTATCCGGATTACTATTAATGGTTTTTAATTATGTTTCAGCACCTATTGAGGTGTTTACATGAAAATAGCTGCAAGTGCCAAACTATTGATGTTTGAGAAAACAAAAAACTATTTACTAAGCTTAAATGTGGTTCGAAAATTAAATAAAATATTATAGATATGTCCGGTCATGAAATAAATACGTCCTGCTAAAAAATTTCAATATTATTTTCTTCCATCTATTTGGTTAATCGTCTTAAAGGTCCTAAATCTTAAAGGTAGTCATTTATCAGGAATTGTTTCCATTTCGAGGGAGTTATATTCTCAGGTACCGAAATAACTAGACCCCGGATTTATATGCATTAAAAACTCAAATATGCTATATAATATGCAAGGAAAAAGTGGGAAATATGCAATTAAATTTCTTTTAATTTCAAGTATAAGAATAAGTTTCTACAACAAGGAAAAAAAGGTAATTCATAAAATAGAAAAGCATTTTTGTTGTAAAAATGTATTAAAATTAAAATATTTAGTATTTCTTCTTTGACATAATAAAATAACGTTACTATGAATTATTAAAGTTTACAACCAAATACATTTCTAAATTATTTTCAGAAAAACTGTGCCTCCGATCACTTAAAATACATTTATCTACAGAAAATGATCTTTCCACGTCTGCCGAAGTCAATGGTGCGAACTTAAAAGCCAAAATAAGTTTATCACCTAAAATTTTATTTATGTCACGTAATATTTGAAGACCAGTATTTTTTGAAGATTAACTTTTTTTAAGATGATTCATACTTGACTTGGGATTTTGTTGACCTTGTCACTTATATAATTTATTAGTTAGAAACTGTCAGTAAGAGACATGTTTCTTGTTTCTGATGTTATTTTAGCCTTTGATAAAAACGATAAATGGCATGAAATAAAAGCCAAGTCATTAAAAATCTCCCCCCTTCTAAAAACTGCCATCACTTTTTGTAGGCTCAGTGCATCTGGGTCCTTTTCTGATATTTTTTCCACAACGGCAGAGTTCTTGTCAAAATTTTTAGCAAAAAACAGGGCTGCTTTCTAAGTTCCCCAGCGAGTAGCAATAGCGACTGGAGGTAACGGTATGTCGTCCATCTCTTCTTTGTAAATAATTACACAGCTGGGATCTTTCAAAAACATTTTCTTGCCCTTGCTAACTAAAACGCCTCTTAACGTCTGAAAATGTTTCTCTTATTTTTTCAGTGACACGATTTAGTGCGTGTGCCACACAGGTGACGTGTAGCATGTTCCTGTAAAACACACTTAGCTTTTTGCAGCTTTAGTCATATATGGTGCTGCGTCAGTAGCAGAAGTAGCACTCTAATCTCAAACCCTGCATCTGACCATTGCAGTTTCATAGTCATTAACGAAACGACTAATTGTTCCGGTGTTAGTTTTTTTTAGGTGCTTTGATGCCAGTAAAAATAGAGGTCCTGTCCGCCTGTACTTTAAACTTACACACCCACGAATAAATTTGCGATATGAATGCCTCTTGCATCAGTGGTTTCATCAACCGTACAAGGTATATGTAATTTTGCTGAACAGTATTCTTTATGTTTTCCATGATCTTATTATAGCATTCTGACAGATAATTTTTACGCATAGGACTCTCATCGGAAATTTGACGTGAAGTGTATTTTTCCAAAAAGTGTTTAAAATGCAGGTGATTAAATTTATTAAAAGGTATGTCAGATGAGACCATTGTAAAGCACAGATCTTCAAAAAAAGTATCTTTTGTGGGTCTAGAAGTAGCCGTCAATAAAATTTGTGTGGAAAATTTTGACTTTACAGCATTTACATGAAAACCTGAAACCTCATTCAGGCTAATTAATATTTTTTAGAATAACAAACTAAATTTAAAAAAAGAAAATAATACCTGTATTAGCATGTTGAACTATTTGAAATTTTTTTTCACACATAGTTTGCTTTCCACGCGCGGTACAAAACACAATTTTTCCGTCTGATGTGAACACTTGCTTTGCAGAGTTAAATGGTGCTATCCATTCATTTAATTTTTCTTCAAAGAAGATGGAACTTTTGGCATGGTAATAATGACGTTTTCCCTAGACTAAACGTAACTGGACTTTTATTTCGCGAGGGACCAACAGAATAGATCTCATCCTTCCCACCATGGATAGAACAACCAACCAATGAATCAAACTCATTTGTAATGTCCGAAGAGGGGTACAGAATAAGAAAAAAAAATAACGACTTCGGAAACTAGAAACTTGTACAAAATGCACTTAAAATCTGTACAAAAAAGCACTTCAATTTTTTTTTTAGAAATCATTGTATTGCTACCTATAAATTATCTTCAGCCGCTAAAAAGTATGAAATAAAACACATTTTATAATAAAAATTGAACCGACTTCGAAAACTAGGAACTAGTAAAAACATAATAGCACCATAAAGTATGAAATAATTACCTTCTGATTTTTATGAATATGCAGCAAAATTAAAAATGTTCTGAAAAGCGGAAAAATGCATTCAAACCGATAATTTTATTTTGATTAGTACGAATACTTACTAACTATTAATAAAAATTATTAAATTAAAATACTAAATACCATGCTCAATACATCACAATCTTTTCATGAATACTTAAAAAGACTTAAACACCAGAATACATTGTCTCTACTCTGCTCTAACTGAGGCAGTACCTTCCCCTAGGCCCAGACTAGACTATCCCCTGCCACAAACTGTCTCCGGATTTCCATCCCTCCATTCGCCTAGTCTTGCATCTTCTAGGGTTCCCCTCTCTCTTAGGGTCTAGGTTCAGTGACGTGCTAAGCTTTTCGGGAGTAATTGTATATGTGACAACATATTTGAACAAAATTAAAAATGTGAGAGAAACATAATATTTGAGTGTCCATTATATACACCGATGCTCGACTGGCATTAGAAGGGAAATACTCAGTGCTATATTGGTCACCTCATTATTCCTGTAACGGGCTTTTCACAACACATGTTGAGCAAAAAAGATCTTCCTGATAAAGAGCAAATGAAAAATATGACGATCTAAATTGTAAAGACTGTTATTGTAAATTATATGAAATTGTTAGATACAGGTTATTTATTTGTTGGTAAACTTGAATTTGGACAGGAATTACTTGAGGAACCTTGTTCAGTGGGAACAAATCTCCAGTTGCAGGCAAACTATTAGTTTAGCTGGATCACATTTTTATGTCCCCCCTAAAAAGTAACTTAATCAGACCTTAGTTTCTTTCACCTATTAAGAACAACAACCCCCTTGGATACCGTATCCGTGGTACATCACTTTAATTGGAAAGAACTGCTGGTATCTGGATGCTCTAAGGTTCAGCATGGGAAAGAGAGAGAGAGATCGAGTGGAGATGGGTCATAAAAGAATCATGTCTTTTTCTTTTTTCTTTTAAAAAAAATCGAAATAAAATAAATTAAATATTAATATAATAATTTATTGGTTATAGGTCCAAACAATAGGTGCCATACAGGTGAGGAATGCAGTCAACGTCTTTACTGTAATTATAAATCAGCAGATTCTGAAAGTGTGAGAAAACATATAATGTCACACCATACAGGTGAGAAGCCTCATCAATGTCCTCACTGTGATTATAAATCAGTGAGATCTGGAACTATGAACCGACACATAAGGGCCCGCCATACAAGAGACAAGCCTCATCAATGTCCTTACTGTGATTATAAATCAGTGGAATCTGGAAGCATGAAACAACATATAATGGCCCGCCATACAAGTGAGAAGCCTCATCAATGTTCTCACTGTGATTATAAGTCAGTAACTTCTAAAAGATTGAAACAACACATAAGGGCCCACCATTTAGGAGAAAAGCCTCATCAATGCCCTCACTGTGATTATCAGTCAGCGCAATCTGGAAGTATGAAACAACATATAATGGCCCACCATACAGGCGAGAAGCCTCATCAATGTCCTCACTGTGATTATAAATCAGTGAAATCTGGAAATATAAAACAACATATAATGGCCCTCCATACAGGTGAGAAGCCTCATCAATGTCCTCACTGTGATTATAAATCAGTGAAATCTGGAAGAATGAAACAACATATAATGGCCCAACATACAGGTGAGAAGCCTCATCAATGTCCTTACTGTGATTATAAGTCAGTAACTTCTAAGATATTGAAACAACATATAATGGCCCGACATACAGGTGAGAAGCCTCATCAATGTCCTCATTGTGATTATAAAGCAATAGAATCTGGAACTTTGAGAGCCCATATAAAGTCACGTCATACAGGAGAGAGGACTCATCAATGTCCTCACTGTGATTATAAAGCAATATTATCTGGAACTTTGAGAGCCCATATGATGGCCTGTCACCCTTGTGAGAAGCATGATTAATGTCCTCACTGTGATTATAAGTCAGCAAATTCTCAGAGTTTGAAATAACACATAATGGCCCACCATACAGGTGAGAAGCCTCATCTATGTCCTTAATGTAATTATAAGTCAGTGCAATCTGGAAGTTTGAAAAACCATATAATTGCCCACCATACAGGTGAGAAGCCTCGTCAATATCCTCATTGTGATTATAAGTCCGTTCATTTGGGAAACATGTGAAAGGATATAATGGCTCAACATCCTGGTGAGAAGCCTCATCAATGTCCTCACTGTAATTATAAATAAGTAAAATCTGGAAGTTTGGAACAACATATAATGGCCCACCATACAGGTGAGAAGCCTCATCAATAATTTATATAGTATTTAAGTTAAGTACAGGCAGCTCGGAACCATAGGCAGTATTTATATTCATATAGTATGCGTAATTATATAGTCTTTATGTACAAATAAATAATTTTAAAAGAAATAAAAATAATTAGGTAGAAGAGGCAGACGAAGTTAAGTGATAGTTGAGTGCCGACGGGCCAGGAGGTGGTCGGCTAGATAAGACACGAAGAGTTGAGCCAGTAGTGTTTGGCCCAGAGCACCTGGGGCAGTAAGTTTTCGCCCAATTTTCCTCGGTTATACCAGAAGATAGCGAATGGAAAGTCCTATTATATTCAGTGGAGACACGACCGATGAATTGCAGGAAGAAGATCACTAGACGCGTTTCCATTAGAAAATTGGGGATAGCAGACATGACCGAAGCGGCAACGGCAGAGGAGAGGAGTGGCCGGCCAATATTTCGTTTCAGCTCGAACAAGTAACTCACAGACTATTTTTCTTTTCTTTTATTTACAAAAAAATATATACTGGAAAGAAGGCAATGCGCCCCAAAATGGGAGTATTTATCAACTGAATTTTTTTTTTAGATAATTTATGTTTCGATTTAATATATAGTTCTCAGAAGATTATAGGTTTTTTATTTTTTTTATTTTAATTGTACATAGAGATATTAATTTTAATGAGAACAGAATAATTTTTTTTTTTTTTAGCTAGTACGAGTGAAAAGTCTTTTAATTGTATACAAATAACCTTTTATAAGTTAATCTTTTTAAGCAGGGTTTGATTTAATTTTATGTATATAAGGTTGATTTAGATGTTTTATTTTTTTTATTGAGTGTTGTATAGAATAAAGAATAATGTTCGAGTAATTTAAAGTTAAATTGTCAATCCTAGCTCCTTTGATGGTAGAAGTTTAAGGTGAGACTTATGCGAGTTGTCGCGGGTTCAAATCCCAACACTGCAGGTACTTTATTTTTTTAAATTCGATAAAAAAAAATTTCTTTTTTTAAAAATGAATTTATTCATTATTGTGGGTAACCACCTTGGTTTTAAATTATTTTAAATAATTTATTTTTGAAGAGAAAAGATTCGATTACCGGCGGAGCCAAATCTTTTCTCTTCAAAAATAAATGATTTAAAATTATTTTTTTTTTGTTTTGTTGTTGCCGTACATTAAAGTTAATATATGACATTAATATTAACCCTTTAACCGGGCGGGACGTATAAATGCGTCCTTGAAATATATGTTGTACCCTGGAACTGCTGGGACTACTGAGTCCAGATGGATACTAAGACTAAAGGTAAAAATAAGGTGAGAGGTAGTGAGTGGTAGGGGGTTAGCTTGCCGACTTCAAAGGTTTATGATGGGGAAATACAACGCTTTTGAAATGAAAGGCACATGAAAACTAAGTGAACAAAAAATATTAAAAACTAACAAAATACTGTATACAAATAGTTATGTCTGGACTCAACAATAACATAAAAATGTGATAATACATAATTTATCAATGCATAAAAAATTGGAAAATATACATACAAAATTATACAATACAAAAAGATAATAATAGTACAAGAGGTACAGAGATGATTGCAGGTACCTATGAAATCAAAACTAGGATTTGAGGATGCGGAAGATGTTAGAATAAGTGGATGACATTATCTCTTTATCTGTTTTATGATATACAGGGTTATTTTTTCCAGATGGATGAAAATGGATTCTTAGTGGAGTCGTTTATCGTGGTTAGGTACAGTAGCTAATATGGAGGGGTTCTCAATTTCTGACCCTCTAGCATAGATACTCATATAATTGTTTTCTTTTAGCCTTGATGAAGATCCACAAGTTGGATCAAAACGTTGGCTTACCAACACAATAAAATCATTGTAAACTGAAAATCCTGACTATCATTCAACCTATCGATATTTAAATATTAGAGATACATATTTAATACAAATAATAATAATAATAATAAAATCAATCCTAGGTAATATTGTAACGCTTCTGTGGGTTAAAGAATATTTATTTAACTAAAAGATACAATTATCAATGTCAGCGAATTAATACAACTCAAATATTAGAGCAGGTTAGAAAAATGATAGCGTAATAGCGCACTAATCATATGACTTGAGGTTCACAGACAAGGCACAGAATAACACTAACTCCTTCAGTCACTCGCTCATGTACAATCATAAATGGTCAGGTCTGGAATATTCCAGAACAACATGCACAGTTCCACCTCTGTGTGGACTAGGCTCAAAAGATCTAGACCCAAACAGTTCGTCCCAACCACTTATTTTGTTCCAAGAAATGGGTTGTGATTTAAAATCATACTTTTTTTTTTATTTAACGTTACACTCTCCCCTCCTTAGAGACATTCCTCCTGTATGTCTTCTTTTCTGGAATGTGCCTAATCCCTAGGTTGAAAAAAAGTCTCTTCCGCTGTATCTGTTCTTCTTCGTTGTTCCCTGCATATGGGGCCAAGCGATTGTAATGGACGATCATAGGCTTTCCTTTGGAATACTGAACACCCTGTAGATCACATCGTTGGTGCGCTTCTTTATCACGTAGGGTCCCTCCCAGTTGTTCTGCAACTTTGGGCAGAATCCTCGCTTTCTTCTGGGGTTGTAGAACCAAGCAAGGTCTCCTTCTTGCTCTACTATCGTAGTGTATCTTCATCCAATCGCTGGTGAGGTGAAGGCTCTTCTAAATTAGCTCATGTGTGTATTCTATTCTCTTCTAGAGTGCGGATACATAGTCTTGCCCATATACGTCCACCACAGGTTTGCTGCCAAAAATGAGGTCACAAGGTAACCTCATTTCTCGACCGAAGACAACTCTCGTAGGTGTCTGTCCAGAGGATTCATTAACTGCAGAGCGGTAGGCAATGAGGAAGTATGGGATCTGACGGTCCCAATCTCATTGATGGGCGGAGGTTACCTTGGAAAGGTACTTTATAAGGGTTCGGTTCATACGTCCTACCATTCTGTCAGACTGTGGATGGAGGGCCGTATTTTTCGAATCCCAAGTTCCTTGTAGACTTCCTGGAATAATGTGCTATTGAAGTTCCTCCCCTGATCATAGTGTAATTCAATTGGTACTCCGAAACGGGCGATGAACTCCTTCACCAGAACGTCAGCCAAGGTAGCAGCCTCTTCGTTGGGGACGGCATATGCTTCCACCCACTTGGGTGGAACACGATTACAAAGACGTACTTATTTCCAGCGTCACTTTCTTGGAATGATCCTAATATAGGGGCTCCCCGAATATACTGCGTCATCTGAGGACTGCGTTTGCGAGTGGTCCGTTGCTTGCTGAGCAGGTGTTACATTTATGGCATCAATCCTTGACATCGTCAGAGCAGTTCACCCATTAGAACCTTTCGCGTACTTTTTGGAGTGTTTTCGTCGCACCAAGGTGTCCTCCTGACACTTCATCATGTAGCAGACGAAGTACCTCCGGCACGCAGGTCCTCGGTATCAAGCTGCTTCCTGGATAGGCTGCCGTCTACGTTCTCCACAACCCTCTTGAGAAAGCCGCCTTCTATTACAAGGATTCCAGTCCCGATTCTTTTTCAATTCAGGATCATTTTCTTCTCGCTCGGATTGTGTCAGGTGTCCATTCTATACTAACTACTCCATCGGCGCAAAGGTTGGCCTCCTTTTGTTCGATTCGGCTACAGTGGGAGTAATTAGGTGGGCATGGTCTTCTAAACAGGGCATATGCATTGCCATGTCTAACGCCTGGTCTGTGTTCAATTTCAAAGTCGTTTTCCTGAAGTTTTTGTAGCCATCTGACAACTTGTCCTTCAGGATTCCTGAAATTTAGCAGCCACTTCAAGCGCTTGCATGGTCAGTCCGCAACAAAAATCTTGTACCATACGACTATTTGTAGAAATGGGCTATGGACTTGACAATAGGCATGAGTTCTGAGTTTTGATAGCGTCTTGCTGGCCCTCCTGCAATTGTGATAAAACCTCGCCAATGCCTACTTCATTGGCGTCTGTGTCGAGAATGTATTTGCCCAATATGGGAGCCGAGTTCAACCGTTCCTTCAAGGTTTCAAACGCTTCTTGACCTTCGCCATTCCAGCTGAAAGGTGGAAGTATTGCGATCGTGAAAAATTTCGACTTCCGGTTTTCAACGGAAATACACGTTTTGGGGTCCCCTGAGGCTAAATAACCAAGTCCCGCGAAATGGTGTGTGTGTGTGTGTGTGCGTGTGTGTGCGTGCGTGCGTGTGTGTGAACAGACTAGCTCAAAAACTATAGGCCGTACAAAACTGAAATTGGGTATTTGGTGTATGTATATGCCCGCGATGTGACAGCAAAAATTTCATCAAAATTAGTCAAACGGAGGGGGTACTTTATTTAATAACTTTTTAAGTTTTTATCGATTTTCTCAAAAACGGCTCTAAGGATTTTGATTAAACTCGGTATTTTGTGTATGTATATGCCCACGATGCGACAGTCAAAATTTCATCAAAATTGATTAATTAGAGGGGGCACTTTACTTAATAAATGTTGTCCCATTTTCACGTGTTTTTTTTTTTTTTTTTATTTACTCAAAAAGGACTTTAATGATTTTGATCAAACTCGGTATTTGATGTATGTATATGCCCGCGATGTGGCAGTCAAAATTTCATCAAAATTGGTTAAACGGAGGGGGCACTTTACTTAACACGTTGAGCGCCAGGGAAAAGATGATGTACTTTTGCCTGGGGCCAAAGCAATTTTTCCTAATTTATAACTTTAATATGATTAGAATGATACAAAAATTGCAAAAGAAATAAATAAAAAGTTTAATTTTGGCAATTAAACAATAATTTTGTGAGCGGTACGTATGTACCGCCCGGCCCCAGGGTAAAGCCCGTATACCTATAGTAGTACGGGGGCTGCCCGGTTATGACCGCGACGTCAACCCTTTTCCCCTTAAAATATGTTATTTTAATAAATAAGATATTTTGTTTTGTAAAAAAATAAATAAAATTAATTTATTTTATTTATTTATTTATTTATACCCCCCAAATTAAAAAAAAAAAAAAAAAAAAAAAAACATTTGGGCCAATTGCATTGGCGAATTGTTCGGGGCCGGAGCGGTCCAATATGCCTTGAAATCACGCTCGGCAGGCGGTCCCCTGGCCCAGAACAATCTTTTAGCTGGCGGGAGCGGGCGGTACCTGGGGACCGCCTCGGCCCCAGCCAATAGTCCAACAGCGGTACGATCGTACCGCTTGGCGCTCAACGTGTTAATAAATGTTGTCTCATTATCACTTGTTTTATTTATTCAAAAAGGGCTTTAACGATTTTGATCAAACTTGGTATTTGATATATGTATATGTGACAGCCAAAATTTTAGTAACCGTAGTTCGAAAATAAAAACTTTTATTTATTAATAAAAAGATTAATTTTACTTAAGAGAGTAAATAAGTGATGCTCAAATTTTTGAAGCATCGCCGATGTAAAAAATGGTATAAGATAATACTTAGTATATAATTAATATAGGTATATTTTAGTCTAGAAACTTTTGTTCTTCAAAAATAATAAATTTTTGAAAACAATATAAAGCGATTTTAGAGGAACAGTAATCGTTCTTGATTTCCAGAAAGGCATAAGAGACGCAAATACTCCTATCGATTCACCTTCACGATATATTTACAAAAAGCAACTCGCAATATAAAACAAGGAACCAGTAAAAAAACTCAACTATTGATGGAATTAGGTCCCTCAAAAAAAAAAAATAAGCATAATAAATCGAAAACTACTGAGAACTTTCAATTTTTGCAATACAAATCCTCTATAACTTATGGAGATATACAAATATTAGTGTATGCTTAAATGTGGAAAAATGTGTGAAGTTGAGGAATGGCGTTTACTTATTATCGAAACACGTCGATTTCTAATCTAAGTAAGTTCGTAAGTGAAAGTTGTGTGTTGCGAGCATCGCACCAGATTTTTTTTTTTGCATTTTCTTTTTAAAGTAAATTTTTTTTTTATATTATTAAATAAAAGTGGATACTGAAATTCGGCAATGCAAGCTAGCATAATACTCCAAGTCGTCTGATTTTATAGTTCTCTATGTAGTTGTTGAAAACTTCATATAGTTCCCATGAAACAAAAAATTTTCATTATATGAACAGAACATCTTTAGTTATAAAGCATTGGTCTGTCATTAGAGGCGTACGGAATGTGAGTTGACGGAATATTTTTCTTTCTTTTTTCCTGTATATGTTTACTTGATTTTTTTCATATTTCATATGTAGCCATTTCTTATTTTTAGGCTTAACGAGCGGCTGCTAATTTCTCCATATAAACTAAAACAAAGGTATGTTATAGGAAAACAAAAAAGGCCCCTTCCCCATTTAAGCCCTCTCAGAACTTTTTAATAATGATAAAGCTTACCTGATATTAAAGAGCATCTGATTTCCATTAAACATGACGAATTTGATTAAAATCATTAAAGCCGTTTTTGAACCGAAAATAGGGTAAAAATTGGAAAAAAAGTTATGAAAACGTAAAAGCTTATTAAATAAAATGTCCCCTCCGTTTGACCAATTTTGATTAAATGTTGGCTGTCACATCTTTGGCATATACATACATCAAATACCCAGTTTGGTCAAAATCCTTAAAGCCGTTTTTGAGTAAATAAAAAAACATGAAAATGATTCAAAATTTATTAAGTAAAGTGTCCCCTCCGGTCTATCAATTTTGATGAATTTTTCATATTTCGGACATGTTAGTACGTCAGATACTTAGTTTTATCAAAATCGTTAGAGCCGTTTTTGATAAACTCGAAAAAAACGTATTTACTCTCTTAAGTAAAATTAATCTTTTTATTAATAAATAAAAGTTTTTATTTTCGTACTACGGTTACTAAAATTTTGGCTGTCACATATACATATATCAAATACCAAGTTTGATCAAAATCGTTAAAGCCCTTTTTGAATAAATAAAACAAGTGATAATGAGACAACATTTATTAAGTAAAGTGCCCCCTCCGTTTAACCAATTTTGATGAAATTTTGACTGCCACATCGCGGGCATATACATACATCAAATACCGAGTTTGATCAAAATCATTAAAGTCCTTTTTGAGTAAATAAAAAAAATAAAAAAACACGTGAAAATGGGACAACATTTATTAAGTAAAGTGCCCCCTCTAATTAATCAATTTTGATAAAATTTTGACTGTCGCATCGTGGGCATATACATACACCAAATACCGAGTTTAATCAAAATCCTTAGAGCCGTTTTTGAGAAAATCGATAAAAACTTAAAAAGTTATTAAATAAAGTACCCCCTCAGTTTGACCAATTTTGATGAAATTTTCGCTATCACATCGCGGGCGTATACATATACCAAATACCCAATTTCAGGTTCGCGCGGTTTTTAGTTTCTGAGCTAGTCTGTTCACACACAACACACACACAGACCATTTCGCGGGACTTGGTTATTTGGACTCAGGGGACCCCAAAACGTGTATTTCCGTTGAAAACCGTAAGTCGAAAATGTTCACGATCGCAATACTTTCCCATACTATGTATTTCATAAATAGGTATGTGAAAGTAAAAATTTACTCTGTACTACTAACAGTTAGGTATATAGAGATTTGAAATGTTCACATTTACAAATTTGGGCATAAATTGCGATCTGTTGATTGAACGAAAAACCGACTGCACTCCACCACTGGCATTAGATGCCAAATAACTTCTAATACGGCATCTAACTATAAATATATACGTAGGCAGCATACAATCTATGAGATATATACACATAGAATTTAAATATATGTTAAAGTAAAATATATTTAAACTTGCATAAAATATTACATGTTGGCCACAACAAAGGTACTATATATTATACTTATAGGAAGAAAGATTTTCTTGACCATTTATTTCAGAACATTTCTAGGATGGTAAAACCTATTTGATATTAAAGAGAACTTGATTCTCATCGGAAATGACTATAACGAATTCAAAATCGTTTGAGCTGTTTTTTAACATAATAGAGGAAATTGTGATAAACTTAATAAAATAAAGTACCCCCTCTATGTACTCAATTTTGATGAAATTTTAGCTGTCACATCACGGGCTTATAGATACATCAATTACCTAATTTCAGGTGCTTATGGTGTATCATTTTTGAGCTAGTCTGGTCCCACACACACTGGCCATTTCGCAGGACTTGGTTAATTGGCCAGGCTGAATAGTCACCTCACCAGCTGTGTGCCTAATATTTTTCCCTGCTTCCTCAAAGGAACAAGTAACAATGAACGACCTCGCTCACCTCACACATAATATGCAATAATGCTGTGGCCTGCAGCCATTGGGCTAGTCACATCAGCTCATCTGAAAATTGATGAAAAGAATGGTGTAAAGTTTGGTATCCTGGAATACTTACTGATAATAGTGTTTTGAAAAGTATATGCAGTGAAAAAAACCTAAAAAAGATACATTCAATCAGTGTGTTGTGTCATTATTAGTGGTAAAAAAAAGAAAGAAAAAATCAGGATCAGATTTAGTTGTCTGTTCAGGAAAATTGAGTCATTAAAACGTCTAGGAACCTAACATTTACCTTAATTAACCATCTTCCTTTGGTTTGTTGAAACTACTTTGATTAATAAAAAATGGATGAACTAGAACAGCTAATCAAAGATATGAGTGCAAAAATAGATGGTAATACAGAGCAAACTAAAGTATTGCCACAAGAAACACAGAACCGTATACTAGAGACTAAAAAGTTGAAGGATGAAATGAAAAAATACAGCTCACTATCGATAAAGATAAAGGAAAAAACAGATGCTTTAGAAGCAAAAATAAAAGCAAATGAAGAATTCATGAATAATGAATACCGGAAAAAGAACATAATTCTTTATAATGCTGGAGACATAACATATGAAGATAACAATTCATTGGAACAGGAATGTTTAAAAATAATGAAGGAACATTTGGAGGTAAATATTAAAGACTGTGATATTGATTGTGTAACTAGACTAGGAAAAAATAATCGATTTTAGTCAAATTTATTTAATTAAAAAAGAAAATCGAATGACTTAAACAAGGAAAAAGAACATAAGATATGCAATACAATATGTCACAAGATTTCTTATGGAAACTAGACAAGAGAGAAGAAAACCGATCCCTTACCTTATTGAAGATAAGAAGCGTGGGTGTCTAGGAAGATTAAAGAAGGATAAACTTCGACAAGACGTAGGAGGTATAATTGCAATTGGCTTTCTATGTTTTTAGAGAGCTGTCGCTCATTACGAATAATTAATTAAAAAAGAACAATACAGTAAACTGTCGATTATCCGCTGGCGGATTATCCACTTTGCTGATTATCCGCGGTCTTTCTAGAATTTTTTTTTATTCTAGCCATAGATGAGTTAAATGTTACGACGAAAAACACGAACGAAAAAAAGTTTATTAAACAAGAAATTTCTGTTAATTTACATTTCTACAA
The DNA here is from genome assembly GCA_911387785.2 of Aelia acuminata. Classification (NCBI taxonomy): domain Eukaryota; kingdom Metazoa; phylum Arthropoda; class Insecta; order Hemiptera; family Pentatomidae; genus Aelia; species Aelia acuminata. Next base: position 8,609,986 of record OU426982.1, read on the forward strand.
TCGCGTATACACTTTCCCGTGAGGTGAAACATGAACAAGCCTCTGACTGAGACAAATAAAAATTCATTTTCCCCTACAAAAAAAGAAATTTCTTGTTTAATAATTATTAAACCCTCCTCTTAGTTAAATATTTAATTATAATTAAATATTTAACTAAGAGGGGTTACCTCACTATCCAAATTATTTTATAATTAGAAAAAAAGTTGGTTTACTCATGTGTACCCGCCGTATAATACCCGAAAAGTGCATGAGTCACCACTGATGAGCGGCTGATGGGCATGGCCTACTTTGAGAGGTTATGGAACTCCCATTGCCTTTATCTCAGTTAAAAAGTGCCTTGATTGGATTTAATAGATTCTATCTTTCGACTCCCGCTCGCTGCGCTCGCTCTTCAGAGATAAGTAAACCCCTAAAAGGGTTCTTTTCAGTGGAGATCAGGCCTTACTTTGAAGGGCGCATTAGTGAAGAGCGCATAAGCCACACTTCACTAATAGTACCAAAATAAGTGTTTAAAAGAAGTAACTGTTTACTAAAAGTAACTGGATGTCGCGTCGTGAAAGTAAAGATGTGGTCTTCGCAAAAAGACCCGAAAACTTTTGCCTAAATAGATTCAGTATTAAGTATGTACATTGCTTTATTAACCGATTACTTGATAAAATGTATCATCTATAAGTACATAAAAAGCATCATAACGTAATATTATTTTATTAATTACATTAAAATATTTATAAAAATAGGTTGTTAGGAAATTATGAAATCATCGTAAGTTAACTGTAATTTCGTCAATATTTTTAGATTTTTGCTGGGGATTTTGTATTATAACGGATTTCCCATTATACTTTTATTTTGTGGGGACGGTAAGAAATATTATGATCGGGCTCCCGTCTTTCCATTTCGTCAATCCTCAACTTTTGACCGCTCATCTGCCATAAAGACATTATTGATTTATTTGTATCATGTCTCTCTTTTGAATCCCTTATTCCTTTTAATATATGAGAAAGTCCTCTTACACATCCTTGTGAATTTTTTTTTAATACTCGCAGGTTTCAACCCGAATCGTTTTTAAAAGTAACACATTACTTCTGCCGCGGTAAATTTTTTTTCTTTTCCCCTACCGCTTTCTCCTTCCGAGCTGTTACAGCAGTTTCGAGCCTTTGTTTTAACACCTCGCTGGCGGACAGTGTTGAACCTGTTTGGCGCCAAGATGTTTGAAGTAAGAAATTCTTTCTGCTGTTACAAGTAGTTGACTCAAATTATCTGTTGAAACTTTGCATTTGATTTACCAAATATATTTCCTTGTGACGTATCTCGTTACATTTCGTAGAGTTTTGTGTTTTATAAAATTTTATTATTAGATTTTTCAGGTAAGCCATTATTAATTATACATCTAAGGGTCTGACCACACATGTCCACACCTTAGCAATAATACAGGTAATGTTCAGAATATTTTTAATTTAACTTACATATTACCTTTAGTTATGCCTAAAGTGGCCTGTGTCTGACATGTGTGGACTGACCTTTAGGCATAACTAAAGGTAATATGTTAGTTAAATTAAAAATATTCTGAACATAACCTGTATTATTGCTAAGGTGCAGATATGTGTGGCCAGACCTTAATGGTGTGAGTAGTTCTATATTTCCATTATGATATTGTTAACCATTGCAATTGAAATAGAAAATTTAATAATTTGACTTTAAGTCCTATGCAACTCCTCATGTTTCTTTATTTTGCATTCCTAATCAATTAATTTGATGTATATATTTTCTAGAAAACATTTGTAAATATGCGATATTTAAATTTAATATTACAGGAATGATTATTCCGAGCTTATAAATTGATTTTTCGTTGGTAGTTAGCAATTTTTTTGCAGTTTATTTGTGTCGACAGCCAACTAATGTTTTTTCTCATTAATCTCACTCACACCATTGAAAGTCCACTATCTAATGTTTTGCATTTAATTTTTGTTTAAGTACAGCATCTTTTGTGGTCCTTCTGTGCTTAATCAAATGACTGAAAAAGAGAAGTATTCATGTAATTTTTTTTTTGTTTCTCACCTATTTTAATATTACATCATTTTTGTTTTCTTCATTTTTTCTTTACGATTTCCGTATATATTTTAAACAGTTAATTGTTTCTAACTCTGACAGTAAAGTTAGTGAAGAGAAATATATTAGTTTTCATTATTGTATAAACTGTTGAACCAGCTTTCAAAGCTACTGTGCTGTGTTTCAATGTACAACCGATCATAGTTATTATTAGTTATTGTTCTTGTGTTGGAAACATAAACATATACAATGTAATATGTTCAATACGAAAATACTTAAGATAAATTATCGGTTAATATGAAATAATAAAAGGTACCTTCAAGCTATTTTGTTCCTTTTTTTAAACTAGTATATTACTTAATACTTTTTTTTTTATCCAGTAAATGGAACATAACTTTTTTGTGTATGTTTTAAAGTACACCAGTCTCATAGAGATTCTCGTTTTTATTAACTCAGCTATTAAGTCATTTGTTTACTTTGGTAGAAATTATATAAATACCGTTTGTAATGAATTTTTCTTTGAAAACTAAACCTCCTCTTACCTGCTCCAAATGGAGCAGTACATGGCACTACTTGGATAGGGGCCTGCTGTTTGTGTTCTACCGGTAACACTGACCCAGTCTGAGTTCTTAAGTCAGCGTGTGCTAACTAATAGTAAATTGTTTTTTTAAAAATCTTCTAAAATAACTTACATTTATTAAAGACATGTTATCTATAACATTTTTATATATCTACAGGTGGGCTGGTTCACGTTAAAGAAGAATCTGAGATGCAAGTTGCAGATGAAGGTGAGAGAATGTATTTTATCCGCTATTCTATTTTGTTTGTTTTTATTTGAGACTATTTGTTAATGAAAGCCTTCCTGCTACCTCCATCAGTATGAAGAAGTATTGATATTTTATTTTGTAATTTTTCTTTCTTTACTTTATAATTTTATTTTATATTTGTATTTATTGTTAAATATCATTCATCACTTTAGCTTAGGATTATATTTGAAATTAATGCTAAAACAGAAATTTTTGCTTGAAATGTAACAATAATTTGATTTTGCTTCAGCTCACACAATTGATATTAAAGAAGAGGAGATGGAGCATATTTATTATGGTGAGAAAAACGTGCGATAAACATTAAACCTGTTCTATTTGCTATTATTATACATTCTTTATATATCTGTAGGTGGGCTGGTTCACGTTAAAGAAGAATCTGAGATGCAAGTTGCAGATGAAGGTGAGAGAATGTATTTTATCCGCTATTCTATTTTGTTTGCTTTTATTTAAGCCTATTTGTTAATGAAAGCCTTCCAGCTACCTCCATCAGTATGAAGAAGTATTGATATTTTATTTTGTAATTTTTCTTTTTTTACTTTATAATTTTATTTTATATTTGTATTTATTGTTAAATATCATTCATCACTTTAGCTTAGAATCACATTTGAAATTAATGCTATAACAGAAATTTTTGCTTGAAATGTAACAATAATTTGATTTTGCTTCAGCTAACACAATTGATATTAAAGAAGAGGAGATGGGGCATATTTATTATGGTGAGAAAAACGTGCGATAAACATTAAACCTGTTCTATTTGCTATTATTATACATTATTTATATATCTGCAGGTGGGCTGGTTCACGTTAAAGAAGAATCTGAGATGCAAGTTGCAGATGAAGGTGAGAGAATGTATTTTATCCGCTATTCTATTTTGTTTGCTTTTATTTAAGCCTATTTGTTAATGAAAGCCTTCCTGCTACCTCCATCAGTATGAAGAAGTACCGTAAAACGAGGTGACTTTGTGACTAATGGGGTGACATTGTGACAAGCCTTTTTTCCTACAGTTTTTGATTTTCCCTCCTTAAAAAGAATCAGGTTAGGCAATTCAGTTTACTTGTTCATTGGTCAGTAATGTGCTGCAACCTACTGGCCACATATGGACCTCTATAACTTCTTTCATTCCATTTAGGATGGTGCTTTATTTCAAAGTTTCAACTGAATGAAAACAATCAAACATATATGAAATAAAGAACCATGGTAAATGGAATGAAAGAAGTTATATGTGGCCAGTAGGTTGCAGCACATTACTGACCAACTGACAAGTACACTGAATTGCCTAACCTGATTCTTTTTAAGGAGGGAAATTCAAAAACTGTAGAAAAATAGCCTTGTCACAAAGTCACCTCGCTTTACGGTATTGATATTTTATTTTGTAATTTTTCTTTCTTTACTTTATTATTTTATTTTATATTTGTATTCATTGTAAAATATCATTCATCACTTTAGCTTAGAATTATATTTGAAATTAATGCTATAACAGAAATTTTTTGCTTGAAATGTAACAATCGTTTGATTTTGCTTCAGCTCACACAATTAATATTAAAAAAGAGGAGATGGAGCAGATTTATTATGGTGAGAAAAACGTGCAATAAATATTAAACCTGTTCTATTTGCTATTATTATACATTATTTATATATCTGTAGGTGGGCTGGTTCACGTAAAAGAAGAAAGTGAGATGCAAGACGATGGTGAGAACATTTATTTATATGCTATTATATTTCTTTTTTTGTTTTTATCTGATCCTACATTTTCATTTGTTGCTTTATATCCATAAATAATTTTCTACAATTCGGAATACATTAGTGCATTTTTTCCATAGCCAGGTTAAAACAATACCTGCGTGGATTTGCTAAAAAATATTTTTGGCCCTATAATGAAATATTTCAGGTTTTAAATAGCTCCCTCTTTTATTTTTTAAAACAAACGGTGGGGTCGGGTTTTTCTTCTTTTTTATTGCGATCTGAAATGAGGACAAAAAGCTGCAAACATATTGCTATATTTATTAAAATAATTTGGTTTATTTCGGAGCGGCATTAAAGCTGGAAGAGAAGAAGCTCTCTATTAGCTATAGAAATCGGGAAGACAAAAAATAGGGGGGGGGGGGTGCGGGTAATTTAAATGTGAAATGACGGTAAAGGTACTGAAGAGCGGCTGATGGGAGTGGCTGTTTTGAGAGGTTTTGTGACCGTCATGTTATCGAACTCCCGTCGCCTTTATTTCAGTTAAAAAGTGCCTTGATTGACTTTAATAGATTCTAGCTTGCGACTCGCCTTCAGAGATAATAAAACCCCCAAAAGGGTCCTTATCAGTGGAGATCGGGCCTTACTTTGAAGGGCGACTTAGTGAACGGCGCATAAGCTCCACTTCAGTACTTGTACCGAAATTAATGCTTTGATGAAAATTAATATTGGCAAATGAAATAATCTTTTGATGTGGTTTTCCTTCCTACAATCGTTAAAAAGGAAGAGGAGAGGGAGCAGTTTCATGAAAGTGAGAAAAATGTAAAATTGATACGAAACCTGATCAAATTGTTGTCTGAACTCAAACCTTTTCCCGCGAATTGTCCCTTGTATGCACGATATTGTTTACTATTTTAATATAATATACAGCTATATAACAGCTGGAGAATGGTCTCACTCTGTGTCATGGCAGTGCACTATTATGCTCGAGTTCTCATGTCCTAATCTGGGCTATGGCAAGATATTTCTCAATTATGTTTTGGATTGTCGCTAAAAATGGGGGGGGGGGTCAGAGGCATTGTGGGCATATAGAGCCTCTATCAGGAGGCAGACGTTTGGATTCAGGTGTGATTTTGGTCATTCGTCATTGTGAGGAAAATATAAATTTGTCATTAATTTCATGTTCACAAACCCTAAATGGTGATTCTTCCACCCCTCGATAAATATATTAGACGACTATTAATTATCTTTCAATTATTCAGAAACTATTTGTTAATGGCATCTTGTTTGATTGAAGTTATAGATATTAGAGTTAAGCTAAGTTCTTTCTGGGTTGCTAAGCAACTTTTGATTCAGTTTACATTTTTTTTATTTAAAAAATACTTAGATTTGTTACAAACGTGCCATCTAAAACCTTCTTATATATCTGTAGGTGGGCTGGTTCACGTTAAAGAAGAAAGTGAGATGCAAGACGATGGTGAGAACATTTATTTATATGTCATTCCATTTTGTTTTTATGTGTAAGCCTATTTGTTCATGAAAGCCTTCGTGATATATACATCAGTTTAAAGAAATATTAAAGTTTTATTTTTATTTAAAATAGCATTTTTCAATTCAGCTTAGAATAAAATTATGAAATTAATGCAGTGATTATTGCTAGAAATTTAACCATCATTTATTTGATTTTGCTTCAGTTCCCGGAATCAATATCAAAGAAGAAGAGAGGGAGCAGATTTATTATGGTGAGGAAACATTGAATTGATATTAAACCTGTTCGCATTATTATTATTATTTGTTTCATACATAAGAAGGTATATTACTCTTGTTGGGGATCATAATTGGTCATCCAAGATTTATTTATTGGGTGTCTAGTATGTGGAAATATTGTTGAAATTATACAAGAATTTTTCCTGCTGGAACTCTAATGTAATTTTTAATATCAAATCTTTAACATCTTTTATCCTTAATCTTTTCTAATGGGATGAATATAAATTACAGCCAATGTTTGATTCCGTTTCATAATCTTTTTACTTTCACTTACCTATATATGAAATATATAGTAAGTGGAAGTATTGCGATAGTGAAAAATTTCGACTTCCGGTTTTCAACGGAAATACACGTTTTGGGTCCCCTGAGTCGAAATAACCAAGTCCCGCGAAATGGTCTGTGTATGTGTGTGTCTGTGTTTGAACAGACTAGCTCAAAAACTATAAACCGTGCGAACCTGAAGTTGGGTATTTAGTTTATGTATATGCCCGCGATGTGACAGCAAAAATTTCATCAAAATTGCTCAAAGGGAGGGGGTACTTTATTTAATAACTTTTTAAGTTTTTTTTCGATTTTCTCAAAAACGGCTCTAACGATTTTGATTAAGCTGAGTATTTGATCTATTTATATGCCTGAGATATGACTGTAAAAATTTCATCAAAATTGATCATTCGGATTTACTTAGTAAATTTTGTATCATTTTCAGGTGTTTTTTTTTATTTACTCAAAAAACGGTTTTAACGATTTTGATCAAACTGGGTATTTGATGTATGTATATGCCAAAGATGCGATAGCCAACATTACATCAAAATTGATTAACCGGAGGGGGGACTTTACTTAATAAATTTTGTATCAATTTACCGTGTTTTTTTTATTTACTCAAAAAAGGCTTTAACGATTTTGATCAAACGGGGTATTTGATGTATGTATATGCCAAAGATGTGATAGCCAACATTTCATCAGAATTGATCTATCGGAGGGGGTACTTTACTTAATAAATTTTTTATCATTTTCACGTGTTTTTTTTAATTTACTCAAAAACAGCTTTCACGATTTTCATCAAATTCCTCATGTTTAATGAAAATTAGGTGTTATTTAATATCAGGTAAGCGTTATCATTATTAAAATGTTCTGAGGGGGTATTTTTTTGTTTCCTATACAGTACCTTTGTTTTTGTTTATATGGAGAAATTAACTGTCTCTTGTTAACCTAAAAATAAGAAATAGCTAAATATGAGATATGATAAAAATCAAGTAAGCATATAGAGGAGAAAAAAAGAAAAATATTCAGTCAACTCATAAAACACGTTGAGCCCACGCACGCGTAGCAACTAAAAACTTTTATTCTATATTAACTTAGCCATTATTGTGGAGTAACCAGCTATTTTTTAAATTATTTTAAATAATTTATTTTTGAAGAGAAAAGATTTGGCTCCGCCGGGAATCGAACCCGGGTCTTCCGCGTGACATGCGCGGTATGCTATCCATTACACCACGGAGTCGCTTCCAAACGGTGCCAAATCCTTCCTCCTCACTGACACCAGTGTGTGTGCAAGTTTTGCGAGTATTTACGGGAGATGGACAATTTTTGTCCAATTTTGGGCATCTCTTGATGTTCGTCAATTTTTAAATTATTTTATATTAATTTAGCCATTATTGTGGAGTAACCACATGTCACATGTCACGCGGAAGACCCGGGTTCGATTCCCGGCGGAGCCAAATTTTTTCTCCTCAGAAATAAATTATTTTTAAAAACTTTTATTTAATAATAAAAAAAATTAGTGTACTTTATGTGTGTAAGTAAAATAATGTGGAAAATTGTGTGACTCTGAGAAGTGGCATTTAACTAAACGTCAATTTCTAATCAAAGTAAGTTGGTAAGTGAAAGTTTATTTTTTGAAGAGAAAAGATTTGGTTCCGCCGGGAGTCGAATCCGGGTCTTCCGCGTGACGCGTGGATGCTAACCGCTACACCACAGAGCTCGGCTCCAAGTAGAGCCAATCCTTCCCCTTCACTGATACCTACCACCCGATCACGCAAATTTTGCGAGTAAAGGGAGGTGGACAAAGTTTGTCCAATTTATGGTATTTATTGACGTTCGTCAATTCTAAATTATTTTATATTAATCTAATCTTAATCTGTGGATGTCCACCTTTTTTAAATTATTTTTAATTAATTTATTTTTTGAAGAGAAAAGATGTGGTTCCGCCGGGAGTCGAACCCCGGATGCTAACCACTACACCACAGAGCTCGGCTCCAACTAGAGCCAATCCTCCCTCTTCACTGATACCTACCACAGATTAAGATTAGTTTAATATAAAATAATTTAAAATTGACGTACGTCCATAAATACCATAAATTGGACAAACTTTGTCCACTTCCTGTTACTCGCAAAATTTGTGTGATCGGGTAGTAGGTATCAGTGAAGAGGAAGGATTGGCTCTACTTGGAGCCGAGCTCTGTGGTGTAGTGGTTAGCATCTGCGCCTTTCATGCGGGAGACCTGGGTTCGACTCCCGGCGGAACCAAACCTTTTCTCTTCAAAAAATAAATTATTTAAAAATAATTTAAAAAAGGTGGGCACCCACAGATTAAGATTAGATTAGTATAAATGTTTTCTCTTCTATCCTGCTTCTAACTTGTGTAGATTATCATTAAGCTTATTATTAACATTATTATGATTTTAAAAGTATGTTCCTTCCTTTGTGTTTCTTGAATAGCCCACAGATGGCAGCAGCTTATTGAATTTGAATAAACATTAAATTGGTTTCTTCTCTTAAAAAAGTATTTAAGTTTCTTTAGCTTGTTTTAATTAGTTTCATACCTACAGGTGGTGTCACACACGTGAAACATGAGGAACTACTTCTTCCAGATGAAGGTGCGTTACATCATTTTTAAGATTAATTAACTTAAATCAGCTAGATTGCTAAACTATGAGCATTTTTAAAGATTTTTCCCAATATATCTGTGTATTAACTGCCATCAAGTTGCTGTTGAGCTTCAACCTTGGTTTTATAACTTAGCTTCATTGTGATTTATTAATATTTATTTCCAATTTTTGGGAAGAAAATTGCCACATAATTTAATTATTTGTCAAAGGTTTACTTAACCCAGATAATACTGAATTTTTTTTTTCAAAATTTTAACTTTTTTCTCTTATTAACATTCTTACAGATCCACAAAATGACTAGAAAAAAAAATTTTTTTTTGCTGTTGCCTCATATGTACAAAAAATGGTACATCCTTCAGGAAGGATTATAGGACATTGGGATATCATTTTATTCAAGTGTAAAAATACAGAAAAAGAACATGTTTTCATATTTTTTTTTTATGATAAGGGAGAAAACAGTCTACATGCAGAGTTACGTCGCACTTTATACACTTTGTTGTTGCTTTTTTTTGGCATGATTTACAACGAGTTGTCTTTTCCCAGTTTCTAAAACAGGTAAGCTTGTGATCAGATGATCAACTCCATCAAAACGGGTTTCAGTAGTATATTTTTTACTTTGCCTCCTACTTTTATTCACAACTCTTCGGTTGGTTTCCAAAATTGAACGCGCTACCAAACGTCTAAAATTTAAATGGTCTATATGACTTTCATTTTTTTGTTGCAGTTGCCAAGCTATGTTTTCACAGGCATCGATGAGGTGGCATATCAAAGGAAAGTACCATTTTCCTCCCTAATATTTACTCGGTAAAGAGAAATATTTTGATCTGCGCGATCTATGCCTCCCATCTTCAAGTTATAACTGTTTATCGCTGCAGACTGAGATATCATAATCTTTCTTCTTGATTCCCTTGAAAATCGACTGACTTTTTTCAAAGGACGCACTCTATCAAAATTGGTAGCTATTGTCACCACACTGTTATCATTCCAGTGAATTAGTGATACACCAGTATTTTCATCAGTGGCGCATTCCCAGCTTCCTCTTTTGTTCTTTTTCATATTAGCTTGCTCAGTAAGCGGAGAGCTTTTGCTAATCCGATTTGCTCGAATTGTTCCTGAGGCAAGAATTCCACGCTCCCTCAAAACACTCAACAAATCAAATGACGTAAAGAAGTTGTCAAAAAACAATTTTAAGGGAATGTTCTTAGGTAACACATCCACATATGACATTATTACTGAGTATCCTAAACCGTATTCAGAGTATTTTTGGGAGCATATGTTGGCCCGTTGGTAAGGCTCTAACCATGACAAATAGCCAGTAGCTAGCCCTCCACACCAGAATTTGAAGCCAAATCGTATTGGTTTCCCTCTTATCAACTGTTTGCATCCATGCTTCCCATAATAGGGAATCATGGATTCATCAACAGAATGGCATTCTTCATGTGGAGTGAATTCGAGAAATCTGGTGTGGTAGTAAGTTCAGAAAAGGACGGATTTTTGTAAAACGATCTGTCTTGTCCAACTGAGTGTTATTACATACATGTAAATTTGTCATAATATATTGAAAATGATCTCTCGAAATAGCGTTGCTACAAGTTCATTGTGAGAGTCAATTTCGTTCTGCCAGTACATTGTTTTTCTCGGCACAGAATTGTAACTGCTAAGCAACGAAACCCCTATAAAAGAGAGTATTTCTTTTACAGTGACATTTCCTGGTAAGTTGTGTTGCGTAGCATAAAGATTCGTATACTTTGTCGTTAGACCTATCGCATCATCATCCATAAACATCCGAAAATACTCAATTAGAGACTTGGGTGGAGGGTGGCAGGAATTCATTAGATGGAATGTAACATCATTTCTTTCAAGTTCAGCCGTTTTCCATGCATGTTTTCGAAATAATGGTTTTTTTTTACTCACTCTTTTCCTCTTTATATCTTTTGGAGATGGACTTCGTTTATAGCGTCGCTTTATTAACGAGCTATGCTTGTGCTTGGTTCCGAGGGGGAAACCAAAGGAGATTCCCTAACATGCGAGCTACCACTAGTAGTATATTCGGGGATGCTTATAACTACCTTCGGCATGCATTTGGCTTTTTGGTACATTTTCAATGCCAGGATCTTCTTCAGGGCCCGAATCCTCATCTGTCACATTTTCAGCAGCATTTACAGGTGGTAAGAGCACCATACCCAGGTATTTCATGATTTTTCTCTTCGAGAATTTCTAATAACTCAAAGAGTGTAGGACGTTTCCTAAAAAAAAACAGAACAAATAAATAATTACATCACATTATCCTATAATCCTTCTGGAAGGATTATCATATTATTTACATCTCAGAGGAAAAATAAAGCTATATGAAGTGATGTTTTAGTTTATTATCAGGAGATCAAAATAAACTTACCCATCCACAACAATGTCTGTCAACGCACTCATGTTTGCAAAACTCTGTTTTCTTTCAACTCACAATATAACAGTATGAAGGTAGGTGCAGGGCTGAAGGTTATTTTCCAAAGGAAATTCTTCTTCTATGGAAGCCACCCGCTGCCTTCAAGATAAATCTAGTAGGATAATTGATAAAAATAAGTTTTTAATACTATGCCAAATAGCTTTCCAGAAGGATTACAGGGTTATCTGAGTTAAGAGTCATTCCCTGTCACACCGACTCACTTCTTTCCCTCACCATCTCAGAATCAAATGAAATTTGGTACATAGGATACAAAGCAAGGTATAGACTAAGAAAAATACCAAATTTCAGCTCTATATCTCCACCGGTTTTCAAAATATAGCTATGTGAACCCATTGAAAAACGCAAATGTTGACTGGTCGGAACATCTGGAAATTGAAATTGCAGATCTTCTAGGCAAGATAGAGAGTTGAAATTGATTTCATTTTAAAACTGAATCTATTACCATCCTTGTGATATGCAACTCAATAGGGATTAAGAGAAATTTGTTTTTCAAAATTTGAATTAAAATTTCATATTTGAATTTCTCAAAAAGTGTATTTTTTAAAAATCTGAAAAAATTCAGTATTAATCTTTCTCCATTCTGATATGACCTACCATATGACGCTCATAATTTGACTTTGTTTTAATTAATTAATATAAATTAATTTATATTACTCTTAGTGAATATTAGAATATTATTTTGATTTATATTTATTTACTTTTGAAGAAGGTTATCATTCCCAATATTGTTAATAATTTTGTTTATTTCTTCTAAAATACCAGACTTAATTTTAACTAATATAAGGTCCATTGTAATTATTTATATAAACAAAATTTGCACAAGATGTCTTCCTAAAAAAAATAAACATTTATTCGATTCTATTCTACTAAACACAGGAATAGTTCAATTTTTAAGTATATAAATAGGTGAATTTTGATTGAGTTATTTATCACCTGATGCAGATTCTCATTATGTTTTCTCTACCACCTGTCTGACATAAAGATTTCATTTTCTGTGGTTCCATAATTCCTAAAGCCACATTGGTAGTCTCCACGAATTTTCTTCTCTCCACACTACCAGCCTAATATCTTTTTTGTTTTTAACATTTGATAGTAGGGCTATTCCTCTTTAGTGCAGTTTATTATGATTATTTTAATAGGGTGTATTAAAAAAAAATGACTTTTTAATCAAATTCCCGAGTTCAAAAGTCTGTGAATATTTTAATGCTACTTGTTATTTATAAATACTTAATAATCCCATTAGAGCATTTTCTAAGCTTGTTTACTAATAATGGACTTCTTAAAAAAAAAAAGCTTCAGTTTAGTTATTTATTATGAAAGAAGAAACATGATAGTGTCTTACGAAATTCTCATAATTTTATAATAAAACACAAGTTCATGCCGACGTAGCAATGGAACAAATTTTTTGTTTAAACGTCGACTTTAACAAGAACTTAGTTCTTTACTGCAAGTAGTGAAGTTGCTGTCGCCTCATCTTCTGTGGATTCCTTATCTAAATCTGAAAGAAATGAGTCAAAATCCGAACTACTGTTATCTAGGGAAATTGCGCCTTCTTACTTAAAAGAGCTAGATTTAACCCTGTTCTTTTTTTTCCTTTTTTTTTAAGGTTGACAACTCTTGCTTGCCTGATTTTCTCTTTGACAGATGTTTAAACCTTCTCCACAGCTTGTTTCTGTATTACATTTACTTCTTGCTGCACCTTCAGTTTGTTTGGTGCGGAACAAGTCGCTTCAAAACCATTTATTGCATTCTCAATGGTACCCGCCTTTTCGAAGACCACCTTGAACGGTTCTGCTACATTGTATACATTAGATAGTAGTAGTAAGTAGTCATATTTCACCTGGGTGTGAAACATTCCAAGCATCAACTGCAGCATCAATGTGCTTTTGATGGCCCAAAAAAGTCCAGTCAAGTGGCTGGGCCCTGTGGAGGGAGGGGGCAGTATGAGAAGGTGAGTGTGGTTTTCTTTGGCAAATGTGATAGCCTCGAGACTGGTGTGAGGCACATCATTGTCGAGAATCAGTAGAAGTGGATGAGTTTCATAGGGCATAATGTATTTCTCGAAATGTTCGAGCCATGTAATGAGATAACATTTCTTGGTTAGAACCTAAATGTAAACCAAACCCTTGTAACCAAAACCCCCATAAGTTGGTAGGTAGCTACTTTAAACAATGGAAGACTAACTCAGTGTAGTGATACACAATCTGTTTAGACCTTTAAACTGATTATTGCCTCTTAATGAACAAGGAATGCACCATTGAATACTAGGGGCAAGTCCCCGCACTTTTAGAACTGCGTGGACTTGCCCCTTTTAGAGCGTGGGGCTTTGCCCCATTTCAACACTTCCAAAATCAAGACTCCTCCAACAATGTAAACAACTGTTAAGAAGTTATTTGAAACACGAACATGAAGATTAACTAAGAGGCTAATAGCTATAAGTTTGTCTTTAGAATATACCTCAAACCATCTTTGAAATAATTGACTTAAAAAAAGAAGAAAAATTACATGAGAACAGCGAAAAATAAACTTTCTGCATTTTCTCAGTCACATTGAAGCTATTGCCGCCAATTTGGTGCGTGCCTATTGGGTACCAAGAAAAACCAGGTGCCTAGTGGACAAAATGACAACTGTGAAATTTCCCTCCAAAACCCTACTACATGTCTTTGCCCTGTGCGGGTATTTGCCCCCACCTACCCTATATGTACTACTTATATCTACTAGATTAATTGTGAAATATTACTGAGATAAGTTTACCCGTTTCTGAATTATTGGTCTCTAAAGCCCTCAAAAATAGGTACAGAAACAGAAAAAAGCATGATTGAAAATAACTGTAGATGTTTTCCTAATTTGACTTGGACTATGAGATTTGTGTTGTTTATCAGCGCATCCCATACCATTTCACATGATATACAACAATGTGTAGGTTGTTCTAAGAAATTTTCTTAAAACTAAATGTTAAATTTTAATTTCAATTTTCTCAAAATGGGCATTTTTTAAAAATTGTAATATTTTTTTTTTAATTAGATAGTATTATATCTATTCATACAACAAAATATTAAGTGGGATGAAAATTTCTTCATTACCTAAAAAAATTGAAAACGAGTGATAAATTTCTGACTAGGAGAATGACATTGGTGTCATTAAAAAGAGCATTCCATGCCGTTTCATATCATTTACAACAATGTATAGGTACAGGCAGTATGACCTATTTAAAAAAAAAAAAAAAAAAAAAAGCCCTTTTTGAGAAATTTGAAATTAAAATTTTCAACTTAGTTTTAAGAAAATTTATTTAGTACCAACCTATACATTTTCGTATATCATATTAAATGGCATGGAATACGCTGTTAAACGACACCAATTTCATAGTCCTATTCAAATGTCGAAAACATCTACAAACATTTTAATTATAAAATGCTAGATTTATGGAATTTTATCACCAGTTTTCAATTTTTTTAGTAATGAATAAATATTTGACCCACATTTAAATTTTCAAAAGATTCCCTTTTTGAGAAAATTGAAATTAAAATTTTACATTTAGTTTTAAGAAAATTTCTTTAGAACAACCTATACATCGTTGTATATAATATGGAATTTGATGTTAAACGACATCAATCTCATAGTCCTAGTCAAATTAGGAAAACATCTACAGCTATTTTTAATAGTGTTATTTTCTGTTTCTGGACCTATTTTTGAGGGCTTTAGAAACCAATAATTCAAAAACGGATTGACATATCTCAGTAATATTGCACAATTGTTCTAGTAGATACAAGTACTACGCATATACCAAATTTCAAGAAAATCTGAGATGGTGAGGTTCAATATGATATATTTTTGTGTTGATTTGATGTGGAATGGCCATGCTGCAAGAGGGCAATTTGAAAAAAAGTCCATGCTTTGCTTTTTTTGGAATTTAGAAGGTGTTATTCATCACAAATTTGTTCCTGAAATTTGCCAAAGCAGAATTAGGCGTGGCTTCGCTTTCAGGTAAACTTCTTATGTAGTCGTGTTATATGAAGGGGGGTCTCATAGCATGAATACTTGAAAAGACTGAAGTAGAAAAGACATTGTCTCTACTCTGCTCTTAACAGAGGCACTACCTTCCTCTAGGCCGAAACAAGACTATTCCATGTCTCTGAACTTCTGTCCCTCTCTTCGCCTAGTTCTGCATCTTCTAGGGGTCCCCCCTTTATCAGGGTCTAGGTTCAGCGACGTGCTTACCTTTTCGGGAGTAATTATATACGTGATATTATTTTTAAGCAAAGTTAGAAAATAAAGAGAAACTATTAAGAAAAAAAATTAAGAAAAGAGTGGTGTGAGAGGGAGAGAAAAGGGGGGGGGGAAGTGAAGAGAGGGGAGGGTGAGAGATAGATGGGAGATGGAGTGAAAAAAAAATCATCTCATTTTATTTAATTTATATATATTTTTTTAATTGAAATAGAATAAATTAAATTTTAACATAAAAAAATATTGGTTATAGGTCCAAACGATAGGTGCCATACAGGTGAAGAGAACAGTCAATGTCCTCACTATAATTATAAGTCAGCATTTTCTCAGAATGTGAAAAGCCATATAACGGTCCACCATACAGGTGAGAAGCCTCATCAATGTCCTCACTGTGACTATAACTCAGCAAATTCTCAGAGTTTGAAACAACACATAATGGCCCGCCATAAAGGTGAGAAGCCTCATCAATGTCCTCACTGCGATTATAAATCAGTGACATCTGGACATATGAAACAACATATAATGGCCCTCCATACAAGTGAGAGGCCTCATCAATGTCCTCACTGTGATTATAAATCAGTGACATCTGGACATATGAAACAACATATAATGGCCCTCCATACAAGTGAGAGGCCTCATCAATGTCCTCACTGTGATTATAAATCAGTGACATCTGGACATATGAAACAACATATAATGGCCCTCCATACAAGTGAGAGGCCTCATCAATGTCCTCACTGTGATTATAAATCAGTGAAATCTGGAAGTATGAAAAAACATATAATGGCCCTGCATACAAGTGAGAAGCCTCATCAATGTCCTCACTGTGATTATAAATCTGTGCAATCTGGGAATATGAAACAACATATAATGACCCTCCATACAGGTGAGAAGCCTTATCAATGTCCTAACTGTGATTATAAATCAGTGACATCTGGACATATGAAACAACATATAATGGCACAACATACAGGTGAGAAGCCTCATCAATGTCCTCACTGTGATTATAAATCAGTGGCATCTGGACAAATGAAACAACATATAATGGCCCGCCATACAAGTGAGAGGCCTCATCAATGTCCTCACTGTGATTATAAATCAGTGAGATCTGGACATATGAAACAACATATAATGGCCCTCCATACAAGTGAGAAGCCTCATCAATGTCCTTACTGTGATTATAAATCAGTGTCATCTGGAAGTATGAAAAACCATATAATGACCCTCCATACAAGTGAGAAGCCTCATCAATGTCCTCACTGTGATTATAAATCTGTGCAATCTGGGCATATGAAAAAACATATAATGACCCAACATACACGTAAGAAGCCTCATCAATGTCCTCACTGTGATTATAAATCAGTGACATCTGTAATTATGAAACGGCATATAATCGCCCAACATCCAAGTGAGAAGCATCATCAATGTCCTCACTGTGATTATAAATCAGTGATATCTGGACATATGAGACAACATATAATGGCCCAACATACAGGTGAGAAGGCTCATCAATGTCCTCACTGTGATTATAAATCAGTGACATCTGGACATATGAAACAACATATAATGGCCCTCCATACAAGTGAGAAGCGTCATCAATGTCCTCACTGTGATTATAAATCAGTGAGATCTAGGAATTTGAAACAACATATAATGGCCAAACATACAGGTGAGAAGCCTCATCAATGTCCTCACTGTGATTATAAATCAGTGAGATCTAGGAATTTGAAACAACATATAATGGCCCTCCATACAAGTGAGAGGCCTCATCAATGTCCTCACTGTGATTATAAATCAGTGAGATCTGGACATATGAAACAACATATAATGGCCCTCCATACAAGTGAGAAGCCTCATCAATAATTTATATAGTATTTAGGTTAAGTACAGGCTACAGGCATGCTGCTACAGAGCCGAAGGAAGTATTTATATATATTCAATATGCATAAGTATGTAGTATTTATGTACAAATAATTGTTTTAAATGAATAAAAATAAGTAGGTAGAAGAGACAGAAAAAGTTAAGTGATAAATGATAGTGGAGTGCCGACGGGCCTGGAGGGGGTCGGCAAGTCAAGACATGAGGAGTTGAGCCAGTATTGTTTGGCCCAGCGCAGATGGGGTAGTAAGATTTCCCTGATTTTTGACCATTATACCGGATGATAGGGAATGGAAAGTCGTATTATATTCACTGGAGACACGACTGGTGAATTGCTGGAAGATCACTAGGCGCGTTACCATTAGAAGCGGCAACGGCAGAGGAGACAAGGTGCCGGCCAATATTTCCATTCGATACTTGAACAAGTAACTCATAGACTACTTTTCTTTTCTTTTATTTAAAAAAAAACTAAATAGACTGGAAAGAAGGCAATAAGCCCCAGAATGGGAGTATTTATCAACTGAATTTTTTTTTTTAGATGATAATTTATATTTCAATTTAATATATAAATTTGAGAAGATTATTGGTTTTTTTTAATTTTTATTGTACATAGAGATATTAATTTTAATGAGAACAGTATTTTAATTGTGTGAAAAGTCATTTAATTGTATACATATAATCTTTTATAAGTTGATCTTTTTAAGCAGGGTTTGATTTAATTTTATGTATATAAGGTTGATTAGGGTATTTTATTTTTTTTTTATGTACTGTTGTATAAAATAAAGAATAATGTTCGAGAAATTTAAAGTTATATTTTGAATCCTAGCTCCTTTTATGGTAGAAGTATAAGGTGAGTGATTTAGCAAGGAGTCTGGCTGGCACAAGGCACAGCCGCACTATACACTTATACCAGTTGTATAAAGTAATGCCAGTTTTCAGGGAGTTCAAATCTCAACACTACTTTTTTTTTTTTAATTCGATGAAAAAAAAAATTTCTTTTTTTTCTTTTGTTGTTGCCAGATATTAAAGTTAATATATGACATTAATATTAATAATTATTATGATATGAATAGTGAAGTAATCCTTCAGTTTTGGATACATAGTTAAATAATTTGGATACAATATTTGAAAAAGTTGGACAAAATAATTACATAATTGGAATTCAATATTTAAATGAATTGGTTTGAATATTTAAATAATTTGGGGTTAAATATTTAAATAAAATAATTTAGATTAGATATTAAAATAGAATTTACCTATATTTAAACATTAGAAATGCATATTTAATAAAATCAATCATAGGTAATATTCTTGACGAGGTTTAGGTTTTAATAATAATATTGTAACGCTTCTGTGTGTTAAAGAATATTTATTTAACAAAAAGGTACAATTATCAATGCCAGCGAATTAAAGCAACTCAACAGAGAAACACTTTATTGAAAATAGTGGTGCTGCCCAATTATATTGGGTTGCTAATACATAGCATACTTATTTATCTATCATAGAGACTATTTGTTAATTTTAAATACTAATAAGACTAATATATATATACAAAGAAACATAATTTTTTTTTTTAAACATTTATAACTTTATAACATTTCTCTCTATAGGCTTACCTGGCCTCTAAAAATTGAGTAATGTAATAATAAGAATTTTAAAACTATGTAAAATATTAATAGCAACATAATAGTAATAATACTCAACAACAGCTCAAACTTTTATATAAAATGGGATAAAATGATTTAAGATACAAAACAAACAAACAACAAAAATAACAATATATAAATAAAAGACGATTAGTGGTAAATATATAAATTAATTAATAAGTGAATAATATATATATATATATATATATATATATATATATATATATTTTTTTTTATATTTTTCCTTCTATGGTAGCCCCAAAGAAGGAGAGTTTATTGAAAGATTTACATGCTCCATGCCTATTTTATTAGGCACATTACATGTATTACATATTACATTATATCGTGAACAGATTATACTTGTTATTACCTAGATTATGTAATATACTAAAAACAAAATAAAAAATAAATAAGAAAAGTTACAAAAGTAGTAATATAAATATAAACAGAAGTAACAATATAATTATAAATACTAAGTGGCAATATAAACTTAAACACTATAAATATAAATATAAACTAAGTAGCAGCATAAGTATAAAGTAGCTATATAAACATAAATAACTAAGTAGCAATATAAACAGAAAATAGAAATAAAAAGTTACTAAATGTAGCAATATAAGTTAAATTATTAAGATTTATGATTTACAATTATTATTAATAATTATGTTAAAGAGATGTTACCAATAAAAAATAAATTAAAATAAAAAGCGCAACAAGCTATGTACAAAGCTAATAAATGCAAATAATTTAAACCGCCTTCCTACATTCGTCTGTCAGTCGGTCAAAATCTATTTTCCTAATAAATTCCAGGAAGTCTTTTTTAAATTTTGTCATCAGTCTCTGTTCTGTTTCAGGCCATGTTCCTCGTTTCACAGCACTTGTCATTGTGTAGTATGTTAAAGCGTTTTAGGTATTGTTTAGTTTGTCCGTGTTCAGTAAGAATTTGTGTAAGTTTGTAGTCAGTACTTAGTATTTTTTTATAATTGTGAAATGTGATGAGGGGAACAAATCTATGGAGACTCGGTGATTTCGAGGAAGCAGTCCAGGCTAGGTTCCACTTAACTACCGTATCCTTTCGAATGTCCGCTTTGATGTGGGATATCGGAACCTTATCGTACGTCAGCGGGAGGTCACTGTGGGCCGCTAGCTTAGCAAGCCTGTCCGCTCTCTCATTGCCCTCTATTCCTGAGTGCCCCCTTACCCAGACTATGTTTATGTATTTGTTTTGATTGTGTAGTGTTGCCAAATGGTTTCTGATTTTGTCAGTAAGTTCGTCATGTATCTTTGAATTTTTAATTGAATGTATGATGTTCATGTTGTCTGTGTAAATGGTTATGTTGTCTTCTGTTTCTATCGCATTTTCAGAGAGATACTCTAAAGCTTTTAGTACGGCTAACTTCTCCGCCTGGTTATTTGAACAATGTTTACCCAGCCTATGCTGAGCTTGGGACATTTTTTCATTGGTACTTCTTAGTAACCAGGCGCATCCTACATTCTCTCCGTCTTTGCTTCCGTCTGTATAAATTTCTGTATCAGTTTCTGTATAGATTAGTTCATGTGGCAGTACTTGTGCCGTAAGCGCGGGGTGTGTCCAATATTTACATTTAGTTGGGAGCTCTATATTGTCGTGTACTATATCTTTGTAGTTAGTCCGTCGTTTTTTAATATCATAAAGTTGAACTGTTTCTTGGATTATCAAATCTATAGGAATCATTCCCGCCAGGACGCAGGCTGCTTCATGTGAGATGGTGTGGAATGATTTACAGATTTTAATCCCCATAAGTCTTTGGATCCTTCGGAGTTTCATAAGATTACTTTTTCTAAGCATACCTCTGTGCCATACGTGAACTGCATATAAAACTTTAGGCAAGATAGCTCCCTGATAAATAATCTTAAGAATCTCCGATCTAAGACCCCAAGAGACTCTGGCTGCTACAGTCAGTCTGTTAATGGTTAGTAAGGCCTGATTGTAAATGTTGTCAATGTGTCTTTTCCAGTTCATTTTTCGGTCGTAAAGTACACCTAAGTATTTTAAAGTTTCACGTTGTTTTATTTGAGAAGAGTTCAGGATTATGTTTAATTTTGGTAGAGTCCGTTTTCGTGAAAAAATTATAAATTCTGATTTTTGTGGATTGAAAGTCAGTTTATTTTGTTTAGCCCATCTGGTAAGCCTAGCTAGTACAAGGTTTGTCACTGATTCTAGTTCTTCCATGTTTCGCCGTTTGACCAGTAGTAGTACATCGTCTGCGTATGCAATTATACTAGTATCAACCGGTAATTCTACCTGAAATATGGTATTAATTAAAATGTTCCATATTACCGGTGATAAACTAGAACCTTGTGGAGTCCCCTTGCTTAAGTGTCTGCTGATCGTGAATGAGTTAGTTAGTATGTTAAGTTGTCTGTTAACGAAATAATTTTGCACTAATTGATAAAGATTTTTGGGGCAGTTGTATTGTTTGAGATTATTTAAAATTGCTGTCCACCAAGCATTGTCAAAGGCTCCTTTAATGTCCAGGCTTACTACTAGTAGGTGTCTTTTCTTGTCCAATGTCGTCTGAATTTGTTCATTTAAAGCACTTAGGGCGTCATCTGTTTCTGATTGCGGACGAAAAGCGAATTGATTTGCGTGTAATAGTTCGTTGGTGGAAAGAAAATGCATCAGTCTGTTTTTTATTATTTTTTCTAAAACTTTACTCATTACCGGTAGCATGCTTAAAGGCCTAAATGAAGTGGGGTCTTTTTTGGGGATCAGAACCAATTTAGCGATTTTCCAAATTTATGGGAATTCCCTCCTCTTATAGAAAGTTTTGCATATTTCCAAAATGATGCGCGGAAAAAATTCGGTTATCTTTTTAATTATGGTTGGGGTAATTTTATCATGTCCAGGAGATTTTCTATTATTCAAACTATTAACAATATCAATTATTTCTCCGTCTTCGAGTGGTAAATCGTCAAGCGTGTTGGGTGGGTGTATTACGTCCAGTCTCATGTGGCTCTGTTCTTGAGTGTCATTGCTATTGTTATCATCTTGAATTAGAGTATTGAGTATGTAAGTAAGTGTTTCTTTAGAATCTTTTGTGTATTCACCGTTGTCTGTTAGAAGAGTTTGGAGAGTCATTCTACTTTTAAGTTTGCCGGAAGCCCATTTATAAGGCCAGTTCCAGGCAGTACTGTTTGCGGTGTATGTTTTCCACGATTCTAATTTCGATTTTTTCAGCAGAAGTTTGTAATTCCGTTTCATGTCGAGGTAGTCGCATTTCCTTGATTCCCTGAGTTCTACGTTGTTTTTAGTCCGTTGGTATACCCTTCTAAGATAGTTCGTTTGTTTTCGTAGTTTTGTCAAGTCATCATTCCACCAGGGTACTGTCCGATGTGAATTGTTAAAAGACCGTTTTCCTCGCGTTTTTCTAAATGTCATGTTACTTGCTTTGATTATCACGGATGTAAATTTCGAGGCAATAGTGTCTGTAGTCATGAATTGTAACTGCGATATTATTTCCCGATCAAGTTCTATTACGTCATCATGAAGTAAAAATTGCTTTCGCAACTGAGTGCAGCAATTAATTTTAAATTTTTCCCAGTCAGCATTATCGGTTATGTATAATGAGTAATTTGATGTTCTTCCTGATCCTATACTGTTGTAAGTAGCTAGTATTTCGTAAGTTATACAATTGTGGTCCGAAAAGTTTGTTTCTTTAGAAATTTTCCAATGTTTTATTTCGAAATATTTAAACAAGTTAGTATTAGCAAGAGTAAGATCAATGTTACTTTTTCCAATTGTGCTTTCGAAAGTGGTCAAGTCAGATTCAACATTCAGCAAAATCAAATCTTTAGAAAGAATATCTAAAATTTTTCCTCTTTCATTCGTTTGTTTGTCGAACCAAAATTTTGAACGGCAATTAGAATCCATACCGGTAATAATTTTTTCATCCTTGAATTTTGATAAAATCGTTTCTAAATATTGCAGGTCATTATTTATTTCTCTTCCAATTTCAAAATATGCACTAATTACGTAGTATTTTATTTTTCCAATCGATATTTCGGTAAGTACGAGATCGGCATTTGAATATTGAGTAATTAAACAGCCATCGATATTTTTGTTTAAAATTACAACGCCAGCTCTAGGTTTGCAATCATATGTTTGATATACCCGATAGTTACTATAACCTGAAATCTTATCATTTCGCGTGTATGGTTCTTGGATTAAAAGCACATCAATATCATTTTTTAATGTGTACATTTGTATGAAGTCTGTTGTGTATTTTGAATGTCGTGCATTAATCTGTAGAAATCTTATTTGTCTCATGAACTTTTAAAAATAAATATGGTTAAATGAAATTTAAATGTATGTCAGTCTATGCCAAATATAAAAATAAAAATATAGTTGAATTATGTGTTTAGGCTAATGGTATAGTATAGTCAGTATTAGATACTAATTTTTGTACCTCTGTAATGTAGGAAGGGCAGTTTTTATCATATACAGAGTGGTCCGTTCTTCGCATTTGCCTCATTCCCGGTCTCTTGTTAAAGTTTTCGCAGTTGATACATCTGAGGTGTTGAGATGTACAGTCTTTAGATGGGTGTCCCTCTCCGCATCTTGAGCAGGCGACTTCGCCGTGACAATCCTTCGTGCTGTGGTGAAACTTCAAACATTTACCGCATCTCTTGATTCTGAAATAGTCTTCAACATGAACCTTTTGATACTCTAAGCTGATGCGGTTATAAAGAAGAAGTTCTCTTGCTTCTGCGTTGACTTCCAAAACGGCGTGTCGAAATTCACCTTGCCTGGGTGTCATCATGATAACTGGGCGAATGCTTTCTTTTTTAAGTCCAACATTTTGGGCCACTAAATAGTCCACTATGTTAGTTAAGGTTATTTCTGGTTCTATATTTTTGATAATAGCCCTTGGGTTCCTTTTAGTCAATTTCTTATATTGAATCGAACTTGAATTTTTCAAGTTTTCAACTTTATCTAAATCTTGAGGAGTCTCTGTTTGTATAATTAAAGAACCAGATTTCGTTTTGTTTAGTTTTCGAAAAGGGATCTGCAAGTCTTTTGGATTTACAACTTTTTTGAATTCTGAAATTAATTCAATTGGTTGGTCAGTTTCTTTAGTGGTAATGATTGCTTTATAAGTTGGATTAAACTTATTCTTAGACACCATATTTCTTGCAACATTAGAAAAAGTTGGCCTAGTGGTCCCGGAAAGGTTAAGTGAACTATTTAGTCTTTCTGAGTTAGGTGGAGGGTCATTATAAGAAATTGTACTCACGTAGTTTTCTAAATGCGTGATTGCATTGATAACGTTCTTCTTTAGATCTTTTCTAAGCACTTGGTATTGAGAAAGTGATCTCAATGTGTCTAGAACAATTTACTAATTATTACAAATTAAATTATTAAAAAAAATAACACGTGAAAACTACATTTTATAATGTTTATCATTGAAGCACTGCAAGCAAAGAGACGGTTGTTGGCACAGTCGTCATCGTATGTCCGGACCTTCTCACTTTTTTTTGGGCTTCTGCACTGCTCATAGCTGTTCTTAGCTTTTCATAACAGCCCGAACATTTCTTCCTTATATGAATCATAACTATCTTCAAAACTTGAACTAGTTCCTTCATCTTTGCTTGAAGTTGAATTCCGCTATGAAGAGGCTAAATCGGCAAGTTTCTTACCACGTGAATACGTATCGAAATTATTTACTGAATCGAGACAAATAAATGAGAGCTCAGGTGTCAAAAATACTAAGTAGAATCAGTCGAAGAACAAGAAAGGAAGGTGAATCTGTGATTCACCGCTTTCAAACATTTACGGAAATAGAAAAAATATTTTTTATTTACATATTCATTAATATTTGATATAATGTGCTAAAACAATAGTAAGATGAAGTGTAATGAGCATTAAAAGACCATTGCCGCATTTAGGAAAACATTTAAACTATAATGCGACAAGGGGTCAAGTGACCCCTTACATTTTTTTTCGATATATAAGTAGTATTAAGTAGTGCATTATAAAAAAAAAATAAAAAATCTGAAAAATATTAAAACAGGATGCGTGACAAGCATCGCAGTTAACGACAAATACACGTTTAATGGCTCGCAGTAAAGGAAGCCACCGCAAGGGGTCAAATGACCCCTCGTCGCAGTTAACGTGTTAAATGCAGTTGAAGTGTGTGAATATAAATCTGGTCGATGCCTGTCTCCAAGTATAACATGTAATTTGGGGTGTTCCTGGGCAACCGAAAGAGTTTTTTTCAGAAAAAAGTCCCTAACCGTTCTATTGTGCCATATCTTTGATACCCCCAGACTTGGGCTCCGTAGGATATTATGGATCGTGACGCTGAGTGATAAATTTCAAATTTTTTGCTCAAGGGAATATCATTGTTTGAGATGAGGGAATTCCAAGTAAAGTTGATTCCCTGTTTTGCCTTGGCCAGGACATTATTGAAGTGTTGGGACAGGGACAAACCGGGTGTGATCCCAATCCCCAGGTAATTATAAAAATTCACCATTTCCGGCGATACACCCCTCGCTTCCAATGTGTTAATTATATGTGAGTGCCCAACATTGTCAAAAGCACCGACAACGTCGAGAAAGACTATCGCGCAATCGTTTTTCGTCTTTTTCGAATCTTTCAGGATCGCGTCTATAATTCTCGAGTTGACGTGCGTTCCCGGGAGTCCTTTTATGAAACCCCTTTGATTCCTATGGAAGGTGACCTGTTTCCTTAGTTCATGGCCCAGAACATCTTCTATAATTCGGCGCACAATTGAATAGATGGTGGTGGGCCTCCATGAGGAGATATTGTTTATTTCTCCTTTCCCTTTGTAGATTAGGATTGTGCGCCCTTTTCCAAGTGGTTCCGGTACGTAGGCCACCTTCAACATTATCTCCGCAATAAGTTTAATAATGTTCGCTACTTCGAAATATTTTAACGTGCGGATTAACACTCCATCGGGCCCCGGCGATGTGTCCATAGATGTAGATTTTATTGCTTTCTTAACTAGTTCGATTTCTATGGACATTAGATTAGGAATCGGGGCAACCTTTTCATAATCCACACGTTTGCGGAGATTTTCGGTCTCAAAGAGGTCTTTGAAGTGTTTTTCAACATCTTTCGGTTGTAGGGGACATAGCTTAGGAGCGTCGGCGTTCATTATATTTTGCACAAGTTTCTTTTATTGTAATAATTCTATTGCGCAACTTCGTATTGATATTGTTGCTGCCGACGACTCCTGTCTGCCTTGTTGGCCCTCTGCGGATTTGAAACTTTTCCAGCACCCTTGTCAGCCATGTCTGTTTTATTCCTCTTCCTCATTCGGTAAAACCTTATAGCAGGGTGCTGGGGGCCTGGTAGTTCTGAATTTATTTACTTCAAAAAATCTAGGAACATTCCTACGGCCTTATCAAAATCCGCAAGATTCATCGCATTATGCTGTAAGAGGCCCTTGAATGTGGCAGACCACTGCGCTATGTCCTCTTTTATCTTGGTTTTTTCACCCTATCTATTTTTTGGTCCAGTGACATTTTTAATTATCCCCATCACCGTATTGCTATTTGCCTGCCTGGGATGCTTCCTTGCATTATGGGTTCCGAGGCTCCTCTCACCTTTAAACGAAAGCCCACAGATGGGGCAAACCTTATCTTCTGTAGGTGGACATTCGTTCTGTGTTTTATCGTCCGCCTCTGTGACGCTCCGCGGAAATTTTGGTAATCTAGGAGAGACATCATCAATTGGGATAGTCTTCCCAATGTTACTCCCTATGCTTCAGGGCATTTAACTTATTCCTTCTCGACGCCTGCCGCATCCGCCACTGACATCACAGATGCAACTACCGCTTCTTGAACAGGACCTCCAATTCTCAGAACCCATACTGTAGACCAACTTCTATTTTCTTTTTTGGCATGATAGCTCAAAACTGAAATTTCTCTTGTATATATAGAGTTATATTCCACACATCCATCATGGAGAAAAAAAAAAAATTTCACGATCGCAATACTTCCACTTACTATATATTTCATATATAGGTAAGTGAAAGTAAAAAATAAATATATATACATACATACATATAACGGAATTTGAGATGCTATAAATAAATAAATATAAAAACTGAATTAAACAATTAAATATGAATAACTCTAAATTTATAAAGAATTATTACTGTGAAATAAAGATTAATTACAAATAAATAAATTTTATACTACAAAAAATTTGAGAAAAGAAAAAATCAGAAAGGACATGCATGTTCATAATAAATACATAAAATTGATACAATTAGTGTTGGGTAGTGTTGTAATTTTAAGGTTTATGGAAAACAGGCTAGTAAACATTTATATAACACTTTTATTGTTCTATAACATCAACATATATGGTAAGCCATAGTATCCGACATATTGTTTGTACAGCACACAACAGACTAGTGATGGGAAGAAAAACGCCAAACTGTTTGAAAAAACTGTTTTTTATAAAAAACGGAAAAAAAATGTTTTCCTGAACCAGCCCAAACATTTGGAATTTAGAACTTCCTACTCTTCCCGTTCTCATTTACAACTACTCAAACGTTTGGAACTCGTTACAGAACGGCTGAAATTGAAAAGAACAGTTGTTTTCTTCACCACTAGCGCTCCGTTGTTTGATTTTCTGTGGATTTTATTTTCGAATTACTATTTATTTCATTTGAAATTTAAAGTGACACTTTTACTTTCATTTTTTATAATGTCAGTTTATTCAAGTGCTAATTAAAAAAATATCTCCAAATTGCTGTGTATGGATGAGAATACATTACAATAACAGGAAGTTATTATATATTGTTCATTACCGTGAAAAAAAGTAAAAAATTCTAAATATTAAAGAAGTTTATTTTTCGTAATATTTCAAGAATTCATAATATTTTAACATTTTTCTCGATAAAGACCTGTAACAATTATTATAAGTTTGTGATTTTTTTTAATTTTGTTGCTTCAACAATTAGTGACATTTTCTCATTTTATTCTCAAATTATTTTTTTTTTTTTAACTTTGAATTAATACTATTATTACGTTTCCAATAAAACAGCACAACACAAAACAAACACCTGATAGAAACATTAGTCTGGAGGTTTTCCCCAACCTGTTTTTTTCAAACCGTTTTTTTTAACAGTTGTTTTTTTTCAACGAACAGTTCATTTTGTAAAAACAACCGAAACGCCCATCTCTACAACAGACAGCTCACTAGCTGACATAGAGGAAAGCTTCTGAAATATATCGTTTATAGCCAAAGAGTAATATAATTTCCAACACTATCCCTTAATTGTATGAGCTTAATGCAATACAATTATAAAAAAATTATAGCATAACTTAAATTTATATCACAAGATCCAAACATTTTTTTAAAACAATAGCAAAATATAAACAGCTTTATAGTTCAATGAAATATAAAAAAATATTTCTTATTTAAAATTTTTCTAAACCAGAATGGTCGATAAAAAATTTATGCTTTTTAAAACTAAGTCCCTTTGTTAAAAAATCTGGTGCGTGCGCGCAACACACAACTTTCACTTACCAACTTACTTAGATTAGAAATTGACGTGTTTTGCTAATTATCATTTCCCAAAGTCACACATTTTTCTACATTCATATCTTATTTTTGTTAATCGTTAAAGCCGTTTTTGAGTAAATAAAAAAAACCCGTGAAAATGATACAAAATTTATTAAGTAAAGTCCCCCCTCCCGTAGATCAATTTTGATGAAATTTTTACAGTCATATCTCGGGCATATAAATACATCAAATACCAAGTTTGATCAAAATCGTTAAAACCGTTTTTGAGTAAATAAAAAAAACATGTGAAAATGGTACAAAATTTATTAAGTAAAGTCCCCCCTCCCGTAGATCAATTTTGATGAAATTTTTACAGTCACATCTCGGGCATATAAATACATCAAATACCAAGTTTGATCAAAATCGTTAAAACCGTTTTTGAGTAAATAAAAAAACACGTAAAAATGATACACAATTTATTAAGTAAAGTCCCCCCTCCGGTTAATCAATTTTGATGAAATTTTAACAGTCATATTTCGGGCATATAAATCGATCAAATACTCAGTTTAATCAAAATCGTTAGAGCCGTTTTTGAGAAAATCGAAAAAAACGTAAAAAGTTATTAAATAATGTACCCCCTCCCTTTGAGCAATTTTGATGAAATTTTTGCTGTCACATCGCGGGCATATACCTACACTAAATACCCAATTTCAGGTTCCAACGGTTTATAGTTTTTGAGCTAGTCTGTTCACATACACACACACAGACCATTTCGCGGGACTTGGTTATTTCGACTCAGGGGGCCCCAAAACGTGTATTTCCGTTGAAAACCGGAAGTCGAAAATTTTCACGATCGCAATACTTCCACTTACTATATATTTCATATATAGGTAAGTGAAAGTAAAAATCAGCAACCATCTCCTCCGAGGGTATGTATTTCACTTCAATCTCTTTGTTCTCTATTGCTTCCCTTATGAAATGGTAAGGAATATCAATATGTTTAGTTTTTCGGTGGAAGACAGGATTTGCCGCTAATTTCTGAGCTCCCTGATTATCATTGTAAATTATTATTGGACTATCTGTTCCTTCCAGCTCTCTCAACAGTGTTTTAAGGTGTATTGCTTCTTTAGCACTCTCGGTTAGAGCCATATATTCAGCCTCTACGCTTGAAAGTGCAACACTTCTCTGTTTTCTTGATTCCCAAGATATTGCTCCATTAGCCATAGTAAATAAATATCCGGTGTATGATTTCCTATCATTGCGCTCTCCAGCCCAATCTGCATCAGTAAACCCTCTTAAAACTGAATCATTTTTTTGAATGCCAGACTTAAATCTTTAGTTCCCTTTAAGTATCTAATTAATCGTTTTGCAGCATTCCAGTGAGCTTGTCCATATTTGGTATTATATTGACTCAATTTACTCACTGCATGACATATATCTGGTCTTGTAAGAACAGCTAGATACATTAAAGAACCAATGAGTTGCTGGTAAGGCTTCCCATCAATTTCTTTAATACCATCAAAATTAGAATTTACTTCCAAAGGAGTCGAGACTGTCTTGCAATCTGACATGTTGAACCTCCTCAAGATGTCCTCAATATAATCTTCTTGGTCAAGATAAATTTTATGTTTCCCCTTTCTTCTTATTCGGATTTCCAAGCATTTACTAGCTTCTCCCAAATCTTTCACGTTATATTCTTCACTTAAAGCTTTCTTTATGTTTTCTAATTCTTGGAAATCATTAAAAAACATAAAAAAATCATCAACATATCTAGCAATAATTATAACTTTTCCATTATTTTTCTTATAATATATACAGCTATCATTTTCTGATTTGATATACTCAAGTTTTTTCATAGTGCTATCAATCTTTATTTGCCATGAACGAGATGCTTGCTTCAAGCCATATATTGCATTTTTTAGTTTGCAAACTAAATTTTCTTTCCCTTTGGTAACGAAATTCTCAGGTTGTCTCATGAATACGTATTCCTCAAGGTCGCCATTTAAAAAAGCTGTTTTGATGTCCATATGATGAATTTCTAGACCATAAAGGAAAGCTTCTGAAATATATCGATTATAGCCAAAGAGTAATATAATTTCCAACAGATAATGTGTCTATAAATCAACCCGTAAAATCAATAAATTCAAAAAGAAAAGTTTTAAAATTAAAACAAAGTAGTTTAAAATCTAAAACAGGTTTAAAATCAATGCTATCTAAAATTGTAATAAATATATGCTAAAAGGGGGAATAAAAATTATGTACAATTAAATATAAAAAAATAAAACTATTTGTAATGTAATAAAAGTTATATACAAACTCATATGTAAATTGGAAAATATTAAAAATATTCTCCCCTTTATAGAACCTATTTATTTATTTCCTTTACAATAGGAAAGGTCATTGGTTATAAAAATATATTAGATTAAAATAACGGTATAATCATTAAAATAAAAACAAAGAGTAGTATAATAAAACAAAAAATTTCACACTTGTGCAAATTTTGAATCCAATTGATCAAAGAAAGCCAATGGTATACGAGTTAATCGCAGACTCGATGTGCTTCAGTCACCGGCCAGAGCAAGACTAAAAAAAAAAAAAAAAAAAAAAAAAAAAAAAAAAAAAAAAAAAAAAAAAAAAAAAAAAAAAAAAAAATCTGGAAAAAAACTTAAATAATAGAACAGGTTGAAAAAATTATAACATTACAGCGCACTAATCGTATGACTTGAGCTTCACAGTCAAGGCACAGAATAAGACTAACTCGTTCAGTCACTCACTCCTTATATATAATCGTAAATGGTCAGGTCTGGAATGTTCCAGATCAACATGGACAGTTCCACGTCTGCGTGGACTAGACTTGAAAGATCTAGACCCAAACAGTTCGTTTCAACCGCTTATTTTGTTCTAACAAATGGTCTGGGATTTAAAATCACATGTTTTTTTTATTTAACAATTTAATGTTACACTGTCCCTCCTTAGAGACGTTCCTCCTGGATGTCTTCCTTTCTGGAATGTGCCTGCTCCCTAGGTTGAACGAAAGGTCTCTTCCCTAATCTGCTGCACCTGTTCTTCTTCCTGGTTCCTTGCATATGGCGCCAAGCGGTTATAATGGACGATCGTAGACCTTCCTTTGGGATACTTGAAAACCCTGTAGATCACATCGTTGATGCGTGGGTATGTGTGTATATATACATATGCCTCTGAGTGTGTGTGTGTGTGCGTGTGTGTGTGTGTGTGTGTGTGTGTGTATGTGTGTGTGTGTGTGTATGTGTGTGTGGCTGTATTCAGTATAAATATATTGTATATATATGTATTGTGTATCTATGTATATATAGACTTATAGTAGGCATGTTTACTATTGTCCTCACTGAGCCACTGTGGTATTAAGTGTCGTTGTCCTGTTGACTGGATAATATACGCAGGTGTCGAGGAATGCCTTTAAATTAAATGTTTTAAATTAACTGAATTTTACACCTTATAATAGTTTATTGTATAATTAAAATAGTTTATCTTTCTATTTACTTATTATTCTTAATATTAATAAAGATGTTTTGTTTGAAACACAGACTTAATCACAGTATTTGCTATTGTGTCAGAGTATGCTATCAAATTAGTATCATCATAAACTCACCTTTATCATACAACCATAATAATGAATTGTCATGGTTATTATTAATTGTGTTATTGTTCAGTCCGTCAAATTACTACCATTGTTTTTGAATTGTCGAATGGGATTAATATTGTATTAAATTATATGTGATATATTTTAATATTTTATCACTTTTAATTAATATGTTTTGTGAAAATTATTACATACTTTGTTACTAACATTAATGATATAAAAAAACAAAAAAAAACAAAACAATGAAAGCCTTACTAACACCAATTGGGCCGGACTCCTGGCTAAAAGAATGTATTCTAAAAGCCAATAAAGTTATTATTATTATTATATTATTAATCGTAAATGGTCAGGTCTGGAATGTTCCAGATCAACATGGACAGTTATACGTCTGCGTGGACTAGGCTTGAAAGATCTAGACCCAAACAGTTCGTTTCAACCGCTTATTTTGTTCCAACAAATGGTCTGGGATTTATAATCATATGTTTTTTTTATTTTTTTTATTTAACGATTTAATGTTACACTGTCCCTCCTTAGAGACGTTCCTCCTGGATATCTTCCTTTCTGGAATGTGCCTGCTCCCTAGGTTGAACGAAAGGTCTCTTCCGTAATCTGCTGCAACTGTTCTTCTTCATTGTACCCTGCATATGGCGCCAAGCGATTGTAATGGACGATCATAGGCCTTCCTTTGGGATACTTGAAAACCCTGTTGATCACATCATTGATGCGTGATCATTCGTGATCACGTAGGGTCCCTTCCAGTTCTGCAACTTTGGGCAGAATCCTCGCTTTCTTCTGGGGTTGTAGAGCCAAACGAGGTCTCCTTCTTTGTATACGCCCTGATCTGCTCTACTATCGTAGTGTCTCTTCACCCGGGCACTGGCGAGGCGAAGGCTCTTCCGAACTAGCTCATGTGTGTATTCTGTTCTCTTCTGGAGTCCGGATACATAGTCTTGCCCAGATACACCCATCCTAGGTTTGCTGCCAAAAATTAGGTCACTAGGTAACCTCATCTCTCCTCCAAAGAGAATTCTTGTTCTCTGTCCAGAGGATTCATTAACTGCAGAGCGATAGGCCATGAAGAAGTATGGGATCTGACGGTCCTAGGTCTGGGTCTGACGGTCAGAGGTCACCTTGGAAAGGTACTTTATAAGGGTTCGGTTTATCCGTTCTACCATTCTGTCAGACTGTGGATGGAGGGCGGTAGTCCAGGTTTTGCGAATCCCAAGTTTCTTGCAGACTTCCTGGAATAATTTTCTCTCGAAGTTCCTCCTCTGATCAGAGTGTAGTTCAATTAATACTCCGAAATGGGCGATGAACTCCTTCACCAGAATGTCAGCCAAGGAAGCAGCCTCTTGGTTGGGGACGGCATATGCTTCCACCCATTTGGAAAAACAGTCCACGATTACAAAGACGTACTTATTTCCAGCGTCACTTTCTGGGAATGGTCCTATTATATCCATGGCTACCCTCTCGAAGGACCTCCCCGAATATACTGCTGCATCCGAGTGCGGCGTTTGCGAGCTAGTCCCTCTGCTTGCAGAGCAGATGTTACATTTACGGGACCAATCCTTGACATCGTCAGAGCAGTTCACCCAGTAGAACCTTTCACGTACTTTCTGGAGTACTTTCGTCACACCAAGGTGTCCTCCTGACACTTCATCATGTAGCAGACAAAGTATCTTCGGCACGCAGGTCCTCGGTATCAAGCTGCTTCCTGGATAGGCTGCCGTCTACGTTCTCCACAACCCTCTTGAGCAAGCTGTCTTTTATTACAAGGGAGTTCCACTATGCCCAGTACGCCTTCAAAATAGGTGAGAATGGTGCTATCTCTTGCCAGGTCGGGCGGTGATTGTGTGTGTGACAGTCCCGAATCTTTTTCAATTCAGGATCATATTCTTGTCGTCCCGGATTGTTTCAGGTGTCCATTCTTCACTAACTACTCCAACAGTGCAAAGGTTGGCCTCCTTTTGTTCGATTCGGCTACAGTGGGAGCAATTAGGTGGGCATGGTCTTCTAAACAGGGCATCTGCTTTGCCTGCTGCATGTCTAACACCTGGTCTGTGCTCAATTTCAAAGTCGTATTCCCGAAGTTTTTGTAGCCATCTGGCACCTTGTCCTTCAGGATTCCTGAAATTTAGCAGCCACTTCAAGCTTGCATAATCAGTCCGCAACAAAAATCTTGTACCATACGAGTATTTGTGAAAATGGTCTGTGGACTAGAGATGCGACATCGAAAGCAAACATCGATGTTTTGAACAAAACATTATGAAAATCGATGTTTTGAACACCGATGTTTTTACAATCAAAACATCGATGTCGATTAAACATCGACCACAAAACATCGATGTTCAAGAACATCGATGTTTTTTTAATTTATACGTTCTTTAAACATTAACATATTAGTGCCCAAACGTATTTAAATCGATGTTTAAGTGTAAAGCATGTTTATTTTTCATTATTAATATATAAAAACATCGATGTTTTCTACATAGTTGGTTTTACATAATCATTTATTGAATATTCAACTGTTAGGAACTAAACATCTTAATTATAGCTAAAACATCGATGTTAAAAACAACTTTTTATTAATAAAACATATTTGTTTTTGCAGAAAATATCAATGATTAAAACAACATCGATTGTTCGGGCAAGTTAGGTTTTAATAATAAAAACCTTTCGCTTCCCTGATGATGAAAGTATGGCCGGGTGCTCACTGCTCCTAGTTTTGTTGGTTAATGTAATAAAAAGTTTTAAATAATAAAAGAAATACATAAAATTTATTTTACGTAAAGGTTACCTTTGAAGTTAATAAAGATATTAGCATAATTAATAATCAATCTTGACGCGAAAGCCACTGGTCGTTCAAATCCGTCGGGCATAATGTGAGCAAGAGTAGTCCCGATAACGTAATCGCTTGCGTCAGAGCTTACAACAATAGGGTAGTCACGATTAAAGTGGACTAATGTATCCGAAGACATAAGTGTATTTTTAAGACTGTTTAATAGATTTTCATCTTTCTCAGTCCAATTCCATTTAGACCCCTTCTTCAAAAGCCTATGTAAAGGTGCACACTTATCCTGCAGTTGTGGGATAAACCGCTGGTAATAGTTTATTGAACCCAAGAACGACCTCAGTTGTTTTGGGTTTTTCGGAGAGGGCATATCTTTAATCGCCTCAATGTGTGCGTCTGTTGGATGAATACCGAATTTGTCTATCCGATGGCCAAGGTAGAGGACAGAATTTCGGAACCGATTGCATTTAGTCGATTGTAACCGGATTCCCGCTTTGGCGAAACGAGTAAGGACTTGGTTTAGCCGATCAAGATGTTCTTGTTTTGTCGCACCCGTGACAATGACATCGTCCAGGTAGCAATCTGTGCCTGATAATCCATCTAACACCTGATCATTTGTCCGCTGGAATAATGCTGAAGCAAATGCGATGCCAAAAGGAAGTCTTTTGTAGCGGAAGTACCCTTTAGGAAGTCTTTTATACGGAAGTACCCCCCCCTAGCCACTGTGTGGCTATTATTAAATATTTGCGTGAACTTTCCTGCACTGGCATTTGAAGATAAGCATCGCGCAGATCTAATAAGCACCGCCACGAAGCTTGTCCACGAGTTCTTCAAATCTAGGTAGCGGGTATTTGTCTACATAAATGTGTTTATTTATTGTCACCTTAAAATCGGCGCAAAGGCGGATTTTTCCGTTGGCTTTCAAGCTGACGACGATTGGTGAGGCCCATACTACAGGATCAAGGTTTGAGTCAACCGGCTCAATGACACCTTCTGAAGTTAACCTTGAAAGTTCATTTTCCACGGCCGATTTTAAAGCAAAGGGAACTGGTCGGGCCTTAAAGCACTTCGGAACAGCGTTTGGATCCATGTGGATTATTGCTTCATGGTTTTTCAAAGTGCCAAGGCCAGGCATAAAAACAGACTTGTGATTTCTTTGTAAGTCGCTGACTATTTTAACTATCGAGCATTCTTCCTCTTTGACTGTGCATAACCTAGCCCCAGGAGGTAAAGGGAGGTTGAACTGCAAGACCCAATCAAGCCCAAATAGTGGAAAATCATTGTTTTTAACCACTGTCACCGGCAGTACCTTAGTGTGTCCAAAAGCTGTGACTTTCACCCTTGTTTGACCGACTGTATCAAATATATAATGCTAACCCCTGTATAAGCGATCAAGTTATGTGCAGGCTTCAGGGACGGTGAGTCTATTTTAAGCCATATTGTTTCACTTATTACAGACAAGGAAGCGCCTGGATCGTACAACATGTCTAGTTTGATCCCGTTAATTTTTAGTGTGATTATTGCCCTCGATGGTCCAGAAATGTTGTAGATCGATCCACTCTTAGAGCTGCAGCTACGAGGAGATGCACAGTCACTTGTTTCACCTACTTGGTTTGCACGGCGACGTTGTCTTTCCCATGTTATATTTGCTTTCTTGTATTTTAAACATACGCTCGCGAAATGATTCTTTACCTGGCATAGGTTACATAAATACCTTTAACCTCATAAATCATGTTTATTACACATCTCACAAGATTCATAACAATCGAATTAAACGTAAGATTCAATTAACAATAATATTTACATTCCGTAATTAAAAATACAAAATTATAATAATCGATATGTCACAGTCGGAAAACATCGGCTGCGTAACATTTTGCCCAAAACATCGATGTTTCAGAAACATCGACATCGATGTCGCATCCCTACTATGGACTTGACAACAGCCATGAGTTCTGAGTTTTGATAGCGTCTTGCTGGCCCTCCCGCAATTGTGATAAAACCCCGCCAATGCCTACTTCATCGGCGTCTGTGTCGAGGATGTATTTGCCTCCTGGAACTGGGAAGACCAATATGGGAGCCGAGGTCAACCGTTCCTTCAACGCTCAAAAAGGTGTTAAACGCTTCTTGACACTCGCCATTCCAGCTGAAGGGTCTACCTTCCTCAGTCAATCGACCAGAGGTTTCTCAATGTCCCCAAACTTCCTCACATATCGGCGGTGGTAGGAACAAGGGCTCAGGAAACTTCGTACCTGCTGTTTATTGGCAAGGATAGGCCATTGCTGGACAACCTCAATTTTTGCTGGATCGACCGCTACACCTTCATCTCTGACGATGTCTCCTAATTAGGTGACTTAAGTCTGGAAAAAATGACATTTCTTAGCGTTGAGTGTCAAATTGGCCGCTTTTAATCTCTAGAAGGCCTTTTCAAGATAGTTATTCCTCAAACGTCTGGCCAACCACTATGACGTCCTCGAGATATATGAGGCAAATCTTCCAGGACAAGCCTCTTAGAATGTTCTCCATCAGGCCTTCAAAGGTTGCTGGAGCATTGCAGAGACCGAAAGTGTCATCGATTTTTGGCAATTGGTAGCTATCCTTCTTTGTCACGTCGTTAAGCTTCGGTAATCTACGCAGAAGCGGGTCGTTCCGTCCTTCTTTACAAGCACTGCCCATGGACTACTCGACGGCTCCACCACTCCGTCTCTTACAATCTTGAATAGCATTCTCAATTATCAATGTCAGCGAATTAATGCAACTCAAATATTAGTGCAGGTTAGCTTCACAGTCAAGGAACAGAATAAGACTCGTTCTGTCATTCGCTCCTTATATATAATCGTAAATGGTGAGGTCTGGAATGTTCCAGAACAACGTTCCACAACAACAACGTTCCAGAACAACAGTTCCACGTCTGCGTGGACTAGGATCGAAAGATCTAAACCCAAACAGTTCGTTCCAACCGCTTATTTTGTTCCAACAAACTGTCTGGGATTTGAAATCATATGTTTTTTTTTTTATTTAACGATTTAACGTTACAATATTAATAGAGTTCTCTTGGAATAAGTTTTGATTTATTTTTTTATTTTTTTGAGTTTATGCACTGGATATATTTTTTAATTTTATTTATATTTGTTTTTTTCCTTTTCTCATTTCTTCTTTCTGCCTATTCCTAGTAATCTCTTTAATTTTATTTAATTTTATCTTTTTATTATTATCGGATTTCACTATTTTCCGATAAATTTTAGGTTTAAAATCAGAGTGTAAATTTAAATCGGATACTGTATTCCAATGCGCTCATTGTTATCTATATTTACGTATCTATATTTTAAAACACTACAATCTGGAATTATGATAAAAGGTATTACAGCTCATCATTGCGATGATAAATCGGTTAAAGCTTCTAATAACTCCACTAATGTCTCCTCTTAGAAGTCCTAATCCAGGGCTTGGCGAGTCCTTAGCTGGAAAACTGGCTTCTCTCGGTCGTTAAAATGGCACACCCCAACATGTGTGAGTTCGAATGTGCACTTCAACATCTTTGGGCGGGCTCTTAAGTGGCTCAAGGAGACGGGATCCCGTGGTCCTCAGCTTATGCAGATGACCACTTTCTTTGTCTCCAGGCCTTTGGAATTCGAGATTTCTCTGGAAATGAGTTGAGAAATCTACTTCAAAGGTTTAGGGGACCTCTAGAATGGTTAGGTAATTGATGTATCTATAAGCCCGTGATGTGACAGCTAAACTTTCATCAAAATTGAGTACATAGAGGGGGTACTTTATTTTATTAAAATTATCACAATTTCCTCGATTATGTTAAAAAACAGCTCAAACGATTTTGGATTTATTTGAGTCATTTCCGATGAGAATCAAGTTCTCTTTAATATCAAATAGGTTTTACCATCCTAGAAAGTTTCTGAAATAAATGTTCAAGGAAAATTTTCTTCCTATAAGTATAATATAAAGTACCTTTGTTGTGGCCAACATGTAATATTTTATGCAAGTTAAATTATATTTTAATTTAACATATATTTAAATTCTAAACATATATTTTTTGTAGAGTGCATGTTTACTACATATATATTTGTAAATTATTTATGTTCATAATTTCATATTTTTCTAATTTAGTTACCACATCGAACAGACGTTGCATTGATCACTGAAACGCATCTAACACCGCGCTCAAAATGTTTCATCCCAGGATACACAATTTACAGAAATGTTCACCCGGATAAAACAGCACACGGAGGAACAGCTATACTGATCCGAAGACGAACTTGAGGAAGCAGTTGAAATTTTCACTCAATCCATTCAAAATGATGCTTGGTCTTCATCTGAACCTGTAGCAAAAGAAGCCATGAACCTACCTTGCTACCCTCAATACATAAGGGATCTAATCAGAGCAAAGAGAAGAGCCCGTAAAGACTGGCCTCCATCTTTTTCTCCCTCACAAGTCTCTGAAAAAATTAAACTCTTACAGAAAAGTTTAGTGCTCCAGCAAATGCCAAGAAAGGCCCTAGTGTTCCTTACGACTATCTATAATGCAATAATCAGGACTATAAAATTCCCACTACAGTGGAAGTATTCGTACATCTCCATGGTCAACAAACCCAACAAAGACAAGAACAACCCCTCATCCTACCGTCCGATCACTTTGCTCCAAAATATTTCAAAATTTTTTGTACAAAAGACTAATTGACATACTAACTGATAAAGAAATAATTCCCGATCACCTATTTGGATTTAGATATTTTCATTCGACAACGCACCAACTTCACCGAGTAACAGACTATTTCTACTGCACTAGAGCAAAAGCTATATGCAACTGGGGTATTTCTGGATGTCGCTCAAGCATTTGACAAAGTCTGGCACCAGGGACTTCTCTTTAAACTTAAAAATGTATTGCCACCTACATACTTCCTGATCATTGAATCTTTCCTATCCGATAGATTTTTCTCCGTCCGTCAGGGCTCCGAAATTTCAACTATACGACCAGCACTATCAGGAGTACCCCAAGGTTCTATACTATCACCTTTGCTATACATTGTATACACATACGACATACCAGACCATCCTGACATCATGGTAGCTAATTACGCTTAGGATACTGCTGTTATAACAAGACACCGAGGTCATACACAAGCCTCACTAACGCTACAACATCACTTACTAAAACTACACGAGTGGTGAAAGTTGTGGAAAGTATGATTTAACTATGACAAATGCCACACATCATGCAACACATCACCTTTACATTAAGAGGTGAAACTTGTCCCCGCTTTTATCTCGAAAATATCCCAATTCCACAAACAGACAATGATAAGTATCTAGGACTGACACTTGACAGCAGAGTTGGGCAAAATGTAGTTACAACTATTAACTTCTAACTACAACTACTTTGGTTTGATTGTAGTTACAATTACTAACTACAGTTTGATGAACGACCTCGCTCACCTCACACATAATATGCAATAATGCCTGCAGCCATTGTGCTAGTCACATCAGCTCCCTGAAAATTGGTGAAAAGAACGGTGTAAAGTTTGCTATCCTGGAATACTTACTGATAATAGTGTTTTGAAAAGTATAAGCAGTGAAAAAAACCTGAAAAAAGTTACATTCAATCAGTGTGTTGTGTCATTATTAGTGGTAAAAAAAAGAAAGAAAAAATCAGGATCAGATTTAGTTGTCTGTTCAGGAAAATTGAGTCATCAAAACGTCTAGTAACCTAACATTTACTTTAGTTAACCATCTTCCTTTGTTTTGTTGAAAACTACTTCAATTAATAAAAAATGGATGAAGAACAACTAATCAAAGATATGAGTTCAAAAATAGATGGTAATGCAGAACAAACTAAGCTATTGCCACAAGAAATACAGAACCATATAGGGTCAATCCATTTGAAGTGGTCCAATCTAGTTGCTTCAACATTTTTATTTTTTTTTATATTTTTACCATTGAAATAACAATGCATCAGGAGTACAAAAGTGCAATTAGTTTATTTTTTTAATTATTATTTTTCCGATGGCGGCCATATTAATTTCGAAAAACCGCGCATTTTTAGCTATTTCAGTGCTCTGCTTCAAATCAAATATCTCCTCATTTTCTCATTCTAGAATATTCAAATAAAGACCAATCTCTTAAGAAAGGTCTGACCTTTAATAAAGGTCATTACAACTATGAACTTAAAACTAAGAATTACGGTCCATGTACCCCTTCAAAGTTTCAAACGGTAATTTAAAAAAAGCGGGTTTTCAAAAATTATTTTTTACAAGAAGGCAAATGATTAAGTGTTTGTTATTTTTTTATTTGATAGATAAAGGTAGGCACTATAAATTCACAAAGTTTCAAGCTGTGGACTTGCACAGTTTTTTTTATACAA
The DNA here is from genome assembly GCA_911387785.2 of Aelia acuminata. Classification (NCBI taxonomy): domain Eukaryota; kingdom Metazoa; phylum Arthropoda; class Insecta; order Hemiptera; family Pentatomidae; genus Aelia; species Aelia acuminata. The sequence goes on from OU426982.1 coordinate 8,651,706, forward strand.
ATTTTTGAAATCTTGAAATTTCCCAAATTTCAGAAGTTTAAAGCTTTATATCTCTGTTGGGCAATAAAATAAAAATTTCATATTTGGCCAAAATTTAGTTCCTGAATAGAGGATTGAACTGTCAAAATTTCATTTTGTGGACTCAACTATTTGCAAGGATATAAAACATTGAAAAGTACTAAAATAAGTATTAAATCCAAAGCACTAAACAGCTTATATTTTATTCTGTCCGTGTCCAGGAAATGAAATTTTGACAGTTTAATCCACTACCCCAGATCTAAATCTGGGCCAAATTTCAAAGATTTATTTTCACGGCTAACAGAAAAATTATTGCTTTAAACTTTCGATTTTTTTTTTAAATTTCAAGAATTTAAAAATAAGAAACCGTGCAAGTCCACATCGACAATAAAACTGACCAAAAACTTCATATCAATAGAGAAGAAGTGATGAAGTATTGGTTCCATTAAGTAATGCACTGAAAACAAATACCTCACAACATACGAACTAACCATCGGAAAGAGTGGTTTTTGCATCGGGGGCGTACTAAAACATTAGGCAAGCATTGTCTGATAAGATTTTACAGATTCTTAATGCTAACAAGATATAAAAATTAAGGTAAATTTATGTAAAATGGCTTTCATAATCTGTACTAGATTAATTTCAATATAATAAAGGTGAAGAAAACGGAAAGAAAATAATATGTGCTGTTTTAGCACTTTGGATATTATACTTATTTTAGTACCTTTCAATGATTTTTTTGGTCAGTTTTATTGTCGACCAATTTTTAGCAATTTCAGTGTTCTGCTTCAAATCGAATATCCCCTATTTAACTCATCCTGGAACATTTTTATAAAGAACAATCTCTTTAGAAAGATTTGTAGTTTAATAAAGGTCATAACAAGTATGAACTTAAAAATAAGTATAAGCGTCCATGTACCCCTACAAATTTCCAAGCGGTAATTTAAAAAAAACGAGTTTTCAAAAAATCTTTTTACCAGAAGGCAGATGACTAAGGGTTTGCTATTTTTTTGTTTGATAGATAAAGGTGGGTTCTCCAAATTCACAAGGGTTTAAGATGTGGACTTGCACGGTTTCTTATTTTTAAATTCTTGAAATTTAAAAAAAATCGAAAGTTTAAAGCAATAATTTCTCTGTTAACCGGGAAAATAAATCTTTGAAATTTGGCCCAGATTTAGATCTGGGGTAGTGGATTAAACTGTCAAAATTTCATTTCCTGGACACGGACAGAATAAAATATAAGCTGTTTAGTGCTTTGGATTTATTACTTATTTTAGTACTTTTCAATGTTTTATATCCTTGCAAATAGTTGAGTCCACAAAATGAAGTTTTGACAGTTCAATCCTCTATTCAGGAACTAAATTTTGGCCAAATTTGAAATTTTTATTTTCTTGCCCAACAGAGATATAAAGCTTTAAACTTCTGAAATTTGGGAAATTTCAAGATTTCAAAAATTTGTATAAAAAATACTGTGCAAGTCCACAGCTTGAAACTTTGTGAATTTATAGTGCCTACCTTTATCTATCAAATAAAAAAATAACAAACACTTAATCATTTGCCTTCTTGTAAAAAATAATTTTTGAAAACCCGTTTTTTTTAAATTACCGTTTGAAACTTTGAAGGGGTACATGGACCGTAATTCTTAGTTTTAAGTTCATAGTTGTAATGACCTTTATTAAAGGTCAGACCTTTCTTAAGAGATTGGTCTTTATTTGAATATTCTAGAATGAGAAAATGAGGAGATATTTGATTTTAAAATATTATAATTAATTATAATTATATTTAGATTAAATAGCTAAAAATGCGCGGTTTTTCGAAATTAATATGGCCGCCATCGGAAAAATAATAATTAAAAAAATAAACTAATTGCACTTTTGTACTCCTGATGCATTGTTATTTCAATGGTAAAAATATAAAAAAAAATAAAAATGTTGAAGCAACTAGATTGGACCACTTCAAATGGATTGACCCTATACTGGAGACTAAAAAGTTGAGGAATAAATTAAAGAAATACAGCTCACTTTTGATAAAGATAAAGGAAAAAACAGATGCTTTAGAAGCAAAAATAAAAGCAAATGAAGAATTCATGAACAATGAATAACGGAAAAAGAACATAATCCTTTATAATGCTGGAGACATAACATATGAAGATAACAATTCATTGGAATAGTGTTTAGTTTTTATCAAAACTTGAAGAATTTTTATGTTATAAAAATTTGGTCTTATGTTTTTAGCTTTCCTAGAAGATTATTACACTAATTTTCAGTTAATTATTCATTTCTAAACGATTAAACTCTTTAAACATTCTAAATAAACTTTTGGTTTTATGTTTATTTCCTTTCTAGAAGATTATGGTTTTGCTTTTGATATTTAAACACGCTAACTTTTCGTTAATTATTCATTTCCAAATGATTAAACTCCCTAAACGTGCTAATATACTAAATTTTAACATGTACCTACAATGTGGTTTGCCAATTTTCTTTTCCCGTGATGTTTTTCTTATAATAACACTCCTGTCATCTATTTACACCATCCAGATCATGTTTCTATAGTTTTTTCACTATTACTCGTTTTATTTGGGGGAATTTAAGCATTTTTCACTCTTTTTGGTTATCCTTCCGATAGGTTATTCATCCACGTTCAAAGGCACAAAGCAGTCGCTAAGTTTTTTCTCTATTTATTTTTTTTTTTCTCGTTTTGAACACTTTTAACTATCCAATTATGTTCAATAAAATCTAAAATTACCTCTAATCACCAGTTTTTATTTCGTGCTCATAATAGTTATTTTTCTTCATTTTAAAGATTGTGTATTTTAAGTTTTCCGAAGTTTTTGCGCATTGCCACGCAATACCAGCGCCTAATCCCTAGGCCCTATATAAGCTCGGGCAGATTAGTCCCTTCGTCTCTTTGCGTTTGCCATATCCAGGGACCACGTGTCTCTTTGCGTTTTTCCAATCCAGGGACCACACGTCTTTTTGCGTTTGACCTCTCCAGGAACCACGTCTCTCTGAGTTTTCCAGGCCAGCTGCCAGGTCTCTCTTTGTGCTTTCCTTACGGTCGCTCTTTGTCGACCCACCGCCATCTTGGCGACCACTAGCTCTTCCAAAACCGTTTACTTCCGAGGGCAGAAAATCTTCCATGGGCAACCAAGTTACCACCAAATGAGACTGCTGTGTCCAAGCTGCGGAGACCTTCCTGTCTACTCTGCACCATCTGCCAGCCTGAAGGCGAACTCACTTCGCAGTCAGGATCTTCCGGTGTACCACCTTGTACTGGCATCTTCCAGCGTAAATATATCAACAGAAAAGGTTTTCTTTTTAACTAAATTGTTTATGTCTTTAGTTAGCTGGCCAGCTATTTTTTATTGTAACTTAGTTATTTTTTATTGTAACTTATCTATTTTATCTTGTAACTTAGTTGTTAAAACCTACATCTTCAGATTCTACCACATCAAATTTTATTTTAGCATATTAATTATTTTTGTATCTTTCATGCCAAATTGTGAGCTGAACTGGGGAACCCTACAGAGCTGGCAGATAGCTGCGAATCGAAAACTGTTAGCCAGAACACCATCAGCAGCCTGCACCTCCCAGCGCAGGACACAGAATCTCAAGCTGTCTTCCGTTAACCATCAGGGGTGCAGTAATCAACTTCCGGCTATCTGTAAGGTGAGTGCCAGTTTTTTTAACCCTAGGTTAAGTCACACCTCCCCAAGGCTCTGTCTCACGTTTGGTTTCGTTACAGTTCTCAACAGTGTTGGGTTCTCCCTCAGTTCTGATCGATACACTACTGACTTAATTGCAGAGATTTGTGATCACTGCGGGACAGCGGCAGAAGAAGAGCCACACATCTTTTGTTTAGATATTATTTCCTTTTTTGTAATAAAGAGGTAGTATTTTGTTTACATTTTGGTTCTTTTTATTACCCCAAAACCCAACAAACAGGAATGTATAAAAATAAAGAAGGAACATTTGGAGGTAAATATAAATATAAAAACTGTGATATTGATTGTGTAACTAGACTAGGAAAAAGTAATCGATTTTAGTCAAATTTATTTCATTAAAAAAGAAAATCGAATTACTTAAACAAGGAAAAAGAACATAAGATATGCAATACAATATGTCACACAATTTCTCATGGAAACTAGACAAGAGAGAAGAAAACTGATCCCTTACCTTATTGAAGATAAGAAGCGTGGGTGTCTATGAAGATTAAAGCAGGACAAACTTCGACAAGACGTAGGAGGTATAATTGCAGTTGGCTTTCTATGTTTTTAGAGAGCTGTCGCTAGATTATCCCCTTGCGGATTATCCAGTTTGCAGATTATCCGCGGTCTTTCTAGAGTTTTTTTTTATTCTAGCCATAGATGAGTTAAATGTTACGACGAAAAACACAAACGAAAAAAGTTTATTAAACAAGCAATCTCTGTTAATTTACATTTCTACAATCGCGTATACACTTTCCTGTGAGGTGAAACACGAACAAGCCTCTGACTGAGACAAATAAAAATTCATTTTCCCCCACAAAAAAAGAAATTGCTTGTTTAATAATTAAATATTTAACCAAGAGGGGTTACTTCACTATCCAAACTATTTTATAATTAGAAAAAAAGTTGGTTTACTCATGCGTACCCGCCGTATAATACCCGAAAAGTGCATGAGTCACCACCACTCTCCGAACAGACCGTTTGTTTACTAAAGTGTCCCAGCCAATAAGTGTAGTAATACCCGAAGACTGAAAGAGTCACAAATCTCAGAACTCCCTTCCCATCCCACTTTGTCCTTACATCATTTCATTTTCTCGTTCACGTCAGTTTTGTCAACTTGGCCTTAGCAACTGCTATGTAACTACATAGCTTGTTTTGTGATTCGTGATTTTATTTTACAATGAGTGATACAACTTTATAAATTACATAATTATTTATATGTATGTAGGTATTTAATATCTATAAATAAAAATTTTGCTTTGATTTGTATTGTTTTGTTGACCTCTTGAAAATTTTGCGGATTATCCGTGGAATTGGTTTATCCGCGGTTGCCGTGCCAACCAATACCACGGATAATTGGGAGTCTGCTGTATGAAGAAAACTTGTCTTTTTGCGACCAGTTGCTTTTAGTGAACAGTTACTTTCAACAATCTGTAGTGGTTATAAACAGTGAAAAACTTAATTTGCAATTTCAGTGATAATAAAAAATGGGTCTTTTAAAATTAGCTCAAGAAATCTCTGACAAAAACAAGGAATTTCAGTTTTTACAAGAAAATGGAATATTACATAGAATAAGGGTTTGTTCTAATGGACGATTTTTTTATATTAACCTTTTTATAAATAAATATTCATTGCTGAATTATATTCTTGTTATTCTCATTTAGGCCATTATTTGCAAATACAGGTTGTAAATATTGTTATCAAAATAAGGGTAAAGGTACTGAAGAGTGGCTGATGGGCATTGCCTACTTTGAGAGGTTATGTGACCGTGATGTTATGGAACTCCCATTGCCTTTATTTCAGGTAAAAAGTGCCTTGATTGGCTTTAATAGATTCTATCTTTCCACTCCCGCTCGCTGCGCTCGCTCTTCAGAGATAAATAAACCCCTGAAAGGGTCCTTTTCAGTGGATATCAGGCCTTACTTTGAAGGGCGCATTAGTGAACAGCGCATACTACTAGTACCAAAATAAGTGTTTAAAAGAAGTAACTGTTAACTAAAAGTAACTGGATGTCGCGTCGTGAAAGTAACGATGTGGTCTTCGTAAAAAGACCCGACAACTTTTGCCTGAATAGATTCAATATTAAGTATGTACATTGCTTAATTAACCGATTACTTGATAAAATGTATCATCTATAAGTACATAAAAAGCATCATAAAGTAATATTATTTTATTAATTATATTAAATGATTTATAAAAATAAACAATTTTCCACCTAATGAGGTTCCCGGTAATGTTATTTATTTAACGCTATCTAAAAAAAAAAAAAAAAAAAAAAAAAAAATGGTTAGGTGGTTAGTAAATTATGAAATCATTGTAAGTTAACTGTAATTTCGTCAATATTTTTAGATTTTTGCTGGGGATTTCGTATTATCACGGATTTCCCATTATACTGTTATTTTGTGGGGACGGTAAGAAATAGGATGATCAGGCTTCCGTCTTTCCATTTAGTCAATCCTCAACTTTTGACCGCTCATCTGCCATAAAGGCATTATTGATTTATTTGTATCATGTCTCTCTTTTGAATCCCTTATTCCATTTAATATATGATAAAAGTCCTTTGACACATCCTTGTGAAGTTTTTTTTAATACTCGCAGGTTTCAACCCCAATCGTTTTTAAAAGTAACGCATTACTTCTGTCGCGGTACAACTTTCTTCGCCACTACCGCTTTCTCCTTCTTTCTTTTACTGAATTAAACAAATATAGCTAATTTATTATAGGTCTAATAACTGGCGCAGACTAACTTTTATAACAGGTTGTATATGTAATTTTATTTAATAACAGCTCCGTCGGAATCAATGCACACAAGAGTCTAGTGAAGGACAGGGAAAGCAAACAGTTCCGGGTACGTATCAGGTTCCATGGAGCTGTTACAGCAGTTTCGAACCTTTGTTTTAACACCTCGCTGGCGGACAGTGTCGAACCTCTTTGGCGCCAAGATGTTTGAAGTAATTTCTTTCTGCTGTTACAAGTAGTTGACTCAAATTATCTGTTAAAACTTTGCATTTGATTTACCAAATATATTTCCTTGGGACGTATCTCGTTACATTTCGTCGAGTTTTGTGTTTTATAAAATTTTATTATTAGATTTTTCAGGTAAGCCATTATTAATTTTACCTCTAATGGTGTGAGTAGTTCTATATTTTCAGTATGATATTGTTAACCATTGCAATTGAAATAGAAAATTTAATAATTTGACTTTAAGTCCTATGCAACTCTTCATGTTTCTTTATTTTGCATTTCTAATCAAGTAATTTGATGTATATATTTTCTAGAAAACATTTGTAAATATGCAATATTTAAATTTAATATTACAGGAATTATTATTCCCAGCTTATAAATTGATTTTTCATTGGTAGGTAGCAATTTATTTGTGTCGACAGCTAATGTTTTTTCTGATTAATCTCACTCACACCATTGAAAGTCCACTATCTAATGTTTTGCATTTAATTTTTGTTTAGGTACAGCATCTTTGTGGTCCTTCTGTCCTTAATCAAATGACTGAAGAAGAGAAGTATTCATGTAATTTTTGTTTGTTTCTCACCTATTTTAATATTACATCAGTTTTGTTTTCTTCATTTTTTCTTTATGATTTCTGTACATATTTTAAACAGTTAATTGTTTTTAACTCTGACAGTAAAGCTAGTGAAGAGAAATATATTAGTTTTCATTATTGTATAAACTCTTGAACCAGCTTTCAAGGCTACTGTGCTTCGCCTGCGTTTCAATGTACTCCCGAATCATAGTTATTCCTAGTTATTGTTCTTGTGTTGGAAACGAAACCTTATATACCCATACCCTGTTACATATGCAATGTAATATGTTTAATACGAAAATACTTAAGATAAATTATTGGTTAATATGAAATAATAAATGGTACCGTCAAGCTATTTTGTTCCTTTTTTTAAACTAGTATATTAATTAATACTTTTTTTTTTTTTTATCCAGTAAATGGATCATAACTTTTTTGTGTATGTTTTGAAGTACACAGGTTTCACAGAGATGCTCGTTTTTATTAACTCAGCTATTAAGTCATTTGTTTACTTTGGTAGAAATTATATAAATACCGTTTGTAATGAATTTTTCTTTGAAAGCTAAACCCCCTCTTACCTGCTCCAAATGGAGCGGTATTTGGCACTACCTGCATAGGGGCCTGCTGTTTCTGTTCTACCCGTAATACTGACCCAGTCTGAGTTCTTAAGTCAACGTGTGCTAACTGTTGCAATAGTAAATTGTTTCTTTAAAAATCTTTTTCTTAAAAATACATAAATTCATTAAAGACTTGTTATCTATAACATTTTTATATATCTGCAGGTGGGCTGGTTCACGTTAAAGAAGAATCTGAGATGCAAGTTGCAGATGAAGGTGAGAGAATGTATTTTATCCGCTATTCTATTTTGTTTGTTTTTATTGAAGCCTATTTGTTAATGAAAGCCTTCCTGCTACCTCCATCAGTATGAAGAAGTATTAATATTTTATTTTGTAATTTTTGTTTGTTTACTTTATTATTTTATTTTATATTTGTATTTATTGTTAAATATCATTCATCACGTTAGCCTAGAATTACATTTGAAATTAATGCTATAACAGAAATTTTTTGCTTGAAATGTAACAATCGTTTGATTTTGCTTCAGCTCACACAATTAATATTAAAGAAGAGGAGATGGAGAAGATTTATTATGGTGAGGAAAACATGCGATAAATATTTAACCTGTTCTAATTTTTATTATTATACGTTATTTATACATCTGTAGGTGGGCTGTTTCACATAAAAAAAGAAAGTGAAATGCAAGACTATGGTGAGAACATTTATTTATATGCCTTTTTTGTTTTTATCTGATCCTATTTTTTCAATTGTTGCTTTATATTCATTAATAATTTTCAACAGTTCGGAATAAATTAGAGCATTTTTTCCATAGCTAGGTTGAAACAATACCTGCGTGGATTTGCTAAAAAAATATTTTTGGCCCTATAATAAAATATTTCAGGTTTCAAACAGCTCCCTCTTTTCTATATAAATAAAGTTGAAATTCTGTTTGTTTCTTTGTTCTTTATAGAAATCCATACCTTTTGTCCTACATTCTCCAAATTTCGCTCAGTGGTTCTTTGACACCAGGTGCGAACACCTGTCCATATTAAAATTGCATAACTTCAGCCAATCTCTTGGTATATTCTTTATTGTCAAAAAATTTGTCATGATCTCGCTTTACAATGCTTTTTTTTTACGAAATCGACCTTTTGAGTCGAAAAAACGGCCTAAAAAATCATTTTATAGATTTTGAAGAGGCCAACGAGGTCCGGTAAGACCGTCCCTTGGTAGGCGTCGAGCTCTGGGATTTTTAAACCATATGTTTTTTGTTTTTTTTTAACATTACAATACATTTATTTACATGTATGGTGAATTTATTTTTTATAAATGCCTCCTAAGAAGCGAGCTTCAATAGGAGTAGTGAGCTCAAAAGCTAAAAAACAACGTCTAATACGAGCAGCTGAAACTCTCGATGAACATAAAAATAGGATTGAACAACAGAGGCTTAGACAGGTAGAATCGCAGGAAACTGAGTCTGGCCAGGAATACGAGGCCCGCTTTGCGCCACAAAGGCTTAGGCAAGCCGATTTGCGAGAAGCTGAAACAGCAGGCCAATATTTCTGTTGTTTGTTTGTTTTTTATAGAAATCCATACCGTTTATCCTAAATTCTCCAAATTTCGCCAGTAGTTCTTTCATACCAGGTGCGAACACCTGTCCATATTAAAATTGCAAACTTCAGCTGATATTCTTTATTGTTATAGAAATTGTAATGAACTCACTTTACAATGTTTTTTACGAAATCAACCGTTTCATTAGAAAAAATAAATTTATATAATACAGCTATACAGTATATTATAATACAGCTTAAAGATGAATTTCTGTTAGTTTTTTTTTTTCTTAGTAAAAATCCTTACCGTTTGTCCTAAATTCCCCAAATTTCGCTCAGTGGATCTTTCTTACTAGGTGCGAACACCTGTCCATCTTAAAATTTCATAACTTCAACCAGTCTCTGGGTATATTCTTTATTGTTAAAAAAATCGTTATGATCTCACTTTAAATTTGTTCACGTTTATTAGAAAAATGAAATTCCCCGGGTGAAACCGGGATATACAGCTAGTATTTTATAAAACCAACGGTTAGGTCGGGTTTTTCATCTTTTTTATTGCTATCTGAAATGAGGACAAAAAACTGCAAACATATAGCTATATTTATTAAAATAAATTGGTTAATTTCAGAGCGGCATTAAAGCTGGAAGGGAAGAAGCTCTCTATTAGCTATAGAAATCGGGAAGACAAAAAATAGGGGGATAAGGTGCGCGTAATTTAAATGTGAAATGACGGTAAAGGTACTGAAGAGCGGCTGATGGGAGTGGCTGTTTTGAGAGGTTATGTGACCGTCATGTTATCGAACTCCCATCGCCTTTATTTCAGTTAAAAAGTGCCTTGATTGACTTTAATAGATTCTAGCTTGCGACTCGCCTTCAGAGATAATTAAACCCCCAAAAGGTTCCTTATCAGTGGAGATCGGGCCTTACTTTATTGGGCGCCTTAGTGAATGGCGCATAAGCTGCACTTCAGTACTTGTACCGAAATTTATGCTTTGAAGAAAATTAATATTTGCAAATGAAATAATCTTTTGATGTTGTTTTCCTTCCTACAATCGTTAAAAAGGAAGAGGAGAGGGAGCAGATTCATGAAAGTGAGAAAAATGTAAAATTGATATGAAACCTGATCAAATTGTTGTTGGAACTCAAACCTTTTCCCGCGAATTGTCCCTTGTATGGACAATATTGTTTAGTATTTTAATATAATATACAGCTATATAACAGCTGGAGAATGGTCTGACTCATTGTCATGGCAGTGTACTATTCTGCTCGAGTTCTCATGTCCTAATCTGGGCTACGGCAAGATATTTCTCTAAAAGTGCGGGGGGGGGGGGGGGGGGGGGCATTGTGGGCATAAAGAGCCCCTATCAGGAGGCAGAGGTTTGTATTTGGGTCTGATTTTGGTCATTCGTCATTGTGAAATATATCTTTCTTATTTATTTTATGTTCACAAACCCTAAATGGTGATTCTTCCACCCCTCGATAAAAATATTAGACGATTATTAATTATCTTTCAATTATTCAGAAACTATTTGTTAATGGCATCTTGTTTGATTGTAGTTATAGATCTTAGAGTTAAGCTAAGTTCTTTCTGGGTTGCTAAGTAACTAAAAAATACTTAGATTTGTTACAAACGTGCCATCTAAAACCTTCTTATATCTCTTATATATCTGTAGGTGGGCTGGTTCACGTTAAAGAAGAAAGTGAGATGCAAGACGACGGTGAGAACATTTATTTATATGCCATTCCATTTTGTTTTTATGTGTAAGCCTATTTGTTCATGAAAGCCTTCGTGATTTATACATCAGTTGAAAGAAATATTAAAGTTTTATTTTTATTTCTAATAGCATTTTTCAAATCAGCTTAGAATAAAATTATGAAATTAATGTAGTGATTATTGCTAGAAATTTAACCATCATTTATTTGATTTTGCTTCAGTTCCCAGAATCGATATCAAAGAAGAAGAGAGGGAGCAGATTTATTATGGTGAGGAAATATCGAATTGATATTAAACCTGTTCGCATTATTATTATTATTTGCTTCATTCATAAGAAGGTATACGAGTATTACTCTTGTTGAGGATCATAATCGGTCATCCAAGATTTATTTATTGGGTGTCTAGTATGTGGAAATTGTTAAAATTATACAAGAATTTTTCCTGCTGGAACTCTAATGTAATTTTTAATATCAAATCTTTAACGTCTTTAATCCTTAATCTTCTCTAATGGGATGAATAAAAATTACAACCAATGTTTGATTCCGTTTTATAATCTTTTTACTTTCACTTACCTATATATGAAATATATAGTAAGTGGAAGTATTGCGATCGTTAAAAATTTCAACTTCCGGTTTTCAATGGAAATACACGTTTTGGGTCCCCTGAGTCCAAATAACCAAGTCCCGCGAAATGGTCTGTGTGTGTGTCCGTGTGTGTGTGTGTGTGTGTGTGTGTCTGAACAGACTAGCTCAAAAACTATAAACCGTGCGAACCTGAAATTTAGTATTTAGTGTATGTATATGCCTGCGATGTGACAGCAAAAATTTCATAAAAATTGCTCAAAGGGAGGGGGTACTTTATTTAAAAACTTTTTACGTTCTTTCGATTTTCTCAAAAACGGCTCTAACGATTTTGATTAAACTGAATATTTGATGTATTAATATGCCTGAGATATGAATGTAAAAATTTCATCAAAATTGATCAACCGGAGGGGGCACTTTACTTAATAAATTTTATATCATTTTCTCTTGTTTTTTTTTATTTACTCAAAAACGTCTTTAAAATTTTTGATCAAACTGGGTATTTAATGTTTGTATATGCCTGAGATATGACTGTAAAAATTTCATCAAAATTGATCAACCGGAGGGAGGACTTTACTCAATATATTTTGTATAATTTTCACGTGTTTTTTTTATTTACTCAAAAACGGCTTTAACGATTTGATCAAATTTGTCGTGTTTAATGAAAATTAGTTGCTCTTTAATACCAGGCAAGCTTTATTGTATTAAAATGTTCATTAGAGCCGTTTTTGAGAAAATCGAAAAAAACGTAAAAAGTTATCAAATAAAGTACCCCCTCCCTTTGAGCAATTTAGACGAAATTTTTGCTGTCACATCGCGGGCATATACATACGCTAAATACCTAATTTCAGGTTCGCACAGTTTATAGTTTTTGAGCTAGTCTGTTCACACACACCATTTCGCAGAACTTGGTAATTTGGACTCAGGGGACCCTAAAAAGTGTCGAAATTTTTCATGATCGCAATACTTCCACTTACTATATATTTCAGATATAGGTAAGTGAAAGTAAAAAGGTAGACACCCACAGATTAATATAAAATAATTTAAAATTGACGTATGTCAATAAATACCGTAAATTGGACAAACTTTGTCCACCTCCCGTTACTCGCAAAATTTGCGTGATCGGGTAGTAGGTATCAGTGAAGAGGATGGATTGGCTCTACTTGGAGCCGAGCTCTGTGGTGTAGTGGTTAGCATCCGCGCATGTCACGTGGGAGACTCCCGGCGGATCCAAATCTTTTCTCTTCAAAAAATAAATTATTTAGAAAACATTTAGAACAAGCAATTGAATAAAACAATTTTATCGTTTGAAGGTGATCCGCCAGGAATAAAGCCATCCATCAGAAACAAATTTTTGAAGAATAGCAAACTTTTAATCTATAACTTAAAATCTATAACAACCAGTAAACCTTTAAAGGAAACTGTTCCTTTGTTTAGTAACAAAATTAAATTATATGTGCCGTATGGTATTTAATATCACAATGGGAAACATTAATATTCCAGACTATTCAGTGCAAAACTTGTAGATTTATCTTTTATAAAAAATGATCAGCTTGAAGTAAAGTAACAAGATTGATTTCCAGGAGGTATCCTGTTTTTTTAGTGGTGTTTTATTATCTAAAAACTTATTTCTGACAGGAATATTACAGCAAAATATATTAGGTAAACGAATGCGAGAAAATGAAGACTTTATGTTATGTGTAAAACACGAAATAAACAAAGAAATAAAGCAACTGCAATAACAAAAAATGGTTTGGTGCTAGAGAAAATAATGTCCAAATAGCAAGTCTAGACCGAGCGTTTGTAACGATAGAAAAATGCAGCAGACAGGATGGTTATACACTCTTCGTTTTCTCCCCTTCCAAGCCTCTTCGGCAATATGGGTCATTTTTCCTGGGCCAGGGATAAGATTAATAATGAGTAGTGAAAAGACCCCTAGCACTTGGGATTTGAACTCACAAACTTCGGACAATAGTTGGCAGTCGAGGGCAAAATGTTAGCCTACTTGGCCACCCAACGCACCTGTATAGTAGGCCACTGTCTGCATAGTTAGTGGTCTTTTCACTACTCGTTATTAATCTTACCCCTGGCCCAGGAAAAATGCCCTGTATAGCCGAAGAGGCTTGGAAGGGGAGAAAACATTGAGTGCATAACCATACTGCTTGCTGCATTTTTCAATCGTTACAAACGCTAGGTCTAGTCTAGCTATTAGGACCTGATTTTCTCTAGTACCAAAACATTTTTTGATATTAAAGTTGATTGCCATCAACAGCAATATAAAAAAATATTATCACCTTCAAACCATTAAGTACATCCAATAAAAGAAAAATACTGATGTTTTGAATACATTCAAACAATGTGTGTACGTGTTTTTTTTTTTTTTTTTTGGGAAAGAATGAATGAAGATAGAAAAAAAGGTAAAAGAGTAAGGGATGCGATGGTGATATTAATGGACAAAGTGATGAATGAATGAATGAATGAATAGGGTAACTAGGTTGATTACACAAAATGGGGTTTTTAGTAACAACACAAAACAACCCATATATTTCTCTTGGTCCCATCCCTAATCTATATATGAAATATTCTGACTTCCGGTCTTCAGTGGAAATACACGTTTTCATAAAAATTAATCAAACAGAGGAGGCATTTTATTTAATAATTTTTTTACTTTTATTCCTTCTCAAAAACGGCTCTAACGATTTTGATGAAACTGAGTGTTTGATATATGAATATGCCCAATTGGTCAAACGAAGGTGGCACAATATTTATTAAATATTGTCTAATTTTCACCTTTTTTTTATTTTTTTTATTTACTCTAGAACGGCTGTAACGATTTTGGTCAAAAACACCCTGCTTAGTGAGAATCAACTTCAGATCGACTTTAATATCAAAGAAGTTTAATAATCACAGAAATTTTCAGAAGGGGCTAAAATGGCGAAGGAAAAAAGTTGTTTTTTCTATTAAGTATTTTTGATTTATAGTCGATTTTATAGAGGAATTAACTGTATTATCTCATTACTCCTAAAAATCAAAATACAATAAAATAGAGAAACAAATATAGGAGAGAAAAAGAAAAATGTTGTGATAACTCATAAACCAAGATGAACCTACGCACGTGGTGTACACCTTTGAAACATTCACGCCGAGACTGTAAAAAGCTTTTCACTCTATCAGACGGGAGCTAAGATATCATTTTCTCGTGTTTTTTTTATTTACTCAAAAACGGCTTTAAAAATTTTGATCAAACTGGTTATTTGATGTATGTATATGCCAAAGATGTGATAGCCAACATTTCATCAGAATTGATCTATCGGAGGGGGTACTTTACTTAATAAATTTTTTATCACTTTCACGTGTTTTTTTTTATTTACTCAAAAACAGCTTTCACGATTTTCATCAAATTCCTCATGTTTAATGACAATTAGGTGTTATTTAATATCAGGTAAGCGTTATCATTATTAAAATGTTCTGAGGGGGTATTTTTTTGTTTCCTGTACAGTACCTTTGTTTTTGTTTATATGAAGAAATTAACTGTCTCTTGTTAACCTAAAAATAAGAAATAGCTAAATATGAGATATGATAAAAATCAAGTAAGCATATAGTGGAGAAAAAAAGAAAAATATTCAGTCAACTCATAAAACACGTTGAGCCCACGCACGCGTAGCAACTAAAAACTTTTATTCTATATTAACTTAGCCATTATTGTGGAGTAACCAGCTATTTTTTAAATTATTTTAAATAATTTATTTTTGAAGAGAAAAGATTTGGCTCCGCCGGGAATCGAACCCGGGTCTTCCGCGTGACATGCGCGGTATGCTATCCATTACACCACGGAGTCGCTTCCAAACGGTGCCAAATCCTTCCTCCTCAGTGACACCAGTGTGTGTGCAAGTTTTGCGAGTATTTACGGGAGATGGACAATTTTTGTCCAATTTTGGGCATCTCTTGACGTTCGTCAATTTTTAAATTATTTTATATTAATTTAGCCATTATTGTGGAGTAACCACATGTCACATGTCACGCGGAAGACCCGGGTTCGATTCCCGGCGGAGCCAAATTTTTTCTCCTCAAAAATAAATTATTTTTAAAAACTTTTATTTAATAATAAAAAAATTTAGTGTACTTTATGTGTGTAAGTTAAATAATGTGGAAAATTGTGTGACTTTGAGAAGTGGCATTTAACAAAACGTCAATTTCTAACCAAAGTAAGTTGGTAAGTGAAAGTTTATTTTTTGAAGAGAAAAGATTTGGTTCCGCCGGGAGTCGAATCCGGGTCTCCCGCGTGACGCGTGGATGCTAACCACTACACCACAGAGCTCGTCTCCAAGTAGAGCCAATCCTTCCCCTTCACTGATACCTACTACCCGATCACGCAAATTTTGCGAGTAAAGGGAGGTGGACAAAGTTTGTCCAATTTATGGTATTTATTGACGTTCGTCGATTCTAAATTATTTTATATTAATCTAATCTTAATCTGTGGGTGTCCACCTTTTTTAAATTATTTTTAATTAATTTATTTTTTTAAGAGAAAAGATGTGGTTCCGCCGGGAGTCGAACCCCAGATGCTGACCACTACACCACAGAGCTCGGCTCCAACTAGAGCCAATCCTCCCTCTTCACTGATACCTACCACAGATTAAGATTAGTTTAATATAAAATAATTTAAAATTGACGTACGTCCATAAATACCATAAATTGGACAAACTTTGTCCACTTCCTGTTACTCGCAAAATTTGTGTGATCGGGTAGTAGGTATCAGTGAAGAGGAAGGATTGGCTCACTTGGAGCCGAGCTCTGTGGTGTAGTGGTTAGCATCTGCGCCTTTCATGCGGGAGACCTGGGTTCGACTCCCGGCGGAACCAAACCTTTTCTCTTCAAAAAATAAATTATTTAAAAATAATTTAAAAAAGGTGGGCACCCACAGATTAAGATTAGATTATTATAAATGTTTTCTCTTCTATCCTGCTTCTAACTTGTGTAGATTATCATTAAGCTTATTATTAACATTATTATGATTTTAAAAGTATGTTCCTTCCTTTGTGTTTCTTGAATAGCCCACAGATGGCAGCAGCTTATTGAATTTGAATAAACATTAAATTGGTTTCTTCTCTTAAAAAAGTATTTAAGTTTCTTTAGCTTGTTTTAATTAGTTTCATACCTACAGGTGGTGTCACACACGTGAAACATGAGGAACTACTTCTTCCAGATGAAGGTGCGTTACATCATTTTTAAGATTAATTAACTTAAATCAGCTAGACTGCTAAACTATGAGCATTTTTAAAGATTTTTCCCAATATATCTGTGCATTAACCGTCATCAAGTTGCTGTTGAGCTTCAACCTTGGTTTTATAACTTAGCTTCATTGTGATTTATTAATATTTATTTCCAATTTTTGGGGAGAAAATTGCCACATAATTTAATTATTTGTCAAAGGTTTACTTAACCCAGATAATACTGAATTTTTTTTTTCAAAATTTTAACTTTTTTCTCTCATTAACATTCTTACAGATCCACAAAATGACTAGAAAAAAAAATTTTTTTTTGCTGTTGCCTCATATGTACAAAAAATGGTACATCCTTCAGGAAGGATTATAGGACATTGGGATATCATTTTATTCAAGTGTAAAAATACAGAAAAAGAACATGTTTTCATATTTTTTTTTTTTTATGATAAGGGAGAAAACAGTCTACATGCAGAGTTACGTCGCACTTTATACACTTTGTTGTTGCTTTTTTTTTGGCATGATTTACAAACGAGTTGTTGTCTTTTCCCACTTTCTAAAACAGGTAAGCTTGTGATCAGATGATCAACTCCATCAAAACGGGTTTCAGTAGTATATTTTTTACTTTGCCTCCTACTTTTATTCACAACTCTTCGGTTGGTTTCCAAAATTGAACGTGCTACCAAACGTCTAAAATTTAAATGGTCTATATGACTTTCATTTTTTTGTTGCAGTTGCCAAGCTATGTTTTCACAGGCATCGATGAGGTGGCATATCAAAGGAAAGTACCATTTTCCTCCCTAATATTTACTCGGTAAAGAGAAATATTTTGATCTGCGCGATCTATGCCTCCCATCTTCAAGTTATAACTGTTTATCGCTGCAGACTGAGATATCATAATCTTTCTTTGTGATTCCCTTGAAAATCGACTGACGTTTTTCAAAGGACGCACTCTATCAAAATTGGTAGCTACTGTTACCACATTGTTATCATTCCAACGAATTAGTGATACCCCAGTATTTTCATCAGTAGCGCATTCCCAGCTTCCTCTTTTGTTCTTTTTCATATTAGCTTGCTCAGTAAGCGGAGAGCTTTTGCTAATCCGATTTGCTCGAATTGTTCCTGTGGCAAGAATTCCACGCTCCCTCAAATCATACAACAAATCCAATGAAGTAAAGAAGTTGTCAAAAAACAATTTGAAGGGAATGTTCTTAGGTAACACATCCACATATGACATTATTACTGAGTATCCTGAACCGTATTCAGAGTATTTTTGGGAGCATATGTTGGCCCGTTGGTAAGGCTCTAACCATGACAAATAGTCGGTAGCTAGCCCTCCACACCAGAATTTGAACCCAAATCGTATTGGTTTCCCTCTTATCAACTGTTTGCATCCATGCTTCCCATAATAGGGAATCATGGATTCATCAACAGAATGGCATTCTTCATGTGGAGTGAATTCGAGAAATCTGGTGTTTAGTAAGTTCAGAAAAGGACGGATTTTAGTAAAACGATCTGTCTTGTCCAACTGAGTGTTATTACATACATGTAAATTTGTCATAATATATTGAAAATGATCTCTCGAAATAGCGTTTGCTACAAGTTCATTGTGAGAGTCAATTTCGTTCTGCCAGTTGTTTTTCTCGGCACAGATTTGTTACCGCTAAGCAACAGAACCCCTATAAAAGAGAGTATTTCTTTTACAGTGACATTTCCTGGTAAGTTGTGTTGCGTGGCATAAAGATTCGTATACTTTGTCATTAGACCTATAGCATCATCATCCATAAACATCCAAAACAAAAATACTCAATTAGAGACTTGGGTGGAGGGTGGCAGGAATTCATTAGAGGGAATGTAACATCATTTCATTCAAGTTCAGCCTTTTTCCATGCATGTTTTCGAAATAATGGTTTTTTTTTTTACTCACTCTTTTCCTCTTTATATCTTTTGGAGATGGACTTGTAATCAGTTGTTGATTATTTTTATTTTTGTTTTTTAATATTGTTTTTTCATTTTCTATTATTTTCTTGGATTTTTTATTTATCTTATGCTCCACTTCTGTTTGTTTTCTATTGTTTATGCTGAACCACAATTTATTAATTAATTTTATCGGATAAAAGTTTTCTTTTAATATATCATATACGAGTACCTCTGTTTTTACTTTGTTCTTGAAATCTCCATCGGTCAACTTTATGGATCTGAATATTAAGTTTTTAGCTGTATTGATAATCTGTATTTTGGGATGGTTAGAGATATAATTTAGTATTCTATTACTAAATGTTTCTTTTTTAGTCCATTTCGTAATTATTTTGTTGTTTTTCATGTGCACCTCTATATCCAGGAATCTGATTCTATTGTTAATAGCTCTTTCCATTGTAAATTGGAGTCTACTATTATGATCATTAAATATTTTCATTATTTCTTCACCTTGGTTCTTCTTTACAATTAAAAACAAATCATCAATGTATTTTTTAATTATTACAGGCTGATAAGTTATTTTATTCATTTGTGATGATATTAATTTGTTTAAATATATTCCACTCATGTTAACAGATAGTGTCGATCCCATCCCTAGTTCCCACAATTGTTTATAAATATTGTTTTTATATTTGAAATAATTAAATCTAGTACATAAACTAATTCCCTCTAAAAAAAATTTTTATCTTTAATATTTTTTACAAATTCCCAATTATCCTTGATAATCTTTAAACAATCTTCTACAGGGATGTTAGTAAATAATGATTGAGCATCCAGGCTAATCATTTCGTGTTCCTTCTCATCATAAACTATGTTATTTAAATTTTCCTTCATTTCAAATGCATTTTTAACGTCATATTTATTGTTATTGTTTAATTCATTTAATGATGGGTTTATAAATTTTGCCAATTCCTCAAATGGGCCATTTATGCTGTTTATAATCGGTCTCAAGCTGTTTTCTTTTTTGTGCAGTTTTATTAGCCCATATATTCTAGGTATTGTGCAATCAGTGGCTAGTATTTGTTTTTTGTATATTTATCTATATATCCCATTTTATGTAGTTTTTGTGCATATTTGTTAATTTTTTCTATAAGTTCTATAATTGGGTTATTTCTCATTATTCTATATGTGTTTAATCCGTAATAACATTAATAATCAGGTAACTCCCATACATGCTAATAATATTGATAACAATAAGTTAACGAACAATCAACCAAATAATGAACATTCAAATAACATACTTAAACAATATAACAATCTACATAAAATAAATAATAGGGTAGATAACAAAACCAACCTTGTAATTCCGCGGAGGACCTGGGTTCAATTCCCGGCCGTGGTCGAATCTTTTATCTTCTAATAAAATAATTTAAAAATTATTAAACCAAAGACCATAAATAAATAACATCATTAAAAATTTTAATATTTTTTTTTTAAATTAGATAGTATTATATCTATTCACACAACAAAATATTAAAGTGGGATGAAAATTTCTTCATTACTAAAAAATATTTAAAACGAGTGATGAATTTCCATAAATCTAGCATTTTATGATTAAAAATATCTGTAGATGTTTTCCGACTTTGACTAGGAGAATGACATTGGTGTCATTAAAAAGAGCATTCCATGCTGTTTCATATAATTTACAACAATTTATAGATACAGGCAGTATGACCTATTTTTTAAAATTAAAAAAAAAAAAAAAAACCTTTTTGAGGAATTTGAAATTAAAATTTTCAACTTGGTTTTAAGAAAATGTATTTAGTACCAACCTATACATTTTCGTATATCATATGAAATGGCGTGGAATACGCTGTTAAACAACACCAATCTCATAGTCCTATTCAAATTTCGAAAACATCTACAATCAATCAATCACAGACACTACAACCCGCTACGGGTCTTCGCCGCGTCAAGTCGTCGCCTTCATTCTTCTCTATCTTGAGCCAGGGTCTGCCAAGCTCAGGTGTTCAGGAGCAACAGCGTCGGCTTCGACCTCATCTACCCATCTAAGTCTTGGCCGTCCTCCCTTTCTTCTTTTATCCACATATCCGAATAGTAGTCTCTTGATTGGGGTCCATTCTTGCAACATGCCCAGCCCATCGTAATCTTGAGAGCCTTATAAAGTGCACCACATCCGGTTCCCGGTAAATTTGGTACTCGTCCTGTACTAGGTGCCATCTTTTATAGGACCAAACATTCTTCTCAGGATTTTTCTCTCGAAAACCTGCAGGCTGATGGCGTCTGCACATGTTAAGGGCCATATTTCTGATGCGTATGACAGCACAGGTCTGATCAGCGATTCATACAGAGCAATCTTGGTGTTCCTTGCCAGTAAATGACTCCTTAATATTTTAGCCTGGCCAAAATAACACCTGTTCGCAGTCGTTATCCGTCTCTGCACCTCTTGGCTAAGCACATTGTCCTTGCTAACTAGGGACCCTAGATACACAAAACTGGGAACGCTTTCAAACGTGTATCCCCCAAAGGTGACAGTATGTGGTGGTGGTCTCAGAGGGTTGGCAACCATATATTTAGTTTTAACTTGGTTTATTTGGAGCCCCATGTTCTGTCCTGCTGCCACTATTGCTAAGAAGGCCTGTTCCAAGTCCCTCTGTGATCTTGCTATAATGTCAACATCATCTGCATAGGCTAAAATTTGTACTGACTTAGTGAGGATCGTACCAGTTCTTTGCACTTCAGAGCCCTTATCACCTTTTCTAGTGCAAGGTTGAATAGGAGGCATGATAGGCCATCACCTTGTCTCAGGCCCCTGGTGGTCGTAAATGTCTCTGACAGGTCTCCCTATACTCTCATCTGACACCTCGATCCTGCCATCAGCAGCTCCGTCAAATGGATCAGTTCAAGTGGGATATTCATTGTTTCCAAGGCCTGGTACAACTTCTCTCTTACGACGCTATCATACGCACCACTAAAATCGATAAATAGGTAATGAGTCGTGATGTTAAATTCTCGCGTCCTCTCAAGTAGGGTCCTCAAAGCAAAGATTTGATCAGTGGTAGATCTCCCTCTCATAAAACCGCATTGGTACACTCCTATCTCTCTTTCTGGAAGTAGCCTCTGATAAATGATGTTAGACAGGACCTTGTACGAGCTGTTCAGAAGGGTTATGCCACGATAATTGCTACAGATGGTCTGATCTCCTTTTTTATGGAGAGGGATTATGACGCCTGTATACCATTCTTCAGTCTTGGTAATCCAAATGCTATGCAAAAGGTCACGGATGGCCTTGACCAGTTCGTTCCCACCAGCCTTTAGAAGTTCAGCAGCTATGTTGTCGCTTCCTGTGGCTCTATTGTTTTTCAATTTTTAGATAGAGTCAATGATTTCCTCTTCATCTGGTGGCTCGGCCAACTCGTAGCTGTCGCTCATAGCAGGAGCTATCCCTACCCTAGTGGAATCCTGGGGTGCTCCCAGAATACTTCCAAAATGCTTGACCCATCTGTCTAGGATGGTTTCCTTGCAAGTGATTAATGATCCATCCTCGCCTCGGCAAGCATTAGATTTGGACTTGAATTTCTTGCGCTGGGCATTCACACTTCTGTAGAAGGCTCTTGCATCCGCTTGTCTTTTTAATTCTTCCACTGCTTTAATATTTCCCCCAAAAAACGTATACAAACATTTTTAATCATAAAGTGCTAGATTTATGGAATATTATCACCAGTTTTCAATTTCTTCAGTAATCAAGAAATTTTCGACCCTAAATTTTCAAAAGATTCCCTTTTTGAGAAGATTGAAATTAAACTTTTACATTTAGTTTTAAGAAAATTTCTTTAGAACAACCTATACATTGTATATAATATGAAATGGCATGGAATTTGATGTTAAACGACACCAATCTCATAGTCCTAGTCAAATTTGGAAAACATCTACTGCTATTTTTAATCATTATTTTTTCTGTTTCTGGACCTATTTTTTTAGGGCTTTAGAGGCCAATATTCAAAAACGGGTAGACATACCACAGTAATATTGCACAATTGTTCTAGTAGATACAAGTACTACGCATATACTAAATTTCAAGAAAATCTGAGATGGTGAGGTTCAATATGATATATTTTTGTGTTGATTTGACGTGGAATAACCATGCTGCAAGAGGGCAATTTGAAAAAAAGTCCATGCTTTGCTTTTTTGGAATTTAGAAGGTGTTATTCATCACGATTTTGTTCCTGAAATTTGCCAAAGCAGAAGTAGGCGTGGCTTCGCTTTGAGGTAAACTTCTTATGTTGACCAGTTATACGAAGGGGGGTCTCAGAGCATGTATACTTGAAAAGACTGACATAGAAAAGACATTATCTCTACTCTGCTCTAACATAGGGAGTACCTTCCTCTAGGCCCAGACAAGACTATCCCATGCCTCCGACTGTCTCAGGACTTCCGTCCCTCTCTTCGTCTAGTCCTGCATCTTCTAGGGTTCCCCTCTCTATCAGGGTCTAGGTTCAGCGACGTGCTTACGGAGTAATTGTATACATGATATTATTTTTAAGCAAAGTTGGAAAATTAAGAGAAACTAAGAAAAAAAGAGTGGTGGGAGAGGGAGAGAGAAGGGGGAAGAGTGAAGAGACGGGAGTGAGAGAGAGATGGAGGGAAGATGGAGTGATAAAATTGAAGTGATAAAAAATCATATCATATTATTTATTTATTTATTTTTAATTGAAATATAATAAATTAAATTTTAACATAAAAATTATCGGTTATAGGTCCAAACGATAGCTGCCATACAAGTGAGGAGCCTCAACAATTTCCTCACTGTGATTATAAATCAACAAATTCTCAGAGTTTGAAACGACACATAATCGCCCTCCATACAAGTAAGAAGCCTCATCAATGTCCTCACTGTGATTATAAATCTGTGAGATCTGGAAGTATGAAACAACATATAATGGTACACCATACAGGTGAGAAGCCTCATCAATGTCCTCACTGTGATTATAAATCTGTGAGATCTGGAAGTATGAAACAACATATAATGGCCCAACATACAGGCGAGAAGCCTCATCAATGTCCTCACTGTGATTACAAAGCAAGACAATCTGGCCATATGAAACAACATATAATGGCCCAACATACAGGCGAGAAGCCTCATCAATGTCCTCACTGTGATTATAAAGCAAGACAATCTGGCCTTATGAAACAACATATAATGGCCCAACATACAGGTGAGAAGCCTCATCAATGTCCTCACTGTGATTATAAATCAGTGAAATCTGGAAATATGAAACAACATATAATGGCCCAACATACAGGCGAGAAGCCTCATCAATGTCCTCACTGTGATTATAAATCTGTGCAATCTAGGAAAATGAAACAACATATAATGGCCCAACATACAGGCGAGAAGCCTCATCAATGTCCTCACTGTGATTATAAATCAGTAGCTTCTAATTGTATGAAACAACATATAATGGCCCTCCATACACGTGAGAAGCCTTATCAATGTCCTCACTGTGATTATAAATCAGTGAAATCTGGAAATATGAAACAACATATAATGGCCCAACATACAGGCGAGAAGCCTCATCAATGTCCTCACTGTGATTATAAATCTGTGCAATCTAGGAATATGAAACAACATATAATGGCCCAACATACAGGCGAGAAGCCTCATCAATGTCCTCACTGTGATTATAAATCAGTAGCTTCTAATTGTATGAAACAACATATAATGGCCCTCCATACACGTGAGAAGCCTTATCAATGTCCTCACTGTGATTATAAATCAGTGATATCTGGAAGTGTGAAACAACATATAATGGTACACCATACAGGTGAGAAGCCTCATCAATGTCCTCACTGTGATTATAAATCTGTGAGATCTGGAAGTATGAAACAACATATAATGGCCCAACATACAGGCGAGAAGCCTCATCAATGTCCTTACTGTGATTATAAAGCAAGACAATCTGGCCATATGAAACAACATATAATGGCCCAACATACAGGTGAGAAGCCTCAGCAATGTCCTCACTGTGATTATAAATCAGTGAAATCTGAAAATATGAAACGACATATAATGGTACACCATACAGGTGAGAAGCCTCATCAATGTCCTCACTGTGATTATAAATCGGTGAGATCTGGAAGTATGAAACAACATATAATGGCCCAACATACAGGCGAGAAGCCTCATCAATGTCCTCACTGTAATTATAAATCAGTAAAATCTGTAAGTTTGAAACAACATATAATGGCCAACCATACAGGTGAGAAGCCTCATCAATAATTTATATAGTATTTAGGTTATGTACAGTCTACAGAGCCGTAGGAAGTATTTATTTATATTTAATATGCATAAGTATGTAGTATTTATGTACAAATAAGTATTGTAAATGAAATAAAAATAAGTAGGTAGAAGAGACAGAAAAAGTTAAGTGATAAATGATAGTGGAGTGCCGACGGGCCTGGAGGGGGTCGGCAAGTCAAGACATGAGGAGTTGAGCCAGTATTGTTTGTCCCAGAGCACATGGGGCAGTAAGTTTTCCCCGATTTTTGACCGTTATACCGGATGATAGGGAATGGAAAGTCCTATTCACTGGAGACACGACCGGTGAATTGCTGGAAGATCACTAGACGCGTTTCCATTAGAAGTGGCAACGGCAGAGGAGACAAGTTGCCGGCCAATATTTCCATTCGATAACTCGAACAAGTAACTCATAGACTTCTTTTCTTTTATTTAAAAAAAAACTAAATAGACTGGAAAGAAGGCAATATGCCCCAGAATGGGAGTATTTATCAACTGAATTTTTTTTTTTAGATGATAATTTATGTTTCAATTTAATATATAAATTTGATAAGATTATAGGTTTTTTTTTTTTTTTTTTCTATTGTACATAGAGATATTAATTTTAATAAGAACAGTATATTTTTTTTTTTTGTTTTATTAACCAGTACGTGTGAAAAGTCATTTAATTGTATACATATAATCTTTTATAAGTTGATCTTTTTAAGCAGGGTTTGATTTAATTTTATGTATATAAGGTTGATTAGGGTATTTTATTTTTTTTTTATGTACTGTTGTATAAAATAAAGAATAATGTTCGAGAAATTTAAAGTTAAATTGTGAATCCTAGCTCCTTTTATGGTAGAAGTATAAGGTGAGTGATTTAGCAAGGAGTCTGGCTGGCACAAGGCACAGCCGCACTATACACTTATGCCTATTGTATAAAGTAATGCCAGTTTTCGGGGGGTTCAAATCTCAACACAACTTTTTTTTTTTTAATTCAATGAAAAAAAAATTTCTTTTTTTTTGTTTTGTTGTTGCCGGATATTAAAATTAATATATGAGATTAATATTAATAATTATTATGATATGAATAGTGAAGTAATCCTTCAGTTTTGGATACATAGTTAAATAATTTGGATGCAATATTTGAAAAAGTTGGACAAAATAATTAAATAATTGGAATTCAATATTTAAATGAATTGGTTTGAATATTTAAATAATTTGGGGTTAAATATTTAAATAAAATAATTTAGATTAGATATTAAAATAGAATTTACCTATATTTAAACATTAGAAATGCATATTTAATAAAATCAATCCTAGGTAATATTCTTGACGAGGTTTAGGTTTTAATAATAATATTGTAATGCTTCTGTGTGTTAAAGAATATTTATTTTAAAAAAAGGTACAATTATCAATGCCAGCGGATTAAAGCAACTCAAATAATAGAACAGGTTGGAAAAATGATAACATTATAGCGCACTAATCATATGACTTGAGCTTCACAGTCAAGGCACAGAATAAGACTAACTCGTTCAGTCACTCACTCCTTATATATAATCGTAAATGGTCAGGTCTGGAATGTTCCAGATCAACATGGACAGTTCCACGTCTGCGTGGACTAGACTTGAAAGATCTAGACCCAAACAGTTCGTTTCAACCGCTTATTTTGTTCTAACAAATGGTCTGGGATTTAAAATCACATGTTTTTTTTATTTAACAATTTAATGTTATACTGCCCCTCCTTAGAGACGTTCCTCCTGGATGTCTTCCTTTCTGGAATGTGCCTGCTCCCTAGGTTGAACGAAAGGTCTCTTCCCTAATCTGCTGCACCTGTTCTTCTTCCTGGTTCCTTGCATATGGCGCCAAGCGGTTATAATGGACGATCGTAGACCTTCCTTTGGGATACTTGAAAACCCTGTAGATCACATCGTTGATGCGTGATCATTCGTGATCACGTAGGGTCCCTCCCAGTTCTGCAACTTTGGGCAGAATCCTCGCTTTCTTCTGAGGTTGTAGAGCCAAACGGGGTCTCCTTCTTTGTACCCTTCTTTCTCTCCTTCCTGCTCTACTATCATAGTGTCTCTTCATCCGGTCACTAGCGAGAAGGCTCTTCCGAACTAGCTCCTGTGTCTATTCTATTCTCTTCTGGAGTCCGGATACATAGTCTTGCCCAGATACACCCAGCCCAGGTTTGCTGCCAAAAATTAGGTCACAAGGTAACCTCATCTCTCCTCCGAAGAGAACTCTCGTTCTCTGTGGTGTCTGTCCAGAGGATTAATTACCTACAGAGCGGTAGGCCATTAGGAAGTATGGGATCTGACGGTCCCAATCTCGTTGATGGTCAGAGGTCACCTAGGAAAGGCACTTTATAAGTGTTCGGTTCATCTGTTCTACCATTCTGTCAGACTGTCGATGGAGGGCCGTAGTCCTGGTTATGCGAATCCCAAGTTTCTTGCAGACTTCCTGGAATAATTTGCTCTCGAAGTTCCTCCTCTGATCAGAGTGTAGTTCAATTGGCTACTCCGAAATGGGCGATGAACTCCTTCACCAGAACGTCAGCCAAGGTAGCAGCCTTAAAGGTAGGTTGGGGACGGCATATGCTTCCGCCCACTTGGAAAAACAGTCCACGATTACAAAGACGTACTTATTTCCAGCGCCACTTTCTGGGAATGGTCCTAATATGTCCATGGCTACCCTCTCGAAGGACCTCCCCGAATATAATGCTGCATCCGAGTGCGGCGTTTGCGAGCTGGTCCGTTGCTTGCAGAGCAGGTGTTACATTTACGGCACCAATCTTTGACAGCAGTTCACCCAGTAGAACCTCTCATGTACTTTCTTGAGTGTTTTCGTTACACCAAGGTGTCCTCCTGACACTTCATCATGTAGTAGACAAAGTACCTCTGGCACGCAGGTCCTCGGTATCAAGCTGCTTCCTGGATAGTCTGCCATCTACGTTCTCCACAACCCTCTTGAGCAAGCCGTCTTCTATTACAAGGGAGTTCCACTGTGCCTAGTACGCCTTCAAAATAGGTGAGAATGGTGCTATCTCTTGCCAGGTCGGGCGGTGATTGTGTGTGTGACAGTCCCGAATCTTTTTCAATTCAGGATCATTTTCTTGTCGTCCCGGATTGTGTCAGGTGTCCATTCTTCACTAACTACTCCAACAGTGCAAAGGTTGGCCTCCTTTTGTTCGATTCGGCTACAGTGGGAGCAATTAGGTGGGCATGGTCTTCTAAACAGGGCATCTGCTTTGCCTGCTGCATGTCTAACACCTGGTCTGTGTTCAATTTCAAAGTCGTATTTCCGAAGTTTTTGTAGCCTTCTGGCAACTTGTCCTTCAGGATTTCTGAAATTTAGCAGCCACTTCAAGCTTGCATAATCAGTCCGCAACAAAAATCTTGTACCATACGAGTATTTGTAAAAATGGTCTGTGGACTAGAGATGCGACATCGAAGGCAAACATCGATGTTTTGAACACCGATGTTTTTACAATCAAAACATCGATGTCGATTAAACATCGACCACAAAACATCGATGTTCAAGAACATCGATGTTTTTTAATTTATACGTTCTTTA
This sequence comes from Aelia acuminata, assembly GCA_911387785.2. Classification (NCBI taxonomy): domain Eukaryota; kingdom Metazoa; phylum Arthropoda; class Insecta; order Hemiptera; family Pentatomidae; genus Aelia; species Aelia acuminata. Next base: position 8,680,383 of record OU426982.1, read on the forward strand.
AACATTAACATATTAGTGCCCAAACGTATTTAAATCGATGTTTAAGTGTAAAGCATGTTTATTTTTCATTATTAATATATAAGTTTTTGTAGCCATCTGGCAACTTGTCCTTCAGGATTCCTGAAATTTAGCAGCCACTTCAAGCTTGCATAGTCAGTCCGCAAAAAAAGTCTTGTACCATACGAGTATTTGTAGAAATGGTCTATGGACTTGACAACAGCCATGAGTTCTGAGTTTTGATAGCGTCTTGCTGGCCCTGGCCCTCCTGCAATTGTGATAAAACCCCGCCAATGCCTACTTTACCTGCGTCTATGTCGAGGATGTATTTGCCTCCTGGAACTGGGAAGCTCAATATGGGAGCCGAGGTCAACCGTTCCTTCAAGGTGTCAAAAAAGCTTCTTGACACCTGCCATTCCAGCTGAAGGGTCTACCCTCCTCAGTCAATCGACTCAGAGGCTTCTCAATGTCCCCAAACTTCCTCACATATCGGCGGTGGTAGGAACAAGGGCTCAGGAAACTTCGAATCTGCTGTTTATTGGCAAGGATAGGCCATTGCTGGACAACCTCAATTTTTGCTGGATCGACCGCTACACCTTCACCTCTGACGATGTATCCTAAGTAGGTGACTTAAGTCTGGAAAAAATGACATTTCTTAGCGTTGAGTGTCAAATTGGCCGCTTTTAATCTCTAGAAGACCTTTTCAAGATAGTTATTCCTCAAACGTCTGGCCAACCACTATGACGTCCTCGAGATATATGAGGCAAATCTTCCAGGACAAGCCTCTTAGAATGTTCTCCATCAGGCCTTCAAAGTTTGCTGGAGCATTGCAGAGGCCGAAAGTGTTGTAGAGATATTACTACATAAAGTTCTTTAATTCTTTATTAACATTGATTACAAACATTACAATATGTTAATTAATCACTGTGTCCAACCTGCAATCTAATCACCATCTGAGAGGTTACACTATTTTTTATCCGGCTATATCGCCTAAGCAGTGTTGCCGCCACAATACTCCCCCTCCTAATGAAAGCGTGCTGGAAGGCGAACTGTTCGATCACGTCGAGTTGTTGGTAAAACTGGCTGGTCCTCAGCAGAAGGGTAGGTGTTTGGGATATAATTGAGTTTGGGGTTTACTAAGAACGCAGGTTTTAGCCTATCGATTGATATGTTGTCTTCTTTTCCATGCCGGTCAATGGTGAAGTATTTGGTGTTTCTTGCAACCACTCGAAAAGGACCTTGGTAGGGCTGCTGCAGTGGTTTTTGTACAGTGTCATCTCTGACGAAAACATGAGAAGCAGTTGGTAGGTCGTGATGGATGAAGAATTTGCGGGAATCTGTTTTCTGTACATATGTTGGTCTATATTTATGAAGCGTTGACCTTAGGTGCGTAATAAACGATGACTTATCATTACTGGTTTCTTCGGAGGACTCCAGGAATTCCCCGGGAAGACGGATGTTGACACCGTAGAGAAGTTCAGCTGCTGAATATCCATTTTCGGGGACAACAGTCCTTAAACCTAACAACACAATAGGTAACGTGGCAACCCAATTAGCGGAATTGTGACATTTTAGCGAGGTCTTTAACGAACGGTGCCATCTCTCAATTTTGCCGTTTGATTGTGGGTGGTAAGCTGTTGTTCTGAAGTGCTTTGTGCCGAGTAAGGTATTCAATTCCCGAAACAGATTCGATTCGAACTGCCGACCTCTATCAGTGGTAACGCTGGTAGGCACACCATATCGTGAAATCCAGTCTCTAACAAACACTTTAGCTATAGTTTCGGCGGTGATGTCTTCAATAGGTATTGCTTCTGGCCACGAGCTAAAGCGATCTATTAATGTTAGGCAATACCGTTGACCTTGTGAAACAGGAAATGGTCCAATGATGTCTAGGTGCACTTGGTCAAACCTCATACCCGTGTGTGGAAATTGTCCTTGTGGACTACGCGTGTGTCTACTAGTTTTAGATAGTTGACAATTGGTACATTCCTTTGACCACTGACGAATATCTTTATCTACAGAAGGCCAAACAAAACGATCTTTGACCATTTTTGCAGTTCTTTTAGGTGAAGGGTGAGATAGGTTATGTATTAGATTAAAAACTGTTCGACGGCTGGCTAAAGGAACAAATGGGCGATTTCTTTCATCACAGTAAATCATGATTCCAAGTCCAGGAACTGGTTTTTCTGAAAGTTTTATGGAAAATTTGTCAGGGTTTCGAAAAATTTCCTGTAATTCTGGGTCGGTAGTTTGCTGATGAGCGACGTCAGCTAAATCGAAAGTGGAAATTTCTTCAAGTCGTGATAAATAGTCGGCAATCACGTTCTCATTGCCAGGAACATGTCTGATGTCCGTTGTAAATTGGGATATGAAATCCAGGTGCCTTAATTGCCTTGGTGACGCTTTTTCAGGCTTTTGGGCAAAAGCGTAAACAAGAGGCTTGTGATCTGTATAAACCACAATTTCACGACCTTCTACGAGATAACGGAAATGTTTAATAGCTGAATAAATAGCCAACAGTTCTCGATCATAGGTACTGTAGCGAGCTTCAGTGTCACTTAATTTCCGTGAAAAGAACGCCAATGGTTGGGGTGCATCATCCTGTATTTGCTGTAACACTCCACCGATGGCAACATCGGAGGCATCTACCTGAAGTAAGAGTGGTGCATCTGGGTGAGGGTGGCTGAGTAAGGTTGCTTCTTTTAGGCAAGTGACACAGCGTTCGTAGGCGTCTGCTAGTTCCGCAGTCCATTGGATTGTATTATCCTCTTTATCCCGTATTTTCAATGCATTGTTCAGGATAACTTGAGGCCAGGCTGCACGAGGCATGAATCGCCGATAGTAATTTATAGCTCCAAGGAAACGACGTAAGGCGCGATACGTTGTCGGGCGTTCAGCAGTAGTTAAAGCTAAAACTCTATCCGGCAGTGGTGCTGTACCAGCAGAATTAATTCGATGTCCTAAGAAATCTAATTCTGTTGCTCCAAAAACGCATTTAGCGAGGTTAATGCTGATTCCATATTGTGAAAGGCGCTGAAATACGATGTTTAGGTGGCGCAGGTGTTCTTCCATTGATGTAGACGCTATCAACACATCGTCAATGTAAATAAAACAGAAGTCGAACTCACCTAAAATTTCATTCATCCATCTTTGGAATGTTTGGCCAGCATTTCTCATGCCAAACATCATTACTGTGAATTCGAACAAACCAAACGGGGTGATAATTGCTGTTTTCTCAATATCTTGAGGGGCTACAGGTATCTGGTTGTACGCTCGGAGCAGATCGATTTTAGAAAATATTTTCTTTCCTGCTAGGGAGTTTCCAAAATCATGTAAATGTGGTAAGGGGTATCTGTCGGGCTTGGTAATTGCGTTCAATTGACGATAATCACCGCAGGGGCGCCACCCGCCGTCTTTCTTCTTAGTTAGATGTAAGGGACTAGCCCAACATGATTTAGATGGACGGCAGATGCCTAGATCCAACATTACTTGAAATTCCTTTTTGGCTACCTTTAGCTTCTCTGGAGGCAACCTACGAAAACGGCAATGAACGGGAGGCCCTGAGGTTTCTATGACATGAACAGTCTTGTGTGGGATACTGCTCTTGAGAAAATTAGGTGGGCGAGTAAGCTCTGGGTATCGCTGGAGTAAATTTTTGAATTGATCAGGTACGTTTGTATTAAGTGTCAGTACACCTAAAGTACCTGCTGCGTTGAAGTGAGTCAGTGCTGCGGTAGCAAGGTTTGTTTTGCCGTCTATAAGACGCCTACTCTGCAAATCAACAATTAAATTATGATGTTTAAGAAAGTCTTCTCCTATAATAGGGTGAGTGACTGTGGTCAAAATAAATGGCCATTGAAAATTTCTGCGAAGGCCCAATGATAATGAAATTAACTTTTCACCGTATGTAGGTATTGGTGTTCCATTAGCGGTAAAAAGGTTATATTTTGAGGGACCTATTTTTTTATCAGGAGGTTTAGCCGGTAAAACAGAAACATCAGCGCCGGTGTCAATGAGAAATTTTATTTTTGATGTTGGGTCAACAATAAATAGGCGGTTTGTTGCGCCCCGAGCACATTCCGCCATTTGTGACCGGGGAGTGTTAGTGTTTCTAGAGACACTATGGTTTCTGGCTCGAGATCTAAACCTGTTGTAATTAATGGATGTTTCTAACCTTTCAACACTTGCAGTGAGATCTTTAATTTGAGACTCTATGTTAAAGACAGTGCTAACTCCGTAGCTCTCATTTGGTTGTTGAGAACTAACTTCTATAATCTTATCCGCTAATAATGCTAACTTATCTAATGGTTCATTACTAACTGCTAATACAGTTTGACAAGGAACAGGTAGGCGTTGAAACCATAATGATTTCAAAACTTCATCAGACATTTTATTGTGCGCAAGATACCTCATATTTCTTAGTAATTGAGACGGTTTGGTGTCACCTAACTCAACTTCATTTAAAAGTTTATGTAATCTGAGATCCTCACCGTCTGCGTAAATTGCTATGAGTTTCTTTTTAATGGCGCTATACCTATCGGTGTATGGTGGAGAACCGATAATATCACTGACTTGTTCCATAACATCACATTCGAGGTTAGCAATGACATAATTGTATTTAGTACGATCCTGAACTATATTGGCGATTTCGAAATTGGCTTCTATTTGAGTGAACCAAAAGTTAGGCCTATCACGCCAGAAAGGTGGTATTTTAACCGATAAACGATGAACTTCCTGCCGTAAAACAGATCCTTGTTTTTCGTCATCAGTTGGCATCTTACTGGTCTTGGATTTTAATTATTTTTAAAAGCAAGAGTTTTTACTTACATGTGAGCAGTTTCAAAAGATAAGGCGTCAGGGGTCACCAGTATGTAGAGATATTACTACATAAAGTTCTTTAATTCTTTATTAACATTGATTACAAACATTACAATATGTTAATTAATCACTGTGTCCAACCTGCAATCCAATCACCATCTGAGAGGTTACACTATTTTTTATCCGGCTATATCGCCTAAGCAGTGTTGCCGCCACAGTGTCATCGAATTTTGGCAATGGGTAGCTATCCTTCTTTGTATAGCCAAGATATATATTTTGCGATGTGACAGCAAAAATTTCATCAAAAATGCTCAAAGGGAGGGGGTACTTTATTTAATAACTTTTTACGTTTTTTTCGATTTTCTCAAAAACGGCTCTAACGATTTTGATTAAACTGAGTATTTGATCTATTTATATGCCCGAGATATGACTGTAAAAATTTCATCAAAATTGATTAACCGGAGGGGGGACTTTACTTAATAAATTCTGTATCATTTTCACGTGTTTTTTTTTATTTACTCAAAAACGGCTTTAACGATTTTGATCAAATTGGGTATTTGATGTATTTATATGCCCGAGATATGACTGTAAAAATTTCATCAAAATTGATCAACCGGAGGGGGGACTTTACTTCATAAATTTTATATAATTTTCACGTGTTTTTTTATTTACTCAAAAACGGCTTTAACGATTTTCATCAAACTTAGTATTTGATGTATGTATATGACTGCGATGCGACAGCCGAAATTTCATTAAAATTGGTTAAACGGAGGGGGCACTTTACTTGATAAATGTTGTCTCATTATCACGTGTTTATTTTTATTTACTTAAAAACGGCTTTAACGATTTTCATCAAACTTGGTATTTGATGTATGTATATGACCGCGATGCGATAGCCGAAATTTCATTAAAATTGGTTAAACGAAGGGGGCACTTTATTTCATAACTTTTTAACCAATTTTTACCTTTTTTTCGATTATCTCAAAAACGGCTTTAACGATTTTCATCAAATTCGTGGTGTTTAATGAAAATTAGGTTTTATTTAATATCAGGTAAGCTTTATCATTATTAAAATGTTCTGAGGGGGCTTAAATGGGGATGGGACCTTTTTTGTTTTCCTATAAAGTTCCTTTCTATTTGTTTATATGGAGAAATTATCTGTCTCTCGTTTCGCCTAAAAAAAAGAAATGGCAAAATATGAGATATGATAAAAATCAAGTAAACATGTAGAGGAGAAAAAACGAAAAATATTAGTCAACTCATAAAATACGTTGTGCCCACTCATGCAGAGTACGCCTTTAATGATAGACCATTGTTCATAATTAAAGCCAATCTGTTCATTTAATGGAAATTATTTGTTTCATGGTAAATGAAGTTTTCAACATCTACATAGAGAATTATAAAATCAGACGACTTGGAGTATTATGCTTGCCGAATTACCACAAGCTTTTATTTAATAATAAAAAAACTAGTGTTTTTTGTAGAGCAAACAAAAAGAAAAAATAAGAAATGAATGTGGAAAAATGTGTCTTTGAGAAGTGGCAATTAACAAAACACACCAATTTCTAATTTAAGTAAGTTGGTAAGTGAAAGTTGTGTGTTGCTCGCACGCACCAGATTTTTTATTTAACGATTTAACGTTACAATATTAATAGAGTTCTCTTGGAATAAATTTTGATTTATTTTTTTATTTTTTTGAGTTTATGCACTAGATATATTTTTTAATTTTATTTATATTTGTTTTTTTCCTTTTCTCATTTCTTCTTTCTGCCTATTCCTAGTAATCTCTTTAATTTTATCTTTTTATTATTATCGGATTTTACTATTTTCTGAAAAGAAATAGTGTGGTTCACGGTTTTTTTTTTTTGTTTTTTTTTTTAAATTTTAGGTTTAAAATTAGGGTGTAAATTTTAAATCGGATCCTGTATTCCAATCCGCTCATTGTTATCTATTTTTTAAAACACTACAATCTGGAATTATGATAAAAGGTATTACAGCTCATCATTGTGATGATAAATCGGTTAAAGCTTTTAATAACTCCACTAATGTCTCCTCTTAGAAGTCCTAATCCAGGGCTTGGCGAGTCCTTAGCTGGAAAACTGGCTTCTCTCGGTCGTTAAAATGGCACACCCCAACATGTGTGAGTTCGAATGTGCACAAGCCCAGACTTTGCTGAAGGTGGTGAGACGCCTCGGAGTGCACTTCAACATCTTTGGGCGGGCTCAAGGAGACGGGATCCCATCACAAGGCTGACCGTGGTCCTCAGCTTATGCAGATGACCACTTTCTTTGTCTCCAGGCCTTTGGAATTCGAGATTTCTCTGGAAATGAGTTGAGAAATCTACTGCAAAGGTTTAGGGGACCTCTAGAATGGTTAGATAATTGATGTATCTATAAGCCCGTGATGTGACAGCTAAAATTTCATCAAAATTGAGTACATAGAGGGGGTACTTTATTTTATTTAGTTTATCACAATTTCCTCGATTATGTTAAAAAATAGCTCAAACGATTTTGGATTTATTTGAGTCATTTCCGATGAGAATCAAGTTCTCTTTAATATCAAATAGGTTTTGCCATCCTAGAAATGTTCTGAAATAAATGGTCAAGGAAAATTTTCTTCCTATAAGTATAATATAAAGTACCTTTGTTGTGGCCAACATGTAATATTTTATGCAAGTTAAATTATATTTTAATTTAACATATATTTAAATTCTATACATATATTTTTTGTAGAATGCATGTTGACTACATATATATTTGTAAATTATTTATGTTCATAATTTCATATTTTTCTAATTTAGTTACCACATCGAACAGACGTTGCATTGATCACTGAAACGCATCTAACACCGCGCTCAAAATGTTTCATCCCAGGATACACAATTTACAGAAATGTTCACCCGGATAAAACAGCACACGGAGGAACAGCTATACTGATCCGAAGACGAACTTGAGGAAGCAGTTGAAATTTTCACTCAATCCATTCAAAATGATGCTTGGTCTTCATCTGAATCTGTTGCAAAAGAAGCCATGAACCTACCTTGCTACCCTCAATACATAAGGGATCTAATCAGAGCAAAGAGAAGAGCCCGTAAAGACTGGCCTCCATCTTTTTCTCCCTCACAGGTCTCTGAAAAAATTAAACTCTTACAGAAAAGTTTAGTGCTCCAGCAAATGCCAAGAAAGGCCCTAGTGTTCCTTACGACTATCTATAATGCAATACTCAGGACTACAAAATTCCCACTACAGTGGAAGTATTCATACATCTCCATGGTCAACAAACCCAACAAAGACAAGAACAACCCCTCATCCTACCGTCCGATCACTTTGCTCCAAAATATTTGAAAATTTTTTGTACAAAAGACTAATTGACATACTAACCGATAAAGAAATAATTCCCGATCACCAATTTGGATTTAGAAATTTTCATTCGACAACGCACCAACTTCACCGAGTAACAGACTATTTCTACTGCACTAGAGCAAAAGCTATATGCATCTGGGGTATTTCTGGATGTCGCTCAAGCATTTGACAAAGTCTGGCACCAGGGACTTCTCTTTAAACTTAAAAATGTATTGCCACCAACATACTTCCTGATCATTGAATCTTTCCTATCCGTTAGATTTTTCTCTGTCCGTCAGGGCTCCGAAATTTCAACCATACGACCAGCACTATCAGGAGTACCCCAAGGTTCTATACTATCACCTTTTCTATACATTGTATACACATACGACATGCCAGACCATCCTGACATCATGGCAGCTACTTACGCTGAAGACACTGCTGTTATAACACACCGAGACACCGAGATCATACACAAGCCTCACTAAGGCTACAACATCACTTACTAAAACTACACGAGTGGTGCAAGTTGTGGAAAGTAAGATTTAACTATGACAAATGCCAACACATCACCTTTACATTAAGACGTGAAACTTGTCCCCGCTTTTATCTCGAAAATATCCTCCCAATTCCACAAACAGACAATGTTAAGTATCTAGGACTGACACTTGACAGCAGAGTTGGGCAAAATGTAGTTACAACTATTAACTTCTAACTACAACTACTTTGGTTTGATTGTAGTTACAATTACTAACTACAGTTTGATGAACGACCTCGCTCACCTCACACATAATATGCAATAATGCTGTGGCCTGCAGCCATTGTGCTAGTCACATCAGCTCCCTGAAAATTGATGAAAAGAACGGTGTAAAGTTTGCTATCCTGGAATACTTACTGATAATAGTGTTTTGAAAAGTATAAGCAGTGAAAAAAACCTAAAAAAGTTACATTCAATCAGTGTGTTGTGTCATTATTAGTGGTAAAAAAAGAAAGAAAAAATCAGGATCAGATTTAGTTGTCTGTTCAGGAAAATTGAGTCATTAAAACGTCTAGTAACCTAACATTTACTTTAGCTAACCATCTTCCTTTGTTTTGTTGAAAACTACTTCAGTTAATAAAAAATGGATGAACTAGAACAGCTAATCAAAGATATGAGTGCAAAAATAGATGGTAATCCAGAACAAACTAAAGTATTGCCACAAGAAATACAGAACCATATACTGGAGACTAAAAAGTTGAAGAATGAAATAAAAAAATACAGCTCACTTTTGATAAAGATAAAGGAAAAAAACAGATGCTTTAGAAGCAAAAATAAAAGTAAATGAAGAATTCATCAATAATGAATACCGGAAAAAGAACATAATCCTTTATAATGCTGGAGACATAACATATGAAGATAACAATTCATTGGAACAGGAATGTATAAAAATAAAGAAGGAACATTTGGAGGGAAATGTTAAATTAAAGACTGTGATATTGATTGTGTAACTAGACTAGGAAAAAATAATCGATTTTAGTCAAATTTATTTCATTAAAAAAGAAAATCGAATTACTTAAACAAGGAAAAAGAACATAAGATATGCAATACAATATGTCACACAATTTCTCATGGAAACTAGACAAGAGAGAAGAAAACTGATCCCTTACCTTATTGAAGATAAGAAGCGTGGGTGTCTATGAAGATTAAAGCAGGACAAACTTCGACAAGACGTAGGAGGTATAATTGCAGTTGGCTTTCTATGTTTTTAGAGAGCTGTCGCTCACTACGAATAATTAATTAAAAAAGAACAATTTGAAGAAAACTTGGGTCTTTTTGCGAAGACCACATCCAGTTACTTTTAGTAAACAGTTACTTTCAACAATCTGTAGTGGTTATAAACAGTGATAACCTTAAATTGTAATCTCAGTGATAATAAAAAATGGGTATGTGATAATAGCTCAAGAAATCTCTGACAAAAACAAGGAATCAGAAGGGGACCAAATTAGTCTCAACAATAAAGTTTTTTATTTAAAAGACGTTTCGGCTCTTTTGAGCCATCTTCAGTTCTAAAACATTTAACAATACAATTAATAAATCATAAATAGACCTTTAGTGCCTGCAATATGCAATATGGGGAAATATTAAGAAAAATTAATACTTAAGTTTATATGGATTGCATGGGTCTTTAATTTTTATTTTGGAAGTATACAGCTGATGTACATCATATAGTTTTGGGTTTTTCTAAATAATAGGCCTTTGCTGGAGAGAGTACTATAATGAATTGGACTTTGCTCACCCTGAGGGTTTTGGGTGTCTTGGGGTTAGGGAACACTGGTTGAGAGTTGTATCTGCCCTGTGTGACTTCAAATGATTTTGTCTACCTGTTTTGCTGGTCTGTATATATTAAATACAGATGACTAAATGACTGTATTACAAATATTTATGATTTATTAATTGTATTGTTAAATGTTTTAGAACTGAAGATGGCTCAAAAGAGCCGAAACGTCTTTTAAATAAAAAACTTTATTGTTGAGACTAATTTGGTCCCCTTCTGATGATAACCTGTTGAAAAATATAGTCTCAAGAACTTAATGTCTTATAAGTGATTAATCTGAAGCAGACCAAGATGGCTTCGATCGAGAAATGTTTGAATGATATGAAAACTGAAATAAAAAATGAATGTAATAATGTTAACCAACATGTGATTCATAAATTAATGGATATTTTAAAGAAGTTAATAAAAGCTGAAGGTAAGATTTATTATTTGAAGGAGTGCAGGGCAGAGAATATTTTTCCTCCACACATTCTTAACCCATTAATTAGTATAGATAATACTTTTAATAATAATTTTTTAAAGAATTCAAAAAATACTAATTATTTAAATAATATAGGTAGAGAGCTTTTAAAATTGGATATAAAGCAGGGTTTCTGGTTGAAAAATAGTATCATGAAAAAATTAAGAATAACACAGGATAACATTAAAGATAGTCACCAAATACAATATGACAAGTTGGACAAAATAATAAATAAATATATGAAATTAGGCAAGCAAAACTATTTTGCTAAACTGAAAGTAAAGTCTAAAAAGATTATAAAATGTAACATAAAAAAGCCATATTTTGATAAGGATAAAAATATGTTTGAATTTAATAAGACTTATGTGAATAGTTGTAATTTACTTAGAGAAAAGAGAATTAATGAGGATACATCTGAAATGGATATCATTAACATGTATAATGAATTGCATAACAAAAATTTAGTAGAAAATATGACAGAGGTGGAAATTCCAAAAAATGTGATTAACTTTTTGAGTTTGGGGGATAGTGTTAATTTGTTTCCTAGGGATTTAAGGAAGGACATAATAAACCCTGTTGCAGATATTGAATACATTCTAGGTTCTATGGATACCTGTGAAAATCACATCACTTCCTTGAGAAACAATATTATCAAAAAGATAGGTAATTTTCTGGATCAATATAAAAAAAAACAAATTTAATAATTTTATTGATAAAGTTTGGAAATATGACTTGAAAGAAGTTTTAAAATTTAAAAAGAATAACAAGGATGTGGTAATAATTAAGTCTGACAAAACCAAAAAAGTGGCTATTTTATATAAAGATGAATATCAGACAAAAATGACAGAGATCTTACAAGATGACAATACATACAGAAAAATTAGGAAGGATCCTTTGCCAGAACTTATGAAAAAACTGTCACAGTATGTAGATAAGCTTTTGAAAAATAAATACATAACAGAGGAGGATAAAAAACAAATTATTGATCAGCATTGTGTACATCCAAGAATTTTTGGATTGATTAAACTCCATAAACAAGATAAAAAGCTCAGGCCCATAGTCAATTCCATAAAAAGTCGGCTCTACAATCTTTCCAAATTTATAAAACCTTCCTTAGATAACCTTGTCATGGATAACAGCTATGATGTTAGAAACTCCATAGAGGCTAAAGAAAAAATAAAAGATTTAGAAATTAAAGAAGATGAAACAATGATTAGTTGGGATGCCATCAGTCTATTTACTCATGTTCCACTATAAGTAGCTTATAAAATAATTGAGCAAAAGTGGCATAAGGTTGAGCCATATACTAAAATAAAAAATAAAAATATTTGTTTGGAAGGCCTTAAACTTATAAGTGAAAACAGTTTTTTCAAATTTAATAATGAATTATACAGACAATTGGGAGGTTGTCCAATGGGTGGGGTATTGTCTGTTGCAATTTCAGGCATTGTAATGAACGAGGTAATAGATGAGGCTATAAAAAGTACAGGGATGAGACCAAGGATTTTATTGAAATACATTGACGACCTTTTTAGTATTGTGGATAAGAAGGATGCAGCTCGTTTCTTAGAAGCCCTCAATAATTTTCATGATAAACTTAAATTTACAGTGGAATTAGAAAGAGAAGGAATGATAAGATTTTCGGACATGAACGTAATCAGGACGGGAAAGAAAATTCTTACACAGTGGACGAAAAAAGAAACCACAAGTAACAGGATTTTAAATTTTCTATCTCATCATCCACGACATATCAAGATAAATCTGCTAAACAAAATCATGTCCAGGGCAATGAGATTGACGGATGCACAATGCAAAAGATAAAAACTAAAATCTTTGATTTATTTCTGGAAAATTTTTATCCAAAATCATTAATTAAGAAATATTGGGCAATTAACCACAATAGAATTTTTGGAAATACACAGTTAAACAATGATGTGGTTCAAGGTAAAAAAACAGTAATAAAGAAATTCCTTAAATGCACATATGTAAAGGGGCTGTCGGAGACAATTAGTAGGTCATTCAAAGATTATGATGTGGATGACATTAGCCTGGCCTTCAAACCAACAAACAAAATACAAAACTTGTACACCAATCTGAAAGATAAAATAGATACAAATCTACAGTCAGGTCTGGTTTACAAGATTGATTGTTTGAGGTGCCCGGCTACTTATATTGGTGAAACTAGGCAATATTTAAAGGATAGGCTCTATCAGCATAAAAATGATTGTAAAAAAAGTGAAGAGAACAGGAAAAAGTCAGCACTAGTTGAGCACCACCATATAAGCAAGCACGAATTTTACTTTGAGGGGGCCCACATTTTACATAAAGAAAGCAATAACAAAAAGAGGAAGTTATTAGAAGCAATGTATATTGCAGAAAATATTGACAAGTCTATCAATTTTAAAACAGACACTAAAGGTCTCAATATGCAATATGGGGAAATATTAAGAAAAATTAATACTTAAGTTTATATGGATTGCATGGGTCTTTAATTTTTATTTTGGAAGTATACAGCTGATGTACATCATATAGTTTTGGGTTTTTCTAAATAATAGGCCTTTGCTGGAGAGAGTACTATAATGAATTGGACTTTGCTCACCCTGAGTGTTTTGGGTGTCTTGGGGTTAGGGAACATTGGTTGAGAGTTGTATCTGCCCTGTGTGACTTCAAATGATTTTGTCTACCTGTTTTGCTGGTCTGTATATATTAAATACAGATGACTAAATGACTGTATTACAAATATTTATGATTTATTAATTGTATTGTTAAATGTTTTAGAACTGAAGATGGCTCAAAAGAGCCGAAACGTCTTTTAAATAAAAAACTTATTGTTGAGACTAATTTGGTCCCCTTCTGATAACCTGTTGAAAAATATAGTCTCAAGAACTTAATGTCTTATAAGTAAAAACAAGGAATTTCAGTTTTTACAAGACAATGGAATATTACATAGAAGGGTTTGTTCCAATGGACAATTTTTTTATATTAACCTTTTCATAAATAAATATTCATTGCTGAAATATATTCTTGTTATTCTCATGTAGGCCATTATTTGCAAATACAGATTGTAAATATTGTTATCAAAATAAGGGTAAATACAAAATAAGAGGGGCTGATGGGCATGGCCTACTTTGAGAGGTTATGTGACCGCGATGTTATGGAACTCCCATTGCCTTTATTTCAGTTAAAAAGTGCCTTGATTGGCTTTAATAGATTCTATCTTACGACTCCCGCTCGCTGCGCTCGCTCTTCAGAGATAAATAAACCCCTAAAAGGGTCCTTTTCAGTGGAGATCAGGCCTTACTTTGAAGAGCGCATTAGTGAACAGCGCATAAGACGCACTTCACTACTAGTACCAAGATAAGTGTTTAAAAGAAGTAACTGTTTACTAAAAGTAGCTGGATGTCGCGTCGTGAAAGTAACGATGTGGTCTTCGCAAAAAGACCCGAAAACTTTTGCCTAAATAGATTCAATATTAAGTATGTACATTGCTTAATTAACCGATTGCTTGATAAAATGTATCATCTATAAGTACATAAAAAGCATCATAAAGTAATATTATTTTATTAATTACATTAAATGATTTATAAAAATAAACAATTTTCCACCTAATGAGGTTCCCTGTAATGTTATTTATTTAACGCTATCTAAAAAAAAAAAAAAAAATTAAAAAAAATGGTTAGGTGGTTAGTAAATTATGAAATCATTGTAAGTTAACTGTAATTTCGTCAATATTTTTAGATTTTTGCTGGGGATTTTGTATTATCACGGATTTCCCATCATATTGTTATTTTGTGGGGACCGTAAGAAATAGGATGATCAGGCTTCCGTCTTTCCATTTTGTCAATCCTCAACTTTTGACCGCTCATCTGCCATAAAGGCATTATTGATTTATTTGTATCATGTCTCTCTTTTGAATCCCTTATCCCATTTAATATATGATAAAAGTCCTTTGACACATCCTTGTGAAGTTTTTTTTAATACTCGCAAGTTTCAACCCCAATCGTTTTTAAAAGTAACGCATTACTTCTGTCACGGTACAACTTTCTTCGCCACTACCGCTTTCTCCTTCTTTCTTTTACTGAATTAAACAAATATAGCTAATTTATTATAGGTCTAATAACTGGCGCAGACTAACTTTTATAACAGGTTGTATATGTAATTTTATTTAATAACAGCTCCGTCGGAATCAATGCACACAAGAGTCTAGTGAAGGACAGGGAAAGCAAACAGTTCCGGGTACGTATCAGGTTCCATGGAGCTGTTACAGCAGTTTCGAACCTTTGTTTTAACACCTCGCTGGCGGATACTGTCGAACCTCTTTGGCGCCAAGATGTTTGAAGTAATTTCTAGAGATGGGCGTTTCGGTTGTTTTTACAAAACGCCAACGAACTGTTCGTTGAAAAAAAACAACTGTTGGAAAAAACGGTTTGAAAAAAACAGGTTGGGGAAAACAGAAAACCTCCTATCTGTTTCTATCAGGTGTTTGTTTTGTGTTGTGTTGTTTTATTGGAAACGTAATAATAGTATTAATTCAAAGTTTAAAAAAATAATAATAATTTGAGAATAAAATCAGAAAATGTCACAAATTGTTGAAGCAACAAAATTAAAATAAAAAATCACAAACTTAAAATAATTTTGACAGGTATTTATCGAGAAAAATGTTAAAATATTATGAATTCTTGAAATATTAAGAAAAATAAACTTCTTTAATATTTAGAACTTTTTTTTTCATTGTAATGAACTATATATAATAACTTCCTGTTATTGTAATGTATTCTCATCCATACACAGCAGTTTGGAGATATGTTTTAATTAGCACTTGAATAAACTGACATTAAAAAAAATGAAAGTAAAAGTGTCACTTTAAATTTTAAATGAAATAAATAGAAATTCGAAAATAGAATCCACAGAAAACAACGGAAAATCAAACAATGGAGCGCTAGTGGTGAAGAAAACAACTGTTATTTTCAATTTCAGTCGTTCTCTAACGAGTTCCAAACGCTTGAGTCGTTGTAAATGAGAACGGGAAGAGAAGGAAGTTCTAAATCCCAACTGTTTGGGCTGGTTCAGGAAAACAGTTTTTTCCGTTTTTTTTAAAAAACAGTTTTTTCAAACAGTTTGGCGTTTTTCTTCCCATCACTAGTAATTTCTTTCTGCTGTTACAAGTAGTTGACTCAAATTATCTGTTGAAACTTTGCATTTGATTTACCAAATATATTTCCTTGTGACGTATCTCGTTACATTTCGTCGAGTTTTGTGTTTTATAAAATTTTATTATTAGATTTTTCAGGTAAGCCATTATTAATTTTATCTCTAATGGTGTGAGTAGTTCTATATTTTCATTATGATATTGTTAACCATTGCAATTGAAATAGAAAATTTAATAATTTGACTTTAAGTCCTATGCAACTCTTCATGTTTCTTTATTTTGCATTTCAAATCAATTAATTTGATGTATATATTTTCTAGAAAACATTTGTAAATATGCGATATTTAAATTTAATATTACAGGAATTATTATTCCCAGCTTATAAATTGATTTTTCGTTGGTAGTTAGCAATTTATTTGTGTCGACAGCTAATGTTTTTTCTGATTAATCTCACTCACACCATTGAAAGTCCACTATCTAATGTTTTGCATTTAATTTTTGTTTAGGTACAGCATCTTTGTGGTCCTTCTGTCCTTAATCAAATGACTGAAGAAGAGAAGTATTCATGTAATTTTTTTTTTGTTTCTCACCTATTTTAATATAACATCATTTTTGTTTTCTTCATTTTATCTTTATGATTTCTGTATATATTTTAAACAGTTAATTGTTTTTAACTCTGACAGTAAAGCTAGTGAAGAGAAATATATTAGTTTTCATTATTGTATAAACTCTTGAACCAGCTTTCAAGGCTACTGTGCTTCGCCTGCGTTTTAATGTACGCCCGATCATAGTTATTCCTAGTTATTGTTCTTGTGTTGGAAACGAAACCTTATATACCCATACTGTGTTACATATACAATGTAATATTTTTTATACGAAAATACTTAAGATAAATTATTGGTTAATATGAAATAATAAATGGTACCGTCAAGCTATTTTGTTCCTTTTTTTAAACTAGTATTTTACTTAATACTTTTTTTTTTTTTTTTTTTATCCAGTAAATGGATCATAACTTTTTTGTGTATGTTTTGAAGTATACAGGTTTCACAGAGATTCTCGTTTTCATTAACTCAGCTATGAAGTCATTTGTTTACTTTGGTAGAAATTATATAAATACCGTTTGTAATGAATTTTTCTTTGAAAACTAAACCCCCTCTTACCTGCTCCAAATGGAGCGGTACTTGGCACTACCTGCATCGGGGCCTGCTGTTTCTGTTCTACCCGTAATACTGACCCAGTCTGAGTTCTTAAGTCAACGTGTGCTCACTGTTGCAATAGTAAATGTTTCTTTAAAAATCTTTTTCTTAAAAATACATAAATTTATTAAAGACATGTTATCTATAACATTTTTATATATCTGCAGGTGGGCTGGTTCACGTTAAAGAAGAATCTGAGATGCAAGTTGCAGATGAAGGTGAGAGAATGTATTTTATCCGCTATTCTATTTTGTTTGTTTTTATTGAAGCCTATTTGTTAATGAAAGCCTTCCTGCTACCTCCATCAGTATGAAGAAGTATTAATATTTTATTTTGTAATTTTTGTTTCTTTACTTTATTATTTTATTTTAAAAATGTATTTTTTGTTAAATATCATTCATCACTTTAGCTTAGAATTACATTTGAAATTAATGCTATAACAGAAATTTTTTGCTTGAAATGTTACAATCGTTTGATTTTGCTTCAGCTTACACAATTGATATGAAAGAAGAGAAGATGAAGCATATTTATTATGGTGAGAAAAACGTGCGATAAATATTAAACCTGTTCTAATTGTTATTATTATACATTATTTATACATCTGTAGGTGGGCTGGTTCACATAAAAGAAGAAAGTGAGATGCAAGAGGATGGTGAGAACATTTATTTATATGCCTTTTTTGTTTTTATCTGATCCTATATTTTCATTTGTTGCTTTATGTTCATAAATAATTTTCAACAATTCGGAATAAATTAGTGCATTTTTTCCATAGCCAGGTTGAAACAATACCTGCGTGGTTTTGCTAAAAAATATTTTTGGCCCTATAATGAAATATTTCAGGTTTCAAATAGCTCCCTCTTTTATTTTATAAAACCAATGGTTAGGTCTGGTTTTTCTCTTTTTTTATTGCGATCTGAAATGAGGACAAAAAACTGCAAACATATAGCTATATTTATTAAAATAAATTGGTTAATTTCAGAGCGGCATTAAAGCTGGAAGGTAAGAAGCTCTCTATTAGCTATAGAAATCGGGAAGACAAAAAATGGGGGGGGGGAAGGTGCGGGTAATTTAAATGTGAAATGACGGTAAAGGTACTAAAGAGCGGCTGATGGGAGTGGCTGTTTTGAGAGGTTTTGTGACCGTCATGTTATCGAACTCCCATCACCTTTATTTCAGTTAAAAAGTGCCTTGATTGGCTTTAATAGATTCTAGCTTGCGACTCGCCTTCAGAGATAATTAAACCCCCAAAAGGTTCCTTATCAGTGGAGATCGGGCCTTACTTTATAGGGCGCCTTAGTGAACGGCGCATAAGCTGCACTTCAGTACTTGTACCGAAATTAATGCTTTGATGAAAATTAATATTGGCAAATGAAATAATCTTTTGATGTTGTTTTCCTTCCTACAATCGTTAAAAAGGAAGAGGAGAGGGAGCAGATTCATGAAAGTGAGAAAAATGTAAAATTGATACGAAACCTGATCAAATTGTTGTTGGAACTCAAACCTTTTCCCGCGAATTGTCCCTTGTATGGACAATATTGTTTAGTATTTTAATATAATATACAGCTATATAACAGCTGGAGAATGGTCTGACTCAGTGTCATGGCAGGTTCTCATGTCCTAATCTGGGCTACGGCAAGATATTTCTCTAAAAGTGCGGGGGGGGGGGGGGGGGGGGAGGCATTGTGGGCATAAAGAGCCCCTATCAGGAGGCAGAGGTTTGTATTTGGGTCTGATTTTGGTCATTCGTCATTGTGAAATATATCTTTCTTATTTATTTTATGTTCACAAACCCTAAATGGTGATTCTTCCACCCCTCGATAAAAATATTAGGCGACTATTAATTATCTTTCAATCATTCAAAAACCATTTGTTAATGGCATCTTGTTTGATTGTAGTTATAGAACTTAGAGTTAAGCTAAGTTCTTTCTGGGTTGCTTAGTAACTATTCATTCAGTTTACATTTTTTTCATTTAAAAAAATACTTACTCCCCAACGCTGAAAGGCACGAAGGGGATAAGCGAAAGAAGAAGAAGAAGAAGAAAAAAATACTTAGATTTGTTACAAACGTGCCATCTAAAACCTTCTTATATATCTGTAGGTGGGCTGGTTCACGTTAAAGAAGAAAATGAGATGCTAGATGGTGAGAACATTTATTTATATGCCATTCCATTTTGTTTTTATGTGTAAGCCTATTTGTTCATGAAAGCCTTCGTGATATATCCATCAGTTTAAAGAAATATTAAAGTTTTATTTTTATTTAAAATAGCATTTTTCAATTCAGCTTAGAATAAAATTATGAAATTAATGCAATGATTATTGCTAGAATTTAACCATCATTTGATTTTGCTTCAGTTCCCAGAATCGATATCAAAGAAGAAGAGAGGGAGCAGATTTATTATGGTGAGGAAGTATTCAATTGATATTAAACCTGTTCGCATTATTATTATTATTTGCTTCATTCATAAGAAGGTATATTACTCTTGTTGGGGATCATAATCGGTCATCCAAGATTTATTTATTGAGTGCCTAGTATGTGGAAATATTGTTGAAATTATACAAGAATTTTTCCTGCTGGAACTCTAATGTAATTTTTAATATCAAATCTTTAACATCTTTAATCCTTAATCTTTTCTAATGGGATGAATAAAAATTACAGCCAATGTTTGATTCCGTTTTATAATCTTTTTACTTTCACTTACCTATATATGAAATATATAGTAAGTGGAAGTATTGCGATCGTGAAAAATTCCGACTTCCGGTTTTCAACATAAAATACACTTTTTGGGTCCCCTGAGTCCAAATAACCAAGTCCCGCGAAATGGTCTGTGTGTGTGTCCGTGTGTCCATCAACCGTGCGAACCTGAAATTTAGTATTTAGTGTATGTATATGCCTGCGATGTGACAGCAAGAATTTCATAAAAATTGCTCAAAGGGAGGGGGTACTTTATTTAAAAACTTTTTACGTTCTTTCTATTTTCTCAAAAACGGCTCTAACGATTTTGATTAAACTGAATATTTGATGTATTAATATGCCCGAGATATGACTGTAAAAATTTCATCAAAATTGATCAACCGGAGGGGGCACTTTACTTAATAAATTTTATATCATTTTCTCTTGTTTTTTTTTATTTACTCAAAAACGTCTTTAAAAATTTTGATCAAACTGGGTATTTAATGTTTGTATATGCCTGAGATATGACTGTAAAAATTTCATCAAAATTGATCAACTGGAGGGAGGACTTTACTCAATATATTTTGTATAATTTTCACGTGTTTTTTTTATTTACTCAAAAACGGCTTTAACGATTTGATCAAATTTGTCGTGTTTAATGAAAATTAGTTGCTCTTTAATACCAGGCAAGCTTTATTGTATTAAAATGTTCATTAGAGCTGTTTTTGAGAAAATCGAAAAAAACGTAAAAAGTTATCAAATAAAGTACCTCCTCACTTTGAGCAATTTAGACAAAATTTTTGCTGTCACATCGCGGGCATATACATACGCTAAATACCTAATTTCAGGTTCGCACAGTTTATAGTTTTTGAGCTAGTCTGTTCACACACACCATTTCGCAGGACTTGGTAATTTGGACTCAGGGGACCCTAAAAAGTGTCGAAATTTTTCATGATCGCAATACTTCCACTTACTATATATTTCAGATATAGGTAAGTGAAAGTAAAAAGGTAGACACCCACAGATTAATATAAAATAATTTAAAATTGACGTATGTCAATAAATACCGTAAATTGGACAAACTTTGTCCACCTCCCGTTACTCGCAAAATTTGCGTGATCGGGTAGTAGGTATCAGTGAAGAGGATGGATTGGCTCTACTTGGAGCCGAGCTCTGTGGTGTAGTGGTTAGCATCCGCGCATGTCACGTGGGAGACTCCCGGCGGATCCAAATCTTTTCTCTTCAAAAAATAAATTATTTAGAAAACATTTAGAACAAGCAATTGAATAAAACAATTTTATCGTTTGAAGGTGATCCGCCAGGAATAAAGCCATCCATCAGAAACAAATTTTTGAAGAATAGCAAACTTTTAATCTATAACACTTAATCTATAACTTAAAATCTATAACAACCAGTAAACCTTTAAAGGAAACTGTTCCTTTGTTTAGTATCAAAATTAAATTATATGTGCCGTATGGTATTTAATATCACAATGGGAAACATTAATATTCCAGACTATTCAGTGCAAAACTTGTAGATTTATCTTTTATAAAAAATGATCAGCTTGTAGTAAAGTAACAAGATTGATTTCCAGGAGGTATGCTGTTTTTTTAGTGGTGTTTTATTATCTAAAAACTTATTTCTGACAGGAATATTACAGCAAAATATATTAGGTAAACGAATGCGAGAAAATGAAGACTTTATGTTATGTGTAAAACACTGAAGAAAAAAAAGAAGAATGAAAAATATGTGGAATAAGCGGAAGAAATAAAGCAACTGCAATAACAAAAAATGGTTTGGTGCTAGAGAAAATAACGTCCAAATAGCAAGACTAGACCGAGCGTTTGTAACGATAGAAAAATGCAGCAGACAGGATGGTTATACACTCTTCGTTTTCTCCCCTTCCAAGCCTCTTCGGCAATATGGGTCATTTTTCCTGGGCCAGGGATAAGATTAATAATGAGTAGTGAAAAGACCCCTAGCACTTGGGATTTGAACTCACAAACTTCGGACAATAGTTGGCAGTCGAGGGCAAAATGTTAGCCTACTTGGCCACCCAACGCACCTGTATAGTAGGCCACTGTCTGCATAGTTAGTGGTCTTTTCACTACTCGTTATTAATCTTACCCCTGGCCCAGGAAAAATGCCCTGTATAGCCGAAGAGGCTTGGAAGGGGAGAAAACATTGAGTGCATAACCATACTGCTTGCTGCATTTTTCAATCGTTACAAACGCTAGGTCTAGTCTAGCTATTAGGACCTGATTTTCTCTAGTACCAAAACATTTTTTGATATTAAAGTTGATTGCCATCAACAGCAATATAAAAAAATATTATCACCTTCAAACCATTAAGTACATCCAATAAAAGAAAAATACTGATGTTTTGAATACATTCAAACAATGTGTGTACGTGTTTTTTTTTTTTTTTTTTTTGGGAAAGAATGAATGAAGATAGAAAAAAAGGTAAAAGAGTAAGGGATGCGATGGTGATATTAATGGACAAAGTGATGAATGAATGAATGAATGAATAGGGTAACTAGGTTGATTACACAAAATGGGGTTTTTAGTAACAACACAAAACAACCCATATATTTCTCTTGGTCCCATCCCTAATCTATATATGAAATATTCTGACTTCCGGTCTTCAGTGGAAATACACGTTTTCATAAAAATTAATCAAACAGAGGAGGCATTTTATTTAATAATTTTTTTACTTTTATTCCTTCTCAAAAACGGCTCTAACGATTTTGATGAAACTGAGTGTTTGATATATGAATATGCCCAATTGGTCAAACGAAGGTGGCACAATATTTATTAAATATTGTCTAATTTTCACCTTTTTTTTATTTTTTTATTTACTCTAGAACGGCTGTAACGATTTTGGTCAAAAACACCCTGCTTAGTGAGAATCAACTTCAGATCGACTTTAATATCAAAGAAGTTTAATAATCACAGAAATTTTCAGAAGGGGCTAAAATGGCGAAGGAAAAAAGTTGTTTTTTCTATTAAGTATTTTTGATTTATAGTCGATTTTATAGAGGAATTAACTGTATTATCTCATTACTCCTAAAAATCAAAATACAATAAAATAGAGAAACAAATATAGGAGAGAAAAAGAAAAATGTTGTGATAACTCATAAACCAAGATGAACCTACGCACGTGGTGTACACCATTAAAACATTCACGCCGAGACTGTAAAAAGCTTTTCGCTCTATCAGACGGGAGCTAAGATATCATTTTCTCGTGTTTTTTTTATTTACTCAAAAACGGCTTTAAAAATTTTGATCAAACTGGTTATTTGATGTATGTATATGCCAAAGATGTGATAGCCAACATTTCATCAGAATTGATCTATCGGAGGGGGTACTTTACTTAATAAATTTTTTATCATTTTCACGTGTTTTTTTTAATTTACTCAAAAACAGCTTTCACGATTTTCATCAAATTCCTCATGTTTAATGAAAATTAGGTGTTATTTAATATCAGGTAAGCGTTATCATTATTAAAATGTTCTGAGGGGGTATTTTTTTGTTTCCTATACAGTACCTTTGTTTTTGTTTATATGGAGAAATTAACTGTCTCTTGTTAACCTAAAAATAAGAAATAGCTAAATATGAGATATCATAAAAATCAAGTAAGCATATAGAGGAGAAAAAAAGAAAAATATTCAGTCAACTCATAAAACACGTTGAGCCCACGCACGCGTAGCAACTAAAAACTTTTATTTTATATTAACTTAGCCATTATTGTGGAGTAACCAGCTATTTTTTAAATTATTTTAAATAATTTATTTTTGAAGAGAAAAGATTTGGCTCCGCCGGGAATCGAACCCGGGTCTTCCGCGTGACATGCGCGGTATGCTATCCATTACACCACGGAGTCGCTTCCAAACGGTGCCAAATCCTTCCTCCTCACTGACACCAGTGTGTGTGCAAGTTTTGCGAGTATTTACGGGAGATGGACAATTTTTGTCCAATTTTGGGCATCTCTTGACGTTCGTCAATTTTTAAATTATTTTATATTAATTTAGCCATTATTGTGGAGTAACCACATGTCACATGTCACGCGGAAGACCCGGGTTCGATTCCCGGCGGAGCCAAATTTTTTCTCCTCAGAAATAAATTATTTTTAAAAACTTTTATTTAATAATAAAAAAAATTAGTGTACTTTATGTGTGTAAGTAAAATAATGTGGAAAATTGTGTGACTCTGAGAAGTGGCATTTAACTAAACGTCAATTTCTAATCAAAGTAAGTTGGTAAGTGAAAGTTTATTTTTTGAAGAGAAAAGATTTGGTTCCGCCGGGAGTCGAATCCGGGTCTTCCGCGTGACGCGTGGATGCTAACCGCTACACCACAGAGCTCGGCTCCAAGTAGAGCCAATCCTTCCCCTTCACTGATACCTACCACCCGATCACGCAAATTTTGCGAGTAAAGGGAGGTGGACAAAGTTTGTCCAATTTATGGTATTTATTGACGTTCGTCAATTCTAAATTATTTTATATTAATCTAATCTTAATCTGTGGATGTCCACCTTTTTTAAATTATTTTTAATTAATTTATTTTTTGAAGAGAAAAGATGTGGTTCCGCCGGGAGTCGAACCCCGGATGCTAACCACTACACCACAGAGCTCGGCTCCAACTAGAGCCAATCCTCCCTCTTCACTGATACCTACCACAGATTAAGATTAGTTTAATATAAAATAATTTAAAATTGACGTACGTCCATAAATACCATAAATTGGACAAACTTTGTCCACTTCCTGTTACTCGCAAAATTTGTGTGATCGGGTAGTAGGTATCAGTGAAGAGGAAGGATTGGCTCTACTTGGAGCCGAGCTCTGTGGTGTAGTGGTTAGCATCTGCGCCTTTCATGCGGGAGACCTGGGTTCGACTCCCGGCGGAACCAAACCTTTTCTCTTCAAAAAATAAATTATTTAAAAATAATTTAAAAAAGGTGGGCACCCACAGATTAAGATTAGATTAGTATAAATGTTTTCTCTTCTATCCTGCTTCTAACTTGTGTAGATTATCATTAAGCTTATTATTAACATTATTATGATTTTAAAAGTATGTTCCTTCCTTTGTGTTTCTTGAATAGCCCACAGATGGCAGCAGCTTATTGAATTTGAATAAACATTAAATTGGTTTCTTCTCTTAAAAAAGTATTTAAGTTTCTTTAGCTTGTTTTAATTAGTTTCATACCTACAGGTGGTGTCACACACGTGAAACATGAGGAACTACTTCTTCCAGATGAAGGTGCGTTACATCATTTTTAAGATTAATTAACTTAAATCAGCTAGGCTGCTAAACTATGAGCATTTTTAAAGATTTTTCCCAATATATCTGTGCATTAACCGTCATCAAGTTGCTGTTGAGCTTCAACCTTGGTTTTATAACTTAGCTTCATTGTGATTTATTAATATTTATTTCCAATTTTTGGGAAGAAAATTGCCACATAATTTAATTATTTGTCAAAGGTTTACTTAACCCAGATAATACTGAATTTTTTTTTTCAAAATTTTAACTTTTTTCTCTTATTAACATTCTTACAGATCCACAAAATGACTAGAAAAAAAATTTTTTTTTTGCTGTTGCCTCATATGTACAAAAAATGGTACATCCTTCAGGAAGGATTATAGGACATTGGGATATCATTTTATTCAAGTGTAAAAATACAGAAAAAGAACATGTTTTCATATTTTTTTTTTTATGATAAGGGAGAAAACAGTCTACATACAGAGTTACGTCGCACTTTATACACTTTGTTGTTGCTTTTTTTTGGCATGATTTACAAACGAGTTGTTGTCTTTTCCCAGTTTCTAAAACAGGTAAGCTTGTGATCAGATGATCAACTCCATCAAAACGGGTTTCAGTAGTATATTTTTTACTTTGCCTCCTACTTTTATTCACAACTCTTCGGTTGGTTTCCAAAATTGAACGCGCTACCAAACGTCTAAAATTTAAATGGTCTGTATGACTTTCATTTTTTTGTTGCAGTTGCCAAGCTATGTTTTCACAGGCATCGATGAGGTGGCATATCAAAGGAAAGTACCATTTTCCTCCCTAATATTTACTCGGTAAAGAGAAATATTTTGATCTGCGCGATCTATGCCTCCCATCTTCAAGTTATAACTGTTTATCGCTGCAGACTGAGATATCATAATCTTTCTTTGTGATTCCCTTGAAAATCGACTGACGTTTTTCAAAGGACGCACTCTATCAAAATTGGTAGCTACTGTTACCACATTGTTATCATTCCAACGAATTAGTGATACCCCAGTATTTTCATCAGTAGCGCATTCCCAGATTCCTCTTTTGTTCTTTTTCATATTAGCATGCTCAGTAAGCGGAGAGCTTTTGCTAATCCGATTTGCTCGAATTGTTCCTGTGGCAAGAATTCCACGCTCCCTCAAATCATACAACAAATCCAATGAAGTAAAGAAGTTGTCAAAAAACAATTTGAAGGGAATGTTCTTAGGTAACACATCCACATATGACATTATTACTGAGTATCCTGAACCGTATTCAGAGTATTTTTGGGAGCATGTGTTGGCCCGTTGGTAAGGCTCTAGCCGGTAGCTAGCCCTCCACACCAGAATTTGAAGCCAAATCGTATTGGTTTCCCTCTTATGAACTGTTTGCATCCATGCTTCCCATAATAGGGAATCATGGATTCATCAACAGAATGGCATTCTTCATGTGGAGTGAATTCGAGAAATCTGGTGTTTAGTAAGTTCAGAAAAGGACGGATTTTTGTAAAACGATCTGTCTTGTCCAACTGAGTGTTATTACATACATGTAAATTTGTCCTAATATATTGAAAACGATCTCTCGAAATAGCGTTTGCTACAAGTTCATTGTGAGAGTCAATTTTGTTCTGCCAGTACATTGTTTTTCTCGGCACAGAATTGTAACCGCTAAGCAACGAAACCCCTATAAGAGTATTTCTTTTTCAGTGACATTTCCTGGTAAGTTGTGTTGCGTGGCATAAAGATTTGTATACTTTGTCATTAGACCTATAGCATCATCATCCATCTCATTAGAGCGAATGTAACATCATTGCTTTCTAGTTTAGCCTTTTTCCAAGCATGTTTTCGAAATAATGGTTTTTTTTACTCACTCTTTTCCTCTTTATATCTTTTGGAGATGGACTTCGGTTTTAGTGTCGCTTTATCAACGAGCTTATGCTTGTGCTTGGTTCCGAGGGGGAAACCAAAGGAGATTCCCTAACATGCGAGCTACCACTAGTAGTATAATCGGGGATGCTTATAACTACCTCGGCATGCATTTGGCTTTTTGGTACATTTTCAATGCCAGGATCTTCTTTAGGGCCCGAATCCTCATCTGTCACATCTTCAGCAGCATTTACAGGTGGTAAGAGCGCCACATCCAGGTATTTCATCATTTTTCTCTTCGAGAATTTCTAATAACTCAAAGAGTGTAAGACGTTTCCTAAAAAAACAGAATAAACAAATAATTACGTCACATTATCCTGTAATCCTTCTGGAAGGATTATCATATTACTTACATCTCAGAGGAAAAATAAAGCTATATAAAGTAACATTTTAGTTTATTATTAACAAATAATAGTCATACTATGTAAAGAGGCATTAAAAATAGCATTAAAATAGGTAAAAGATCAAAATAAACTTACCCATCCACAACGATGTCTGTCAACTCACTCATGTTTGCAAAACTCTGTTTTCTTTCAACTCACAATATAACAGTATGAAGGTAGGTTCAGGGCTGAAGGTTATTTTCCAAAGGAAATCTTTTCTTCTATGGAAGCCACCCGCTGCCTTCAAGATAAATCTAGTAGGATAATAGATATAAATAAGTTTTTAACACTATGCCAAATAGCTTTCCAGAAGGATTACAGGGTTATCTGAGTTAAGAGTCATTCCCTGTCACACCGACTCACTTTTTTCCCTCACTATCTCAGAATCAAATGAAATTTGGTACATAGGATACAAAGCAAGGTATAGACTAAGAAAAATACCAAATTTCAGCTCAATAACTCCACCGGTTTTCAAAATATAGCTACGTGAGCCCATTGAAAGACACACAATTTTGATCTGTCGGATCATCTGGAAATTGAAATTGCAGCTATTCTAGACAAGATAGAGAGTTGAAATTTATTTCATTTTAAAACTGAATCTATTACCTTCCTTGTGATTGCAACTCAATAGGGGTTAAGAGGAATTTATTTTTCAAAATTTCATATTTGAATTTCTCAAAAAGTGTATTTTTTAAAAATTTGAAAAAATTCAGTAGAGTTGAAAAGGTTGTCATAATAAGTTCTATAAAAATTATGATGGTACAAGAATGGGTTCATGTTAAAAATAATTATTGAAAAATTTGAGTTTTGCTTTTGGATGGAAAAAAAAAACCAGTAGCTATTAACCTTCTCAAACTGTATATTTTTTTTATCAAACTAATTTCTTTCCTACACTTGTCACAGATCTTTGAAACATTGTCTAGTTCTGGATATTGTGATTTGACACATCCATTTTTTTCACATTTCTTAGTATTTTTTATCTTCTATAGAATGCTTGTTTTTTTTCAAAGGATTGTAACATTGTTGTATTTTGTATCTTTCCATATCTACTTAGTATAATCCAAAAAAATCCAATGCTTAGGAAAAAAAAAGCTAAAAGTAAAAAATATAGAGATCAAATTTTTTATGAAAAAATTTTTTCTTAAGATGTGGATTCTTTCTCTTGCTAGGAATGCATAGCATGGCTCACTTGTGGGTGTGTGTGTGTGTGTGTGTGTGTGTGTGTGTGTGTGTGTGTGAGACTGTCACATTGAATGTCATTATTTATTAATTAAGGACACCTTAAGTAACTATATCATGATTGCATGCATCTGACGTGGGTTCAGAAGAGTACAACAACAAAAAGAAGTTTTTATTCGACTACGCACATAAATAAGATTTTAATTGATAAACGTAGCAAAAAATCTTCCTTAATTCACCATAAATATTTATTTATAGCACATGTTGTTAACGTTTCGGGGCTGTTTCCCCATTCTCAAAACCTGTACATTTTTATATATATTAACATTTAATAATCATAACTCTAGTTTAACAATTTAGATAAAATAATTTAATTATAACTTACATAAATAATTTTTCAATCGTATGATTGAAGGTCTTTTAATAAATATTATAACAAATATATTAATGTCATATGCTTAAAAACACTGTTTTACATTTTAAATATGTTAGCTTATACTTGTCCATTTTTATTTGACTAAAGGCTGCTGGACTCTGTCCTTTATATCTTCACCCTATTAAAATTAAAATCCTTTATCCCCCAGCTGATTGTGATAATTATGTTTTTTCTGTAATTATTACTTCACTATTTTTACTTTCACTTACCTATATATGAAATATATAGTAAGTGGAAGTATTGCGATCGTGAAAAATTTCGACTTCCGGTTTTCAACGGAAATACACGTTTTGGGGTCCCCTGAGTCGAAATGACCAAGTCCCGCGAAATGGTCTGTGTGTGTGTGTGTGTGAACAGACTAGCTCAAAAACTATAAACCGTGCGATCCTGAAATTGGGTATTTAGTGTAGGTATATGCCCGCGATGTGACAGCATAAATTTCATCAAAATTACTTAAAGGGAGGGGGTACTTTACTTAATAACTTTTTAGGTTTTTTTCGAAGAAAAAAAAAAAAAAATTATTTTCTTGGATTTTTTATTTATCTTATGCTCCACTTCTGTTTGTTTTCTATTGTTTATGCTGAACCACAATTTATTAATTAATTTTATCGGATAAAAGTTTTCTTTTAATATATCATATACGAGTACCTCTGTTTTTACTTTGTTCTTGAAATCTCCATCGGTCAACTTTACGGATCTGAATATTAAGTTTTTAGCTGTATTGATAATCTGTATTTTGGAATGGTTAGAGATATAATTTAGTATTCTATTACTACATGTTTCGTTTTTAGTCCATTTCGTAATTATTTTGTTGTTTTTCATGTGCACCTCTATATCCAGGAATTTACCACCCGATCACGCAAATTTTGCGAGTAAAGGGAGGTGGACAAAGTTTGTCCAATTTATGGTATTTATTGACGTTCGTCAATTCTAAATTATTTTATATTAATCTAATCTTAATCTGTGGATGTCCACCTTTTTTAAATTATTTTTAATTAATTTATTTTTTGAAGAGAAAAGATGTGGTTCCGCCGGGAGTCGAACCCCGGATGCTAACCACTACACCACAGAGCTCGGCTCCAACTAGAGCCAATCCTCCCTCTTCACTGATACCTACCACAGATTAAGATTAGTTTAATATAAAATAATTTAAAATTGACGTACGTCCATAAATACCATAAATTGGACAAACTTTGTCCACTTCCTGTTACTCGCAAAATTTGTGTGATCGGGTAGTAGGTATCAGTGAAGAGGAAGGATTGGCTCTACTTGGAGCCGAGCTCTGTGGTGTAGTGGTTAGCATCTGCGCCTTTCATGCGGGAGACCTGGGTTCGACTCCCGGCGGAACCAAACCTTTTCTCTTCAAAAAATAAATTATTTAAAAATAATTTAAAAAAGGTGGGCACCCACAGATTAAGATTAGATTAGTATAAATGTTTTCTCTTCTATCCTGCTTCTAACTTGTGTAGATTATCATTAAGCTTATTATTAACATTATTATGATTTTAAAAGTATGTTCCTTCCTTTGTGTTTCTTGAATAGCCCACAGATGGCAGCAGCTTATTGAATTTGAATAAACATTAAATTGGTTTCTTCTCTTAAAAAAGTATTTAAGTTTCTTTAGCTTGTTTTAATTAGTTTCATACCTACAGGTGGTGTCACACACGTGAAACATGAGGAACTACTTCTTCCAGATGAAGGTGCGTTACATCATTTTTAAGATTAATTAACTTAAATCAGCTAGGCTGCTAAACTATGAGCATTTTTAAAGATTTTTCCCAATATATCTGTGCATTAACCGTCATCAAGTTGCTGTTGAGCTTCAACCTTGGTTTTATAACTTAGCTTCATTGTGATTTATTAATATTTATTTCCAATTTTTGGGAAGAAAATTGCCACATAATTTAATTATTTGTCAAAGGTTTACTTAACCCAGATAATACTGAATTTTTTTTTTCAAAATTTTAACTTTTTTCTCTTATTAACATTCTTACAGATCCACAAAATGACTAGAAAAAAAATTTTTTTTTTGCTGTTGCCTCATATGTACAAAAAATGGTACATCCTTCAGGAAGGATTATAGGACATTGGGATATCATTTTATTCAAGTGTAAAAATACAGAAAAAGAACATGTTTTCATATTTTTTTTTTTTATGATAAGGGAGAAAACAGTCTACATGCAGAGTTACGTCGCACTTTATACACTTTGTTGTTGCTTTTTTTTGGCATGATTTACAAACGAGTTGTTGTCTTTTCCCAGTTTCTAAAACAGGTAAGCTTGTGATCAGATGATCAACTCCATCAAAACGGGTTTCAGTAGTATATTTTTTACTTTGCCTCCTACTTTTATTCACAACTCTTCGGTTGGTTTCCAAAATTGAACGCGCTACCAAACGTCTAAAATTTAAATGGTCTATATGACTTTCATTTTTTTGTTGCAGTTGCCAAGCTATGTTTTCACAGGCATCGATGAGGTGGCATATCAAAGGAAAGTACCATTTTCCTCCCTAATATTTACTCGGTAAAGAGAAATATTTTGATCTGCGCGATCTATGCCTCCCATCTTCAAGTTATAACTGTTTATCGCTGCAGACTGAGATATCATAATCTTTCTTTGTGATTCCCTTGAAAATCGACTGACGTTTTTCAAAGGACGCACTCTATCAAAATTGGTAGCTACTGTTACCACATTGTTATCATTCCAACGAATTAGTGATACCCCAGTATTTTCATCAGTAGCGCATTCCCAGATTCCTCTTTTGTTCTTTTTCATATTAGCATGCTCAGTAAGCGGAGAGCTTTTGCTAATCCGATTTGCTCGAATTGTTCCTGTGGCAAGAATTCCACGCTCCCTCAAATCATACAACAAATCCAATGAAGTAAAGAAGTTGTCAAAAAACAATTTGAAGGGAATGTTCTTAGGTAACACATCCACATATGACATTATTACTGAGTATCCTGAACCGTATTCAGAGTATTTTTGGGAGCATGTGTTGGCCCGTTGGTAAGGCTCTAGCCGGTAGCTAGCCCTCCACACCAGAATTTGAAGCCAAATCGTATTGGTTTCCCTCTTATGAACTGTTTGCATCCATGCTTCCCATAATAGGGAATCATGGATTCATCAACAGAATGGCATTCTTCATGTGGAGTGAATTCGAGAAATCTGGTGTTTAGTAAGTTCAGAAAAGGACGGATTTTTGTAAAACGATCTGTCTTGTCCAACTGAGTGTTATTACATACATGTAAATTTGTCCTAATATATTGAAAACGATCTCTCGAAATAGCGTTTGCTACAAGTTCATTGTGAGAGTCAATTTTGTTCTGCCAGTACATTGTTTTTCTCGGCACAGAATTGTAACCGCTAAGCAACGAAACCCCTATAAGAGTATTTCTTTTTCAGTGACATTTCCTGGTAAGTTGTGTTGCGTGGCATAAAGATTTGTATACTTTGTCATTAGACCTATAGCATCATCATCCATCTCATTAGAGCGAATGTAACATCATTGCTTTCTAGTTTAGCCTTTTTCCAAGCATGTTTTCGAAATAATGGTTTTTTTTACTCACTCTTTTCCTCTTTATATCTTTTGGAGATGGACTTCGGTTTTAGTGTCGCTTTATCAACGAGCTTATGCTTGTGCTTGGTTCCGAGGGGGAAACCAAAGGAGATTCCCTAACATGCGAGCTACCACTAGTAGTATAATCGGGGATGCTTATAACTACCTCGGCATGCATTTGGCTTTTTGGTACATTTTCAATGCCAGGATCTTCTTTAGGGCCCGAATCCTCATCTGTCACATCTTCAGCAGCATTTACAGGTAGTAAGAGCGCCACATCCAGGTATTTCATCATTTTTCTCTTCGAGAATTTCTAATAACTCAAAGAGTGTAAGACGTTTCCTAAAAAAACAGAATAAACAAATAATTACGTCACATTATCCTGTAATCCTTCTGGAAGGATTATCATATTACTTACATCTCAGAGGAAAAATAAAGCTATATAAAGTAACATTTTAGTTTATTATTAACAAATAATAGTCATACTATGTAAAGAGGCATTAAAAATAGCATTAAAATAGGTAAAAGATCAAAATAAACTTACCCATCCACAACGATGTCTGTCAACTCACTCATGTTTGCAAAACTCTGTTTTCTTTCAACTCACAATATAACAGTATGAAGGTAGGTTCAGGGCTGAAGGTTATTTTCCAAAGGAAATCTTTTCTTCTATGGAAGCCACCCGCTGCCTTCAAGATAAATCTAGTAGGATAATAGATATAAATAAGTTTTTAACACTATGCCAAATAGCTTTCCAGAAGGATTACAGGGTTATCTGAGTTAAGAGTCATTCCCTGTCACACCGACTCACTTTTTTCCCTCACTATCTCAGAATCAAATGAAATTTGGTACATAGGATACAAAGCAAGGTATAGACTAAGAAAAATACCAAATTTCAGCTCAATAACTCCACCGGTTTTCAAAATATAGCTACGTGAGCCCATTGAAAGACACACAATTTTGATCTGTCGGATCATCTGGAAATTGAAATTGCAGCTATTCTAGACAAGATAGAGAGTTGAAATTTATTTCATTTTAAAACTGAATCTATTACCTTCCTTGTGATTGCAACTCAATAGGGGTTAAGAGGAATTTATTTTTCAAAATTTCATATTTGAATTTCTCAAAAAGTGTATTTTTTAAAAATTTGAAAAAATTCAGTAGAGTTGAAAAGGTTGTCATAATAAGTTCTATAAAAATTATGATGGTACAAGAATGGGTTCATGTTAAAAATAATTATTGAAAAATTTGAGTTTTGCTTTTGGATGGAAAAAAAAAACCAGTAGCTATTAACCTTCTCAAACTGTATATTTTTTTTATCAAACTAATTTCTTTCCTACACTTGTCACAGATCTTTGAAACATTGTCTAGTTCTGGATATTGTGATTTGACACATCCATTTTTTTCACATTTCTTAGTATTTTTTATCTTCTATAGAATGCTTGTTTTTTTTCAAAGGATTGTAACATTGTTGTATTTTGTATCTTTCCATATCTACTTAGTATAATCCAAAAAAATCCAATGCTTAGGAAAAAAAAAGCTAAAAGTAAAAAATATAGAGATCAAATTTTTTATGAAAAAATTTTTTCTTAAGATGTGGATTCTTTCTCTTGCTAGGAATGCATAGCATGGCTCACTTGTGGGTGTGTGTGTGTGTGTGTGTGTGTGTGTGTGTGTGTGTGTGTGTGTGAGACTGTCACATTGAATGTCATTATTTATTAATTAAGGACACCTTAAGTAACTATATCATGATTGCATGCATCTGACGTGGGTTCAGAAGAGTACAACAACAAAAAGAAGTTTTTATTCGACTACGCACATAAATAAGATTTTAATTGATAAACGTAGCAAAAAATCTTCCTTAATTCACCATAAATATTTATTTATAGCACATGTTGTTAACGTTTCGGGGCTGTTTCCCCATTCTCAAAACCTGTACATTTTTATATATATTAACATTTAATAATCATAACTCTAGTTTAACAATTTAGATAAAATAATTTAATTATAACTTACATAAATAATTTTTCAATCGTATGATTGAAGGTCTTTTAATAAATATTATAACAAATATATTAATGTCATATGCTTAAAAACACTGTTTTACATTTTAAATATGTTAGCTTATACTTGTCCATTTTTATTTGACTAAAGGCTGCTGGACTCTGTCCTTTATATCTTCACCCTATTAAAATTAAAATCCTTTATCCCCCAGCTGATTGTGATAATTATGTTTTTTCTGTAATTATTACTTCACTATTTTTACTTTCACTTACCTATATATGAAATATATAGTAAGTGGAAGTATTGCGATCGTGAAAAATTTCGACTTCCGGTTTTCAACGGAAATACACGTTTTGGGGTCCCCTGAGTCGAAATGACCAAGTCCCGCGAAATGGTCTGTGTGTGTGTGTGTGTGAACAGACTAGCTCAAAAACTATAAACCGTGCGATCCTGAAATTGGGTATTTAGTGTAGGTATATGCCCGCGATGTGACAGCATAAATTTCATCAAAATTACTTAAAGGGAGGGGGTACTTTACTTAATAACTTTTTAGGTTTTTTTCGAAGAAAAAAAAAAAAAAATTATTTTCTTGGATTTTTTATTTATCTTATGCTCCACTTCTGTTTGTTTTCTATTGTTTATGCTGAACCACAATTTATTAATTAATTTTATCGGATAAAAGTTTTCTTTTAATATATCATATACGAGTACCTCTGTTTTTACTTTGTTCTTGAAATCTCCATCGGTCAACTTTACGGATCTGAATATTAAGTTTTTAGCTGTATTGATAATCTGTATTTTGGAATGGTTAGAGATATAATTTAGTATTCTATTACTACATGTTTCGTTTTTAGTCCATTTCGTAATTATTTTGTTGTTTTTCATGTGCACCTCTATATCCAGGAATTTACCACCCGATCACGCAAATTTTGCGAGTAAAGGGAGGTGGACAAAGTTTGTCCAATTTATGGTATTTATTGACGTTCGTCAATTCTAAATTATTTTATATTAATCTAATCTTAATCTGTGGATGTCCACCTTTTTTAAATTATTTTTAATTAATTTATTTTTTGAAGAGAAAAGATGTGGTTCCGCCGGGAGTCGAACCCCGGATGTTAACCACTACACCACAGAGCTCGGCTCCAACTAGAGCCAATCCTCCCTCTTCACTGATACCTACCACAGATTAAGATTAGTTTAATATAAAATAATTTAAAATTGACGTACGTCCATAAATACCATAAATTGGACAAACTTTGTCCACTTCCTGTTACTCGCAAAATTTGTGTGATCGGGTAGTAGGTATCAGTGAAGAGGAAGGATTGGCTCTACTTGGAGCCGAGCTCTGTGGTGTAGTGGTTAGCATCTGCGCCTTTCATGCGGGAGACCTGGGTTCGACTCCCGGCGGAACCAAACCTTTTCTCTTCAAAAAATAAATTATTTAAAAATAATTTAAAAAAGGTGGGCACCCACAGATTAAGATTAGATTAGTATAAATGTTTTCTCTTCTATCCTGCTTCTAACTTGTGTAGATTATCATTAAGCTTATTATTAACATTATTATGATTTTAAAAGTATGTTCCTTCCTTTGTGTTTCTTGAATAGCCCACAGATGGCAGCAGCTTATTGAATTTGAATAAACATTAAATTGGTTTCTTCTCTTAAAAAAGTATTTAAGTTTCTTTAGCTTGTTTTAATTAGTTTCATACCTACAGGTGGTGTCACACACGTGAAACATGAGGAACTACTTCTTCCAGATGAAGGTGCGTTACATCATTTTTAAGATTAATTAACTTAAATCAGCTAGGCTGCTAAACTATGAGCATTTTTAAAGATTTTTCCCAATATATCTGTGCATTAACCGTCATCAAGTTGCTGTTGAGCTTCAACCTTGGTTTTATAACTTAGCTTCATTGTGATTTATTAATATTTATTTCCAATTTTTGGGAAGAAAATTGCCACATAATTTAATTATTTGTCAAAGGTTTACTTAACCCAGATAATACTGAATTTTTTTTTTCAAAATTTTAACTTTTTTCTCTTATTAACATTCTTACAGATCCACAAAATGACTAGAAAAAAAATTTTTTTTTTGCTGTTGCCTCATATGTACAAAAAATGGTACATCCTTCAGGAAGGATTATAGGACATTGGGATATCATTTTATTCAAGTGTAAAAATACAGAAAAAGAACATGTTTTCATATTTTTTTTTTTTATGATAAGGGAGAAAACAGTCTACATGCAGAGTTACGTCGCACTTTATACACTTTGTTGTTGCTTTTTTTTGGCATGATTTACAAACGAGTTTTTGTCTTTTCCCAGTTTCTAAAACAGGTAAGCTTGTGATCAGATGATCAACTCCATCAAAACGGGTTTCAGTAGTATATTTTTTACTTTGCCTCCTACTTTTATTCACAACTCTTCGGTTGGTTTCCAAAATTGAACGCGCTACCAAACGTCTAAAATTTAAATGGTCTATATGACTTTCATTTTTTTGTTGCAGTTGCCAAGCTATGTTTTCACAGGCATCGATGAGGTGGCATATCAAAGGAAAGTACCATTTTCCTCCCTAATATTTACTCGGTAAAGAGAAATATTTTGATCTGCGCGATCTATGCCTCCCATCTTCAAGTTATAACTGTTTATCGCTGCAGACTGAGATATCATAATCTTTCTTTGTGATTCCCTTGAAAATCGACTGACGTTTTTCAAAGGACGCACTCTATCAAAATTGGTAGCTACTGTTACCACATTGTTATCATTCCAACGAATTAGTGATACCCCAGTATTTTCATCAGTAGCGCATTCCCAGATTCCTCTTTTGTTCTTTTTCATATTAGCATGCTCAGTAAGCGGAGAGCTTTTGCTAATCCGATTTGCTCGAATTGTTCCTGTGGCAAGAATTCCACGCTCCCTCAAATCATACAACAAATCCAATGAAGTAAAGAAGTTGTCAAAAAACAATTTGAAGGGAATGTTCTTAGGTAACACATCCACATATGACATTATTACTGAGTATCCTGAACCGTATTCAGAGTATTTTTGGGAGCATGTGTTGGCCCGTTGGTAAGGCTCTAGCCGGTAGCTAGCCCTCCACACCAGAATTTGAAGCCAAATCGTATTGGTTTCCCTCTTATGAACTGTTTGCATCCATGCTTCCCATAATAGGGAATCATGGATTCATCAACAGAATGGCATTCTTCATGTGGAGTGAATTCGAGAAATCTGGTGTTTAGTAAGTTCAGAAAAGGACGGATTTTTGTAAAACGATCTGTCTTGTCCAACTGAGTGTTATTACATACATGTAAATTTGTCCTAATATATTGAAAACGATCTCTCGAAATAGCGTTTGCTACAAGTTCATTGTGAGAGTCAATTTTGTTCTGCCAGTACATTGTTTTTCTCGGCACAGAATTGTAACCGCTAAGCAACGAAACCCCTATAAGAGTATTTCTTTTTCAGTGACATTTCCTGGTAAGTTGTGTTGCGTGGCATAAAGATTTGTATACTTTGTCATTAGACCTATAGCATCATCATCCATCTCATTAGAGCGAATGTAACATCATTGCTTTCTAGTTTAGCCTTTTTCCAAGCATGTTTTCGAAATAATGGTTTTTTTTACTCACTCTTTTCCTCTTTATATCTTTTGGAGATGGACTTCGGTTTTAGTGTCGCTTTATCAACGAGCTTATGCTTGTGCTTGGTTCCGAGGGGGAAACCAAAGAAGATTCCCTAACATGCGAGCTACCACTAGTAGTATAATCGGGGATGCTTATAACTACCTCGGCATGCATTTGGCTTTTTGGTACATTTTCAATGCCAGGATCTTCT
This sequence comes from Aelia acuminata, assembly GCA_911387785.2. Lineage (NCBI taxonomy): Eukaryota > Metazoa > Arthropoda > Insecta > Hemiptera > Pentatomidae > Aelia > Aelia acuminata. The sequence continues at coordinate 8,718,896 of OU426982.1, forward strand.
TTAGGGCCCGAATCCTCATCTGTCACATCTTCAGCAGCATTTACAGGTGGTAAGAGCGCCACATCCAGGTATTTCATCATTTTTCTCTTCGAGAATTTCTAATAACTCAAAGAGTGTAAGACGTTTCCTAAAAAAACAGAATAAACAAATAATTACGTCACATTATCCTGTAATCCTTCTGGAAGGATTATCATATTACTTACATCTCAGAGGAAAAATAAAGCTATATAAAGTAACATTTTAGTTTATTATTAACAAATAATAGTCATACTATGTAAAGAGGCATTAAAAATAGCATTAAAATAGGTAAAAGATCAAAATAAACTTACCCATCCACAACGATGTCTGTCAACTCACTCATGTTTGCAAAACTCTGTTTTCTTTCAACTCACAATATAACAGTATGAAGGTAGGTTCAGGGCTGAAGGTTATTTTCCAAAGGAAATCTTTTCTTCTATGGAAGCCACCCGCTGCCTTCAAGATAAATCTAGTAGGATAATAGATATAAATAAGTTTTTAACACTATGCCAAATAGCTTTCCAGAAGGATTACAGGGTTATCTGAGTTAAGAGTCATTCCCTGTCACACCGACTCACTTTTTTCCCTCACTATCTCAGAATCAAATGAAATTTGGTACATAGGATACAAAGCAAGGTATAGACTAAGAAAAATACCAAATTTCAGCTCAATAACTCCACCGGTTTTCAAAATATAGCTACGTGAGCCCATTGAAAGACACACAATTTTGATCTGTCGGATCATCTGGAAATTGAAATTGCAGCTATTCTAGACAAGATAGAGAGTTGAAATTTATTTCATTTTAAAACTGAATCTATTACCTTCCTTGTGATTGCAACTCAATAGGGGTTAAGAGGAATTTATTTTTCAAAATTTCATATTTGAATTTCTCAAAAAGTGTATTTTTTAAAAATTTGAAAAAATTCAGTAGAGTTGAAAAGGTTGTCATAATAAGTTCTATAAAAATTATGATGGTACAAGAATGGGTTCATGTTAAAAATAATTATTGAAAAATTTGAGTTTTGCTTTTGGATGGAAAAAAAAAACCAGTAGCTATTAACCTTCTCAAACTGTATATTTTTTTTATCAAACTAATTTCTTTCCTACACTTGTCACAGATCTTTGAAACATTGTCTAGTTCTGGATATTGTGATTTGACACATCCATTTTTTTCACATTTCTTAGTATTTTTTATCTTCTATAGAATGCTTGTTTTTTTTCAAAGGATTGTAACATTGTTGTATTTTGTATCTTTCCATATCTACTTAGTATAATCCAAAAAAATCCAATGCTTAGGAAAAAAAAAGCTAAAAGTAAAAAATATAGAGATCAAATTTTTTATGAAAAAAAAATTTTCTTAAGATGTGGATTCTTTCTCTTGCTAGGAATGCATAGCATGGCTCACTTGTGGGTGTTTGTGTGTGTGTGTGTGTGTGTGTGTGTGTGTGTGTGTGTGAGACTGTCACATTGAATGTCATTATTTATTAATTAAGGACACCTTAAGTAACTATATCATGATTGCATGCATCTGACGTGGGTTCAGAAGAGTACAACAACAAAAAGAAGTTTTTATTCGACTACGCACATAAATAAGATTTTAATTGATAAAAGTAGCAAAAAATCTTCCTTAATTCACCATAAATATTTATTTATAGCACATGTAGTTAACGTTTCGGGGCTGTTTCCCCATTCTCAAAACCTGTACATTTTTATATATATTAACATTTAATAATCATAACTCTAGTTTAACAATTTAGATAAAATAATTTAATTATAACTTACATAAATAATTTTTCAATCGTATGATTGAAGGTCTTTTAATAAATATTATAACAAATATATTAATGTCATATGCTTAAAAACACTGTTTTACATTTTAAATATGTTAGCTTATACTTGTCCATTTTTATTTGACTAAAGGCTGCTGGACTCTGTCCTTTATATCTTCACCCTATTAAAATTAAAATCCTTTATCCCCCAGCTGATTGTGATAATTATGTTTTTTCTGTAATTATTACTTCACTATTTTTACTTTCACTTACCTATATATGAAATATATAGTAAGTGGAAGTATTGCGATCGTGAAAAATTTCGACTTCCGGTTTTCAACGGAAATACACGTTTTGGGGTCCCCTGAGTCGAAATGACCAAGTCCCGCGAAATGGTCTGTGTGTGTGTGTGTGTGAACAGACTAGCTCAAAAACTATAAACCGTGCGATCCTGAAATTGGGTATTTAGTGTAGGTATATGCCCGCGATGTGACAGCATAAATTTCATCAAAATTACTTAAAGGGAGGGGGTACTTTACTTAATAACTTATTAGGTTTTTTTCGAAGAAAAAAAAAAAATTATTTTCTTGGATTTTTTATTTATCTTATGCTCCACTTCTGTTTGTTTTCTATTGTTTATGCTGAACCACAATTTATTAATTAATTTTATCGGATAAAAGTTTTCTTTTAATATATCATCTCTGTTTTTACTTTGTTCTTGAAATCTCCATCGGTCAACTTTACGGATCTGAATATTAAGTTTTTAGCTGTATTGATAATCTGTATTTTGGAATGGTTAGAGATATAATTTAGTATTCTATTACTACATGTTTCGTTTTTAGTCCATTTCGTAATTATTTTGTTGTTTTTCATGTGCACCTCTATATCCAGGAATTTGATTCTATTGTTAATAGCTCTTTCCATTATAAATTGGAGTCTACTATTATAATCATTAAATATTTTCATTATTTCTTCACCTTGGTTCTTCTTTACAATTAAAAACAAATCATCGATGTATTTTTTAATTATTACAGGCTGATAAGTTATTTTATTCATTTGTGATGATAGTAATTTGTTTAAATATATTCCACTCATGTTAACAGATAGTGTCGATCCCATCCCTAGTCCCCACAATTGTTTATAAATATTGTTTTTATATTTATAATTAATATCTAGTAATAATAATATCTAGAAATAATTAAATCTAGTACATAAACTAATTCCCTCTAAAAAAATTTATTGTTCTATTAGATACAAGTACTACGCATATACCAAATTTCAAGAAAATCTGAGATGGTGAGGTTCAAAATGATATATTTTTGTGTTGATTTGACGTGGAATTGCCATGCTGCAAGAGGGCAATTTGAAAAAAAGTCCATGCTTTGCTTTTTTGGAATTTAGAAGGTGTTATTAATCACGAATTTGTTACTGAAATTTGCCAAAGCAGAAGTAGGCGTGGCTTCGCTTTGAGGTAAACTTCTTATGTTGACCAGTTATACGAAGGGGGGGTCTCAGAGCATGTATACTTGAAAAGACTGACATAGAAAAGACATTGTCTCTACTCTGCTCTAAGATAGTCAGTACCTTCTTCTAGGTCCAGACAAGACTATCCCAAGCCTCCGACTGTCTCAGGACTTCCGTCCCCCCCCTAGTCCTGCATCTTCTATGGTTCCCCTCTCTATCAGGGTCTAGGTTCAGTGACATGCTTACCTTATCGGGAGTAATTGTATACATGATATTATTTTTAAGCAAAGTTGGAAAATTAAGAGAAACTATTAAGAAAAGAGTGGTGGGAGAGGGAGAGAGAAGGGGGAAGAGTAAAGAGACGGGAGTGAAAGAGAGATATAATAAATTAAATTATTATTATACCAATTATTATAAATTATTGGTTATAGGTCCAAACGATTGCTGCCATTCAGGTGAGAAGCCTCATCAATGTCCTCACTGTGATTATAGATCAGTGATATCTGAAAATATGAAACAACATATAATGGCCCTCCATACAGGTGAGAAGCCTCATCAATGTCCTCACTGTGATTATAAATCAGTGAAATCTGGAAATATGAAACAACATGTGATGGCCCAACATACAGGCGAGAAGCCTCATCAATGTCCTCACTGTGATTATAAGTCATCATTTTCTGGGAATGTGAAACGACATGTGATGGCCCAACATACAGGCGAGAAGCCTCATCAATGTCCTCATTGTGATTATAAATCTGTGAAGTCTGGAAGTGTGAAACAACATATAATGGTACACCATACAGGTGAGAAGCCTCATCAATGTCCTCACTGTGATTATAGATCAGTGACATCTGAAAATATGAAACGACATATAATAGCCCTTCATACAGGTGAGAAGCCTCATCAATGTCCTCACTGTGATTATAAATCTGTGAATTCTGGATATATGAAACAACATATAATGGCCCGCCATAAAGATGAGAAGCCTCATCAATGTCCTCACTGTGATTATAAATCAGTAGCTTCTAATAGTATGAAACAACATATAATGGCCCAACATACAGGCGAGAAGCCTCATCAATGTCCTCACTGTGATTATAAGTCATCATTTTCGGGGAAGGTGAAACAACATGTAATGGCCCAACATACAGGCGAGAAGCCTCATCAATGTCCTCATTGTGATTATAAATCAGTGCAATCTGGAACTTTGAAACGACATATAATGGCCCACCATACAAGTGAGAAGCCTCATCAATGTCCTCACTGTGATTATAAATCTGTAGCTTCTAATAGTATGAAACAACATATAATGGCCCGCCATAAAGGTGAGAAGCCTCATCAATGTCCTCACTGTGATTATAAATCAGCAAATTCTCAGAGTTTGAAACAACATGTAATGGCCCAACATACAGGTGAGAAGCCTCATCAATGTCCTCATTGTGATTATAAATCTGTGAAATCTGGAAGTATGAAACAACATATAATGGCCCACCATACAAGTGAGAAGCCTCATCAATGTCCTCACTGTGATTATAGATCAGTGACATCTGAAAATATGAAGCGACATATAATGGCCCTCCATATAGGTGAGAAGCCTCATCAATGTCCTCACTGTGATTATAAATCAGCAAATTCTCAGAGTTTGAAACAACACATAATGGCCCTCCATACAAGTGAGAAGCCTCATCGATGTCCTCACTGTGATTATAAATCAGCCATTTCTCAAAGTTTGAAGCGACACATAATGGCCCGCCATAAAGGTGAGAAGCCTCATCAATGTCCTCACTGTGATTATAAGTCATCATTTTCTGGGAATGTGAAACAACATGCAATGGCCCAACATACAGGCGAGAAGCCTCACCAATGTCCTCATTGTGATTATAAATCTGTGAAATCTGGGCATATGAAACAACATATAATGGCCCGCCATAAAGGTGAGAAGCCTCATCAATGTCCTCACTGTGATTATAAATCAGTGATATCTGGAAGTGTGAAACAACATATAATGGTACACCATACAGGTGAGAAGCCTCATTAATGTCCTCACTGTAATTATAAATCAGTAAAATCTGTAAGTTTGAAACAACATAGAATGGCCAACCAGGTAACATGTGAGAAGCCTCATCAATAATTTATATAGTATTTAGGTTAAGTAAAGGCTACAGAGCCGTAGGAAGTATTTATTTATATCTAATATGCATAAGTATGTAGTATTTATGTACAAATAAGTATTGTAAATGAAATAAAAATAAGTAGGTAGAAGAGACAGAAAAAGTTAAGTGATAAATGATAGTGGAGTGCCGACGGGCCTGGAGGTGGTCGGCAAGTCAAGACATGAGGAGTTGAGCCAGTATTGTTTGTCCCAGAGCACATGGGGCAGTAAGTTTTCCCCAATTTTCGACCGTTATAACGGATGATAGGGAATGGAAAGTCCTATTATATTCACAGGAGACACGACCGGTGAATTGCTGGAAGATCACTAGACGCGTTTCCATTAGAAGCGGCAACGGCCAATATTTCCATTCGATACTCGAACAAGTAACTCATAGACTACTTTTCTTTTCTTTTATTTAAAAAAAAACTAAATAGACTGGAAAGAAGGCAATATGCCCCAGAATGGGAGTATTTATCAACTGAATTTTTTTTTAGATGATAATTTATGTTTCAATTTAATATATAAATTTGAGAAGATTATAGGTTTTTTTTTTTTTATTGTACATAGAGATATTAATTTTAATGAGAACAGTATTTTTTTTTTTTTTGTTTTATTAACCAGTGTGAAAAGTCATTTAATTGTATACATATAACCTTTTATAAGTTGATCTTTTCAAGCAGGGTTTGATTTAATTTTATGTATATAAGGTTGATTAGGGTATTTTATTTTTTTTTTATGTACTGTTGTATACAATAAAGAATAATGTTCAAGAAATTTAAAGTTAAATTGTGAATTCTAGCTCCTTTTATGGTAGAAGTATAAGGTGAGTGATTTAGCAAGGAGTCTGGCTGGCACAAGGCACAGCGCACTATACACTTATGCCAATTGTATAAAGTAATGCCAGTTTTCGGGGGGTTCAAATCTCAACACTACTTTTTTTTTTTTAATTCAATGAAAAAAAAATTTCTTGCCGGATATTAAAATTAATATATGAGATTAATATTAATAATTATTATGATATGAATAGTGAAGTAATCCTTCAGTTTTGGATACATAGTTAAATAATTTGGATGCAATATTTGAAAAAGTTGGAGAAAATAATTACATAATTGGAATTCAATATTTAAATGAATTGGTTTGAATATTTAAATAATTTGGGGTTAGATATTTAAATAAAATAATTTAGATTAGATATTAAAATAGAATTTACCTATATTTAAACATTAGAAATGCATATTTAATAAAATCAATCCTAGGTAATATTCTTGACGAGGTTTAGGTTTTAATAATAATATTGTAACGCTTCTGTGTGTTAACAGAATAACAATTATCAATGCCAGCGAATTAAAGCAACTCAAATAATAGAACAGGTTGGAAAAATGATAACATTATAGCGCACTAATCATATGACTTGAGCTTCAGTCAAGGCACAGAATAAGACTAACTCGTTCAGTCACTCGCTCCTTATATATAATCGTAAATGGTCAGGTCTGGAATGTTCCAGATCAACATGGACAGTTTCACGTCTGCGTGGACTAGGCTTGAAAGATCTAGACCCAAACAGTTTGTTTCAACCGCTTACTTTGTTCCAACAAATGGTCTGGGATTTAAAATCATATGTTTTTTTTTTTATTTAATGATTTAATGTTACACTGCCCCTCCTTAGAGACATTCCTCCTGGATGTCTTCTCTTCTGGAATGTGCCTGCTCCCTATGTTGAAGGAAAGGTCTCTTCGGTAATTCGCTGCACCTGTTCTTCTTCGTGGTTCCTTGCATATGGCGCCAAGCGATTATAATGGACGATTGTTTATACTCGGGATTCCCTGCTTAATAAAATTGGGATTATAATTTATAAGTGAAATAAAATGAGTGGACTGTATTTACTGGTTGAAAAATAATAAATGTTTACTGCATAACAATATATTTATTTGAACGTACCTTTTTGTTAATAAATTATTGACAAAGGAAAGGGTAAGGCTGATGTGTCTGCTACATGATTTAGGTGCATGCATTATTGTATAACTTATTTCTTGCTGTGTTTCTTGATTTTGACGGGGGTGGCCAACCCATCTTCCCTCCTCGTCTTCGCCGGCTCTCCGCTAACTAATTTAGCTCATGCTAAAGTATTAATGAATATCACATAAACAAAACCAAAAACTCCTTCTCTAACTGCCGGAGCTTCCTCCATTAATCTCCTGGGCTTTCTTACCCTCCACATCACCAGTATGCCTCCTGGCTCTGGCAGGCAAATTAAATAGGCCGTGCATAGGCGCCGGTGGGTGATCATTTGAATTGGTGAAAATTGAACAAACCGCCCACCTAAATTGAGCGTAGCCAATTTAATAACATGCAAAATGAGAATATGTGTTTGATATTGATATGTACATTGGTTTAAAGAGTACGTTAAAAAAAAAAAATCTCTTTTTTTTTTCTTCTTTAGAAATGATAATAATAATAAAATACAATACAATAATGAAATAAACTATGAATGATACTTAATACTAATGACAAAGTAAAAAATATAGAACCGACTATATTATAACGATAAAGAAAATGCTTTCCAGCAGAAAAAAAAAAAAATAAAAGAAAAGAAATATTACACTATATGTTAGCTAGAGTCCTGATAAAAAAGGGGAGCCAAGGACGTGACAGCCCTTATCAGGGTGCTGCCGGATGGTGACTGTTCGGGTTACCCCGTCTCAACCAGGGTGGCATTCCGTAACTCTAGCGACAGGCCACTGACCAACGATGGATCTTTTTTCCAATAAGATTACCAAATCGCCGACTTCGATACCTCGTACATGTTTAGTCCACCTCTTCCTTTGTTGTAGGTGGTGCAAATAATCTAGTCGCCTTCTATTCCAGATGGAGGCTATTTGTGCCTGCAGAGCGCTCCAACGAGGGCGCATGGATATTTGAGGCACATCTGATGGTTCCGGCAATGAATAAAGTGAAGTGCCTACCAAGAAATGGCCTGGAGTGAGGAAGCCATAATTTTCGACGTCCTCAGTTAATGCCTTGGGTTGAGCAAGCCCTCAATCCGGACGAAGGCCGTGGTGAGCTCTTCGAATGTGTATTGTTGGGAACCAAGGGTACCACTTAGCAGAGTCTTCACTGAATTTACTCGGGCCTCCCAAATCCCTCCGGTGCTCGAGGTGGTATAAACCTCCACTCTACCCCCCCCCCCCCCCCCCCATGAATAGCCAACTTCTCAGTAATATCTTCTTGCTGCCTAGCCATGAAGGCATACACGTCCTTAATGAAGCGGGACGCTCCTACAAAATTAGTGCCGTTATCGGAGCTCATAAGATGGGGGAGTCCTCTGCGTGACACGAACCTTTCGAATGCAGCTAGAAATGTGGCGGTGGTGAGTGATGATACAGCTTCAAGGTGAACCGTTTTAGTGGCGAGACACACAAATACGCCTTACTCTGTACGGCTTCCCTGAGTTTAGATTCCTTGATATGGAAAGGCCCTGCGTAATCAACTCCAACATTGTTAAATGCCTTAAGGTCTGAAAATCTACTCCTGGGCAAAGGAGCCATGAATGGAGGTTGTGGCTGAGCTTTCTGGAGCCGACATTTCACACAACGGAGAATACGCCCACGGATGATTTGAAGGGCACGTGGGATCCAAAATTCGGCTCTAAGCAATGAGAGCACCAATGTGGCACCGGCATGATAATGGTGTTGATGAATGTCGTCAATAATAATACGTGCGATATGAGACTTGGGAGGAATAAGAATCGGATGCTTGGTAGAATAGGCGAGATTCGAATTTTGAAGTCTACCGCCAACCCTGATGATGCCATCCGTATCGACAAATGGTGCGAGCTGCTGGTATATCTTTGGTACAGTAGCACGACCAACGTATAAATCGGAAGCAATTGCACGCATTTTATAACCCGCAGCTTGGCGTTCCGCTGCTCATCAACCGTAACTGGTCTGCTTAGGGGACCCTTGTAAGATTTGCGAATCTCTTTAAATCGCAACATGCGAGCTACGGTTCGGATCAAAGTCCGAAAGGATGAAAATCTGGTCATCCAATTGTCTCCAAGTTCTTCTTATGATGGTGATAATCGGATCATAACAGAATTACTGATTGTAGTATTTCGTAGAGGTTTCGGCCATTCGCTTTCTGGTCCAAGAAGCCATGGCGGTCCATTCCACCATAGGTCAGCATCCCTGATTTTGCCAGGCGTACAGCCTCGTGAAGCTATGTCGCAAGGATTGTGTTCGGACTTTACGTGTCTCCAACGATGCAATGGTATCACACTTAGAATCTGACTGACCCGGTTAGCTTCGAAGTTGCGAAGCTCGTGGATGGGTAGCTCAAGCCATGCCAATACGTTGCTGGAGTCGATAGCAAATTGCCTCAGAAAGCGACGTCCTACTTACCTCGATAGATGATAATAGTCTAGCCAATAATAATGCGCCGCAAACCTCTAACCGAGCTATTGATACGAATTTTAAAGGCGCCACCTTGGTTTTGGCCTTAGTCAACAGAACCTTTACCTCGCCATCTGGAGAAATGGACCTCAAGTAAACGGCTGCTGCATAACCTTTGTTGGATGCGTCGCAGAAGCCAATAAACTGATGTGAAGCTCCAACCGCAGTGAAGTACCTGGGAATCGTGACCGCTGAAAGGGATGACCATTCGCATATTAATGAATGCCAAGCATCCGCCAGCTGAGAAGGTAGAATTTCGTCCCAGCCCAGCCGCGCCTTCCAAATTTCCTGCATGAGTGCTTTCGCGAGAAAGACAACGTGCGACAAAAATCCTAAAGGATCAAAGATTCTTGCTATTGACGAAAGTATTAGGCGCTTGGTTACATTGTTACATCCAGGTGGTGTTATTCTATATGAGAAGTTGTCTTCTTTTTATAACCAAATTAGACTTAATATCTTTACTGAATCGCAAGATGGACTGTGTTCTTGCTTTATTTCAATGGGCTCGTTGTTCATTTGGTCTGAGTGTGGGATCAAACTTTTCTCGGTTGAAGTCCATTTGCTAATAGCAAAACCACCTCTCGCGAACAACCCGCAGAGCTCTTCTTTAAGGGTGATAGCTTCCTCGAGGCTGTCAGCTCCAGTGGCAACATCGTCAACGAACATATCCGTTAGAACTCGCTCCGCAGGAAAGGGGAATTGTGCGCCCTCATCTGTGACCAATTGATTTATGACGCGCAGTGCTTGAAAGGCACTAGATTTGACACCGTATGTGACAGTGTTTAGCTCATATTCTATCAGTGGGCAATCAGGTTTCTCACGCCAGAGGACATACTGTAAGTGTCGGTCTTCTGGATGTATTATGATCTGACGATACATCTTAACTAAATCTGCCTTCAGTGGTATGGCGTAGGACCTGAACTGAGTCAAAACCTGACAAATATCCTTTTGAACTTTAGATCCTGAAAGTAGGATGTCATTAAGGCTCATTCCATTGGCGGAGGAGCATGAGGCGTCGAATACTACCCTTATCTTCTCGTCCTTCCAAACACCGTGATGAGGTATTAAGTATGGTGACGGAGCCTGAGCCAAAGACATGTGTTTTAGGTTTTCATACTCTTTCATGAAGTTCCGGTAGCCTTCGGCCATTTTATTGGTGTTCGATATCCTTCTCTCGAGCATGAAATATCTTCGCGACACCACTTCAAGATTGTTTCCTGGATTTTCTGAGCCAGGCTTCACTGGCAAACGCACAATGTAGCGTCCATCAGGAGTTCGGGTAGTTGTCCTTTGGAAATGCTCCTCGCTTAATTGGTCGTCCGGGTTTCTCCGATCGGCAGCAATGGGTTCTTCAAGTTCCCAAAATTTCTTCAGCTGCGCATCAATGTCCCGTTCCGACTCGGAGTAAAGTGCAATTGTTTCAGGGGTATCTTGGCAGTTAAGCTTGCCAATAACTGCGGACCCAAATATCGTAGGTAACAGTGATAAATCTGTTACAGCCGACTTATACGGAGCGCCGGTGACCACCGAGGAGTAAACATCGGCTCCTATTAAAATGTCAATTGTGCCAGGTGTGTCGAAGGTTCGATCTGCCAAATCGACTCCTGCGAGATTTTCGTAAACAAACTCCTTAATCTTAGTTGGAGGCATTGGGGGCGATATCTGCTCAATAACCATGGCATGGCACTGGACCTCCTCTGCCTTTATATGGTTTCAGGTTGCAGTAAATGCTTCCTAAAGGATTGGTCAGTACAGAACCCCCTAAGCCTGTAATACGTGTTTCGCATCTTTGAAATGAAAAGCCGAGTTTGTTGGCCAGCGATAACGAGATAAACGTGTTCATGCTCCCTGAGTCAATGACCGCGCGGGCAGAGTGGTAGGCATTGCGGCGATCCTTGACAAGTAGCTGAACCGTTCCCAGACAAACCAAGTTGCCTTTTCTTCTACACGCTAAAGGTGCAGAACCAAAACCGATGAAAGTGTTGACTGTCTCAGAAGGTTTAGGTTGAGAGGGCTGCTCAATCTTATTTTGGTCTTCCACATGAATAATGCTGTGGTGCCTTTGCCTACAGAATCGACAGCTCCACTTGGATGTGCAAGCATCTACTTTATGGTCTCCTCTTAAACAGTTTCGGCAACCATTCCATCCATGTACAAATGCTATGCGCCTCTCGAGTGGGAGATTGCAGAAATTGTGACAGTATGGTAGGGCATGGCCATTTTTGCAAAATGGACAAGTAGAGGGTGTAGGTAAATATCTGTTCGATGCTCCTGTTTGCATCTGTTTACCCTTTACGAATCCTTTATTCCACCTCTGTGGTTTAAAGTTGTCTTGTGGTGGAGAGAAGCTTCTCCTGTGGTTCTCTGCTGAAGCGTGAAGGTTCAGAGTGTTGTACCTCGGAGACTGAATATTGGGATATTTTCGACCGCTGTAGAACGTGCTTGCCGCTTGAGTGCTTTGCGGGTTGGATGTTAGTGTATCCCGAGAGAGTTTTAGTGCATTCATTCTACTACGAACAAAGTATATTACCTCATTTGCTGTGGGGGCCTTATCAGAGGACTTGATAGATAACTCCAGGTGTTTACGCGGGTTCGGATCAAGAGCACGGATTGCCAATGCAGATAAAAGGAAATCAGACTTGTTCTCGATGTTGAGGCTTTGGAAACCCTCGATGCCGTCAGCAGCACCGTTTAAGAAACTTTCATATCCCAAGAGATCAGTCTTTTGAGATTTGGCATCACAATCAAGAATCCTCTGTACATATAGTGATGCAAGAACACGGGGATTATCATATGTTTTTATTAATTTATCCCAAGCCTGAGCATAGGATTGTTCTCCAATAGGTATACGGCTTAGTAAGGTAGCAGCTTCACCTTTGAGAGCGCTTCTCAAATAATGAAATTTCATTATATTTGTTAAGGACGGTTCTTCATGTACCATAGAGACGAATGTGTCCTTGAAATGACTCCATTGTAAAAGATCCCCAGCGAAGGTCGGGATGTTGATCTTCGGGAGATGTGCATCGGGAGTGCTGTGGATAAAGGTGGTATTACTGTCGTTGGCTGCTATCGAAGCCATTGATCGGTTAGAGACGTCGATGCTCTTCTGCTCAATCCTAACGAGTATGGCAGCGGCTTGACAAATCTCGTCGCGGACCTTATCATAATCCGCGTTCCACAAGTCATCAGGCCACGCATCTGGATCAGGCATGCGCACTTGTATGGAATCCCTTTCCTCCCAGGTGTTTTGGAAACGCGTCCAATCCGATTGAGCCACAGCAAGCCTTGCCTTAAAAATTGGGATCTTATTAGAATCGATTAAAGCTTGTTCTCCATCCTTCATAATGCCGAGGATGTTACGCTTGAGTCCTCTGAGCTTACGCTCAAGCGCAGTACAATTCACTGACAAATTTTCTGATGCCATTATGAGACAACAACGGGGCCGCCAGGCGAAGATAAGAAGAGAGAATTGGAGATGGAACAGTCATTCCCAATCAAAATACTGAAACCATAAAAATGGGAAGGCCTATGATTTTTTTTTTTTTTTTTGAAAAAAGTTTAAAAAAATAATGAAAAAAGAAAACAACAAGAAGACCCAAGTATACGTAGGGACAGCAGCACAAAGTGAGAGTTGAAAGGACAATTGCAAAATACATCATTATAAATATATATTAAATATGTGTTTAAATATATATTAACAAATAAAATTGTAGGGACAATAAATAAAGTAATAAGCAATAAACATTAAATATGTTTGCTATAATAAACATTAATTGATGGAATGCATTTACTCTTATTTATTGCTAATATTTGCTGCTTTATAATTGTTTAAGTGTGATAATAATAAAATAATGCAATTATTAATTGTTGTACAAAAGCTTCTTATGAAAATTTACCACTTCTTTTTTATAAACTAAATAGGTACATATTTAACTTTTTACTATTGGAATAATTATCAGAATGAATGCTGTATGAAATAAGATTTATTGTTTATTCAGTTTAACAACATAAATGAATTGTGCTTTATTATAATATTTTTTTTTTTTATCATCAAAATAATCATTCACATTAATTAATTCAAATGCGTTTTTTTTCTTTTCTTTTTTTAAATTTGTTGATGTGCTTAAATGTTATTAATATATATATATTTTTTCAAGCAAGAGTTCCAAAATATTGCACACGAAGAAAATTAATGTTTTTACAAAATGCATTCATCAAAGCTAAGAGCAATGAAAATTTTATTTCTGTTCACAAAACAATATACAAAACTATTTTTAAATTCATGAAATGTTTTTCAGTTTGATGCAATACTTCAAGCAAAAAGTCTTGCAGTTTTTAAGTAATAAATCTTGAATTATGATAAAAATACAAATAAATATCACACATAAAAAAAAAATAAATAAATAAAAAAATTAGGATTAAATGTACACATAAAAGAATTTAATGAAACTTCAGTGACCTTAGAAAAACAAAATAATTAGTGAAACAAAGTTATAGATTGGTACAAGAATATATTATGCATTTTATTGGAAAATAAATATAGCAAGAATTTGTGAATAAACCAAGTTGATACAAAACATTATAAAATGTCAGGTATTCCTGACCATAAATGTACACTTTAATATCTAAGTTAATTAAGTTTTTATAGAATTAGGGATGATAGTAATACTTGGTTGTTTTAGTTTAGATCCTAATGAGAGGTATGTAAACCCAAAGTCAAAATTAATTGATTACATTAATTAAATGCACAATATGTCTATTGACATTATAAGGGTATGGTTATAAAGATATGGCTGTATTAGTGAATAAGTTGCTATTTTTATAAACAATCCCTGTAGGTAACCAATAATTACTGATTAGTTAGTTGCATCTTTAAACTGAAATTGAATTGAAATTAATTAAACCAATTAAAAAATTATACTAAATGAACAAAATCCGGGCCAAGGTGGACCATGTTTATACTCGGGATTCCCTGCTTAATAAAATTGGGATATTCCCTGATTATAATTTTTAAGTGAAATGAAATGAGTGGACTGTATTTAATGGTTGAAAAATAATAAATGTTTACTGCATAACAATATATTTATTTGAACGTACCTTTTTGTTAATAAATTATTGACAAAGGAAAGGGTAAGGCTGATGTGTCTGCTACATTGATTTAGGTGCATGCATTATTGTATAACTTATTTCTTGCTGTGTTTCTTGATTTTGACGGGGGTGGCCAACCCATCTTCCCTCCTCGTCTTCGCCGGCTCTCCGCTAACTAATTTAGCTCATGCTAAAGTATTAATGAATATCACATAAACAAAACCAAAAACTCCTTCTTTGTCTCCTCCTTGCTCTACTATCATAGTGTCTCTTCATCCGGTCACTGATGAGGAGAAGGCTCTTCCTAACTAGCTCATGTGTCTATTCTATAGTCTTGCACAGATACACCCACCCCAGGTTTGCTGCCAAAAATGAGGTCACAAGGTAACCTCATCTCTCCTCCGAAGAGAACTCTCGTTCTCTGTGGTGTCTGTCCAGAGGATTAATTGACTGCAGAGCAGTAGGTCATGAGGAAGTATGGGATCTGACGGTCCCAATCTCGTTGATGGTCAGAGGTCACCTAGGAAAGGTACTTTATAAGTGTTCGGTTCATCCGTTCTACCATTCTGTCAGACTGTGGATGGAGGACCGTAGTCCTGGTTTTGCGAATCCCAAGTTTCTTGCAGACTCCCTGGAATAATTAACTCTCGAAGTTCCTTCTCTGATCAGAGTGTAGTTCAATTGGTACTCTGAAATGGGCGATGAACTCCTTTACCAGAACGTCCACCAAGGTAGCAGCCTTAAAGGTAGGTTGGGGACGGCATATGCTTCCGCCCACTTGGAAAAACAGTCCACGATTACAAAGACGTATTTATCTCTAGCGCCACTTTCTGAGAATGGTCCTAATATGTCCATGGTTACCCTCTCGAAGGACCTCCCCGAATATAATGCTGCATCCAAGTGCGGCGTTTGCGAGCTGGTCCGTTGCTTGCAGAGCAGGTGTTACATTTACGGCACCAATCCTTGACAGCAGTTCACCCAGTAGAACCTCTCATGTACTTTCTGGAGTATTTTCGTTAAACCAAGGTGTCCTCCTGACACTTCATCATGTAGCAGACAAAGTACCTCCGGTACGCAGGTCCTCGGTATAAAGCTGCTTCCTGGATAAGTTGCCGTCTTCGTTCTCCACAACCCTCTTGAGCAAGCCGTCTTATATTACAAGGGAGTTCCACTGTGCCTAGTACGCCTTCAAAATAGGTGAGAATGGTGCTATCTCTTGCCAGGTCGGGCGGTGATTGTGTGTGTGACAGTCCCGAATCTTTTTCAATTCAGGATCATTTTCTTGTCGTCCCGGATTATGTCAGGTGTCCATTCTTCACTAACTACTCCAACAGCGCAAAGGTTGGCCTCCTTTTGTTCGATTCGGCTACAGTGGGAGCAATTAGGTGGGCATGGTCTTCTAAACAGGGCTTCTGCTTTGCCATGTCTAACGCCTGGTCTGTGTTCAATTTCAAAGTCGTATTCCCGAAGTTTTTGTAGCCATCTGGCAACTTGTCCTTCAGGATTCCTGAAATTTAGCAGCCACTTCAAGCTTGCATAGTCCGTCCGCAAAAAAAGTCTTGTACCATACGAGTATTTGTAGAAATGGTCTATGGACTTGACAACAGCCATGAGTTCTGAATTTTGATTGCGTCTTGCTGGCCCTGGCCCTCCTGCAATTGTGATAAAACCCCGCCAATGCCTACTTTACTGGCGTCTGTGTCGGGGATGTATTTGCCTCCTGGAACTGGGAAGCTCAATATGGGAGCCGAGGTCAACCGTTCCTTCAAGGTGTCAAACGCTTCTTGACACTCGCCATTCCAGCTGAAGGGTCTACCTTCCTCAGTCAATCGACTCAGAGGCTTCTCAATGTCCCCAAACTTCCTCACATATCGGCGGTGGTAGGAACAAAGGCTCAGGAAACTTCGACTCAGGGACTTTATTGGCAGGGGTAGGCAATTGCTGGACCACCTCAATTTTTGCTGGGTCGACCGCTACACCTTCACCGCTGACGATGTCTCCTAATTAGGTGACTCAAGTCTGGAAAAAATTACATTTCTTAGCGTTGGTGTCAAATTGGCCGCTTTTAATCTCTAGAAGACCTTTTGAGGATAGTTGTTCTTCAAACGTCTGGCCAACCACTATGACGTCCTCGAGATATATGAGGCAAATCTTCCAGGACAAGCCTCTTAGAATGTTTTCCATCAGGCGTTTAAAGGTTGCTGGAGCATTGCAGAGGCCGAAAGTGTCATCGATTTTTGGCAATGGGTACCTATCCTTCTTTGTCACGTCGTTAAGCTTCGGTAATCTATGCAGAAGCGGGTCGTTCCGTCCTTCTTTAC
Source organism: Aelia acuminata (assembly GCA_911387785.2). Taxonomy (NCBI): domain Eukaryota; kingdom Metazoa; phylum Arthropoda; class Insecta; order Hemiptera; family Pentatomidae; genus Aelia; species Aelia acuminata. The sequence continues at coordinate 8,736,159 of OU426982.1, forward strand.
GAGCACTACCGGAGAGGCCCATGGACATGGACCGACGGCTCCACCCCTCCGTCTCTTACCATTCTTGAATAGCATTCTCAATTATCAATGTCAGCGAATTAATGCAACTCAAATATTAGAGCAGGTTAGCTTCACAGTCAAGGAACAGAATAAGACTAACTCGTTCTGTCATTCGCTCCTTATATATAATCGTAAATGGTCAGGTCTGGAATGTTTCAGAACAATATGTAACAGTTCCACGTCTGCGTGGTCTAGGATCGAAAGATCTAAACCCAAACAGTTCGTTCCAACCGCTTATTTTGTTCCAACAAACTGTCTGGGATTTGAAATCATATGTTTTTTTTTTTATTTAACGATTTAATGTTACAATAGTAATAGAGTTCTCTTGGAATAAGTTTTGATTTCTTCTTTTATTTTTTTGAGTTTATGCACTGGATATATTTTTTAATTTTATTTATATTTGTTTTTTCCTTTTCTCCTTTAATTCCTAGTAATCTCTTTAATTTTATCTTTTTATTATTATCGGATTTCACTATTTTCCGAAAAGAAATAGTTTGGTTCACGGTTTTTTTTTTTTTTTTTTTTTTTTTTTTTTTTTTTTTTTTTTTTAATTTTAGGTTTAAAATCAGGGTTTAAATTTAAAACGGATCCTGTATTCCCTTCTCATTGTTATCTATATTTACGTATCTTTATTTTAAAACACTACAATCTGGAATTATGATAAAAGTTATTACAGCTCATCATTGTGATGATAAATCGGTTAAAGCTTCTAATAACTCCATAAATGTCTCCTCTTAGAAATCCTAATCCAGGGCTTGGCGAGTCCTTAGCTGTAATGCTGGCTTCTCTCGGTCGTTAAAATGGCACACCCCAACATGTGTGAGTTCGAATGTGCACAAGCCCAGACTTTGCTGAAGGTGGTGAGACGCCTCGGAGTGCACTTCAACATCTTTGGGCGGGCTCCTAAGTGGCTCAACGAAACGGGATCCCATCACAAGGCTGACCCTGGTCCTCAGCTTATGTAGATGACCACTTTCTTTGTCTCCAGGACTTTGGAATTCGAGATTTCTCTGGAAATGATCTGAGAAATCTACTGCAAAGGTTTAGGGGACCTCTAGAATGGTTAGAAGACATCTTCAGGAAGTTGAGTGCTGGGAGAGTCCACTTCTGACCGCAGTTCAGAGGAAAGCAATGCTTGAGTTTGCTTGCCAGATCACACCTGTTGTGGACCTTGGCTGACTAGAAGATAGTTCTCTTCACCAATGAGACGCTAGCGGGTTTAAAGGCTCCTGTATGTATATATCTTTAGATCTTGATGGCCCAGGGTGTAATATAGGACTTTTGTATTTTTCTAAATACACCTGCGTTATGTCTCTCACAAAATTCAATTTTGGAATTTTGATGCCTCTACTAGTACGGTAGAGACACCAGGCATTGTTTACAGAAACGTCGAGGAGCCATGTAAATAACACCCAATACCATTTTTTCCCTCGAACACCAATCCTGTAATTACCGACATCTTGATCCATTCGATCTGTTCCCCCCATATATTTATTATAATTTGATATGGCACAGGGCTGTTTTACTTGGATGTTTTTTCTATCTTTTCTTGAATACCGTTTTGCTAAAGATGTAGGCTGATATCCATATGATGTCGAAGCTATTGAAACTACATTATTGTCCATCCATTTACATACGAATATGCCATCGATTTTCTCAATTGCATATACGCATGTTCCTCGTTGGGATTTTTTTAGTTCTGTTTTCTTTTTCAATGTACAAGTCCGTGGAATTCTATCCTCTCTTATTGTACCTGTGCAATTATAACCATTGTTTTTCAAATGTTTTAAAATATTAAATGAGGTAAATAGGTTATCTAAATACAAATGATAGGGAAGATGAGAAATATTGTCAGGGAACTCAGCAAGAAGTCGAATGAGTGGGGCAGTTGCCTTGCCGAACGCTGCATCATGCTCACTTAGCTTGCCGTCCTGTTTACCAACGTAAATTTCAAAATTGGTTAAATAACCAGAAGAAGTGTTTAGGCACCACACTTTGTAACCAAACCTTATAGGCTTGCCTCTAATAAATTGTTTACATCCATGTTTTCCGTAATATTTGACCATGCTTTCGTCGAAATTCAAATGCTTCGTAGGTATAAAATGTTTTACAAAACGGTGTTTCAATTTATCCACTAAAGGTCTTATTTTATAAATCTTATCATTTGTATCCAAAAATAAATTGTCATTCAAATGAAAATATTTTTTAATAGTAAAAAATCTATCCCTTCTCATCGACTCTGATACTAAAATATTGCGAACATCATTATGTGAGTCCCAATAGAGCCTAGTTTTTGGAAGCGTATTATAACCAGTTAGCAGAAGAATTCCGATGAAGCATTTCAATTCGTGTGCTTCAACATTATAATTTGAACAATTTTTTTGTCCAGCATAAATTTTACTTTGTGTTAATATTAGCTGTATTATTTCATCATCGAAAAAAAGTTCAAAAAGTTCTACAGGGCTTAAATCCTTGTAATCTTCACCTGAATAAGGAAAAAATAAATGCTCATCCGGTATAGCTTCCAAGTCTCCCTGAATCCACTTTCTTTTCTTTGTTTTCTCCAGGAAAGGCTCCTGAAGCTCTGAAATCCGAAACCTCTTTGAATATACTTCCGCATCAGCAAGCAATTGATTTCGGGAAAGATTATCTGCCTTACCTCCCTCATCCTCGTCACCTGAATCTTCGTCCGTTTGTACTGTTGGTTCTGGTGGAGCAATACAAATAGCAATAGGTTCTATAACGTCTTCAATATCAGAATCAGAATCAGTAACTAAATTATCATCTTGAAGGCCTTCAATTAATTCTAATGCTTCTTTGACAGTCAAATTGTCCCGAAGATAAACATCATCACTAAAATATGAAAAAAAATCTGGTGCGTGCGCGCAACACACAACTTTCACTTACCAACTTACTTAGATTAGAAATTGACGTGTTTTGCTAAATATCATTTCCCAAATTCACACATTTTTCTACATTCATATCTTATTTTTGTAAAACGTTAAAGCCGTTTTTGAGTAAATAAAAAAAACACGTGAAAATGATACAAAATTTATTAAGTAAAGTGCCCCCTCCGGATAATGAATTTTGATGAAATTTTAACAATCATAACTCGGGCATATAAATACATCAAATACCCAGTTTGATCAAAATCTTTAAAGCCGTTTTTGAGTAAATAAAAAAAAACACGTGAAAATGATACAAAATTTATTAAGTAAAGTCCCCCCTCCGGTTAATCAATTTTGATGAAATTTTAACAGTCATATCTCGGGCATATAAATACATCAAATACCAAGTTTGATCAAAATCGTTATAACCGTTTTTGAGTAAATAAAAAAACACGTAAAAATGATACAAAATTTATTAAGTAAAGTCCCCCCTCCGGTTGATCAATTGTGATGAAATGTTGGTTATCACATCTTTGGCATATAAATACATCAAATACCAAGTTTGATCAAAATCGTTAAAACCGTTTTTGAGTAAATAAAAAAAACACGTGAAAATGATACAAAATTTATTAAGTAAAGTCCCCACTCCGGTTAATCAATTTTGATGAAATTTTTACAGTCATATCTCGGGCGTATTAGTACATCAAATACTCAGTTTAATCAAAATCGTTAGAGCCATTTTTGAGAAAATCGAAAAAAACCTAAAAAGTTATTAAGTAAAGTACCCCCTCCCTTTAAGTAATTTTGATGAAATTTACGCTGTCACATCGCGGGCATATAGCTACTCTAAATACCCAATTTCATGATCGCACGGTTTATAGTTTTTGAGCTAGTCTGTTCACACACACACACACACAGACACACACACACACACAGACCATTTCGCGGGACTTGGTCATTTCGACTCAGGGGACCCCAAAACGTGTATTTCCGTTGAAAACCGGAAGTCGAAATTTTTCACGATCGCAATACTTCCACTTACTATATATTTCATATATAGGTAAGTGAAAGTAAAAAAAAAAAGATCAGTTTTGATAACATATAGTCCAGCTGTGACATATATGTTACACTCAACTTCAAAGTGTTCTGAAGAATACTCCTGATTAAAAATATTCCTAAATCCGCAATATAATTGTTGTTGAGTATATTACAAATATATGTCAACATTAAAACCAACCAAAAAATGCATAAGTATCAAATTATAATACTTACAACATGGAGGAATCCATTTTTTCTTGATATCACTAGCAATGGTGTACAAATATGAGGATCACAATCTTTAAGTGTTGACTGTTACAATGAAACTGGTGGTTTAAAGTAAAAGGACGCTCAGACATGCTAGAACATGTCTAAGCCGGTATCTTTGAGCCTTGACGAGCTCGTAGAATCAAGTTGAAACTTGCACTGCGCTCGTGACATATATGTCACAGTCGGACATAATGGGTTAAAGCTGGAAGGAAGAAGCTCTCTATTGGCTATAGAAATCGGAAAGACAAAAAATAGGGGGGGGAAGGTGCGGGTAATTTAAATGTGAAATTACGGTAAAGGTACTGAAGAGCGGCTGATGGGAGTGGCTGTTTTGAGAGGTTATGTGACCGTCATGTTATCGAACTCCCGTCGCCTTTTTTTCAGTTAAAAAGTGCCATAATTGACTTTAATAGATTCTAGCTTGCGACTCGCCTTCAGAGATAATTAAACCCCCAAAAGGGTCCTTATCAGTGGAGATCGGGCCTTACTTTAAAGGGCGCCTTAGTGAACGGCGCATAAGCTGCACTTCAGTACTTGTACCGAAATTAATGCTTTAATGAAAATTAATATTTGCAAATGAAATAATCTTTTGATGTTGTTTTCCTTCCTACAATCGTTAAAAAGGAAGAGGAGAGGGAGCAGATTCATGAAAGTGAGAAAAATGTAAAATTGATATGAAACCTGATCAAATTGTTGTTGACCTTTTCAAACCTTTTCCATGATTTGTCCCTTGTATGGACGATATTGTTTACTATTTTAGTAGAATATACAGCTATATAAGATGGAGAATGGCAGTGGAGATGGAGAATCAGTGTCATGGCAGTGTACTATTATGCAAGAGTTCTCATGTCCTAATCTGGGCTACGGCAAGATATTTCTCTAAAAGTGGGGGGGAGGCATTGTTGGCATAAAGAGGCTCTATCAGGAGACAGACGTTTGTATTCAGGTGTGATTTTGCTGATTCGTCATTGTGAGCAAAATATAAATTTTTCATTTATTTCATGTTCACAAACCCTAAATGGTGATTCTTCCAGCCCTCGATAAAAATATTAGACGACTATTAATTATCTTTCAATTATTCAGAAACTATTTGTTAATGGCATCTTGTTTGATTGTAGTTATAGATCTTAGAGTTAAGCTAAGTTCTTTCTGGGTTGCTAAGCAACTTTTGATTCAGTTTACATTTTTTTTATTTAAAAAAATATTTAGATTTGTTACAAACGTGCCATCTTATATATCTGTAGGAAGAGGAGAGGGAGCAGATTCATGAAAGTGAGAAAAATGTAAAATAGATACGAAACCTGATCAAATTGTTGTTTGAAATCAAACCTTTTCCCGCGAATTGTCCCTTGTATGGATGATATTGTTTACTATTTTAATATAATATACAGCTATATAACAGCTGGAGAATGGTCTGACTCATTGTCATGGCAGTGTACTATTATGCTCGAGTTCTCATGTCCTAATCTGGGCTACGGCAAGATATTTCTCAATTATGTTTTGGATTGTCGCTAAAAGTGGGGGGGGGGGGGGAGAGGCATTGTTCTTTCTGGGTTGCTAAGCAACTTTTGATTCAGTTTACATTTTTTTTATTTAAAAAAATATTTAGATTTGTTACAAACGTGCCATCTAAAACCTTCTTATATATCTGTAGGTGGGCTGGTTCACGTTAAAGAAGAAAGTGAGATGCAAGACGATGGTGAGAACATTTATTTATATGCCATTCCATTTTGTTTTTACGTGTAAGCCTATTTGTTCATGAAAGCCTTCGTGATATATCCATCAGTTTAAAGAAATATTAAAGTTTTATTTTTATTTCTTATAGCATTTTTCAAATCAGCTTAGAATAAAATTATGAAATTAATGTAGTGATTATTGCTAGAAATTTAACCATCATTTATTTGATTTTGCTTCAGTTCCCAGAATCGATATGAAAGAAGAAGAGAGGGAGCAGATTTATTATTGTGAGGAAATATTGAATTGATATTAAACCTGTTCGCATTATTATTATTATTTGCTTCATTCATAAGAAGGTATACGAGTATTACTCTTGTTGGGGATCATAATCGGTCATCCAAGATTTATTTATTGGGTGTCTAGTATGTGGAAATTGTTGAAATTATACAAGAATTTTTCCTGCTGGAACTCTAATGTAATTTTTAATATCAAATCTTTAACATCTTTAATCCTTAATCTTTTCTAATGGGATGAATAAAAATTACAGCCAATGTTTGATTCCGTTTTATAATCTTTTTACTTTCACTTACCTATATATGAAATATATAGTAAGTGGAAGTATTGCGATCGTGAAAAATTCCGACTTCCGGTTTTCAACATAAAATACACGTTTTGGGTCCCCTGAATCCAAATAACCAAGTCCCGTGAAATGGTCTGTGTGTGTGTCCGTGTGTCCATGTGTGTGTACAGACTAGCTCAAAAACTATAAACCGTGTGAACCTGAAATTTGGTATTTAGTGTATGTATATGCCTGCGATGTGACAGCAAAAATTTCATAAAAATTGCTCAAAGGGAGAGGGGTTTATTTAATAACTTTTTACGTTCTTTCGATTTTCTCAAAAACGGCTATAACGATTTTGATTAAACTGAGTATTTGATGTATTTTTTTTTTTTTAACATTTTTCTTTTTCTCTCCTATATTTGTTTCTCTATTTTATTGTATTTTGATTTTTAGGAGCAATGAGATAATACAGTTAATTTCTCTATAAAATCAACTATAATAGAAAAAACAACTTTTTTCTTTCACCATTTTAGCCCCCTCTGAAAATTTCTGTGTAATTATAAAACTTCTTTGATATTAAAGTCGATCTGAAGTTGATTCTCACTAAGCAGGGTGTTTTTGACCAAAATCGTTACAGCCGTTCTAGAGTAAATAAAAAAAAAATGTGAAAATTAGACAATATTTAATATAGTGCCACCTTTGTTTGACCAATTTTGGCTGTCACATCACGGGGAAATACCTATATCAAACACCCAGTTTTATCAAAATCGTTATAGCCGTTTTTGAGAATTATTAAATAAAATGCCTCCTCTGACATCCTCCTGATTAATTTTAATGAAAACGTGTATTTCCACTGAAAACCGGAAGTCAAAATATTTCATATATAGATTAGGGATGCGACCAAGAGAAATATATGGGTTGTTTTGTGTTTTTACTAAAAACCCCATTTAATAATAAGTTTTGTGTAATTCCACCTAGTTACCCTGTCCTGACCAATTTCTTTTTTTTTCCCATGAATTTTCTTTTTTATTAATTTTAAAAATATAAATAATTGAAATGACTTAAACTGCTATGTTTTTGAGTGGCCTGATTGAAATTTTTGTACCATGTTCAAAATAAAAAATAATCAGCTACATACATTAAATAAGTGAATAAAAGTGGATTCATCAGTTTGTCCATTAATATCACCATTGCATCCCTTACTCTTTTACCTTTTTTTTTATCTTCATTCATTCTTTGCCAGAAAAAGAAAATACATATTTAAAAACATATTAAACATATTTAAAAAAAATATGCATAACCATCCTGTCTGCTACATTTTTCTATCGTTACAAACGCTCGGTCTAGTCTTGCTATTAGGACGTTATTTTCTATAGCAACAAACCATTTTTTTGATATTGCAGTTGATTTATTTCTTCACCTTCAAACGATAAAATTGCTTTATTCCATTGCTAATTCTAAATGTTTTCTCTTCTCTTCTGCTTCTAACATGTGTAGATTATCATTCAGCTTATTATTAACATTATTATGATTTTAAAAGTGTGTTCCTTCCTTTGTGTTTCTATAGTAGCCCACAGATGACAGCAGCTTATTGAATTTGAATAACCATTAAATTGGTTTCTTCTCTTAAATATTTAAGTTTTTAAAGCTTGTTTTAATTAGTTTCATGCCTACAGGTGGTGTCACACACGTGAAACATGAGGAACTACTTCTTCCAGATGAAGGTGCGTTGCATCATTTTTAATATTAATTAACTTAAATCAGCTAGACTACTAAACTATGAGCATTTTTAAAGATTTTTCCCAATATATCTGTGCATTAACCGTCATCAAGTTGCTGTTGAGCTTCAACCTTGGTTTTATAACTTAGCTTCGTTGTGATTTATAAATATTCATTTCCAATTTTTAGGGAGAAAATTGCCACATAATTTAATTATTTGTCAAAGGTTTACTTAACCCAGATAATACTGAATTTTTTTTTTTAAATTTTAACTTTTTTCTCTTATTAACATTATTACAGATCCACAAAATGACAAGAAAAAAAATTTTTTTTTTTTGCTGTAGCCTCATATCTACGATAAATGGTACATCCTTCAGGAAGGATTGTAGGACATTGGGATATCATTTTATTCTGTATTCAAGTGTAAAAATACAGAAAAAGAACATGTTTTCATATTTTTTTTATGATAAGGGAGAAAACAGTCTACATGCAGTGTTACATCGCACTTTATACACTTTGTTGTTGCTTTTTTTTGGCATGATTTACAAACGAGTTGTTGTCTTTTCCCAGTTTCTAAAACAGGTAAGCTTGTGATCAGATGATCAACTCCATCAAAACGGGTTTCAGTAGTATATTTTTTACTTTGCCTCCCACTTTTATTCACAACTCTTCGGTTGGTTTCCAAAATTGAACGCGCTACCAAACGTCTAAAATTTATATGGTCTATATGACTTTCATTTTTTTGATGCAGTTGCCAAGCGTTGTTTTCACAGGCATCGATGAGGTGGCATATCAAATGAAAGTACCATTTTTGCCTCTAACATTTACTCGGTAAAGAGAAATATTTTGATCTGTGCGATCTATGCCTCCCATCTTCAAGTTATAACTGTTTATCGCTGCAGACTGAGGAATCATAATTTAATTATTTGTCAAAGGTTTACTTAAGAGTCATTCCCTGTCACATCAACACACTTTTTTCCCTCACCATCTCAGAATTAAATGGAATTTGGTACATAGGATACAAAGCAAGGTATAGACTAAGAAAAATACCAAATTTCAGCTCAATATCTCCAACGGTTTTCAAAATATAGCTATGTGAACCCATTGAAAAACGCACAATTTTGACCTGTCGGATCATCTGGAAATTGAAATTACAGCTCTTCTAGGCAAGATAGAAAGTTGAAATTGATTTCATTTTAAAACTGAATCTATTACCTTCCTTATGACATGCAACCCAATAGGGTTAAGATAAATTGTTTTTCAAAATTCGAATCAAAATTTCAAATTTGAATTTCTCAAAAAGCGTATTTTTTAAAAATCTGAAAAAATTCAGTAGAGTTGAAAAGATTGTCATTAATAAATTGTATAGATAGTATAGTATATTTAAATAATTTATTTTTTGAAGAGAAAAGATTTGGCTCCGCCGGGAGTCGAACCCGGGTCTCCTGCGTTACATGCTAACCGCTACACCACAGAGCTCGGCTCAAGGCAGAGCAAATCCTTCCTCTTCACTGATACCTACTCCCCCTATCTCACAAGTTTTGTGAGTAGTAGCGGGAGGTGGACAATTTTTGTCCAATTTATGATATTTTATTGACTTACGTCAATTTTTTAAATTATTTTAATTAATCCAATCTTAAATTGTGGCTCACCACCAATTTTAAATTATTTTTAAATAATTTATTTTTTGAAGAGAAAAGATTTGGCTCCGCCGGGAGTCGAACCCGGGTCTCCTGCGTTACATGCGAGGATGCTAACCGCTACACCACAGAGCTCGGCTCAAGGCAGAGCAAATCCTTCCTCTTCACTGATACCTACTCCCCCTATCTCACAAGTTTGATAGGATTTGCTCTGCCTTGAGCCGAGCTCTGTGGTGTAGCGGTTAGCATCCTCGCATGTAACGCAGGAGACCCGGGTTCGACTCCCGGCGGAGCCAAATCTTTTCTCTTCAAAAAATAAATTATTTAAAAATAATTTAAAATTGGTGGTGAGCCACAATTTCAGATTGGATTAATTAAAATAATTTAAAAAATTGACGTAAGTCAATAAAATATCATAAATTGGACAAAAATTGTCCACCTCCCGCTACTACTCACAAAACTTGTGAGATAGGGGGAGTAGGTATCAGTGAAGAGGAAGGATTTGCTCTGCCTTGAGCCGAGCTCTGTGGTGTAGCGGTTAGCATCCTCGCATGTAACGCAGGAGACCCGGGTTCGACTCCCGGCGGAGCCAAATCTTTTCTCTTCAAAAAATAAATTATTTAAAAATAATTTAAAATTGGTGGTGAGCCACAATTTAAGATTGGATTAATTATAGTATAGTATAGATAATTTATTTGTCTTTGGGAATATTATCCCTTACAAATAGAGTAAGACAGCCTGTACAAAATATCATAACTAAAAATTATTGCAATAAAATTACACTTAATTAAATTAAAAAGTTAATAATACAATTGACAAATAATTATTCATGCTTAAAATAATTATTGAAAAATTTAAGTTTTGCTTTAGGATGGAAAAAAACCACCAGCTATTAAGCTTCTCAAACTGTAGCCTATTTTATCAAACTAATTTCTTTCCTACACTTGTCACAAATCTTTGAAACATTGTCTAGTTCTGGATATTGTGATTTGGCACATCCATTTTTTTCACATTTCTTAGTATTTTTTATCTTCTACAGAATGCTTGTTTTTTTTTCAAAGGATTGTAACATTGTTGTATTTAGTATCTTTCCATATCTACTTAGTATAATCCACAAAAATCCAATGCTTAGGAAAAGAAAAGCTAAAAGTAAAAAATATTGAGATCAAATGTTTTAAGAGATTAAATTTTATACTAGAAAATCTTTTTTTAAGATGTGTACCCATCTAAGTCTTGGCCGTCCTCCCTTTCTTCTTCCATCCACATATCCGAATAGTAGTCTCTTGATTGGGGAGTCACCGTCCATTCTTGCAACATGCCCAGCCCATCATAATCTTGAGAGCCTTATAAAGTGCACCACATCCGGTTCCCGGTAAATTTGGTACTCATCCTGTACTGGGTGCCATCTTTTATAAGACCAGGATTTTTCTCTCGAAAACCTGCAGGCTGATGGCGTCTGCACATGTTAAGGGCCATGTTTCTGATGCGTATGTCAGCACAGGTCTGATCAGCGATTCATACAGAGCAATCTTGGTGTTCCTTGCCAGTAAATGACTCCTTAATATTTTAGCCTGGCCAAAATAACACCTGTTCGCAGTCGTTATCCGTCTCTGCACCTCTTGGCTAGGCACATTGTCCTTGCTAACTAGGGACCGTAGATACACATAACTGGGAACGCTTTCAAACGTGTATCCCCCGAGGTGACAGTATGTGGTGGTGGTCTCAGAGGGTTGGCAACCATATATTTGGTTTTAACTTGGTTAATTTGGAGCCCCATGTTCTGACCTGCTGCCACTATTGCCAAGAAGGCCTGTTCCAAGTCCCTCTGTGATCTTGCTATAATGTCAACATCATCTGCATAGGTTAAAATTTGTACTGACTTAGTGAGGATCGTCGAGGAGTCAATGATTTCCTCTTCATCTGGTGGCTCGCCCAACTCGTAGCTGTCGCTCATAGTAGGAGCTATCCCTACCCTAGTGGAATCCTGGGGTGTTCCCAGAATACTTCCAAAATGCTTGACCCATCTGTCTAGGATGGTTTCCTTGCAAGTGATTAATGATCCATCCTCGCCTCGGCAAGCATTAGATCTGGACTTGAATTTCTTGCGCTGGGCATTCACACTTCTGTAGAAGGCTCTTGCATCCGCTTGTCTTTTTAATTCTTCCACTGCTTTAATTTTTCCCCCAAAAAACATCTACAAACATTTTTAATCATAAAGTGCTAGATTTATGGAATATTATCACCAGTTTTCAATTTCTTTAGTAATGAAGAAATTTTCGACCCACATTTAAATTTTCAAAAGATTCCCTTTTTGAGAAAATTGAAATTAAACTTTTACATTTAGTTTTAAGAAAATTTCTTTAGAACAATCTATACATTGTTGTATATAATATGAAATGGCATGGAATTTGAGGTTAAACGACACCAATCTCATAGTCCTAGTCAAATTTGGAAAACATCTACAGCTATTTTTAATCATTATTTTTTCTGTTTCTGGACCTATTTTTTAGGGCTTTAGAGGCCAATATTCAAAAACGGGTAGACATACCTCAGTAATATTGCACAATTGTTCTAGTAGATACAAGTACTACCCATATACCAAATTTCAAGAAAATTTGAGATGGTGAGGTTCAATATGATATATTTTTGTGTTGATTTGACGTGGAATGGCCCTGCTGCAAGAGGGCAATTTGAAAAAAAGTCCATGCTTTGCTTTTTGGGAATTTAGAAGGTGTTATTCATCACGAATTTGTTCCTTAAAAATGCCAAAGCAGAAGTAGGCATGGCTTCGCTTTGAGGTAAACTTCTTATGTTGACCAGTTATACGAAGGGGGGTCTCTGAGCATGTATACTTGAAAAGACTGACATAGAAAAGACATTGTCTCTGCTCTGCTCTAACATAGGCAGTACCTTCCTCTAGGCCCAGACAAGACTATCCCATGTCCCCGACTGTCTCAGGACTTCCGTCCCTCTCTTCGCCTAGTCCTGCATCTTCTAGGGTTCCCCTCTCTATCAGGGTCTAGGTTCAGCGACGTGCTTACCTTTTCGGGAGTAATTGTATACATGATATTATTTTTAAGCAAAGTTGGAAAATTAAGAGAAACTAAGAAGAAAAGAGTGGTGGGAGAGGGAGAGAGAAGGGGGAAGAGTGAAGAGACGGGAGTGAGAGAGAGATGGAGTGATAAAATTGAAGTGATAAAAAATCAGATCACATTATTTATTTATTTATTTTTAATTGAAATATAATAAATTAAATTTTAACATAAAAATTATCGGTTATAGGTCCAAACGATAGCTGCCATACAAGTGAGGAGCCTCAACAATTTCCTCACTGTGATTATAAATCAACAAATTCTCAGAGTTTGAAACGACACATAATGGCCCGCCATAAAGGTGAGAAGCCTCATCAATGTCCTCACTGTGATTATAAATCAGTGAGATCTGGAAGTATGAAACAACATATAATGGCCCAACATACAGGCGAAAAGCCTCATCAATGTCCTCACTGTGATTATAAATCTGTGCAATCTGGGAATATGAAACAACATATAATGGCCCAACATACAGGTGAGAAGCCTCATCAATGTCCTCACTGTGATTATAAATCAGTGACATCTGAAAATATGAAACGACATATAATGGCCCTCCATACAAGTGAGAAGCCTCATCAATGTCCTCACTGTGATTATAAATCTGTGCAATCTGGGAATATGAAACGACATATAATGGCCAAACATACAGGTGAGAAGCCTCATCAATGTCCTCACTGTGATTATAAATCAGTAGCTTCTAATTGTATGAAACAACATATAATGGCCCTCCATACACGTGAGAAGCCTCATCAATGTCCTCACTGTGATTATAAATCAGTGATATCTGGAAGTGTGAAACAACATATAATGGTACACCATACAGGTGAGAAGCCTCATCAATGTCCTCACTGTGATTATAATGCAAGACAATCTGGGCATATGAAACAACATATAATGGCCCAACATACAGGCGAGAAGCCTCATCAATGTCCTCACTGTGATTATAAATCTGTGCAATCTGGTTATATGAAACAACATATAATGGCCCAACATACAGGTGAGAAGCCTCATCAATGTCCTCACTGTGATTATAAATCTGTGCAATTTGGGAATATGAAACAACATATAATGGCCCAACATACAGGTGAGAAGCCTCATCAATCTCCTCACTGTGATTATAAATCAGTGAAATCTGAAAATATGAAACAACATATAGAGGCCCTCCATACAAGTGAGAAGCCTCATCAATGTCCTCACTGTGATTATAAATCAGTGATATCTGGAAGTGTGAAACAACATATAATGGCCAACCATACAGGTGAGAAGCCTCATCAATAATTTATGTAGTATTTAGGTTATGTACAGTCTACAGAGCCGTAGGAAGTATTTATTTATATTTAATATGCATAAGTATGTAGTATTTATGTACAAATAATTATTGTAAATTAAATAAAAATAAGTAGGTAGAAGAGACAGAAAAAGTTAAGTGATAAATGATAGTGGAGTGCTGACGGGCCTGGAGGGGGTCGGCAAGTCAAGACATGAGGAGTTGTGCCAGTATTTTTTGGCCCAGAGCACATGGGGCAGTAAGTTTTCCCCGATTTTTGACCATTATTCACTGGAGACACGACCGGTGAATTGCTGGAAGATCACTAGACGCGTTTCCATTAGAAGCGGCAACGGCAGAGGAGACAAGTTGCCGGCCAATATTTCCATTCGATAACTCGAACAAGTAACTCATAGACTTCTTTTCTTTTATTTAAAAAAAAACTAAATAGACTGGAAAGAAGGAAATATGCTCCAGAATGGGAGTATTTATCAAGTGAATTTTTGTTTTAGATGATAATTTATGTTTCGATTTAATATATAAATTTGAGAAGATTATAGGTTTTTTTTTTTTTTTTTTTATTGTACATAGAGATATTAATTTTAATGAGAACAGTATAATTTTTTTTGTTTTATTAACCAGTACGTGTGAAAAGTCATTTAATTGTATACATATAATCTTTTATAAGTTGATCTTTTTAAGCAGGGTTTGATTTAATTTTATGTATATAAGGTTGATTAGGTATTTTATTTTTTTTTTATGTACTGTTGTATAAAATAAAGAATAATGTTCGAGAAATTTAAAGTTAAATTGTGAATCCTAGCTCCTTTTATGGTAGAAGTATAAGGTGAGTGATTTAGCAAGGAGTCTGGCTGGCACAAGGCACAGCGCTCTATACACTTATGCCAATTGTATAAAGAAATGCCAGTTTTCGGGGGGTTCAAATCTCAAAACTACTTTTTTTTTTTAATTCAATGAAAAAAAAATTCTTTTTTTTGTTTTGTTGTTGCCGGATATTACAATTAATATATGAGATTATTATGATATGAATAGTGAAGTAATCCTTCAGTTTTGGATACATAGTTAAATAATTTGGATGCAATATTTGAAAAAGTTGGACAAAATAATTACATAATTGGAATTCAATATTTAAATGAATTGGTTTGAATATTTAAATAATTTGGGATTAAATATTTAAATAAAATAATTTAGATTAGATATTAAAATAGAATTTACCTATATTTAAACATTAGAAATGCATATTTAATTAAATCAATCCTAGGTAATATTCTTGACGAGGTTTAGGTTTTAATAATAATATTGTAACGCTTCTGTGTGTTAAAGAATATTTATTTAAAAAAAAGGTACAATTATCAATGCCAGCGGATTAAAGCAACTCAAATAATAGAACAGGTTGGAAAAATGATAATATTATAGCGCACTAATCATATGACTTGAGCTTCACAGTCAAGGCACAGAATAAGACTAACTCGTTCAGTCACTGGCTCCTTATATATAATCGTAGATGGTCAGGTCTGGAATGTTCCAGATCAACATGGACAGTTACACCTGCGTGGACTAGGCTTGAAAGATCTAGACCCAAACAGTTCGTTTCAACCGCTTATTTTGTTCCAACAAATGGTCTGGGATTTAAAATGATATGTTTTTTTTATTTAACGATTTAATGTTACACTGTCCCTCCTTAGAGACGTTCCTCCTGTATGTCTTCCTTTCTGGAATGTGCCTGCTCCCTAGGTTGAATGAAAGGTCTCTTCCGTAATCTGCTGCACCTGTTCTTCGTGGTTCCTTGCATATGGCGCCAAGCGGTTATAATGGACAATCATAGGCCTTCCTTTGGGATACTTGAAAACCCTGTAGATCACATCGTTGATGCGTGATCACATAGGGTCCCTCCCAGTTCTGCAACTTTGGGCAGAATCCTCGCTTTATTCTGGGGTTGTAGAGCCAAACGAGGTCTCCTTCTTTGTACCTTTCTTTGTCTCCTCCTTGCTCTACTATCATAGTGTCTCTACATCCGGTCACTGGGGAGGAGAAGGCTCTTAAGAACTAGCTCATGTGTCTATTCTATTCTCTTCTGGAGTCCGGATACATAGTCTTGTTCAGATACAACCACCCCAGGTTTGCTGCCAAAAATTAGGTCACAAGGTAACCTCATCTCTCCTCCGAAGATAACTCTCGTTCTCTGTGGTATCTGTCCAGAGGATTAATTACCTACAGAGCGGTAGGCCATGAGGAAGTATGGGATCTGACGGTCCCAATCTCGTTGATAGTCAGAGGTCATCTAGGAAAGGTACTTTATAAGTGTTCGGTTCATCTGTTCTACTATTCTGTCAGACTGTCGATGGAGGGCCGTAGTCCTGGTTTTGCGAATCCCAAGTTTCTTGCAGACTTCCTGGAATAATTTGCTCTCGAAGATCCTCCTCTGATCAGAGTGTAGTTCAATTGGCTACTCCGAAATGGGCGATGAACTCCTTCACCAGAACGTCAGCCAAGGTAGCAGCCTTAAAGGTAGGTTGAGGACGGCATATGCTTCCACCCACTTGGAAAAACAGTCCACGATTACAAAGACGTATTTATCTCTAGCACCACTTTCTGAGAATGGTCCTAATATGTCCATGGTTACCCTCTCGAAGGACCTCCCCGAATATAATGCTGCATCCGAGTGCGGCGTTTGCGAGCTGGTCCGTTGCTTGCAGAGCAGGTGTTACATTTACGGCACCAATCCTTGACAGCAGCTCACCCAGTAGAACCTCTCATGTACTTTCTAGAGTATTTTTTTACACCAAGGTGTCCTCTTGACACTTCATCATGTAGCAGACAAAGTACCTCCGGTACGCAGGTCCTCGGTATCAAGCTGCTTCCTGGATAGGCTGCCGTCTACGTTCTCCACTACCCTCTTGAGCAAGCCGTCTTCTATTACAAGGGAGTTCCACTGTGCCCAGTACGCCTTCAAAATAGGTGAGAATGGTGCTATCTCTTGCCAGGTCGGGCGGTGATTGTGTGTGTGACAGTCCCGAATCTTTTTCAATTCAGGGTCATTTTCTTGTCGTCCCGGATTGTGTCAGGTGTCCATTCTTCACTAACTACTCCAACAGTGCAAAGGTTGGCCTCCTTTTGTTCGATCCGGCTACAGTGGGAGCAATTAGGTGGGCATGGTCTTCTAAATAGGGCATCTGCTTTGCCTGCTGCATGTCTAATACCTGGTCTGTGTTCAATTTCAAAGTCGTATTCCCGAAGTTTTTGTAGCCATCTGGCAACTTGTCCTTCAGGATTCCTGAAATTTAGCAGCCACTTCAAGCTTGCATAGTCAGTCCGCAACAAAAATCTTGTACCATACGAGAATTTGTAGAAATGGTCTATGGACTTGACAACAGCTATGAGTTCTGAATTTTGATAGCGTCTCGCTGGCCCTGGCCCTCCTGCAATTGTGATAAAACCCCGCCAATGCCTACTTTACTGGCGTCTGTGTCGAGGATGTATTTGCATCCTGGAACTGGGAAGCTCAATATGGGAGCCGAGGTCAACCGTTCCTTCAAGGTGTCAAACGCTTCTTGACACTTGCCATTCCAGCTGAAGGGTCTACCTTCCTCAGTCAATCGACTCAGAGGCTTCTCAATGTCCCCAAACTTCCTCACATATCGGCGGTGGTAGGAACAAAGGCTCAGGAAACTTCGAATCTGCTGTTTATTGGCAGGGGTAGGCAATGGCTGGACCACCTCAATTTTTGCTGGGTCGACCGCTACACCTTCACCGCTGACGATATCTCCTAATTAGGTGACTTAAGTCTGGAAAAAATGACATTTCTTAGCGTTGAATGTCAAATTTGGCCGCTTTTAATCTCTAAAAGACCTTTTCAAGATAGTTGTTCCTCAAACGTCTGGCCAACAACTATGGCGTCCTCGAGATATATGAGGCAAATCTTCCAGGACAAGCCTCTTAGAATGTTTTCCATCAGGTGTTCAAAGGTTGCTGGAGCATTGCAGAGTCCGAAAGTGTCATCGATTTTTGGCAATGGGTAGCTATCCTTCTTTGTCACGTAGTTAAGCTTCGGTAATCTACGCAGAAGCGGGTCATTCCGTCCTTCTTTACGTGCACTACGGAGAGGCCCATGGACTACTCGCCGGCTCCACCACTCCGTCTCTTACCATTCTTGAATAGCATTCTCAATTATCAATGTCAGCGAATTAATGCAACTCAAATATTAGTGCAGGTTAGCTTCACACTCAAGGAACAGAATAAGACTAACTCATTCTGTCATTCGCTCCTTATATATAATCGTAAATGGTCCGGTCTGGAATGTTCGAGAACAACGTGTAACAGTTCCACGTCTGCGTGGACTAGGATCGAAAGATCTAAATCCAAATAGTTCGTTCCAACCGCCTATTTTGTTCCAACAAACTGTCTGGGATTTGAAATCATATTTTTTTTTTTATTTAACGATTTAACGTTTTAATATTAATAGAGTTCTCTTGGAATAAGTTTTGATTTATTTTTTTATTTTTTTGAGTTAATGCACTCGCTATATTTTTTTATTTTATTTATATTTGTTTTTTTCCTTTTCTCATTTCTTCTTTCTGCCTATTCCCAGTAATCTCTTTAATTTTATTTAATTTTATCTTTTTATTATTATTGGATTTTACTATTTTCCGAAAAGAAATAGTGTGGTTCACGGTTTTTTTTTTTTTTTTTTTTTTTTTTTTAAATTTTAGATTTAAAATCAGGGTGTAAATTTAAATCGGATCCTGTATTCCAATCCGCTCATTGTTATCTATATTTACGTATCTATATTTTAAAACACTACAATCTGGAATTATGATAAAAGGTATTACAGCTCCTCATTGTGATGATAAATCGGTTAAAGCTTTTAATAACTCCACTAATGTCTCCTCTTAGAAGTCCTAATCCAGGGCTTGGCGAGTCCTTAGCTGGAAAACTGGCTTCTCTCGGTCGTTAAAATGGCACACCCCAACATGTGTGAGTTCAAATGTGCACAAGCCCAGACTTTGCTGGAAGGTGGTGAGACACCTCGGAGTGCACTTCAACATCTTTGGGCGGGCTCTTAAGTGGCTCAAGGAGACGGTATCCTATCACAAGGCTGACCGTGGTCCTCAGCTTATGCATATGACCACTTTCTTTGTCTCCAGGCCTTTGGAATTCGAGATTTCTCTGGAAATGAGTTGAGAAATCTACTGCAAAGGTTTAGGGGACCTCTAGAATGGTTAGAAGACATCTTTAGGAAGGTGAGTGCTGGGAGAGTCCACTTCTGACCGCAGTTCAGAGGAAAGCAATGCTTGAGTTTGCTTGCCAGATCACACCTGTTGTGGACCTTGGGTGACTAGAAGATAGTTCTCTTCACCAATGAGACGCTAGCGGGTTTAAAGTCTCCTGATGGTCGTGCTCACGTCTGGAAAAGGATAAGAGAGCGATTCGCACAATGTTGAAAGTGACATCGTCTTGCTTTTTATGGAGGTTCTGAGGAGGCATTTCTTATGACACATGTGCATGTGCGGAGCTTATATCTGTTTGAAGAGTGGCTTTGACATCAACGCTATGCCCAACACCCACAGTAAGGGAGGATTGTTGATGCGTATCTAGATGAAGTGGGAATATCGTGCCTGGAATGAACTGACCTGAACCCTATTGAGCACGTGTTTGATTCCCTAAAACGAAGTGTGAGGAGCCGCCAGCCAGCACATGATGCCCTCAAACAGGAGCAGGCTTTAATGGACGAATGGGAGAATATTCCACAGGTGGCCAAACAAGCTCTCATTCAGTCCCTGCCTCTGAGGTTGAATGCTGTCATCCATCCAGGGGAGGTTTTATCTGCTATTAATTTTGTTTGAAATTTTACTGTGAAGAAGTGCACTACATATATATAAGCTAGAATATATAGAAATTTAAATACTTTTTAAAAAAGATTTATTTTACATCAAAACTTAAATTTACAAAATCAGAAAGACAACTGGCATAGAGACGGGCTACAGCTACAACTGGAAGCAAGGAATAATATTTTCTGGGGTATATAAAGGATTAGAAGTGCCTAAATTCGTGGGAACACGCCTAGCGCGTGGTAGGATGCTGGGAGAGAGGTTCCCAGGACGGGATTCTAAGAAATAGATTACAATGACAAGGATGAAAGGAAGCTTTAGAAATGAATATTATAAACAGGGTTTGAAATTAACTCTTATTTTCTGGAAAAGAGAATAAAAGTCAAATCAGGACTTTTATACTTCTAATAAATAAAAATCACATCATGACTTTTATATTTCGGGCCAGAAAATAAAAGTCCTGATATGATCTTTATCCCAATGATAGCTAATATAAAAGTCAAAGCTTGATTTTCATTATTTAAGGAGGAATTAATTAGCTTTTTTATCGGATTTCTCCATATTGATGTTCATTATTGGGTTAACCATTTTTATGGAAATCTTGCAGGGTATAATAAATTACCTCATATCAGATTCTTAGATTATCAAGGCTGCTGATAATGAAAAAAATATAGATATACAACCTCAGGCTTGCTCAGGTATCGATTGCTACTTATCCGATATTTACAATATTGGGGTCGATTTCTAGTTTAAATGGGGTGCTAATTCTGAAAATGATATTGATTTTTCGATTACGCGCTCAGGTATCGATCTATTTCAACTTACGCGATATAAATGATATTGGGGTCCACTCATAGGTTGTTTGAGGAGCTGAATTTGAAAATGATATTGATTTTAATCGATTACGCGCTCAGGTAACGATTTATTTCAACTTACGCGATATAAACGATATTGGGGTCCACTCTTTGGTTATTTGAGGTGCTGATTCTGAAAATGATATCAATTTTTCGATTACGCGCTCAGGTATCGATTTATTTCAAGTTACGCGATATAAAAGATATTGGGGTGAACTCATAGGTTGTTTGAGGTGATGAATTTGAAAATGATATCGATTTTCGGATTACGCGCTCAGGTATCGATTTATTTCCACTTACGCGATATAACCCATATTGGGGTGAACTCATAGGTTATTTGAGGTGCTGAATTTGAAAACGTTGTCGATTTTTGGATTACGTGCTCAGGTATCAATTTATTTCAACTTACGTGATAAAACGATATTGGGTTCAACTCATAGGTTATTTGAGTTGCTGAATTTGAAAAAAAATATTGATTTTCGGACTAAGCACTCATGTTTGGATTTAATACTACTTAAGGGATATAAACGAAAGTCGGCATTATTGGGTTATGGAAAGTGCTGAATTTGGAAATGATATAGGTTTTATGATTCGGCGCTCAGGAATCGACATATTACAGCCTATATATTATCGATATTCGATATATTACCGATGATAACGATATTGTGGTCATATGTTGCATAAATTTAAATATTTTCGAAAAATTAGTCATTTGCAAATAGTTTATATCGTGGATGTTGAAATAAATCGATATCAGCGCGTAATCCAAAAATCTACATCATTTTCAAATTCAGCACCTCAAATAACTTATGAGTGGACCCCAATATTGAAAATATCAGATAAGTTATAATCGATACCTGAGCGAGCCTTAGGTTTTATATCGATATTATTTTCATTATCAGCAGCCTTGATAATCTAATAATCGATCTTAAGATCGATATAAGGTCATTAATTATACCCTATAAGATTTCCATAAAAACGGTTAACCCAATAATGTACACCAATGTGGAGAAATCCGAAAAAAAAGCTAACAAATTAATCCTTAAATAATTAAAATTAAGCTTTATTTTTATATTAACTATCATTGGGATAAAGATCATATCATATCATTTTCAAATTCAGCACCTCAAACAACCTATGAGTGGAGCCAAATATCGTTTATATCGCTTAAGTTGAAATAAATCGATACCTGAACGCGTAATCGATAAATCAATATCATTTTCAAATTCAGCTCCTCAAATAACCTATGAGTGGACCTCAATATCATTTATATCGCGTAAGTTGAAATAGATCGATACCTGAGCGCGTAATCGAAAAATCAATATCATTTTCAGTATTAGCACCCCATTTAAACTAGAAATCGACCCCAATATTGTAAATATCGGTTAAGTTGCAATCGATACCTGAGCGAGCCTGAGGTTGTATATCGATATTTTTTTCATTATCAGCAGCCTTGATAATCTAAGAATCTGATATGAGTTAATTTATTATACCCTGCAAGATTTCCATAAAAACGGTTAACCCAATAATGAACATCAATATGGAGTAATCCGATAAAAAAGCTAATAAATTGATCCTTAAATAATGAATATCAAGCTTTGACTTTTATATTAGATATCATTGTGATAAAGATCATATCAGGACTTTTATTTTCTGGCCCGAAATATAAAAGTCATGATGTGATTTGTATTTATTTATTAGAAGTATAAAAGTCCTGATTTGACTTTTATTCTTTTTCCCAGAAAATAAGAGTTGATTGGATCAAGTAACAATGAACAACCTCGCTCACCTCACACATAATATGCAATAATGCCGTGGCCTGCAGCCATTGTGCTAGTCACATCAGCTCCCTGAAAATTGATGAAAAGAACGGTGTAAAGTTTGCTATCCTGGAATACTGACTGATAATAGTGTTTTGAAAAGTATAAGCAGTGAAAAAAACCTAAAAAAGTTACATTCAATCAGTGTGCTGTGTCATTATGACTGGTAAAAAAAAAAAGAAAAAATCAGGATCAGATTTAGTTGTCTTAAGTCATTAAAACGTCTAGTAACCCACCATTTACCTTAGTTAACCATCTTCCTTTGTTTTGTTGAAAACTACTTCAATTAATAAAAAATGGATGAACTAGTACAGCTAATCAAAGATATGAGTACAAAAATAGGTGGTAATGCAGAACAAACTAAAGTATTGCCACAAGAAATACAGAATCTTATACTGTAGACTAAAAAGTTGAAGAATGAAATAAAAAAATACTGCTCACTTTTGATAAAGATAAAGGAAGAAACAGATGCTTTAGAAGCAAAAATAAAAGTAAATGAAGAATTCATGAATAATGAATACCGGAAAAAGAACATAATCCTTTATAATGCTGGAGACATAACATTTGAAGATAACAATTCATTGGAACAGGAATGTATAAAAATAAAGAAGGAACATTTGGAGGTAAATGTTAAATTAAAGACTGTGATATTGATTGTGTAACTAGACTAGGAAAAAATAATCGATTTTAGTCAAATTTATTTCATTAAAAAAGAAAACCGAATTACTTAAACAAGGAAAAAGAACATAAGATATGCAATACAATATGTCACACAATTTCTCATGGAAACTAGACAAGAGAGAAGAAAACTGATCCCTTACCTTATTGAAGATAAGAAGCGTGGGTGTCTAGGAAGATTAAAGCAGGACAAACTTCGACAAGACGTAGGAGGTATAATTGCAGTTGGCTTTCTATGTTTTTAGAGAGCTGTCGCTCACTACGAATAATTAATTAAAAAAGAACAATATGAAGAAAACTTGGGTCTTTTTGCGAAGACCACATCCAGTTACTTTTAGTAAACAGTTACTTTCAACAATCTGTAGTGGTTATAAACAGTGATAACCTTAAATTGTAATTTCAGTGATAATAAAAAATGGGTCTTTTAAAGTTAGCTCAAGAAATCTCTGAAAAAAACAAGGCATTTCAGTTTTTACAAGAAAATGGAATATTACATAGAATATGGGTTTGTTCTAATGGACAATTTTTTTATATTAAACTTTTTATAAATAAATATTCATTGTTGAAATATATTCTTGTTATTCTCATGTAGGCCATTGTTTACAAATACAGGTTGTAAATATTGTTATAAGAATAAGGGTAAAGGTACTGAAGAGCGGCTGATGGGCATGGCCTACTTTGAAAGGTTATGTGACCGTGATGTTATGGAACTCCCATCGCCTTTATTTCAGTTAAAAAGTGCCTTGATTGGCTTTAATAGATTCTATCTTACGACTCCCGCTCGCTCTTAAGAGATAAATAAACTCCTAAAAGGATCCTTTTTAGTGGAGATCAGGCCTTACTTTGAAGGGCGCATTAGTGAACAGCGCATACTACTAGTACCAAAATAAGTGTTTAAAAGAAGTAACTGTTAACTAAAAGTAACTGGATGTCGCGTCGTGAAAGTAACGATGTGGTCTTCGCCCACATAAAAGACCCGAAAACTTTTGCCTAAATAGATTCAATATTAAGTATGTACATTGCTTAATTAACCGATTACTTGATAAAATGTATCATCTATAAGTACATAAAAAGCATCATAAAGTAATATTATTTTATTAATTACATTAAATGATTTATAAAAATAAACAATTTTCCATAATATAGTTTACATTCTAAATATATTATTGAGAAAAAAGAAATATACCTAATGAGATTCCCTGTAATGTTATTTATTTAAAGCTATCTAAAAAAAAAAACAATGGTTAGGTGGTTAGGGAATTATTAAATCATCTGTTAACTGTAATTTTGGGGCCCGGTGTGGCTGTGCGGTAAAGTGCCGTACTCCCATGCCGGAGCTGCGGGTTCGAGTCCCGCCCTAGGTGGTGCTTTTCTTTCGTAGGAGAATTATCACCCAGTGCCATGGGTGTTAGTATGGGCAGTATAGGGCTTCAATGGAAGCCTTAAAGTCCCGAAGAAAAAAAACTGTAATTTCGGCAATATTTTTAGATTTTTGCTGAGGATTTCGTATTATCACGGATTTCCTATTATACTGTTATTTTGTGGGGACGGTAAGAAATAGGATAATCAGGCTTCCCTCTTTCCATTTTGTCAATCCTCAACTTTTGACCGCTCATCTACCATAAAGATATTATTGATTTATTTGTATCATGTCTCTCTTTTGAATCCCTTATTCCATTTAATATATGATGAAAGTCTTCTGACAACTCTTTGTGAATTTTTTTTAATACTCGCAGGTTTCAACCCCAATCGTTTTTAAAAGTAACGCATTACTTCTTTCGCGGTGAAACTTTCTTCGCCACTACCGCTATCTCCTTCTCGCGTTTACTGAATTAAACAAATATAGCTAATTTATTATAGGTCTAATAACTGGCGCAGACTAATTTTTATAACAGCTTGTATATGTTATTTTATTTAATAACAGTTCCGTCGGAATCAATGCACACAAGAGTCTCGTGAAGGGCAGGGAAAGGAAACAGCTCCGGGTACGTATCAGGTTCCATGGAGCTGTTACAGCAGTTTCGAACCTTTGTTTTAACACCTCGCTGGCGGACAGTGTTGAACCTCTTTGGCGCCAAGATTTTTGAAGTTATTCATTTCTGCTGTTACAAGTAGTTGACTCAAATTATCTGTTGAAACTTTGCATTTGATTTACCAAATATATTTCCTTGTGACGTATCTCGTTACATTTCGTCGAGTTTTGTGTTTTATAAATTTTATTATTAGATTTTGCAGGTCAGCCATTATTAATTTTACCTCTAATGGTGTGAGTAGTTCTATATTTCCATTATGATATTGTTAACCATTGCAATTGAAATAGGAAATTTAATAATTTGACTTTAAGTCCTATGCTACTCATTTATCTAATTTTTTTTTTGTTTCTCATCTATTTTATAAATAAAATAAAATAACTTTCGAAGATATTAAAACAAAGAAAAGAAAAATTATAAATTACTTGAAAAAAAACAAAAAAAAAAGCAACCGCTAATATATAATTTTTACAAAAGCCGTTAAGTAGACTAGATGATCATTTTTGTTTTCTTCATTTTTTCTTTATGATTTCCGTATATATTTTAAACAGTTAATTGTTTCTAACTCTGACAGTAAAGTTAGTGAAGAGAAATATATTAGTTTTATTATTGTATAAACTCTTAAACCAGCTCTTGAACGGAAACATAAACCTTATTTTACCCATACCCTGTTACATATACAATATACTATGTTTAATACGAAAATACTTAAGATAAATTATCGGTTAATATGAAATAATAAAAGGTACCGTCAAGCTATTTTGTTCCTTTTTTTAAACTAGTATATTACTTAATACTTTTTTTTTTTTTTTATCCAGTTAATGGAACATAACTTTTTTGTTTATGTTTTAAAGTACACCAGTCTCACAGATTCTCGTTTTTATTAACTCAGCTATTAAGTCATTTGTTTACTTTGGTAGAAATTATATAAATAACGTTTGTAATAATTTTTTCTTTGAAAGCTAAACCTCCTCTTACCTGCTCCAAATGGAGCAGTACATGGCACTACTTGGATAGGGGCCTGCTGTTTGTGTTCTACCGGTAACACTGACCCAGTCTGTGTTCTTAAGTCAGCGTGTGCTAACTAATAGTAAATTGTTTTTTTAAAAATCTTCTAAAAATACTTACATTTATTAAAGACATGTTATCTATAACATTTTTATATATCTACAGGTGGGCTGGTTCACGTTAAAGAAGAATCTGAGATGCATGTTGCAGATGAAGGTGAGAGAATGTATTTTATCCGCTATTCTATTTTGTTTGTTTTTATTTAAGCCTTTTTGTTAATGAAAGCCTTCCTGCTACCACCATCAGTATGAAGAAGTATTGATATTTTATTTTGTAGTTTTTCTTTCTTTACTTTATTATTTTATTTTAAAAATGTATTTATTGTTAGATATCATTCATCACTTTAGCTTAGAATTACATTTGAAATTAATGCTATAACAGAAATTTTTGCTTGAAATGTAACAATAATTTGATTTTGCTTCAGCTCACACAATGGATATTAAAGAAGAGGAGATGGAGCATATTTATTATGGTGAGAAAAACGTGCGATAAACATTAAACCTGTTCTATTTGCTATTATTATACATTATTTATATATCTGCAGGTGGGCTGGTTCACGTTAAAGAAGAATCTGAGATGCAAGTTGCAGATGAAGGTGAGGGAATGTATTTTATCCGCTATTCTATTTTGTTTGTTTTTATTTAAGCCTATTTGTTAATGAAAGCCTTCCTGCTACCTCCATCAGTATGAAGAAGTACCGTAAAACGAGGTGACTTTGTGACTAATGGGGTGACATTGTGACAAGCCTTTTTTCCTACAGTTTTTGATTTTCCCTCCTTAAAAAGAATCAGGTTAGGCAATTCAGTTTACTTGTTCATTAGTCAGTAATGTGCTGCAACCTACTGGCCTCATATGGACCTCTATAACTTCTTTCATTCCATTTAGGATGGTGCTTTATTTCAAAGTTTCAACTGAATGAAATCAATCAAACATATATGAAATAAAGCACCATGGTAAATGGAATGAAAGTAGTTATATGTGGCCAGTAGGTTGCAGCACATTACTGACCAACTGACAAGTACACTGAATTGCCTAACCTGATTGTTTTTAAGGAGGGAAATTCAAAAACTGTAGAAAAATAGCCTTGTCACAAAGTCACCTCGTTTTACGGTATTGATATTTTATTTTGTAATTTTTCTTTCTTTACTTTATTATTTTATTTTATATTTGTATTTATTGTTAAATATCATTCATCACTATAGCTTAGAATTATATTTGAAATTAATGCTATAACAGAAATTTTTTGCTTGAAATGTAACAATCGTTTGATTTTGCTTCAGCTCACACAATTAATATTAAAAAAGAGGAGATGGAGCAGATTTATTATGGTGAGAAAAACGTGCAATAAATATTAAACCTGTTCTATTTGCTATTATTATACATTATTTATATATCTGTAGGTGGGCTGGTTCACGTAAAAGAAGAAAGTGAGATGCAAGACGATGGTGAGAACATTTATTTATATGCTATTATATTTTTTTTTTTGTTTTTATCTGATCCTACATTTTCATTTGTTGCTTTATATTCAGAAATAATTTTCAACAATTCGGAATAAAATAGTGCATTTTTTCCATAGCCAGGTTAAAAAAATACCTGCGTGGATTTGCTAAAAAATATTTTTTGCCCTATAATGAAATATTTCAGGTTTTAAATAGCTCCCTTTTTTATTTTTTAAAACCAACAGTGAGGTCGGGTTTTTCTTCTTTTTTATTGCGATCTGAAATGAGGATAAAAAGCTGCAAACATATAGCTATATTTATTAAAATAAATTGGTTAATTTCGGAGCGGCATAAATGCTGGAAGGGAAGAAGCTCTCTATTAGCTATAGAAATCGGGAAGACAAAAAATAGGGAGGGGGGAAGTTGCGGGTAATTTAAATGTGAAATGAAGGTAAAGGTACTGAAGGGCGTGGCCTATTTTGAGAGGTTATGTGACCGTCATGTTATCGAACTCCCATCGCCTTTATTTCAGTTAAAAAGTGCCTTGATTGGCTTTAATAGATTCTAGCTTGCGACTCGCCTTCAGAGATAATTAAACCCCCAAAAGGGTCCTTATCAGTGGAGATCGGGCCTTACTTTGAAGGGCAACTTAGTGAACGGCGCATAAGCTGCACTTCAGTACTTGTACAGAAATTTATGCTTTGATGAAAATTAATATTTGTAAATGAAATAATCTTTTGATGTTGTTTTCCTTCCTACAATCGTTAAAAAGGAAGAGGAGAGGGAGCAGATTCATGAAAGTGAGAAAAATGTAAAATTGATATGAAACCTGATCAAATTGTTGTCTGAACTCAAACCTTTTCCCACGAATTGTCCCTTGTATGCACGATATTGTTTACTATTTTAATATAATATACAGCTATATAACAGCTGGAGAATGGTCTGACTCAGTGTCATGGCAGTGTACTATTATGCTCGAGTTCTCATGTCCTAATCTGGGCTAGGGCAAGATATTTCTCTAAAAGTGGGGGGTAGTGGAGGCATTGTTGGCATAAAGAGGCTCTATCAGGAGACCGACATTTGTATTCAGGTGTGATTTTGGTGAGTCGTCATTGTGAGCAAAATATAAATTTGTCATTTATTTCATGTTCACAAACCCTAAATGGTGATTCTTCCACCCCTCGATAAAAATATTAGACGACTATTAATTATCTTTCAATTATTCAGAAACTATTTGTTAATGGCATCTTGTTTGACTGTAGTTATAGATCTTAGAGTTAAGCTAAGTTCTTTCTGGGTTGCTAAGTAACTTTTGATTCAGTTTACAGTTTTTTATTTAAAAAAATACTTAGATTTGTTACAAACGTGTGATCTAAAACCTTCTTATATATCTGTAGGTGGGCTGGTTCACGTTAAAGAAGAAAGTGAGATGCTAGATGGTGAGAACATTTATTTATATGCCATTCCATTTTGTTTTTATGTGTAAGCCTATTTGTTCATGAAAGCCTTTGTGATATATACATCAGTTGAAAGAAATATTAAAGTTTTATTTTTATTTCCAATAGCATTTTTAAAATCAGCTTAGAATAAAATTATGAAATTAATGTCGTGATTATTGCTAGAAATTTAACCATCATTTATTTTGATTTTGCTTCAGTCCCCAGAATCGATATCAAAGAAGAAGAGAGGGAGCAGATTTATTATGGTGAGGAAATATTGAATTGATATTAAACCTGTTCGCATTATTATTATTATTTGCTTCATTCATAAGAAGGTATATTACTCTTGTTTATATTAATATGCCCGAGATATGACTGTAAAAATTTCATCAAAATTGATCAACTGGAGGGAGGGCTTTACTTAATAAATTTTATATAATTTTCTCGTGTTTTTTTTATTTACTCAAAAACGGCTTTAAAAATTTTGATCAAACTGGGTATTTAATGTTTGTATATGCCCGAGATATGACTGTAAAAATTTCATCAAAATTGATCCACTGGAGGGAGGACTTTACTTAATAAATTTTATATAATTTTCTTGTGTTTTTTTTATTTACTCAAAAACGGCTTTAAAAATTTTGATCAAACTGGGTATTT
The DNA here is from genome assembly GCA_911387785.2 of Aelia acuminata. Taxonomy (NCBI): domain Eukaryota; kingdom Metazoa; phylum Arthropoda; class Insecta; order Hemiptera; family Pentatomidae; genus Aelia; species Aelia acuminata. The sequence continues at coordinate 8,766,206 of OU426982.1, forward strand.
AATGTTTGTATATGCCCGAGATATGACTGTAAAAATTTCATCAAAATTGATCTACTGGAGGGAGGACTTTACTTAATAAATTTTATATCATTTTCTCGTGGTTTTTTTATTTACTCAAAAACGGCTTTAAAAATTTTGATCAAACTGGGTATTTAATGTTTGTATATGCCCGAGATATGACCGTAAAAATTTCATCAAAATTGATCAACTGGAGGGAGGACTTTACTTAATAAATTTTATATCATTTTCTCGTGTTTTTTTTATTTACTCAAAAACGGCTTAAAAATTTTGATCAAACTGGGTATTTAATGTTTGTATATGCCCGAGATATGACTGTAAAAATTTCATCAAAATTGATCAACTGGAGGGAGGACTTTACTTAATAAATTTTATATCATTTTCTCGTGTTTTTTTTATTTACTCAAAAACGGCTTTAAAAATTTTGATCAAACTGGGTATTTAATGTTTCTATATGCCCGAGATATGACAGTAAAAAATTCATCATAATTGATCAACCGGAGGGAGGACTTTACTCAATATATTTTGTATAATTTTCACGTGTTTTTTTTATTTACTCAAAAACGGCTTTAACGATTTGAACAAATTCGTCGTCTTTAATGAAAATTAGTTGCTCTTTAATACCAGGTAAGCTTTATTGTATTAAAATGTTCTGAGGGGGCTTAAATGGGGAAGGGGCTTTTTTTGTTTTACTATAAAGTACCTATGTATGTGTTTATAAGGAGAAATTAACTGTCTCTCGTTATTCCTAAAAATAACACTATGCTGCATTTATTAAAATTTTGATCGATGTTTTGAACTTAAATATTGTTTTCAACGTATTTTTCCATGGTGAATTTGATTTAAGAGTCAGTTTTTCTCTATCACGTTCAGATTTTCCACAAAATCTGTCAACTCAGATGAGCCACGAGATCATGCTTCAAAACTAAATTTAAAGAAAAATTACAAGTAAAATAGAAAATTTTATAAATAATATCTTTAATTACATAAATTTTAAATGAAATAAGAATATTTTTGAAGTTTTGGTCCAATTTAAGTACAAATTAGTGGCTGCAGAATTTTCTTTTTCTCGACTTTCTGGATGTTCTTTCACCTTCAGAGTCCCTTTTTAGGTTCCAACAGTAATCAGCCATCATGGTGGCATTCCATTTCCCCTGGTATCGCTGCTCCATCACTTTTATGTCCTGGTGGAACCATTCACCTTGTTCTTCACTGTAATCCCCTAAATTTTGGGGGAAATAATCTATGTGCGAATGAAGGAAATGAACCTTCACTCTCATGAGGCAGCCAAGATTTTGGAAAGCTTTCAACAAGCGTTCCACCGAATTCCGGTAATTGGGGTCCTTCTTGTTCCCTAGGAAACCTTCCACTACAGCCTTGAAGCTTAGCCAGGCTTCCTTTTCCAGGGAATTCATGGTGTTCTCAAACTCATGGTCTTTAAAAAGCTGGCGGATTTGGGGGCCAACAAATATACCCGCTTTTTTTTTTTTCTGAAGTTACTTTGGGAAACTTTTTTTCTAAATACTGAAAACAAGGGTCTTTGTGATTCAGAGCTTTAATAAACTGCTTCATAAGCCCGAGTTTGATATGTAAGGGTGGAAGCGACACACTTTTAGGGTCCAACATAGGTGGATTTATCACGTTTTTTGAGCCAGGTTTTAACTCTGTTCTTGGGGGCCAATCTTTGATGATCCAGTGCTTTGCTCTGGCCCTACTATCTCACTCACATAGAAAACAAGGCATCTTAGTGAATCCAGCCTGCAGGCCTAGTAACAGGCCAATGACCTTGAAATCTCCGCACACCATCCATTTGTGAGTGTGGGTATTCAATGTTTTCTAATACAATTTTCAGGTTTTGATAAGTTTCTTTCAAATGCACAGAATGAACTATAGGTATAGATGAATATTTATTCCCATTATGAAGAAGGACTCCTTTTAAACTAGCCTTAGAAGCATCTATAAACAGCCTCCACTCAGTTGGGGAGTGTTCAATTCCATAAAACCCCATTAAAGAATTAATATCGTGACAAAATACCATAGAATCTTTTTCTTTAAAGAAAGATACAATTTCCTGTTCCCGATGTCGATACCATGAAAATGCAACCCCTGGGGCCAATAGGTTTTTTTATTTTAACCTAGAGCCAAGCACTTCTGCTGCATCTTTTGTGAGATTCAGGTCTCTGACTAAATCGTTCAGCTCTCCTTGAGTAAAGAGCTTTGGGGACTTATCCTCTTCCGGCTGATATATTTCATCAGCTTCATCACGCTCACTTCCACTGGTTTGAGAACTAAATTCAGCTAGCACATCGACAAGAACATCAGGAGGAGTTGGAACGGGTACTGTGTCATCATGTGGAATAGGCCTGATAGAAGATGGCAAGTTCGGATATACAATGGAATTTTAATTCTTAGCAGAATAGCCAAATATTTTCGTCATGCAAAAATAACAATCATCATAATGATTGGTTGGTTTCCTCCATACCATAGTAATACCAAAAGGCAAAGATTTTTTTTTACCTGATTTCCAAAGTCGCTGAACTAATGCCTCATCAAATACTCAATAGACTGTCACCTCTGTGAATCACATAAACCTCTGTGAATCACATTCTAGGAAGCACGGCTGCCAACATAAAGTGGGCCCCTTACATCTTCCCTCCCTTTTGCAGGAGGTACATATACAATCCTGTAGCAGAAAAACTTAGTGTGATAGGAATATAACTCTTACAGATTTGAACTTAGCATGGCAAAAAAATTTAGAAAAATGCATCAGAAATCAAACATAGAATTTCATGCAGCACGGTGTAAGAAATGGCTAAATATGAGATGTGATAAAAACCAAGTAAACACATAGAGGAGAATAAAAGAAAAATATTCAGTCAACTCATAAAACCCGTTGAGCCCACTCATGCGGAGTACGCCTTTAATGACAGACCATTGTTTATAATCAAAGCCGTTCTGTTCATTTAATGGTAATTGTTTGTTTCATAGTAACTAAATGAAATATTCAACAAGTAAATAGAGAATTATTAAATCAGACGACTTGGAGTAGTATGCTGGCATTGCCGAATTATCACAAGTAAATACTTTTAATCAATAATAAAATTTTTTTATTTTTTTTTTTGAGAAATGAAAACAAAAATAAGAAATGAATGAGGAAAAATTTGTAAGTTTAGGTAGTGGCAATTAACAAAACTCATTAATTTCTGAACCAAGTAAGTTGATAAGTGAAAGTTGTGTGCTGTGCGCATGCACCAGATTTTTTAAAATATTAGCTTCTTAATAACAATACTAGCTGTCGGTCCCCAGTAGTGGAAGACGGTATTTCTCGTGACCAGTTTCTCACTTATTTAACGTCCTCAGCTTCACACTGGGCACATCTTAGGAACTAAAGTTTCTAAACTAAAATATAATTAATGAAAGATTAATTTTCACCATATTTTTTCACACCTTAAATTCTTTAAGAATTTTAGCCTCACATATTTTCTCTCTAAAGTAAAATACAATTTTTCGATGTTAAATAAAAGTTTTTATTTTCATGATAATACGGGAAGGAATTTTCAATTTAGTTGTTGAAAACTTCATTTAGTTACCATGGAAACAAATAATTGCCATTAAATCTGTATCAACCAAAACACATCGATAATTCTTTCCCAGAACAGAACGCCTTTACTTAAAAACAGTGGTCTGTTCATAAACTGTGGTCGGCGTGTACCACTGGTAGCTCACACATGACTGCCTCATCGAGGGGGGGGTGTAACACCGGTGGTTCACACTAGAATGCCTCTTTGGCCTAATAAATAGATCTTTAACACTTTGACTGCTGAAAAAGAATACCTGAGAGTCACACCCTCATTGGACACAGTCTTAATATTTAATTCTCTGACAAGAAAACAGTTACTCAATTTCAGGTGACTTGGCAGCCAAAGTTTTAAGAAAGTAGAAGTAATTTCTAGATAGCTAAAAATTAAAATAATGAAAATTTAACGTGAATACATTAATTTTTATATTTATATGTATTTTTTTTATATATTTATGTTTCATTTATTCATATACTTATAAATGTATAAACATTGATTTTTTATTGTTTATTTGTTGGTTTGCCAATACTGCATAATGCCCTGGAATAGCTCCCGTCTGATAGAGCGAAAAGCTTTTTACAGTCCTGGCGTGAATGTTTTAAAGGTGTACACCACGTGCGTAGGTTCATCTTGGTTTATGAGTTGTCAGAACATTTTTCTTTTTCTCTCCTATATTTGTTTCTCTATTTTATTGTATTTTGATTTTTAGGAGTAATGAGATAATACAGTTAATTTCTCTATAAAATCGACTATAAATCAAAAATACTTAATAGAAAAAACGACTTTTTTCCTTCGCCATTTTAGCCCCTTCTGAAAATTTCTGTGATTATTAAACTTCTTTGATATTAAAGTCGATCTGAAGTAGATTCTCACTAAGCAGGGTGTTTTTGACCAAAATCGTTAACAGCCGTTCTAGAGTAAATAAATAAAAAAAAAAGGTGAAAATTAGACAATATTTAATAAATATAGTGCCACCTTCGTTTGACCAATTGGGCATATTCATATATCAAACACCCAATTTCATCAAAATCGTTCGAGCCGTTTTTGAGAAGGAATAAAAATAAAAAAATTATTAAATAAAATGACATCCTCCTGATTAATTTTGATGAAAACGTGAAGACCGGAAGTCAGAATATTTCATATACAGATTAGGGATGCAAACAAGAGAAGACTAAAAACCCCATTTAATAATAAGTTTTGTGTAATCTACCTAGTTACTCTGTCCGGACCAATTTTTTTTTCCAATGAATTTTCTCTTTTATTAATTTTAAAAATATAAATAATTGAAATGACTCAAACCACTATGTTTTTGAGTGGCCTGATGGAAATTTTTGTAAGTACCGTGTTCAAAATAAAAAATTATCTGCTACATACATTAAATAAGTGAATAAAACTGGATTCATCAGTTTGTCCATTAATATCACCATCACATCCCTTACTCTTTTACCTTTTTTTCTATCTTCATTCATTCTTTCCCAGAAAAAAACAAAAAAAACACGTACACACATTGTTTGAATGCATTCAAAACATCAGTATTTTTCTTTTATTGGATGTACTTAATGGTTTGAAGGTGATAATATTTTTTTATACCAGGTCTGCAAGTTTAAAATGTCGTTTATTTCTTAAAATATATACACAGTAATTTAAAAAAAAAGTATAATATATTTTATTCAAAGTACTGGCCCTCGCTTTCTACACATTTTGTCCATCTCTCGGGCAATTTATGGATACCATTCCAAAAGAATGCTTCATCTTTATTTGAAATCCATTCATCGAGCCATTTTCTTACATCCTCCAAATTGTTAAAGTGTTGCTCAGCCAATGAGTGTCCCATCGATGAGAAGGATGATAATCAGAAGGCGCCAGGTCAGGTGAATACGGCGGGTGGGGTAGGAGTTCCCAACCAAGCGAAGAAATCGTTTCCTTAGTCAATCTGGCTGAATGTGCAGGAGCGTTATCATGCTGAAGAATGACTTTGGCGTGCCTGTGAGCCCATTCTGGGCGTTTTTCGATCAATGCGTGACTCAAATTGATCATTTGTTGTCGGTAGCGGTCGGTATTGACTGTTTCGCCGGGTTTGAGAAGCGTCGTCGACGTCCTCAAACTTTTTTTGTCGATTTTCTCGTTTTTTATCAGTAACATCAAAATCACCACGTTTGAAACTTTGAAACCAACGTTCACATGTCTTGACGGTTGGAGCAAGATCGCCATAAGTCTCAACAAGAATTCGATGACATTCAGATGCCTTTTTCTTTTGATTGAATAAGAAAATCATGACATGCCGCAAATGCTCTTTATTTGGCTTAAAATTAGACATTTTTAACACCAAAGAAAGGTATGATACGTCCACGTAAACGACTTAAAAACAACTGACTTTTGTAAACAAATGACTAACAAACAAAATAGCGTTTAGAGATAAGCAAATCCTTCAATAGGCTAAGAGCGCATTCTATTGGAATTAAAACGACATTTTAAACTTGCAGACCTGGTATTGCTGTTGATGGCAATCAACTTTAATATCAAAAAATGTTTTGGTACTAGAGAAAATCAGGTCCTAATAGCTAGACTAGACCTAGTGTTTGTAACGATTGAAAAATGCAGCAAGCAGTATGGTTACTCATTATTAATCTTATCCCTGGCCCAGGAAAAATGCCCCATATTGCCGATGAGGCTTGGAAGGGGAGAAAACGAAGAGTGCATAACCATCCTGTCTGCTGCATTTTTCTATCGTTACAAACGCTCGGTCTAGTCTTGCTATTAGGACGTTCTTTTCTCTAGCACCAAACCATTTTTTGTCATTGCAGTTGTTTTATTTCTTCCGCTTATTCTACATATTTTTCATTCTTCTTTTTTTTCTTTAGTGTTTTACACATAACATAAAGTCTTCATTTTCTCGCATTCGTTTACCTAAAATATTTTGCTGTAATATTCCTGTCAGAAATAAGTTTTTAGATAATAAAACACCACTAAGAAAACAGGATATCTCCTGGAAATCAATCTTTTTACTTTACTACAAGCTGATTACTTTTTATAAAAGATAAATCTACAAGTTTTGCACTGAATAGTCTGGAATATTAATGTTTCTCCATTGTGATATTAAATACCATACGGCACATATAATTTAATTTTGTTACTGAACAAAGGAACAGTTTCCTTTAAAGGTTTACTGGTTGTTATAGATTAATAGGTTGTTATTCTTCAAAAATTTGTTTCTGATGGATGGCTTTATTCCTGGTGGATCACCTTCAAACGATAAAATTGTTTTATTCCATTGCTAGTTCTAAATGTTTTCTAAATAATTTATTTTTTAAAGAGAAAAGATTTGGTTCCACCGGGAGTCTCCCACGTGACATGCGCAGATGCTAACCACTACACCACAGAGCTCGGCTCCAAGTAGAGCCAATCCATCCTCTTCACTGATACCTACTACCCGATCACGCAAATTTTGCGAGTAACGGGAGGTGGACAAAGTTTGTCCAATTTATGGTATTTATTGACATACGTCAATTTTAAATTATTTTGTATTAATCTAATCTTAATCTGTGGGTGTCCACTAGGGATGGGTCGTTCCTGATACTTAATGGAGCTGTTCCAACCCGTTCCGTTCCACGAATGGAACAGTTCCAAATTATCGATACAGTTCCACCGTTCCATTGAACATTCCATTCCACAAAATGGAATTCCAGAAAAACTCAAAAATAATGACCGGGGGGGGGGGGGAGGATTTAGCATTAGTTGATCAGGAGGACCAGGTTAATTAGAACTGATTAATTAATTATTAGTGGGGGGCAGAGCAATATACAAAATTGTACTTCCTACCCACTAATATTACTTTTTTCCCTATCCTCCAATCCTATCAGTAAATATATTGATGTATATGAATAAAAATGGCGTAACCTTGTAATGTAGGAATTGAAGAGGAACAAATATTTTATCAGAACTATAGTAGGGCCTGGTTTCATATTAGTGCCACCAGGGGCGGATCCAGCAGGGAACTTTCTTGTCGTTACAAGAAAAGGCTAAATATAAAATATGAAAGGATTTAATAACTAGTAAAAGAGAAAAATTAAGTTAATGATTTCTCTAAACAAACATTTCCATTTTGGGTAACATGAGTAGTAATAGATATGTATAATATATCGTTGGAAATCTTAAGAAATTAAGCTATAATATTAATTATGTTATGAAGGGTCAGTAGTCGCTGATACGAAATATTAGCGTATCAAGAAAATAATAATTTCTACTTGCAGATTATTTTAGAGTTATTTTCCATGGCAACTGTCTTAAAACTAAATCAAAGCATAAAGAATTACAATCAACCTTATTATAACATTTCGGGATCCGTTCCTGTGGAAGAGGAAGATAATTTTCTTTAAATTATCGGTAGTTATGTTAAAATTAATTACGCAGGGAAATATGATGTGACGGAATTTTTATTTTTAATTCTATAAATAGTATTATTATGTTGAACACAAATAAGTTTTTTATTAACATTAAAAATCCTTTTAAGGATTCTATTTTCTTGTTCTTTAGTAAGCTCTGTTTGCGTTATTGTAACTTTCTTCATGACATTCAAAGGTTGAAAATCCAAACATAAATATAAAATCAGAATTATTAATTAATTAATAATTTCTTCCATTTAGGACTCCCACTGTAGCATCGTCCGATTAGCCTTAGTGGCATAAAAATGGACGTTAAATAAACAATAATTTCTTTCAAATAATTGAACTTTCTTTGATTATATATTTTTAGAAGATTTATATTGACTAGAACCGAAACCTAAATAGATCAGATATAGAGTAAGATTTTGCTGTGGACCACCCTCCTAAGTTCCACGAATTTTATACCCTTCGTAACAGCATTAAATTCTGTGAATTCTAAAAACTTCCCTCTCCATATTCTAAATCAGCTTCCTTCAGTTCGATTTGGATCTACCATTCGAAAATATTTGTCCTTTACTTCTTGTGTTTTAAAGCTTTGTTTTAGATTTAAATAGTTTATGTTAATTATTTCTAGTTGATTAGTTCCTTTTTGGTTTCTTTAGTTCAGAGTTTTGTTTTATGTTAATTATTTTTAGTTGATTAGTTCCTTTTTGGTTTCTTTAGTACAGAGTTTTGTTTTATGTTAATTATTTCTAGTTGATTAGTTCCTTTTTGGTTTCTTTAGTACAGAGTTTTGTTTTATGTTAATTATTTCTAGTTGATTAGTTCCTTTTTGGTTTCTTTAGTACAGAGTTTTGTTTGTTTAGTTAAAAATAGTTCCTAAAATTTAGTTAGTTTTCTTAATAAGGCTGAATAGAACCCAAATATGTCTTTCACTTTGCGCCAGAAAAAAAGTGTAGTGTGGGAGCATTTTGATCAAATTAATTTAGAAGTAGCAAAATGCAAAATTTGTAAGATGATGGTGAGCTACAAATCTACTACATCGAATTTGAGAAAACATATTGTTAGGCATGATCCTACAGTACAAATTATTCCCAGCCAAGAAAGGAAACCTCAACACCTAACTGAAAATCTTGCTGTTATTCAGAGTGCTGAACCAACCACTCAACAGGAAGAAGTTCCATCCACCAGTGCCCTTCAAGAACCTCAACATGTGTTAAGATCTCAACCCTCTACATCTCAGTTGAAAATATCTCAATTTATGCCACAAAGAATAATGCCTAATTTAAAAAAAACCTTAGATGAAGCTTTGTTAAAATTGTTCACACAGGATTTCCAGCCATTTTCCATTGTTGAAGACAAGGGTTTTAAACAATTTGTTTATGCCCTGAATCCCAGTTACAAATTACCATCAAGGAAAACTATCTCTAATTCTTTAATTCCTGCAAAATATGAAGAATGTAAAATAAAACTTAAAAATATTTTGTTGAATTCAAAAACATTGTCTATTACAACAGATTGTTGGACCTCAAGGCAAAACTTGAGTTATTTGGCCCTCACAGCTCATTTCATAAAAGATGGGAAATTCATAAGTGCTTTACTTGATTGTGATATAATAAGCGATTCCCATACAAGTGAAAATTTAGGTAGAGCAATACAAAGTATTTTAAATGAGTGGAACATTAAATCAAAAGTTATATTTGCAGTATCGGATAACGCTCCAAATATAACTTCAGCCCTGAGGAATCAGCAAATGAAATTTATGGGTTGCGCTGCACACAAAATCAATTTAATTGTACAAAGAGCGCTTGAATCGCCAGAAGTTGGGGAAATCATTAACAAAATAAAAAAAATAGTAAACCACTTCCGGATTTCAACAAAATGTTGGATGAAATTATGTGAAGCCCAAAAGAGGGATGGCATTGATCCCCCATTAAAACTTATAAATTCTGTTGAGACAAGGTGGAATTCAACTCTAAACATGGTGGCACGTTTCCTAGAGCTCGAAGTACCCATAAAAACTACTGTAGCACTTTTGGAAATTAATGTTCCAGCTTTAAATCCATCAGAGTGGCATATTGCTAAAAAGCTAGTAACAGTACTTAAACCATTCAAACAAGTAACTGAAAATTTAAGTATCCAAAGATATCCTCCAGCATCGAGTTTGATTGTTATGATTCGTGGACTACTAGACATCCTGAATAAATATAAATCAAGACTAGAATATTTTGATTTAAAAGAAACTTTAGATATATTAATAAAGGAAACACAAAGAAGGGAACGATTTGGAAATTTAGAAGATAGTGGTACATTGGCTGTGTGTACCTTTTTGGATCCAAGGTACAAAATTAGAGGATTTAAAAATAAAGATGGAGAAGCAGCTCATAAGGCCAAATTAAAAGTCAAAGAGCTTTTAATTAAAAAAATAAATGAAATTTCACCTGTAACCAAAAACAAAATTGAAGAACAAGCAATACAGATGTCACTTGATGAAGATTCAGTTTACAGTTCATTTTTAGCAGAGACTGGATCTGTAGCTACAGTAATAGGTATGTAATTTTTTATATTTTTCATAAATGAAATATAAATCTAATAAGGAAGTTTCAAAAAAGTTAATTTATTAAAGTAAAGGCGCTTTTCACAAAAAAAAAAAAAAAAAAAAAAAAAAAAAAAAAGTGAGGAATGATATATTTTTTAAAATATAACTAAATTATTATTTTGTGCTTCACAAATTTTATTAGATTTATGTTTTCTGTTTTTGTAATAAAATTTTGACTGCTATATAATTCAATTTTCAGTTTAACTTTTTAATTATTTTTAGAAAATTTGATTATTAAATTTGAGCAAATCTAACTAAATTACTCTTAACTTTTTGACCTCCTCTATTAGGCAATAGAGCAAGTTAGGTATAGAGCTAATTATTGGGAGGCCTTTTAAAAATTTAAATTTTTTAGGAACAAGTTTTTCACAAATATAATATATACACTACATAGAACTGGTTAAAAACTCCCAAATTGGCAAGGTCACAAGTTTAAAATGCAAATTATATAGAATTTTAATAATATTTGTTTAGTACTTTATTGTTTTCTCAACATTAACAGTAAGCAGTGGTTCGAATTTTTAAATTACCAAATATAATATATATATAACTTAATATATATAGTTTTATATATATATATATATATATATATAACTTAATTTCCTCCCATCCCTTCAATAAAATTATTTTATTTTTACAGAATCCCCGGAGAGCAAAGCCTTGGTAGAGCTTAACCGCTACCTCAATGATAGCCTGATTCCACTGCATTTTTTTTTTTAATTTCATTAAAATGGGATAGGGCCCTATTAAATGAAAATTATTTTTTACTTCTTAGCAACTCTTCAGCAAGTAAAGTTGTTTTTGACCCTCCTCTGTATATTTTATTGTTTAGTCTAAATGATTCTTATCTAGTTTTAAAATCAATCTTATACCATGTATTGTCATATATTCAAAATAATTTATTTTTTGTATGTATTTTGTATAATTTTACTTTCCTCTAATATATGTCTTACGATATTACCCAATTCTTTTACAATACTGCGGTATTTTCAACATTAATGCCTAAGCCAATATTATGATCTTTAATAATTTTAGAGATGAGAGATGGTCAACTGTTCTTCAATTACGATAGGTTAAATAATGGTCAGGATTTTCAGTTACAATGATATTTATTATGGTAAACCCTTACCATAATAAATGATATTTATTAAGGCTTACCATAATAAATATCATTGTAACTGAAAATCCTGACCATTATTTAACCTATTTTAATAATTTTAATTAAATCCCAAAATAATGTTTTATTTTACAATTTCATTTGCTAAAAAAAGGGCTCATCCTATCTAAAGATCGTGGAGTATCGTGAGTGGAATGCTAATGGAACAGTCCTGGAGCAGGTAATGGAACCGGCGGTGGAGCAGTACTGGAGCAACTAGTGGAGCAGTAAGTGGAACCGGCGGTGGAGCAGTCCGTGGAACCGTCAGTGGAACGCTCGTGGAGCAGACAGTGGAACCGGAGCTGGAGCAGTCCGTGGAACCGTCAGTGGAACGCTCGTGGAACCGGAGCTGGAGCAGTCCGTGGAACCATCAGTGGAACGCTCGTGGAGCAGACAGTGGAACCGGAGGTGGAGCAGTCCGTGGAACCGTCACTGGAACGCTCGTGGAGCAGTCAGTGGAACCGGAGGTGGAGCAGTCCGTGGAACCGTCACTGGAACGCTCGTGGAGCAGACAGTGGAACCGGAGGTGGAGCAGTCCGTGGAACCGTCACTGGAACGCTCGTGGAACCGTCACTGGAACGCTCGTGGAGCAGACAGTGGAACCGGAGGTGGAGCAGTCCGTGGAACCGTCACTGGAACGCTCGTGGAGCAGACAGTGGAACCGGAGGTGGAGCAGTCCGTGGAACCGTCACTGGAACGCTCGTGGAGCAGACAGTGGAACCGGAGGTGGAGAAGTCCATGGAACCGTCAGTGGAACGCTCGTGGAGCAGACAGTGGAACCGGAGGTGGAGCAGTCCGTGGAACCGTCACTGGAACGCTCGTGGAGCAGACAGTGGAACCGGAGGTGGAGCAGTCCGTGGAACCGTCACTGGAACGCTCGTGGAGCAGACAGTGGAACCGGAGGTGGAGAAGTCCGTGGAACCGTCAGTGGAACGCTCATGGAGCAGACAGTGGAACCTGAGGTGGAGCAGTCAGTGGAACTTTTCCTTACCGATCCGGGCACTCCCCACTCCTTACCGATCCGGGCGCTCCCCATTTCTTACCGATCCACCCGTATCGGTAAATCCCAGCAATTGGAACAGTTCCATACCGTTCCACAGCGAGATTAGGTTCTCGTTCCCGATCCAGTTCCACCGACCCATCCCTAGTGTCCACCTTTTTACTTTCACTTACCTATATATGAAATATACTCGTATAGTAAGTGGAAGTATTGCGATCATGAAAAATTTCGACTTCCAGTTTTCAACGGAAATACACGTTTTGGGGTCCCCTGAGTCCAAATAACAAAGTCCCGCGAAATGATCTGTGTGAGTGTGTGTAAACAGACTAGCTCAAAAACTATAAACCGTGCGACCCAGAAATTAGGTATTTAGTGTATGTATATGGCCGCGATGCGACAGCAAAAATTTCGTCTAAATTAGGGGGTACTTTATTTAATAACTTTTTACGTTTTTTTCGATTTTCTCAAAAACGGCTCTAATGATTTTGATTGAGCTGAGTATTTGATGTATTAATATGCCGTAAAAATTTCATCAAAATTGATCAACCGGAGGGGGGAATTTACTATATAAATTTTGTATCATTTTCACTTTTTTTTTTTTGTACTCAAAAACGGCTTTCACGATTTTGATAAACCTGGTTATTTGATGTATGTATATGCCAAAGATGTGATAGCCAACATTTCATCAGAATTGATCTACCAGAGGGGGGACTTTACTTAAAAAATGTTTTATCATTTTCACGTGTTTTTTTTTATTTACTCAAAAACAGCTTTCACGATTTTCATCAAATTCCTCATGTTTAATTAAAATTAGGTGTTATTTAATATCAGGTAAGTGTTATCATTATTAAAATGTTCTGAGGGGGTATTTTTTTGTTTCCTATACAGTACCTTTGTTTTTGTTTATATGGAGAAATTAACTGTCTCTCGTTACACCTAAAAATAAGAAAGAGCTAAATATGAGATATGATAAAAATCAAGTAAGCATATAGAGGAGAAAAAAAGAAAAATATTCAGTCAACTCATAAAACACATTGAGCCCACTAAACCACTAAAGTAGCAACTAAAAACTTTTATTCTATATTAATTTAGCCATTATTGTGTAGTTACCAGCTATTTTTTAAATAATTTTTTTTTGAAGAGAAAAGATTTGGCCCCGTCGGGAATCGAACCCAGGTCTTCCGCGTGACATGCGCGGTATGCTATCCATTACACTACGGAGTCGCTTCCAAACGGTGCCAAATCCTTCCTCCTCACTGACACCAGTGTATGTGCAAGTTTTGCGAGTATTTACGGGAGATGGACAATTTTTGGACGTTCGTCAATTTTTAAATTATTTTATATTAATTTAGCCAATATTTTGGAGTAACCACCTGTCACATGTCACGCGGAAGACCCGGGTTCGATTCCCGGCGGAGCCAAATCTTTTCTCCTCAAAAATAAATTATTTATAAAAACTTTTATTTAATAATAAAAAATTTAGTGTACTTTTATGTGTGTAAGTAAAATAATGTGGACCATTGTGTGACTTTGAGAAGTGGCATTTAACAAAACGTCAATTTCTAATCAAAGTAAGTTGGTAAGTGAAAGTTGTGTGTTGCGCACATCACACCAGATTTTTAAAATATTTTATTTTTTGAAGAGAAAAGATTTGGTTCCACCGGGAGTCGAACCCAGGTCTCCCGCATGACATGCGCGGATGCTAACCACTACACCACAGAGCTTGGCTCCAAGTAGAGCCAATCCTTCCTCTTCACTGAGGAACCGTGCATGTCATGCGGGAGACCTGGGTTTGACTCCCGGCGGAACCAAATCTTTTCTCTTCAAAAAATAAATTATTTAAAAATAATTTTAAAAAGGTGGGCACCCACAGATTAAGATTAGATTAGTATAAATGTTTTCTCTTCTATTCTGCTTCTAACTTGTGTAGATTATCATTAAGCTTATTATTAACATTATTATGATTTTAAAAGTATGTTCCTTCCTTTGTGTTTCTTGAATAGCCCACAGATGGCAGCAGCTTGTTGAATTTGAATAACCATTAAATTGGTTTCTTCTCTTAAAAAAGTATTTAAGTTTCTTTAGCTTGTTTTAATTAGTTTCATACCTACAGGTGGTGTTACATCATTTTTAATATTAATTAACTTAAATCAGCTAGACTGCCAAACTATGAGCATTTTTAAAGATTTTTCCCAATATATCTGTGCATTAACTGTCATCAAGTTGCTGTTGAGCTTCAACCTTGGTTTTATAACTTAGCTTCATTGTGATTTATTAATATTTATTTCCAATTTTCGGGGAGAAAATTGCCACATAATTTAATTATTTGTCAAAGGTTTACTTAACCCAGATAATACTGAATTTTTTTTTTAAAAAATTTAACTTTTTTCTCTTATTAACATTATTACAGATCCACAAAATGACAAGAAAAAAATTTTTTTTTTTTGCTGTTGCCTCATATGTACAAAAAATGGTACATCCTTCAGGAAGGTTGTAGGACATTGGGATATCATTTTATTCAGTATTCAAGTGTAAAAATACAGAAAAAGAACATGTTTTCATATTTTTTTTATGATAAGGGAGAAAACAGTCTACATGCAGTGTTACTTCGCACTTTATACACTTTGTTGTTGCTTTTTTTTGGCATGATTTACAAACGAGTTGTTGTCTTTTCCCAGTTTCTAAAACAGGTAAGCTTGTGATCAGATGATCAACTCCATCAAAACGGGTTTCAGTTGTATATTTTTTACTTAGCCCCCCACTTTTATTCACAACTCTTCGGTTGGTTTCCAAAATTGAATGCGCTACCAAACGTCTAAAATTTATATGGTCTATATGACTTTCATTTTTTTGGTGCAGTTGCCAAGCGTTGTTTTCACAGGCATCGATGAGGTGGCATATCAAATGAAAGTACCATTTTTGCCTCTAACATTTACTCGGTAAAGAGAAATATTTTGATCTGCGCGATCTATGCCTCCCATCTTCAAGTTATAACTGTTTATGGCTGCAGACTGAGGAATCATAATCTTTCTTCGTGATTCCCTTGAAAATCGACTGACTTTTTTCAAAGGACGCACTCTATCAAAATTGGTAGCTACTGTCACCACACTGTTATCATTCCAACGAATTAGTGATACACCAGTTGTTCAGGAGGGCATTAATATTAAATATGATGATGATGATGAAGGAGAATAATAAAGATAGCGGTGAAATTACAAGAGAGAGAAAAACAAAACTTTTATTCTTAAGGAAATCACAATTTATAAACAACTCGAACATAAACTAAGATAAAGCTGAAACATATGAAACTTCTAATAATGACAATATATTTAAAGGTTATGAATTAGTAAAGATAAAAAAAAAGAAAGAATCTAGAAATCTCGAAATAAAATGAAAACTTAGAACTAACAATTTTACAGTGAATTAAGGCCTTAGAGTATGTTAATATATGATCATAAAACATTGAGAAACAAACAGAGATAAAGAAAAACCAACTAATTGACAGAGCTCTGTATTCTAACCCAATCCTGATGATTAGAATAATTAGCTATTAAATACGGCGAACAAACCAGCTAGTGTTTCTGACGGCGAACTTCCTCATTAATGAAATAGTTACTCTGTAGATAACTTAATGTCCGGTGAACTAAGCTCATAGAGACATGCTTGGGTTGCACAATCTCCAACGTTGACCTCTCTTCTGCTCTGAGTCAATTCTTTGACGAGAAAGGGCAATTGCATATAGTAAGATCTTACTTATGTGGTCGGCTAACAATCTGACCAAAGATAACACCTGCGTCGTGATGGCGGCGGGTGACAGGATGAATGAAAGATGGAGGTCTTGACGTGACGGCAGTTGGCAGCAGAATAAGCTCTCGTGGCCGGAATCACCAGTGGTGGGGGAGCGCGCGAAAAGGACAGCTGTTTCATAGCCTTCTATTGAGCTTAATCTAAAGATAACAATAAGTGTAGGAGGCATTGGATGGCGGGAAACCTTGTTTTTAAATTCAAACAATCTAAGACTGAACACCAGTATTCTCATCAGTAGTGCATTCCCAGCTTCCTCTTTTGTTCTTTTTCATATTAGCTTGCTCAGTAAGCGGAGAGCTTTTGCTAATCCGATTTGCTCGAATTGTTCCTGAGGCAAGAATTCCACGCTCCCTCAAAACACACAACAAATCAAATGACGTAAAGAAGTTGTCAAAAAACAATTTGAAGGGAATGTTCTTAGGTAACACATCCCCATATGACATTATTACTGAGTATCCTAAACCGTATTCAGAGTATTTTTGGGAGCATATGTTGGCCCGTTGGTAAGGCTCTAACCATGACAAATAGCCGGTAGCTAGACCTCCACACCAGAATTTGAAGCCAAATCGTATTGGTTTCCCTCTTATGAACTGTTTGCATCCATGCTTCCCATAATAGGGAATCATGGATTCATCAACAGAATGGCTTTCTTCATGTGGAGTGAATTCGAGAAATCTGGTGTTTAGTAAGTTCAGAAAAGGACGGATTTAAGTAAAACGATCTGTCTTGTCCAACTGAGTGTCATTACATACATGTAAATTTGTCATAATATATTGAAAATGATCTCTAGAAATAGCGTTGCTACAAGTTCATTGTGAGAGTCAATTTTGTTCTGCCAGTACATTGTTTTTCTTGGCACTTCATTCACTTGCATTCTTGGAATTGTAACCGCTAAGCAACGAAACCCCTATAAAAGAGAGTATTTCTTTTACAGTGACATTTCCTGGTAAGTTGTGTTGCGTGGCATAAAGATTCGTATACTTTGTCATTAGACCTATAGCATCATCATCCATAAACATCCGAAAATACTCAATTAGAGACTTGGGTGGAGAGTGGCAGGAATTCATTAGAGGGAATGTAACATCATTTCTTTCAAGTTCAGCCTTTTTCCATGCATGTTTTCGAAATAATCGTTTTTTTTTACGCACTCTTTTCCTGTTTATATCTTTTGGAGATGGACTTCGGTTATAGCGTCGCTTTATCAACGAGCCTATGCTTTTGCTTGGTTCCGAGGGGGAAACCAAAGGAGATTCCCTAACATGCGCGCTACCACTAGTAGTATATTTGGGGATGCTTATAACTACCTCGGCATCCATTTGGCTTTTTGGTACATTTTCAATGCCAGGATCTTCTTCAGGGCCCGAATCCTCATCTGTCACATCTTCAGCAGCATTTACAGGTGGTAAGAGCACCACATCCAGGTATTTCATGATTTTTCTCATGATAAATAATTACATCACATTATCCTATAATCCTTCTGGAAGGATTTTTTTTTTGGTTGGCGCATTAGGCCTAATGAGACCTTTGGCCGCACACTGTGGTCTTCTTGCATACATTTGTGTTGCTTGCAGGAGCACAGACAGCCCGGAGGGGTTAGCCCAACCTCACGTTGCTGCAAGCCATGGTCACCATGGTGCAGCGGCAGACTGTCCATAGCTCCATACCAATCCCATTGGGGCCAATTTGGCAGTGTCCTTCCCACCGATGGCGTCAGCTCTCTCGGGTTCAAGGACAGTGTCAAACCGGTCTAGGTCCAAGGATTATGGTAGCCAAGAGTCAGCAGGCCCCAAGGACCTAAATTTCTTTCCCTGAAGCATACCGTCCTTCTACCAAACCTCCGGGCGGTTACTGATATCCTGGAAAACCATAACGCGATTCTCGATGTAATACACGGGGAAGGTACATCACTCCTACACCCCGTCGGTGTGAGTCGCCTCCAGTAGGCTGACGGGCCTCACATACCCGGGGGTGGGGGTAGGCTTGGACTGCGTGGCGTTCATTGGCGGGTGGTCACCCGAATGGAGCGGTCACCCATCCAAGTACTAACCATGCTTGACGTTGCTTAACTTTGATTACCTATTGCAAGCGCCTTTGTCCACTCTGCCATCCCGGCCCCTAATTCTGGAAGGATTATCATAATATTTACATCTCAGAGGAAAAATAAAGCTATATAAAGTGATGTTTTAGTTTATTATCAAGAAATAATAGTCCTACTATGTAAAGAGGCATTAAAAATAGCATTAAAATAGGTAAAAGATCAAAATAAACTTACCCATCCAGAACAATGTCTGTCAACTCACTCATGTTTGCAAAACTCTGTTTTCTTTCAACTCACAATATAACAGTATGAAGGTAGGTGCAGGACTGAAGGTTATTTTCCAAAGGAAATTTCTTCTTCTATGGAAGCCACCCGCTGCCTTAAAGATAAATCTAGTAGGATAATTGATAAAAATAAGTTTTTAATACTATGCCAAATAGCTTTCCAGAAGGATAAAGGGTTATCTGAGTTAAGAGTCATTCCCTGTCACATCAGCACACTTTTTTCCTCACCATCTCAGAATCAAATGAAATTTGGTACATAGGATACAAAGAAAGGTATAGACTAAGAAAAATACCAAATTTCAGCTCAATATCTCAACCGGTTTTCAAACTATAGCTAAAGAACCCATTGAAAAACGCACAATTTTGATCTGTCAGGTCATCTGGAAATTGAAATTGCAGCTATTCTAGACAAGATAGAGAGTTGAAATTGATTTCATTTTAAAACTGAATCTATTACCTTCCTTGTGATATGCAACTCAATAGGGGTTAAGAGAAATTTGTTTTTCGAAATTTGCATTAAAATTTAAAATTTGAATTTCTCGAAAAGTGTTTTTTTTTAAAAATTTGAAAAAATTCAGTAGAGTTGAAAAGGTTGTCATAATAAGTTCTATAAAAATTATGATGGGACAACAAAGGGTTCATGTTAAAAATAATTATTGAAAAATTTGAGTTTTGCTTTTGGATGGAAAAAAAACCAGTAGCTATTAACCTTCTCAAACTGTAGATTTTTTTTATCAAACTAATTTCTTTTCTACACTTGTCACAGATCTTTGAAACATTGTCTAGTTCTGGATATTGTGATTTGACACATCCAATTTTTTTCACATTTCTTAGTATTTTTTATCTTCTACAGAATGCTTGTTTTTTTTCAAAGGATTGTAACATTGTTGTATTTTGTATCTTTCCAAATCTACTTAGTATAATCCAAAAAAATCCAATGCTTAGGAAAAGAAAAGCTAAAAGTAAAAAATGTTGAGATCAAATGTTTTAAGAGATTAAATTTTATACGAGAAATTTGTTTTTAAGATGTGTATTCTTTCTTTTGCTAGGAATGCATAGCATGGCTCACTTGTGTGTGTGTGTGTGTGTGTGTGTGTGTGTGTGTGTGTGTGAGTGTGTGTGCGTGCCTGTGTGTGTGTCTCACAATGAATGTCATTATTTATTGATTAAGGACACCTTAAGTAACTATATCATGATTGCATGCATCTGACATGGGTGCAGGAGAGTACAAAAACAAAAAAAACGTGCAAGTTTTCATCGATGGAGTGATAAAAAATCATATCATTTTATTTATGTATTTATTTTTAATTGAAATATAATAAATTAAATTTTAACATCAAAATTATTGTTTATAGGTCCAAACGATAGCTGCCATTCAGGTGAGAAGCCTCATCAATGTCCTCACTGTGATTATAAATCAACAAATTCTCATAGTTTGAAACGACACATAATGGCCCGCCATAAAGGTGAGAAGCCTCATCAATGTCCTCACTGTGATTATAAATCAGTGAGATCTGGAAGTATGAAACAACATATAATGGCCCAACATACAGGCGAAAAGCCTCATCAATGTCCTCACTGTGATTATAAATCTGTGCAATCTGGGAATATGAAACAACATATAATGGCCCGCCATAAAGGTGAGAAGCCTCATCAATGTCCTCACTGTGATTATAAATCATTGATATCTGGAAATATGAAACAACATATAATGGCCCTCCATACAAGTAAGAAGCCTCATCAATGTCCTCACTGTGATTATAAATCAGTGATATCTGGGCATATGAAACAACATATATTGGCCCAACATACAGGTGAGAAGCCTCATCAATGTCCTCACTGTGATTATAAATCGGTCACATCTGGAAGTATGAAACAACATATAATGGCCCAACATACAGGTGAGAAGCCTCATCAATGTCCTCACTGTGATTATAAATCTGTGCAATCTGGAAGTATGAAACGACATATAATGGCCCAACATACAGGTGAGAAGCCTCATCAATGTCCTCACTGTGATTATAAATCAGTGCAATCTGGAAGTATGAAAGAACATATAATGACCCAACATACAGGTGAGAAGCCTCATCAATGTCCTCACTGTGATTATAAATCAGTGCAATCTGGAAGTATGAAACAACATATAATGGCCCTCCATACAAGTGAGAAGCCTCATCAATGTCCTCACTGTGATTATAAATCTGTGCGATCTGGGCATATGAAACGACATATAATGGCCCTCCATACAAGTGAGAAGCCTCATCTATGTCCTCACTGTGATTATAAATCAACAAATTCTCATAGTTTGAAACGACACATAATGGCCCACCATAAAGGTTAGAAGCCTCATAAATGTCCTTACTGTGATTATAAATCAGTGATATCTGGAAATATAAAACAACATATAATGGCCCAACATACAGGTGAAAAGCCTCATCAATGTCCTCACTGTAATTATAAATCAGTAAAATCTGAAAGTTTGAAACAACATATAATGGCCAACCATACAGGTGAGAAGCCTCATCAATAATTTATATAGTATTTAGGTTAAGTACAGGCTATAGAGCCTCAGTGTGATTATAAGTTTTTATATAATACCGTACATACCGTACAACATAATTTTTTTCACATGTCTTAGTATTTTTTATCTTCTACAGAATGCTTGTTTTTTTTTCAAAGGATTGTAACATTGTTGTATTTTGTATCTTTCCAAATCTACTTAGTATAATCCAAAAAAATCCAATGCTTAGGAAAAGAAAAGCTAAAAGTAAAAAATGTTGAGATCAAATGTTTTAAGAGATTAAATTTTATACGAGAAATTTGTTTTTAAGATGTGTATTCTTTCTTTTGCTAGGAATGCATAGCATGGCTCACTTGTGTGTGTGTGTGTGTGTGTGTGTGTGTGTGTGTGTGTGTGTGTGTGTGTGTGTGTGTGTGTGTGTGTGTGTGAGTGTGTGTGCGTGCCTGTGTGTGTGTCTCACAATGAATGTCATTATTTATTGATTAAGGACACCTTAAGTAACTATATCATGATTGCATGCATCTGACATGGGTGCAGGAGAGTACAAAAACAAAAATAACGTGCAAGTTTTTATTCGATGGAGTGATAAAAAATCATATCATTTTATTTATGTATTTATTTTTAATTGGAATATAATAAATTAAATTTTAACATCAAAATTATTGTTTATAGGTTCTGTCATTCGATCCTTATATATAACCGTAAATGGTCAGGTCTGGAATGTTCCAGAACAACGTGTAACAGTTCCACGTCTACGTGGACTAGGATCGAAAGATCTAAACCCAAACAGTTCGTTCCAACCGCTTATTTTGTTCCAACAAACTGTCATAAATTTTTTTTTATTTAACAATTTACTGTTGCAATATTAATAGTGTTCTCTTGGAATAAGTTTTGATTTCTTTTTTTCTTTTTTTGAGTTTATGCACTGGATATATTTTTATATTTTATTTATATTTGTTTTTTTCCTTTTCTCATTTCTTCTTTCTGCCTATTCCTAGTAATCTCTGGCGTCTGACCAACAACTATGACGTCCTCGAGATATATGAGGCAAATCTTCCAGGACAAGCCTCTTAGAATGTTTTCCATCAGGCGTTCAAAGGTTGCTGGATCATTGCAGAGTCCGAAAGTGTCATCGAATTTTGGCAATGGGTAGCTATCCTTCTTTGTCACGTAGTTAAGCTTCGGTAATCTACGCAGAAGCGGGTCGTTCCGTCCTTCTTTACGTGCACTACGGAGAGGCCCATGGACTACTCGCTGGCTCCACCACTCCATCTCTTACCATTCTTGAATAGCATTCTCAATTATCAATGTCAGCGAATTAATGCAACTCAAATATTAGTGCAGGTTAGCTTCACACTCAAGGAACAGAATAAGACTAACTCATTCTGTCATTCGCTCCTTATATATATGCTAATCGTAAATGGTCAGGTCTGGAATGTTCGAGAACAACGTGTAACAGTTCCACGTCTGCGTGGACTAGGATCGAAAGATCTAAATCCAAATAGTTCGTTCCAACCGCCTATTTTGTTCCAACAAACTGTCTGGGATTTGAAATCATTTTTTTTTTTATTTAACGATTTAACGTTTTAATATTAATAGAGTTCTCTTGGAATAAGTTTTGATTTCTTTTTTTATTTTTTTGAGTTAATGCACTCGCTATATTTTTTTATTTTATTTATATTTGTTTTTTTCCTTTTCTCATTTCTTCTTTCTGCCTATTCCTAGTAATCTCTTTAATTTTATCTTTTTATTATTATTGGATTTTACTATTTTCCGAAAAGAAATAGTGTGGTTCACGGTTTTTTTTTTTTTTTTTTTTTTAAATTTTAGGTTTAAAATCAGGGTGTAAATTTAAATCAGATCCTGTATTCCAATCCGCTCATTGTTATCTATATTTACGTATCTATATTTTAAAACACTACAATCTGGAATTATGATAAAAGGTATTACAGCTCATCATTGTGATGATAAATCAGTTAAAGCTTTTAATAACTCCACTAATGTCTCCTCTTAGAAGTCCTAATCCAGGGTTTGGCGAGTCCTTAGCTGGAAAACTGGCTTCTCTCGGTCGTTAAAATGGCACACCCCAACATGTGTGAGTTCAAATGTGCACAAGCCCAGACTTTGCTGGAAGGTGGTGAGACACCTCGGAGTGCACTTCAACATCTTTGGGCGGGCTCTTAAGTGGCTCAAGGAGACGGTATCCTATCACAAGGCTGACCGTGGTCCTCAGCTTATGCATATGACCACTTTCTTTGTCTCCAGGCCTTTGGAATTCGAGATTTCTCTGGAAATGAGTTGAGAAATCTACTGCAAAGGTTTAGGGGACCTCTAGAATGGTTAGAAGACATCTTTAGGAAGGTGAGTGCTGGGAGAGTCCACTTCTGACCGCAGTTCAGAGGAAAGCAATGCTTGAGTTTGCTTGCCAGATCACACCTGTTGTGGACCTTGGGTGACTAGAAGATAGTTCTCTTCACCAATGAGACGCTAGCGGGTTTAAAGTCTCCTGATGGTCGTGCTCACGTCTGGAAAAGGATAAGAGAGCGATTCGCACAATGTTGAAAGTGACATCGTCTTGCTTTTTATGGAGGTTCTGAGGAGGCATTTCTTATGACACATGTGCATGTGCGGAGCTTATATCTGTTTGAAGAGTAGCTTTGACATCAACGCTATGCCCAACACCCACAGTAAGGGAGGATTGTTGATGCGTATCTAGATGAAGTGGGAATATCGGTCCTGGAATGAACTGACCTGAACCCTATTGAGCACGTGTTTGATTCCCTAAAACGAAGTGTGAGGAGCCGCCAGTCAGCACCTGATGTCCTAAAACAGGAGCAGGCTTTAATGGATGAATGGGAGAATATTCCACAGGTGGCCAAACAAGCTCTTATTCAGTCCCTGCCTCTGAGGTTGAATGCTGTCAGCTTTTATCTGCTATTAATTTTGTTTGAAATTCTTACTGTGAAGAAGTGCACTACACACATATATATATATATATATATATATATATATATATATATATATATATATATATATATATATATATATATAAAGTTAGATTATATAGAAATGTAAATACTTTTTAAAAAAGATTTATTTTACATCAAAACATAAATTTACAAAATCAGAAAGACAACTGGCATAGAGACGGGCTACAGCTACAACTGGAAGCAAGGAATAATATTTTCTGGGGTACATAAAGGATTAGAAGTGCCTAAATTCGTGGGAACACGCCTAGCGCGTGGTAGGATGCTGGGAGAGAGGTTCCCAGGACGGGATTCTAAGAAATAGATTACAATGACAAGGATCAAAGGAAGCTTTAGAAATTAATATTATAAGTAAACTAAGGAATAATAAATATATAACTCCTCCCCCTTAGATACGAATTTCCCCAGTTTTGGTGAAATGAGTTACAATTTTAGTTTTGTAAAAATAATAAATAAAAATTACAGATGAAGTTATAAACATTATAATAAAAATAAAAATCATCCATAAAATTAAAATGTGTAGTTTGTTAGAGTTATATATGACAACTGGCATAGAGACGGGCTACAGCTACAACTGGAAGCAAGGAATAATATTTTCTGGGGTATATAAAGGATTCTAATTGATATATTAATTTATAATATCTTTTTCTTGATGAATTTGAAGATCATGTGGTTTGTAAAGTGCTATGAGAATGTTTCCTGGATTTCTTCTACATGTTTTTCCACCTGATGAAGACTGTGTAATTCCACTCGATGATTTTTGTAAATTCTCTTGAATATAGGAATCTGTCATGATGAGACATGACAGTGATGAATGCTGTTTCTTTTAATACAATGGTGATTGAGAAATTTTAAGTTGTTATCAATATTTAAGAGATATTTGAACCTTTGAATTACTGTTATGATTTAATCCTTTACAATATGGGATGGGGTATAAATTATACAAACAATATTTAGTTTCTTAAAATTGTGAAAGTGATAAAGAATAATTGATTTCATTTTCTTACAAAGTAGTTCTACAGATATACTAACTAGGATAAATTTGAATTGAAATGTATATAGAATATTTAATTTACAAAAGGTTAAAGTGGTTTCTATATTAGAAATGGTATTAGCTAATTAACTAAAGTCTCTATATGATTAATTATTAGTGCAATATGCAGATTGTGTTTCTTGTATGCTTATATGGTTTTATTGAACCCAGAAATGAAATAATATGGAATTAAACATTGGTTGTGTACTTGAATATCAAATATGATTCTGATTTTCCTTTATTGAAGTATTTGTTAGTTTATAGAATTTTATTTTATCACTTATCTCTATGAAAGCAGTGAGAGATGATCTCACCTATAACCTATAATTAAATTATTTCTTAAAAAAAATTACAATAAAAATTTAAAATATTACTTTATGTTATTTGAACGTAAAACAAGATATTAAAGTATTTATTATTTAAATAAAAAAAAAAAAAAGATTACAGTATTTTATCTTATAAAATATTCATATTGAGTGGGATTATAACGCCATCTTTGGAACTAGCAAGAGTTCATATTCTCTCAACTCTTCAGTTACATTTATATTGTATACGTACCAGTTATTACTCGTTTATAATATTTTTTTTTTATTATTATTAATATAATATAATTTGGGCATTTAAATGCCATCTTTTGACATAAACATGGTATCATATTCCCTGATCCCGTTATGTTTTTATTATTATTAAAAGAAAAGTGAACATTTCAACTACGTTATAATTCCCAAGTCTACTCAAATACTTAATTTAAATATACTTAAAAATTAATTCAATAAACTTAGGTAGTTTTCTGAGATCAGTTAAGAGGTACATATTAGCCCTGACAATGAAGGCCAAAAATGATCGAATGTCGGGAATAATTAGAGACAAGCTGAATTTTTGCCAGTTGTTAGTGCTTACTAAAAGCAGCTCTTTCTCAAAGGCCCCCGCCCCTGCCATTTGCTCTACCCCCCCCACCAAAATTTTACTGTAATTTTCCATTGGTTCAGGTTTTACTTCACACCTCCGTTATTACTAACCCAATCCAGAAATATTTAGGACATCGTTTTCTATAAAGGAAGTTTTCCTATCACCCATACTTTGGCAGTTATTTGATAAAAATACATTTTGTTTTTTTGAAAAAAATATAAATGTATAAATGTAAAAAAATAGTTACAACTTTCTTTTATAAAATTTAGCCTGATGGTGATTCTTAAAAATTGTTGAGATAAAATTTTTAGCGCTAGAATTAAGCTTTAATATGATGTGTAAAAAAACCGATTCCCACCACAGGGACGCCAACAAAACTAATATATAACAAATAATTATTATGTAGTAATTAGTTATCGTTAGATAATCAATATATATTATAAAGCAAAGTGTACAATGTGCGTGCCGAAAAGGCTCAAAAACTACTCCACGTAGGATTAAGGAAGTTATGTCTTCGTTTCGCCATGTAACCCCTTACGTAGAAGGTTTCCGTTTTTCTCTTAAGAGTGTAAAATTGAAGAGAAAAGGACTGAAATTTTAAGCCTCTCGCACCATTTAATTAGCCTCTCTGAGATTGGGATACGATTTATGAATGAAAAATTTAGTTCGAGCGCCAGGCTACCAGGAAGCGCTAGGGTGCGTTTCACTCAATGGTTATTGTCCATTCATATCGTATGTAATCGTTCTATATTTTTTCAGCTGTTCTTTTTAAAGTAATAAAAAATTAAGGAAAATAATTAGTTTGCGTTAAATAATTGTAATTACCAACTACAGTTTGTAGTTAGTAGTTAACATATTCTAACTACTTTTTCTAACTTGTAGTTGGTAGTTGGAAAAATTTAACTACCAACTACAAGTTAAAAAATGTAGTTGCCAGCTGTTAACTACTAACTACAAACTGTAGTTAGTAATTGTAACTACAATCAAACCAAAGTAGTTGTAGTTAGAAGTTAATAGTTGTAACTACATTTTGCACAACTCTGCTGTCAAGTGTCAGTCCTAGATACTTAACAATGTCAGTTTGTGGAATTGGGATATTTTCGAGATAAAAGCGGGGACAAGTTTCACGTCTTAATGTAAAGGTGATGTATTGGCATTTTTCATAGTTAAATCTTACTTTCCACAACTTGCACCACTCGTGTAGTTTTAGTAAGTGATGTTGTAACGTTAGTGAGGCTTGTGTAAGACCTCGGTGTCTTGTTATAACAGCAGTGTCGTCAGCGTAAGTAGCTGCCATGATGTCAGGATGGTCTGGTATGTCGTATGTGTATACAATGAATAGCAAAGATGATAGTATAGAACCTTGGGATACTCCTGATAGTGCTGGTCGTATAGTTGAAATTTCGGAGCCCTGACGGACGGAGAAAAATCTATCGGATAGGAAAGATTCAATGATCAGGAAGTATGTAGGTGGCAATACATTTTTAAGTTTAAAGAGAAGTCCCTGGTGCGAGACTTTGTTAAATGCTTGAGCGACATCCAGAAATACCCCAGTTGCATATAGCTTTTGCTTTAGTGCAGTAGAAATAGTCTGTTACTCGGTGAAGTTGGTGCGTTGTCGAATGAAAATTTCTAAATCCAAATTGGTGATCGGGAATTATTTCTTTATCAGTTAGTATCTCAATTAGTCTTTGTACAACAATTTTTCAAATATTTTGGAGCAAACTGATCGGACGGTAGGATGAGGGGTGGTTCTTGTCTTTTTTGGGTTTGTTGACCATGGAGATGTACGAATACTTCCACTGTAGTGGGAATTTTATAGTCCTGATTATTGTATTATAGATAGTCGTAAGGAACACTAGGGCCTTTCTTGGCATTTGCTGGACCACTAAACTTTTCTGTAAGAGTTTAATTTGTTCAGAGACTTGTGAGAGAGAAAAAGATGGAGGCCAGTCTTTACGGGTTCTTCTCTTTGCTCTGATTAGATCCCTTATGTATTGAGGGTAGCACGGTAGGTTCATGGCTTCTTTTGCTACAGGTTCAGATGAAGACCAAGCATCATTTTGAATGGATTGAGTGAAAATTTCAACTGCTTCCTCAAGTTCGTCTTCGGATCAGTATAGCTGTTCCTCCGTGTGCTGTCTTATCCGGGTGAACAGTTCTGTAAATTGTGTATCCTGGGATGAAACATTTTGAGCGCGGTGTTAGATGCGTTTCAGTGATAATTGCAACGTCTGTTCGATGTGGTAACTAAATTAGAAAAATATGAAATTATGAACACAAATAATTTACAAATATATATGTAGTCAACATGCATTCTACAAAAAATATATGTATAGAATTTAAATATATGTTAAATTAAAATATAATTTAACTTGCATAAAATATTACATGTTGACCACAACAAAGGTACTTTATATTATTCTTATAGGAAGAAAATTTTCCTTGACCATTTATTTCAGAACATTTCTAGGATGGTAAAACCTATTTGATATTAAAGAGAACTTGATTCTCATCGGAAATGACTCAAATAAATCCAAAATCGTTTGAGCTGTTTTTTAACATAATCGAGGAAATTGTGATAAACTTAATAAAATAAAGTACCCCCTCTATGTACTCAATTTTGATGAAATTTTAGCTGTCACATCACGGGCTTATAGATACATCAATTACCTAATTTCAGGTGTGTACGGTGAATGGTTCTTGAGCTAGTCTGGTCCCGCACACACTGGCCATTTCGCGGGACTTGGTTAATTGACCAGGCTGAATAGTCACCTCACCAGCTGTGTGCCTAATATTTTCCCCTGCTTCCTCAAAGGAACAAGTAACAATGAACGACCTCCCTCACCTCACACATAATATGCAATAATGCTGTGGCCTGCAGCCATTGGGCTAGTCACATCAGCTCATCTGAAAATTGATGAAAAGAACGGTGTAAAGTTTGCTATCCTGGAATACTTACTGATAATAGTGTTTTGAAAATTATAAGCAGTGAAAAAAACCTAAAAAAAGTTACATTCAATCAGTGTGCTGTGTCATTATTAGTGGTAAAAAAAAGAAAGCAAAATCAGGATCAGATTTAGTTGTCTGTTCAGGAAAATTGAGTCATTAAAACGTCTAGTAACCTAACATTTACTTTAGTTAACCATCTTCCTTTGTTCTGTTGAAACTACTTCAATTAATAAAAAATGGATGAACTAGAACAGCTAATCAAAGATATGAGTGCAAAAATAGTTGGTAATGCAGAACAAACTAAAGTATTGCAACAAGAAATTCAGAACCATATCCTGGAGACCAAAAAGTTGAAGGATGAAATAAAAAAATACGGCTCACTTTTTATGTAGATAAAGGAAAAAACGGATGCTTTAGAAGCAAAAATAAAAGTAAATGAAATTTTCATGAATAATGAATACCGGAAAAAGAACATAATCCTTTATAATGCTGGAGACATAACATATGAAGATAACAATTCATTGGAACAGGAATGTTTAAAAATAATGAAGGAACATTTGGAGGTAAATATTAAAGACTGTAATATTGATTGTGTAACTAGACTAGGAAAAAATAATCGATTTTAGTCAAATTTATTTCATTAAAAAAGAAAATCGAATTACTTAAACAAGGAAAAAGAACATAAGATATGCAATACAATATGTCACACAATTTCTCATGGAAACTAGACAAGAGAGAAGAAAACTGATCCCTTACCTTATTGAAGATAAGAAGTGTGGGTGTCTAGGAAGATTAAAGCAGGACAAACTTCGACAAGAGGTAGGAGGTATAATTGCAATTGGCTTTCTATGTTTTTAGAGAGCTGTAGCTCACTACGAATAATTAATTAAAAAAGAACAATTTGAAGAAAACTTGGGTCTTTTTGCTAAGACCACATCCAGTTACTTTTAGTAAACAGTTACTTTCAACAATCTGTAGTGGTTATAAACAGTGATAACCTTATATTGTAATCTCAGTGATAATAAAAAAATGGGTCTTTTAAAGTTAGCTCAAGAAATCTCTGACAAAAACAAGGCATTTCAGTTTTTACAAGAAAATGGAATATTACATAGAATATGGGTTTGTTCCAATGGACAATTTTTTTATATTAACCTTTTTATAAATAAATATTCATTGCTGAAATGTATTCTTGTTATTCTCATTTAGGCCATTATTTACAAATACAGGTTGTAAATATTGTTATCAAAATAAGGGTAAAGGTACTGTAGAGCGGCTGATGGGCATGGCCTACTTTGAAAGGTTATGTGACCTTGATGTTATGGAACTCCCATCGCCTTTATTTTAGTTAAAAAGTGCCTTGATTGGCTTTAATAGATTCTATCTTATGATTCCCGCTCGCTGCTCTCGCTCTTCAGAGATAAATAAACCCCTAAAACGGTCCTTTTCAGTGGAGATCAGGCCTTACTTTGAAGGGCGCATTAGTGAACAGCGCATAAGACGCACTTCACTACTAGTACCAAGATAAGTGTTTAAAAGAAGTAACTGTTTACTAAAAGTAACTGGATGTCGCGTCGTAACGATGTGGTCTTCGCATAAAGACCCGAAAACTTTTGCCTAAATAGATTCAATATTAGGTATGTACATTGCTTAATTAACCGATTACTTGACAAAATGTATCAATTATAAGTACATAAAACCATCATTTTATTAGTTACATTAAATGATTTATAAAAATAAACAATTTTCAATAATATATAGCTTACATTCTAAATATATTATTGGGAAAAAAGAAATGTACCTAATGAGCTTCCCTGTAATTTTATTATTTATTTAACGCCATCTAAAAAAAAAAAAAAAAAAAAAAAAAATGGTTAGGTTGTTAGGAAATTATGAAATCATCGTAAGTTAACTGTAATTTCGTCAATATTTTTAGATTTTTGCTGGGGATTTTGTATTATCACGGATTTCCCATCATATTGTTATTTTGTGGGGACGGTAAGAAATTGGATGATCGGGCTTCCGTCTTTCCATTTTGTCAACCCTCAACTTTTGACCGCTCATCTGCCATAAAGACATTATTGATTTATTTATCATGTCTCTCTTTTGAATCCCTTATTCCATTTAATATATGATTTTTTTTTTTTTTTTTTGGGACTTTAAGGCTTCCACTGAAGCCCTATACTGCCCATACAAACACCCATGGCACTGGGTGATAATTCTCCTACGAAAGAAAAGCACCTTCCAGGGCGGGACTTGAACCCGCAGCTCCGGCATGGGAGTACGGCGCTTTACCGCACAGCCACACCGGGCCCCATTTAATATATGATGAAAGTCCTCTTACACATCCTTGTGAATTTTTTTTTAATACTCGCAGGTTTCCACCCCAATCGTTTTTAAAAGTAACGCATTACTTCTGTCGCGGTAAAATTTTTTCTTTTCCACTACCGCTTTCTCCTTCCGAGCTGTTACAGCAGTTTCGAGCCTTTGTTTTAATTAACACCTCGCTGGCGGAAAGTGTTGAACCTCTTTGGCGCCAAGATGTTGAAGTAATTTCTTTCTGCTGTTACAAGTAGTTGACTCAAATTATGTGTTGAAACTTTGCATTTGATTTACCAAATATATTTCCTTGTGACGTATCTCGTTACATTTCGTAGAGTTTTGTGTTTTATAAAATTTTATTATTAGATTTTTCAGGTAAGCCATTATTAATTTTACCTCTAATGGTGTGAGTAGTTCTATATTTTCATTATGATATTGTTAACCATTGCAATTGAAATAGAAAATTAAATAATTCGACTTTAAGTCCTATGCAACACTTCATGTTTCTTTATTTTGCATTTCTAATCAAGTAATTTGATGTATATATTTTCTAGAAAACATTTGTAAATATGCGATATTTAAATTTAATATTACTGGAATTATTATTCCGAGCTTATAAATTGGTTTATCGTTGGTAGTTAGCAGTTTTTTTGCAATTTATTTGTGTCGAAGCTAACTAATGTTTTTTCTCATTAATCTCACTCACACCATTGAAAGTCCACTATCTAATGTTTTGCATTTAATTTTTGTTTAAGTACAGCATCTTTTGTGGTCCTTCTGTGCTTAATCAAATGACTGAAGAAGAGAAGTATTCATGTAATTTTTTTTTGTTTCTCACCTATTTTAATATTACATCATTTTTGTTTTCTTCATTTTTTCTTTACGATTTCCGTATATATTTTAAACAGTTAATTGTTTCTAACTCTGACAGTAAAGTTAGTGAAGAGAAATATATTAGTTTGATTATTGTATAAACTCTTGAACCAGCTTTCAAGGCTACTGTGCTGTGTTTCAATGTACGCCCGATCATAGTTATTATTAGTTATTGTTCTTGTGTTGGAAACATAAACCTTATTTTACCTATGCCCTGTTACATATACAATGTACTATGTTTAATACGAAAATACTTAAGATAAATTATCGGTTAAAATGAAATAATAAAAGGTACCGTCAAGCTATTTTGTTCCTTTTTTTAAACTAGTATATAACTTAATACTTTTTTTTTTTTATCCAGT
The DNA here is from genome assembly GCA_911387785.2 of Aelia acuminata. Classification (NCBI taxonomy): domain Eukaryota; kingdom Metazoa; phylum Arthropoda; class Insecta; order Hemiptera; family Pentatomidae; genus Aelia; species Aelia acuminata. The sequence goes on from OU426982.1 coordinate 8,799,024, forward strand.
AAATGGAACATAATTTTTTTGTGTATGTTTTGAAGTACACCAGTCTCACAGAGATTCTCATTTTTATTAACTCAGCTATTAAGTCATTTGTTTACTTTGGTAGAAATTATATAAATACCCTTTGTAATGAATTTTTCTTTGAAAGCTAAACCCCCTCTTACCTGCTCCAAATGGAGCAGTACAAGGCACTACTTGGATAGGGGCCTGCTGTTTGTGTTCTACCGGTAACACTGACCCAGTCTGTGTTCTTAAGTCAGCGTGTGCTAACTAATAGTAAATTGATTTTTTAAAAATCTTCTAAAAAAACTTACATTTATTAAAGACATGTTATCTATAACATTTTTATATATCTACAGGTGGGCTGGTTCACGTTAAAGAAGAATCTGAGATGCAAGTTGCAGATGAAGGTGAGAGAATGTATTTTATCCGCTATTCTATTTTGTTTGTTTTTATTTGAGACTATTTGTTAATGAAAGCCTTCCTGCTACCTCCATCAGTATGAAGAAGTATTGATATTTTATTTTGTAATTTTTCTTTCTTTACTTTATTATATTATTTTATATTTGTATTTATTGTTAAATATCATTCATCACTTTAGCTTAGAATCACATTTGAAATTAATGCTATAACAGAAATTTTTGCTTGTAATGTAACAATAATTTGATTTTGCTTCAGCTCACACAATTGATATTAAAGAAGAGGAGATGGAGCATATTTATTATGGTGAGAAAAACGTGCAATAAACATTAAACCTGTTCTATTTGCTTTTATTATACATTATTGATATATCTGCAGGTGGGCTGGTTCACGTTAAAGAAGAATCTGAGATGCAAGTTGCAGATGAAGGTGAGAGAATGTATTTTATCCGTTATTCTATTTTGTTTGTTTTTATTTAATCCTATTTGTTAAGGAAAGCCTTCCTGCTACCTCCATCAGTATGAAGAAGTACCGTAAAACGAGGTGACTTTGTGACTAATGGGGTGACATTGTGACAAGCCTTTTTTCCTACAGTTTTTGATTTTCCCTCCTTAAAAAGAATCAGGTTAGGCAATTCAGTTTACTTGTTCATTGGTCAGTAATATGCTGCAACCTACTGGCCACATATGGACCTCTATAACTTCTTTCATTCCATTTACGATGGTGCTTTATTTCAAAGTTTCAACTGAATGAAAACAATCAAACATATATGAAATAAAGCACCATGGTAAATGGAATGAAAGAAGTTATAGAGGTCCATATGTGGCCAGTAGGTTGCAGCATATTACTGACCAATGAACAAGCGACGGCGCTGCAGGAACTAGAGAAATGGGGATAAAAGCGGGATTCATAGGGTTTTTTGGCGTTTTTAATTTATTTTTCCATAATTAAAACCCGATTGAGCAAAAAATCATTTGAAAAATATGTAATAGGTATTGCTCGGTCCCTCAGTGTTCAATTAGAAAATCAAAAGACGTGCCATTCCCTTATATTTCCAAAAAATAAAAAGCTTCTTAAAGAGTGGATTGTAAAATTAAGAATAGATGAGCCTGTTTTGAAACATATGACGATATGTAGTCTTTATTTTAAAGAAAGAGACTATATTAATCCAGGTAAATATTAGTATTTGACATTTTATTATTCCAAAATGCTAGTTTTATGCAAATAACATTGAGACCATAGTGTCATAGATTTGTTTTTCTTTTTTAATTTTCCCCATTTTTCTATTACATCCGTTGTGCTTAATTGTTCCATGTTTTCAATGCGAAGCCTGAAAGTTTTGACTAATAAATAAATAATATGACAAAGAATCTAAGCTGTCATAACAATGATTGTGTGAATAGGTAATTAATGTTATTACTAACCGAAAAACGTCGAGTAAAGTTACAATGATGTGTTTGCATTTACCAGAACTACCAGCTTTACACGTACAATGACAAGAAAATTGCTTATTATTATTAATAAATTTGATTTCCGCTTTTATTTGATGGGGCAGTCCTTTAAGATTGCTAGTTTAAAGGCACGAGGCTTTTAAAATAACTGTTTTTTTAATTTTTAGATATTTCACATGTAAATATGTGGTTTGCATCAAGAATAGCCTGCCCTTCAATTAATGGTCTTTCAAAATTACCAATTATCTCTATCACATCAACTATGTCTAACACCGTTCTTTCCGACATTTTGCAAAACTACTAGCGCACCCTATATTCGATTGCGCCCGCCTATATGTGGCCAGTAGGTTGCAGCACATTACTGACCAACTGACAAGTACACTGAATTGCCTAATCTGATTCTTTTTAAGGAAGGAAATTCAAAAACTGTAGAAAAATAGCCTTGTCACAAAGTCACCTCGTTTTACGGTATTGATATTTTATTTTGTAATTTTTCTTTCTTTACTTTATTATTTTATTTTATATTTGTATTTATTGTTAAATATCATTCATCACTTTAGCTTAGAATTATATTTGAAATTAATGCTATAACAGAAATTTTTTGCTTGAAATGTAACAATCGTTTGATTTTGCTTCAGCTCACACAATGGATATTAAAGAAGAGGAGATGGAGCAGATTTATTATGGTGAGAAAAACGTGCAATAAATATTAAACCTGTTCTATTTGCTATTATTATACATTATTTATATATCTGTAGGTGGGCTGGTTCACGTAAAAGAAGAATCTGAGATGCAAGACGATGGTGAGAACATTTATTTATATGCTATTATATTTTTTTACTTTCACTTACCTATATATGAAATATATAGTAAGTGGAAGTATTGCGATCGTGAAAAATTTTGACTTCCAGTTTTCAACGGAAATACACGTTTTGGGACCCCCTGAGTCGAAATAACCAAGTCCCGAGAAATGGTCTGTGTGTGTGTGTGTATGTGTGTGTGTGAACAGACTAGCTCAAAAACTATAAACCGTGGGAACCTGAAATTGGGTATTTAGTGTAGGTATATGCCCGCGATGTGACAGCAAAAATTTCATCAAAATTGCTCAAAGGGAGGGGGTACTTTATTTAATAACTTTTTACGTTTTTTTTTATTTTCTCAAAAACGGCTCTAACGATTTTGATTTAACTGAGTATTTGATCTATTTATATGCCCGAGATATGACTGTAAAAATTTCATCAAAATTGATTTACCGGAGGGGGGACTTTACTTAATACATTTTGTATCATTTTCCTGTGTTTTTTTTTATTTACTCAAAAACGGCTTTAAAGATTTTGATCAAACTGGGTATTTGACGTAAGAATATGCCAAAGATATGACATCCAACATTTCATCAAAATTGGTCAAACGGAGGGGGCACTTTATTTCATAACTTTTTTCCAATTTTTACCTTTTCTTCGATTATCTCAAAAACGGCTTTAATGATTTTGATCAAATTCGTCATGTTTAATGAAAATTAGGTGTTCAATAATACCAGGTAAGTTTTATCAGTATTAAAATTTTCTGAGGGGGCTTAAATGGGGAAGGGGCCTTTTTTGTTTTCCTATAAAGTACCTTTGTTTTAGTTTATATTGAGAAATTAACTGTCTCTCATCACGCCTAAAAATACGAAATGGCTAAATATGATATATGAAGAAAATCAAGTAAACATATACAGGAGAAAAAAAGAAAACTATTCCGTCAATTCATAAAACACCTTAAGCTCACGCATGCGCCGTACGCCTTTAATGACAAACCAATGCGTTATAATTAAAGATGTTCTGTTCATTTAATGAAAATTATTTGTTACAAGTACATACAGAATTATAAAATCAGACGACTTGGAGTATTATGCTTGGATTGCCGAATTATCATAAGTAAAAACTTTTATTTAATAATAAAATAAATTAGTTTTTTTTTTTTAGCAAATGAAAACAAAAATAAGAAATAAATGTGGAAAAATGTATAACTTTGAGAAGTGGCAATTAACAAAACACATTCATTTCTAATCTAAGTATGCTGGTAAGTGAAAGTTGTGTGTTGCACGCACGCACCAGATTTTTTTTGTTTTTATCTGATCCTACATTTTCATTTGTTGCTTTATATCCATAAATAATTTTCAACAATTCGGAATAAATTAGTGCATTTCTTCCATAGCCAGGTTAAAACAATACCTGCGTGGATTTGCTAAAAAATATTTTTGGCCCTATAAAGAAATATTTCAGGTTTTAAATAGCTCCCTCTTTTATTTTTTAAAACAAACGGTGAGGTCGGGTTTTTCTTCTTTTTTATTGCGATCTGAAATGAGGACAAAAAGCTGCAAACATATAGCTATATTTATTAAAATAATTTGGTTTATTTCGGAGCGGCATTAAAGCTGGAAGGGAAGAAGCTCTCTATTAGCTATAGAAATCGGGAAGACAAAAAATAGGGGGGGGGGGGGTGCGGGTAATTTAAATGTGAAATGACGGTAAAGGTACTGAAGAGCGGCTGATGGGAGTGGCTGTTTTGAGAGGTTTTGTGACCGTCATGTTATCGAACTGCCATCACCTTTATTTCAGTTAAAAAGTGCCTTGATTGGCTTTAATAGATTGTAGCTTGCGACTCGCCTTCAGAGATAATTAAACCCCCAAAAGGGTCCTTATCAGTGGAGATCGGGCCTTACATCGAAGGGCGCCTTAGTGAACGGCGCATAAGCTGCACTTCAGTACTTGTACCGAAATTAATGCTTTGATGAAAATTAATATTTGCAAATGAAATAATCTTTTGATGTTGTTTTCCTTCCTACAATCGTTAAAAAGGAAGAGGAGAGGGAGCAGATTCATGAAAGTGAGAAAAATGTAAAATTGATATGAAACCTGATCAAATTGTTGTTTGAACTCAAACCTTTTCCCGCGAATTGTCCCTTGTATGCACGATATTGTTTACTATTTTAATATAATATACAGCTATATAACAGCTGGAGAATGGTCTGACTCAGTGTCATGGCAGTGTACTATTATGCTCGAGTTCTCATGTCCTAATCTGGGCTACGGCAAGATATTTCTCTAAAAGTGGGGGGGGGGGAGGTATTGTGGGCATAAAGAGGCTCTATCAGGAGGCAGACGTTTGTATTCAGGTGTGATTTTGGTGATTCGTCATTGTGAGCAAAATATAAATTTGTCATTTATTTCATGTTCACAAACCCTAAATGGTGATTCTTCCACCCCTCCAGAAAAATATTAGACGACTATTAATTATCTTTCAATTATTCAGAAACTATTTGTTAATGGCATCTTGTTTGATTGTAGTTATAGATATTAGAGTTAAGCTAAGTTCTTTCTGGGTTGCTAAGCAACTTTTGATTCAGTTTACATTTTTTTTATTTAAAAAAATATTTAGATTTGTTACAAACGTGCCATCTAAAACCTTCTTATATATCTGTAGGTGGGCTGGTTCACGTTAAAGAAGAAAGTGAGATGCAAGACGATGGTGAGAACATTTATTTATATGCCATTCCATTTTGTTTTTATGTGTAAGCCTATTTGTTCATGAAAGCCTTCGTGATATATCCATCAGTTGAAAGAAATATTAAAGTTTTATTTTTATTTCAAATAGCATTTTTCAATTCAGCTTAGAATAAAATTATGAAATTGATGTAGTGATTATTGCTAGAAATTTAACCATCATTTATTTGATTTTGCTTCAGTTCACAGAATCGATATCAAAGAAGAAGAGAGGGAGCAGATTTATTATGGTGATTTTAAAAAAATATGCTTTTTGAAAAATTCAAATTTGAAATTTTTATTTGAATTTTGAAAAACAAATTTATCTTAACCTCTGCAATTTCAATTTCCAGATTATCCGACAGGTCAAAATTGTGCGTTTTTCAATGGGTTCACATAGCTATAGTTTGAAAACCGATTGAGATATTGAGCTGAAATTTGGTATTTTTCTTAGTCTACAGAAAGGTATCCTATCTATCAAATTTCATTAAATTCTGAGATGGTAAGGGAAAAAAGTGTGTAGATGTGACATGGAATATTAAGTTACATTTCCTGTTACATAATGTTAATTAGCTAAATTACATAAAACCTAGCTGGACTTGTGTAAAGCATTTTGCATAAAGACTTTAATCAGATTTTTATATCTTGACTTAAACTATAAAATATTTTCCTGTAGTATTCCTGTCTTTATTAAGTTTTAAATTTTAACCACAACATAAAAATTGCATATCTCCTGTAAATCAATCTTGTTACTTCATTTAAGTCTTTACTTTTAATAAACCACAAGTCAAGAAGTTTTTCCCTATTAATCTTTCTCCATTCTGATATGACCTACCATATGATGCTCATAATTTGATTTTGTTATACTTTACTAAGCAAAGGTTGTTTATTATAAATGTTTTGAATGCCAGTCCTATCGGAGTTGTGTATTAACTATTTATTTAAGTATTTCTGTTTCGTTTCTTGGAGTGAGGAACAAGAAAGCAGCATTTTTCCTCACTCCAAGAATCGAGAAATGGATATTTAAAGAAGTGAAAAGTTGGCAACTCAGATATGACTTACATTCAATACATTGTATCAGTTGAAACTATTAATAAATTTTTTTCTTAATACATTTTAATTTGTTTCAAATAATAATCATAATATAAATTACTTAATATTACTCTTAGTGAATATTAGAATATTATTTTTATTTATATTGTAACACTTAAGTGGTAACATATTTATTCAACAAAATATACAGTTATCAATGCCAACGAATTTATAAAACTTAAATATTTGAGAAGGTTACAAAAATGATAACGTTAACACACAATCAAATGACTTGAACTTCACTGTCAACACACAGACTAATACTCACTCGTTCAGTCACTGTTCCTTATATATAAACGTAAATGGTCAGGTCTGGAATGTTCCAGAACAATGTAGGCAGTTCCACGCCTTTCTGGACTAGGCCACGGAATGATCTAGACCCAAACAGTTCGTTCCAACCGCATATTTTGTTCCAAAAAACGGTCTGGGAGTTTACGCCATTAGTTTTTTTGTATTTGCAATTTTGTATCATCTTCACGTGTTTTTTTTATTTACTCAAAAAAGGCTTTTACGATTTTGATCAAACTAGGTATTTGATGTATGTATATGCCAAAGATGTGATAGCCAACATTTCATCAAAATTGGTCTAACGTAGCGGGCACTTTATTTCATAATTTTTTATCTAGACCCAAACAGTTCGTTCCAACAGCATATTTTATTCCAACAAACAGTCTGGGAGCTTACTCCATATGTTTTTTTGAGATGAGAGATGGTCAACTGTTCTTCAATTACGATAGGTTAAATGATGGTCAGGATTTTCAGTTACAATGATATTTATTATGGTAAGCCAACGTTTCGATCCAACTTGTGGATCCCAATTAATGGATTTCCCCGCCATAAACCTTTGAAGTCGGCAAACTAACCCCCTACCACTACCTCTCACCTTATTTTTACCTTTAGTCTTAGTATCCACCTGGACTCAGTAGGTAAATATCAGATTCTATTTTATCTTGTTAACCAGCCTCTTATTTTAATATTTATGTATACCATCTTTTATATTATTATTAGTTCTGTAATGTATCCATTTATTGTCACCCTATAGCATAAGTACTCATATATTTGTTTTCTTTTAGCCCTGATGAAGATCCACAAGTTGGATCGAAACGTTGGCTTACCATAATAAATATCATTGTAACTGAAAATCCTGACCATCATTTAACCTATCATATGTTTTTTTGTATTTGCATATCGATTTAACGTTACAATATTTATTTACTTTTGAAGAAGGTCATCATTCCCAATATTGTTAATAATTTTGTTTATTTCTTCTAAAATACTAGACTTAATGTTAACTAAAAGATCCATTGTAATTATTTATATAAACAAAATTTGCTCTAGATGTCTTTCTAAAAAAAAATAAACATTTTTTCGATTCTATTCTACTAACACAGGATTAGTTCACTTTTTAACAATATAAATAGGTGAATTTTGATTGAGTTATTTATCACCTGATGCAGATTCTCATTATGTTTTCTCCACCACTTGTCTGACATAAAGATTTCATTTTCTGTGGTTCCATAATTCCTAAAGCCACATTTGTAGTCTCCACAAATATTTTTCTCTCCATACAACAGCCTTATACCTTTTTTTTTAACATTTGCTAGTAGTGCTATTCTTTAGTGCAGTTTATTATTATTATTAATAGGGTATATTAAAAAAAAAAAAAAAAAGACCATTTTATCAAATTCCAGAGTTCAAAAGTCTGTGAATATTTTAATGCTACTTGTTATTTATCAATAGTTAATAATCCTGTTATAGCATTCTCTAAGCTTGTCTACTAATAATGAACTTCTTAAAAAAAAAAGCTTCAGTTTAGTTATTTATTATTAAAGAAGAAACTTGATAGTGTCTTACGAAATTCTCATAATTTTAAGACATTACTGGGGAAAAATTTCACATCCGCTGAAGCAACTCCTGAAGTTATTAAATATGATTGGGCATTGCGCGGCGTTGGTTTAAAAAAATTAGAAGTGGAGAAACGACGGAAACGAAGAAGGGCTCCGGGAGACGAGGTTCTGAAGGAAGAAGCTGTTGTATCAAATCCGTCCACAACTTGCCAGGGAGTGTGATGTGTCGAAAGATACTGTTAGTCGCCATCTTCTCTCCACGGGGAAGGTGAAAAAGACCAGTAGACTGGTCCCTCACGCTAAAAACTAGAAATTTGTGAAAATTTATTGAAAATCCTTGTGATGATGAGGAGATTTTATTGGAAGATTGTTACCTGTGATGAAAAGTGGGTTTACTGGCGAAATCCGATACGCACTTCTTTACCGGTTGCTGGGTCATTCCATGTCAATTCAACACAGGCTTGAGCCTCATCATCTCATACACGGTGGGCCAGACCCCCCTACCGTGCACCCCCCCCTCATCCCTATAAATTGCATATCGTTATGTTCCTTGTGATAAAAGATTAAGAAAAAGCCAATGTTCCCAGAAAAAAAAGTGGCCGCACTAACCGAAAATGGCGTTCAAACATGGCGGAATGACGATTTTGATTTTAGTTAGTTTTTTGATTACTGACATTCACCATTATACTTAATTTCGCCATAACTGGTATTTTATTAAAGCTAGATAGTTCTAGATTCAGAATAAATAAATAAACGTTCTAAAATAATTAGTCTTGACAACATAAAATACATTTAAATTCAATTTTTTCAAGTCACTCGCGAAAAGATTAAAATTCCAAGTTAATTTGTGATTAAACGGCCACCGTTAACGAAAAACACCCTGAAATAAACCATCTGGAGCAATTATTCTTCTTTAGAAATCAGTAGTCAAATTTCAAAATATATCAACTAGTTTCATAGAAAACGGACCTACAAGGCGAAAAGGTGCCGGGGACTCGGGCGCATCCAGTCCTCTGCCACATCGTTCAGTTCACATACATCATATATTTACAGCGGGTTTAGGATATTATTTTGAATGTATAATCGAGCCTATGTTACTGCAAGTTTTTAATTTACATAAATAATTAATATAACTTTTTTTTTTTTTTTTTTTTTTTTTTTTTTCTTTTTTAAATCTTATTAATAAAGGATATAAATCTGCTAAATAATAATGAATTAGTTGCAGATTGCACATTATCTAAACCTCACTTATATTGACATAAAATGGTTATCTTGAAATTAAATAATATGTTCTCATAGTTATAGTTGGGTTACAGAAGTTATAGTTGGGTGAAATTTGAAAAAAATGCATTTTTGCAAAGTATTGATTATTTACAGATTTAAAAACAATCAAAATAAAAAAGATAAATAAAAAGTTCTGTTTGTTCGTTGATATGTAGAAATAATTGGTAATACAATTTAAGAAGTATATACATAACACGATTTAATAGCTCACAAAAATTAATGAATAATATGTATATATATATATATATATATATATACTTATTATGATTAATTTAAAATTAAACCACTACTGGAGAGGAAAACCAACTAAAACATGTAAGTATTCATGCATCTAATGATCTATAATCCACGAAGTTGTGGCCTTTTTCGGTTTCTGGCATATAACTACACATCAAAAAGTTTACTTTCTCTTTTTTTCGAAAAAAAAACGGTATACTAATACAAATAAAATGAAATATTTGAAGTTGAAATCGGATTAGTTATTTATCCAAATTCGAACATGAAAGATCGGTAATTTTTATCATTTTGGTGAAAACTCATATTCCAACACCTATAACTCGACATTATGTACTCTAAATGAAAAATGTCACAGATAAAAGTTTTAGGACATTAAATTTAGCTTAAAATAAGCCCACCTAAATAGTTAGTTCTGCGAATATTTTATCATAACCCCTTAGTTTTCACAAAAAGAAGGAATCAAGCGCTACGAATACTTTCACGTTTTCATTTGTATCTCTACTTAGTAATAAGTTAATTTAAAAATAAATGGGTTTGTTTTATGCTAAATTTAATGTCCTAAAATTTGTATATGTAACATTTTTCATTTAGATTACATATTGTCGAGTTATAGGCGTTGGAACATGTGTTTCTACCAAAATGGTAAAAATTACCGATCTTTGATGTCCGAATTTGGCTAAATAACTAATCCGATTTCCACTCCAAATATTTCATTTTATTTGTATTAGTATACCCTTTTTTCGAAAAAAGAAGAAAGTAAACTTTTTGACATGTAGATATTTGAAGGAATGAAGATGTAGTTAAAATAATGAAGTAAGCGCTACAAATACTTTCACTTTTTCATTTGTATCTCTACGCAGGAATAAGTTAATTTTAAAATAAATGGGCTTATTTTGTGCTAAATTTAATGTCCTAAAACTTTTATCTGTGACATTTTTCATTTAGAGTACATAATGTCGAGTTATAGGTGTTGGAATATGAGTTTTCACCAAAATGATAAAAATTACCGATCTTTCATGTTCGAGTTTGGCTAAATAAGTAATCCGATTTCAACTTCAAATATTTCATTTTATTTGTATTAGTATACCCTTTTTTCGAAAAAAAGAGAAAGTAAACTTTTTGATGTGTAGTTATATGCCAGAAACCGAAAAAGGCCACAACTTCGTGGATTATAGATCATTAGATGCATGAATACTTACATGTTTTAGTTGGTTTTCCTCTCCAGTAGTGGTTTAATTTTAAATTAATCATAATAAGTATATATATATATATATATATATATATATATATATATATATATATATATATATATTATTCATTAATTGTTGTGAGCTATTAAATCGTGTTATGTATATACTTCTTAAATTGTATTACCAATTATTTCTACATATCAACGAACAAACAGAACTTTTTATTTATCTTTTTTATTTTGATTGTTTTTAAATCTGTAAATAATCAATACTTTGCAAAAATGCATTTTTTTCAAATTTCACCCAACTATAACTTCTGTAACCCAACTATAATTATGAGAACATTATTATTTAATTTCAAGATAACCATTTTATGTCAATATAAGTGAGGTTTAGATAATGTGCAATCTGCAACTAATTCATTATTATTTAGCAGATTTATATCCTTTATTAATAAGATTTAAAAAAAAAAAAAAAAAAAAAAAAAAAAAAAAAAAAAAAAAAAAAAAAAAAAAGGTTATATTAATTATTTATGTAAATTAAAAACTTGCAGTTACATAGGCTCGATTATACATTCAAAATAATATCCTAAACCCGCTGTAAATATATGATGTATGAGAACTGAACGATGTGGCAGAGGACTGGATGCGCCCGAGTCCCCGGCACCTTTTCGCCTTGTAGGTCCGTTTTCTATGAAACTAGTTGATATATTTTGAAATTTGACTACTGATTTCTAAAGAAGAATAATTGCTCCAGATGGTTTATTTCAGGGTGTTTTTCGTTAACGGTGGCCGTTTAATCACAAATTAACTTGGAATTTTAACTTTTACGCGAGTGACTTGAAAAAATTGAATTTAAATGTATTTTATGTTGTCAAGACTAATTATTTTAGAACGTTTGTTTATTTATTCTGAATCTAGAACTATCTAGCTTTAATAAAATACCAGTTATGGCGAAATTAAGCATAATGGTGAATGTCAGTAATCAAAAAACTAACTAAAATCAAAATCGTCATTCCGCCATGTTTGAACGCCATTTTCGGTTAGTGCGGCCACTTTTTTTTCTGGGAACATTGGCTTTTTCTTAATCTTTTATCACAAGGAACACAACGATATGCAATTTATTGGGATGTGGGGGGGGGGGGTGCACGGTAGGGGGGTCTGGCCCAGGTACTATCAGATTTTCTTGAAATTTGGTAGAGGGTAGGTGGGGGCAAAGACCCGCATTTTTTAGTTTTTCATTTTTAAAGGAAAGGGGAAAGGTTATTTTGCTTAGTTTAAGCATAGGTTAGATAGATCTCGGAATTAGCTAAATGTCCGTGATAATTAAACCAGATTGCGCCAATAAGTCGCCGGAAATTCAACTATTTGTTGAAAAAAAAAAAGTGCGGGTGCCCCAAAAAATGGGGCAAAGACCCGCAGTGTTGGCTTTGCCCTGATAAAAGGTTTTGTGGAAAAATAGAACAAAAAGCATCTGTGAACTTTTGAATTAAAAAATATATTTTATGAAATAACAGTACATAAAAAACATTTTATAAAAAAAATTAAACCGACTTCGAAACCTAGGAACAAGTAAAACTAAATTCACTGAAAAGTATGAAATAATTACCTTCTGATTTTTATGAATACACAGCAAAATTGAAAATGGTATAAAAATTGGAAAAATGCAATAAGATGAATAATTTTATTTTTTATTTTGATTTGTACAAATACACTAATTGTTAATAAAAATTATTAAATTAAAATATTAAATACTATATTCAATACAACACAATCTTTTCGGAGGCGGCGCAAAATAGAAATGACATGTTACGTCATGACGTCATGAGAAGATTTTCATAATGTCTAGTGTTAAAAATTTTAAATTTTTCGCCACCTCCGAAAAGATTGTGTTGTATTGAACATAGTATTTAATATTTTGATTTAATAATTTTTATTAACAATTAGTGTGTATTTGTACAAATCAAAATAAAATTATTCGTCTTATTGCATTTTTCCAATTTTTATACCATTTTCAATTTTGCCGTGTATTCATAAAAATCAGAAGGTAATTATTTCATACTTTTCAGTGAATTTAGTTTTACTTGTTCCTAGGTTTCGAAGTCGGTTTAATTTTTTTTATAAAATGTTTTTTATTTCACACTTTTTAGTTGGAGAAGATAACAAATGTAGAAAAATGTACGTTGGTTTAAAAAAAAATTTCGAAATCTTTTTACGCTCTACCTCTTTCGTCTTTCCCGGGCCTTTTTATTATTGTATATTATTACAATAAGATGTTACAAATAGTCTCAGATAGACATATAGTATGTTGTGTATTAGCAACCCAATATAGTTGGGCAGCATCTCTTTTATGATGAATAAAATGTCTCTCTCTATATATAAACAGTAACGATGAGAGATGGTCAACTGTTCTTCAATTACGATGGGTTAAATAATGGTCAGGATTTTCAGTTTACAATGTTATTTATTATGGTAAGCCAACGTTTCGATCCAGCTTGTGGATCTTCATCAGGGCTACTGAGTCCAGGTGGATACTAAGACTCAAGAGTCTTAGTATCCACCTGGACTCAGTAGCCCTGATGAAGATCCACAAGCTGGATCGAAACGTTGGCTTACCATAATAAATAACATTGTAAACTGAAAATCCTGACCATTATTTAACCCATTATAAACAGTAACCTTTTCAATTTTATGAATACACACAGAAAAGTGGGAAAGCGGGGAGTGTATTATACAACTTTCAACCTACTACGTTTTATAATTAAAAATGGTTTCTATTTTTTTAAAGATCAATGTTCCATTGGAAAGGGTGTTTGCCAAATATTGTCGTCAGTACTTGTCATTTACATACATCATCAGTGTTCCGAGATGTGTTCAGTTAAATATACATAAATACACAAATCCGGCCATTCCAAGATGAAGTCACTGAACAGTCGAGATTTTGGCCGGTTTTCGACAAGATATCGTTAATGGAGAATCGATAGTAATATGACCTATAATACTCGTAAATTGGAATTATGATTGCTTGAATATCCTTCTGAAAACTATGGCGATATTATGCACTACTCCAAGAGGGATCGTCAATATTGCTTTATTTAAATAATCACTGGAAAAGTAATGATTAAAAAACATCATTGGATAGAAGTCTCAGCAAAAAAAGGGGCAGCCATAAAATTGATCGATATCAAAAAGACTGCCCCGCTAGGATAGAAGCAACAGGGTTTGGGACTCATTTTATGGTTAATTTATTATTACGAATGATATTATTATTCTCTAAATACTACACTACTGATTTAATTCAAAAGGTTGAGTCAATTATGTTCGTAATTCCTTTCGATGAATTTTTGACTAAATTTATTACCTAAGTGCTATGAATTATATCCTTCGTAATAAAATATTTTCAGAAAATAAATTGCTAAACACTGTTTCTTCAATATTAGTGGCGTAGCATTTATGATATTAATCATTTTCATGGCTGCCAAATTTTTGCTGAGGGGACTTTCATACAATGAGGTTGTTTTCTGGGCGTTATCAAGTTTTATTTTGCACTTTTTATTGATGGATGAACATTCGCAAAAGCCTCAATAGTTGCAGAAACAAAATTAAAAACCGATAATAGTAATCCGGATAGCATAACAGAAAAAAAAAAAAGTCACATACGTATCGAATAGAGTAACCTCCTCTTTCGTTCGAAGTCGCCTCATCTTCTGTGGAGTCCTTATCTAAATCTGAAAAAAATGAGTTACAATCCGAACTACTGTTATCTAGGGAAATTGTGCCTTCTGCCACAGAAGTGCTAGATTTAACCCTGTTCTTTTTTTTCCTTTTTTTTTTTAAGGTTGACAACTCTTGCTTGAGTGCTTTTCTCTTTGACAGACGTTTAACCTTCTCCGCAACTTGTTTCTGTATTACATTTACTTCTTGCTGCACCGCAACTTGTTTCTGTATTACATTTACTTCTTGCTGCACCGCAACTTGTTTCTGTATTACATTTACTTCTTGCTGCACCGCAACTTGTTTCTGTATTACATTTACTTCTTGCTGCACCGCAACTTGTTTCTGTATTACATTTACTTCTTGCTGCACCGCAACTTGTTTCTGTATTACATTTACTTCTTGCTGCACCTTCAGTTTGTTTGGTGCGGAACAAGTCGCTTCAAAACCATTTATTGCATTCTCAATGGTACCCACCTTTTTGAAGGCCACCTTGAACGTTTCTGCTACATTGTATACATTAGATAGTAGTAGTGAGTAGTCATATTTCACCTGGGTGTGAAACATTCCAAGCATCAACTGCAGCGTCGTAATGTGCTTTTGATGGCCCAAAAAAAGTCCAGTCAAGTGGCTGGGCCCTGTGGGGGGAGGGGGCAGTATGAGTAGGTGAGTATGGTTTTCTTTGGCAAATGTGATAGCCTCGAGACTGGAGTGAGACACATGATTGTCGAGAATCAGTAGAAGTGGATGAGTTTCACAGGGCGTAGTGTATTTCTCGAAATCATTCGAGCTTTGCCCCATTTTTACGAAAATCACGACTCCAACAATGTAAACAACTGTTAAGAAGTTATTTGAAACACGAACATGAAGATTAACTAAGAGGCTAATAGCTGTAAGTTTGAAATAATTGACTTAAAAAAAGAAGAAAAATTACATGAGAACAGCGAAAAATAAACTTACCGCATTTTCTCAGTCACATTGAAGCTATTGCCGCCAATTTGGTGCGCTATTGGGATACCAAGAAAAACCAGGTGCCTAGTGGACAAAATGACAACTGTGAAATTTCCCTCCAAAAGCCTACTGCATGTCTTTGCCCCGTGCGGGTATTTGTCCCCACCTACCCTATATGTACTACTTGTATCTACTAGATTAATTGTGAAATATTACTGAGATAAGTTTACCCGTTTCTGAATTATTGGTCTCAAAAATAGGTCCAGAAACAGAAAAAAGCATGATTAAAAATAACTGTAGATGTTTTCCTAATTTGACTTGGACTATGAGATTTGTGTTGTTTAACAGCGCATACCATACCATTTCACATGATATACAACAATGTGTAGGTTGTTCTAAAGAAATTTTCTTAAAACTAAATGTTAAATTTTAATTTCAATTTTCTCAAAATGGGCATTTTGAGAAAATTTTAATATTTTTTTTAAAAATTAGATTAGTAGTATTATATCTATTCACACAATAAAATTAAAGTGGGATGAAAATTTCTTCATTACTAAAAAAATTGAAAACGAGTGATAAATTTCCATAAATCTAGCATTTTATGATTAAAAATATCTGTAGATGTTTTCCGAATTTGACTAGGAGAATGACATTGGTGTCATTAAAAAGAGCATTCCATGCCGTTTCATATCATTTACAACAATGTATAGGTACAGGCAGTATAACCTATTTTTTAAAATTAAAAAAAAAAACCTTTTTGAGAAATTTGAAATTAAAATTTTCAACTTGGTTTTAAGAAAATGTATTTAGTACCAACCTATACATTTTCGTATATCATATGAAATGGCGTAGAATACGCTGTTAAACGACACCAATCTCATAGTCCTATTCAAATTTCGAAAACATCTACAATCAATCAATCACAGGCACTACAACCCGCTATGGGTCTTCGCCGCGTCAAGTCGTCGCCTCCATTCTTCTCTATCTTGAGACACGGTCTGCCAAGCTCGGGTGTTCAGGAGCTTCAGCGCGTCGGCTTCGACCTCATCTACCCATCTAAGTCTTGGCCGTCCTCCCTTTCTTCTTCCATCCACATATCCGAATAGTAGTCTTTTGATTGGGGAGTCACCGTCCATTCTTGCAACATGCCCAGCCCATCGTAATCTTGAGAGCCTTATAAAGTGCACCACATCCAGTTCCCGGTAAATTTGGTACTCATCTTGTACTGGGTGCCATCTTTAATAGCACCAAACATTCTTCTCAGGATTTTTCTCTCGAAAACCTGCAGGCTGATGGCGTCTGCACGTGTTAAGGGCCATGTTTCTGATGCGTATGTCAGCACAGGTCTGATCAGCGATTTATACAGAGCAATCTTGGTGTTCCTTGCCAGTAAATGACTCCTTAATGTTTTAGCCAGGCCAAAATAACACCTGTTCGCAGTCGTTATCCGTCTCTGCACCTCTTGGCTAGGCACATTGTCCTTGCTAACTAGGGACCCTAGATACACAAAACTGGGAACGCTTTCAAACGTGTATCCCCAGAGGTGACAGTATGTGGTGGTGGTCTCAGAGGGTTGGCAACCATATATTTGGTTTTAACTTGGTTAATTTGGAGCCCCATGTTCTGTCCTGCTGCCACTATTGCTAAGAAGGCCTGTTCCAAGTCCCCCTGTGATCTTGCTATAATGTCAACATCATCTGCATAGGCAAAAATTTGTACTGACTTAGTGAGGATCGTACCAGTTCTTTGCACTTCAGAGTCCCTTATCACCTTTTCTAGTGCAAGGTTGAATAGGAGGCATGATAGGCCATCACCTTGTCTCAGGCCCCTGGTGGTCGTAAATGTCTCTGACAGGTCTCCCTGTACTCTCACCTGACACCTCGATCCTGCCATCAGCAGCTCCGTCAAATGGATCAGTTCAAGTGGGATATTCATTGTTTCCAAGGCCTGGTACAACTTCTCTCTTACGACGCTATCATACGCACCACTAAAATCGATAAATAGGTGATGAGTCGTGATGTAATATTATCGCGTCCTTATAAGTATGGTCCTCAAAGCAAAGATTTGATCAGTGGTAGATCTCCCTCTCATAAAACCGCATTGGTACACTCCTATCTCTCTTTCTGCATGCGGAAGTAGCCTCTGATAAATGATGTTAGACAGGACCTTGTACGAGCTGTTCAGAAGGGTTATGCCACGATAATTGCTACAGATGGTCTGATCTCCTTTTTTATGGAGAGGGATTATGACGCCTGTATACCATTCTTCGGGCATAGTCTTGGTAATCCAAATGCTATGCAAAAAGTGAGGGATGGCCTTGACCAGTTCGTAAAAAGTGCCTTGATTGACTTTAATAGATTCTAGCTTGCGACTCGCCTTCAGAGATAATTAAACCCCCAAAAGGGTCCTTATCAGTGGAGATCGGGCCTTACGTTGAAGGGCGCCTTAGTGAACGGCGCATAAGCTGCACTTCAGTACTTGTACCGAAATTAATGCTTTGATGAAAATTAATATTTGCAAATGAAATAATCTTTTGATGTTGTTTTCCTTCCTACAATCGTTAAAAAGGAAGAGGAGAGGGAGCAGATTCATGAAAGTGAGAAAAATGTAAAATTGATATGAAACCTGATCAAATATTTGTTTGAACTCAAACCTTTTCCATGAATTGTCCCTTGTATGGATGATATTGTGTACTATTTTCATATAATATACAGCTATATAACAGCTGGAGAATGGTCTGACTCAGTGTCATGGCAGTGTACTATTATGCTCGAGTTCTCATGTCCTAATCTGGACTATGGCAAGATATTTCTCTAAAAGTGGGGGGGGCATAGTGGGCATAAAGAGCCTCTATCAGGAGACAGACGTTTGTATTCAGGTGTGATTTTGGTGATTCGTCATTGTGAGCAAAATATAAATTTGTCATTAATTTCATGTTCACAATCCCTAAATGGTGATTCTTCCACCCATCGATAAAAATATTAGACGACTATTTATTATCTTTCAATTATTCAGAAACTATTTGTTAATGGCATCTTGTTTGATTGTAGTTATAGATATTAGAGTTAAGCTAAGTTCTTTCTTGGTTGCTAAGCAACTTTTGATTCAGTTTACATTTTTTTTATTTAAATAAATATTTAGATTTGTTACAAACGTGCCATCTAAAACCTTCTTATATATCTGTAGGTGGGCTGGTTCACGTTAAAGAAGAAAGTGCGATGCAAGACGATGGTGAGAACATTTGTAGAGTGGCAAAGCTAAGTGATCTAAGTGCCAAAAATTCATTTCCCCGTTTTTTATACCAAAATGAGCTTTAAAAGCCAAGGCCAATGCGGTGCGAAGTGAATTATCTCCCGATTGGTAGTATAAGTAGTTCCAATTTAATTTAATGATTATATTTGGATAAATATAAATTAAAAATGATACATTCTGTGCAGTTTTTATTCATTTCCCGAAAATTTTGGTTTTGGTACTTAGATCACTTAGCTTTGCCACTCTACATTTATTTATATGCCATTCCATTTTGTTTTTATGTGTAAGCCTATTTGTTCATGAAAGCCTTTGTGATATATACATCAGTTGAAAGAAATATTAAAGTTTTATTTTTATTTCTAATAGCATTTTTCAAATCAGCTTAGAATAAAATTATGAAATTAATGTAGTGATTATTGCTAGAAATTTAACCATCATTTATTTGATTTTTCTTCAGTTCCCAGAATCGATATCAAAGAAGAAGAGAGGGAGCAGATTTATTATGGTGAGGAAATATTGAATTGATATTAAACCTGTTCGCATTATTATTATTATTTGCTTCATACATAAGAAGGTATATTACACTTGTTGGGGATCATAATCGGTCATCTAAGATTTATTTATTGGGCGTCTAGTATGTGGAAATATTGTTGAAATTATACAAGAATTTTTCCTGCTGGAACTCTAATGTAATTTTTAATATCAAATCTTTAACATCTTTAATCCTTAATCTTTTCTAATGGGATGAATAAAAATTACAGCCAATGTTTGATTCCGTTTTATAATCTTTTTACTTTCACTTACCTATATATGAAATATATAGTAAGTGGAAGTATTGCGATCGTGAAAAATTCCGACTTCCGGTTTTAAACATAAAAATACACGTTTTGGGTCCCCTGAGTCCAAATAACCAAGTCCCGCGAAATGGTCTGTGCGTGTGTCCGTGTGTCCATGTGTGTGTACAGACTAGCTCAAAAACTATAAACCGTGTGAACCTGAAATTTGGTATTTAGTGTATGTATATGCCTGCGATGTGACAGCAAAAATTTCATAAAAATTGCTCAAAGGGAGGGGGTACTTTATTTAAAAACTTTTTACGTTCTTTCGATTTTCTCAAAAACGGCTATAACGATTTTGATTAAACTGAGTATTTGATGTATTTTTTTTGTTAACATTTTTCTTTTTCTCTCCTATATTTGTTTCTCTATTTTATTGTATTTTGGTTTTTAGGAGCAATGAGATAATACAGTTAATTTCTCTATAAAATCAACTATAATAGAAAAAACAAATTTTTTCCTTCACCATTTTAGCCCCCTCTGAAAATTTCTGTGTAATTATAAAACTTCTTTGATATTAAAGTCGATCTGAAGTTGATTCTCACTAAGCAGGGTGTTTTTGACCAAAATCGTTACAGCCGTTCTAGAGTAAATAAAAAAAAAATGTGAAAATTAGACAATATTTAATAAATATAGTGCCACCTTCGTTTGACCAATTTTGGCTGTCACATCACGGGGATATACCTATATCAAACACCCAGTTTTATCAAAATCATTATAGCCGTTTTTGAGAAGGAATAAAAATAAAAAAATTATTAAATAAAATGCCTCCTCTGACATCCTCCTGATTAATTTTGATGAAAACGTGTATTTCCACTGAAAACCGGAAGTCAAAATATTTCATATATAGATTAGGGATGCGACCAAGAGAAATATATGGGTTGTTTTTTGTTGTTACTAAAAACCCCATTTAATAATAAGTTTTGTGTAATTCCACCTAGTTACCCTGTCCTGACCAATTTCTTTTTTTTTCCAATGAATTTTCTTTTTTATTAATTTTAAAAATATAAATAATTGAAATGACTTAAACCGCTATGTTTTTGAGTGGCCTGATTGAAATTTTTGTACCATGTTCAAAATAAAAAATAATCAGCTACATACATTAAATAAGTGAATAAAAGTGGATTCATCAGTTTGTCCATTAATATCACCATTGCATCCCTTACTCTTTTACCTTTTTTTTTTATCTTCATTCATTCTTTGCCAGAAAAAAAAAACATATTAAACATATTTAAAAAAATATGCATAACCATCCTGTCTGCTACATTTTTCTAACGTTACGAATGCTCGGTCTAGTCTTGCTATTAGGACGTTATTTTCTCTAGCAACAAACCATTTTTTGATATTGCAGTTGATTTATTTCTTTCGCTTATTCTACATATTTTTCATATATGTATATATTGTACAAATAAAATATTTTCCTGTAATATTCCTGTCAGAAATAAGTTTTTAGATATTAAACCACCACTAAGAAAACAGCATATTCCTTGGAAATCAATCTTGTTGCTTTACTACAAGCTATTAACTTTTTATATAAGATAAATCTACAAGTTTTGCACTAAATAGTCTGGAATATTAATGTTTCTCGATTGTGATATTAAATACCATACGGCACATATAATTTAATTTTGTTATACATTACTAAACAAAGGAACAGTTTCCTTTAAAGGTTTATTGGTTGTTATAGATTAATAGGTTGTTATTCTTCAAAAATTTGTTTGATGGATGGCTTTATTCCTGGTGGATCACCTTCAAACGATAAAATAGCTTTATTCCATTGCTAATTCTAAATGTTTTCTCTTCTCTTCTGCTTCTAACTTGTGTAGATTATCATTCAGCTTATTATTAACATTATTATGATTTTAAAAGTGTGTTCCTTCCTTTGTGTTTCTTGAATAACCCACAGATGGCAGCAGCTTATTGAATTTGAATAACCATTAAATTGGTTTCTTTTCTTAAATAATTAAGGTTTTAAAGCTTGTTTTAATTAGTTTCATGCCTACAGGTGGTGTCACACACGTGAAACATGAGGAACTACTTCTTCCAGATGAAGGTGTGTTACATCATTTCTAATAATAATAAACTTAAATCAGCTAGATTGATAAACTATGAGCATTTTTAAAGATTTTTCCCAATATATCTGTGCATTAACCGTCATCAAGTTGCTGTTGAGCTTAAACCTTGGTTTTATAACTTAGCTTTGTTGTGATTTATAAATATTCATTTCCAATTTTTAGGGAGAAAATTGCCACATAATTTAATTATTTGTCAAAGGTTTACTTAACCCAGATAATACTGAATTTTTTTTTTTTAAATTTTAACTTTTTTCTCTTATTAACATTATTACAGATCCACAAAATGACAAGAAAAAAAATTTTTTTTTTTTGCTGTAGCCTCATATGTACGATAAATGGTACATCCTTCAGGAAGGATTGTAGGACATTGGGATATCATTTTATTCTGTATTCAAGTGTAAAAATACAGAAAAAGAACATGTTTTCATATTTTTTTTATGATAAGGGAGAAAACAGTCTACATGCAGTGTTACATCGCACTTTATACACTTTGTTGTTGCTTTTTTTTGGCATGATTTACAAACGAGTTGTTGTCTTTTCCCAGTTTCTAAAACAGGTAAGCTTGTGATCAGATGATCAACTCCATCAAAACGGGTTTCAGTAGTATATTTTTTACTTTGCCTCCCACTTTTATTCACAACTCTTCGGTTGGTTTCCAAAATTGAACGCGCTACCAAACGTCTAAAATTTATATGGTCTATATGACTTTCATTTTTTTGGTGCAGTTGCCAAGCGTTGTTTTCACAGGCATCGATGAGGTGGCATATCAAATGAAAGTACCATTTTTGCCTCTAACATTTACTCGGTAAAGAGAAATATTTTGATCTGTGCGATCTATGCCTCCCATCTTCAAGTTATAACTGTTTATCGCTGCAGACATATCGCTGAGGAATCATAATTTAATTATTTGTCAAAGGTTTACTTAAGAGTCATTCCCTGTCACATCAACACACTTTTTTCCCTCACCATCTCAGAATTAAATGGAATTTGGTACATAGGATACAAAGCAAGGTATAGACTAAGAAAAATACCAAATTTCAGCTCAATATCTCCAACGGTTTTCAAAATATAGCTATGTGAACCCATTGAAAAACGCACAATTTTGACCTGTCGGATCATCTGGAAATTGAAATTACAGCTCTTCTAGGCAAGATAGAAAGTTGAAATTGATTTCATTTTAAAACTGAATCTATTACCTTCCTTATGACATGCAACCCAATAGGGTTAAGATAAATTGTTTTTCAAAATTCGAATCAAAATTTCATATTTGAATTTCTCAAAAAGTGTATTATATATATCATATATAGATGTAACGACCTTGATTAAAAAATTAAAATTATAAGATATTAATCAACTAAATATTATCATATATTGTTTTTTAAAAAGGTACAGCATAAACTAATGTAAATGAACTAAATTTATACTAATTCACAAACAGACTTGTATTCGATTGTTATTATCCTCTTGTTTAGATAAGTAGTTATATAACAGATAGCTGATTTAGATGTTTACTCATTAATAATAAAAGATCTAATTCTCAGACTATTGATTATATAATAATGTTGCTTTTATTATTAATGGATCACTAAATAAGTTGTATAAAAATTATGATGGGACAGCAATTGGTTCATGCTTAAAATAATCATTGAAAAATTTAAGTTTTGCTTTAGGATGGAAAAAAACCACCAGCTATTAAGCTTCTCAAACTGTAGCCTATTTTATCGAACTAATTTCTTTCCTACACTTGTCAAAAATCTTTGAAACATTGTCTAGTTCTGGATATTGTGATTTGACACATCCATTTTTTTCACATTTCTTAGTATTTTTTATCTTCTACAGAATGCTTGTTTTTTTTCTCAAAGGATTGTAACATTGTTGTATTTAGTATCTTTCCATATCTACTTAGTATAATCCACAAAAATCCAATGCTTAGGAAAAGAAAAGCTAAAAGTAAAAAATGTTGAGATCAAATGTTTTAAGAGATTAAATTTTATACTAGAAAATCTTTTTTTAAGATGTGTACCCATCTAAGTCTTGGCCGTCCTCCCTTTCTTCTTCCATCCACATATCCGAATAGTAGTCTCTTGATTGGGGAGTCACCGTCCATTCTTGCAACATGCCCAGCCCATCGTAATCTTGAGAGCCTTATAAAGTGCACCACATCCGGTTCTCAGTAAATTTGGTACTCATCCTGTACTGGGTGCCATCTTTTATAAGACCAGGATTTTTCTCTCGAAAACCTGCAGGCTGATGGCGTCTGCACATGTTAAGGGCCATGTTTCTGATGCGTATGTCAGCACAGGTCTGATCAGCAATTCATACAGAGCAATCTTGGTGTTCCTTGCCAGTAAATGACTCCTTAATATTTTAGCCTGGCCAAAATAACACCTGTTCACAGTCGTTATCCTTCTCTGCACCTCTTGGCTAGGCACATTGTCCTTGCTAACTAGGGACCCTAGATACACAAAACTGGGAACGCTTTCAAACGTGTATCCCCAGAGGTGACAGTATGTGGTGGTGGTCTCAGAGGGTTGGCAACCATATATTTGGTTTTAACTTGGTTAATTTGGAGCCCCATGTTCTGTCCTGCTGCCACTATTGCTAAGAAGGCCTGTTCCAAGTCCCTCTGTGATCTTGCTATAATGTCAACATCATCTGCATAGGCTAAAATTTGTACTGACTTAGTGAGGATCGTACCAGTTCTTTGCACTTCAGAATCCCTTATCACCTTTTCTAGTGCAAGGTTGAATAGGAGGCATGATAGGCCATCACCTTGTCTCAGGCCCCTGGTGGTCGTAAAAGTCTCTGACAGGTCTCCCTGTACTCTCACCTGACACCTCGATCCTGCCATCAGCAGCTCCGTCAAATGGATCAGTTCAAGTGGGGTATTCATTGTTTCCATGGCCTGGTACAACTTCTCTCTCACGACGCTATCATACGCACCACTAAAATCGATAAATAGGTGATGAGTCGTGATGTTATATTCTCGCGTCCTCTCAAGTAGGGTCCTCAAAGCAAAGATTTGATCAGTGGTACACTCCTATCTCTCTTTCTGGAAGTAGCCTCTGATAAATGATGTTAGACAGGACCTTGTAAGAGCTGTTCAGAAGGGTTATGCCACGATAATTGCTACAGATGGTCTGATCTCCTTTTTTATGGAGAGGGATTATGACGCCTGTATACCATTCTTCGGGCATAGTCTTGGAAATCCAAATGCTATGCAAAAGGTCACGGATGGCCTTGACCAGTTCGTTCCCACCAGCCTTTAGAAGTTCAGCAGCTATGTTGTCACTTCCTGTGGCTCTATTGTTCTTCAATTTTTAGATAGAGTCAATGATTTCCTCTTCATCTGGTGGCTCGGCCAACTCATAGCTGTCGCTCATAGCAGGAGCTATCCCTACCCTAGTGGAATCCTGGGGTGCTCCCAGAATACTTCCAAAATGCTTGACTCATCTGTCTAGGATGGTTTCCTTGCAAGTGATTAATGATCCATCCTCGCCTCGGCAAGCATTAGATCTGGACTTGAATTTCTTGCGCTGGGCATTCACACTTCTGTAGAAGGCTCTTGCATCCGCTTTTCTTTTTAATTCTTCCACTGCTTTAATTTTTCCCCCAAAAAACGTCTACATACATTTTTAATCATAAAGTGCTAGATTTATGGAATAATATCACCAGTTTTCAATTTCTTTAGTAATGAAGAAATTTTCGACCCACATTTAAATTTTCAAAAGATTCCCTTTTTGAGAAAATTGAAATTAAACTTTTACATTTAGTTTTAAGAAAATTTCTTTAGAACAACCTATACATTGTTGTATATAATATGAAATGGCATGGAATTTGATGTTAAACGACACCAATCTAATAGTCCTAGTCAAATTTGGAAAACATCTACAGCTATTTTTAATCATTATTTTTTTCTGTTTCTGAACCTATTTTTAAGGGCTTTAGAGGCCAATATTCAAAAACGGGTAGACATACCTCAGTAATATTGCACAATTGTTCTAGTAGATACAAGTACTACGCATATACCAAATTTCAAGAAAATCTGAGATGGTGAGGTTCAATATGATATATTTTTGTGTTGATTTGACGTGGAATGGCCATGCTGCAAGAGGGCAATTTGAAAAAAAGTCCATGCTTTGCTTTTTTGGAATTTAGAAGGTGTTATTCATCACGATTTTGTTCCTGAAATTTGCCAAAGCAGAAGTAGGCGTGGCTTCGCTTTGAGGTAAACTTCTTATGTTGACCAGTTATACGAAGGGGGGTCTCTGAGCATGTATACTTGAAAAGACTGACATAGAAAAGACATTGTCTCTGCTCTGCTCTAACATAGGCAGTACCTTCCTCTAGGCCCAGACAAGACTATCCCCTGCCTCCGACTGTCTCAGGACTTCCGTCCCTCTCTTCGCCTAGTCCTGCATCTTCTAGGGTTCCCCTCTCTATCAGGGTCTAGGTTCAGCGACGTGCATACCTTTTCGGGAGTAATTGTATACGTGATATTATTTTTAAGCAAAGTTGGAAAATTAAGAGAAACTAAAAAGAAAAGAGTGGTGGGAGAGGGAGAGAGAAGGGGGAAGAGTGAAGAGACGGGAGTGAGAGAGAGATGGAGGGAAGATGGAGTGATAAAAAATCATATCATATTATTTATTTATTTATTTTAATTGAAATATAATAAATTAAATTTTAACATAAAAATTATCGGTTATAGGTCTAAACGATAGCTGCCATACAAGTGAGGAGCCTCAACAATTTCCTCACTGTGATTATAAATCAACAAATTCTCAGAGTTTGAAACAACACATAATGGCCCGCCATAAAGGTGAGAAGCCTCATCAATGTCCTCACTGTGATTATAAATCAGTGATATCTGGAAATATGAAACAACATATAATGGCCCTCCATACAAGTGAGAAGCCTCATCAATGTCCTCACTGTGATTATAAATCTGTGAGATCTGGGAATATGAAACAACATATAATGGCCCAACATACAGGTAAGAAGCCTCATCAATGTCCTCACTGTGATTATAAATCAGTGGAATCTGAAAATATGATACGACATATAATGGCCCTCCATACAAGTGAGAAGCCTCATCAATGTCCTCACTGTGATTATAAATCTGTGCAATCTGGTCATATGAAACGACATATGATGGCCAAACATACAGGTGAGAAGCCTCATCAATGTCCTCACTGTGATTATAAATCAGTAGCTTCTAATAGTATGAAACAACATATAATGGTACACCATACAGGTGAGAAGCCTCATCAATGTCCTCACTGTGATTATAAATCTGTGAGATCTGGGAATATGAAACAACATATAATGGCCCAACATACAGGTAAGAAGCCTCATCAATGTCCTCACTGTGATTATAAATCAGTGGAATCTGAAAATATGAAACGACATATAATGGCCCTCCATACAAGTGAGAAGCCTCATCAATGTCCTCACTGTGATTATAAATCTGTGCAATCTGGTCATATGAAACGACATATAATGGCCAAACATACAGGTGAGAAGCCTCATCAATGTCCTCACTGTGATTATAAATCAGTAGCTTCTAATAGTATGAAACTACATATAATGGCCCTCCATACACGTGAGAAGCCTCATCAATGTCCTCACTGTGATTATAAATCAGTGATATCTGGAAGTGTGAAACAACATATAATGGTACACCATACAGGTGAGAAGCCTCATCAATGTCCTCACTGTGATTATAAATCAGTGAAATTTGGAAATATGAAACAACATATAATGGCCCAACATACAGGCGAGAAGCCTCATCAATGTCCTCACTGTGATTATAAATCTGTGCATTCAGGGAATATGAAACAACATATAATGGCCCAACATACAGGCGAGAAGCCTCATCAATGTCCTCACTGTGATTATAAATCTGTGCAATTTGGGAATTTGAAACAACATATAATGGCCCTCCATACACGTGAGAAGCCTCATCAATGTCCTCACTGTGATTATAAATCAGTGATATCTGGAAGTGTGAAACAACATATAATGGTACACCATACAGGTGAGAAGCCTCATCAATGTCCTCACTCTGATTATAATGCAAGACAATCTGGGCATATGAAACAACATATAATGGCCCAACATACAGGTGAAAAGCCTCATCAATGTCCTTACTGTAATTATAAATCAGTAAAATCTGTAAGTTTGAAACAACATATAATGGCCAACCATACAGGTGAGAAGCCTCATCAATAATTTATATAGTATTTAGGTTATGTACAGTCTGCAGAGCCGTAGAAAGTATTTATTTAAATTTAATATGCATAAGTATGTAGTATTTATGTACAAATAATTATTGTAAATGAAATAAAAATAAGTAGGTAGAAGAGACAGAAAAAGTTAAGTGATAAATGATAGTGGAATGCCGACGGGCCTGCAAGTCAAGACATGAGGAGTTGTGTTAGTATTTTTTGGCCCAGAATACATGGGGCAGTAAGTTTTCCCCGATTTTTGACCGTTATACCGGATGATAGGGAATGGAAAGTCGTATTATATTCACTGGAGACACGACCGGTGAATTGCTGGAAGATCACTAGACGCGTTTCCATTAGAAGCGGCAACGGCAGAGGAGACAAGTTGCCAGCCAATATTTCCATTCGATAGCTCGAACAAGTAACTCATAGACTACTTTTCTTTTCTTTTATTTAAAAAAAAACTAAATAGACTGGAAAGAAGGAAATATGCCCCAGAATGGGAGTATTTATCAAGTGAATTTTTTTTTTAGATGATAATTTTTGTTTCGATTTAATATATAAATTTGAGAAGATTATAGGTTTTTTTTTTTTTTTTATTGTACATAGAGATATTAATTTTAATGAGAACAGTATATTTTTTACTTTCACTTACCTATATATGAAATATATAGTAAGTGGAAGTATTGCGATCGTGAAAATTTTCGACTTCCGGTTTTCAACGGAAATACACGTTTTGGGACCCCCTGAGTCGAAATAACCAAGTCCCGCGAAATGGTCTGTGTGTGTGTGTGTCTGTGTGTGTGTGTGTGTGTGTGTATGTGAACAGACTAGCTCAAAAACTATAAACCGTGGGAACCTGAAATTGGGTATTTAGTGTAGGTATATGTCCGCGATGTGACAGCGTAAATTTCATCAAAATTACTTAAAGGGAGGGGGTACTTTACTTAATAACTTTTTAGGTTTTTTTCGATTTTCTCAAAAACGGCTCTAACGATTTTGATTAAACTGAGTATTTGATGTATTAATATGCCTGAGATATGACTGTAAAAATTTCATCAAAATTGATTAACCGGAGGGGGGACTTTACTTAATAAATTTTGTATCATTTTCACGTGTTTTTTTTATTTACTCAAAAACGGTTTTAACGATTTTGATCAAACTTGGTATTTGATGTATTTATATGGCCGAGATGTGACTGTAAAAATTTCATCAAAATTAATCTACGGGAGGGGGGACTTTATTTAATAAATTTTGTTCCATTTTCACATGTTTTTTTTATTTACTCAAAAACGGTATTAACGATTTTGATCAAACTTGGTATTTGATGTATTTATATGCCCGAGATATGACTGTAAAAATTTCATCAAAATTGATCTACGGGAGGGGGGACTTTACTTAATAAATTTTGTATCATTTTCACGGGTTTTTTTATTTACTCAAAAACGGCTTTAACGATTAACAAAAATAAGATATGAATGTAGAAAAATGTGTGACTTTGGGAAATGATAATTAGCAAAACACGTCAATTTCTAATCTAAGTAAGTTGGTAAGTGAAAGTTGTGTGTTGCGCGCACGCACCAGATTTTTTACTTTCACTTACCTGTATATGAAATATATAGTAAGTGGAAGTATTGCGATCGTGAAAATTTTCGACTTCCGGTTTTCAACGGAAATACACGTTTTGGGGTTCCCTGAGTCAAAATAACCAAGTCCCGCGAAATGGTCTGTGTGTGTGTGTGTGTGTGTCTGTGTGTGTGTGTGTGTGAACAGACTAGCTCAAAAACTATAAACCGTGCGAACCTGAAATTGGGTATTTAGAGTATGTATAAGCCCGCGATGTGACAGCAAAAATTTCATCAAATTTGCTCAAAGGGAGGGGGTACTTTATTGAATAACTTTTTGAGTTTTTTTCGATTTTATCAAAAACGACTCTAACGATTTTGATTAAACTGAGTATTTGATGTATATATATACCCGAGATAAGACTGTAAAAATTTCATCAAAATTGATCTACGGAAGGGGTGACTTTACTTAATAAATTTTGTATCATTTTCACGGGTTTTTTTTTATTTACTCAAAAACGGCTTTAACGATTAACAAAAATAAGATATGAATGTAAAAAAATGTGTGACTTTGGGAAATGATATTTAGCAAAACACGTCAATTTTTAATCTAAGTAAGTTGGTAAGTGAAAGTTGTGTGTTGCGCGCACGCACCAGATTTTTTTTGTTTTATTAACCAGTACGTGTGAAAAGTCATTTAATTGTATACATATAATCTTTTATAAGTTGATCTTTTTAAGCAGGGTTTGATTTAATTTTATGTATATAAGGTTGATTAGGGTATTTTATTTTTTTTTTTTATGTACTGTTGTATAAAATAAAGAATAATGTTCAAGAAATTTAAAGTTAAATTGTGAATCCTAGCTCCTTTTATGGTAGAAGTATAAGGTGAGTGATTTAGCAAGGAGTCTGGCTGGCACAAGGCACAGCGCACTATACACTTATGCCAGTTGCATAAAGTAATGCCAGTTTTCGGAGGGTTCTATCTCAACACTACTTTATTTTTTTTTAATTCAATGAAAAAAAAATTTCTTTTTTTTTGTTTTGTTGTTGCCAGATATTAAAGTTAATATATGACATTAATATTAATAATTATTATGATATGAAGAGTGAAGTAATCCTTCAGTTTTGGATACATAGTTAAATAATTTGGATGCAATATTTGAAAAAGTTGGACAAAATAATTACATAATTGGAATTCAATATTTAAATGAATTGGTTTGAATATTTAAATAATTTGGGGTTAGATATTTAAATAAAATAATTTAGATTAGATATTAAAATAGAATTTACCTATATTTAAACATTAGAAATGCATATTTAATAAAATCAATCCTAGGTAATATTCTTGACGAGGTTTAGGTTTTAATAATAATATTGTAACGCTTCTGTGTGTTAACAGAATAACAATTATCAATGCCAGCGAATTAAAGCAACTCAAATAATAGAACAGGTTGGAAAAATGATAACATTATAGCGCACTAATCTTGAGCTTCACAGTCAAGGCACAGAATAAGACTAATTATTTCAGTCACTCGCTCCTTATATTATAACCGCTTATTTTGTTGTTCCAACAAATGGTCTGGGATTTAAAATCATATGTTTTTTTTTTTTTTTATTTAACGATTTAATGTTACACTGTCCCTCCTTAGAGACGTTCCTCCTGGATGTCTTCCTTTCTGGAATGTGCCTGCTCCCTAGGTTGAACGAAAGGTCTTCCGTAATCTGCTACACCTGTTCTTCTTCGTGGTTCCTTGCATATGGCGCCAAGCGGTTATAATGGACGATCATAGGCCTTCCTTTGGGATACTTGAAAACCCTGTAGATCACATCGTTGATGCGTGATCATTCGTGATCACGTAGAGTCCCTCCCAGTTCTTCTGCAACTTTGGACAGAATCCTCATTTTCTTCTGGGGTTGTAGAGCCAAACGAGGTCTCCTTCTTTGTCTCCTTGCTCTACTATCATAGTGTCTCTTCATCCAGTCACTGGCGAGGAGAAGGCTCTTCCGAACTAGCTCATGTGTCTATTCTATTCTCTTCTGGAGTCCGGATACATAGTCTTGCCCAGATACACCCACCCCAGGTTTGCTGCCAAAAATGAGGTCACAAGGTAACCTCATCTCTCCTCCGAAGAGAACTCTCGTTCTCTGTGGTGTCTGTCCAGAGGATTAATTAACTGCAGAGCGGTAGGCCATGAGGAAGTATGGGATCTGACGGTCCCAATCTCGTTGATGGCCAGAGGTCACCTAGGAAAGGTACTTTATAAGTGTTCAGTTCATCCGTTCTACCATTCTGTCAGACTGTGGATGATGGGCCGTAGTCCTGGTTTTGTGAATCCCAAGTTTCTTGCAGACTTCCTGGAATAATTTGCTCTCGAAGTTCCTCCTCTGATCTGAGTGTAGGTAGGTTGGGGACGGCATATGCTTCCACCCACTTGGAAAAACAGTCCACGACTACAAAGACGTACTTAGTTCCAGCGCCACTTTCTGGGAATGGTCCTAATATGTCCATGGCTACCCTCTCGAAGGACCTCCCC
The DNA here is from genome assembly GCA_911387785.2 of Aelia acuminata. Lineage (NCBI taxonomy): Eukaryota > Metazoa > Arthropoda > Insecta > Hemiptera > Pentatomidae > Aelia > Aelia acuminata. Next base: position 8,831,222 of record OU426982.1, read on the forward strand.
GAATATAATGCTGCATCCGAGTGCGGCGTTTGCGAGCTGGTCCGTTGCTTGCAGAGCAGATGTTACATTTACGGCACCAATCCTTGACAGCAGTTCACCCAGTAGAACCTCTCATGTACTTTCTGGAGTATTTTCGTTACACCAAGGTGTCCTCCTGACACTTCATCATGTAGCAGACAAAGTACCTCCGGCACGCAGGTCCTCGATATCAAGCTGCTTCCTGGATAGGCTGCCGTCTACGTTCTCCACAACCCTCTTGAGCAAGCCGTCTTCTATTACAAGGGAGTTCCACTGTGCCCAGTACGCCTTCAAAATAGGTGAGAATGGTGCTATCTCTTGCCAGGTCGGGCGGTGATTGTGTGGTGACAGTCCCGAATCTTTTTCAATTCAGGATCATTTTCTTGTCGTCCCGGAATGTGTCAGGTATCCATTCTTCACTAACTACTCCAACAGCGCAAAGGTTGGCCTCCTTTTGTTCGATCCGGCTACAGTGGGAGCAATTAGGTGGGCATGGTCTTCTAAACAGGGCATCTGCTTTGCCTGCTGCATGTCTAACACCTGGTCTGTGTTCAATTTCAAAGTCGTATTCCCGAAGTTTTTGTAGCCATCTGGCAACTTGTCCTTCAGGATTCCTGAAATTTAGCAGCCACTTCAAGCTTGCATAGTCAGTCCGCAACAAAAATCTTGTACCATACGAGTATTTGTAGAAATGGTCTATGGACTTGACAACAGCCATGAGTTCTGAATTTTGATAGCGTCTCGCTGGCCCTGGCCCTCCTGCAATTGTGATAAAACCCCGCCAATGCCTACTTTACTGGCGTCTGTGTCGAGGATGTATTTGCATCCTGGAACTGGGAAGCTCAATATGGGAGCCGAGGTCAACCGTTCCTTCAAGGTGTCAAACGCTTCTTGACACTTGCCATTCCAGCTGAAGGGTCTACCTTCCTCAGTCAATCGATTCAGAGGCTTCTCAATGTCCCCAAACTTCCTCACATATCGGCGGTGGTAGGAACAAAGGCTCAGGAAATTTCGAATCTGCTGTTAATTGGCAGGGGTAGGCAATGGCTGGACCACCTCAATTTTTGCTGGGTCGACCGCTACACCTTCACTGCTGACGATGTCTCCTAATTAGGTGACTTAAGTCTGGAAAAAATGATATTTCTTAGCGTTGAATGTCAAATTTGGCCGCTCTTAATCTCTAGAAGACCTTTTCAAGATAGTTGTTCCTCAAACGTCTGTCCAACCACTACGATGTCCTCGAGATATATGAGGCAAATCTTCCAGGACAAGCCTCTTAGAATGTTTTCCATCAGGCGTTCAAAGGTTGCTGGAGCATTGCAGAGGCCGAAAGTGTCATCGATTTTTGGCAATGGGTACCTATCCTTCTTTGTCACGTAGTTAAGCTTCGGTAATTTACGCAGAAGCGGGTCGTTCCGTCCTTCATTACGAGCACTACCGGAGAGGCCCATGGACTACTCGACGGCTCCACCACTCCGTCTCTTACCATTCTTGAATAGCATTCTCAATTATCAATGTCAGCGAATTAATGCAACTCAAATATTAGTGCAGGTTAGCTTCACAGTCAAGGAACAGAATAAGACTCGTTCTGTCATTCGCTCCTTATATATAATCGTAAATGGTCAGGTCTGGAGTGTTCCAGAACAACGTGTAACAGTTCCACGTCTGCGTGGACTAGGATCGAAAGATCTAAACCCAAACAATTCGTTCCAACCGCTTATTTTGTTCCAACAAACTGTCTGGGATTTGATATCATATGTTTTTTTGTTTTTTTTATTTAACGATTTAACGTTACAATATTAATAGAGTTCTCTTGGAATAAGTTTTGATTTCTTCTTTTATTTTTTTGAGTTTATGCACTGGATATATTTTTTATTTTATTTATATTTGTTTTTTTCCTTTTCTCATTTCTTCTTTCTGCCTATTCCTAGTAATCTCTTTAATTTTATTTTATTTTATATTTTTATTATTATCGGATTTCACTATTTCCCGAAAAGAAATAGTGTGGTTCACGGTTTTTTTTTTTTTTTTTTTTTTTTTTTTTTTTTTTTTTTTTTTTTAATTTTAGGTTTAAAATCAGGGTGTAAATTTAAAACGGATCCTGTATTCCCTACTCATTGTTACCTATATTTACGTATCTATATTTTAAAACACTACAATCTGGAATTATGATAAAAGGTATTACAGCTCATCATTGTGATGATAAATCGGTTAAAGCTTTTAATAACTCCACTAATGTCTCCTCTTAGAAGTCCTAATCCAGGGCTTGGCGACTCCTTAGCTGGAATGCTGGCTTCTCTCGGTCTTTAAAATGGCACACCCCAACATGTGTGAGTTCGAATGTGCACAAGCCCAGACTTTGCTGAAGGTGGTGAGACGCCTCGGAGTGCACTTCAACATCTTTGGGCGGGCTCGTAAGTGGCTCAAGGAGACGGGATCCCATCACAAGGCTGACCGTGGTCCTCAGCTTATGCAGATGACCACTTTCTTTGTCTCCAGGCCTTTGGAATTCGAGATTTCTCTGGAAATGAGTTGAGAAATCTACTGCAAAGGTTTAGAGGACCTCTGGAATGGTTAGAAGACATCTTCAGGAAGGTGAGTGCTGGGAGAGTCCACTTATGACCGCAGCTCAGAGGAAAGCAATGCTTGAGTTTGCTTGCCAGATAACACCTGTTGTGGACCTTGGGTGACTAGAAGAGAGTTCTGTTCACCAATGAGAAGCTAGCGAGTTTAAAGGCTCCTGATGATCGCGCTCACGTCTGGAAAAGGATAAGAGAGCTATTCGAACAATGTTGAAAGTGACATCGTCTTGCTTTTTATGGAGGTTCTGAGGAGGCATTTCTTATGACACATGTGCATGTGCGGAGCTTGTATCTGTTTGAAGAGTAGCTTTGACATCTTAACGCTATGCCCAACACCCACAGTAAGGGAGGATTGTTGATGCTTATCTAGATGAAGACGGAATATCGGTCCTGGAATGAACTGATCTGAACCCTATTGAGCACGTGTTTGATTCCCTAAAACGAAGTGTGAGGAGCCGCCAGTCAGCACCTGATGTCCTAAAACAGGAGCAGGCTATAATGGACGAATGGGAGAATATTCCACAGGTGGCCAAACAAGCTCTCATTCAGTCCCTGCCTCTGAGGTTGAATGCTGTCATCCATCCAGGGGAGGTTTTATCTGCTATTAATTTTGTTTGAAATTTTTACTGTGAAGAAGTGCACTACATATATATAAGTTAGAATATATAGAAATTTTAATACTTTTTAAAAAAGATTTATTTTACATCAAAACATAAATTTACAAAATCAGAAAGACATCTGACATAGAGACGGGCTACAGCTACAACTGGAAGCAAGGAATAATATTTTCTGGAGTATATAAAGGATTAGAAGTGCCTAAATTCGTGGGAACACGCCTAGCGCGTGGTAGGATGCTGGGAGAGAGGTTCCCAGGACGGTATTCTAAGAAATAGATTACAATGACAGGGATGAAAGGAAGCTTTAGAAATCAATATTATAAACTAAGGAATAATACAATATATAACTCCTCCCCCCTTAGATACGAATCTCCCCAGTTTTGGTGAAATGAGTTACAATTTTAGTTTTGTAAAAATAATAAATACAAATTACAGATGAAGTTATAAACATTATAATAAAAATAAAAATCATCCATAAAATTGAAATGTGTAGTTTGTTAGAGTTATATATGACAACTGGCATAGAGACGGGCTACAGCTACAACTGGAAGCAAGGAATAATATTTTCTGGGGTATATAAAGGATTCTAATTGATATGATAATTTATAATATCTTTTTCTTGATGAATTTGAAGATCATGTGGTTTGTAAAGTGCTATGAGAATGTTTCCTTGATTTCTTCTACATGTTTTTCCACCTGATGTAGACGTGTGTAATTCCACTCGATGATTTTTGTAAATTCTCTTGAATATAGGAATCTGTCATGATGAGACATGACAGTGATGAATGCTGTTTCTTTTAATACAATGGTGATTGAGAAATTTTAAGTTGTTATCAATATTTAAGAAATATTTGAACCTTTGAATTACTGTTATGATTTCATCCTTTACAATATATGGGATGGGGTATAAATTATACAAACAATATTTAGTTTCTTAAAATTGTGGAAGTGATAAAGAATAATTGATTTCATTTTCTTACAAAGTAGTTCTACAGATATACTATGGAGGATAAATTTGGATTGAAATGTACTTAGAATATTTAATTTACAAAAGGTTAAAGTGGTTTCTATATTAGAAATGGTATTAGCTAATTAACTAAAGTCTCTATATGATTAATTATTAGTGCAATATGCAGATTGTGTTTCTTGTATGCTTATATGGTTTTATTGAACCCAGAAATGAAATATTATGGAATTAAACATTGGTTGTGTACTTGAATATCAAATATGATTCTGATTTTCCTTTATTGAAGTATTTGTTAGTTTATAGAATTTTATTTTATCACTTATCTCTATGAAAGCAGTGAGAGATGATCTCACATATAACCTATAATTAAATTATTTCTTAAAAAGAATCACAATAAAAATTTAAAATATTACTTTATGTTATTTGAACGTAAAACAAGATATTAAAGTATTTATTATTTAAATAAAAAAAAAAAAAAGATTACAGTATTTTATCTTATAAAATATTCATATTGAGTGGGATTATAACGCCATCTTTGGAACTAGCAAGAGTTCATATTCTCTCAACTCTTCAGTTACATTTATATTGTATACCTACCAGTTATAACTCGTTTATAATATTTTTTTTTTATTATTATTAATATAATATAATTTGGGCATTTAAATGCCATCTTTTGACATAAACGTGGTATCATATTCCCTGATCCCGTTATGTTTTTATTATTATTAAAAGAAAAATGAACATTTCAACTACTTTGTAGTTCCCAAGTCTACTCCAATACTTAATTTAAATATACTTAAAAATTAATTCAATAAACTTAGGTAGTTTTCTGAGATCAGTTACATATTAGCCCTACATCAGATACATATTAGCCCAGGCAATGAAGGCCAAAAATGTCGGGAATAATTAGAGACAAGCTGAATTTTTGCCAGTTGTTAGTGCTTACTAAAAGCAGCTCTTTATCAAAGGCCCCCGCCCCTGCCATTTTCTCTACCCCCCCCCCCCCGCCAAAATTTTATTGTAATTTTCCATTGGTTCAGGTTTTACTTCACACCTCCGTTATTACTAACCCAATTCAGAAATTTTTTAATATTATAAAGCAAAGTGTACAATGTGCGTGCCGAAAAAGCTCAAAAACAACTCCACGTAGGATTAAGGAAGGTATGTCTTCGTTTAGCCATGTAACCCCTTACGTAGAAGGTTTCCGTTTTTCTCTTAAGAGTGTAAAATTGAAGAGAAAAGGACTGGAATTTTAAGCCTCTCGCACCATTTAATTAGCCTCTCTGAGATTGGGATACGAGTTATGAATGAAAAATTTAGTTCAAGCCAGGCTACCAGGAAGCGTTGGGTACGTTTCACTCAATGTTTATTGCCCATTCATATCGTATGTAATCGTTCTATATTTTTTCAGCTGTTCTTTTTAAAGTACTAAAAAATTAAGGAAAATAATTAGTTTGCGTTAAATAATTGTAATTACCAACTACAGTTTGTAGTTAGTAGTTAACATATTCTAACTACTTTTTCTAACTTGTAGTTGGTAGTTGGAAAAATTTAACTACTAACTACAAGTTAAAAAATGTAGTTGCCAGCTGTTAACTACTAACTACAAAATGTAGTTAGTAATTGTAATTACAATCAAACCAAAGTAGTTGTAGTTAGAAGTTAATAGTTGTAACTACATTTTGCCCAACTCTGCTGTCAAGTGTCAGTCCTAGATACTTAACATTGTCTGTTTGTGGAATTGGGAGGATATTTTCGAGATAAAAGCGGGGACAAGTTTCACGTCTTAATGTAAAGGTGATGTGTTGGCATTTGTCATAGTTAAATCTTACTTTCCACAACTTGCACCACTCGTGTAGTTTTAGTAAGTGATGTAGCGTTAGTGAGGCTTGTGTATGACCTCGGTGTCTTGTTATAACAGCAGTGTCGTCAGCGTAAGTAGCTGCCATGATGTCAGGATGGTCTGGTATGTCGTATGTGTATACAATGTATAGCAAAGGTGATATTATAGAACCTTGGGGTACTCCTGATAGTGCTGGTCGTATGGTTGAAATTTCGGAGCCCTGACGGACGGAGAAAAATCTATCGGATAGGAAAGATTCAATGATCAGGAAGTTTAAAGAGAAGTCCCTGGTGCCAAACTTTGTCAAATGCTTGAGCGACATCCAGAAATACCCCAGTTGCATATAGCTTTTGGTCGAGTGCAGTAAAAATAGTCTGTTACTCGGTGAAGTTGGTGCGTTGTCGTATGAAAATTTCTAAATCCAAATTGGTGATCGGGAATTATTTCTTTATCAGTTAGTATGTCAATTAGTCTTTTGTACAACAATTTTTCAAATATTTTGGAGCAAACTGATCGGACGGTAGGATGAGGGGTTGTTCTTATCTTTGTTGGGTTTGTTGACCATGGAGATGTACGAATACTTCTACTGTAGTGGGAATTTTATAGTCCTGAGTATTGCATTATAGATAGTCGTAAGGAACACTAGGGCCTTTCTTAGCATTTGCTGGAGCACTAAACTTTTCTGTAAGAGTTTAATTTGTTCAGAGGCTTGTGAGGGAGAAAAAGATGGAGGCCAGTCTTTACGGGCTCTTCTCTTTGCTCTGATTAGATCCCTTATGTATTGAGGGTAGCACGGTAGGTTTGCTACAGGTTCAGATGAAGACCAAGCATCATTTTGAATGGATTGAGTGAAAATTTCAACTGCTTCCTCAAGTTCGTCTTCGGATCAGTATAGCTGTTCCTCCGTGTGCTGTCTTATCCGGGTGAACAGTTCTGTAAATTGTGTATCCTGGGATGAAACATTTTGAGCGCGGTGTTAGATGCGTTTCAGTGATCAATGCAACGTCTGTTCGATGTGGTAACTAAATTAGAAAAATATGAAATTATGAACACAAATAATTTACAAATATATATGTAGTCAACATGCATTCTACAAAAAATATATGTATAGAATTTAAATTTAATTTAACTTGCATAAAATATTACATGTTGGCCACAACAAAGGTACTTTATCTTATTCTTATAGGAAGAAAATTTTCCTTGACCATTTATTTCAGAACATTTCTAGGATGGTAAAACCTATTTGATATTAAAGAGAACTTGATTCTCATCGGAAATGACTCAAATAAATCCAAAATCGTTTGAGCTGTTTTTTAACATAATCGAGGAAATTGTGATAAATTTAATAAAATAAAGTACCCCCTCTATGTACTCAATTTTGATGAAATTTTAGCTGTCACATCACGGGCTTATAGATACATCAATTACCTAATTTCAGGTGTGTACGGTGAATGGTTCTTGAGCTAGTCTGGTCCCGCACACACTGGCCATTTCGCGGGACTTAGTTAATTGGCCAGGCTGAATAGTCACCTCTCCAGCTGTGTGCCTAATATTTTCCCCTGCTTCCTCAAAGGAACAAGTAACAATGAATGACCTCGCTCACCTCACACATAATATGCAATAATGCTGTGGCCTGCAGCCATTGGGCTAGTCACATCAGCTCCCTGAAAATTGGTGAAAAGAACGGTGTAAAGTTTGCTATCCTGGAATACTTACTGATAATAGTGTTTTGAAAAGTATAAGCAGTGAAAAAAACCTAAAAAAGTTACATTCAATCAGTGTGTTGTGTCATTATTAGTGGTAAAAAAAAGAAAGAAAAAATCAGGATCAGATTTAGTTGTCTGTTCAGGAAAATTGAGTCATTAAAATGTCTAGTAACCTAACATTTACCTTAGTTAACCATCTTCCTTTGTTTTGTTGAAAACTACTTTAATTAATAAAAAATGGATGAACTAGAGCAGCTAATCAAAGATATGAGTGCAAAAATAGATGGTAATGCAGAACAAACTAAAGTTTTGCCACAAGAAATACAGAACCATATACTGGAGACTAAAAAGTTGAAGAATGAAATAAAAAAATACAGCTCACAATTGATAAAGATAAAGGATAAAACAGATGCTTTAGAAGCAAAAATAAAAGCAAATGAAGAATTCATGAGTAATGAATACCGGAAAAAGAACATAATCCTTTAAAATGCTGGAAACATAACATATGAACATAACAATTCATTGGAACAGGAATGTAAAAAAATAAAGAAGGAACATTTGGAGGTAAATGTTAAATTAAAGACTGTGATATTGATTGTGTAACTAGACTAGGAAAAAATAAAAAAAATAATCTATTTTAGTCAAATTTATTTCATTAAAAAAGAAAATCGAATTACTTAAACAAAGAAAAAGAACATAAGATATGCAATACAATATGTCACACAATTTCTCATGGAAACTAGACAAGAGAGAAGAAAACTGATCCCTTACCTTATTGAAGATAAGAAGCATGGGTGTCTAGGAAGATTAAAGCAGGACAAACTTCGACAAGACGTAGGAGGTATAATTGCAATTGGCTTTCTATGTTTTTAGAGAGCTGTAGCTCACTACGAATAATTAATTAAAAAAGAACAATTTGAAGTGGGTCTTTTTGCGAAGACCACATCCAGTTACTTTTAGTAAACAGTTACTTTCAACAATCTGTAGTGGTTATAAACAGTGATAACCTTAAATTGTAATTTCAGTGACAATAAAAAATGGGTCTTTTAAAATTAGCTCAAGAAATCTCTGACAAAAACAAGGATTTTCAGTTTTTACAAGAAAAGGGAATATTACATAGAATATGGGTTTGTTCTAATGGACAATTTTTTTATATTAACCTTTTTATAAATAAATATTCATTGTTTATATATATACTTGTTATTCTCATGTAGGCCATCATTTACAAATACAGGTTGTAAATATTGTCATAAAAATAAGGGTAAAGGTACTGAAGAGCGGCTGATGGGCGTGGCCTACTTTGAGAAGTTATGTGACCTTGATGTTATGGAACTCCCATTGCCTTTATTTCATTTAAAAAGTGCCTTGATTGGCTTTAATAGATTCTAGCTTTCGACTCCAGCTCGCTGTGCTCGCTCTTAAGAGATAAATAAACCCCTAAAAGGATCCTTTTTAGTGGAGATCAGGCCTTACTTTGAAGAGCGCATTAGTGAACAGCGCATAAGCCGCACTTCACTACTAGTACCAAAATAAGTGTTTAAAAGAAGTAACTGTTTACTAAAAGTAACTGGATGTCGCGTCGTAACGATGTGGTCTTCGCATAAAGACCCGAAAACTTTTGCCTAAATAGATTCAATATTAGGTATGTACATTGGTTAATTAACCGATTACTTGATAAATTGTATCAATTATAAGTACATAAAAAGCATCATTTTATTAGTTACATTAAATGATTTATAAAAATAAACAATTTTCAATAATATATAGCTTACACTCTAAATATATTATTGGGAAAGAAGAAATGAATCTAAATAAAAAAAAAGGTTAAATGATGGTCAGGATTTTCAGTTACAATGATATTTATTATGGTAAGCCAACGTTTCGATCCAAATTGTGGATCTTCATCAGGGCTAAAAGAAAACAAATATATGAGTATCTATGCTAGAGGGTGACAATAAATGGATACATTACAGAACTGATAATAATATAAAAGATGGTGTATACTTGAATATTAAAATAAGAGGCTGGTTAACAAGATAAAATAGAATCTGATATTTACCAACTGAGTCCAGGTGGATACTAAGACTAAAGGTAAAAATAAGGTGAGAGGTAGTGGTAGGGGGTTAGTTTGCCGACTTCAAAGGTTTATGACGGGGAAATCCAGCGCTTTTGAAGTGAAGGCACATGACAACTGAGTGAACAAAAAATTTAAAAACTAAGATCCACAAGTTGGATCGAAACGTTGGCTTACCATAATAAATATCATTGTAACTGAAAATCCTGACCATCATTTAACCTATCGTAATTGAAGAACAGTTGACCATCTCTCATCTCTAAATAAAAAAATGGTTAGGAGGTTAGGAAATTATTAAATAATCGTAAGTTAACTGTAATTTCGTCAATATTTTTTAGATTTTTGCAGGGGATTTCGTATTATCACGGATTTCCCATTATACTGTTGTTTTGTGGGGACGGTAAGAAATAGGATAATCAGGCTCCCGTCTTTCCATTTAGTTCCGTCTTCCATTTTCCAACTTTTGACCGCTCATCTGCCGTTAAGAAATTATTGATTTATTTGTATCATGTCTCTCTTTTGAATCCCTTATTCCATTTAATATAAGATGAAAGTTTTCCTATACATCCTGTGAAGTTTTTTAAATATTCACAGGTTTCAAAAGTAACGCGTTACTTCTGTCGCGGTACAACTTTCTTCGCCACTACCGCTTTCTCCTTCTCGCGTTTACTGAATTAAACAAATTTAGCTAATTTATTATAGGTCTAATAACTGGCGCAGACTAATTGTTATAACAGCTTGTATATGTTATTTTATTTAATAACAGCTCCGTCGGAATCAATGCACACAAGAGTCTCGTGAAGGGCAGGGAAAGGAAACAGCTCCGGGTACGTATCAGGTTCCATGGAGCTGTTACAGCAGTTTCGAACCTTTGTTTTAACACCTCGCTGGCGGACAGTGTTGAACCTCTTTGGCGCCAAGATGTTTGAAGTAATTTCTTTTTACTGTTACAAGTAGTTGACTCAAATTATCTGTTGAAACTTTGCATTTGATTTACCAAATATATTTCCTTGTGACGTATCTCGTTACATTTCGTCGAGTTTTGTGTTTTATAAAATTTTATTATTAGATTTTTCAGGTCAGCCATTATTAATTTTACCTCTAATGGTGTGAGTAGTTCTATATTTCCATTATGATATTGTTAACCATTGCAATTGAAATAGAAAATTTAATAATTTGACTTTAAGTCCTATGCAACTCTTCATGTTTCTTTATTTTGCATTTCTAATCTATTAATTTGATGTTTATATTTTCTAGAAAACATTCGTAAATATGGGATATTTAAATTTAATATTACAGGAATTATTATTCCCAGCTTATAAATTGATTTTTCGTTGGTAGTTAGCAATTTATTTGTGTCGACAGCTAATGTTTTTTCTGATTAATCTCACTCACACCATTGAAAGTCCACTATCTAATGTTTTGCATTTAATTTTTGTTTAGGTACAGCATCTTTGTGGTCCTTCTGTCCTTAATCAAATGACTGAAGAAGAGAAGTATTCATGTAATTTTTTTTTGTTTCTCACCTATTTTAATATTACATCATTTTTGTTTTCTTCGTTTTTTCTTTATGATTTCTGTATATATTTTAAACAGTTAATTATTTTTAACTCTGACAGTAAAGCTAGTGAAGAGAAATATATTAGTTTGATTATTGTATAAACTCTTGAACCAGCTTTCAAGGCTACTGTGCTTCGCCTGCGTTTCAATGTACGCCCGATCATAGTTATTCCTAGTTATTGTTCTTGTGTTGGAAACGAAACCTTATATACCCATACCCTGTTACATATACAATGTAATATGTTTAATACGAAAATACTTAAGATAAATTATCGGTTAATATGAAATAATAAATGGTACCGTCAAGCTATTTTGTTCCTTTTTTTAAACTAGTATATAACTTAATACTTTTTTTTTTTTATCCAGTAAATGGAACATAATTTTTTTGTGTATGTTTTGAAGTACACCAGTCTCACAGAGATTCTCATTTTTATTAACTCAGCTATTAAGTCATTTGTTTACTTTGGTAGAAATTATATAAATACCCTTTGTAATGAATTTTTCTTTGAAAGCTAAACCCCCTCTTACCTGCTCCAAATGGAGCAGTACAAGGCACTACTTGGATAGGGGCCTGCTGTTTGTGTTCTACCCGTAATACTGACCCAGTCTGAGTTCTTAAGTCAACGTGTGCTAACTGTTGCAATAGTAAATTGTTTCTTTAAAAATCTTTTTCTTAAAAATACATAAATTCATTAAAGACTTGTTATCTATAACATTTTTATATATCTGCAGGTGGGCTGGTTCACGTTAAAGAAGAATCTGAGATGCAAGTTGCTGATGAAGGTGAGAGAATGTATTTTATCCACTATTCCTTTTTGTTTGTTTTTAGTTAAGCCTATTTGTTAATGAAAGCCTTCCTGCTACCTCCATCAGTATGAAGAAGTATTGATATTTTATTTTGTAATTTTTCTTTCTTTACTTTATTATTTTATTTTAAAAATGTATTTATTGTTAGATATCATTCATCACTTTAGCTTAGAATTACATTTGAAATTAATGCTATAACAGAATTTTTTGCTTGAAATGTAACAATCGTTTGATTTTGCTTCAGCTTACACAATTGATATTAAAGAAGAGGAGACGGAGCATATTTATTATGGTGAGAAAAACGTGCGATAAATATTAAACCTGTTCTAATTGTTATTATTATACATTATTTATATATCTGTAGGTGGGCTGGGTCACGTAAAAGAAGAAAGTGAGATGCTAGAGAATGGTGAGAAGATTTATTTATATGCCTTTTTTGTTTTTATCTGATCCTATTTTTTCATTTGTTGCTTTATATTCATTAATAATTTTCAACAGTTCGGAATAAATTAGTGCATTTTTTCCATAGCTAGGTTAAAACGATACCTGCGTGGATTTGCTAAAAAATTCTTTTGGCCATATAATGAAATATTTCAGGTTTTAAATTGCTCCTTTTTTTGTTTTTCTTCTTTTTTATTGCGATCTGAAATGAGGATAAAAAGCTGCAAACATTCAGCTATATTTATTAAAATAATTTGGTTAATTTCGGAGCGGCTTTAAAGCTGGAAGGAAGAAGCTCTCTATTGGCTATAGAAATCGGAAAGACAAAAAATAGGGGGGGGGGGGAAGGTGCGGGTAATTTAAATGTGAAATTACGGTAGAGGTACTGAAGAGCGGTTGATGGGAGTGGCTGTTTTGAGAGGTTATGTGACCGTGATGTTATCGAACTCCCTTCGCCTTTTTTTCAGTTAAAAAGTGCCTTGATTGACTTTAATAGATTCTAGATTGCGACTCGCCTTCAGAGATAATTAAACCCCCAAAAGGGTCCTTATCAGTGGAGATCGGGCCTTACCTTGAAGGGCGCCTTAGTGAACGGCGCATAAGCTGCACTTCAGTACTTGTACCGAAATTAATGCTTTGATGAAAATTAATATTTGCAAATGAAATAATCTTTTGATCTTGTTTTCCTTCCTACAATCGTTAAAAAGGAAGAGGAGAGGGAGCAGATTCATGAAAGTGAGAAAAATGTAAAATTGATATGAAACCTGATCAAATTGTTGTCTGAACTCAAACCTTTTCCATGAATTGTCCCTTGTATGGACGATATTGTTTACTATGTTAATATAATATACAGCTATATAACAGCTGGAGAATGGTCTGACTCAGTGTCATGGCAGTGCACTATTATGCTCGAGTTCTCATGTCCTAATCTGGGCTACGGCAAGATATTTCTCTAAAAGTGGGGGGGGGGGAGGTATTGTGGGCATAAAGAGGCTCTATCAGGAGGCAGACGTTTGTATTCAGGTGTGATTTTGGTGATTCGTCATTGTGAGCAAAATATAAATTTGTCATTTATTTCATGTTCACAAACCCTAAATGGTGATTCTTCCACCCCTCCAGAAAAATATTAGACGACTATTAATTATCTTTCAATTATTCAGAAACTATTTGTTAATGGCATCTTGTTTGATTGTAGTTATAGATATTAGAGTTAAGCTAAGTTCTTTCTGGGTTGCTAAGCAACTTTTGATTCAGTTTACATTTTTTTTATTTAAAAAAATATTTAGATTTGTTACAAACGTGCCATCTAAAACCTTCTTATATATCTGTAGGTGGGCTGGTTCACGTTAAAGAAGAAAGTGAGATGCAAGACGATGGTGAGAACATTTATTTATATGCCATTCCATTTTGTTTTTATGTGTAAGCCTATTTGTTCATGAAAGCCTTCGTGATATATCCATCAGTTGAAAGAAATATTAAAGTTTTATTTTTATTTCAAATAGCATTTTTCAATTCAGCTTAGAATAAAATTATGAAATTGATGTAGTGATTATTGCTAGAAATTTAACCATCATTTATTTGATTTTGCTTCAGTTCACAGAATCGATATCAAAGAAGAAGAGAGGGAGCAGATTTATTATGGTGATTTTAAAAAAATATGCTTTTTGAAAAATTCAAATTTGAAATTTTTATTTGAATTTTGAAAAACAAATTTATCTTAACCTCTGCAATTTCAATTTCCAGATTATCCGACAGGTCAAAATTGTGCGTTTTTCAATGGGTTCACATAGCTATAGTTTGAAAACCGATTGAGATATTGAGCTGAAATTTGGTATTTTTCTTAGTCTACAGAAAGGTATCCTATCTATCAAATTTCATTAAATTCTGAGATGGTGAGGGAAAAAAGTGTGTAGATGTGACATGGAATATTAAGTTACATTTCCTGTTACATAATGTTAATTAGCTAAATTACATAAAACCTAGCTGGACTTGTGCAAAGCATTTTGCATAAAGACTTTAATCAGATTTTTATATCTTGACTTAAACTATAAAATATTTTCCTGTAGTATTCCTGTCTTTATTAAGTTTTAAATTTTAACCACAACATAAAAATTGCATATCTCCTGTAAATCAATCTTGTTACTTCATTTAAGTCTTTACTTTTAATAAACCACAAGTCAAGAAGTTTTTCCCTATTAATCTTTCTCCATTCTGATATGACCTACCATATGATGCTCATAATTTGATTTTGTTATACTTTACTAAGCAAAGGTTGTTTATTATAAATGTTTTGAATGCCAGTCCTATCGGAGTTGTGTATTAACTATTTATTTAAGTATTTCTGTTTCGTTTCTTGGAGTGAGGAACAAGAAAGCAGCATTTTTCCTCACTCCAAGAATCGAGAAATGGATATTTAAAGAAGTGAAAAGTTGGCAACTCAGATATGACTTACATTCAATACATTGTATCAGTTGAAACTATTAATAAATTTTTTTCTTAATACATTTTAATTTGTTTCAAATAATAATCATAATATAAATTACTTAATATTACTCTTAGTGAATATTAGAATATTATTTTTATTTATATTGTAACACTTAAGTGGTAACATATTTATTCAACAAAATATACAGTTATCAATGCCAACGAATTTATAAAACTTAAATATTTGAGAAGGTTACAAAAATGATAACGTTAACACACAATCAAATGACTTGAACTTCACTGTCAACACACAGACTAATACTCACTCGTTCAGTCACTGTTCCTTATATATAAACGTAAATGGTCAGGTCTGGAATGTTCCAGAACAATGTAGGCAGTTCCACGCCTTTCTGGACTAGGCCACGGAATGATCTAGACCCAAACAGTTCGTTCCAACCGCATATTTTGTTCCAAAAAACGGTCTGGGAGTTTACGCCATTAGTTTTTTTGTATTTGCAATTTTGTATCATCTTCACGTGTTTTTTTTATTTACTCAAAAAAGGCTTTTACGATTTTGATCAAACTAGGTATTTGATGTATGTATATGCCAAAGATGTGATAGCCAACATTTCATCAAAATTGGTCTAACGTAGCGGGCACTTTATTTCATAATTTTTTATCTAGACCCAAACAGTTCGTTCCAACAGCATATTTTATTCCAACAAACAGTCTGGGAGCTTACTCCATATGTTTTTTTGAGATGAGAGATGGTCAACTGTTCTTCAATTACGATAGGTTAAATGATGGTCAGGATTTTCAGTTACAATGATATTTATTATGGTAAGCCAACGTTTCGATCCAACTTGTGGATCCCAATTAATGGATTTCCCCGCCATAAACCTTTGAAGTCGGCAAACTAACCCCCTACCACTACCTCTCACCTTATTTTTACCTTTAGTCTTAGTATCCACCTGGACTCAGTAGGTAAATATCAGATTCTATTTTATCTTGTTAACCAGCCTCTTATTTTAATATTTATGTATACCATCTTTTATATTATTATTAGTTCTGTAATGTATCCATTTATTGTCACCCTATAGCATAAGTACTCATATATTTGTTTTCTTTTAGCCCTGATGAAGATCCACAAGTTGGATCGAAACGTTGGCTTACCATAATAAATATCATTGTAACTGAAAATCCTGACCATCATTTAACCTATCATATGTTTTTTTGTATTTGCATATCGATTTAACGTTACAATATTTATTTACTTTTGAAGAAGGTCATCATTCCCAATATTGTTAATAATTTTGTTTATTTCTTCTAAAATACTAGACTTAATGTTAACTAAAAGATCCATTGTAATTATTTATATAAACAAAATTTGCTCTAGATGTCTTTCTAAAAAAAAATAAACATTTTTTCGATTCTATTCTACTAACACAGGATTAGTTCACTTTTTAACAATATAAATAGGTGAATTTTGATTGAGTTATTTATCACCTGATGCAGATTCTCATTATGTTTTCTCCACCACTTGTCTGACATAAAGATTTCATTTTCTGTGGTTCCATAATTCCTAAAGCCACATTTGTAGTCTCCACAAATATTTTTCTCTCCATACAACAGCCTTATACCTTTTTTTTTAACATTTGCTAGTAGTGCTATTCTTTAGTGCAGTTTATTATTATTATTAATAGGGTATATTAAAAAAAAAAAAAAAAGACCATTTTATCAAATTCCAGAGTTCAAAAGTCTGTGAATATTTTAATGCTACTTGTTATTTATCAATAGTTAATAATCCTGTTATAGCATTCTCTAAGCTTGTCTACTAATAATGAACTTCTTAAAAAAAAAAGCTTCAGTTTAGTTATTTATTATTAAAGAAGAAACTTGATAGTGTCTTACGAAATTCTCATAATTTTAAGACATTACTGGGGAAAAATTTCACATCCGCTGAAGCAACTCCTGAAGTTATTAAATATGATTGGGCATTGCGCGGCGTTGGTTTAAAAAAATTAGAAGTGGAGAAACGACGGAAACGAAGAAGGGCTCCGGGAGACGAGGTTCTGAAGGAAGAAGCTGTTGTATCAAATCCGTCCACAACTTGCCAGGGAGTGTGATGTGTCGAAAGATACTGTTAGTCGCCATCTTCTCTCCACGGGGAAGGTGAAAAAGACCAGTAGACTGGTCCCTCACGCTAAAAACTAGAAATTTGTGAAAATTTATTGAAAATCCTTGTGATGATGAGGAGATTTTATTGGAAGATTGTTACCTGTATTGAAAAGTGGGTTT
This sequence comes from Aelia acuminata, assembly GCA_911387785.2. Classification (NCBI taxonomy): domain Eukaryota; kingdom Metazoa; phylum Arthropoda; class Insecta; order Hemiptera; family Pentatomidae; genus Aelia; species Aelia acuminata. The sequence goes on from OU426982.1 coordinate 8,848,559, forward strand.
ACTGGCGAAATCCGATACGCACTTCTTTACCGGTTGCTGGGTCATTCCATGTCAATTCAACACAGGCTTGAGCCTCATCATCTCAGATTTTCTTGAAATTTGGTATAGGGTAGGTGGGGGCAAAGACCCGCATTTTTTAGTTTTTCATTTTTAAAGGAAAGGGGAAAGGTTATTTTGCTTAGTTTAAGCATAGGTTAGATAGATCTCGGAATTAGCTAAATGTCCGTGATAATTAAACCAGATTGCACCAATAAGTCGCCGGAAATTCAACTATTTGTTGAAAAAAAAAAAGTGCGGGTGCCCCAAAAAATGGGGCAAAGACCCGCAGTGTTGGCTTTGCCCTGATAAAAGGTTTTGTGGAAAAATAGAACAAAAAGCATCTGTGAACTTTTGAATTAAAAAATATATTTTATGAAATAACAGTACATAAAAAACATTTTATAAAAAAAATTAAACCGACTTCGAAACCTAGGAACAAGTAAAACTAAATTCACTGAAAAGTATGAAATAATTACCTTCTGATTTTTATGAATACACAGCAAAATTGAAAATGGTATAAAAATTGGAAAAATGCAATAAGATGAATAATTTTATTTTGATTTGTACAAATACACTAATTGTTAATAAAAATTATTAAATTAAAATATTAAATACTATATTCAATACAACACAATCTTTTCGGAGGCGGCGCAAAATAGAAATGACATGTTACGTCATGACGTCATGAGAAGATTTTCATAATGTCTAGTGTTAAAAATTTTAAATTTTTCGCCGCCTCCGAAAAGATTGTGTTGTATTGAACATAGTATTTAATATTTTGATTTAATCATTTTTATTAACAATTAGTGTGTATTTGTACAAATCAAAATAAAATTATTCGTCTTATTGCATTTTTCCAATTTTTATACCATTTTCAATTTTGCTGTGTATTCATAAAAATCAGAAGGTAATTATTTCATACTTTTCAGTGAATTTAGTTTTACTTGTTCCTAGGTTTCGAAGTCGGTTTAATTTTTTTTATAAAATGTTTTTTATTTCACACTTTTTAGTTGGAGAAGATAACAAATGTAGAAAAATGTACGTTGGTTTAAAAAAAAATTTCGAAATCTTTTTACGCTCTACCTCTTTCGTCTTTCCCGGGCCTTTTTATTATTGTATAGTATTATAGTATGTTGTGTATTAGCAACCCAATATAGTTGGGCAGCATCTCTTTTATGATGAATAAAATGTCTCTCTCTATATATAAACAGTAACCTTTTCAATTTTATGAATACACACAGAAAAGTGGGAAAGCGGGGAGTGTATTATACAACTTTCAACCTACTACGTTTTATAATTAAAAATGGTTTCTATTTTTTTAAAGATCAATGTTCCATTGGAAAGGGTGTTTGCCAAATATTGTCGTCAGTACTTGTCATTTACATACATCATCAGTGTTCCGAGATGTGTTCAGTTAAATATACATAAATACACAAATCCGGCCATTCCAAGATGAAGTCACTGAACAGTCGAGATTTTGGCCGGTTTTCGACAAGATATCGTTAATGGAGAATCGATAGTAATATGACCTATAATACTCGTAAATTGGAATTATGATTGCTTGAATATCCTTCTGAAAACTATGGCGATATTATGCACTACTCCAAGAAGGATCGTCAATATTGCTTTATTTAAATAATCGCTGGAAAAGTAATGTTTAAAAAACATCATTGGATAGAAGTCTCAGCAAAAAAAGGGGCAGCCATAAAATTGATCGATATCAAAAAGACTGCCCCGCTAGGATAGAAGCAACAGGGTTTGGGACTCATTTTATGGTTAATTTATTATTACGAATGATATTATTATTCTCTAAATACTACACTACTGATTTAATTCAAAAGGTTGAGTCAATTATGTTCGTAATTCCTTTCGATGAATTTTTGACTAAATTTATTACCTAAGTGCTATGAATTATATCCTTCGTAATAAAATATTTTCAGAAAATAAATTGCTAAACACTGTTGCTTCAATATTAGTGGCGTAGCATTTATGATATTAATCATTTTCATGGCTGCCAAATTTTTGCTGAGGGGACTTTCATACAATGAGGTTGTTTTCTGGGCGTTATCAAGTTTTATTTTGCACTTTTTATTGATGGATGAACATTCGCAAAAGCCTCAATAGTTGCAGAAACAAAATTAAAAACCGATAATAGTAATCCGGATAGCATAACAGAAGTGTCACCCATGAATATTCGACACAAGATATTCAACAGTGACTGAGTGTATCCGGAAGAAGGCAGAGGTATATTGTTAAGTCAACTGAAAATGAGCTTTTCCAGGCATTATTGTATTCCTTTTTAATGGGCATAGCGAGTGGTTACGATTTTAAATTTAAACGAACCTTGGGAAACTTGAAGAAGTCTTAAATTCTGCATTTAAACGGTTATCAATACTCAGTCTTTCTTGGAATTCCACGAATTTTGTGGTCTTATGATTATGGTATCCAACCGTCGATTAGATCTAAATTAAGAAGGTTTACTGTTATCGGTGAATATATATATCTATCTAATATTCATGCTAATATCGCTCCAGAAAACTATTATTGTACAGATTATTTAAATCTATTGTTGAAAAATTACTTAAGGTTATGTATAGGTTTGTTCCAAGAAGCACTTAAAACACATCGATAACCAACAGACTACTCATGTTCTCCCCCCCCTCTTTTGATTCTGAATTTGATTGGTTGGTTTTCCCATTTGATTCATCCAGCAGTAAGACAATACTGAGATTTGTTAGTTAGTAATGCCACATGTTTTTCAAATAAGTAAACATTTTGAGTGATAATTAAATAATAATTTTCATGTTTTTTTCCCGATAACTTCTTAAATAAATTAAGAATCCAAAAAAGGTTTCAATGGGACCACCTTGGGAAAATACTCTACAAGATGCAAAAGGTTTCGTTCCAATTGGTCCATCCATCTCTGAGTAATCGGTGAACATACATAGAAAAAAAAAAAAAAAGTCACATACGTATCGAATAGAGTAACCTCCTCTTTCGTTCGAAGTCACCTCATCTTCTGTGGAGTCCTTATCTAAATCTGAAAAAAATGAGTCACAATCCGAACTACTGTTATCTAGGGAAATTGTGCCTTCTGCCACAGAAGTGCTAGATTTAACCCTGTTCTTTTTTTTCCTTTTTTTTTTTTAAGGTTGACAACTCTTGCTTGAGTGCTTTTCTCTTTGACAGACGTTTAACCTTCTCCGCAACTTGTTTCTGTATTACATTTACTTCTTGCTGCACCGCAACTTGTTTCTGTATTACATTTACTTCTTGCTGCACCGCAACTTGTTTCTGTATTACATTTACTTCTTGCTGCACCGCAACTTGTTTCTGTATTACATTTACTTCTTGCTGCACCGCAACTTGTTTCTGTATTACATCTACTTCTTGCTGCACCTTCAGTTTGTTTGGTGCGGAACAAGTCGCTTCAAAACCATTTATTGCATTCTCAATGGTACCCACCTTTTCGAAGGCCACCTTGAACGTTTCTGCTACATTGTATACATTAGATAGTAGTAGTGAGTAGTCATATTTCACCTGGGTGTGAAACATTCCAAGCATCAACTGCAGCGTCGTAATGTGCTTTTGATGGCCCAAAAAAAGTCCAGTCAAGTGGCTGGGCCCTGTGGGGGGAGGGGGCAGTATGAGTAGGTGAGTATGGTTTTCTTTGGCAAATGTGATAGCCTCGAGACTGGAGTGAGACACATGATTGTCGAGAATCAGTAGAAGTGGATGAGTTTCACAGGGCGTAGTGTATTTCTCGAAATGTTCGAGCCATTTTCTCCAGCCATCTCGAAATCATTCGAGCTTTGCCCCATTTTTACCAAAATCACGACTCCAACAATGTAAACAACTGTTAAGAAGTTATTTGAAACACGAACATGAAGATTAACTAAGAGGCTAATAGCTGTAAGTTTGAAATAATTGACTTAAAAAAAGAAGAAAAATTACATGAGAACAGCGAAAAATAAACTTACCGCCTTTTCTCAGTCACATTGAAGCTATTGCCGCCAATTTGGTGCGCTATTGGGATACCAAGAAAAACCAGGTGCCTAGTGGACAAAATGACAACTGTGAAATTTCCCTCCAAAAGCCTACTGCATGTCTTTGCCCCGTGCGGGTATTTGTCCCCACCTACCCTATATGTACTACTTGTATCTACTAGATTAATTGTGAAATATTACTGAGATAAGTTTACCCGTTTCTGAATTATTGGTCTCTAAAGCCCTCAAAAATAGGTCCAGAAACAGAAAAAAGCATGATTAAAAATAACTGTAGATGTTTTCCTAATTTGACTTGGACTATGAGATTTGTGTTGTTTAACAGCGCATACCATACCATTTCACATGATATACAACAATGTGTAGGTTGTTCTAAAGAAATTTTCTTAAAACTAAATGTTAAATTTTAATTTCAATTTTCTCAAAATGGGCATTTTGAGAAAATTTTAATATTTTTTTTAAAAATTAGATAAGTAGTATTATATCTATTCACACAATAAAATTAAAGTGGGATGAAAATTTCTTCATTTCTAAAAAAATTGAAAACGAGTGATAAATTTCCATAAATCTAGCATTTTATGATTAAAAATATCTGTAGATGTTTTCCGAATTTGACTAGGAGAATGACATTGGTGTCATTAAAAAGAGCATTCCATGCCGTTTCATATCATTTACAACAATGTATAGGTACAGGCAGTATAACCTATTTTTTAAAATTAAAAAAAAAAACCTTTTTGAGAAATTTGAAATTAAAATTTTCAACTTGGTTTTAAGAAAATGTATTTAGTACCAACCTATACATTTTCGTATATCATATGAAATGGCGTAGAATACGCTGTTAAACGACACCAATCTCATAGTCCTATTCAAATTTCGAAAACATCTACAATCAATCAATCACAGGCACTACAACCCGCTATGGGTCTTCGCCGCGTCAAGTCGTCGCCTCCATTCTTCTCTATCTTGAGACACGGTCTGCCAAGCTCGGGTGTTCAGGAGCTTCAGCGCGTTGGCTTCGACCTCATCTACCCATCTAAGTCTTGGCCGTCCTCCCTTTCTTCTTCCATCCACATATCCGAATAGTAGTCTTTTGATTGGGGAGTCACCGTCCATTCTTGCAACATGCCCAGCCCATCGTAATCTTGAGAGCCTTATAAAGTGCACCACATCCAGTTCCCGGTAAATTTGGTACTCATCTTGTACTGGGTGCCATCTTTAATAGCACCAAACATTCTTCTCAGGATTTTTCTCTCGAAAACCTGCAGGCTGATGGCGTCTGCACGTGTTAAGGGCCATGTTTCTGATGCGTATGTCAGCACAGGTCTGATCAGCGATTTATACAGAGCAATCTTGGTGTTCCTTGCCAGTAAATGACTCCTTAATGTTTTAGCCAGGCCAAAATAACACCTGTTCGCAGTCGTTATCCGTCTCTGCACCTCTTGGCTAGGCACATTGTCCTTGCTAACTAGGGACCCTAGATACACAAAACTGGGAACGCTTTCAAACGTGTATCCCCAGAGGTGACAGTATGTGGTGGTGGTCTCAGAGGGTTGGCAACCATATATTTAGTTTTAACTTGGTTAATTTGGAGCCCGATGTTCTGTCCTGCTGCCACTATTGCTAAGAAGGCCTGTTCCAAGTCCCCCTGTGATCTTGCTATAATGTCAACATCATCTGCATAGGCAAAAATTTGTACTGACTTAGTGAGGATCGTACCAGTTCTTTGCACTTCAGAGTCCCTTATCACCTTTTCTAGTGCAAGGTTGAATAGGAGGCATGATAGGCCATCACCTTGTCTCAGGCCCCTGGTGGTCGTAAATGTCTCTGACAGGTCTCCCTGTACTCTCACCTGACACCTCGATCCTGCCATCAGCAGCTCCGTCAAATGGATCAGTTCAAGTGGGATATTCATTGTTTCCAAGGCCTGGTACAACTTCTCTCTTACGACGCTATCATACGCACCACTAAAATCGATAAATAGGTGATGAGTCGTGATGTAATATTATCGCGTCCTTATAAGTATGGTCCTCAAAACAAAGATTTGATCAGTGGTAGATCTCCCTCTCATAAAACCGCATTGGTACACTCCTATCTCTCTTTCTGCATGCGGAAGTAGCCTCTGATAAATGATGTTAGACAGGACCTTGTACGAGCTGTTCAGAAGGGTTATGCCACGATAATTGCTACAGATGGTCTGATCTCCTTTTTTATGGAGAGGGATTATGACGCCTGTATACCATTCTTCGGGCATAGTCTTGGTAATCCAAATGCTATGCAAAAAGTGAGGGATGGCCTTGACCAGTTCGTAAAAAGTGCCTTGATTGACTTTAATAGATTCTAGCTTGCGACTCGCCTTCAGAGATAATTAAACCCCCAAAAGGGTCCTTATCAGTGGAGATCGTGCCTTACGTTGAAGGGCGCCTTAGTGAACGGCGCATAAGCTGCACTTCAGTACTTGTACCGAAATTAATGCTTTGATGAAAATTAATATTTGCAAATGAAATAATCTTTTGATGTTGTTTTCCTTCCTACAATCGTTAAAAAGGAAGAGGAGAGGGAGCAGATTCATGAAAGTGAGAAAAATGTAAAATTGATATGAAACCTGATCAAATATTTGTTTGAACTCAAACCTTTTCCATGAATTGTCCCTTGTATGGATGATATTGTGTACTATTTTCATATAATATACAGCTATATAACAGCTGGAGAATGGTCTGACTCAGTGTCATGGCAGTGTACTATTATGCTCGAGTTCTCATGTCCTAATCTGGACTACGGCAAGATATTTCTCTAAAAGTGGGTGGGGGGGGCATAGGGGGCATAAAGAGCCTCTATCAGGAGACAGACATTTGTATTCAGGTGTGATTTTGGTGATTCGTCATTGTGAGCAAAATATAAATTTGTCATTAATTTCATGTTCACAATCCCTAAATGGTGATTCTTCCACCCATCGATAAAAATATTAGACGACTATTTATTATCTTTCAATTATTCAGAAACTATTTGTTAATGGCATCTTGTTTGATTGTAGTTATAGATATTAGAGTTAAGCTAAGTTCTTTGTGGGTAGCTAAGCAACTTTTGATTCAGTTTACATTTTTTTTATTTAAAAAAATATTTAGATTCGTTACAAACGTGCCATCTAAAACCTTCTTATATATCTGTTGGTGGGCTGGTTCACGTTAAAGAAGAAAGTGCGATGCAAGACGATGGTGAGAACATTTGTAGAGTGGCAAAGCTAAGTGATCTAAGTGCCAAAAATTCATTTCCCCGTTTTTTATACCAAAATGAGCTTTAAAAGCCAAGGCCAATGCGGTGCGAAGTGAATTATCTCCCGATTGGTAGTATAAGTAGTTCCAATTTAATTTAATGATTATATTTGGATAAATATAAATTAAAAATGATACATTCTGTGCAGTTTTTATTCATTTCCCGAAAAGTTTGGTTTTGGTACTTAGATCACTTAGCTTTGCCACTCTACATTTATTTATATGCCATTCCATTTTGTTTTTATGTGTAAGCCTATTTGTTCATGAAAGCCTTTGTGATATATACATCAGTTGAAAGAAATATTAAAGTTTTATTTTTATTTCTAATAGCATTTTTCAAATCAGCTTAGAATAAAATTATGAAATTAACACGTTAACTGCGACGCGGGGTCATTTGACCCCTTGCGGTGACTTCCATTACTGCGAGCCATTAAACGTGTATTTGTCGTTAACTGCGAAGCTTGTCACGCATGCTGTTTTAATATTTTTCAGATTTTTTATTTTTTTTTTATAATGCACTAATTAATACTAATTATATATCGAAAAAAAATGTTAGGGGTCACTTGACCCCTTGTCGCATTATAGTTTAAATGTTTTCCTTAATGCGGCAAGGGGTCAAATGACCCCTAACATTTTTTTTCGATATATAATTAGTATGCTCATTAACTTGCTCTTTTAATGCTCATTAAACTTCATCTTACTATTGTTTTGGCATATTATATAAAATATTAATGAATATGTAAATAAAAAATATTTTTTCTATTCTAAAATATATTTTTCTAATGTTTGAAAGCTGTGAAAGCGGCAGTAATTTATTGTGAATCACATTTATCTAAGGGTGAATCACAGATTCCCCTTCTTTTCTTGTTCTTTGACTGATTCTACTTAGTATTGTTGACACCTGAGCTCTGGTTTATTTGTCTCGTCTCGATTCAGTAAATAATTTCGAAGAAGGTCCGGACCACTGTGACGACTGTGCCGACAAACCGTCTCTTTGTTTGCAATGCTTCAATGATAAACATTATAAAATGTAGTTTTAACATGTTATTTCTATTTAAATAATTTAATTAGTAATATTTAAGTTTATTTTTTTAAATATATAAAAGGTACACCTATGTTCATTTATTTATAATAAAAACATACTTTTGGTTTTATTTTTTATATCTGAATTCTTCCTTTCATGAATTATATAAGCTGAAAATTAAGAAAATTAAAACCATATAGCAAACATTTTATGATTAAACGTAAAAGGAAAGAAAAAAATTACTGTTAGTATAACACAGATGTAGTGGAAAAAATAAGTAATAAAAAATATATTCAGAGGCAACAGAATTCAACCCTGCTTCTGTTACGAATTCTTGTATGTCAGGTATTTGTAAAAAAAATGGATTTCACTTTAAAACATTCATCAATGTTTACAGAGAGTTAATTTTAATGTCTAAGGGACAAGGGGTCAATCAGCCCCTTGACGCAGTTTAGCGGTGTGGTAGCAAGGGGTCATTTGACCCCTCGTCGCAGTTAACGAAAATCCCAGTTTATTTGTTTCGCAGCTAACGTGTTAATGTAGTGATTATTGCTATAAATTTAACCATCATTTATTTGATTTTTCTTCAGTTCCCAGAATCGATATCAAAGAAGAAGAGAGGGAGCAGATTTATTATGGTGAGGAAATATTGAATTGATATTAAACCTGTTCGCATTATTATTATTATTTGCTTCATACATAAGAAGGTATATTACACTTGTTGGGGATCATAATCGGTCATCCAAGATTTATTTATTGGGCGTCTAGTATGTGGAAATATTGTTGAAATTATACAAGAATTTTTCCTGCTGGAACTCTAATGTAATTTTTAATATCAAATCTTTAACATCTTTAATCCTTAATCTTTTCTAATGGGATGAATAAAAATTACAGCCAATGTTTGATTCCGTTTTATAATCTTTTTACTTTCACTTACCTATATATGAAATATATAGTAAGTGGAAGTATTGCGATCGTGAAAAATTCCGACTTCCGGTTTTAAACATAAAAATACACGTTTTGGGTCCCCTGAGTCCAAATAACCAAGTCCCGCGAAATGGTCTGTGTGTGTGTCCGTGTGTCCATGTGTGTGTACAGACTAGCTCAAAAACTATAAACCGTGTGAACCTGAAATTTGGTATTTAGTGTATGTATATGCCTGCGATGTGACAGCAAAAATTTCATAAAAATTGCTCAAAGGGAGGGGGTACTTTATTTAAAAACTTTTTACGTTCTTTCGATTTTCTCAAAAACAGCTATAACGATTTTGATTAAACTGAGTATTTGATGTATTTTTTTTGTTAACATTTTTCTTTTTCTCTCCTATATTTGTTTCTCTATTTTATTGTTTTTTGATTTTTAGGGGCAATGAGATTATACAGTTAATTTCTCTATAAAATCAACTATAATAGAAAAAACAAATTTTTTCCTTCACCATTTTAGCCCCCTCTGAAAATTTCTGTGTAATTATAAAACTTCTTTGATATTAAAGTCGATCTGAAGTTGAATCTCACTAAACTGGGTGTTTTTGACCAAAATCGTTACAGCCGTTCTATAGTAAATAAAAAAAAAATGTGAAAATTAGACAATATTTAATAAATATAGTGCCACCTTCGTTTGACCAATTTTGGCTGTCACATCATGGGGATATACCTATATCAAACACCCAGTTTTATCAAAATCATTATAGCCGTTTTTGAGAAGGAATAAAAATAAAAAAATTATTAAATAAAATGCCTCCTCTGACATCCTCCTGATTAATTTTGATGAAAACGTGTATTTCCACTGAAAACCGGAAGTCAAAATATTTCATATATAGATTAGGGATGCGACCAAGAGAAATATATGGGTTGTTTTGTGTTGTTACTAAAAACCCCATTTAATAATAAGTTTTGTGTAATTCCACCTAGTTACCCTGTCCTGACCAATTTCTTTTTTTTTTCCAATGAATTTTCTTTTTTATTAATTTTAAAAATATAAATAATTGAAATGACTTAAACCGCTATGTTTTTGAGTGGCCTGATTGAAATTTTTGTACCATGTTAAAAATAAAAAATAATCAGCTACATACATTAAATAAGTGAATAAAAGTGGATTCATCAGTTTGTCCATTAATATCACCATTGCATCCCTTACTCTTTTACCTTTTTTTTTTATCTTCATTCATTCTTTGCCAGAAAAAAAAAAACATATTAAACATATTTAAAAAAATATGCATAACCATCCTGTCTGCTACATTTTTCTAACGTTACAAATGCTCGGTCTAGTCTTGCTATTAGGACGTTATTTTCTCTAGCAATAAACCATTTTTTGATATTGCAGTTGATTTATTTCTTTCGCTTATTCTACATATTTTTCATATATGTATATATTGTACAAATAAAATATTTTCCTGTAATATTCCTGTCAGAAATAAGTTTTTAGATATTAAACCACCACTAAGAAAACAGCATATTCCTTGGAAATCAATCTTGTTGCTTTACTACAAGCTATTAACTTTTTATAAAAGATAAATCTACAAGTTTTGCACTAAATAGTCTGGAATATTAATGTTTCTCGATTGTGATATTAAATACCATACGGCACATATAATTTAATTTTGTTATACATTACTAAACAAAGGAACGGTTTCCTTTAAAGGTTTATTGGTTGTTATAGATTAATAGGTTGTTATTCTTCAAAAATTTGTTTGATGGATGGCTTTATTCCTGGTGGATCACCTTCAAACGATAAAATTGCTTTATTCCATTGCTAATTCTAAATGTTTTCTCTTCTCTTCTGCTTCTAACTTGTGTAGATTATCATTCAGCTTATTATTAACATTATTATGATTTTAAAAGTGTGTTCCTTCCTTTGTGTTTCTTGAATAACCCACAGATGGCAGCAGCTTATTGAATTTGAATAACCATTAAATTGGTTTCTTTTCTTAAATAATTAAGGTTTTAATTAGTTTCATGCCTACAGGTGGTGTCACACACGTGAAACATGAGGAACTACTTCTTCCAGATGAAGGTGCGTTACATCATTTCTAATAATAATAAACTTAAATCAGCTAGATTGATAAACTATGAGCATTTTTAAAGATTTTTCCCAATATATCTGTGCATTAACCGTCATCAAGTTGCTGTTGAGCTTAAACCTTGGTTTTATAACTTAGCTTTGTTGTGATTTATAAATATTCATTTCCAATTTTTAGGGAGAAAATTACCACATAATTTAATTATTTGTCAAAGGTTTACTTAACCCAGATAATACTGAATTTTTTTTTTTTTTTAATTTTAACTTTTTTCTCTTATTAACATTATTACAGATCCACAAAATGACAAGAAAAAAAATTTTTTTTTTTGCTGTAGCCTCATATGTAAGATAAATGGTACATCCTTCAGGAAGGATTGTAGGACATTGGGATATCATTTTATTCTGTATTCAAGTGTAAAAATACAGAAAAAGAACATGTTTTCATATTTTTTTTATGATAAGGGAGAAAACAGTCTACATGCAGTGTTACGTCGCACTTTATACACTTTGTTGCTTTTTTTTGGCATGATTTACAAACGAGTTGTTGTCTTTTCCCAGTTTCTAAAACAGGTAAGCATGTGATCAGATGATCAACTCCATCAAAACGGGTTTCAGTAGTATATTTTTTACTTTGCCTCCCACTTTTATTCACAACTCTTCGGTTGGTTTCCAAAATTGAATGCGCTACCAAACGTCTAAAATTTATATGGTCTATATGACTTTCATTTTTTTGGTGCAGTTGCCAAGCGTTGTTTTCACAGGCATCGATGAGGTGGCATATCAAATGAAAGTTCCATTTTTGCCTCTAACATTTACTCGGTAAAGAGAAATATTTTGATCTGTGCGATCTATGCCTCCCATCTTCAAGTTATAACTGTTTATCGCTGCAGACTGAGGAATCATAATTTAATTATTTGTCAAAGGTTTACTTAAGAGTCATTCCCTGTCACATCAACACACTTTTTTCCCTCACCATCTCAGAATTAAATGGAATTTGGTACATAGGATACAAAGCAAGGTATAGACTAAGAAAAATACCAAATTTCAGCTCAATATCTCCAACGGTTTTCAAAATATAGCTATATGAACCCATTGAAAAACGCACAATTTTGACCTGTCGGATCATCTGGAAATTGAAATTACAGCTCTTCTAGGCAAGATAGAAAGTTGAAATTGATTTCATTTTAAAACTGAATCTATTACCTTCCTTATGACACGCAACTCAATAGGGTTAAGATAAATTGTTTTTCAAAATTCGAATCAAAATTTCAAATTTGAATTTCTCAAAAAGCGTATTTTTTAAAAATCTGAAAAAATTCAGTAGAGTTGAAAAGGTTGTCATTAATAAATTGTATAGATAGTATAGTATAGATAATTTATTTGTCTTTGGGGATATTACCCCTTACAAATAGAGTAAGACAGCCTGTACAAAATATCATAACAAAAAATTATTACAATAAAATTACACCTAATTAAATTAAATTAAAAAGTTAATAATACAATTGATACCTTACTTATGATTATATACATATAAAATTGATCAATTAAACATATATGCCTGATATAAATAAAATAAACAAATATAACGACTTTGATTAAAAAATTAAAATTATAAGATATTAATCAACTAAATATTATGATATATTGTTTTTTAAAGAATATATTCCTATGAAGAACTTCAGGAATCTTCCAAGAAACTCGGATTACAGATAAATAACAAAAGACCAAATATATGAGATCTTTGCGAAAGGCAGATCACCGTGAGGGGCAAAAGGTAGAAATATGTGGACAAACCTTTGAAGAGGTCGACAAATTTAAATACCTAGGATCTGTGGTTACAAATAAAAATGACATAAAAGAAGAAATAAAGGCGAGATTGGCTTGAGGTAGTAGGTGTTTGTATGCGCTCCAAAGATTGCTCCGTTCCCGAAATATCTCACGGAAGGCCAAGATAAATATATACTGCACAATCGTTAGGCCAACTGTGACATATGGCAGCGAGGCGTGGGTATTGACTTAAGAAAACGAACAAGTCATTAGGATTTGGGAAAGAAAGGCTCTCCGAATGATTTTCGGACCGGTATGTGAGTCAGGGCAGTGGAGACCAAGGAGGAATAGGGAGTTAATAGAACTTTTTGGTGAGCCCGATATAGTTGTATTCATCAAGGCGGCAAGGATAAGATGGCTTGGCCATGTAGAGAGAAAGCCGGAAAACCGCATACCAAGAAAACTATTATACAAGAGACCTGGAGGAAAGCGGTTAAGAGGAAGACCCCGTCTGAGGTGGCTGGAGGACGTGGAGGCAGATGGGAGTGAGGAGATGGAGAGCGGAGGCGGCAGAAAGATGCGGTTTTTTCGGAGGCCAAAGTCCTTCATAGGCTGTAGCGTCAATGGATAGATAGATTGTTTTTTAAAAAGGTACAGCATAAACTAATGTAAATGAACTAAATTTATACTAATTCACAAACAGACTTGTATTCGATTGTTATTATCCTCTTGTTTAGATAAATAGTAATAACAGATAGCTGATTTAGATGTTTACTCATTAATAATAAAAGATCTAATTCTCAGACTATTGATTATATAATAATGTTGCTTTTATTATTAATGGATCACTAAATAAGTTGTATAAAAATTATGATGGGACAGCAATTGGTTCATGCTTAAAATAATTATTGAAAAATTTAAGTTTTGCTTTAGGATGGAAAAAAACCACCAGCTATTAAGCTTCTCAAACTGTAGCCTATTTTATCAAACTAATTTCTTTCCTACACTTGTCACAAATCTTTGAAACATTGTCTAGTTCTGGATATTGTGATTTGACACATCCATTTTTTTCACATTTCTTAGTATTTTTTATCTCCTACAGAATGCTTGTTTTTTTTTTTCAAAGAATTGTAACATTGTTGTATTTAGTATCTTTCCATATCTACTTAGTATAATCCACAAAAATCCAATGCTTAGGAAAAGAAAAGCTAAAAGTAAAAAATGTTGAGATCAAAAGTTTTAAGAGATAAAATTTAGTATTCTATTACTACATGTTTCTTTTTTAGCCCATTTCGTAATTATTTTGTTGTTTTTCATGTGCACCTCTATATCCAGGAATTTGATTCTATTGTTTATAGCTCTTTCCATTATAAATTGGAGTCTACTATTATAATCATTAAATATTTTCATTATTTCTTCACATTGGTTCTTCTTTACAATTAAAAACAAATCATCGATGTATTTTTTAATTATTACAGGCTGATAAGTTATTTTATTCATTTGTGATGATATTAATTTGTTTAAATATATTCCACTCATGTTAACAGATAGTGTCGATCCCATCCCTAGTCCCCACAATTGTTTATAAATATTGTTTTTATATTTGAAATAATTAAATCTAGTACATTAACTAATTCCCTCTAAAAAATTTTTTTATCTTTAATTGGGGTACTATTTTTTACAAATTCCCAATTATCCTTGATAATCTTTAAACAATCTTCTACAGGGATGTTAGTAAATAATGATTGAGCATCCAGGCTAATCATTTCGTGTTCCTTCTCATCATAAACTATGTTATTTAAATTTTCCTTAATTTTAAATGCATTTTTAACGTCATATTTATTGTTATTGTTTAATCCATTTAATGATGGGTTTATAAATTTTGCCAATTCCTCACTTGGTCCATTTATGCTGTTTATAATCGGTCTCAAGCTGTTTTCTTTTTTGTGAAGTTTTATTAGCCCATATATTCTAGGTATTGTGCAATCAGTGGCTAGTATTTTGTTTTTTGTATATTTATCTATATATCCCATTTTATGTAGTTTTTGTGCATATTTGTTAATTTTTTCTATAAGTTCTATAATTGGGTTATTTCTCATTATTCTATATGTGTTTAATCCGTAATAACATTAATAATCAGGTAACTTCCATACATGCTAATAATATTGATAACAATAAGTTAACGAACAATCAACCAAATAATGAACATTCAAATAACATACTTAAACAATATAACAATCTACATAAAATAAATAATAGAGTAGAAAACAAAACCAACCTTGTAATTCCGCGGAGGACCTGGGTTCGATTCCCGGCCGTGGTCGAATCTTTTATCTTCTAATAAAATAATTTAAAAATTATTAAACCAAAGACCATAAATAAATAACATCATTAAAAATTTTAATATTTTTTTTAAAAATTAGATAGTATTATATCTATTCACACAACAAAATATTAAAGTGGGATGAAAATTTCTTCATTACTAAAAAAAAATTTAAAGCGAGTGATAAATTTCCATAAATCTAGCATTTTATGATTAAAAATATCTGTAGATGTTTTCCGACTTTGACTAGGAGAATGACATTGGTGTCATTAAAAAGAGCATTCCAAGCATATCATTTACAACAATGTATAGGTACAATCTAGCATTTTATGATTAAAAATATCTGTAGATGTTTTCCGACTTTGACTAGGAGAATGACATTGGTGTCATTAAAAAGAGCATTCCAAGCATATCATTTACAACAATGTATAGGTACAGGCAGTATGACCTATTTTTTAAAATTAAAAAAAAAAACCTTTTTGAGAAATTTGAAATTAAAATTTTCAACTTGGTTTTAAGAAAATGTATTTAGTACCAACCTATACATTTTCGTATACGCTGTTAAACAACACCAATCTCATAGTCCTATTCAAATTTCGAAAACATCTACAATCAATCAATCACAGGCACTACAACCCGCTACGGGTCTTCGCCGCGTCAAGTCGTCGCCTTTATTCTTCTCTATCTTGAGCCAGGGTCTGCCAAGCTCAGGTGTTCAGGAGCTTCAGCGCGTCGGCTCGACCTCATCTACCCATCTAAGTCTTGGCCGTCCTCCCTTTCTTCTTCCATCCAATTATCCGAATAGTAGTCTCTTGATTGGGGAGTCACCGTCCATTCTTGCAACATGCCCAGCCCATCGTAATCTTGAGAGCCTTATAAAGTGCACCACATCCGGTTCCCGGTAAATTTGGTACTCATCCTGTACTGGGTGCCATCTTTTATAGGACCAAACATTCTTCTCAGGATTTTTCTCTCAAAAACCTGCAGGCTGATGGCATCTGCACCTGTTAAGGGCCATGTTTCTGATGCGTATGACAGCACAGGTCTGATCAGCGATTCATACTGAGCAATCTTGGTGTTCCTTGCCAGTAAATGACTCCTTAATATTTTAGCCTGGCCAAAATAACACCTGTTCGCAGTCGTTATCCGTCTCTGCACCTCTTGGCTAGGCACATTGTCCTTGCTAACTAGGGACCCTAGATACACAAAACTGGGAACGCTTTCAAACGTGTATCCCCCAAAGGTGACAGTATGTGGTGGTGGTCTCAGAGGGTTGGCAACCATATATTTAGTTTTAACTTGGTTAATTTGGAGCCCGATGTTCTGTCCTGCTGCCACTATTGCTAAGAAGGCCTGTTCCAAGTCCCTCTGTGATCTTGCTATAATGTCAAAATCATCTGCATAGGCAAAAATTTGTACTGACTTAGTGAGGATCGTACCAGTTCTTTGCACTTCAGAGTCCCTTATCACCTTTTCTAGTGCAAGGTTGAATAGGAGGCATGATAGGCCATCACCTTGTCTCAGGCCCCTGGTGGTCGTAAATGTCTCAGACAGGTCTCCCTGTACTCTCACCTGACACCTCGATCCTGCCATCAGCAGCTCCGTCAAATGGATCAGTTCAAGTGGGACATTCATTGTTTCCATGGCCTGGTACAACTTCTCTCTCACGACGCTATCATACGCACCACTAAAATCGATAAATAGGTGATGAGTCGTGATGTAATATTCTCGCGTCCTTTCAAGTATGGTCCTCAAAGCAAAGATTTGATCAGTGGTAGATCTCCCTCTCATAAAACCGCATTGGTACACTCCTATCTCTCTTTCTAGAAGTAGCCTCTGATAAATGATGTTAGACAGAACCTTGTACGAGCTGTTCAGAAGGGTTATGCCACGATAATTGCTACAGATGGTCTGATCTCCTTTTCTATGGAGAGGGATTATGACGCCTGTATACCATTCTTCGGGCATAGTCTTGGTAATCCAAATGCTATGCAAAAGGTCACGGATGGCCTTGACCAGTTCGTTCCCACCAGCCTTTAGAAGTTCAGCAGCTATGTTGTCGCTTCCTGTGGCTCTATTGTTCTTCAATTTTTAGATAGAGTCAATGATTTCCTCTTTATCTGGTGGCTCGGCCAACTCGTAGCTGTCGCTCATAGCAGGAACTATCCCTACCCTAGTGGAATCCTGGGGTGCTCCAAGAATACTTCCAAAATGCTTGACTAATCTGTCTAGGATGGTTTCCTTGCAAGTGATTAATGATCCATCCTCGCCTCGGCAAGCATTAGATTTGGACTTGAATTTCTTGCGCTAGGCATTCACACTTCTGTAGAAGGCTCTTGCATCCACTTTTCTTTTTAATTCTTCCACTGCTTTAATTTTTCCCCAAAAAAACGTCTACAAACATTTTTAATCATAAAGTGCTAGATTTATGGAATATTATCACCAGTTTTCAATTTCTTTAGTAATGAAAAAATTATCGACCCACACTTAAATTTTCAAAAGATTCCCTTTTTGAGAAAATTGAAATTAAAATTTTACATTTAGTTTTAAGAAAATTTCTTTAGAACAACCTATACATTGTTGTATATAATATGAAATGGCATGGAATTTGATGTTAAACGACACCAATCTCATAGTCCTAGTAAAATTTGGAAAACATCTACAGCTATTTTTAATCATTATTTTTTCTGTTTCTGGACCTATTTTTTAGGGCTTTAGAGGCCAATATTCAAAAACGGGTAGACATACCTCAGTAATATTGCACAATTGTTCTAGTAGATACAAGTACTACGCATATACCAAATTTCAACAAAATCTGAGATGGAGAGGTTCAATATGATATATTTTTGTGTTGATTTGACGTGGAATGGCCATGCTGCAAGAGGGCAATTTGAAAAAAAGTCCATGCTTTGCTTTTTTGGAATTTAGAAGGTGTTATTCATCACGATTTTGTTCCTGAAATTTGCCAAAGCAGAAGTAGGCGTGGCTTCGCTTTGAGGTAAACTTCTTATGTTGACCAGTTATACGAAGGGGGGTCTCAGAGCATGTATACTTGAAAAGACTGACATAGAAAAGACATTATCTCTACTCTGCTCTAACATAGGGAGTACCTTCCTCTAGGCCCAGACAAGACTATCCCATGCCTCCGACTGTCTCAGGACTTCCGTCCCTCTCTTCGTCTAGTCCTGCATCTTCTAAGGTTCCCCTCTCTATCAGGGTCTAGGTTCAGCGACGTGCTTACCTTTTCGGGAGTAATTGTATACGTGATATTATTTTTAAGCAAAGTTGGAAAATTAAGAGAAACTAAGAAAAAAAGAATGGTGGGAGAGGGAGAGAGAAGGGGTAAGAGTAAAGAGACAGGAGTGAGAGAGAGATGGAGGGAAGATGGAGTGATAAAAAATCATATCATATTATTTATTTATTTATTTTAATTGAAATATAATAAATTAAATTTTAACATAAAAATTATCGGTTATAGGTCCAAACGATAGCTGCCATACAAGTGAGGAGCCTCAACAATTTCCTCACTGTGATTATAAATCAACAAATTCTCAGAGTTTGAAACAACACATAATGGCCCGCCATAAAGGTGAGAAGCCTCATCAATGTCCTCACTGTGATTATAAATCTGTGAGATCTGAAAGTATGAAACAACATATAATGTCCCTCCATACACGTGAGAAGCCTCATCAATGTCCTCACTGTGATTATAAATCTGTGAGATCTGGAAGTATGAAACAACATATAATGGCCCACCATAAAGGTGAGAAGCCTCATCAATGTCCTCACTGTGATTATAAATTTGTGAGATCTGGAAGCATGAAACAACATATAATGGCCCTCCATACACGTGAGAAGCCTCATCAATGTCCTCACTGTGATTATAAATCTGTGAGATCTGGAAGTATGAAACAACATATAATGGCCCAACATACAGGCGAGAAGCCTCATCAATGTCCTCACTGTGATTATAAATCTGTGCAATCAGGGCATATGAAACAACATATAATGGCCAAACATACAGGTGAGAAGCCTCATCAATGTCCTCACTGTGATTATAAATCAGTGACATCTAAAAATATGAAACAACACATGATGGCCCAACATACAAGTGAGAAGCCTCATCGATGTCCTCACTGTGATTATAAATCAGCAATTTCTCAAAGTTTGAAGCGACATATAATGGCCAAACATACAGGTGAGAAGCCTCATCAATGTCCTCACTGTGATTATAAATCAGTAGCTTCTAATTATATGAAACAACATATAATGGCCCAACATACAGGTGAGAAGCCTCATCAATGTCCTCACTGTGATTATAAATCAGTGGCATCTGGGAATATGAAACAACATATAATGGCCCAACATACAGGTGAGAAGCCTCATCAATGTCCTCACTGTGATTATAAATCAGTGACATCTGAAAATATGAAACGACATATAATGGCCCAACATACAGGCGAGAAGCCTCATCAATGTCCTCACTGTGATTATAAATCTGTGCAATCAGGGCATATGAAACAACATATAATGGCCAAACATACAGGTGAGAAGCCTCATCAATATCAATGTCCTCACTGTGATTATAATGCAAGACAATCTGGGCATATGAAACAACATATGATGGCCCAACATACAGGTGAGAAGCCTCATCAATGTCCTCACTGTCCTCACTGTGATTATAAAACAGTGATATCTGGAAGTGTGAAACAACATATAATGGTACACCATACAGGTGAGAAGCCTCATCAATGTCCTCACTGTGATTATAAATCAGTGAAATCTTGGCATATGAAACAACATATAATGGCCCAACATACAGGCGAGAAGCCTCATCAATGTCCTCACTGTGATTATAAATCAGTAGCTTCTAATTGTATGAAACAACATATAATGGTACACCATACAGGTGAGAAGCCTCATCAATGTCCTCACTGTGATTATAATGCAAGACAATCTGGGCATATGAAACAACATATGATGGCCCAACATACAGGTGAGAAGCCTCATCAATGTCCTCGCTGTAATTATAAATCAGTAAAATCTGTAAGTTTGAAACAACATATAATGGCCAACCATACAGGTGAGAAGCCTCATCAATAATTTATATAGTATTTAGGTTATGTACAGTCTACAGAGCCGTAGGAAGTATTTATTTATATTTAATATGCATAAGTATGTAATATTTATGTACAAATAATTATTGTAAATGAAATAAAAATAAGTAGGTAGAAGAGACAGAAAAAGTTAAGTGATAAATGATAGTGGAGTGCCGACGGGCTTGGAGGGGGTCGGCAAGTCAAGACATGAGGAGTTGAGCCAGTATTGTTTGGCCCAGAGCACATGGGGCAGTAAGTTTTCCCCAATTTTTGACCGTTATACCGGATGATAGGGAATGGAAAGTCCTATTATATTCACTGGAGACACGACCGGTGAATTGCTAGAAGATCACTAGACGCGTTTCCATTAGAAGCGGCAACGGCAGAGGAGACAAGCTGCCGGCCAATATTTCCATTCGATAACTCGAACAAGTAACTCGTAGACTACTTTTCTTTTCTTTTATTTAAAAAAAAACTAAATAGACTGGAAAGAAGGCAATATGCCCCAGAATGGGAGTATTTTTTTTTTTTTTTTTTTTTTTTTTTTCGGATGGCGCATTAGGCCTAATGAGACCTTTGGCCGCGCAGTGTGGTCTTCTTACAGACATTTGTTTTGCTTGCGGGAGTACAGACAGCCTGGAGGGGGCAGCCCAAACCTCACGTTGCTGCAAGCCATGGTCACCATGGTACAGCGGCAGACTGCCCATAGCTCCATAACCAATCCCATTGGGGCCTATTTGGCAGTGTCCTTCCCACCGATGGCGTCAGCTCTCTCGGGTTCAAGGACAGTGACAAACTGGTCTAGGTCCAAGGATTATGGTAGCTCAGAGTCAGCAGGCCCCGAGGACCTATATTTCTTTCCCTGAAGCATACCGTCCCTGAACCAAACCTCCGGGCGGTTACTGACATCCTGGAAAACCACACCACGATTCTCGATGAGATACACGGGGAAGGTTCATCACGCCTACGCCCGGTCGGTGTGAGTCGCCTCCAGTAGACTGACGGGCCTCACATACCCGGGGGTGGGGGTAGACTTGGACTGCGTGGCTTTTATTGGTGGGCGGTCACCCGAATGGAGCGGTCACCCATCCAAGTACTGACCACGATGGACGTTGCTTAACTTTGATTATCTATTGCAAGCGCCCTTGTCCACTCGGCCATCCCGGCCCCCATGGGAGTATTTGTCAACTGAATTTTTTTTTAGAAGATAATTTATGTTTCAATTTAATATATAAATTTGATAAGATTATAGGTTTTTTTTTTATTGTACATAGAGATATTAATTTTAATGAGAACAGTATATTTTTTTTTGTTCTGTTAACCAGTATGTGTGAAAAGTCATTTAATTGTATACATATAATCTTTTATAAGTTGATCTTTTTAAGCAGGGTTTGATTTAATTTCATGTATATAAGGTTGATTAGGGTATTTTATTTTTTTTTTTTATGTACTGTTGTATAAAATAAAGAATAATGTTCGAGAAATTTAAAGTTAAATTGTGAATCCTAGCTCCTTTTATGGTAGAAGTATAAGGTGAGTGATTTAGCAAGGAGTCTGGCTGGCACAAGGCACAGCGCTCTATACACTTATGCCAATTGTATAAAGTAATGCCAGTTTTCGGGGGGTTAAAATCTCAACACTACTTTTCTTTTTTTAATTCAATGAAAAAAAAATTTCTTTTTTTTGTTTTGTTGTTGCCGGATATTAAAATTAATATATGAGATTAATATTAATAATTATTATGATATGAATAGTGAAGTAATCCTTCAGTTTTGGATACATAGTTAAATAATTTGGATGCAATATTTGAAAAAGTTGGACAAAATAATTACATATTGGAATTCAATATTTAAATGAATTGGTTGGAATATTTAAATAATTTGGGGTTAAATATTTAAATAAAATAATTTAAATTAGATATTAAAATAGAATTTACCTATATTTAAACATTAGAAATGCATATTTAATAAAATCAATCCTAGGTAATATTCTTGACGAGGTTTAGGTTTTAATAATAATATTGTAATGCTTCTGTGTGTTAAAGAATGTTTATTTTAAAAAAAGGTACAATTATCAATGCCAGCATATTAAAGCAACTCAAATAATAGAACGGGTTGGAAAAATGATAACATAGTGCACTAATCATATAACTTGAGCTTCACAGTCAAGGCACAGAATAAGATTAACTCGTTCAGTCACTCGCTCCTTATATATAATTGTAAATGGTCAGGTCTGGAATGTTCCAGATCAACATGGACAGTTATGTATTTGCCTCCTGGAACTGGGAAGCTCAATATGGGAGCCGAGGTCAACCGTTCCTTCAAGGTGTCAAACGCTTCTTGACACCTGCCATTCCAGCTGAAGGGTCTACCTTCCTCAGTCAATCGACTCAGAGGCTTCTCAATGTCCCCAAACTTCCTCACATATCGGCGGTGGTAGGAACAAGGGCTCAGGAAACTTCGTACCTGCTGTTTATTGGCAATGATAGGCCATTGCTGGACAACCTCAATTTTTGCTGGATCGACCGCTACACCTTCACCTCTGACGATGTATCCTAAGTAGGTGACTTAAGTCTGGAAAAAATGACATTTCTTAGCGTTGAGTGTCAAATTGGCCGCCTTTAATCTAAGAAGACCTTTTCAAGATAGTTGTTCCTCAAACGTCTGGCCAACCACTACGATGTCCTCGAGATATATGAGGCAAATCTTCCAGGACAAGCCTCTTAGAATGTTTTCCATCAGGCGTTCAAAGGTTGCTGGAGCATTGCAGAGGCCGAAAGTGTCATCGATTTTTGGCAATGGGTACCTACCCTTCTTTGTCACGTAGTTAAGCTTCGGTAATATACGCAGAAGCGGGTCGTTCCGTCCTTCTTTACGAGCACTACCGGAGAGGCCCATGGACTACTCGACGGCTCCACCACTCCGTCTCTTACCATTCTTGAATAGCATTCTCAATTATCAATGTCAGCGAATTAATGCAACTCAAATATTATTGCAGGTTAGCTTCACAGTCAAGGAACAGAATAAGACTCGTTCTGTCATTCGCTCCTTATATATAATCGTAAATGGTCAGGTCTGGAGTGTTCCAGAACAACGTTTAACAGTTCCACGTCTGCGTGGACTAGGATCGAAAGATCTAAACCCAAACAGTTCGTTCCAACCGCTTATTTTGTTCCAACAAACTGTCTGGGATTTGAAATCATATGTTTTTTTTTTTTTTTATTTAACGATTTAACGTTTCAATATTGATAGAGTTCTCTTGGAATAAGTTTTGATTTATTTTTTTATTTTTTTGAGTTTATGCACTGGATATATTTTTTAATTTTATCTTTTTATTATTATCGGATTTCACTATTTTCCGAAAAGAAATAGTGTGGTTCACGGTTTTTTTTTTTTTTTTTTTTTTTTTTTAATTTTAGTTTTAAAATCATGGTGTAAATTTAAATCGGATTCTGTATTCCAATCCGCTTATTGTTATCTATATTTTAAAACTATACTATCTGGAATTATGATAAAAGATATTACAGCTCATCATTGCGATAATAAATCGGTTAAAGCTTCTAATAACTCCTCTAATGTCTCATCTTAGAAGTCCTAATCCAGGGCTTGGCGACTCCTTAGCTGGAATGCTGGCTTCTCTCGGTCTTTAAAATGGCACACCCCAACATGTGTGAGTTCGAATGTGCACAAGCCCAGACTTTGCTGAAGGTGGTGAGACGCCTCGGAGTGCACTTCAACATCTTTGGGCGGGCTCGTAAGTGGCTCAAGGAGACGGGATCCCATCACAAGGCTGACCGTGGTCCTCAGCTTATGCAGATGACCACTTTCTTTGTCTCCAGGCCTTTGGAATTCGAGATTTCTCTGGAAATGAGTTGAGGAATCTACTGCAAAGGTTTAGGGGACCTCTAGAATGGTTAGGTAATTGATGTATCTATAAGCCCGTGATGTGACAGCTAAAATTTCATCAAAATTGAGTACATAGAGGGGGTACTTTATTTTATTAAGTTTATCACAATTTCCTCGATTATGTTAAAAAATAGCTCAAACGATTTTGGATTTATTTGAGTCATTTCCGATGAAAATCAAGTTCTCTTTAATATCAAATAGGTTTTACCATCCTAGAAAGTTTCTGAAATAAATGTTCAAGGAAAATTTTCTTCCTATAAGTATAATATAAAGTACCTTTGTTGTGTCCAACATGTAATATTTTATGCAAGTTAAATTATATTTTAATTTAACATATATTTAAATTCTATACATATATTTTTTGTAGAGTGCATGTTGACTACATATATATTTGTAAATTATTTATGTTCATAATTTCATATTTTTCTAATTTAGTTACCACATCGAACAGACGTTGCATTGATCACTGAAACGCATCTAACACCGCGCTCAAAATGTTTCATCCCAGGATACACTATTTACAGAAATGTTCACCCGGATAAAACAGCACACGGAGGAACAGCTATACTGATCCGAAGACGAACTTGAGGAAGCAGTTGAAATTTTCACTCAATCCATTCAAAATGATGCTTGGTCTTCATCTGAACCTGTAGCAAAAGAAGCCATGAACCTACCTTGCTACCCTCAATACATAAGGGATCTAATCAGAGCAAAGAGAAGAGCCCGTAAAGACTGGCCTCCATCTTTTTCTCCCTCACAGGTCTCTGAACAAATTAAACTCTTAAAGAAAAGTTTAGTGCTCCAGCAAATGCCAAGAAAGGCCCTAGTGTTCCTTACGACTATCTATAATGCAATAACTCAGGACTATAAAATTCCCACTACAGTGGAAGTATTCGTACATCTCCATGGTCAACAAACCCAACAAAGACAAGAACAACCCCTCATCCTACCGTCCGATCAGTTTGCTCCAAAATATTTGAAAAATTGTTGTACAAAAGACTAATTGACATACTAACTGATAAAGAAATAATTCCCGATCACCAATTTGGATTTAGAAATTTTCATTCGACAACGCACCAACTTCACCGAGTAACAGACTATTTCTACTGCACTAGAGCAAAAGCTATATGCAACTGGGGTATTTCTGGATGTCGCTCAAGCATTTGACAAAGTCTGGCACCAGGGACTTCTCTTTAAACTTAAAAATGTATTGCCACCTACATACTTTCTGATCATTGAATCTTTCCTACCCGATAGATTTTTATCCGTCCGTCAGGGCTCCGAAATTTCAACTATACGACCAGTACTATCAGGAGTACCCCAAGGTTCTATACTATCACCTTTGCTATACATTGTATACACATACGACATACCAGACCATCCTGACATCATGGCAGCTACTTACGCTGACGACACTGCTGTTATAACAAGACACCGAGGTCATACACAAGCCTCACTAACGCTACAACATCACTTACTAAAACTACACGAGTGGTGCAAGTTTATTTATTTATTTTACATAAGCCCACCAACAGGCATATGCCCAATTACAGGTGATAATGTGTACAACTTGTTGATTATCGTAAATCATAAAGAAAAGAGAAAAAAAAAAAAAGAAAAGAAATAGAAAAAAGAAAGAAAAAAAAAAAAGAAAACAAGTCAAAGCTCTGAATCTATTATTCGAATTCCTTCTAGAAAATATCCCTTATTCATGAAAATATCACTCATACTTAAACAATAAAAAATATAATATCAGGTAGTGCACTTATAAATGAAATGCATTAAGAATCCTATAACCTAATAAAACAATATCTAAAAAACAAAACAAAAAAACATATATATACATACACATATAAACAAAGTAATCTTTAATACTTCTTAATGTCTAGTTAGGGATATGAAGTGAAGTAAAAAAAAAAAAGGCTTAGAAAACCTATCAATATACATATAAATATATACATTCATTTATAATTATACACACACAAACGCTAATATACATAATATACGCATACAATATATGCATAGATCCAACTGAAATGCATATATTTCAGTTATATATACATTAGGCACTAATATGCGAGAAATGCTTCCACAGAATACTTTTGATCTTTCCCAATCCAAAACTGAAATCAAGTTCAAGTACCTCACATAGAGAGTTCCAGAGGTTAGTGAGTTTATTACTTTCACTTACCTAT
Source organism: Aelia acuminata (assembly GCA_911387785.2). Classification (NCBI taxonomy): domain Eukaryota; kingdom Metazoa; phylum Arthropoda; class Insecta; order Hemiptera; family Pentatomidae; genus Aelia; species Aelia acuminata. The sequence continues at coordinate 8,875,202 of OU426982.1, forward strand.
ATATGAAATATATAGTAAGTGGAAGTATTGCGGTCGTGAAAATTTTCGACTTCCGGTTTTCAACGGAAATACGCGTTTTGGGGTCCCCTGAGTCAAAATAACCAAGTCCCGCGAAATGGTCTGTCTGTGTGTCTGTGTGTGTGTGTGTGTGTGAACAGACTAGCTCAAAAATCGATAAACCGTGCGAACCTGAAATTTGGTATTTAGAGTATGTATAAGCCCGCGATGTGACAGCGAAAATTTCATCAAATTTGCTCAAAGGTAGGGGGTACTTTATTTAATAACTTTTTAAGTTTTTTTTCGATTTTCTCAAAAACGGCTCTAACGATTTTGATTAAACTGAGTATTTGATCTATTAATATGCCTGAAATACGACTGTAAAAATTTCATCAAAATTGATGAACAGGAGGGGGGACTTTACTTAATAAATTTTGTATCATTTTCACATGTTTTTTTTTATTTACTCAAAAACGGTTTTAACGATTTTGATCAAACTTGGTATTTGATGTATTTATATGCCAAAGATGTGATAAACAACATTTCATCACAATTGATCAACCGGAGGGGGGACTTTACTTAATAAATGTTGTATCATTTTCACGTGTTTTTTTTATTTACTCAAAAACGGTTTTAACGATTTCGATCAAACTTGATATTTGATGTATTTATATGCCCAAGATATGACTAAAAATTTCATCAAAATTGATCTACGGGAGGGGGGACTTTACTTAATAAATTTTGTATCATTTTCACGGGGTTTTTTTATTTACTCAAAAACGGCTTTAACGATTAACAAAAATAAGATATGAATGTAGAAAAATGTGTGACTTTGGGAAATGATATTTAGCAAAACACGTCAATTTCTAATCTAAGTAAGTTGGTAAGTGAAAGTTGTGTGTTGCGCGCATGCACCAGATTTTTTAGTGGAGAATTGTAACAGGGCTTACACACAGGCATATAAAAGTCCTCCTTCAACCTTCTATTAATCCTACCTACTCTAAAGTCTAGTTTTCCAAGCATAGTAGGATCATCAAGACCTCCCTGGACTAGCTTAAATAATATCGACAAAATGGCACATCTTTCTTCCAGTTTGTGGGCTACACCAAATTCATTCATTAAGTAATTATACGAAACTTCCCAACCCGGATAAGAACCATATTTTTTATAGTATAAAAATCTTAAGAATCGTTTTTGTAATTTTTCTAACAAATATAAACTTTTGGCTGTTCTAGGAAACCATATAAAACATCCATATTCACTATGAACCCTTATAAGTGAATTAAACAATATTAATAAAGTCTTTGGATTGTCAAATTGATTACATGTTCTTTTCACAAATCCAGCCAGTTTATTACATTTCATGAATACATTGTCAATGTGCGTTGAAAACGTTAGCTGTTTGTCAAATAAAATTCCTAAATCACGGATTGTTTCAATCCTATTCAACGGTTGTGACCCTGCTTGATAATTATGTTCTGTTAACTTTTTTTTTCGAGAAGAAGGCATTACATAGCATTTATCTATATTAAAGTGAAGGCAGTTTTCTGTACACCATCTGATCAAGCCATCTAAGTCTTTCTGAATTTTCTTACAATCTTCTATTCCTTCAACAAACCTAAATAATTTAAGATCATCAGCAAATAACAAACATTCAGAGAATTTTATGTGTCTGACGATATCATTAATGAAACATAAAAACAAAAGGGGCCCTAAATTACTGCCTTGAGGTACCCCAGATGGTGTCACATAGGTTTGTGACTTAACTCCATTTAGATTTATAAACTTTAACCGATTACGCAAGTAAGATGCTAACAAGTCAATATAATCAGCTGATATGCCGTACCTAGATAATTTATGAAGTAAAATATCATGGTTAACTCGGTCAAATGCCTTCTGAAAGTCAGTATAAACTGCATCAACTTGTTGGCTAGTATTGAATTTTTCGGAAATATATTCAACAAAATTAGTTAAATTTGTAATTGTAGATCGCTTTGGGAAAAAACCATGTTGTTGAATTATTAACTATTTTGATATATAATTCATTATTCGATTAAAAAGAATTTTTTCATAAACTTTGGAAAAACTGAAATTATCGATATTGGTCTATAATTATCAATATTGGATTTATCACCTTTTTTGAATATCGGAGTAACCTTTGATTGTTTCCAAATAGATGGATACACTTTATTTTTTAAAGATAGATTTAAAATAAAATGAAGTGGCTCTAAAAAGTATATATACGAGTTAATCAAAATAAAAGGTGGAATACCATCTGGACCGATGCATTTAGAGACATTTAGTTTTTTAATTGATGAAATGATATCATGCATAGTGATTGGCAGAACTGATAAGAAGTCAGAGATACCATTGACATCATCTTGAATATGGCTAACATTATACTGTGAGGGCTGATCTGTGTAAACAGAACTGAAGTATTCCCTAAATCCTTCTGCAATTTTCCTTCGACTTATAAAAGTTGTGGAAAGTAAGATTTAACTATGACAAATGCCAACACATCACCTTTGCATTAAGACGTGAAACTTGTCCCCGCTTTTATCTCGAAAATATCCCAATTCCACAAACAGACAATGTTAAGTATCTAGGACTGACACTTGACAGCAGAGTTGGGCAAAAGGTAGTTACAACTATTAACTTCTAACTACGACTACTTTGGTTTGACTGTAGTTACAAATACTAACTACAGTTTGATGAACGACCTAGCTCACCTCACACATAATAGTCACATCAGCTCATCTGAAAATTGATGAAAAGAACGGTGTAAAGTTTGCTATCCTGGAATACTTACTGATAATAGTGTTTTGAAAAGTATAAGCAGTGAAAAAAACCTAAAAAAGTTACATTCAATCAGTGTGTTGTGTCATTATTAGTGGTAAAAAAAAGAAAGAAAAAATCAGGATCAGATTTAGTTGTCTGTTCAGGAAAATTGAGTCATTAAAACGTCTAGTAACCTAACATTTACTTTAGTTAACCATCTTCCTTTGTTTTGTTGAAAACTACTTCAATTAATAAAAAATGGATGAACTAGAACAACTAATCAAAGATATGAGTGCAAAAATAGATGATAATCCAGAACAAACTAAAGTATTGCCACAAGAAATACAGAACCATATACTGAAGACTAAAAAGTTGAAGAATGAAATAAAAAAATACAGCTCACAATTGATAAAGATAAAGGAAAACAACAGATGCTTTAGAAGCAAAAATAAAAGCAAATGAAGAATTCATGAGTAATGAATACCGGTAAAAGAACATAATCCTTTAAAATGCTGGAGACATAACATATGAAGATAACAATTCATTGGAACAGGAATGTATAAAAATAAAGAAGGAACATTTGGAGGTAAATGTTAAATTAAAGACTGTGATATTGATTGTGTAACTAGACTAGGAAAAAATAAAAAAAATAATCTATTTTAGTCAAATTTATTTCATTAAAAAAGAAAATCGAATTACTTAAACAAAGAAAAAGAACATAAGATATGCAATACAATATGTCACACAATTTCTCATGGAAACTAGACAAGAGAGAAGAAAACCGATCCCTTACCTTATTGAAGATAAGAAGCGTGGGTGCCTAGGAAGATTAAAGCAGGACAAACTTCGACAAGACGTAGGAGGTATAATTGCAATTGGCTTTCTATGTTTTTAGAGAGCTGTCGCTCACTACGAATAATTAATTAAAAAAGAACAATATGAAGAAAACTTGGGTCTTTTTGCGAAGACCACATCCAGTTACTTTTAGTAAACAGTTACTTTCAACAATCTGTAGTGGTTATAAACAGTGATAACCTTAAATTGTAATCTCAGTGATAATAAAAAATGGGTATGTGATAATAGCTCAAGAAATCTCTGACAAAAACAAGGCATTTCAGTTTTTACAAGAAAATGGAATATTACATAGAATATGGGTTTGTTCCAATGGACAATTTTTTTATATTAACCTTTTTATAAATAAATATTCATTGCTGAAATATATTCTTGTTATTCTCATTTAGGCCATTGTTTGCAAATACAGGTTGTAAATATTGTTATCAAAATAAGGGTAAAGGTACTTAAGAGGGGCTGATGGGTATGGCCTACTTTGAGAGGTTATGTGACCGCGATGTTATGGAACTCCCATTGCCTTTATTTTAGTTAAAAAGTGCCTTGATTGGCTTTAATAGATTCTATCTTACGACTCCCGCTCGTTGCGCTCGCTCTTCAGAGATAAATAAACCCCTCTGTAATTTCGGCAATATTTTTAGATTTTTGCTGAGGATTTCGTATTACCACGGATTTCCTATTATACTGTTATTTTGTGGGGACGGTAAGAAATAGGATGATCAGGCTTCCCTCTTTCCATTTTGTCAATCCTCAACTTTTGACCGCTCATCTGCCATAAAGATATTATTGATTTATTTGTATCATGTCTCTCTTTTGAGTCCCTTATTCCATTTAATATATGATGAAAGTCTTCTGACAACTCCTTGTGAATTTTTTTTTAATATTCGCAGGTTTCAACCTCAATCGTTTTTAAAAGTAACGCATTACTTCTGTTGCAGTAAAACTTTCTTCGCCACTACCGCTTTCTCCTTCTCGCGTTTACTGAATTAAACAAATATAGGTAATTTAGTCTATAAATATTTAGGTCTAATAAGTAGCGCAGACTAATTTTTATAATAGCATGTATATGTTATTTTATTTAATAACAGCTCCGGGTAGGAATCAGGTTCCATGGAGCTGTTCCAGCAATTTCGAACCTTTGTTTTAACACTGTTAGAAATCGAGATGGCATCTGAATTAAAAATATAATTGTTAATTGTTAATTAAAACAGATGATTGGTAATATGAGAGATGTTACCAATTAAAACGAGTTGTTTAAATGAACGTTTAAATTCGAGTTGTTAAATATTTTGTGTTTTTGTAAATTATTTAATTGATCTTTTTGATTAAAATATAAAGCGTTCAAGTTTAAGTGTATTAGTTTGTACCTAGAAATTTTGAGCTTGGTGAACTCAATAAAATTAACTATAAATTGGTGGAGGAGAAATCGATTGATATATTGCAATCCCAACATTGTGGTGACCCCGACGTGATCCTTTAATTGTGAAAGAAATAATAGAAAAGGAAAAATGAGTTCACCCACTGAATTAGTATTGATGAGGAAGCCTGTTAGGTGTAATTTTACTAAAACCTACAATGAGTTAGTTGCTGAATTGGATAATGAAGATCCACAAGATATGCAGGTACATATTTTAACCAAGAAAATAGAACGTAAATTTAGTCAGTTGTCTATTTATGATGATAAAATTAGAGAGAACCTTTTTGCGAACCAAAAGGAAGATGATTATGAAGAAGAATATGCTTCAGTGGAGACTTATAAAGATAAGTATGACTTAATTTTATTTAAGATAGAAATGTATAAAGAAAAAATAAATTCTAGCCTAGAGAGAAGGCCCCAAAAAGAGTCAGATAGTGTAAGCGTAAGTAGTGATATCAGTTCTAATGCTAAAAGAAGGAGTTTAAAACTACCCAAAATAAAATTAAAACAGTTTGGTGGTGATATTAGAGATTGGCTTGGGTTCTGGAATCAATTTAAGCGGATAGATGAAGATTGTACGATAGAGCCGGAAGACAAATTTCAATATTTAGTGGAAGCTACGATTCCGGGCTCTAGGGCTAGGGAGATAGTTGAAACATTTCCAGCCACTTTAGAGAACTATAGTAAGGTTATAACCTGCCTCAAGACTCGTTTTGGGAGAAAAGATTTATTAATTGAGTTTTATATACGCGAATTATTAAATACGGTAATCAATAATGTTAAACAAACTGGTAATAAGGCTAATATAACCAAACTATACGATCAGTTGAAGTCCCATTTAAGAGCGCTTGAAGCTATTGGTATGACCAAGGATAAACATTCCGCTATACTTTTTCCTTTGGTTGAATTGAAGTCTTCCTGAAGATGTCTTGAGGGCCTGGTGGAGAAGTCCTCTCAGTAAGGTAGAAATCAATGATGGCGAGACATATAAAGTTAAATTAGAATATTTGTTTTCATTTTTAGAATCTGAAGCTACAGGTGAACAGCGAATAAACTTGGCAATGTCTGGGTTTACAGCAACTGGTGAGACTAAACCAAAGACCTGGCAGAAAGTTAACAGACAGGAAGGTGAAGCAGTACCTACCGCTAGTCATCTTTTTTCTGGTGAGAAATTAGGAAAATTAAAAGGTAATAAGAATCGTATTTTAGAGGTTCCTTACGTACTTAAACTTATAACTTCAAAATATTTTTACTTTCACTTACCTATATATGAAATATATAGTAAGTGGAAGTATTGCGATCGTGAAAATTTTCGACTTCCGGTTTTCAACGGAAATACACGTTTTGGGGTCCCCTGAGTCTAAATAACCAAGTCCCGCGAAATGGTCTCTGTGTGTGTGTGTGTCTGTGTGTGTGTGAACAGACTAGCTCAAAAACTATAAACCGTGCGAACCTGAAATTTGGTATTTAGAGTATGTATAAGCCCGCGATGTGACAGCGAAAATTTCATCAAATTTGCTCAAAGGGAGGGGGTACTTTATTTAATAACTTTTTAAGTTTTTTTCGATTTTCTCAAAAACGGCTCTAACGATTTTGATTAAACTGAGTATTTGATCTATTTATATGCCTGAAATATGACTGTAAAAATTTCATCAAAATTGATCAACCGGAAGGGGGACTTTACTTTATAAATTTTGTATCATTTTCACATGTTTTTTTTATTTACTCAAAAACGGTTTTAACGATTTTGATCAAACTTGGTATTTGATGTATTTATATGCCAAAGATGTGATAATCAACATTTCATCACAATTGATCAACCGGAGGGGGGACTTTACTTAATAAATTTTGTATCATTTTCACGTGTTTTTTTTTATTTATTCAAAAACGGTTTTAACGATTTTGATCAAACTTGGTATTTGATGTATTTATATGCCCGAGATATGACTGTAAAAATTTCATCAAAATTGATCTACGGGAGGGGGGACTTTACTTAATAAATTTTGTATCATTTTCACGGAGTATTTTTATTTACTAAAAAACGGCTTTAACGATTAACAAAAAGAAGATATGAATGTAGAAAAATGTGTGACTTTGGGAAATGATATTTAGCAAAACACGTCAATTTCTAATCTAAGTAAGTTGGTAAGTGAAAGTTGTGTGTTGCGCGCACGCACCAGATTTTATTTTTACATGTGTCTTTAATTTTAAAAATGATCAAAATGTCACATGCAATAATAAAAATTAATTTAAATAAATATTGATTTCGCAACAAAATGTTGTTACATCAGCTCCCCCCAATGACTTCGTCGCAGAAACGCAGAGGAAGTCGTAGTACACGACCACGACGAGTACTTCGCTCGGCAGTTGTTGGATGTTCTTCTGCGTCGGAGTCATTGAAAACCTGCGCTGAAGTGGTTTCTGGTGATGTCGGTTGTGTCGGTTCATTGCTGGAACCTGATTCCTGATATTCCTGCAACAGGTAAGCCGGTTTCAACCTGTCTATGGTCACCGTGCGTGGGCTAGAAGGCAGGTGTATCGAGAAGGTCTTCTTACTCCTGCTGAGAACTTGGTGTGGGCCGGTGTATGGGGGCGTTAAAGGCTTGTGCACGGTATCGTCTCTCAGAAAGACATGGGAGCAGGTCTGAAGGTCTGAGTGGACAAAAGTCTTCCCTGTGTACTTCTGATGAGGTGCAGGGCGCAACTGGTCCATATTCTCTCTAAGATGCCGGACGAATGATTCTGAGCTTTCGCGCTGCCTGGACTTTTCCAGCAGTTCACCAGGCAGTCGCAGGGGTTGGCCGAAGGTCATCTCCGCAGCGCTACAGACATTGTCATCGCGTACAGCTACTCGCAGTCCGAGAAGCACCATGGGTAACTGGGAAACCCAAGCATCGTCGCGGAGTTGTGCTGTGAGGGCCGTCTTGAGCGTCCTATGCCATCTCTCCACACATCCGTTGGCCTGTGGGTGGTATTCAGTGGTTCTGCAGCGCTTAAACCCAAGGGTCTTGGAGAGCTGGTGGAATAAATCGGACTCAAATTGGCGTCCCTGATCAGTGGTGATCCTAGCAGGTACACCGTAACGCGCGATCCATGATGAGCAAAGTGCTTTTGCACAGGTAGTCGCTGATATGTCCTCTATTGACTGGGCTTCAGGCCACCTAGTATATCTGTCCACCATCGTCAGATAGTATTTCATTCCACCTGAAGAAGGGAGAGGTCCTATAATGTCCAAATGGATGTGTTCGAAACGGCCTGCTGGAGGAAACGTTCCGGGTGGAGCCATAGTGTGTCGTTGAACCTTGAACCGTTGGCATGCAACGCAGGCGCGGGCCCACTTCCCCACATCCACGTTCTGGTTAGGCCAAAAATATCGCTGTGCCACCAGCCTACGTGAACCTCGGATCCCGGGATGACTTAGACGGTGAAGTTGTTCGAACACGGCGCGACGTACACTTTCAGTAAGTACGGTCGTGCTTTCGAGGTTGACATTTCGCACAAGATCGACCTGTTGAGACTAAGAAGCTCAACCCATTTGAGTTGGAGGGTGGAGTTCTTGAGCAGCTCCGTTATAGTCGAGTCACTTGCCTGAGCTTCCGCAATCGCTTCCATTTCATCGGGACTCTCGATCACCTCCACCCTAGAAAATGCATCGGCGACATCATTATTAGTTCCAGAGATGTGCCGGATTTCGGTTGTGAACTGACTGATATAGTTCACAAGCCGGATTCGCAATGGCGTGGAGGTTTCGGGTTTCTGTTGGAATGCGTATATGAGGGGTTTGTGGTCGGTCCATATGACAAAATGTCGCCCCTCGATGTATGGAAGAAAATGCCTTATCGCTTGATGTATTGCAAGAAGTTCTCTATCATACGTTGCGTAGTTGCGTTGCGCAGAGGTAAAATTTCGTGAAAAGAACCCTATAGGTTTCCAAGCACCTTCATCCCACTGTTGCAGAGCAGCTCCCATGGCAACGTTAGAGGCGTCACAGGCCAGCACCAACTCAGCGTTAGACATGGGGTGAGCCAGTATTGCGGCGTTGCGTATTGCCTCTTTGCAACCCTCGAAGGCCTTGATACTCGCATCGTTCCAGGTGATCGGGGTCTTGTCCTTCTTTTTCGCTCCACACATGTACGCGTTTAGGGGGCCTTGAATTGCTGCCGCGTTGGGGATGCATCGACGGTAAAAATTAACCATCCCTAGGAATCGTCGCAGTTCGCTAACGTTTGACGGGCGTGGGTAATTTTCGATGGCTTCTACCTTAGCAGCCAGGACAGTTATGCCGTGCTGGTTCACCCGATGACCAAGGAATTCGATCTCCTCCTTCGCGAATACGCATTTCGCCAGGTTAATGGTCAGTCCGTGCTGCTCTAGTCTCTTGAAGACTTCTTCCAAGTGTACCTGATGTTCCTCTAGGTCCTTAGATCCGATGCAGATATCATCGAGGTACGGAAAAACGAAGTCGAGTCCTCGCAAAACTTCATCCAGGAAGCGCTGAAACGTCTGCGCAGCGTTGCGTAAACCGAAGCACATCCGCTGAAACTCAATTAGGCCGAAAGGAGTAATGACGGCTGTTTTAGGAATGTCTTCTTCGGCTACGGGGATCTGGTAGTAAGCCCCGTTCAGATCCAGTTTGCTAAATATCCGCTTCCCATGCAGATTTATATTAAAATCAGCGATATTTGGAACAGCATACCGGTCTGGAATTGTTTTTTCATTCAAACGCCGATAGTCTCCACAGGGCCTAATTCCTCCATCCTTTTTCGGTACTATATGCAATGGGCTTGCCCAAGGACTATTGGAGGGACGGCAAATGCCTTCCTCCATCATTTGTTCGAATTCGCGCTTCGCAGCTGCGTAGCGTTCGGGAGGTAGCCTACGCGCTTTCGCTGTAACCGGTGTGCCGCGCGTTTCAATGTGATGGACAATGGAGTGGCTTGGTTTTTTCAAATAATTCTTCTTTTCTAAAGCTTAGCGAAATAGCTTAACTAAATCGGTGTGTTCTGTCGCTGCCAAAGCTGCTTGCATCCGGGTAGGTAGGCCTCTCAACCAAATCGATTTCAAAAGGTCACCTGATACCATAGTGCCACCCAGTTCCTGCAAATCTCTCAAAAGATGAGAAGGACCTCGGTCTCCTAATCGCTGCTCTTCTAACAGCTTGCGAATCCTGGTGTTGTCTGATTCCCCAAATCATACCATTATCCTTGACTTCAGGGCTTCGTAACGCTCGTTTTCTGGGGGTTTTTGCATAAGGTCAATGACCTCTCTTGCCGCATCCCGATCTAGCTGTGTGACAACGTATCGGAACTTCTTAATGGAGCTCTTGATATTATAGAGAGCGAAAATTGTCTCACATTGAAGAAAAAACACTTCCGGATCACTCTTGTGAAACATTGGTAAATGTGCTTTCACTTTAGAAGCGGAAGAAACCTCTATAGACTGCGGAGCGAGTGCCGGTGTTAGATTGGCTGACTCTTCATCTTCCAGCCCAAAAATATCGATGAGATTGCGTGCAGTCATCTCAACTATCGTAAGTGCAGTAAAAGTTTAAAAAAATCTTAATACAGTTGTACTTACGGGCTGGATCACGTCGGGGTCACCACTTTAGAGGTTCCTTACGTACTTAAACTGACTCCAAAGATCGATTAATGCTCAACACAATATATTTTATTTGATACAACTTTTTGCTTCAAAATATTTTTTTATACTATATTTTAACATGTGTCTTTAATTTTAAAAATGATTAAAATGTCACATGCAATAATAAAAATTAATTTAAATAAATATTGATTTCGCAACAAAATGTTGCTACAGTATGTTTTGTGGTAAATCCCATGAGAGTAGAGATTGCTTTATCGCCCAAAAAAATTCGTTCAAGGAGAAAACCTTTTTATTGAATAAACACAAAGCATGTAATTTGTGTATGAAAGCTGGTCACAGGGCTAAATTTTGCAAAATACCCGTTAGATGTATAGTTTGCGGTGGGAAACATTGCTCATTGATGTGTCCAGAGCTACCAGTCAATAAAAGAGAACAAAAAGAACAGGAACGTCGAGAAGAAAATGAAGGGGAAGCAACTGTAGTGTCTGCTAACCACTGTTGTTCTGGAGAAATTCTTTTACAAACATTAATGGTGAAAATTGTTAATAATGGTCATTGCAGAACAATAAGGGTGGTTATAGACACAGGTTCTCAGCGCTCCTATATTTTAACCAAGGTTGCTAATGAATTAGGCATCCAATTTGTAGGTAAAGAAGATTTAACACAGGTGTTATTTTGTGTCTCTGTTTCCAAAAGAATATCTCATAAAAAATATTCAGTTACTTTAAAAGATTTAAGTAGCACAACCTCAACGAATATTGTTGTATTAGATCAGCCTGTGATTTGTGGAGTGGTTCCTTGGTTGCAGCCAGGAGGCTTGAGTGAAGAATTAAGGCAAAAAGGTATAATTATAACAGATGTAGGTTATAATCCGAAGGACATTGAATTGTTGATAGGAGCAGATACCGCATGCGATATATTTACAGGCAACCATTATAAATTGAGGTGTGGCCTCTTAGCTGTTGAAACTGTACTAGGCTGGGTAGTAATGGGAAAGTCCCAAGACAAAGCGGAAGTGCTCACAGTTATGCCTCAATGGTTATTTCTATGCTTAGTCATGCAGGTAACTTAGCAGATTTGAGGAGTTTAGGCGCTATTGGTGTGACTGACCCGGCCGTGAATAAAAGTAGGCAGGAAAAAGAAGAACATGCTAAAGAACCACCTAAAGAAACTTTAGAAGATAAACCGGAAGAAAAAGAGGAAGCAAAAGAAGGAGAAAAGGAAAACCTTTATGTATTTGTGAGGAAGAAAGTAAAGGAAGTAAGACAGCTTACCGACGAGAATAATTGGACTTATATTCTTGGGGAACTTATCAATCCAGCTGACTTACCCTCTAGAGGGAGTTCTGTTAACAACTATCTTTTGGAATCCCGTTGGTGGGAGGACCCTAGTTGGTTAAAGAGTCCTGAGAGCATCTTAATTTGAAGTAGTTGAATTTGAAGTCCGGAAAGAAGCGGCTAGAGGGGAAGATGGGCAGGACCCTAAGGAGGAATCAAAACCAGAAGACTATTCCTCAGCTGAGGAAGATAGAAGAGCTGTAGTTACGCGGAGCGGCAGAAGAGTTCATATACCATCTCTGTTTTTCGATTAAAGAGATAAACTCCTTTAAGGAAGTGGGAGTGTTAGAAATCGAGATGGCATCTGAATTAAAAATATAATTGTTAATTGTTAATTAAAACAGATGATTGGTAATATGAGAGATGTTACCAATTAAAACGAGTTGTTTAAATTCGAGTTGTTAAATATTTTGTGTTTTTGTAAATTATTTAATTGACCTTTTTGATTAAAATATAAAGCGTTCAAGTTTAAGTGTATTATTTTGTACCTAGAAATTTTGAGCTTGGTGAACTCAATAAAATTAACTATAAATTGGTGGAGGATAAATCGATTGATTTATTGCAATCCCAACAAACACCTCGCTGGCGGACAGTGTTGAACCTCTTTGGCGCCAAGAGGTTAGAGGTAATTTCTTTCTGCTGTTATAAGTAGTTGACTCAAATTATCTGCTGAAACTTTTCATTTGATTTACCAAATAAATTTCCTTATGACGTATCTCGTTACATTTCGTCGAGTTTTATGTTCTATAAAATTTTATTATTAGATTTTTCAGGTAAGCTATTATTAATCATACCTCTAATAGTGTGAGTAGTTCTATATTTTCATTATGATATTGTTAACCATTGCAATTGAAATAGAAAATTAAATTATTTGACTTTAAGTCCTGCAATTATGCAACTCTTCATGTTTCTTTATTCTGCATTTTTAATCAATCAATTTGATGAGTATATTTTCTTCAATATTTAAATTTAATATTACTGGAATTATTATTCCGAGCTTATAAATTGGTTTTTCGTTGGTAGTTAGCAATTTTTTTGCAATTTATTTGTGTCGAAGCTAACTAATGTTTTTTCTCATTAATCTCACTCACACCATTGAAAGTCCACTATCTAATGTTTCGCATTTATAAATAATTTATTTTTTGAAGAGAAAAGATTTGGCTCCGCCGGGAGTCGAACCCGGGTCTCCTGCGTTACATGCGAGGATGCTAACCGCTACACCACAGAGCTCGGCTCAAGGCAGAGCAAATCCTTCCTCTTCACTGATACCTACAGTTTTGCATTTAATTTTTTTTAGGTACAGCATCTTTTGTGGTCCTTCTGTGCTTAATCAAATGACTGACGAAGAGAAGTATTCATGTAATTATTTTTTGTTTCTCACTTATTTTAATATTACATCATTTTTATTTTCTTCATTTTTTCTTTATGATTTCCATATATATTTTAAACAGTTAATTGTTTCTAACTCTGACAGTAAAGTTAGTGAAGAAAATTTTATTCATTATTGCATAAACTCTTGAACCAGCTTTCAAGGCTACTGTACTTCGCCTGCGTTTCAATGTATGCCCGATCATAGTTATTCCTAGTTATTGTTCTTGTGTTGGAAACATAAACCTTATATACCCATACCACATATGCATATTGTTACATATGCATACTGTTACATATGCAATGTAATATGTTTAATACGAAAATACTTAAGATATAATCGGTTAATATAAAATAATAAAATGTTCCGTCAAGCACTTTTGTTCCTTTCTAACGAGTATATTACATAAAACTTTTTTTTTTTTTATCCTGTAAATGGAACATAACTTTTTTGTGTATGCTATGAAATACATCAGTCTCACAGAGATTCTCATTATTATTAACTCAGTCATTTGTTAACACTTGTTAGAAATTATATAGGTACCATTTGTGAACTTTTCTTTGAAAGCTAAACCCCCTCTTACCTGCTCCAAACGAAGCGGTACATGGCACTACCTGGATAGGGGCCTGCTACTCATAATACTGACCCAGTCTGAGTTCTTAAGTCAACGTGTGCTCACTGTTGCAATAGTAAATTGTTTCTTTAAAAATCTTTTTCTTAAAAATACTTACATTTATTAAAGACATGTTATCTATAACATTTTTATATATCTGCAGGTGGGCTGGTTCACATTAAAGAAGAATCTGAGATGCAAGTTGCAGATGAAGGTGAGAGAATGTATTTTATCCGCTATTCTATTTTGTTTGTTTTTATTTAAGCCTATTCGTTCATGAAAGCCTTCCTGCTACCTCCATCAGTATGAAGAAGTATTAATATTTTATTTTGTAATTTTTGTTTCTTTACTTTATTATTTTATTTTATATTTGTATTTATTGTTAAATATCATTCATCACTTTAGCTTGGAATTACATTTGAAATTAATGCTATAACAGAAATTTTTTGCTTGAAATGTAACAATCGTTGATTTTGCTTCAGCTCACACAATTGATATTAAAGAAGAGGAGATGGAGCACATTTATTATGGTGAGAAAAACGTGCGATAAACATTAAACCTGTTCTATTTGCTATTATTATACATTATTTATATATCTGTAGGTGGGCTGGTTCACGTTAAAGAAGAAAGTGAGGTGCAAGACAATGGTGAGAACATTTATTTATATGCCTTTTTTGTTTTTATCTGATCCTATTTTTTCATTTGTTGCTTTATATTCATTAATAATTTTCAACAGTTCGGAATAAATTAGTGCATTTTTTCCATAGCTAGGTTGAAACGATACCTGTGTGGATTTGCTAAAAAATTGTTTTGGCCATGTAATGAAATATTTCAGGTTTTAAATAGCTCCTTTTTACTTTCACTTACCTATATATGAAATATATAGTAAGTGGAAGTATTGCGATCGTGAAAATTTTCGACTTCCGGTTTTCAACGGAAATACACGTTTTGGGGTCCCCTGAGTCAAAATAACCAAGTCCCGCGAAATGGTCTGTGTGTGTGTATGTGTGTCTGTGTGTGTGTGTGTGTGTGTGTGTGTGAACAGACTAGCTCAAAAACTATAAACCGTGCGAACCTGAAATTGGGTATTTAAAGTATGTATATGCCCGCGATGTGACAGCAAAAATTTCATTAAATTTGCTCAAAGGGAGGAGGTACTTTATTTAATAACTTTTTAGGTTTTTTTCGATTTTATCAAAAACGGCTCTAACGATTTTGATTAAACTGAGTATTTGATCTATATATATGCCCGAGGTATGACTGTAAAAATTTCATCAAAATTGATCAACCGGAGGGGGGACTTTACTTAATAAATTTTGTATCTTTTTCACGTGTTTTTTTTATTAACTCAAAAACGGTTTTATCGATCTTGATCAAACTTGGTATTTGATGTATTTATATGCCTGAGATATGACTGTAAAAATTTCATCAAAATTTATCTACGGGAGGGGGGACTTTACTTGATAAATTTTGTATCATTTTCACGTGTATTTTTTATTTACTCAAAAACGGTTTTAACGATTTTGATCAAACTTGGTATTTGATGTATGTATATGCCAAAGATGTGATAGTCAACGTTTCATCAAAATTGGTCAAACGGAGGGGGCACTTTATTTCATAATTTTTTTCCAATTTTTACCTTTTTGATGGATTATCTCAAAAACGGCTTTAACGATTTTTATCAAATTCGTTATGTTTAATGAAAATTAGTTGTTATTTAATATCAGGTAAGCTTTATCATTATTAAAATGTTCTGAGGGGGCTTAAATGGGGAAGGGGCCTTTTTGTTTTCTTATTAAGTACCTTTGTTTTAGTTTATATTGAGAAATTAACTGTCTCTCATCACGCCTAAAAATAAGAAATGGCTAAATATGATATATGAAGAAAATTAAGTAAACATATACAGGAGAAAAAAGATGAATATTCCGTCAACTCATAAAACACCTTGAGCTCACGCATGCTTGGGGGTATGCATCAACGCCTTTAATGACAAACCAATGCGTTATAATTAAAGATGTTCTGTTCATTTGAGAAGTGGCAATTAACAAAACGCATTAATTTCTAATCTAAGTAAGTTGGTAAGTGAAAGTTGTGTGTTGCGCGCACGCACCAGATTTTTTTATTTTCTAAAACCAACAGTGAGGTCGGATTTTTCTTCTTTTTTATTGCGATCTGAAATGAGGATAAAAAGCTGCAAACATTCAGCTATATTTATTAAAAGAATTTGGTTAATTTCGGAGCGGCTCTAAAGCTGGAAGGGAAGAAGCTCTCTATTAGCTATAGAAATCGGAAAGACAAAAAATAGGGGGGGGGAAGGTGCGGGTAATTTGAATGTGAAATTATGGTAAAGGTACTGAAGAGCGGCTGATGGGCGTGGTCTGTTTTAGAGGTTATGTGACTGTGATGTTATCGAACTCCCGTCGCTTTTTTTCAGTTAAAAAGTGCCTTGATTGGCTTTAATAGATTCTAGCCTTCGACTCCCGCTCGCTGCGCTCGCTCTTCAGAGATAATTAAACCCCTATAAGGGTCCTTATCAGTGGAGATCGGGCCTTTGAAGGGCGCCTTAGTGAACGGTGCATAAGCCGCACTTCAGTACTTGTACCGAAATTACTGCTTTGATGAAAATTAATATTTGCAAATGAAATAATCTTTTGATGTTGTTTTCCTTCCTACAATCATTAAAAAGGAAGAGGAGAGGGAGCAGATTCATGAAAATGAGAAAAATGTAAAATTGATATGAAACCTGATCAAATTGTTTGAACTCAAACCTTTTCTCACAAATTGTCCCTTGTATGGACGATATCGTTTACTATTTTCATATAGTATACAGCTATATAACAGCTTGGGAATAGTCTCACTCAGTGTCATGACTGTGTACTATTATGCTTGAGTTCTCATGTTCGAATCTGGGCTATGGCAAGATATTTCTCAATTATGTTGTGGATTGTTGCTAAAAGTGGGGCGGGGAGAGGCTCTATCAGGAGACAGACGTTTGTATTCAGGTGTGATTTTGGTCATTCGTCATTGTGAGGAAAATATAACTTTGTCATTTATTTCATGTTCACAAACCCTTCCACCCCTCGATAAAAAATTTAGACAACTATTAATTATCTTTCAATTATTCAGAAACTATTTGTTAATGGCATCTTGTTTGATTGTAGTTATAGATCTTAGAGTTAAGCTAAGTTCTTTCTGGGTTGCTAAGTAACTTTTGATTCAGTTTACATTTTTTTATTTAAAAAAATACTTAGATTTGTTACAAACGTGTCATCTAAAACCTTCTTATATATCTGTAGGTGGGCTGGTTCATGTTAAAGAAGAAAGTGAGATGCTAGATGGTGAAAACATTTATTTATATGCCATTCCATTTTGTTTTTATGTGTAAGCCTATTTGTTCATGAAAGCCTTCGTGATATATGGGTCATTCTCCCAATACATACGAATTTATGTCCCAATGAGATTAAATTATTTTTGTGAAATTTCTGAAATCATTTGCATCCACTGGTTAATAGAAAACTTCAGCTTGTTGTGGAAGAATTTTTATCTCAGTAACAATTTGTTTATAGGCCTAAATTTACACTTAAAATGTCAATATCTATCTCCCTCAACTGTCCAAAACCTTAAGTTGCTGACTTTGATGGCGGAAAAAAGATATTCTTTTATTTATAACCGAATTTTTTTTCCATACTTGTTAGAAGGTCTTAATTATTTGGTTATTATAATTATAATTACTTGGTTTTAGCATATATTGCTATTTCCGAATTATAGAAAAAAAATTATGATCCATAATCTACCTGTCCCATAGATGCAACCTATCTCCCTCACATTTTTTTAAATCGGGCCTCATTACTTTAGAAACCTTTATTTCATTATAATTCGTTGTTGGCACCATTGTGATAGATTCCCGCCTCAACAAGGATAACCTTTTTCACAGAAGTTCTGCTCTAGTTTCCTTGTGAGGGTGTTTTTATCGGTTAAAACAGCGAGTGTCGTTTCATTTCCTATCTCCCTCACCCACTGATATTTCCTTGGTGTGTTTGATTCACGTTATATTACAGTTAATTTGTAGGCTTACAAAGGATTTCAATAACCCATAAATTTTGTTGATAAGAAACTGACATGGAATGGTCTACTTTAATACAACCTCAAAAACCTATCTCCCTCACTTGTGTTGAATGAGGGAGATAGACTTTGAGTGAGGGAAAAAAAACAAGGTGATGTTTGGCGAAATAGGATTTGATAACAAATCTTGGTGCAAAAAAAAAAAAAAAAAAAAAAAAAAAAAAAAAAAAAAAAAAAAAAAAAAAAAAAAAAGATAGACACCATTTAGAAACCTCTGTGACTATTTTCCTCGCAAAAACCGCGGATTTGCGCTTATAACTCGCAATCGAAGGCGAAATGAGTGATTTGTATATTTTTCCGGTGTAGGGGTTAAGAAAAGCTTTAAAATGATGCCTTATTCATGAAATTTGATAAGTTATTAAGGAAGTTATGGCGTACCGACAAAACAAGGTCTTGAGAAATAATATATATATGTTTCTATGAAGGCATTTTTACTTTCACTTACCTATATATGTAATATATAGTAAGTGGAAGTATTGCGATCGTGAAAAATTTCGACTTCCGGTTTTCAACGGAAATACACGTTTTGGGGTCCCCTGAGTCGAAATGACCAAGTCCCGCGAAATGGTCTGTGTGTGTGTGTGTGTGTGTGAACAGACTAGCTCAAAAACTATAAACCGTGCGATCCTGAAATTGGGTATTTAGTGTAGGTATATGCCCGCGATGTGACAGCATAAATTTCATCAAAATTACTTAATGGGAGGGGGTACTTTACTTAATAACTTTTTAGGTTTTTTTCGATTTTCTCAAAAACGGCTCTAACGATTTTGATTAAACTGAGTATTTAATCTATTTATATGCCTGAAATATGACTGTAAAAATTTCATCAAAATTGATCAACCGGAGGGGGGACTTTACTTAATACATTTTGTATCATTTTCACATGTTTTTTTTTATTTACTCAAAAACGGTTTAAACGATTTTGATCAAACTTGGTATTTGATGTATTTTTATGCCAAAGATGTGATAACCAACATTTCATCAAAATTGATCAACCGGAGGGGGGACTTTACTTAATAAATTTTGTATCATTTTCACATGTTTTTTTTATTTACTCAAAAACGGTTTAAACGATTTTGATCAAACTTGGTATTTGATGTATTCTTATGCCAAAGATGTGATAACCAAAATTTCATCAAAATTGATCATCCGGAGGGGGGACTTTACTTAATAAATTTTGTATCATTTTCACATGTTTTTTTTATTTACTCAAAAACGGTTTTAACGATTTTGATCAAACTTGGTATTTGATGTATTTATATGCCAAAGATGTGACAACCAACATTTCATCACAATTGATCAACCGGAGGGGGGACTTTACTTAATAAATTTTGTATAACTTTCACGTGTTTATTTTATTTACTCAAAAACGGTTTTAACGATTTTGATCAAACTTGGTATTTGATGTATTTATATACCCGAGATATGACTGTAAAAATTTCATCAAAATTGATCTACGGGAGGGGGGACTTTACTTAATAAATTTTGTATCATTTTCATGGTGTTTTTTTATTTACTCAAAAACGGCTTTAACGATTAACAAAAATAAGATGAATGTAGAAGAATCTGTGACTTTGGGAAATGGTATTTAGCAAAACACGTCAATTTCTAATCTAAGTAAGTTGGTAAGTGAAAGTTGTGTGTTGCGCGCACGCACCAGATTTTTTTTCATATTTTAGTGATGATGTTTATCTTCGGGACAATTTGACTGTCAAAGAAGCATTAGAATTAATTGAAGGCCTTCAAGATGATAATTTAGTTACTGATTCTGATTCTGATATTGAAGACGTTATAGAACCTATTGCTATTTGTATTGCTCCACCAGAACCAACAGTACAAACGGACGAAGATTCAGGTGACGAGGATGAGGGAGGTAAGGCAGATAATCTTTCCCGAAATCAATTGCTTGCTGATGCGGAAGTATATTCAAAGAGGTTTCGGATTTCAGAGCTTCAGGAGCCTTTCCTGGAGAAAACAAAGAAAAGAAAGTGGATTCAGGGAGACTTGGAAGCTATACCGGATGAGCATTTATTTTTTCCTTATTCAGGTGAAGATTACAAGGATTTAAGCCCCGTAGAACTTTTTGAACTTTTTTTCGATGATGAAATAATACAGCTAATATTAACACAAAGTAAAATTTATGCTGGACAAAAAAATTGTTCAAATTATAATGTTGAAGCACACGAATTGAAATGCTTCATCGGAATTCTTCTGCTAACTGGTTATAATACGCTTCCAAAAACTAGGCTCTATTGGGACTCACATAATGATGTTCGCAATATTTTAGTATCAGAGTCGATGAGAAGGGATAGATTTTTTACTATTAAAAAATATTTTCATTTGAATGACAATTTATTTTTGGATACAAATGATAAGATTTATAAAATAAGACCTTTAGTGGATAAATTGAAACACCGTTTTGTAAAACATTTTATACCTACGAAGCATTTGAATTTCGACGAAAGCATGGTCAAATATTACGGAAAACATGGATGTAAACAATTTATTAGAGGCAAGCCTATAAGGTTTGGTTACAAAGTGTGGTGCCTAAACACTTCTTCTGGTTATTTAACCAATTTTGAAATTTACGTTGGTAAACAGGACGGCAAGCTAAGTGAGCATGATGCAGCGTTCGGCAAGGCAACTGCCCCACTCATTCGACTTCTTGCTGAGTTCCCTGACAATATTTCTCATCTTCCCTATCATTTGTATTTAGATAACCTATTTACCTCATTTAATATTTTAAAACATTTGAAAAACAATGGTTATAATTGCACAGGTACAATAAGAGAGGATAGAATTCCACGGACTTGTACATTGAAAAAGAAAACAGAACTAAAAAAATCCCAACGAGGAACATGCGTATATGCAATTGAGAAAATCGATGGCATATTCGTATGTAAATGGATGGACAATAATGTAGTTTCAATAGCTTCGACATCATATGGATATCAGCCTACATCTTTAGCAAAACGGTATTCAAGAAAAGATAGAAAAAACATCCAAGTAAAACAGCCCTGTGCCATATCAAATTATAATAAATATATGGGGGGAACAGATCGAATGGATCAAGATGTCGGTAATTACAGGATTGGTGTTCGAGGGAAAAAATGGTATTGGGTGTTATTTACATGGCTCCTCGACGTTTCTGTAAACAATGCCTGGTGTCTCTACCGTACTAGTAGAGGCATCAAAATTCCAAAATTGAATTTTGTGAGAGACATAACGCAGGTGTATTTAGAAAAATACAAAAGTCCTATATTACACCCTGGGCCATCAAGATCTAAAGATATATACATACAGGAGCCTTTAAACCCGCTAGCGTCTCATTGGTGAAGAGAACTATCTTCTAGTCAGCCAAGGTCCACAACAGGTGTGATCTGGCAAGCAAACTCAAGCATTGCTTTCCTCTGAACTGCGGTCAGAAGTGGACTCTCCCAGCACTCAACTTCCTGAAGATGTCTTCTAACCATTCTAGAGGTCCCCTAAACCTTTGCAGTAGATTTCTCAGATCATTTCCAGAGAAATCTCGAATTCCAAAGTCCTGGAGACAAAGAAAGTGGTCATCTACATAAGCTGAGGACCAGGGTCAGCCTTGTGATGGGATCCCGTTTCGTTGAGCCACTTAGGAGCCCGCCCAAAGATGTTGAAGTGCACTCCGAGGCGTCTCACCACCTTCAGCAAAGTCTGGGCTTGTGCACATTCGAACTCACACATGTTGGGGTGTGCCATTTTAACGACCGAGAGAAGCCAGCATTACAGCTAAGGACTCGCCAAGCCCTGGATTAGGATTTCTAAGAGGAGACATTTATGGAGTTATTAGAAGCTTTAACCGATTTATCATCACAATGATGAGCTGTAATAACTTTTATCATAATTCCAGATTGTAGTGTTTTAAAATAAAGATACGTAAATATAGATAACAATGAGAAGGGAATACAGGATCCGTTTTAAATTTAAACCCTGATTTTAAACCTAAAATTAAAAAAAAAAAAAAAAAAAAAAAAAAAAAAAAAAAAAAAAAAAAAAAAAAACCGTGAACCAAACTATTTCTTTTCGGAAAATAGTGAAATCCGATAATAATAAAAAGATAAAATTAAAGAGATTACTAGGAATTAAAGGAGAAAAGGAAAAAACAAATATAAATAAAATTAAAAAATATATCCAGTGCATAAACTCAAAAAAATAAAAGAAGAAATCAAAACTTATTCCAAGAGAACTCTATTACTATTGTAACATTAAATCGTTAAATAAAAAAAAAAACATATGATTTCAAATCCCAGACAGTTTGTTGGAACAAAATAAGCGGTTGGAACGAACTGTTTGGGTTTAGATCTTTCGATCCTAGACCACGCAGACGTGGAACTGTTACATATTGTTCTGAAACATTCCAGACCTGACCATTTACGATTATATATAAGGAGCGAATGACAGAACGAGTTAGTCTTATTCTGTTCCTTGACTGTGAAGCTAACCTGCTCTAATATTTGAGTTGCATTAATTCGCTGACATTGATAATTGAGAATGCTATTCAAGAATGGTAAGAGACGGAGGGGTGGAGCCGTCGGTCCATGTCCATGGGCCTCTCCGGTAGTGCTCGTAAAGAAGGACGGAACGACCCGCTTCTGCATAGATTACCGAAGCTTAACGACGTGACAAAGAAGGATAGGTACCCATTGCCAAAAATCGATGACACTTTCGGCCTCTGCAATGCTCCAGCAACCTTTAAACGCCTGATGGAAAACATTCTAAGAGGCTTGTCCTGGAAGATTTGCCTCATATATCTCGAGGACGTCATAGTGGTTGGCCAGACGTTTGAAGAACAACTATCCTCAAAAGGTCTTCTAGAGATTAAAAGCGGCCAATTTGACACCAACGCTAAGAAATGTAATTTTTTCCAGACTTGAGTCACCTAATTAGGAGACATCGTCAGCGGTGAAGGTGTAGCGGTCGACCCAGCAAAAATTGAGGTGGTCCAGCAATTGCCTACCCCTGCCAATAAAGTCCCTGAGTCGAAGTTTCCTGAGCCTTTGTTCCTACCACCGCCGATATGTGAGGAAGTTTGGGGACATTGAGAAGCCTCTGAGTCGATTGACTGAGGAAGGTAGACCCTTCAGCTGGAATGGCGAGTGTCAAGAAGCGTTTGACACCTTGAAGGAACGGTTGACCTCGGCTCCCATATTGAGCTTCCCAGTTCCAGGAGGCAAATACATCCCCGACACAGACGCCAGTAAAGTAGGCATTGGCGGGGTTTTATCACAATTGCAGGAGGGCCAGGGCCAGCAAGACGCAATCAAAATTCAGAACTCATGGCTGTTGTCAAGTCCATAGACCATTTCTACAAATACTCGTATGGTACAAGACTTTTTTTGCGGACGGACTATGCAAGCTTGAAGTGGCTGCTAAATTTCAGGAATCCTGAAGGACAAGTTGCCAGATGGCTACAAAAACTTCGGGAATACGACTTTGAAATTGAACACAGACCAGGCGTTAGACATGGCAAAGCAGAAGCCCTGTTTAGAAGACCATGCCCACCTAATTGCTCCCACTGTAGCCGAATCGAACAAAAGGAGGCCAACCTTTGCGCTGTTGGAGTAGTTAGTGAAGAATGGACACCTGACATAATCCGGGACGACAAGAAAATGATCCTGAATTGAAAAAGATTCGGGACTGTCACACACACAATCACCGCCCGACCTGGCAAGAGATAGCACCATTCTCACCTATTTTGAAGGCGTACTAGGCACAGTGGAACTCCCTTGTAATATAAGACGGCTTGCTCAAGAGGGTTGTGGAGAACGAAGACGGCAACTTATCCAGGAAGCAGCTTTATACCGAGGACCTGCGTACCGGAGGTACTTTGTCTGCTACATGATGAAGTGTCAGGAGGACACCTTGGTTTAACGAAAATACTCCAGAAAGTACATGAGAGGTTCTACTGGGTGAACTGCTGTCAAGGATTGGTGCCGTAAATGTAACACCTGCTCTGCAAGCAACGGACCAGCTCGCAAACGCCGCACTTTGATGCAGCATTATATTCGGGGAGGTCCTTCGAGAGGGTAACCATGGACATATTAGGACCATTCTCAGAAAGTGGCGCTAGAGATAAATACGTCTTTGTAATCGTGGACTGTTTTTCCAAGTGGGCGGAAGCATATGCCGTCCCCAACCTACCTTTAAGGCTGCTACCTTGGTGGACGTTCTGGTAAAGGAGTTCATCGCCCATTTCAGAGTACCAATTGAACTACACTCTGATCAGAGAAGGAACTTCGAGAGTTAATTATTCCAGGGAGTCTGCAAGAAACTTGGGATTCGCAAAACCAGGACTACGGTCCTCCATCCACAGTCTGACAGAATGGTAGAACGGATGAACCGAACACTTATAAAGTACCTTTCCTAGGTGACCTCTGACCATCAACGAGATTGGGACCGTCAGATCCCATACTTCCTCATGACCTACTGCTCTGCAGTCAATTAATCCTCTGGACAGACACCACAGAGAACGAGAGTTCTCTTCGGAGGAGAGATGAGGTTACCTTGTGACCTCATTTTTGGCAGCAAACCTATTCAAAATTTCAAGATCATAGTTTATAATAAATTCAAGAATTTGCTCACCTCTATGGTTGGTGTTGGTGTTGCCCAAATATGGTGGTGGGCATTACTGTCAAGGGCTGCAATGAGCTGCTGTTGGTCTGTGGCTTTGAGCTTGCCTTTGAGAAGGTAAGGTTCTTGAATAAAGATTATGTCAATATTCTTACCTTTTATTGTTTTGTTGCAACACTCCACTTGCAGCAATGCAGTGGTGGAGGTTAATCTGCAGCAGCTTCAGATGTGGTTAGTTAGTTGGTTGTGCCAGGGGGCCCGTCCCGTGTGTCAGTGGTGCCCCGAGTCCACCAGCAGGCCCAACGTTTGTTGCCTTTTGGCTTTCTCCGGCCTCCCACCGTTGTCCACGAGACAGGGTCTTCCTCAGCTGGACACTCAGCTGCTACTTCTGATGGTGCCTGTGGGTTGGCTGGTTCTTCCATTTAGGCCTTGTCACTAACCTTGGGCTTTGCTCCGCCACAGGAGGTCATTTCAATGGGAGTAGATGGGACCGGTAGAAACGTCTCCTCTTGCTTTCTCTCCGGCTCTTCCATCCCCTCCATGGGGGTGCTCTTCTGGATAGCCAGTTGAGCCTGCTCAGCCGCACTGATCATCGGTCTAAAGGTGACTGTTTTCATGCCACAGCCCACCTTCATCCCTCTGGTCTTGAGGCTTTCCATACTATATTCGGGTATCTTCATAATTATGAAGGAACCCTTGTCCATTTCCTTGGAATAGTGCAGCCTTGATTCCATCAACTGCCCTATTCTGGATCTGGATCCTTTTAAGCAGGACATCCTCGGCAGGCACCTTTCCTGGAAAGAAGGCTCCTACCTTGACCGTCCTGGTCAGCTCCCTGACATCGCCCGTCCTTAGGGTTAGACCCTCTTCCAGGACAATCCCAGGAATAATTTTCTCTAGCCAGTCCTTGGTTGCTAGGCCCAGGCAGGAAACGATGCATCCACCCTTGTTGAAGCTTGCGCCATCTAACAAAGGGTGGTAGTCTCCATCGACGTCTAGCTCGTCTACTCTGCCCATGATCTCTTCCTGCAAAATTTTGCAGTGGTCTCTGGTCAGCTGTATGTGCGGATAACCCCTCGGTATCACCGCCACCAGCTGTCCTTTAGCCGCCATAGTTCACTTTTTAAGTATATAAATAGGTGAATTTTGATTCAGTTATTTATCACCTGATGCAGATTCTCATTATGTTTTCTCTACCTTTTGTCCAATAGAAAGATTTCATTTTCTTTGGATCTACATGGTGTCCCCAAATCAAACGGCCAAAATTCAGGGATCGATAGAGGATCGAAAAACTAAGAAAAAAAGTCCTCTGGCATATGCCTCGTTTTCGCTTCGTTTTCGAAAATCACAAACAACTAAAAATAGTTGTGCAAAAAGTTTTTTTTATTTTTTTTTTCAATAATGTATTGTATTGTATGTATAATAAATATACTGGCTTTTTTAGTAAGCTTAATTTCTTAATTTACGAGGAGTAAATTTAGAAAAGATTAATATTCTCACGCTTAGTCTACGTCTACTGATTCTGCGATGGCAATGCACGTCAGGCAGTTTGGGAATATCGCAGACAGTTTCCTGACCGAGAAACCCCAAATAGAGGTGTTTTTACCAGCACTTTCAGAAGGCTTCGAGAGACTCTTCTCATGTAACCGTGGTGGAAACCGTATGCAGCCTCTGATGGAAGCTGACCTGAGACGGAGGGAGAGGATACCGTGGCACTTCAATACCAACCCTGGTACAACCGTCAGGAGAGCTGCTTCAGTTCTTGGTATACAGTAACCATTTGGCACACATTAAGGGCTGACCGCAGACATGTTTACCATGTACAAAAGGTACAAAATTTAATACCCGCTGATTATCCCCGCCGATTAAATTTTTGTAATTGGTACAAAAAACAATTGCAAAACGATGTAAACTTAAGTTCGAAAGTAATCTGGATGGACAAAGCGACTTTTACAAGTGCGGGCATATTCAATCAAAGAAACTAACACCTTTGGGCACACGAAAATCCATGCACTGTTAGAGAATTTCACTACCAGCATGAGTTTTCTGTAAACATGTGGGTCGGTCTTTGTATTAATGGTATAATAGGTCCCTTATTTTTACCTGATCGACTTAATGCTGAAAGTTATTACCTACTCCTCGAGAATGACTTACGGGCACTTTTGGAAGATATCCCTTTGGAAAGAAGGCTTGAGAACTGGTTTTAACTCAATGGTTGTCCTGCACATTATGGAAGGGACGTGCGAGACTGGTTGGACAACTACCCAGGTCACTGGATAGGACGAGGTGAGCCGGTGCCTTGGCCTCCACGGTCTCCGGACCTCACGCCAGTAGATTTCTTCGTGTGGGGATATGTAAAAGAAAATGTATACCGAGAGCCCGTCCGCACAAGGGATGATCTCACCGAGCGCATCAGAATGGTTTGCAACCAGCTCACCGCTGAACAATGTTTAGATTCAGTGCGATCTGTGAGTACGCGATGTGATGCGTGTATTGTAGCGAGATTTAGATTTACGTTGACGCTGCCGAGAAATAAACTATGTAATTTTAGAGAAGGTGAAACCTTCAAAATTTTCAGTTTTTTTTTCTCACTAAAGTAGTCCCATTGAAACATATAGGCGGGCACAAGCGACGGTGCTGCTACTTTATGTTATGTTATGTTATGTTTGTACAGGAACTAGAGAAACGGGGATAGAAGCTGGTCCATTACCTGGGATTCATAGGGTTTTTGGCGTTTTTAATTTATTTTTCCATAATTGAAACCCGATTGAGCAAAAAATCATTTGAAAAATGTCTAATAGGTATTGCTCGGTCCCTCAGTGTTCAATTAAAAAATCAAAAGACTTGTCATTCCATTTATTTCCAAAACATAAAAAGCTTCTTAAAGAGTGTATTGTAAAATTAAGAATAGATAATCCTCTTATGAAACATATGGCGATATGTAGTCTTCATTTTAAAGAAAGTGACTTTATTTATCCAGGTAAATATTAGTATTTGACATTTTATTATTCCAAAATGTTAATTTTATGCAAATAACATTGGTACCATAATGTCTTATTTGTTTTTCTTTTTTAATTTTCCCCATTTTTGTCTTACATCCGTTGTTCTTAATTGTTCCAAGTTTTCAATGCGAAGCCTGAAAGTTTTGACAAATAAATAAATAATATGACAAAGAATCTAAGTTGTCATAACAATGATTGTATGAATAGGTAATTAATATTATTACTAACCGAAAAACGTAGAGTAAGGCTTGCAAAATAACTGTTTTTTTACTTTTAGATATTATTCCGCATATTATTATGTGGTTTGCATGAAGGATAGCCTGCCCTTCAATTAATGGTCTTTTAAAATTACCAAATATCTCTATCACATCAACTGTCTATCCCCGTTCTTTCCGACATTTTGCAAAACTACTAGCGCACCCTATAGTCTATTGTGCCCGCCTATATGTTTTCCTAGTAAGAATATTCAATTATTTTATTATTTTCTAACTTTTTACTTTCACTTACCTATATATGAAATATATAGTAAGTGGAAGTATTGCGATCGTGAAAAATTTCGACTTCCGGTTTTCAACGGAAATACATGTTTTGGGGTCCCCTGAGTCCAATTAACCAAGTCCCGCAAAATGGTCTGTGTGTGTGTGTGTGTGTGTGTTGTGTGTCTGTGTGTGTGAACAGACTAGCTCAAAAACTATAAACCGTGCGAATCTGAAATTCGGTATTCAGTGTAGGTATATGCCCGCGATGTGACAGCAAAAATTTCATCAAAATTGCTCAAAGGGAGGGGGTACTTTATTTTATAACTTTTTAAGTTTTTTTTGATTTTCTCAAAAAACGGCTCTAACGATTTTGATTAAACTAAGTATTTGATCTATTTATATGCCCGAGATATGACTAAAAATTTCATCAAAATTGATCAACCGGAGGGGGGGCTTTACTTAATAAATGTTGTTCCATTTTCACGTGTTTTTTTTTTATTTCCTCAAAAATGGTGTTAACGATTTTGATCAAACTGGGTATTTGATGTATGTATATGCCAAAGATGCGATAGCCAACATTAAATCAAAATTGATCAACCGGAGGGGGGACTTTAGTTAATAAATTTTGTATCATTTTCACGTGTTTTTTTTATTTACTCAAAAAAGGCTTTAACGATCTTGATCAAACTTGGTATTTGATGTATGTATATGCCAAAGATGTGATACCATCATTTAATCAAAATTGGTTAAACGGAGCGGGCACTTTATTTCATAATTTTTTTCCAATTTTTTCCTTTTTTTCGATGATCTCAAAAACGGCTTAAACGATTTTTATCAAATTCGGCATGTTTAATGAAAATTAGGTGTTATTTAATATCAGGTAAGCTTTATCATTATTAAAATGTTCTGAGGGGGCTTTTTTTTGGGGAGGGCGCCTTTTTTGTTTGTTTGCTATAAAGTACCTTTGTTTTTGTTTATATGGAGAAATTAACCCTCTCTCGTTACGCCTAAAAATAAGAAATGGCTAAATATGAGATATGATAAAAATAAAGAAAACATAAAGAGGAGAAAAAAAGAAAAATATTCAGTCAACTCATTAAACTCGTTGAGCCCACGCATGCAGAGTACGACTTTAATGACAGACCATTGTTCATAATTAAAGCCGTTCTGTTCATTTGAGAAGTAGCAATTAACAAAACGCATTAATTTCTAATCTAAGTAAGTTGGTAAGTGAAAGTTGTGTGTTGCGCGCACGCACCAGATTTTTAATTTTCAGTTTTTGTTCTTAATGTTATTTAATCTAAATAGGTAATTTTCTTTATACTATGAATATTTGAATAAAAAAGTATTTCTTATTTTTTTCTAAATAAAAAATATTTTTTTTTTCAATTACCTTTCTATTAGAATAAGATTGAAATACAATAATTATATTGGATTAACAATTATTGTTAAAATTCATTCAAGGAAATCCGCTCTTCCATGGCCTTAAATAGTTTTTGCACAACTATTTTTATTTTTTTGTGATTTTCTTGAAAACGTGGCATATGCTAGAGGAGTTTTTTCTTAATTTTTTGATCCTCTATTGATCCCTGAAGTTTGGCCGTTTGGTTTGGGGACACCCTGCACAATTCCTAAAGTCACATTGGTAGTCTCCACAACTTTTATTCTCTCCACACCAGCTTTATACCTTTTTTTTTTCTTTTTAACATTTCATAGTAGAACTATTCCTCTTTAGTGTAGTTTATTATTATTAATACGGTATATTTAAAAAAAAAAATGATAGTTTTATAAAATTCCCGAGTTCAAAAGTCTGTAATTATTTTAATGCTACTTCTTATTTACCAATACTTAATAACCCCTTTAGAGCATTCTCTAAGCACATTGGTGGATCCAGGGGGGGGGGGCTGTGGGGGCTGCAGCCCCTCCCTTTGGAAAATTTTTCGTCATTTAAAGATAGAATTTGGCTTTCCATAATGTAAGGAAGCAAGTTAAAAAACAAATAATGTGCAAAACGCGTAGTGTTTTAGTTGTAGGAAGGGAATATAAAGGTAAAAAAGCTGATTAGCAGATCCAAATGAAGGGATGTTGGGCTTCAGCCCCCCCCCGTTTAGGACTGCAGCCCCCCCTTTACGATCGGCTAGATCCGCCCATGTGTTAACTTATATTAAACTTCTTTAAAAAAAGCCTCAGTTTATTTATTTATTTCAAACAAGAAACATGATAGTGTCTTACGAAATTCTCATAATTTTAAGTCATTTCTGGAAAAAAAATTTCACAGCCGCTGAAGCAACTCGTGAAATTATTAAATATGGAGGGGAAGGTGTCCTTCACCTGGGCACTGTGTGGCGTTGGTTTAAAATATTTAGAAGTGGAGATACAACGTCGACGAGGTTCTGAATGAAGCTGTTGAGTCAAATTCGTCCACAAGTACTCGCCAACTTGCCAGGGAGTGTGGTGTGTTGAAAGATACTGATAGTCGCCATCTTCTCTCCATGGGGAAGGTGAAAAAGACCAGTAGACTGGTCCCTCACGAACTTACTCCTAAACAATCAGCTAAGAGGCTAGAAATTAGTGAAAATTTATTGAAAACCCTTGTGATATGAGATTTTATCGGAAGATTGTTACCTGTTATGAAAAGTGGGTTTACTGGCGAAATCCGAATACCCTTAAGCAAGCCCTTGCTTTCAAACTTCTTTACCGGTTGCTGCAAGAGGGAAATTTGAAAAAAAACTCATGCTTTGCGTTTTTTAGAATTTTGAAGGTGTTATTCATCACGAATTTGTTCCTGATGGATGCTGTATGAATTCTGAACTCTACGGCGAACATTGTATTCTCGATACAATAAATAATATAAATTGTACTCGAAGTTGTCACAGCATTATATTGCTCTGATCAACTGAAAAGGAGTTTTATTCCAATAAGACAATGCTTGTCCCAGAATTCCCATCGAACCAAAGAAAAGTTTACAGAACATGATGGGTTTGAACTCCTGCCTCATCCACCATATAGTCTAGACCTCGCACCATCGGATTACTACTTGTTTCGATTTTATCTAAGAAAAAAATTTGATAATTTTGCGGAAGTTGGAAATGCGGTCCAAGAGTTCCGTGACAGCCATCTTAAGGAATGGTATCAGCGTGGCATCGAGCAATTGGCTAATGATGGTAGATAACAATGGACTATACTTTGAGTATTAATTGTATTTTATATCAAAGAAATAATAATACAAATATTCGGTTAAATAATGGTCTTTTTTTTTATACACCCCATTATTATTATGCAGAGGTTTACTATTGTTTAATACCAGTATACTATTATTTCTTTTATTTTTTACTTCTCTGTACTATGTGAGTTTACATTTTTTGGTTTTGATATTTCAGAAGAAAGAAAAAATTTGACCATTTTAGTTGGATCGAATGGGATATTATTTAGGTATTGTCCGTTTAAATTTTCACTCCTAACTAACTTAACTGATTCCATTTTACCTAATTGCTGTATTACCCAAATTGTAGGAATGTTTGTACAACATGTAACATGAAGAACTTTTAAAAGATGTTATTAGTGAGAGGACTCACAAAGAAGTGAAGGTTTACTACTCAAGTCAAAAGACTGTAAAAGAAATGACGCCAAGACCGAATGAACATGAATAAGAGGATTACAAAATATATATAGTATTTTTCCACCTCCATCCTAAAATCTATCAATATATTCTAATATCGTGTATGACGATATTATAAAATAGGAGAGAAGAGAGAACTTACGGACTATGACCTAAACAACAGAAAATGTTAACACATTCGTGCAGTCACGGAACTCCTACAAACTAACTGCCAGGATAATCAACTAAATTGATTTAGAGAAATTGTTTTCTGTATTCAAGATTATCTAAAACAAAAAAACTGATTAAAAACATCTTTTAGATGTTTGTGCAATATCACAGTATTTCCATTCATTTCATTTCCATAAGAAACATAACAATGTTTACTTTCGCAAGAAAAGAAAAATCATTTTATTATAGAAATGATATTAAAATTGTATTTTATTCTTTTGTATTATATTTTCTCAATAATTCTATTCTTTTTAATTTTGTGATTATGAGTTGAAATTCATTTTATACTATTTTTGTAAATAAATCATTTAAATTTTTTTG
This sequence comes from Aelia acuminata, assembly GCA_911387785.2. Taxonomy (NCBI): domain Eukaryota; kingdom Metazoa; phylum Arthropoda; class Insecta; order Hemiptera; family Pentatomidae; genus Aelia; species Aelia acuminata. The sequence goes on from OU426982.1 coordinate 8,907,519, forward strand.
TTTTTGAATTTCAATTTTTTATGAGTTTATGAAAATAAAATATTTATTATTAGAAACTATTATTATTATTAATTTAAATATTGATAGTAAATTTATATCTGAACCAACTTGATTTAACCACTAAATATTCATATAATAATGATACTTTTATATTGATAACAATCTACATACTACTTTTATTTTTTTATAAAAAACATTTAAAATTGCATTATTATTATCGTTTATATTTATATTGCAAATGAAAATTATTTCATGAAATATAGTATCTTTTTATATATTTCAATTTCCTCTCTATTTGTTTGTCATCATTGATAACATAACCTGACACACTTCAAATTTAGCGCCAAAGCAGAAGTAGGTATGAAGGCTCCGCTTTTAGGAAAACTTTACACGTTGTCGAGCTATACCTAAGGGTGCGGGGCCTCAGAACACGAATACTTGAAAGACTTAAACACCAGAATACGTTGTTTCTACTCTGCTCTAATGGGCTGTACCTTCCTCCAGGCCCGAATAGACTATCCCCCGCCTTCGACTGTCTCCGGACCTCTGTCCCTCTCCTCGCCTAATCCTGCCTCTTCTAGGCGTCCTCCCTTTATCAGGGTCTAGATTCAGCGACGTGCTTAGCTTTTCGGGAGTAAATGTATAATATACTTAAACTACGTGATAATATACTTAAACAAAATTAGAAAATTAAGAGAAACACTTAGTATATGAGTGTCCATTACGATGCTCGACTGTCATTAGCTGGGGAGTGCTCTGTGCTAAAGTAGTCACCTCATCATTCCTATAACAGGCTTCTTGCAACTCGAGAGATATTGAGCAAAAAAGGTCTTCCTGTCAAAAAGCGAATGAAAAATATGACGATCTAAACTGTAAAGACTGTTATTGTAATTTATATGAAATTGTTAGATAAAGGCTATTTATTTGTTGGTACACATGAATTTGGTAAGGAATTACTGAAGCCTAGTTTAGTGCGAACAGATCTCCAGTTGCAGGCAAACTGCTGGATCAAATATTTATGTCCCTCCAAAAAGTAACTTCATCAGGCCTTAGTTTCTTTCACTTATTAACAACAACACACCTTGGATACCGTATCCGTGGTCCATCACTTTAAGTGGAAAGAACTGCTGGTATCTGGATGCTGTAAGGTTCAGCAGGGGAAAGAGAGAGATAGTGGGGGAGATGGAATGATGAAAAAATAATCTCTTTTTTTTTTTTTTTATTGAAATAAACTGAATTAAATTTTAATATAATAATTTATTGGTTACAGGTCCAAACGATAGGTGCCATACAGGTGAAGAGTGCAGTCGATGTCCTCACTGTAATTATAAATCAGCGCTATCTGGAAGTATGAAACAACATATATTGGCCCACAATACAGGCGAGAAGCCTCATCAGTGTCCTCACTGTGATTATAAATCAGTGACATCTAGAAGTATGAAACAACATATAATGGCCCACCATACAGGTGAGAAGCCTCATCAATGTCCTCACTGTGATTATAAATCAGTAAGATCTGGAAGTATGAAACCACACATAATGGCCCGCCATAAAGGGGAGAAGCCTCATCAGTGTCCTCACTGTGATTATAAATCAGTGACATCTGGAAGTATGAAACAACATATAATGGCCCAACATACAGGTGAGAAGCCTCATCAATGTCCTCACTGTGATTATAAAACAGTGACATCTGGAAATTTGAAACAACATATAATGGCCCTCCATACAGGTGAGAAGCCTCATCAATGTCCTCACTGTGATTATAAGTCCCTTCATTTGGGAAACATGCGAAACCATATAATGGGCCTCCACACAGGTGAGAAGCCTCATCAATGTCCTCACTGTGATTATAAATCAGCGCTATCTGGAAGGATGAAACAACATATATTGGGCCAACATACAAGTGAGAAGCCTCATCATTGTCCTCACTGTGATTATAAATCAGTGACATCTAAGAGTATGAAACTACACATAATGGCCCGCCATAAAGCTGAGAAGCCTCATCAATGTCCTCACTGTGATTTTAAGTCAGTGCAATCTGGAAGTATGAAACAACATATAATGGCCCACCATACAGGCGAGAAGCCTCATCAATGTCCGCACTGTGGTTATAAATCAATAAGATCTGGAAGTATGAAACAACATATAATGGCCCAACATACAGGTGAGAAGCCTCATAAATGTCCTCATTGTGATTATAGGTCAGTAACGTCTAAGAGTATGAAACAACATATAATGGCCCAACATACAGGTGAGAAGCCTCATCAATGTCCTCATTGTGATTATAAGTCAGCAATTTCTCGGAGTATGAAACGACATATAATGGCCCGCCATACAGGTGAGAAGCCTCATCAATGTCCTCACTGTGATTATAAATCAGTGCAATCTGGAAGTATGAAAAACCATATAATGGCCCGCCATAAAGATATGCAGAAGCTGCATTAATCAAGTAAGGATACTGTGGTTATAAATCAGTGATATCTGGACATGTGAAACTGCATCTAAAGTCACATCAAACATGAGAGACGCCTCATCAATGTCCTCACTGTAATTATAAATCAGTTAAATCTGGAAGTATGAAAAACCATATAAAGTCATGTCATACAGGTGAGAAGCCTCATCAATTTCCTCCCAGTGATTATAAGTCAGTTCAATCGGGACATATGAAAAAGCATATAATCTCCCACCATATAGGTGAGAAGCATCATTAATGTCACTCGGATTATAGATCAGAGCTATCTGGACATGTGAAACAATATCTACAGTCACATCATACATGAGAGAAGCCTTATTAATCTCCTCACTGTGATTACAAATCAACAAATTCTAGATATGTGAAAAGCCATAAAATGGCCTTGATACAGGTGAAAAGCCATGTCAATGTGCTCACTGAGATTATAATCTTGTAGTTTGTGGACACATGGAACAACTTATAATTGCCCTTCATGTTAGTGAAATCATCAATGTGCGCTATTTGCTTACAACCTACAAAATCTGTGATTGTGATAAAAACATTTAAAGTCACGTCATGCAAGGGGTGGTATGAATAAAACAAGCAAAAGCTAAGTTAGATCATTCTAAGCAGTTTTAGAAAATGCTAAAATCAATATGAATAAACTTTTCCTAGCTTAGCTTAGATTGATCTAAGATCTGTCCAAAAATTCTTAGCAAAAGCTAAGTATGGAGGAATTTTTAGCCCCTAGCAATAGCTAGACCTCTCCCTATGCTTTTCCTGACAGGAATGAACATGCTTTAGCTCAGGATATTGTTGCTTTCTCTCTCCAGTGCATGTGTATACATCTATGATGTATTTAGATGAAGAAGTTCATTTACCAAATGATGAAAAACAACTTGATAGGGATCTCCTGGTGCAGCTAGTTCATAAATACCCCGTTGTTCTTGACAAGTCCCAAATACCGGCAGTTATAAGTTCAAAGAAGAAAGCTTGGGAATCGTTAGTAGAAGAGTTCTCAAAAGTGAGTGGGCAGAGAGTATTACTGTCACAATTGAAAAAACTTTTAAGCAATATGAAAACATCAGTAAAAAAGAAAACAGACATTAGGGCCACTGGAAACAAAAAAGTTGTTTTGAAGGACTGGGAAAAGGTAATCTTGGAAGTGATGGATGCAGAGAATAACCCGGTATTAAATAAAATATCTTGTGGCCTGTCAGCGGGAGTAAGGAGTAAGAATGCTGTTGAAACAGCTTCAAATGAAAAGGTACCTACTTGTACTTCTGAAATATCCTTATCCGATGAAAATGACCTATCCACATCCTCATTAGAAAGGAAAAGAAGGAAGAAGAAAAATATTTTAAGTGAACTTGAATGTGAAGAAACATCATCACTTACGCTACCTGACCTTCAAAGAGCTGTTTTGTTGCAGCAATTTAAAATCCAAAAAGCTCAAATAGAAAAAATAGAGAAGGAAAAAAATAAACATTATGCTGATAAATCAGTTCAAGTTGATTTAATTGAATTAGGAGAATACCTTGTATTTGAAAACTTATAGAACTTTAAGTTTACAATTAAATAAATAAATGTTTGGATCTTTTGACCTTTCCTGATCCCAATCACAACCCCTCCAAAAAAAAAAAAAAATAAATAAATAAAATAATAATAATAATAATAAAAAAAATAAAAAAAAATTAAATTAAATTAAATAATGCTGTGTGTGTTTAGTGTGTGAATATGTGCAACGGTGTGAGCTTCTGATGTATCTGCTGCTTGAGTGTGTGTGTGTGTGTGTGTGTGGGGGGGGGGATTGTGCTAGTAATAAGACTTTATTCCTTTCCTGTATTTTTGCTGTGGACATAAGACTATAATTATATTACAATGCACTATATATTCCTCAAATTAACCTAACAATATAACAATATATTTACACACACACATAATCAAATGAAATCTAGCATTTCCCGCCGCTTTGCTTCTCCTCTTCGTTTCGTATCATTGATTTCTTCTTGAAACTCGTGTTCTTCAGGGTCTTCGTCACTTGCTTCTTCTATTTCTTCATTTCGTTGTACATTATAGTCATACGCGTCATTAAGATGCTTGCTTACATTATGAAGGACTGCACAGGAGAGTATAACTTTTGGTATTCTTCTTAATGATAAGCGTACACAATTTCCAAGGATTGGAAATCTTTGCTTAAGCTGGCCAAATATTCTCTCAATTATGACTCTCACGGGCATGAATGAGATTGAAATTTGTTTCCTCAGCATTTCTTGCTGGCTTGTATGGTGTAATGAGCCATGGTGATATCCCATAGCCCGAGTCCCCGAGCAAACAAGCATTTCCATTGAACTGTGATATCACATCTCTGACGATACTCCGCCTCCATATTCTAGCATCATGCACACTACCAGGCCACTCAGCACTTATGCTTGTGCAAAATTCATTAGCGTCACAAGTGGCCTGTACATTTATGCTAGGGTACCCCTTCCTATTAATATACTCATCACCAAATTGTGTCGGTTTTCTTATCTCAATGTGGGTGCAGTCTAATGCACCAATGACAGTAGGAAAAGAGTATCGTCTTTGCCATTGAAGCTTTGCATTATTTATTTCCTGTACAGTATTTGGAAATTTTATCCAATGATTAGCTTTTTCAACAATTTTGTCCAGTACATACCCAATGTTCTTTGATACTGTGGACTGATCTACTCCAATGTCCTCACCAACTCCAGTTTGGAATCCAGGATCACCCATGTAGCGAAGAAATATCTCCATCCTTTGACGAGGAGAGAGGGAACCACCTCGTGTTTCGTACGTTTCTGGTAAAAACTCATTTGCCAAAAAGTCAACACTCTCACTTTCAAAACGAAGTAATTTTTTACAGTCACTAACTCTTCTTCTTTCGCGGTAAACTTTCTGCTGCCTAAGTTCCATAAACATAGCCATGATTGTTGCTTTTTATTATTATTATTTAACACCAGGATCACACCACTCTCTATGAAGTTTGCGTTGTGACTGACCTTTTACTAGCGATGCTAGCATTCCCAAACGGTGGCTAGAAAAAAATGAGCATATCCTAGAACAAACTAGAAGGAGCTAAACGTTTATTCATATGATTTCCCCAGCAAAAGCTAAGCTTCCAAAAATTTTAAGCATTTGCTAGGGGTTAGCAAATCCCATTTGTTTTATTCATTTACATGTTAGCACAACCTCAATATTTACTTAGTAAAAGCTTTTCCTAGTTTTTATTCATACCACCAAAGGGGTCTAAGTAATGGTGCCTTTACCCTCTACGAACCTAACCCACCCTCGAACAGCTGCCGTGTCCCTGATTTAATTAAATTATAATATGGGTTAGTAAAGAGGTCCGTGGATCTTAATTATCTTTAATAATTGGGGACATGCAAAAAATAGACAGAATTATGCAGTGGAAGAATATTATAATTGATGAATAATATATACATATAGACAAATATATCTAATTACTATTAAAATACGAGCCTGGGCAAAGGAGTGGGAAGCCGACAGCAATACGTCTAACTTGAAGGAACTTCTGCTAGAGACTCTCTCTTGTGAGTGGGGCCTTCTCAGAGCAAATGGTGATAAGGAGGCTTTAAGGTACAAAGTTTGGCCCTATGTTATTACTTAGCATATTTATACAAACTTAAATATATTGAATTGTCTATTTGGGCACCTAATTAAACTAATTATAATCATTATCATTTATATCCACATACACAATATTTCTATAATAGCCCTCACATAATATAATATAATAACAATTAATATACATCATATTTATATAATAAATGGCCTATAATTATATGTGTGGATCACCACACAGCCTTCACGAAGATGTGACACGCTAGTGATTTGAATTTTTCCCAAGTGACAGGTGTTGTTTGTGATACTAGTGCGCCGTTTTAGATGGAGATTTTTACTTCATCAGAAGCAAGCGTTGTGTGCTCAGCCATATTAGTCCGCTTAACGTCACGTTATAAATGGCTGTTCGTGGAACGCCGGTACGGCAAAGTTGGGGGGAGAACCTCTTCGTGGGAAGTCTTTAAAGGTTGTAATGTTTTGTTACTAAAAAGCCCTTTTCGATCATATCTAGCGGGAATTTCAGAAGCCAGTCACCCACCCATTTTAGAATGCCACGATTTAAAGTATTTATAAAAAGAAAACAAAAAAATCTGGTGCGTGCGCGCAACACACAACTTTCACTTACCAACTTACTTAGATTAGAAATTGACGTGTTTTGCTAAATATCATTTCCCAAAGTCACACATTTTTCTACATTCATAACTTATTTTTGTTAATCGTTAAAGCCGTTTTTGAGTAAATAAAAAAACCCCGTGAAAATGATACAAAATTTATTTAGTAAAGTCCCCCCTCCCGTAGATCAATTTTGATGAAATTTTTACAGTCATATCTCGGGCATATAAATACATCAAATACCAAGTTTGATCAAAATCTTTAAAACCGTTTTTGAGTAAATAAATAAAACACGTGAAAATGATACAAAATTTATTAAGTAAAGTCCCCCCTCCGGTTGATCAATTGTGATGAAATGTTGGTTATCACATCTTTGGCATATAAATACATCAAATACCAAGTTTGATCAAAATCGTTAAAACCGTTTTTGAGTAAATAAAAAAAACATGTGAAAATGATACAAAATTTATTAAGTAAAGTCCCCCCTCCGGTTGATCAATTTTGATGAAATTTTTACAGTCATATCTCGGGCATATAAATAGATCAAATACTCAGTTAAATCAAAATCGTTAGAGCCGTTTTTGAGAAAATAAAAAAAAAACGTAAAAAGTTATTAAATAAAGTACCCCCTCCCTTTGAGCAATTTTGATGAAATTTTTGCTGTCACATCGCGGGCATATACCTACACTAAATACACAATTTCAGGTTCCCACGGTTTATAGTTTTTGAGCTAGTCTGTTTACAAACACACACACACACAGACCATTTCGCGGGACTTGGTTATTTTGACTCAGGGGGCCCCAAAACGTGTATTTCCGTTGAAAACCGGAAGTCGAAAATTTTCACGATCGCAATACTTCCACTTACTATATACTTCATATATAGGTAAGTGAAAGTAATAAGACAATTTTTGTGAATCAATTTATTGGTTCATTTTGAAGGAACTATTCTTTTGTGAACGACGCATCCCGATTGAATGCCTTTACACAGAGCTAACCTGACCCTCGAAGAGATAATCCCCGAACCTTGCTGTTCCGGCGTACTACGAACACCTATTTATACCGAAACGTGAAGTCGAGCGAACAATCATATCTGATTACAGATATGACTGACTTGGAACTGGCGGCTGTTCTGACCTTTGCTCTAGTTTGTTATGGATAAAAGCAGGGTAAGAAAAATGCTAAAAGAAGGTCTAGAAGCTTATCTCTAGAAGTTCTAGCCAGAACTCATCGGCTAATTAAATTTTTTGTATTTTGTTTTGCCTTTAAGACTTGACACCCAATTCCTATTTTGCGATGAAGTACCTATTCGACTTGTTGTTTTATTTAGAATAGCGGAACACTGTTCCAGACTGGCTGTTCGGACTCGCAGTGTAAAGGCATCGTATACAGGACAGGTTAAGGTGCCTTTACACCTTACGAACATCACCTTCGAACCTTGCCGTACCGACGTGAAGCGAACAGCCATTTATACTTCACGTGACTTTAAGCGAACCAATATGGCTGACGCACCCAAAGCTAGCTTATGATAAAGAAAAAATTCCCATTATTAATATATTTTATATTATCTGAAAAATAAAAAAATAGGAAACGATTTACAACGTTTCAGAAATTACATTAGTATCACAAACAACTCCTGTCACTTAGGAAAAACCCAAATCAAAAGTGACACTAGCGCTACCCCCGAACCCAGGGGAACAGATGAAGTACCTAGAACACCCGAACAGTCGACGTGAAGGCTTCACGAAGGTTGTTCGAGGGTGGTGTTCGTCAGTAAAGTTCGTGAGGTGTAAAGGCACCTTTAGACTGCAGATAACAGCGTAGTAAACGTTTCTCTGCTGCATTATTATCAAACATCCTATTTTGTGTGCGCTTATTTTCTGAGTCTTTAAAATATGTATAACCTTTGCAAATGCCATAGACAATTAAATGTTTTTTAAATTAGATCCTTTGTCTCTTAACTATATAATTACTGCTTATAAAATGATTCTTGGAAGTTATATATCTTACTGAAAATTCAGCAAGATTTTGTTCTAAACAAAGGTTTGTTTTCATTAAAAAATATTCTTATCTCACTTCCACTATTAATAATGTATATTCTCAATCAATGTTACTAGATAGTAATATTTTTTATTATGTTTTATTGTCGATATGTTAAAAATTACTTACTTTCAATACATTTCGTTCGAATTTTAGGTAAAATTTATTGTGGTGTTTCCATAGTGAGAGAAATGGCTGATGAAACAATGTCTTCAAGTAAGTTTTTTATTTACTACAATTTTTTTGTCAAGATGCTAGTAAATCCTTCATTTATTTTCTTAAAGTTTTTAAATCTGTTTTAATTCAATCAAACCTACATACCTATTTAAACTATTAAAATGTTAAGACTCAACTTGTAACCGCTTGTAATCTATGAAAAGAATTCAAAAGTAAGATTCAAATTCAGGTGTTTTTTCCTCTGTGATCATAAACCGTTAAGGACAACTCATGGGTGGGAGGGAAAATAAAAGTATAAGTGAATGTAGTTGATATTTGTCGTGTTTGTTCTGTTTTCATATATTTATATAAATACGTTATTCTGTTATAAACCTTTTAGCAGTCTATTGTTGCTCAAAGTGTTACTGATTATTTAACTGTTATTATAAATATCATATTTTATTGATATAATATTTTATTACCTCCAAATAATATTCTCCTGTTCAAAATTATAAAATCATGTAGTTTTGATGTTTTCAATTAATCAATAATTTGATTTTTTTACAGTTCCCAAGTTTATTATTAAGGAAGAGGATGGTTCGAAAGTTCATCAGGGTGAGAGAAATTAAAGTTTATTTTTTATTCCTTGTTTACAAATTGTTAAATGTAATTGTTCAAAATACAAAGATTAAAGAAGTTTTTAATTATCTTTTAAGTTGTTTTACTATATTAGGCATAGAAAAACTTAGCGCCCAACAATTTTTATTTAAAAGATGGCTAACGTTTCGCCCATTCTACTTCTGGGTGTGGCTTGTTTTGAGAGTTTACGTGATTATAAATTTCTGAACTTCCATTGCGTCATTTTCAGCTGAAAAGGATCCACCTTTCACAGAGACCTGAACCTTTTGTTACAGATATTAGAGATCAGCTATCTTATATCTCTGATGCTTAATAACTTTTGATTCTGTTTGAGCTTGTATCTTTAAAAATCATTTATGTTTTCCACAGATGTGTTTTTAAAATTGTTTTTTATATATCTGTAGGTGGGCTTTTCCATGTTAAAGAAGAAAGTGAGATGTTAGTCCCAGAGGAAGGTGAGAAAATGTATGCTATATCTATATAAGAGTGTTGAACAAACTCATTTAATTTTTGAATCCACCTGTTTTCAAAACTTGCTTTGTAGTCACACTAAGTTTTCCTGGTTACAAGATGCAATGAGGTATGGAGCCATACTACTGTCTCGTGACCATAAGTGATCTCGAAAGAATAACCTCAAAGACCGATCTTGAGATATTCTCTTAACCCTCCGTCGAGCACGTTATCTATGAGATACACTTTCTAAAATGTATCTCATACCCCCCGACATAGGGTTAAGTGCTTACTTAGCTTAAAACAGAGGGAAGCAATAATAATTGAGCTATCAGGTCTGAAAAATAAAACATTTTATATAACAATTTATATTTCTATATTATTTTTAAAACGAAAAAAAATTTTTTTGTTCTTTTAATCTAGTGAAAATAGTTGGGGGTGCTGTCAAATAAAACAACACAATATGTCTGTAAACATATATTGTGCTGACATTGCGACCTGAGATTCAGGTCTTCATTAGGGCCAAATACGAAACAAGATAAAAACTAATGAAAATATATGAGTAAATATGAAAAAAATTAAATTATTACAGATCAAAACAATATAAATATATTATAATTATCAATATATAATATATTTCTAATCTTGTAACAAATTCGAGTTTATCTAAAAACACCATTTTATTAATACAAATATACAACAATTTAATAGATATCAATTATACAAAAACTATAATACCTAAAAATAACAATCCATTGTTACATCTCTAGATAGAAAATCCATAACTGTGCACAATACCAAATGAATAAGTCCTCTAAAAACATATGGTTTGCAACCAGCTTACATGGAAATGCCACCTCAATATGACTATAGAGGCTCTATATAGTCATATTTAGGTGGCATTTCAATCATAGACATATAGTCCTACGTAATATACAGCAGACTGCAGCTACAGTTTATTTTTATTAAAAATGTTGCTTGGCACTATTTTGCCCCGACCCCTTCATATATTATCAATATGTAATATGCATATATATCAATATGCAATATGTATTACATATTGATAATATATGAAGGGGTCAGGGCAAAATAGTGCCAAGCAACATTTTTAACAAAAATAAACTGTAGCTGCAGTCTGCTGTATATTACATAGGACCATATGTCTACGATTGAAATGCCACCTAAATATGACTATATAGAGCCTCTATAGTCATATTAAGGTGGCATTTCCATCATCAGGACATATAGTCCTACGTAATATATAGCAGATTGCAGCTACAGTTTATTTTTGTTAAAAATGCCCCGACCCCTTCATATAAGATCAAAAAAATATAAATAATTGTAGTAATGATAAATGAATAAGAAATATAGATGAGTATATAGTAGGAATGAGGTTAATAGTTTTGAATTTAGTATTGAATATTTCAAGACTCCAAGCCTTAAAAACTATTTGTTTTTCAGTTTATGTGGAAATTCAGCACATGGCCAACATACCCTCCGAAACGAAAATTTAATCTACCAGGTCTGCAAGTTTAAAATGTCGTTTATTTCTTAAAATATATACACAGTAATTTAAAAAAAAAAGTATAATATATTTTATTCAAAGTACTGTCCCTCGCTTTCTACACATTTTGCCCATCTCTCGGGCAATTTATGGATACCATTCCAAAAGAATGCTTCATCTTTATTTGAAATCCATTCATCTAGCCATTTTCTTACATCCTCCAAATTGTTAAAGTGTTGCTCAGCCAATGAGTGTCCCATCGATGAGAAGAGATGATAATCAGAAGGCGCCAGGTCAGGTGAATACGGCGGGTGGGGTAGGAGTTCCCAACCAAGCGAAGAAATCGTTTCCTTAGTCAATCTGGCTGAATGTGCAGGAGTGTTATCATGCTGAAGAATGACTCTGGCGTGCCTGTGAGCCCATTCTGGGCGTTTTTCGATCAATGCGTGACTCAAATTGATCATTTGTTGTCGGTAGCGGTCGGTATTGACTGTTTCGCCGGGTTTGAGAAGCTCGTAGTAGACTACTCCCTTCTGATCCCACCACACACACAGCATTGTCTTCTTCCCTAAACGATCTGGTCTTGCACTCGATGTGGATGGTTGTCCTGGCGTTACCCATGATTTTATTCGTTTGGGATTCTGAAAATAAATCCATTTTTCATCGCCAGTTACAACTCGATGCAAAAAACCCTTTCTTTCGTGGCGTAAAAGCACATTTCGCACACAGTTTTTCGTTTTTCCATCTGTCGTTCGTCCAATTCATGTGGAACCCATTTTCCAACCTTTTGAATTTTTCCCATAGCTCTCAGGCGATCGGAAATGGCTTGCCTAGTGACATTCAACTGTTCTGCCATCATTTGTTGGGTTTGGGTATTGTCTTCGTCTAATAAAGATTGCAATTCGACGTCCTCAAACTTTTTTGGTTGATTTTCTCGTTTTTTATCAGTAACATCAAAATCACAACACACAAGAAACTTTGAAACCAACGTTCACATGTCTTGACGGTTGGAGCAAGATCGCCATAAGTCTCAACAAGAATTCGATGACATTCAGATGCCTTTTTCTTTTGATTGAATAAGAAAATCATGACATGCCGCAAATGCTCTTTATTTGGCTTAAAATTAGACATTTTTAACACCAAAGAAAGGTATGATACGTCCATGTAAACGACTTAAAAACAACTGACTTTTGTAAACAAATGACTAACAAACAAAATAGCGTTTAGAGTTAAGCAAATCCTTCAATAGGCTAAGAGCGCATTCTATTGGAATTAAAACGACATTTTAAACTTGCAGACCTGGTAGGTTGGTTAACTTGCTATATGTCAAAAAAGGAACGTATAACTTTTAGTATCCCAACCAGTGGACAGTATAATTAAATCATTAAAATGCTCAAAAAGTCCTGCACACGATGGAATTACAAATGAAATTCTGAAAGCCGGAACAGAAGAATTATCAGCAGTGCTGTGTCATTTTTCAATAGTGTAATAGAAAAAGAAGAAATCCCCATAGACTGGAAAACATCAAAAATTGTTTTGCTTCACAAGAAAGGAGATAGAAATAAACTAACAAATTACAGACCAATATCATTAGGCGCCACAATAGGGAAAGTCTTCACAAAAATCATCCAAACTAGATTGACAAAAACAATAGACGAACATTTACCTCGGGACCAAGCAGGCTTTAGGAAAGGCATGTCTACAATTGATCATTTACACGCTGTAAACCAGCTTATAGAAAAAAGCAAGGAATATAATTTAAACGTCTACCTTGGATTTGTTGACTTCTCCAAAGCTTTTGATAGCATAGCATTACGACAGCTCTCGATAGGTCTCGAGGAAAAATATATTTCTATAATAAAAGAATTATATACCGATAATAAAGCATTTATATCTAGCAACAGGAAAGGCAAGGAGATTCCAATGAAGAGAGGAGTCAGGCAAGGGGATACATTATCACCACAGATCTTCAATATGGTATTGGAACTTATTCTAAAGGAGATGGATTGGGAGAGATATGGAATCAATATCAACGGTGTAAAACTAAGCACACTTAAATATGCAGATGATGTGCCATTGATTTCAAGCAAAGAAGAGGAAATAGTGACCATGCTAAAACAGCTAATGCACACAAATGCCCAACACGGATTATCGCTGAACCTCGCAAAGACAAAAATAATTACAAACTCGCATGTAACCACAGCAAAAACAGACATTACAGAAATAAGCATATAGTAGACGAAATCACATATCTAGAGCAAAAGATCTCTTTTAAAGATAGACAAGCGACAGAGATTCAAACAAGGACAGCTGTGGCTTAGCGGAAATATTGGACTTTAAGAATGATAATGAAGAATAACAATATCAGCCAGCCTCTAAAAACATTAGCTTTCAATAGCTGTATACAACCTGCTATGACTTATGGATGCCAAACATGGTCCCTCAACAAATGTGATGAGAAAAAAATTCAAACAAATGAAAGAGCAATGGAGAGGAGCATGTGAGGCATAAAAAGAAGCCAAAAGCTCAGTTGCATATCAATAAGGAAAGAAACCGGGGTTACAGACGTAATCAGGCATATAAAGAAGATAAAATGGCAATGGGCTGGGCATCTAATGAGGAAGAATGACAAAAACTGGGCCAAGAAACTCACAGAGTGGATCCCCTTAGATATGAAAAGGAACCGAGGGAGGCAAAGAAGAAGATGGGTAGGCGAGGTAAGGAAGGTGGAAGGAACCCTGTGGTCACGGAAAGCCAAGGACAGGGAATACTGGAAAATGAAAATTAGCGAACTCTCAGTGAACACAAAGTACGGATAGTCCCCGTCAAAGACTTTAAAAAGGAAGGTCTATATACATGTGCGATAAAAGAAAATTACATGTAAATGTAAATACTGATATTATAAATGTATATAAATAAAGACTATTATTATTATTATTATTGAATATTTAGTTTGTTTTTGAGGATATGGATGACTAGAAAATTATAGATTAATAACAAAAATAATGAAAAGTGATATCATGAGATCATGGAGATGTAAACCTCAAGAAAGTTATACAATAAAATAAAGGCTTAACAAACACGAAGGCCCGATGCCGACACCACAAATCGTTCCATTTGCAACTAAGACTCGCAATTTTGCACGCACACTTTAACCGATGCACAGCTATAACTTCAATTATATTGTTATATCCAAATTATAATAGTATTATAAGGGTCCGTGGATCTTTTGGAAAGATTTATTGGTTGAATATAACAAGAAAAGCAAAGCGCTCAGTGGAAGCGATTAAAGAAAAAGAGCTTTATGTAAAAGAAAAATTAACATGCTTAACTTATTCAAGAGTTAAAGGAACTTCATTTAATGCTATATAATACTAGCTACAGCTAGGGTGCCCGGCTTCGCTCCGGTAATTCTGTGATAGTTTTAATAACAGAAAAACTGTAAAATTAAAGGAAATATGAAACAAATTTAGCATCTTCTTGAAACTTCGGGCTTAACTTGGTATTAATAGTAAGATCGAGATCTGCTGAGTGCCCCCTAATAAGGAACCTTATATACTTTATGGGGAGTTGAAAATTGTAAATGAAAAATTGGCTGTAAATTTGTCGAGATATGCATCGCAAATCTCGAATCTTACTACTACCAAAAAGCCAATACAAAAATTTGATGAAGGCACAATTTTTTACCATATTTGTTTTTATCCTGAACTATGGGGGGTGATAATATCTTAATGAAAAAATGCTGAAATTTGAGTTAGTCATTTTGTCAACTCGAAGATTCATATACATAGTAATCAAAACAACTTCTTTTTCATTACTATACTAAGAACACTTAAAACTTTTTGTTTCGATTTATATTCAGTCAAGTTATATCTTTTTTTTTTATGTTTGTTTTTATTCGATCTCTGTGCTACTAAGAAATCTTCACTCATATTGCATTAAATATACTTATATATTATATATTAATTAAACGTAATGTGTTGATAAATTAGCCTTCTTATGCTAAAATTACTTTTTTAAGGAATACAGTTGATTTTCTAATTCATTGATTGATTGATTTTCAGAGATATAAAATAATTATTTTATTTTAAAACGCAAAGGAGAAACTAATTATATTAGCTTAATTTTGAGTAATTTAAAAATAACAGCTGAAGAAATATATAACCATTACGGACTGATGAATGAGTGAAACTGATATACTGAGTGAAACGCACCCTAGGGCTTCCTGGTAGCCTGCAGCTCGAACTAAATTTTTCATTCGGTTACCCGAAGAAGTAGGCCAATTACATTGTGCAAGAGGCCTAAAATTCCGTTCCTTTTCTCTTCAATTTTAGGTGCTAAAGATAAAAATTGAAACCTTCTTCATCGTTAGGGGCTATAGAACTATACGATGACATAACATTCTAGGTTGTACGTTGAGTCGTTTTTGAGCCTTTTCGGCACGCACATTGTACACTTTGCTTTATAATATATATTGATTAATGAATACAATAATACATTAAAGAATACAGTAATAATTTATACAATGCTGCCATAATGTTTATTTATATTCAAACATCATATAATGTTAATATTCAATTTAAATTCAAACATCATATAATGTTTATTTATATTCAACATTATGCCATAATGTTTATTTATATTCAAATACAATATTTAATAAACATAATATTATACATGACCTAATAATTATATGTGGGTCACCACAATATTTACCGGGTAAAGTTCACGCAATTTTGCATTGCGTAGCCATCTAAATTCTCCTTGTGAATCATCCTTCTTTGGTCCAAATGTTCTATGCAGTACTTTATTTTCAAAGACCTTAAGGTGTTGCTATCCCTTACAGTAAGTGGCCCTGTTTCACATCCATAAAGAACTGTCAGAATAATTATAGTTTTGTAAATTCCAATCTTTAAATTTCGGGAGAGAAGGTGTGAGCCAAGTAATTTCACAACTGAAAAATAACCTAGCCCTAATTTACTCTTCAACTTCGTTTTTTCTAGTTATTGTAGATGCTAAACATCTAAATTTTTCCACGGTTTAAAACATTTTCTCTTCTACTTCAATATTTCCATAATCGTCACTGTTTTTAATGATAACCATATATTTTGTCTTTTAGGAAACTTTAAAATATATAATATAATAAATATATAAATATATATATAATATAATAAATTTTATATTAATTTAATCATTATTGTGGATAACCACCTTTTTTTTAAATTATTTATTTTGAAGAGAAAAGAAATACTCGCAAAACTTGCGAGATCGTGGGAGAGGTGTCAGTGAAGAGGAAGGATTTGGCACCGTTTGGAAGCGTGCTCCGTGGTACAATGTTAGCATACCGCGCGTGTCACGCGGAAGACCCAGGTTCGATTCCCGGTAGAGCCAAATCTTTTCTCTTCAAAAATAAATTATTTAAAATAATTTAAAAACAAGGTGGTTATCCACAATAATGATTAAATTAATATAAAATAAATTAAAAATTGGCGAATGTCAAGAGATGCTCAAAATGGGACAAAAATTGTCCACCTCCCTTAAATACTCGCAAAACTTGCGATATCGTGGGAGAGGTGTCAGTGAAGAGGAAGGATTTGGCACCGTTCGGAAACGAGCTCCAAGGTGCAATGGTTAGGCTCATGTCACGCAGAAGACCCGGGTTCGATTCCCGGCGGAGCCAAATCTTTTCTCTTCAAAAATACATTATTTTCTCTTCTACTTTAATATTGCCAAAATCATCACCTTTTCTAATGATAACCATATATTTTGTCTTTTAGGAAACTTATATAAATGTTGTTTTAGGCTTCTGTGATCTGAATCCATTGTATGCATTTCTTCTTCAGGGTTAGACCATGTAACAGGTTTTTCCACTGCCAAGCTTTCACCACTTTCTTGTATTGGCCCATGAAGAAGCCCACAGCAAGATGGGTGAATGCTCGGCAGTTGAAAAACCTGTTACATGGTCAAACCATGAAGAAGAAATACATATAACTTATATAAATTAAAATTTACTCATAATATACTCAAGAATATCAATATGAAATGGTTGAGGGATATGGTATTGGCGATAAGAGGAAGGGAAAATAAAAGTTTAGACTGGTAAAAGTCATTAGATTTTGTAAGAAATAGCATGTACAGTACCAGTCAAAAGTTTAGACTCGCCCTTAGTTTTGTAAAATAAATATATGACAACATTTTATGTATTTAGCAACGTAAAAACTATAATTTTATTTTTCCTTTACTAGACTTAATGTTAGTCTCAAATTCTCGTAATAAGTATTGGTCCCTTTTTTTTTTTTTTATTCACACCTGTCGCAGCCTAAGCGACAATCAGCATATGTGAGAGTAAAACTGACATTAAAACTACTATAATGTTGGCCTTTTTTACTTTACTAGACTTTACCTAAACGGCAACAACTATAAAATTAATACGGAAGAAAAATGCACTCTATGCAAAATGTACGAAAAGGAGAATTTATTGCATTTCCTCATAAACTGCCCAATATATAAACATGTAAGAACCCATTATTTACAGAAATATATAAAGGATATTAATCCTAAAGGTGATATAAGAGGACAAGAAAGAATAAAAATTCTGCTCATGGCAGATAACTTAAATAAATTAAATGATTTATTTAAATATGTAGCTAGCGCCCTAAAATTAAGGTCTTTTATTATAAACGAATAAGAAAAAGTAATATTTAAAAAATAACTGATTAAAATATTATTCCTTTATAATTTGTTTGTTTGTTTCTTTAACATCCCTTTATGCTACTAAGGCTAATTGGACATCACTACAGTGGGAGTCTTAAATTTTGCCTATCCAGGTATAATTAGGATAGGAATCTTTAACGAGTTTCTGACATCGTACAGGCTCAGGACCTGCATTTTACGTCCTATCCGAAGGACTGCTTAGCCAAGGATTTTTTACTCCCATTAAAAAATCCTAGGGCCACCCCAGACGCGAACCCGCGACCTTTAGTATTCTAGGTTTCTATGCTAAACACTTCACCACAGGTTAGCCCTATTTATTATTTTATTCTAAACTTAATCATATAATGTTTTAAATATTACCTCTTATGTCAATGGTGGTGGAAGATATCCACCATATTCTACCTCTTGAGTTAGAATTATTGTATTAAACTTGAAGATTGTGAATGTAATAAAAGTGAGTCTAAACTTTTGACTGGTACTGTACCTACTAAGTCCATTGAGATAGAATGGCTAAGATTAAAAAAAAAGATGGAAATCAAATTATTTTGTTTAATTTTTAGGTTTAAGTAACTGGAATGTTTCTATAAAGGAAGAGACGAATGTTGAAATAGGTCCCACATGTAAGTTTTTTCTATTTTGTTATTGTTTATTTGTTACCAACATATACATGAGAGTGTTGTCAGTATTTATAAAGTATCGCACGGAAACCCAGCAGTCCAATATGACCCAAGTGGCATCTAGCTCGGATTCTACCTTACTAAACGGGAATTAAATTGAAAGAATAATTCTTCAAAAAGAAGAAGACAGAAGAATGAAAATTTGAGACCCTATCTGCTTAAATTTTGAACCTCCTAAATTAAAAGAGTTTAATATAATTTTAAAAATAAAAAAAATAAAAATTAAAATCGGGCAGAATTACAGCTCGAAGGGTAGAAGCTCACTGTGGGCAATGGAAATTAGAAAGACCAAAACTGGGGAGTAGGCGCGGAGCCCACCTCTCCACCCTGGCCTCCTCTCCTCATAAATCACCTAAAAAGCCAAAAAATCAGACGGGAAGGACTAGGAGGCAGTCTTAATTCCATAATTCCCTGAATAATAAATAAAGTGTTAATTCTGCACAATGTGCTCTTATGAAGCACAATATACTGGGTGTCCCATACATAGTGTAAAAAAAAAATGGGTAATACTGCATGTTAAACGGGGTAGAGTGGCGCAGAAACGAGTTTCCTATCTCAATCTGTTGAGGAGATAAAAAATTTTTTGTTTTTATTTTTAAAATCTTACTTTTTTTTTTTTAAACCGACAGTTTTCTCTACTTTGGTTTAGCGTAGAAACAAAAATGATATTTTCTTAATCAATATTAAATTTTCTAAAAGATGAGATGGGTCTAGTTATTTTAAATCCACTTTCAGTGGGACTTTTAACGTGCTAAACACAAAACATTTATTAATACTTAAATTTTTAATAGTTTTTGAAAATTCCTCACTCCCCACTGGAGCACCCTAGTTGCTGTCAAATTTCCTAAAAACTGCGGAATTCAGTTAGCTTTTTAGTGGTGTAACTCACGATACAATTGCACTTCACCTTTTGAGTCTAAGAGAAGTTTTTCTGATGAAAACACGCTAGAGAATGTCACTGCTGGGGCAATGAGGAAGCGCGCTAGTATCCAAAGTAATGGATGCCGAACTTCCCATGAGTTAGAGTTAGTTTTAATTTTTTAAGACTAGAAAGAACAATATATGAATTCTAAATATAAATAAAGAACAATATATGAATTCTAAATAGGGTAATAATAATCTAAAATTAAAAAAAAAATTCCTTATTTTAAATTTAAAAAATAATTTCTTTAAAATAAATTAAACTTTTTTCTTCTCTTCTACTAAAATTTGAAAAATTCTACATAAAAAAAGTTGAAGATAAGCCTTGATACAAAGTAATGCAGGACATTTTGAACACACGCTGCAATAATCCATTTTAATATGGTTCTACAATAATAATATTATTTTTTATCTTCAAAATCAGAGAATACTGTCATTTTTCAGAAAAAAGTGAGATTTTAAAAATAAAAACAAAAAAAATTCTATCTCCTCAACGGATTGAGATAGGAAACTCGTTTCTGCGCCATTCTACCCCTTTTAACATGCAATATTACCCATTTTTTTTTTTTTTATACACTATGTCTGGGACACCCAGTATAATGAGAGCATTAAATAATAAATTATATATTGTTGCGGGCTGCGGGTACAATAAAATAAACAATGAACACTAAAACGACTATTTATTATTCTAATCTTTATAATTGTGTCTACTGCCTTATATTGGGTTGCTTAACTTGAAATGTCTCATTTCAAGGTAAAGGGATTTTAGTAAAAATACAATATGAAAATAATATATTTTTAAATAATTTATTTTTTGAAGAGAAAAGATTTGGCTCCGCCGGGAGTCGAACCCGGGTCTCCTGCGTTACATGCGAGGATGCTAACCGCTACACCACAGAGCTCGGCTCAAGGCAGAGCAAATCCTTCCTCTTCACTGATACCTACTCCCCCTATCTCACAAGTTTTGTGAGTAGTAGCGGGAGGTGGACAATTTTTGTCCAATTTATGATATTTTATTGACGTAAGTCAATGCTAACCGCTACACCACAGAGCTCGGCTCAAGGCAGAGCAAATCCTTCCTCTTCACTGATACCTACTTACTGATTGACTTACGTCAATAAAATATCATAAATTGGACAAAAATTGTCCACCTCCCGCTACTACTCACAAAACTTGTGAGATAGGGGGAGTAGGTATCAGTGAAGAGGAAGGATTTGCTCTGCCTTGAGCCGAGCTCTGTGGTGTAGCGGTTAGCATCCTCGCATGTAACGCAGGAGACCCGGGTTCGACTCCCGGCGGAGCCAAATCTTTTCTCTTCAAAAAATAAATTATTTAAAAATAATTTAAAATTGGTGGTGAGCCACAATTTAAGATTGGATTAATGAAAATAATATAATTTTATTCGAAGAATTTACCTTCTTTTTCTACACTTCTTTCCCAACATGACCCCAACCTTTTTAACCCGGAACTGAAAAACTCAGCTTTGAAGTGAAACCAAATCTGGAAACGCACTTTGGAAAATTTTTCCTCAGAGAAAGTCGTCTTAATTCTTGAACTGGTGATAATCTGATAGAGACAAGTCGGGAGAATATGGTGGGTGCGTACCCCACTTAGTGCGGAAGAACTTGGTACCCCAGTTCTTTCAATTTATGGACGGTAAGTTCTGACACGTTGGGGGTTTAGCTTTGTCGTGTAGGAGTGTCCGATTTACCAATCCAGGTTTTTTTTTTCCAATAATTTTGAGTGTATTTGTGGCAATTTCATTGCAGTAGGTTGTAGAGTTAATGGTCTTACCTCTAGGCAAAACGGAATAATGTATGATTCCAGCCATGGACCACCGTACTGTAACCATCAATTTTTTTGGGTGAAAACTTAGCAAACCAATGGTGAACGGTTCGTTTATTTACACTCCCTTCCCTAAATGGCCTAAAGATGTTTCTAGCTGCCTCAGCTGCCAAATGGCCGAGTTTAAACTCATAAAAAAATATTATACGAAAATCGCGTGTTTCCATGTTCAAATTTGGAGGTATACTAAAAAAATGTATTTATTTATTATGTATAGTAAATAGGTATGTGATTGATTGGGAAGCTAATGTTTATAAAAGAAAAGTATAGGATTAGTAACTGGTTAATTATAATATGTAAACATTTGGAAGTAAACAGCAGAGACTCGCAAAATCTTATATGTATATATTACATTTCATGTGTAAAGATAGGGCATTGAAGACCTTGGGGTTTTACGCCTAGAAGCCAAAATAAACAAACACATTTTATATGAAACAAACCAATATTAAATGGAGAACACAATGATTATTTAGACATTAATTTCTTACGACAAATTACAATGGTTAAGAACTAGAATCCTCTACAACATACATTCTTATCACAATAAGACTTTTCACTTCGAACTTTGCTCGATGGGCGTTTACATACAACTCCGCTGAGGCTTGTTAAAGCCACTATTTATAAGTCTTTGGGAAGATTCGAGAAAAGTCCAGTTTCGCGTAGAACCAAGACTTTGATCTGAGCCAACCGCCAGTCCCATGCCAAACAATGGACGGATTGTTCTCAATGGACGAGTTGTCTTCTTCCACTGGCCGCAGCACTATCCATCATAAAATATAATCTGTAATATAGAGCACCACAACAAAATGCTAATAAATATAAGGTCATCAGGGAATCTTCTTGAATGTATTAAACGTTAAAAAATAATATATTTCAGGGCAGTGCGGTGTGGTTGCCACTGAACACCACAAAATGACCTGATAGTTAATGAAGTTGAGTCCTGATGCTGGGGCGGGGGGGGGGGGGGGGGGGTATTTCAACTTGAAATTATGCTCCGACTATCCCCTTTGGCTTTAGAAAATCCTCTGTGTAGCAGCAATATAGGGTCAGAAAAAACAGTCTTAAAATTTTTAGAATGCCATTTTCGAGAAACAGCCTTTTTTTTTTTTTTTTTTTTGGGTACATTAGCTTCTTCTTTATCATTTGTTAGGAGGAATGCAACAATGAGATTTACAGGGGTGCGGGGAGGGTGCATGGTAAGCTGATGTGGTCCACTGCTTACAACTTCTATTTCTAATTTCCCAGATCCTACCAGAGATATCAATGCCGAAGCACTAATATATATATATATATATTATTCGCATACATAATGAGTTCATTGATTGTTCCTTACTGATCTAACTGTAAATAATAATGGTTTAAAAATCTATTGTTGATAACTTGACAAATTATCTTAGCTTGTTATAGAAAGTTATTATTTTAATCCCTGCAGGTGATGGGCTTACACAAATGGAACAAGATGAACTGCTTCTTCCCGATGAAGGTGGGTTAAATTATTTTATTATTAAAGTAAATAAGTAAAATAAGAGATGCTGCTCTTTTATGAATGCTGTTTACCATATTGATCTTCACTTTTTTACTTTCACTTTACTATAAATGAAATATACAGTTAGGGAAAGTATTGCGATCATGAAAAATTTCCACTTCCGGTTTTTAACGGAAATACATGTTTTGGGGTCCCTGAGTTCAAATAACCAAGTCCCGCGGAATGGTCTGTGTGTGAACAAACTAGCTCAAAAACTATAAACCATACGAACCTGAAATTGGGTATTTGATGTATGTATGTGCCCGCAATATGAGTCAAAATTTCATCAAAATTGATCAATCAGAGGGGGTACCTAACGTAATAAATTTTATCTCACTTTCATGTGTTTTTTTATTACTCAAAAACGGCTTTATGATTTTGATTAAATTCGTAACGTTTAATAAAAATCAAGTATTCTTTAATATCAGGTAAGCTTTATAATTATTAAAATGTTCTGAGGGGGCTTAAATGGGATAAGGGGCCTTTCTTGTTTTCCTATAAAGTACCTTTGTTTGTGTTTATATAGAGAAATTATCTGTCTCTCGTTTCGCCTTGGCTCAAGGCTAAATGTGAAATATGAAAAAAATCAAGTAAACATTTAGAGGAGAAAAAAAGAAAAATATTTCATTAACTCATAAAAGACGTAGAGCCCACGCATGCGGAGTATGCCTTTAATGACGGACCATTGTTCATAATTAACGCCGTTCTGTTCATTTAATGTAGATTATTTGTTTCCATGGTAACTAAAAGAAGTTTTCAACAACTACATAGAGAATTATAAAATCAGACGACTTGGAGTATTATGCTTGCATTGAATTATCACAAGTAAGAACTTTTATTTAATAATAAAAAAAAATTAGTATACTTTAGAGAGCAAATAAAAACAAAAATAAGAAATGAATGTGGGAAATATGTGACTTTGAGAAATGGCCATTAAAAAAAACATGTCAATTTCTAATCTAAGTAAGTTGGTTTGTGAAAGTTGTATGTTGCGCGCATCACACCAGATTTTTTTACATTTGTTCTAGACACATTGCATTTCCATATTTGTTATTAACATTTTAATTGATGGAACCATTTGTCATATTTTTTCTGAAAAAATGGCCATAGTTTTTTTTTTTTTTTTTTTTTTTTTTTTTATGTCAGAAGTAATGTTAAACAGTTTATCACAGTAAGATTCAGATATATGTAGTTACACTATTAATCTTGCATTTATGCGGGTGTAATAGTCAACTGTGTTGATCAACTTAGGATAAGTTGATTAATACTCAGGATTTTCATTTTGATCTTTTTTATTTTGGAAAGCCAATGTTTCGATCGCTACATGTGGATATATGTGTTCATACCGATCTTCATATAGTATAACCGGTATTACTCTGGACTCAGAAGCCCTGATGAAGATCCAGATGTAGGGACCGAAACGTTGGCCTTCAAAAATAAAAAAAGATCAAACTGAAAATCCTGGCTATTAATCAAGCTTGTATTTACCTATTTTTTCAGGTATCAGTTACTGCAATTTATCAATGAAGGAAGAAATTAATGTTGAAGTACAGTCAACTTGTAAGTTTTTATTTAATAATTATTACATATTGATGCTTTAATTTGTGAATCACTTTTTTTTTTTAAAGGACTTAATGGTGAATGAAGAAGGTCTTAATGAAGGAAGGTTCACAAATTGTAAGCTATACGGGTCTCAAAAATATTTTCCTTTATTGACCTTTATACAGTCATAGTCACAGTTTTCAACAGCTGACGTTTCGCTCCTGTTTGAGCATTTTCAAAGCACATTCATCAACCATTCGTAAAACTCACAAATTAAAAAAAATTGTGTCATATAGTACAATAAAAAATTTATATATATATATATCCTTATATATATAAAAATCTCGTGTCCCGATGTTTGTCTCTCTATTTCTCAGAAACTACTCAACCGATTTTAATGAAATTTGGCTCAATGTATATAGTTTTGGCCAACTTAACGGACCGGATAGTTTTTAACTTGATTAATGATCAAAATAATTCTTATTGCATTATTGCAAATATAATAGGTCGTGTTTTGATTTATTAACATGGCGTCATATGTCGATTTCATAATGTTTTTGTTTATAAGCATGCTATTGTAATACAGGTTATCATTATAATAATTTTGTATTGCGTTATGTGAGTGCAGTTATTTGTTCCTATATTATTATATTCCACAGACAAATAGTAATACAAATTTGTATTTATTGTTAATTTTCATTAAAGAATAAATAAATCAAGAAAAGGTTACAATAAATTCTCAAATGTGTAGGTACTTTTTCTTCCTTTTCCTTTTTTATTTGTATTTAAATTAAATTACTAGCTAAGCGCTGAAACGCTTTGCTGTGGCCCACCCTGATATCAACTTTTAGTAAAGTAAATACATTTTAATAATTTAAATTAGGCTATTATTTGAAATAATACTCTATAAATGTTGTAACAGCACCTACTGTCATAGGTGTAACCTAATAGAAACCTGACTTGGGGAGTCAGTGTTGCCAAAAATTAGTGAAAATTAGTAAGCTGGCTACACTGCGGGTAAACCAGTAAAAACTCCCTCACAAAAAGAGTGTGTTTTGATTAGGTGTTGTGGGATACTTTGTGATTTGCTGAAGAACTGCATAATTAAGACTTTAATATTATATTTTCAGTTGATTTATTTAACAGAAGTTTCTTTATTTTCATTATTCGTTTTGTTATTATTATTTAAATTCAGTGTTTTTTTATTTTACCAAACCTTTTTATCATTTTTATCCCGAGATCTAAAATGTAAAATTTAAAAAATGTCAGTGAAGATTTGTAATTCATCCTTTATCAACAATAATTTAAAGTTGAGAAAATTTAATCCCAATCGAATAGAGGCTGTTACTTCCTGTTCAGCAGAGTTGTAATTATCTTTAAATGTAAAATTTAAGAAATGTTAGCGAAGATTTTAATTCTTTCTTTAATTTAAAGTAGGCTATTATTGGGAATGATATTTCGTTGTTAATTTCACCAGAATACAGTTTTTTACTTATCTTTCAATGATTGTTGATTAAGAAAGGATTACAAATCGCGGCTTTTTTTTAAATTTTACATTTAATGATTATTACACCTCTACTGAACAGGAATAATTGTTATTTGGGTAACCTCAAGTTTCAGATTTATCCGCCATAAATATGAGAGTACTACTGCAAAATAATCCATCGGCAGATATATTTTTTAAACAATTGCTCTATATTGGAAACGGTGAAATAGAGCTGCATCGAAATTCAAAATTTATCAAATTACCAGAAAATTTCTGAACTGTTGTAGAGACGAAAAATGAACTGTCTACGAAATATAAAGTGTCTTTCCTGATATTTTGAACAATTATTTGGACTATAATTGGCTGGGTAGTCGTGCTATTTTGGCAGCAAAAAATGTTGATTTCGATGAAATACACTTCCAAAATCAATTGACAATGTTCTAGATGTAAACGAAGCTGTAAATTTCCCATCTGAATTTTTTAATTCCCTGGATATACACCCAAACAATCTCCCGTTGAAGATTGGCTCACTGATCATTCTTCGTGACTTAAATTCACCTCAATTGTGCAACGGTACACGTTTGGTCATTAAAAGGATCACAGGAAATGTTTTTGAAGGAAAAATGTTGCCTGGAAGGTTTACAGGAGATATCGCCCTGTTGCCACCTATTCCCCTGGAACCGACAGAATTTTCAATAAAATTTAAAAGGCTTCAATATCCTATTCGTTTGGCTTTTGCCATGACCATAAACAAATCCCAAGGGCAAACAATGTCCACTTGGACTTTGAAAATCCGTATTTTTCCCTTGGGCAATGGCATAACTCACGTGGG
This sequence comes from Aelia acuminata, assembly GCA_911387785.2. Taxonomy (NCBI): domain Eukaryota; kingdom Metazoa; phylum Arthropoda; class Insecta; order Hemiptera; family Pentatomidae; genus Aelia; species Aelia acuminata. The sequence goes on from OU426982.1 coordinate 8,934,519, forward strand.
AAATGGGTATCGCCTGCTCACGTGTGTGGAAACCATCAAATCTTTGGTTTGTGTTAAAAAAAACAAAAAAACATTTTGAACAAATTAGTACTTGAATAAATAAAAATTCTTAATTGTATTATGTAAAAACCTCTTTAAGAAGAGATTTACTATCACTCAAATATATTGCTAAATTAAAAAACACACCACCCTCCTACCGAACACTTATTAGCCGAAGGATTGGGAAATCGAGGTCTCAAAGAAATTGAGAAAAACGCCTATCAAAAGGACATGTATGACGCGTTATCCAAGATTGGCATGACCCTGAGCAAAATTAAACCCGTTGTTAAACTAACAAGACCAAGTTGAAGTAGTGTTAGGCCAATAATCAATAGATCAATGGCTGAGGTTATCAAAACTTACTTCAGTCATCCTTTTTAAAATTAGTGGAAAAATATAGCCATTTCGAGTTAGTTTATACCGATCCATAAAGAAAGGGCTATAGTGTTGGCAGCTCTGTGAGTCGTAAACACAATCAGCTCCTTTTTAATCAAACTACATTGAAATATGAGATGTAAAAAATAAAAACTTTAACTTTCCTATATTCTTTACCAAATACTTTTAAATGGTGTAATGCTCTATTCTCAATCAACGTTGGATTTTGATTAGCTGAAAGGTTTTCATCTTTATCAATGAATATTGGTATTACTGTATTTGTTTAAAAATATTAGGATATAACTACTGAGCCATAGCAACGCGTGGCCGGGTCTGCTAGTATATACACAATATATATATATATACGGTATAGCTATAGCTATACGGTATAGCTTACAATTTGTGAACCTTCCTTCATCATTATAGTGGTCTTTTAATTTTCTTCTATTTGAACATTAATCCTTAGAAGGTCTTAATGTTTTTAACACAGGAAAACTTACATCTATAGTCATTGAAGCCTGCTCGAATTCAAGAGTGAGAATCACTCTTCAGTTAATAAGAAGAGTTTCGATTATTATGTTAAATGAGGGCCAAATGTGGATGCTGTATATTTTCAAAATTCTTTAATAAATTTAAGAAATATTTAATCAAATAATCACGAATTGTGCAAGGAAACTAGCAACTCTAGTAATTTTAAGGGACCAGCAGATGTAAAAACACTTCAACTGTGGTTCCAAAGTTCAGATCTATTTTTTTATCTGTTATTGAATTATCATTATCACAATATTAAAAGGAAGTAAATTACTGAAATTTACTTGAATAAGATTTAGAAATAATTTTAATTTAAAAAATATATATAATAGTAGAAGTGAGAGATAGTCAACTGTTCTTCTTTACGATAGGTTAAATGATAGTCAGGATTTTCAGTTTACAATGATTTTATTGTGGTAAGCCAATGAAGGTCCTTCGACTTTGAGAACCCCTCCATATTAGGTACTAGAACCTAACCACGATAAACGACTCCTCTCAGAATCCATTGTAATCCATCTGGAAAAAAATAATCCTGTAAATCATAAAACAGATAAAGAGATATTATTTAAGGTTAATAAAAGCCGTAGGTCACCAAATTATATCATATCTTTATTTAAAGTATATAATCCTTGACGTTTCGGCCTCAATGTATTTTTGTAAATAATTTATCTAGTTTATTTATTGGTTTTTTCCAAATTTTATTTCATTCAAATCATATTTTTTAAAGGTTTTTTCTATTTTATTGGTCAAACTATCTATATATGTAATCGAAAAAAACTTTTTGGGATAAGGGTTATTGTTATCTTTTTGATTGTCTTTCAGATTATTATTTTTTTGAGTATGGTTTATGTTTTAATTTTTAGTATCATTATTTTCATTTTTGAAGTAATCTGTTATTAGTTTCGTTCTATTTATGTTATTTTTATTATTTTTGTTGTGTGTTTTAATATCGTCAGTGTTAAGGAGTGGGCGCCGTACTCCCATGCCGGAGTTGCGGGTTCGAGTCCCGCCCTGGGTGGTGCTTTTCTTTCGTAGGAGAAGTATCACCCAGTGCCATGGGTGTTAGTATGGGCAGTATAGGGCTTCAGTAGAAGCCTTAAAGTCCCCCCAAAAAAAAAAAAAAAAAAAAAAAAGATTTCGGCTGGTTTTACGTCTTCTGCGGCGAGAAACTTGATTAAAACACGTTGCGCAATTGACGGAGGTACCTCAAAACATCGTCACGGTGGACACTGAGAAGGTCGAGGAGGCGAGCCCATGTGCTTCCCCTACTCCTGACAAACCTACCCAACTACAAACAAAGCGGGAACGTTCTCCCTCCACTATTGTGCCTGAAGGGCGAAAAGTCTCGTTTATATTTGATTCACCCTCCTAAGTACCGTTTTGAAATTAAAAAAATACGTGCAAAGATATCTCAATAATATTATTTTTACATGAAAGCCTGTACCTTAATCTACTTTTCTACATAATTTCCTTCATTATTGAGGCACTTGTCATAACATTGTACCAGTTTATGAATATCCTCCTCATAGAAGTCTGCCGCCTGACTTGTTAACCACTGCATCACAACTGTTTTGACTTCGTCATCGTCTTGAAGACGCTGGCCACCCAGGTGTTTTTTCAAGTGCAGAAACAGATATTAGTCATTGGGCGCCAGATCAGGGCTGTACGGAGGATGACCTAGTTCCCCATTTAAAAGATGTGATAAGATCTTTGGTCTGATTAGCCACATGTGGACGGGCATTGTCATGCAGCAAAGCGATGCCCTTGCTCAGCTTGCCACGTCTTTTGTTCTGGATTGAACGGCGCAGATTTTTCAATGTCTCGCAATAAGCTGCTGCATTGATTGTCTCATCACAACTGTTAGGAGGGAGAAATTCCACAAGCAATACTCCTTTTCTGTCCCAAAAAACTGTGGATATGATTTTCCGGGCAGAAATTGTTTGCTTAAACTTCACTTTTGTGGGTGAATCTGAATGCCGCCATTCCATGGACTGTTGCTTTGATTCTGGTGTGACGTAGGCCACCCATGTTTCATCACCCGTAACAATTTGGCTTAAGAAATCATCACCGTCGTTGCGGTACCTCTCAAGTCAAAACACTGCCTAAACGTTTGGTTTTGTGCACATCCGTCAACATTTTCGGTAGCCAATGTGATCACAATTTTCGGTGATTCAAGCGCTCGGTCACAATGTCATACAAAACACTACGCGAAACATTGGGAAAGTCATCACAGAAGGAGGAAATCGTAAAGCGTCTGTTTTCTCTCACCTTATTGTCCACTTCCTGCACCAAACTTTCATTAACAACCGAAGGACGCCCACTCCGTGACACACATTTGTGTGGCCATCTTTAAATGCTCTCACCCACTTCCTTACCATTCCATCACTCATAATGTTTTGTATGTAAACTGCACAAATCTCACGATGAATATCGATCGGTTTTAGGCCTTTAGCACTAAGAAATCTTATGACAGCCCGTACTTCACAGTCGGCGGGACTCACGATTATCGGAGGCATTTTAAACACTCAGTAAACAACGTAAACAAGGAAGAATCAGACTGTAATGGCGTCAGTGCGTAGGCAAGAGATGTAGGTACCAGTGCGCATGCGCAGGACGCCGACCACGGCGCTGCGGTTGCGGTGTGGCAAAATGGTACTTACTTAAAAAACACGCCTCGTACTTTAAATAAAGATCTGATATAATTTGGTGACCTATGGCTTTTATTAACCTTAAATAATTAAATATGGCACCGAAATTAAATGAGAAGACTATTAAAGACAAAAGATAATTTCATCCACTTATTGTAACATCTTCCGCATCCTCAAATCCTATTTGGTACCTGCAATTATCTCTTGTACCTCTTGTACTATTATTATCTTTTTGTATTGTATAACTTCTTTCTGTATATTTTCCTATTTTTTATCCATTGTTACATTATGTATTATCTCATTTTTAAGTTATTAATGATTCCAGACACAACAATTTGTATACAGTACCATCTATTTTGTTCATTTTATATTTTTTTTCACTTAGTTCTCATGTGCCTTTCACTTCAAAAGCCTTGGATTTCCCCGTCATAAACCTTTGAAGTTGGTAAACTAACCCCTTACCACTACCTCTCACCTTATTTTTACCTTTAGTCTTAGTATCCACCTAGACTCAGTAGTTAAATTTCAGATTCTATTTTATCTTGTTAACCAGCCACTTATTTTAATATTTATATATACACCATCTTTTATATTATTATCAGTTCTGTTATGTATCCATTTATTGTCACCCTCTAGCATAGATACTCATATATTAGTTTTCTTTTAGCCCTGACGAAGATCCACAGTTGGATCGAAACGTTGGCTTACCACGATAAAATCATTGTAAACTGAAAATCCTGACTATCATTTAACCTATTGTAAAAAATATATATATAATATAAAAATCAAATTGGCGATTTTTTTTCATTTACTGGTATACTATTTCGTGCTTACAGGTTCCAATGACAGTTGTCTTAGAGGTATGGGGTGTCATCAATTTGATTCTAATACTGCAGTCACTCCAAACCTGACAAAACAAAAAACGGTCCATCATACAACTGAGAAGCCTCATCAATGTCCACACTGTGATTTTAAGTCGGTTGAATCGGGAAACATGCGAAATCATATGAGGTCAAGGCATACTAATGAAAAGCCTCATAAATGTCCTCACTGTGATTATAAATCTGTTCAATCTAAAAAGATGAAAAACCATATAATGGCACGTCATACTGGTGAGAAGCCTCATCAATGTCCACACTGTGATTATAAGTCGGTTGAATCGGGAAGCATGCGAAATCATATAAAGTCAAGGCATACTAGTGAAAAGCCTCATCAATGTCCACACTGTGATTATCAATCTGTTAAATCTAGTGAGATGAAAAACCATATAATGGCCCGCCATAATACGGGTGAGAGACCTCATCAATGTCTTCACTGTGATTACAAATCTGTTCAATCTAAACAGATGAAATACCATATAATGGCCCGTCATACTGGTGAGAAGCCTCATCAATGTCCACACTGTGATTATAAGTCGGTTGAATCGGGAAGCATGCGAAATCATATAAAGTCAAGGCATACTAGTGAAAAGCCTCATCAATGTCCACACTGTGATTATAAATCTGTTAAATCTAGTGAGATGAAAAACCATATAATGGCCCGCCATTCGGGTGAGAGACCTCATCAGTGTCTTCACTGTGATTATAAATCTCTTAAATCTAGAGAAATGAAAATACATATAATGGCTCGTCACACTGGTGAAAAGCCTCATCAATGTCCACACTGTGAATATAAATCAGTTCAATCAGGACACTTGAAAAATCATATAAGGTCAAAACATACAAGCAAGAAGCCATATCATTGTCCTTATTGTAATTATAAATCAATGTTACCTCAGGTTTTGAAAGGGCATATTTCAGTAAATCATACTGATGAGAAGCCACATCAATGTCATCACTGTGATTACAAATCTGTTCGATTTGGGGATGTCAAAACTCATATAATGGCTTGTCATACTGGCGAGAAGCCGCATCAATGTCCTCACTGTGATTATAAATCTGTTCGATTTGGAGTGATGAGAACTCACATAATGGCCGTTCATATAGGTGAGAAGCCTCATCAATGTCCACACTGTTATTATAAATCAGTTTATTCTCATGACTTGAAAAGTCATATTGCCTCATGTCATACAGTTAAGAAACCTCATCAATGTCCTCACTGTGATTATAAATCTGTTAAATCTAGAGAGATGAAAAACCATATAATGGCCCGCCATACTGGTGAAAGACCTCATCAATGTCCTCACTGTGATTATAAATCTGTTCAATCTAAAGAGATGAAAAACCATATAATGGCCCGTCATACAGTTAAGAAACCTCATCAATGTCCTCACTGTGATTATAAATCTGTTAAATCTAGAGAGATGAAAAACCATATAATGGCCCGTCATACTGGTGAGAAGCCTCATCAATGTCCATACTGTGATTATAAGTCAGTTGAATCGGGAAACATGCAAAAACATATAAGGTCTAGGCATACTAATGAAAAACCACATCAATGTCTGGACTGTGATTATAAATCAGTTTTATCTTATTCTTTGAAAAGGCATATTGCAGCCCAACATAAAGTTGATTAGCCTAATCAATATCCTTCTGTGATGATAAATGTCATCTTCAAATACAAAGAGGCATAATAAGGTCCAAGTTACAACTTGGAAGCAATATCAGGATTGATTCATGCAAACAGTATAATTTATTCTCTGCTTCTCTGCTCTTATCTTTAAGTTAAAATTGTTTTAATAGTTTCTACTTGGTAATTTTTAATTTTTTATACTGCTAGAAATACTCCCTTAAAAATAGTGTCATATGTCTGGAATTATTGATTTATTTCAAGTAATATAGTTTGAAAATAATTTTTCATTCATGAGTTCATAAACTATTATAATATATATGCTCTGTATTATGTTTGCTTATATATATATATATATATATATATATATATATATATATATATATATATATATATATATATATATATATATTTTGAGATGTACTATGTAATCTTAAATATACTATATGTGCTGGAAGATCTAAATATTGTAACAGAAGAATGGTGAAATACTTCTTCCAAATTTCTTTTATTAAACATTTATAACATATACATTAATTTGCCAACGTTTCGGACTATTCGTCCCTCTTCAGGGCAAAATTCTTCTGCCAAGAACTAGTAATCCTTACACCTATTACAAAATGTGTCCATTTTAAATAATCAATCATTTTAAATAACATAACATATTTGATCAATACAACAATCCATATATTGAATAGTACCTGACAATTATTGGTGGCTAGGTCCATCTATTTCTATATTACAGTTATATTCCATTACCTAAGTAAATTGGTCATTTTATATAAAAAAATATATATTCACATGACTACCACTTTTTTCTACCATCTACATTTACTACAATATTCTTATCACACTATCTATTACTGACTGAACTTTGTCTTATTTACCTCAATGTTCCTTATCCAACCAATTGTTATTGTAATTAATTTTTATATATGATTTTTTTCATCTTATTCACTTTTTGATATTTAAATTTTTTATAATATCTGCGTAATGGCTGCTTACTTTTATGGAATCAGTTTTATAATTGACTGCATTTTCAATGTTTTTTGTTATGAGTATGGTTTCTATTAATTTTCTGTTTTTTGTATTTTTTTCTACTCCTAAAATTTTTACCTCTTTGAAATTAAATTTATGTTTTTTTACAATACTATGTTGGGCTAGGGCTGTGACATTAATGTTTTTAATATTATTACAATTTGCTGTGTGCTGTTTTATTCTTGTATCTAATTTTTTAGACGTTTCTCCTATATAAATACCATCACATTCACCACATTCAATCTTATATATAGTATTCTTCCTTTGCATGCATTCTATTTTATCTTTAGTATTACTAAGGAAATTTTCTATTTTATTGTTATTATAGGTACCTAATTTTATATCTTCTAGGTCGTATTGTTTTAATATTTTTTGTATATTATTTGTCAATTTTGGGATATAGTTCATTTTGAAGTATTGTTTTTTTATGTTTTTATTCTCTATTTTTTCTTTTTTATCCTCTCCTTGTATCTTTTCTAGATTATCTTTATTTGTATTTTTATAAAAGTCTTTTATTGTTTTTTGTTTTTGTTGTTTTTTTATGTTTATATCTTTATTTTGTTTTGATACTTTATTTTCTGAAACCCCATTCTTTTGTTCACTATTGTTTTCTTCTTTTCTTACTATTATATTCTTTGTATTATTATACCAAATTTTGTTAATTAATCTTTTAGGATAGAAATTTTCCCTTAATATATTATAAATTTTATCTTTAATTTCTAAAATGTATATTTGGTCTGTTATTTCTTTCGCTTTTTTAATGAAGTTTTTTACGACATTAATCTTTTGTGGTGTGGGATGATTAGAAAGGTAATTTAACATCATGTCACTATTGTTTTTCTTTTTGGTCCATTTTGTTGTAATCTTATTATTTCTCAAGATTATGAGCATGTCTAAAAACCTTATTTCGTTATTATCCGGTATTTCTATTGTGAATTTTAGTTTATTATAATAATTGTTTAATATATTTAATACTTCAGAATAATTATTGTCATTGGTAATTAGTAGAATATCGTCTATGTATTTTTTGATTAGTATTGGTTTATTGTTTATTTGTTCCATGGTTTTGTTTAATAATTTATTTAAATAAATCCCGCTCATATTAACAGAGATGTAGAATCACTTTTCACCAACATACACACAGAAGGCTGCATAAAAATATTAGAAGAAAATTGGGACAAAATAAAAGATAACACACAAATAAAAGATAAAAAGTTATTTATAGAAGGCATTAATTTATGTATTAATTACAATTATTTTAAGTATAATGGAGAATTCTATAAACAAGTAAGAGGATTACCTATGGGTGGTTCACTCTCTGTTAATATGAGCGGGATTTATTTAAATAAATTATTAAACAAAACCATGGAACAAATAAACAATAAACCAATACTAATCAAAAAATACATAGACGATATTCTACTAATTACCAATGACAATAATTATACTGAAGTATTAAATATATTAAACAATTATTATAATAAACTAAAATTCACAAAAGACTTTTATAAAAATACAAATAAAGATAATCTAGAAAAGATACAAGGAGAGGATAAAAAAGAAAAAATAGAGAATAAAAACATAAAAAAACAATACTTCAAAATGAACTATATCCCAAAATTGACAAATAATATACAAAAAATATTAAAACAATACGACCTAGAAGATATAAAATTAGGTACCTATAATAACAATAAAATAGAAAATTTCCTTAGTAATACTAAAGATAAAATAGAATGCATGCAAAGGAAGAATACTATATATAAGATTGAATGTGGTGAATGTGATGGTATTTATATAGGAGAAACGTCTAAAAAATTAGATACAAGAATAAAACAGCACACAGCAAATTGTAATAATATTAAAAACATTAATGTCACAGCCCTAGCCCAACATAGTATTGTAAAAAAACATAAATTTAATTTCAAAGAGGTAAAAATTTTAGGAGTAGAAAAAAATACAAAAAACAGAAAATTAATAGAAACCATACACATAACAAAAAACATTGAAAATGCAGTCAATTATAAAACTGATTCCATAAAAGTAAGCAGCCATTACGCAGATATTATAAAAAATTTAAATATCAAAAAGTGAATAAGATGAAAAAAATCATATATAAAAATTAATTACAATAACAATTGGTTGGATAAGGAACATTGAGGTAAATAAGACAAAGTTCAGTCAGTAATAGATAGTGTGATAAGAATATTGTAGTAAATGTAGATGGTAGAAAAAAGTGGTAGTCATGTGAATATATATTTTTTTATATAAAATGACCAATTTACTTAGGTAATGGAATATAACTGTAATATAGAAATAGATGGACCTAGCCACCAATAATTGTCAGGTACTATTCAATATATGGATTGTTGTATTGATCAAATATGTTATGTTATTTAAAATGATTGATTATTTAAAATGGACACATTTTGTAATAGGTGTAAGGATTACTAGTTCTTGGCAGAAGAATTTTGCCCTGAAGAGGGACGAATAGTCCGAAACGTTGGCAAATTAATGTATATGTTATAAATGTTTAATAAAAGAAATTTGGAAGAAGTATTTCACCATTCTTCTGTTACAATATTTTGAGATGTTGGATTAACCGTTGATTGAAACTTGAAAATAGAAAATGTTTTGAGAATGAAAAATGGATGTTTTGAGAAGTACCACTATTTTACCCCCTAAAGCATTTAGACCAGTTTATAATTTTTTGTTACATTATCAATAAGTTTTCCTTTCATTCAGCCATCCATTTTTTTATGATTTTTTAATATAGGGGAGAGTGGGGTTGGTTGGCATAGGCGGTAGGTTGGCCTGTGGCTTATAGTTTCCGTCACACCTGTTGTGAAGGCGCCACCATTATACCATGTGACCCGCTTGACCTTGGGAGCCTTGTCCTGAAGTTTCAGTCTGATAATAACAGTGTAGAGAAGAGTTTGATTGATTTTACAACATGTAAATAATTTTTTTCATTGACTCCGATTCTGTACACAAAGCCCCAAACTCCTTCGAAAAACCTAACCTTTCAATTAAACAGTTTCTTGGTTGGTTGTTCTCCCCTGTCCTGGCATCCATCTTTCATATGACCTCTCCTGTGGGGTTAATTGGCTCTCTTCAACTGGGGTTTGTTGGCGCAGTGGCGAATATGTCGATGTGAACTAAGGGGGCAAGACATACCCAGGAATCGTGACTGCAATTGATGATACAGATGTATTAGTCAGCACAATGGAAAAGAAGCACGAGTTTTGGTCATGGCAAAAAAAAAAAAAAAAGATGAAATATGATACCCCCTCGCCGACGTTGTTAAAAGAATTCCGCTACCGAAACTAATCTGTGATGCCAAAAAACATTCTTTATTGACTTTTGAGAACTGGTAAATATTTAGAAAGGAGTTATTGTTGACCTTAGAATATTTGACCAGCCTAAAGTTTTTGAAGATGTGTGGAATTCATTTTGTTTTATGAAAAATTTGTTTACATTTTTCTAACTTCTGCTGTTTGAAAAGTTATATTATTTTGTTCAACTGAAATAAATGCAGCCGCATGGTAAAATGCAGCCATTTGTCATTCTATTTTCCCTTAATAGCTGTTAAAAATCGATTCAACATCATTATACCATTATAGTCCAGCTTTTAATAACAATAATATGTGTCAGGCTGTACTTGAATGAGATGGCCAAACAACCTCACCTTCTAGGCCAACCTGTCCCACATAGGGGGTTAATAGGCATACCCTGGCTTGAAGAATTCTTCAATTTTCTATGATCATAGTGTTAAATATTATTTATGAGTTGAAAAAAAATACTTGAAGTACTCTAATTGAAAAATTTAAATTTTACAGTGGCATAAACCCTATCGGGATTATATTAACAGGAAGGACTCGACAATCAAAAAAGTGAAAACTGTTGCCAACCAATCCTGCTCTCCCTAATTAATTAACTCTAAATGAATTTAAATTATTAAAAAAGGATCTATTGAGTTATTTTTAGGCATAAGATGAAATATTCTCTGGTACTCTTGGAAAATTTATGCAATTGACTGCTTTCTGTGTCCCAGAAAGCACTGGAACTGCACTAGATCCACTGGTGGACCTAGTTTTTTTATTAATCTTTATTTATTCCAGCTCGGCTTCTTAAAGCCATACATGGGTTTATATAACAATTATATACAAAGTTTAACAATTGGCTATGTGAGGGAATGGTCTCACGCAGGAGACACCCTTAACTGAGCAAATTTATAATACATCAATAAGAAATAGTAGTAAAATTCGAAAATTAAACATACTATAACTATAAAATAAATGTATATTACAAAGAAGAAAATAAATAAATAATTATAATAATAAATCAAATATGTACATGCTATAAAAGAATGTCTTGTAAAAGTCTTGGTTTTAGCCTACGGGACGTTGTTGGTTTCCCAAGGTTGAAGGCAACAGCTCTCTTAACAGATGGCAGCTGGGAGTGAAATTTTCTGAATCTATTTTTTATAAACTCATCTATATGTTCTACCTGTAGTTCTCGGTGGAGTTGTTCATTTCTGATAAACCATGGGGCATCTACTGCGATTCTTAAGATCTTGTTTTGAAATGTTTGCAGCTTTTTTTGTTTAGAACATGATGCAGCACCCCATACTTCGCAACCATACATCAATAGTGGACGTAAAATGGTTTTGTACAAGAGTATTGTCACTTGTGGCTTCAATTTCGATTTTCTATTTATAATAGGATACAACATTGTTAACCTTGCATACGCTTGCGTAAGCTTGTTGTTGATGTGGTGGTTCCATGTGAGTCTTCGGTCCAGCAGTACGCCTAAATATTTCACTGCTCCATCTGCGGGATTCCATGGAATCTTATTCCCGTTGATATTTAATTCTGGAGGGTCGTTAGGTCGTCTAAGGGTGAAGATCTTAGCCATGCATTTTTGAGCATTGATATTAATTTTCCATTTCATGAAATATTTTTCTAAAGTTGAAATGCTTTTCTGTAATTCGTTACGGGCTATGATGATGTCTTGGTGTTGAGAGAAAATAGCGGTATCATCGGCAAACATGGCTATGGAAGTTGAGGTGGATTGGACTATGTCGTGGACGTAGAATGTAAACAGCAGGGGAGAGAGAACTGATCCTTGTGGAGTGCCGGCCTCAATCTGTCTTACGGATGAATTGATATTATTAATTTTAACTGTAAATGTCCGATCTTGAAGAAATGAAGCTATGATATTAAAAAGATATTTTGGGGCATCCACTTTTTTCAGTTTATATAAAAGACCAGTATGCCAAACCTTGTCGAAGGCTTGCTGAAAATCCAATAATGCAACCAGTGTGTGTTTTTTCATTTCGAACCCGTTGATCACTGACTCAGAAAGCCTCAATAATTGGTGAGAAGTTGAATGACAGGATTGAAATCCAAACTGAAAGTCTGGAATGATATTATTGGATTCAAAGAAAGATGACAGCCGCCTTTTTATCACCGTTTCAAGCACTTTCCCAAGAATTGGTAATAGACTAATGGGTCTGTAGCTGTTGATCAATTTGGCGTTTTTACCTGGCTTATGGATGACTACTAGTTCAGCTTTTTTCCAAAATTCAGGAAAATATCCTATACGCAGGCAACTGTTGTAAATTGAGGTTAAAAGAATTTTAGCTTTCCTAGGCAAATTTTTAATAGCAATGGATGGAATCAGATCGTGCCCTGGACATTTTTTTATTTTTAGCCTATTAATTATCTCCTCGATTTCCTTAGGACTTGTAAATTCCAATGGGAGTTGTACAGTAGGTTTTGGAGTCGTCAAATATTCTTCAACATCTACATTCAACTGACTGCTCCCACACGAAGGGTTGGAGAATGTCGATTCGAAGTAGTCTGCAAATGCCTCTGTTTTGTCTTCGTCTCTAGTGATGACGACATCTTTCTCAGTTAGGCTAGGGACTGGGTCAAATTTTTTTAAAAGTCGCCTAGTAGCCTTCCAGACGGATTGGTCCCTTGGATCTAAGTCTTCCACATACTTCTGATAATTTGTAATCGCCAATTCGTCCAGCTCTCTTTTTACTGCATGTTTGAGGTAGTTCCATTTCTTTTTGTAAACAGGGTCTCTGCTGCGCATCCACTGTCTCCTGGCAAGGTTTTTCTCTTTAATTTTCAGTAAAATTGCTTTTGGGCAACTATTTGAAAATATTTTCTTTCTTAAGGTAAATGGTCTTATAGTTGCTTCAAGTAAGCTAGTTGAGATGATTTCATTAAAATTCTCGATACAATTATCTATTTCTAGAGCCTTGGAATAATCTTTCTTTAAAACAATCTTTACATCAACTGTTGCTTTGTATGTTTCCCAGTCAATCACTCCATTAATTAGGGTTTTCCGCCGGGGCATTTCATGAATTTCAGTTGAAAATTTGACTAATACTGGGACGTGGTCCGAGTTCAGAGCGGTGATTATCTGGGATGATATCGGAAGTCTAATATCTTTCGCTAAAATAATATCTAATATATCGGGTGAACATCCTGGTCTATAAAAAGTAGGTTCGGGAGGTGCATGAATTTGTATATTGTGCCTTGTACAGATATCCAACAAAGCATTTCCTGAAGAATTTGATTTACGGCAACCCCAATATATATTTTTACAGTTTATGTCTCCTAAAACTAATGTATGGTCATCTGGTGGTAAAAGATTTAAAATTTCCTCTTCTTGAAGTTTTTTGTTTGGTGCCCTATAAGCAGCTGTAATGATTATAGGAGGCGATGAGTTTAATCGGATTGATATAGCTTCGATGTTAGAAATATTTGAAATAATATTTTCGGTAAAACTAATATTATTCCTAATTATCAAAGCAACACCTCCTGAAGCAGTCGAACTATCTCTATCATTACGTAAGATTCTATAACCTCGAATTTTGAATTTAACGTTTAGTGATAGATGTGTCTCTGTTATGCAGGCTATATCAACAGAATTCGATTCGAGGAAAATTTGAAATTCTTTTCTTTGGGAGGATATGCCATACGCATTCCAATTTAATAGTTTTAATTTCCTTAGTTCACAAACCATGATTATTTTAAGATATTAAAAAAGGTTTGTTATAAACGTATATCAAATAAAAATAGTTGAATGCTATGTAGCTAGTTATGAAAGGATTAATAACAGTAGATAGGTTATTGTTTACTTTAAGGCCCAGTTGTGAAGAACGATGTAACTAGTGAGCTTAAATGTGACATAATTTGTGGTAAATAAGGTTTAATTGCTTCTAAAATTATTTTTGTAATAGTTGATAAAATGTCATTGTTTGATTCAACTGGGTCTGTTTGATGTTGAGTTGATTGAGCTGGACTAGCGGCAGAGGCAAATGTGAGATTCGGCGAGAATTTCCTAGCTGCTGGTTTTTTAGCTTCTGTCGTCGTATTGCTATTCTCATTTTTACCAGGTGAGTTTATTTTATTTTTTATTGCTTGATAGTGAGGACAGCCTTTGTAACTGGCCGCGTGAGGTTGTTTACAATTTACGCAGTACGGCTTATCTGTGAATTTTAAAGGGCATTTAGAAAAATGGTGGTTTTCCTTGCATTTAACACATCTAGGCTCCAAATGACAATAATTTTTAGTGAGCCCATACCTTTGACAATTGGTACACATTGGGATGTTATTATTTTTATGTTTCGGCTCAACAGATACTATTGCGTAAAATAAATTATAAATTTTAAAAATGTTGCTAGCCTGGTCATTATTTACGAGTGATACGGAATAAAGGGGAGTAGGCTTTTTATCTTTATTTAAAATTCTAGAAACATGTGTTACTTCGAATTTTTTACTACATAATTCGGCCTTTAGCTCTTCATCAGATATAATATAATATAAGGAATACCTCTTATTATGACATTTAGATGTTTGTTTTGTTCCGTGGAAAACGTATGATATTCTATTTTTTCTTCATCATAATATTTTGTCATAGTTCTATAATCGTCGATTGATGATAACATTATTTTCGTGCTATTGCCGGTTAATTTAGTTGTGAAAGGTTCAATACATAAAGCCTTTAGATCATTTAAGAGGAGTTGATAATTGTTTGCTTTGTGTAGGTATATTGGGGGAATTTTTGGAGAATTTTGTGAATTTTTATTATCATTGTTATAGGTCTGATTCGAAGCCTCCGGATTATTCGATGAAAGTTCAGTTTCACTAAGGACATTAAATCTGTTACTTACCGAAATCGGGGCGATGTCCTGATAATATTTTCCCATCTTTTTAACTGGAGATTGATTTTGAGGAGAACCCTTGTAATACCGCTTTTTTGAATTTTTATCTCCTTCCGTGGGTGTATTTTCATTAATAGCAGAAGTGGGTTGGAGTGGGTTAGATGCACCTGGCGAATTAACTACATCTCCTTCTTTCATTTAATAAAAATGATAATAAATAAAAACGAATTAAAGTAGTCAAAAACAAAAATAATAACAATCGCTTCACTCTTCACAATACTAAACAACTGCACTCTATGAAAGTCAGAGGCCAACTGTGGACCTAGTTCATCTTCTAATACAGACTCACATCTACCTTTCATTATAAGGAATTATTTTATGGCATAATCTACCCAATGCCTGTATGATACTGATTTTATTTATTTAATTTTTTTTTTTTTTGTGTACAAGCAAATGGTTCTAAGAAGAGTTATTTAGGTTTCAGTTATTCAATTTAAAGTTTTCGATATTAACCCTATGCTACCTGCCAATGTGGTATATTGGGCACCTGTCCTGACGAAGCGGCCCGCTGCCGATTATAGACATTTTGGAACTGGCGCTCATTCACTCGCTCATTTTTTTAGTTTTATTGAAATGGCCAGTAAATGAATAAGTAATACAAATCTCAATAATTTTTTTAAAAATTCATATGAAAAGTACCAGAGTAAACAAAATTGCCATAAAACAATGCATGAACACAAGAAGCTTAAATTAATGGTGTTCTGTTTCAAAATATGCAGTTTTCAAATTTAAAATTACTGGAATTTCTGCCTATCCAAGACTCCCGCCCTCTCCAATATATGACAGGTTAATATTTTCAAGACGGACTCAGCTCAGCGGAACCGTTGGACCATGTGCTTCCCCCCACCATCCTCACTCTCCCGCTGCGTCTCAAGCTGTAACCATCTCATGCCGTCACCATCTTGCTATACACGCTCTGAAGCTAGATTGTCTGGACGAAAACTGAAAGCTAGCAAAATGATTCACAGAGCTGGGGCTGTGTCACTTTGTGTGAGTACTCTGTTCATTTCTTCTGAACAACCCAGGAAGGGTTGCAACGGTGAATCAATCGCTATGAGATTAAGTTAAATGATTTTATCATCTTCTGATTGCTTTGTTCACCGAAGTGTCTACTCATATGAAAGTTTTGTTCGGCGATGAGATATTGCTCTCGGAAAAGTGTTTTGTTAAAAACATAAAAATACTTTAGCTTGTCATTGATGCTTGGCGGACACCTAAATGGCTCTGGGAACTGAACTACTATTGTAGCTCACGGTCAAAAAACGCTGGAGAAGCAAAACTGTTATAGTAGCCCACTTGACATTGGACTATTATAGTAATCAAAGGTCCCCACGGCACGGCACGCTCGGACTATAAGGGTTAAGTATTATTCTTTCTTATTTTGTACTTTTCAAATATTCGTTTCTTAACAATTAAACTAAATATGTACTTTAGTATACTTTAAAATAAGTAAACAAATAGGGTATTGTAATCTCCCAAAATGCGAACGCGAAATGGATAACTTAAAATATGAAAAATTTGATACTAAATGCTTTCTAGAAGTAAGGCATTTGTGTGTCTGTATTTATTATAGGAAGAACTTGGTCCACCTCTCAGACAAAGAAAGCAGTCCGTTGCTTATTTGTTTTAAAATATTATTGAATATTCCATCTTAGTCAAAGTGAGGGAATACTACAGAGTAAACAACTCATCTCAAGCAAATCACAGAAGGAGGTATCAGCTATAACTCCCTTAATTTTAGGGAAATAATTCAGAAATTATCGTGACATCACTTATTACAGCAAAATAATGTTAACAATTTATGGCTTGCAATTCATTCAGTTCCTTGACATTTGACTTCTACCTGTCTCCCGAGAATCTCAAAGTGTGTCAAAGTGTGCGCAATCTTTTTTGAAATATTTTTGTTCTAGTCTGCAATTTGAATTTTTTTTTTATGTATTTATCAAAGAGCAGAGTAAGGGAATTTAGTTGATTTAACATTATGATGATATAACATAAATCAGTCAAGATGTTTTATGTGACGTATCAGCCTCACCTGGTCTACCCCACATAAATTGAGTGTTACATGGAATTTTTTAGTGGACTGTATGAATGATTATGTATGGATATTATGGGAAAATAAATGAAATTAAACTGAATGAAAAATGGTATCTGTTGTTAAAAATTAAATTACAACTGCTGTAGTAAAATGAAATAAAAGAAATCTTGGTATTTAAAATAAAGAAAAAACTGATAAAACATTTGAAATCATTAAAAATAAAATAAAACTTAATTAGTTGATCCTGATTCAAATATAAAAGTTTGTATGGGGGGAACAGCTCTAAATGTTGTTATATTGCAATCGGAGAAGACTTACTGCGATGGTTTTTCTGGCTTGCCACATCTCTCTCTTCCTCTCTTCCCCTATGGGCTGGCTGAGTATTTTACTCCTGCATTTTGGCGTTCTGGAAGATGTGAAAATTGTCTAGGCCCAGGATCCTAGCTTTTAGATAGGAAAAATTTCTTGCCATTTCTGGCATAAATTTGCAAGAGTTGTGCTGCATTTGTTTGGCATTTTTTATAAGCTTCTGATTGCCATGTTTGCCACTAGATGGCATAAGCTTGTTCTCTGAACACAAGATATGAGTAATTAGTTACCTTGAATTATTATTAAATGTGAATTATTCATTTTTGTATATATCTGTACCTGAGAGGTAACGATTATTGATGTATCGAGTTTCCAATTATTGATGTAACTGAATTGTAAAGGTGTATATTTCTAGCGAAAGGTATCCGTATTTATACTCCTGATGAATGGTGTTTTATACAGGGTGCGCCAGAGAAACTTACTTATTTGAAAGGTCAATAAAAATAAAAGTACTTCAGTTATTGTTTTAATTCTTTTTTTATTTTAGAATACAAAGTTCCAAGTTTTTTTTCATGCAGTCTTGAAAATCACATCCGTTAAATGGCCACCCCCATTGTGCAAACACTGATTAAGTCGATTTCTGCAGTTCGTCTCCTCTCTTCGCAGCATATCTATCGGCATGTTGGCAATGGCGTCGCGAATTTTATTCTTGAGATGAGCTATGGTCTGTGGTCGATCGACATAAACCAGGGATTTTAAATAACCCCCCCAAAAAAAAAGTCACAGGGAGCCAAATCTGGAGAACGTGCCGGCCATGGGAGATCGCCTCTGAGAGAGATGAGGCGGTCGGGGAAATGTCGCAACAAATCCATTGAGCCTCCTGCTATGTGTGCTGTGGCTCCATCTTGTTGAAACCACACTTCCCTAATGTTCATTTCTTGGAGGCTTGGAAGAAAGAATTCCTCGATCATATTCCTATAACTAGCTACAGTCACAGTAACTGCACGTTCGTTTTCTTCAAAAAAATATGGACGAATTATTCCCATTACCGATATCGCACACCAGACAGTATCTCGTTCACAATTAAGGGGCTTCTAGTGAAGTTGACGCGGATTTTCACCACTCGAATAACGCATGTTTTGTTTGTTATTACAAAAGTAGCTCTCGACAGCGAACGCCCCCTGCTCTCTAGACCAGAGCATGATTGACTGGAGGGGGAAACAAACTTGGGGAATTTCCCCGCTAGGTAGGCCACCTACCACCGCTCTACCCTTCCAACTCACCGCTCGGGATTTTTTTCAAATAAGTAAGTTTCTCTGGCGCACCCTGTATAACCTATAATTATTATTATTATTATTATTATTATTTTATGACAAGAAATATGAACATTTAAAATTCAAAATGCTCTCCTTTAAAAATTTAATAATGTCAGTTACGACAGTTTACCTCTGAGGTACAGATATATATATATATATATTAAATAGGTTATGACTGTATATAATTCAAATGATAAAAGTGTATGAAATATACTTACAATGCTGCTGATGGATAATTCTACATATTCCGCAAAGGTGAACTACTTTAGCAGGGTATTGTGATAAAGGATTAATTAATAGGTATTTTTCTGATGTTATTATCGGGTTTTTAACAGGTAGGCAAGAATGTTTGTTAGTCTCTATACATCCTTAATAAAACCTTTTAGAAAAATAGAACCATCCCAGCACTTCCTTATTGAAAAAATACTTAAATTTAGTACCAAAAACTATAAATTTCTGTAATCAACAGGACCCCTTTTATTGTTTTAAAAAACGAAATAAAGAGCTTTATCTATTCTGTAAAATGAAAAGAAAACAAAAAGGTTTGAATTTATTAGGAAATGTTGATTAGCTACGAAGAATGATCATTCCGAGCTTAAGGATAAGCCTTAGGCTAACTGAAGGTGAGCATTGAACTCGAGTCTGATCACTAGGAATCAGGCACTTAACCTTGTGGCCACTGGGGCTTAGGCTTAGAGCTCCGGAGTTGTGTGACGAAATCACGTGATTTTAGGCAAACTATCACTGCTACATGATGCATCAAAAACGAGGTAATAGTGGACATAAATAATAAAATGAAGAACATTTGTAGCTATATCAAACTTGAACTAAAAACCAAAAATTATAATTATAAGGAAAATAGCAAAAAATACTTATTCATAATAAAAGTGAAGATAAATGAAAATTTTGCACTTCATGACATTATTAATATTTGTAAAATTTAATCAAACTAAATATGTTATATTTCATGTAATATTTATATAAAAATAAAGTTTATTAATTTTTTTATTTTTCCCCATCTTCTCCTCTACTAAAACTACACTGTTGTTAGCATTCCATTTCCAAGAGAACAAGTTTCAACTTCATTTTTCATGTAAATAAGCTATTTATGTTCATTCATCCACACCATTTTAGTTATTTAGGTTAGGTGATTGAGTTTTTTACCCATTTGACTGACAAAAATGGGTCAGAACATAAAAAAAAAAAAAAAATCATATTATTGTGAGTAGTCTAGGATCGGAGTTTTTAAGAAAATAGTTTCCTCTCTAGCCATAGTTTACAATGAAAAAACATCTTGTTACCCATTTTTAAAATTTTTTATCCAAATTAAATTTAAATTAAATTTTTTTTTATTAAATGAGGCACACATTTCAGGGAAATAAAAAATTGTTTACTGAGTAATTGGATTATAGAATAGTAATTTTTAAAAATGTTAATTATTCAAATTCAATTATTAATAAAAATTACAATTCTACGAGTCATTTTGCATATTTTTAAATGGCTAAGACAGTATTTTGTTTTTTAGATATTGTAATATTATTTTACTTAGAAATTAGAAAGAAATAGAATTGATTTTCTAACTTCACCAAACATTTAGAAAAATTATGGAAATATTTTGGATTTAGGATCTACTTAAAATAAATAAAAGGATTATTAAATATTTTATAAAGGTGTGATTCCTAATCAATACTCTCATACAATCAATGAGTAATAGGAATTTGAGCAGCTTTAGACGGATCAAAAAAAGATTTTTTTTGAGATATTGCAATACATATTATTTTAATTAGAAATTAAAAAGAAATAAAATTGATTTCATAACTTTACTAAAAATTTAGAAAAATGATGTAAATATTTTGAATTTTAGGATTTACTTAAAAATAAATAAAAGGATTAAGTATCACATTTTTTATATAGAAATGTTTCCTAACCAATACTGTCACACAACTAATCAATAATAAGTAAACAATGTTTAATTTATTTTTTTTAATTACCCTAAGTATGGCTTATATAATAGTGATTTATATGTAATTTTACAGATGTAAAGATCATCAATTATTTTAAATATAATATTAAAAATTTTTTTTTGGTAAGTTATCTAATTTTTTATATAGGCGTGTTTCCAAATCAATACTATTATACAATCAATAATAGGTAAAAAAAGTTTTTTTTACCGATTTAAAATGTGGCTCAGATAATAGTGTTTTTTAAAATGTTTATTCTATAGGTCATTTTACATATAAAAAGATTATCTTAATTAATCCAATCTTAAATTGTGGCTGACCACCAATTTTAAATTATTTTTAAATAATTTATTTTTTGAAGAGAAAAGATTTGGCTCCGCCGGGAGTTGAACCCGGGTCTCCTGCTTTACATGCGAGGATGCTAACCGCTACACCACAGACCTCGGCTCTAGGCAGAGCAAATCCTATCAGTGAAGAGGAAGGATTTGCTCTGCCCAGAGCCGAGCTCTGTGGTGTAGCGGTTAGCATCCTCGCATGTAACGCAGGAGACCCGGGTTCGACTCCCGGCGGAGCCAAATCTTTTCTCTTCAAAAAATAAATTATTTAAAAAGATTATCATTTTTTTTTTAATTTAATTTTTCTTTTTTTGTAAAAAATTATCAAATTTTTTATATAGGCGTATTTCCAAATCAATACTATCATAAAATTAATAATAGATAAAATATATATATATATATATATATATATATATATATATATTTTTTTTTACTGGCTTAAAATATGGCTTATATAATAGTGATTTTTAAAAATGTTTATTCTACATGTCATTCATTTTGCATAGTTTTTAGTGGGTAAGACAGTATTTTTTTTCTTATTAGATACTGCAACACTATTTTACTTTGAAATTAAAAATAAATAGAATTGATTTTCTAACTTAACTTTACATTTAGAAAAATTATGGAATTTTTTTTTTTTTTTTTTTTTTTTTTTACTAATTTAAAATATGGCTTATCTAATATGGATTTTTCTACAAGTCATTTTGCATAGTTAAAACAGTATTTTTTTTTTTTTTTTTTAGAAAGTATATATTTGTTGTTTTACTTAGAAATTAGAAAGAAATATAATTGATGAAAATATTTTGGACTTGGGATCTATTTAAAAATAAATAGAATTATCAAACTTTTTATATAGGTATGATTCTCCAAATCAACACTTGCTTGTTTTTGTGGCATATAATACAGTTAGAAATAGGAGCTACCACGAAAGCGAGCTAGGTTATTCTATCCTCTTCTAGGGTTTCCACGATATAGAATTACACTTGCATTCCTCGATGTACAACTTGAGTGATACCATACCACTGTAAAAGGGAACATGGGCTTGTGCTATTTCTTATTCATTCTAATAGTTTGAATAGGTTTTTAAAAGTTATTATATCTATCAGGTTATTATATCAAGAACATGTTTAAGAGAAAGAATGAAATGGACATACTGTTGCTCAGCGACAAGATCTATGAAACTCCTAATTCTTATTTGTCAATTCAGTTTGCAACATTTTGCATTGTTGATATGGTTGGTTTGTTTCCAGTTATTGCTCTACCAAGAGCCATTATAGATTGCGGTAAGTCGATACTCATTATATCTATAAAATAAAGATAACTCTTGTCAGCATTTTATATATATTTCATTTTAAGATATAAGACATTTCTTATGATATATCAAGTAGTGGACAGTAGCAGAATTGGTCTTACTTACTAAAACAAAAGATTCAATACCATATTACCAATACATATTAAATAAACCTAACTTTATTTATAAATCAACATAATATTTAAAATACCTTTCAGTGTCACTTCCACCGATCTGAAAACTTGTATATATAATCACAATAATAATCTCAAATCAAAATCAAAAACCAGGACAGCATTATCTAACACACAAAAAACAATAGACATGAAATAAATTTTAAATATACTGCTTAGATCTAACTCTGGCCCAAAAAGAAAAGTTTTAGTTGCCGCAGTTTTGATAGCAGACCATCAAGAAAAACTGATGAATTCTATACTTGAGTCTGCCAAAATTTCAAGGCAATATTTTATAAATTCATTCATATCTGAGGCATGATTAGTTATTTAAAACAAAAGAAACCTCTGGTGGGGTCTCTAGGTATTGTTTACACGTAAATCTTGATTCATTCGTTAGTATCCTATAACCTAAATATGATCTAGGTATAATCTTGATTCATAATTTTAATTTTCAATTAAATGATGCCATTTTATACATGTTGTAATACACTCCTATGATGTAAATTATCAAAATAATTTTTGAAAAAAGAAAAAAAATAATACAAAAATTAGATGATATACACTGAGGATAGATAATAAGATACAAGGTATGGATATACAAAAAGAACTTGTGGCAATGTTTTGGAAAATTTTATGTGTAATTTGTAATGTATAAAAATGTATATTGTTAGATGATTATGATGCTAAGCACTGAAAGCTTTGCTGTATAATCCAATGAATAAAAATAAGAGACTGTTTTAAAAAAGGGTAAATGCTAACTTATTAAGAAAATAAAACTACTGTCTTACAATCATATCGACAATTCTTATGATATTTCAAGCAGTGGATATTATTAGAATCGGTCACAAATAGTTAAAATAAATAGATCACAGTGTTTTCACCTAATTCGTAACTAATTGTGGGAGCCAAAAAAGAAGATAGAAACAAGATAAAACATTATAGGAATGATAGATAAATTAACTAATAAAGGATGAATGTACACAAAGATGATTGTTATGATAATGGTCGCCATGGCAACAACCATATTAGCCAATACTTGTTTATCTCTTTTTAGTCAAGTTTTTCCTATTGAATAGAAATGTGCTTTTATTACCTTGAAAGATAGCCTTTTAATGGGTCATTCCCCCTCAAATCAACACAAAAATATATCAATTGTAATCTCACCATCTCAGATTTTGTTGAAATTTGTTATATGTATACTACCAGTATCTACTAGAATAATTGTGAATTATTACTGAGATATGTCTACCCGTTTTTGAATTATTGGTCTCTAAAGCCCTCAAAAATAGGTCCAGAAACAGAAAAAAATCATGATTAAAAATAGCTGTAGATGTTTTCCAAATTTAACTAGGACTATGAGATTGGAGTTTAACAGCGCATTCCATGCCGTTTCATTTGATATACAAAAATGTATGTGTTGGTATTAAAAATTTTTTCGTAAAACCAAGTTTAAAGTTTTAATTTCAATTTTCTCAAAAAGGCCATTTTTTAAAAAATTTATATTTTATTGAAAAATAGGTACTATTATGTCATTTCATACAGCAAAATATAGAAGTGGGATGAAAATTTCTTCATTACTAAAAAAATTGAAAACTAGTTATAAAAGTCCTTGTATCTTATGATTAAAAATAGCTGTAGATGTTTTCCAAATTTGACTAAGACTATGAGATTGGTGTCTTTTAACAGTGCATTCCATTCCATTGCATATGATATACAACGATATAAGGTACTAAAGAAATTTTTTTAAAACCAAATTTAAAATTTTAATTTCAATTTTATCAAAAAGAGCATTTTTTAAAAACTTTATATTTAAAAAAAAAATGGTAATATTATATCTATTCATACAACAAAATATAATTCTGGGACAAAAATTTCTTCATTACTAAAAAAATTGAAAACTAGTGATAAAATTCCATAAATCTAGCATTTTATGATTACAAATATCCTATAGATGTTTTCCAAATTTGACTAGGGCAATGACATTGGTGTCGTTAAACAGTGCATTCCATGCCGTTTCATTAGATATACTACAATGTATAGGTATAGGTATTATGACCTACTTTTAAAAATTAAAAGATAAAATTTTTAAAAAATGGCCTTTTTGAGAAAATTGAAATTAAAACTTTAAACTTGGTTTTAAGAAAGTTTTTTTAGTACCAACCTATACATTTTTGTATATCATATGAAACGGCATGGAATGTGCTGTTAAACGACACCAATCTCATGGTCCTAGTCAAATTTGGAAAACATTATAGCTATTTTTGATCCCCAATGACTAATTTTTGAGTTTATAGCTAACAAACTTAGGTTCACATCATATGTAAAGATTATTTTATCATTTTTATAGTAGTATAAAAATGATAAATTAGGGCCATTCCATGTCAATTCAACACAGGCTTGAGCCTCACCATCTCAGATTTTGATGAAATTTGGTATATTTGTACTACTTGTATCTACTATAAAAATTGTGAAATATTACTGAGATATGTCTACTCATTTTTGAATTATTGGTCTCTAAAGGCCTCAAAAATAGGTCCAGAAACAGAAAAAATCATGATCAAAAATAGCTATAATGTTTTCCAAATTTGACTAGGACCATGAGATTGGTGTCGTTTAACAGCACATTCCATGCCGTTTCATATGATATACAAAAATGTATAGGTTGGTACTAAAGAAACTTTCTTAAAACCAAGTTTAAAGTTTTAATTTCAATTTTCTCAAAAAGGCCATTTTTTAAAAATTTTATCTTTTAATTTTTAAAAGTAGGTCATACTACCTATACCTATACATTGTAGTATATCTAATGAAACGGCATGGAATGCACTGTTTAACGACTCCAATGTCATTGCCCTAGTCAAATTTGGAAAACATCTATAGGATATTTGTAATCATAAACTGCTAGATTTATGGAATTTTATCACTAGTTTTCAATTTTTTTAGTAATGAAGAAATTTTTGTCCCATAATTATATTTTGTTGTATAAATAGATATAATATTACCTATTTTTTTTAAAAAAATATAAAATTTTAAAAAAATGCTCTTTTTTATAAAATTGAAATTAAAATTTTAAATTTGGTTTTAAAAAAATTTCTTTAGTACCTTACATCGTTGTATATCATATGCAATGGAATGGAATGCACTGTTAAAAGATACCAATCTCATAGTCTTAGTCAAATTTGGAAAACATCTACAGCTATTTTTAATCATAAGATACAAGGACTTTTATAACTAGTTTTCAATTTTTTTAGTAATGAAGAAATTTTTGTCCCATAATTATATTTTGTTGTATAAATAGATATAATATTACCTATTTTTTTTAAAAAAATATAAAATTTTAAAAAAATGCTCTTTTTGATAAAATTGAAATTAAAATTTTAAATTTGGTTTTAAAAAAATTTCTTTAGTACCTTACATCGTTGTATATCATATGCAATGGAATGGAATGCACTGTTAAAAGATACCAATCTCATAGTCTTAGTCAAATTTGGAAAACATCTACAGCTATTTTTAATCATAAGATACAAGGACTTTTATAACTAGTTTTCAATTTTTTTAGTAATGAAGAAATTTTCATCCCACTTCTATATTTTGCTGTATAAAATGACATAATACTACCTATTTTTCAATAAAATATAAATTTTTTAAAAAATGGCCTTTTAGAGAAAATTGAAATTAAAACTTTAAACTTGGTTTTACGAAAATTTCTTTATTACCAACACATACATTTTTGTATATCAAATGAAACGACATGGAATGCGCTGTTAAACTCCAATCTCATAGTCCTAGTCAAATTTGGAAAACATCTACAGCTATTTTTAATCATGATTTTTTTCTTTTTCTGGACCTATTTTTGAGGGCTTTAGAGACCAATAATTCAAAAATGAGTAGACATATCTCAGTAATATTTCACAATTTTTATAGTAGATACAAGTAGTACAAATATACCAAATTTCATCAAAATCTGAGATGGTGAGGCTCAAGCCTGTGTTGAATTGACATGGAATGGCCCTAATTTATCATTTTTATACTACTATAAAAATGATAAAATAATCTTTACATATGATGTGAACCTAAGTTTGTTAGCTATAAACTCAAAAATTAGTCATTGGGTTGGCTTGAAGTTTTTATACAACATTGCATTTTAGTAAAAGAATTTTGTATGTACTTTTTACGTTAATACTTCTAATGGAAAAAATGTTATGTAAAATAGAAAACCAAAAGATAGTTTTGTTATATCTTAATTAATTGTATATAATAATAATACCAATAAAAGGGTATGAATCCGTGGATCTTTTATAAAGATTTATTAATTTGATATAACAAAAAGAAAGCAAAGCGTACAGTGGAACTTTTTTAATAAAAGAAACTATATTCAAGTAATATATATACACATATATGTTATATAAAAAAAAGTAACATGCAATATCAACTTATATCTAAGTACAATGCCTGGTAAAAGGGAGCGGGGAGCGCAGAGAGCAAGCAATCTGGACAGGTAGAAATCTCGAAACAGAGTGATTCTGGAAACGTTATAATCTGATAAGTCACCTCTGTTCGGTGGTGGGGGATATTTACAATTATTTTGCAAAGTACAATTACTTCGGGCTATTCTAAGTGTAACCTTACCCTTTAGTAATGCTTTTATGTATATAATAATTATTTGTCTTCGTTATCTACCTAATGCAAATATAGAAAGACCTTATCGTCTACACTTTGAACGTGTATGGCTTAACTTATTTGCGAGTTTAAGGAATTCCATTTAATGATGTATAATATTAATGAATGCTGCCATAATACAATTTCAATTACAGTTAGCAGTAAAATTTATTTATAATAATATATATAATACATAATATTATACATGACCTAATAATTATATGTGTGGATCACCACAGTTTTCTTCATTGAATGTAAAATGAGAAATAAATCACCGAAACAGGACAATCATTAACAGATTTTTGGACTTTCTTATTTTTAATTGATTTTTTTTTCGTGTAAAATTATGTAAATTAAATTCCTTTATTCTGGGAAAAACAGAATAGAACAAAAAAGATAAAATTACACTAGCCAAATAATTAATGTAATAGAATAAAATTAAATTCAATTTTTATATATTGTCATCCACTGCATAATGTATCTTTTATCTTATTATTGAGTCCAGGTTTAATTATTTGTATAATTTACCATCTATATTATTAGTTTTTTAAAAATTCCTTCTTAACTTTTCACCTAGTTGTCATGTAGCCTTTCACTTCAAAAGCGTTGGGTTTCCCCCGTTATAAACCTATGAAGTCGGCGAATCAACCCTTACCACCTCTCACCTTATTTTTACCCTCAGTCTCTGTATTACTCTGGACTGAGAAGGCAAATATCACAGAATATTTTATCTTGCTAACCAGCTACTTATTTAAATTTTCATGTATAATTTTACTGATTTTTCTATAATTATCAGTTTTATCAACTATCCACGTGATGTAAACGTACCATCAGTTAGTTGGTTTTGCTTTCCATTAACCTGTTTCTATAATTGTCATCTTATAGCACAGAAACACATCTATTTGTCTTCTTTTTACCTAATGAAGATAAATAATAAAATAAAAATAAATAAATACAACTTTATTTCAAACTAGCTATGTATACCGGTTTCACCCGGAGAATTTCATTTTTCAAATCTATAAAGTGAGACTTTTATTGACTCAAACGGTCATTTCGTAAAAACCAATGTAAAGCGAGATCATTACGATTTTTATAACAATAAAGAATATCAGGTGAAGATCGGCTGGTTATGCAATTTTAATTTGGACAGGTATGAAAGAACCTACACCTGGCATGAAAGAATCACTGAGCGAAATTTGGAGAATTTAGGACAAACGGTATGGATTTCTATAAAGAACAAACAAACAAACAGAATTTCATCTTTATTTATATAGATAAGATAAAAAAAAAAATCTATTCCAATTACTAAAAAAAATCAGGCTCGGGACCTCTTTTTTGCAACCCATCCAAAGAATGGCATAGCCAAGGATTTTTGACTTGACTCCATTTAAAAAATCCTAGGGCCACCTGGCGGGATGCGAACCTGCGACCTTTCTACACAATCCGTGACCCGCAGGATATTATTTTTATTTTTACTGTTAAGATTATTTTTTATTTCTTAATTGATGGATATGGTAATTTCTTCACATAAATCCAGCTGAATAAAACTATATTATTTTGATTGCAAATGAAAAATATATAATTTAATGAATTATATTTCAGGCTGGTTAGGATTGCCATTGGCTGTTGGTGTACTTTCGGTAGAAATTTATACGGCAATATTACTCGGTCAGTGTTGGATACTGAGTGAAAAGTTAGACAGCAGAATTAATTTAAAAAAGAGGTAATTCCATTATTTATTATAGAAGATTATAAGCCATAATTTAAAAAAAAATATTATTGTGTTAAGAACTAATAATAAATTTTAAAAAAATATCAAAATTGACATTCAATAACACTTTCGCATTAAAATGAATGTTGCACTTTCCATCACTTAAGGGACAAGCAAAAGCACTGATATATTAAACCACCCTACAGTGATTTATAGAAGTGAAACATGGGTCCTGAAAAAGAAAAGTACATTTACATTCCAAATATGGGAAGTACTTAGAAAAATATTAAAATAACATATGGCAAATTTATCATTTTATTGGTCTCCCTTCTTCTCTCTTCTTCGTGGTCTTATTTATAATTTCCATCGATAATACACAATGAGCTTCTACCACCCTTCAAGGTGTGATTTAGCAAGCTTTTGATTATGTTTTTAATCTTTCGATTTTATTCCTGTTTAAGGAGGTCTGCTCCGAGCTACGATAACCCTTGCGGAACTAGCAATTTTTAGACTGCATTTCCGACATATTAGTTAGCCTTTATTATGGAGTATATAAAGTTTATATACTATGACTAAATACGTCTAAAAATTGCTGATTCGGCATGTGTTATCGTACGTATCAAATTGAGTACTCTCCTATTTCCAAGTCGGTTAAAAATAACATATGGCAAATTATTACAAATGTAGCACTAATAAGTCTGTTTCGAGAAACTGACCTGGTAACCTTAATTATCAAAAAGAGACTAATGCGGCTTGGATAGGAGGAGTGCATGGAACAGAGAATAATCCTAAACTCTTGCTTGGAAGAACCCAGGAGGACTAAGATCAAAAGGGAGACCACACCTGAGAGGGATGGACGGATGTGGAGGGAGATCTCTGGAAAATTATTATTGAATAATATATCAATCCGTATACGTTGATAAAATAAATGAAGTAGTGAATGGAGAGAGGTGGAACAGTCCTCACAGGACTGCAATGCCAAATAATTATTTATTAAATTTATTAAAACCAAAATACATTAGTTAAAACTATCGTTTTTTAGGTGTCCTTATGGAGCTATAGTAGAATTAGCATTTGGTAAAAAACTGAGCAATTACGTCAAGTTTATTCTCGATCTATCAATTTTCGGAGCAAGTATTTCGGATCTCCTCATTGGTAATTTTTTATTTCCAATTGGCAAAATTTGAATTTTTTAAATATATTTTTTTTCTCTTTCTAAATTAACTTCATCCACAGCTTCACAAAACCTTCAAATCATCGGTTTGAAAATGTCGAGATATGAAACAAATATTTCATACTGCTATTGGCTAATCATAATAGGAATTTTAATATCCCCACTCATGTGGTTCGGAAGTCCAAAGGATCTGAAGTAAGTTGACTATTCCAGTTTATCAAAAATAAATAAATAATAGGATGTATAAAAAAAAAAAAAAAAAAAATGGCTGGTTTTTAACCAAATATTTGTCCTATTATTTCTTTGATATAAAATACAATTAATACTCAAAGTATAGTCCATTGTTATCAACCGTCATTAGCCATCTGCTAGCCAATTGATCGATGCCACGCTGATACCATTCCTTGGGATGGCTGACAAAGAACTCTTGGACCGCATTTCCAACTTCTGCAAAATCATCAAATTTTTCCCTTGAAGAATATGGGCCATGGATCGAAAAAAGTAGTAATCCGATGGTGCGAGATCTGGACAATATGATGGATAAGGCAGGAGTTCAAACCCATCAAGTTCTGTTAACTTTCCTTTGGTTCGACGGTTTCTCTTAGCTGATTATTGAGTAAGTTTGTGAGGGACCAGTACTGATCTTTTTCACCTTCCCCATGGAGAGAAGATGGTGACTAACAATATCTTTCGACACACCACACTCCTTGGTGAGTTTGCTAGTACTTGTGGATGCATTTGACTCAACAGCTTCCTTCAGAATCTCATCAATATCCATTAATGGTCGCCCGGAGTCCTTCTCCCTTTCTAATGCCGCATCTCCATTTCAAAAATTTTCAAGCTAACGCCGAGCAATGCACTGGACCAGGACACCTTCCCCATCATATTTAATAATTTCACAAGTTGCTTCAGTGGCTGTGAAATTTTTTTGCCAGTAATGTCTTAAAATTATGAGAGTTTCCGAGGACACTTTCATGTTTCTTCTTTGAAGTAAATAACTGAACTGAGGCTTTTTTTGAAGAAGTTCAGTATTAGTAAATATCCTTAGAGAATGCTCTATAGGGATTATTAGGTATTGGTAAATAATAAATAGCATTAAAATATTTACAGACTTTTGAATTCTGGAATTTGATAAAACGGTCATTTTTTTTTTTTTTTTTATATACCCTATTAATAATATATACAGGCACACACAAACATGTGTTTTTGTCTTTTAGAGTCATTGGAATTACCTCAGTGAGCGTTGTTTTCTTTACATCATTTTTAACTTGGTTATCAATTTATTCAGTGAACGATGTGCAGGTCAGAATCCCTGAACCATCCTGGGGGTCAATAGGAATAGCATATGGAATTCTAGCCTTTCAGGTATTTGTTAAAATTAATTTTATCAATAAAGCATTTAAAATAATAAAACTATCACTTGTTTTAAAATTTTAAACCTATATTATAATTATGAAATGAATTTTATAAATATAAAGTCAAGGAAAGAAAGTGTCAACAGAAAAGGAAAAGTACATATGAATAACATTTGGTTAAATAAAAATCTTTCTTAACTTTGAGGTTAACCTGGTCTACCTAAACACTTCTTTTTTCTACTTGGTTATGTTTCAATTTAGTGAAGAATGATTTGTTCTAGGATTTCTTAAATGAAGGAGCCTCTTCCATTTTTTTATATTATATTTAATTATCCCAACATTTCGGGCTGCTGGCCTGTCCTCTGGGGTTATCTATTTTACAATCTGTAGTTCCATTCCCAATTGTTCCTACTTAAAGTTGTTGTATATGAACATATAACTGTCATATCCTCATTTTACATTATTAATTTATTTTTAACACTTTTTTTGGCGGGGTCACCTGTGGTGTAGTGGTAAGCACGGCAACCTACAATACTAAAGGTCAGGGGTTCCTGTCCTGTGGTGGCCTTAGAATTTTTTAATGGAAGGAAAAAATCCTCGGCTATGCCGTCCCTCGGATATGACGTAAAATGAAGGTCCCGAGCCTGTACGATGTCAGGTGTTCGTAAAAGATCCCTATCCTAATTAAACATGAATTAGAACGTTCCAGGCAAGCATAGATTACCCTCGATCATGCATTAGAACAATTTGTACCAACAACAAGTCTAGAACTCTTTCCAATCATTAATTTTTCTTTTCTTTTTTCGTTACAATATAAGAGAAGAGAAAGAAGAACCAATGAAGTTTACTGCTCAAGCGGTCACAACAAAAAATACTGTAATGGGTCGTTAGTGAACGACAGTTGTAACAAAGTAATGGCCGCCTTCATTTGATTTCTACTGATCCCGTTTTATATTTATTTATATTGTCATTATTTAAATTTATTTATCTACTAGCATAATTATTATTTTCAGAGAAATATTTTTATTCATGAGACTAGCTTAAAAGCTATTATGAAAATTGATTACGGTGTTATAAGTAGTTGTCGTAAAGTCTCTTTTTTTGTTTTTGTTATTATGAGCGGCTGATGGGCGTGGCCTGTTTTGAGAGGTTATGTGACAGTTATGTTATCGGACTCACATCGCCTTTATTTCAGTTAAAAATTGCCTTGATTGGCTTTTATAGATTCTAGCTTTCGACTCCTGCTCGCTCTTCAGAGATAAATAAACCCCCAAAAGGGTCCTTATCAGTGGAGATTGGGCCTTACTTTGAAGGGCGCCTTAGCGAACGGCGCATTATCCGCACTTCAGTACTACGTAGTACCTCTTTTATTATTACGTTTTGGTGTTCGTTTGTTTAACGTAAGCATAAAGGTTTGGCCACACATGTCCACACCGCAGCAATAATATAGGTTATGTTCAGAATATTTTTAATTTAACTTACATATTACCTTTATTTATGCCTAAAGTTCAGGCCACAATGTCAGACACAGGCCACTTTAGGCATAACTAAAGGTAATATTTAAAATTAAATTAAAAATATTCTGAACATAACCTATATTATTGCTGCGGTTCGGACATGTGTGGCCAGACCTTAAAGCGACGTTGGAGCTAAAATGGAGGTCCCAATTCTATAAAATGTCAGGTACTCGTTACAGACCCTCATCCTAATTATTCCTGGATAGGCAAAATTTAGGGCTCCCGTTGTAGCATCGTCCATTTGGCCTTAGTAGCATGAAGGGACGTCAAACAAACAACACTTTTTTGGCTCTGGACTAATTTCATTGTCACATGTTATAACTTTTTTAACACATGTTATAACGTTGGGACAATTAAATATAACATATGGAAGAGACTCCTTCATTAAAGAAACCCCCTTTTTATGTTATTTCTTGTCCACCTAAAACAGAAAACAATGAATTAAAATGAGGATGACTGAATCACTATCGAAGTAATAGGTTGATATTGAATAATAATTATTTACCTTCTGTTACAATTGGTATTCAAGGTTTATTTTTGCTAATCAGCTACAATTCAGTTTTTCCTCTTATTTTTGGAGTTGAGTTTCATCTGCATTTGCGTCATGCTCATATTTTTCTCTGTCTGACTATGGACCAACACCTTTTTTCCAAATTGTACTTCTGCGTTTTTTTTTATATATGTATATATAATTTCTTATTTTTATTTGCATCTGCTGCAGTTAAGCTAAAATCAGCAATTGTGTTGGAGCGTCATGTTAAATCTGGTATTATCTGGCAAGAGAGAAAATAGAGCCCAGCACCACATCATCACACCTCTTGATTCAGAAGAGGAGGTCTCTGATCCAATTCCTTTTCAGTTATCTCCTGTGAGGCATGTCAGTTGTGGCCATATCATTAATAAGTCTATAGTTATGTCTGTGCAATTTAATTTGAAAGCTTGAATAAAGAGTTTGTAAATGTTAGTCGATACTTGGTTATTGTAAGTGAGTTTGCAGTGTTTTTTTTACTAATGGTACTATGGTGCTAGCGTTATTTTAATTCTTGAGAATTGTGGATTGAAAAGTTTATAGTTTTTGTGTCTTTTTTTCGGAACCACAAATTTGTTAGGCTTATGTACATATAGGTTTAAGTAGATATGTATATTTTTTTAGTTTTTGTCTAATATTTAATTTTTAGGATTTAGAAAAACAAAGGGAGTACATTATTTAATTTAGCTTATGTCTTTTCAAGAGGGCCTACCCTTTTAATTTATACTTTTCTGAAAAAATGCTGAGATGCAAAATAAAACGATATACCTAAAACTTTTTGTATATAATAAAAGAAAACTACAAATAAATACATTTTAATTCTAATATAAATAAATAACGAAAGGTAAAATGATAGTCAGGATTTTCAGTTTACAATGACTTTATTGTGGTAAGCCAACATTTCGATTCAACTTGTGTTGTGTAAAAACAGATAAAGAGATAATTTCATCCACTTATTCTAACATCTTCCGCATCCTCAAATCCTAGTTTTGATTTCATAGGTACCTGCAATTATCTCCGTACCTCTTGTACTATTATTACCTTTTTGTATTGTATACTTCTATCTGTATATTTTCCAATTTTTTATACATTATGTGTAAATTGATTCGAGAGGTTCAGTAAAACCTTTACTCTGTCACAATCTAAGTATGTGTTAGCCAAAGAAATGTGCAGGCCAGGGTGCTTAATAATAAATAACAAAATCTTTTTCATAAAAATATTATAAAGTATTTATTAAAAAAAAAGGAACTTAAAACAACAAAATAAATCGAAAATGAACAATTACAATTTTTAAAAAATGAAACGAAATAAATAAAAACGCTGATTATGACCATTGATGTAATTAAAATAACTATTAATCATTATGTGCTTAAAAAATAAGAAAAAGAAAGTATCTACTAGAATATATACAACAAAAAAAAATCCCTTTAAGTTTCTTACTAAACTAAATTACTTCATGTTTAGAAAAAGTAAGATAAAATAAAAAAAAAAATATATTCTATTCTTGTTATGATTGTAATAATATGATGATATTATTAAAATTAACTATTAACAAGGATGTTTGAATTAACAAACAATATTTAAATTTAAAAAAAATCGTTCCTTGGCTT
Source organism: Aelia acuminata (assembly GCA_911387785.2). Lineage (NCBI taxonomy): Eukaryota > Metazoa > Arthropoda > Insecta > Hemiptera > Pentatomidae > Aelia > Aelia acuminata. The sequence continues at coordinate 8,969,881 of OU426982.1, forward strand.
AGAATTATGTAAGCTAAATTGTCTCTAGAGCTGGAAAACTCTCAAAATTACGCACTATAAGTTATTATAGTTCATCCACTATGGGAACCTAATTTTTTGGAAAATTGTAGAATTGATGGGGTTGATCCTTGACCCCGAGATGAGCCAATGTGGCCTAGGCAATATATACTGTGATGGCTTGAGTAATAGTATAGAAAATACGTCTCACCATGGTAAGAGCTTCTACCCTCTTTGAACAGTCAGTGTTCACAGCTGATGACGCAAAATAAGATCCTGATGAGGACAAGTTGTGTGCCATCACGTATTTTTTCGACGATCAGTTTTCAAGCTCGACGACGAGTAGGTCCCCTTGTGGCTACTTGCGGCTTACTAAAGCACGGCCCACTGTACGGGAGTGGGGCAGGTAATCCCATAGTGGCTGTTTACGTGCGCACATAAACAGTTATACTGTTATAATTTAAATAAATATTACACTTCATTAATGTTATGTTCTAATTTAACAAAAAATTGAATTATTTACAACAAATAATATTAATCGAAAGTTTATTAACCTATGTGGCTCGAACATCCCGCCCACCAAAATTTTGCTGAGGAACAAAATTTTATTTCTTAGTAGAGTATTCATTAACAGGGCTGAGAGGAACGAGTTTGGACACAGGTCGTTTGTAGATGCCCGTTGGGGTTTTGATCGTAACCACTCTAACAACACCGTCTGCCCCCGTATGCGTTTCAATGATCCGAGCCAGTGGCCAACTTTTCATGGGGGAGGTTGGTTCCTTGATGATTACTAGATCACCTATTTGACAATTCCGGCGTTCTTTGGTCCACTTGTTCCTTTGCTGCAAATGGTGCAAATACTCCTTTCTCCAGCGAGTCCAAAAGTGCTGAGCTTTTTGTTGAATAAGTTTCCAACGCTGCAAGGGACTAACAGCACCAGTGTAGACTTCTTCGGGTAACGCAGTAATAGGTCGACCAATAAGGAAATGTCCTGGAGTTAAACAATCGACATTGTTCGGATCATTTTCTTGAGGAGCTAACGGTCTCGAATTTAAGATGCCTTCAATTCGACAAAACAGCGTAGTTAGCTCTTCGAAGGTCAAAGCAGATTCCCCAATGACCTTGTACAATATAGTCTTGCAAGACTTCACGCCCGCTTCCCATAATCCTCCAAAGTGTGGGGCTGAAGGGGGATTAAACGACCACTCAATACCTTGAGGGACGACATGATTTGTTATTTTTTCTTTTGTCTCTTGGGATCGCATGAGCAGAATAATTTCTCTCAGTTTGTTAGCGGCTCCTACGAAATTAGTTCCACAGTCGGAATAGACATGTCCAGGTTTTCCTCGTCGAGATATGAATCGCTCAAACGTGGCAAGAAACGCATCGGTCGAACATTTCGATACGACTTCCAAATGTACCGCTTTTGTGGTCATACACACGAATATGCATAAATAAGCTTTTCCCAGAGGTGCCTTGCGTCTCGATGATTCCCTGATTAGAAATGGGCCAGCAAAATCAACACCGACATAGGCAAATACTTGGCCTTCTTTAAAGCGGGATGACGGTAGATTCCCCATAATAGGAACTTGTGGGGAGCGCATAGCCTTGTAGCACTTTATGCAGTTGAAAACTCTTTGGCGAATCAATCTTCTTGCTCCTACTATCCAATATCTTGAGTGTAACATGGCCTTCAAGGCTGTTGGCGCAAGATGTAAGTAAGCTACATGGTAGTAATCAATAAGAAGCTTGGTATATGGGCTGTCGGCTGGCAACAGATATGGATGCTTGGCATCGTAAGGCAAATATGAATGCTGAAGACGCCCGCCCACCCTGACCAATTCGTCCGAGTCGATGAAAGGCCGGAGTGAACGAAGTGGCTTAGATTCAATAAGAGTTCCATCTGGGTTTTTGTATTGATTCTGAACGATTTTCAAAAGTGATTTCTCCGCCTGTCTGTATTCCATAACTGAGATAGGTCCTTTGAGAAGAGGTTTGTGTCTTAAGGCTCCAATGAATCGTAATGCATAAGCTGCACTTCGTACCATTTTTAAGTATGAGCTGAACCGTTGCATCCAGATTAGTATTGGTGAATCCGGATTTTCACTCACCTGTAGAGCAATTGCGCTCTTGTTCTTCATTTCTGGCAGGACTGTAGGATAGTCTGAGACTGCACTCGGCCAGCTGACATTAGACATGGAAAGCCAAGAAGGTCCGTGCCACCATAATAAATGCGTTATGAGTTCCGCTGGTAGTAAACCTCGGGAACTGCAGTCCGCAGGATTTTCTTCGGATGGTACGAATTTCCAGTTTTCTCGGGCTGTGGTATCTAGAATCTCAACCACTCTGTGGGCCACAAATGTTTTAAGGGATTCAGGAGGCGTCGCGAGCCATCCCAAAACAATCTGTGAATCTGTAAAAAGGTGTATGCCAACTATGTTCAATTTATTATGTAGAGTCTGAGTTGAATGATATAGTCGACTGAGTAACAATGCCCCTGACAGTTCTAGGCGGGGTATTGTTGTGGGTTTGATAGGTGCTAGCTTCGTCTTTGCCTTGAGTAAGGACACATGAAAACCTTTGGTGGTTTCGGCTTGCAAGTATAAGACTGCTGAGTATCCTTTTTGTGAAGCGTCGCTAAATCCTACCAATCGAAAACGAGCTGACTCAGTGGAGCAAAGATATCGAGGGATTCGGATTTGGCTCAGATGTTCAAGCTGATGGAGAAACAATTTCCATTTGTTAGATATCTCCGGAAGGACAACATCATCCCAGCCTGTTTGTGCCATCCATACCTCCTGCAGGATAGTTTTTGCATAGAAAACGACGGGTGATAAAAAGCCCAAAGGATCGTAAATACGTGCAATACATGATAGGATTGACCTTTTAGTGGGAGTCCATGGTGGAGTTGATATTGCGTAACTAAAGACATCAAATTTGGGATTCCACTGTATGCCCAACACTTTGATTCTAGAATCGAGCTCATCAGACAAGTTGATGCGTGCTTCGCCCAACTCCGTGTCACTGAGAGTACTTAACAGCTCGGAACAGTTGCTTGCCCATTTGCTGAGCTGAAATCCACCCTTACCGAGTAATGTAACTAAGTCTTCTTTTAGTTGGATTAATTTTGGGGCAGTGTTTGCACCAGTTGCAATATCATCAACATAGATGTCTTCGAGTAAGGCCTGTGCAGCTAGAGGGTGAGTTGTACCTTCATCATTGACCAATTGCTTGATAGTTCTCTGAGCGAGAAAAGGTGAAGCCTTCTCCCCATAAGTTACTGTACACAACTCGAATTCCTGTACAGCATCATTTGGGTTGAATCTCCAAAGGATGTGTTGGTATCGGCGGTTTTTAGGATTAACTAATATCTGACGATACATTTTGACAATGTCTGCGGTGAAAACAAATTGATGCATCCTAAAGTTAGTAATGACGTCGCCTATCTCTGATTGAAGCTTGAGCCCTGCATACATATGGTCGTTGAGAGAGCCATTTCTTGTCTGGCAAGATGCATCGAACACCACTCTTAGTTTGCTTGATCCATTGTGGCGCTTCAAGATTGCATGGTGAGGAATGGTGTACGTAGCTGTGTCTGGAGGGGCAAGCTTCATGTGGCCTAATGTGAGATATTCCTTCATGAAACGGTGATACTCTTCTTTCAGCCAAGCGTCTTTGGCAAGCTTGGATTCAAGATTTAAGAGACGACTTAATGCTTGCTGTCTTGGATTGTTTAAAGTGTTAACAGACTCTTTTAGTGGTAGGGATACTACATAGCGTCCGTCTTCTAATCTGTAGTGTGTAGAAGAAAAATGTTCCTCGCACATCTTCTCCTCCTCTGAAATTATTGGTTTCTTGGTAACTTCTTCCAGTTCCCAAAACTTCGTCAAAACATCTTTTATTTCTTCTGAAGATTGAACTACAAGACTAGATGTATGCTCAGGTACATAGTTACACTTTAAAGGCCCACCAACAACATAACCCAATTTGGTAGGAAGTAGACGAGGAGCATTTGTGTCAATGGTTACAGGTCGTCCCGTTATCACATCATAAAATGTGTCGCCTCCTAATAAAAATTCCACAGGACCAGGCTTCCAGAATTCCGGGTCCGCCAGAACGTAGGATTTGTAAAGTTCCTGTATTTTCGGTGGTATAGTGGTATGAGGTAGATCACCTGTAATACTCGGAACAATGATGGGTTCCACATGAAACTTCATGGATGCTCCAGAAGCTGTGACAGGGCGTAAGGTACATTCCAATTTTCCTGATGCTCCTTTGAGAGGTTGCTGTCCAATCCCAGATATACTTCGCCTACATGGTTGTACTGTCAGACCCAATCGTGCAGCACAGTGTTCAGTTATGAAAGAATGTTGACTTCCACTGTCAAGGACAGCTCTGATCGGAATCATACAGCCTTCTGCATTGCTAACTTCTATCATTGCTGTACCTAGTAGCACATCATTTCCTTTCTGACTGCTGCCCAGTGCAATACCGCTTGTACTCAAATTTGTCCCGTGATTAGGCTCTTGAGTGTCATCGCGTGCGCGCTGTATATGCAACCACGTGTGATGATTTCTGGCACATGACTGGCACCTTCTCTGAGATGGACACTGACTCTTCGAATGCTTGTTAGATAGACAGTTCGTGCAGCCATGCCAATCCTTCAAAAGAGAAAGCCTATCTTTGGGTGTTGCCTGTTTGAATTGAAAGCATTGATATAAAGTATGGCTACCAGAGCAAACAGGGCATTTCCATTGACCATAACGTTGATTACCTGGATTCGATGTTCTGTTGTCCGTGAGAAGAGATGTTCGAGGCCTCGGTCCCTTTGCAGGCAACTGGCTTCCAAATTGTTTGCCTTGGGCAGAATTTGTTCCATCAGTTGTGAGTTCTAATGACCTCCATTCTACTGTAATGAAATCAATGAGATTTCGGTATGTTGGAAATTCGGTGTCAAAATACTTCTTTTCAAACGCTCTTCTGGTTTCAGAGTCTAGACATTGCAACACCAGACTAAATAATATAAAATCCTCAGCGTCTGGAATTTTTAACTGTTTAAATGAATCTACACTTTCACCGACAGTGGTCAGAAGAGTTTTTAAATCCGAAGCAGAAGGTTTGTTTTTAAATGGAACGAATTCTAAAACGGTTTTGAGATAGCTATTAGCTAATCTTCTTCTATCATTGTAAGTCGTGGTCAGTAGCTTCCAGGCCTGACGATAATTAGCCTCCTGTAACTCGATACCCTTTATCAATGCAAGAGATGGGCCCTTTAAACATGAAACTAAAAATAAAAATTTCTCAATGTCAGAGAGGGTTGCCTCTTCATGAATTAGCGCGAGATAAGTGTCCCGAAATAAAGGCCATTCCTTTTGATTTCCATCGAAGGTGGGCAAATTTATGTGAGGAAGTCTAGCCCGCACCATTCGGGATTCGTTTAGAGAAGAATGAGAAAGTGTAGTCTCTTTCGGACGTTCAGGTGTAGGATTCATGTGCATTTCATAGATGGCACAACATTCATAATAATACCGCTCTAAGTTTGACTGCAAGTTTTTATCTGACTGAGAAGGGAAAAAATCAGTTAATTTCCACAGTGCTGTGAGCTCAATCAGTTTATCCCAGGTGGAATTAAAGGTGTCAAAATAAGGTTTTAGCTCCTTGTACATACCCTTGAATAAAAACAGTTGAGACGGGTCATTTGCTATCAGCCGCCCTTGGTCTGTTATCGCCTTAATTTTAGCAGTAATACTGGCCAGTTTGGATTTAAGAGGATTTATTTTAGCTAATTGCTCTGGTTGGAGATTTTCCATTATGATTACGAAGCAAATAACTAACGAAAAAAATTAATGTAAAATTTAAAGATTAAAATTATAGAAAACCTGAGAGAAAAAAATTCAGTAGAAATAGAAGTTATAACCGAAATTCTAGGGAGCGAGATGTTGAACCCAAAAATACAATAAATAAAAGGAAATAATCATGTAACTGAAAATACATTAAAAATAGCAATCAAAATAATATTTTAGAATATTATGTTTATATAAAATATTATAATATTATGTTTATATAAAATATTATGAGTATAATATTATGTTATTAAGCACCAAGTTGCACATCCGGCCCGGAGGACCAAAAAAAAATGTAAATTGATTCGAGAGGTTCAGTAAAACCTTTACTCTGTCACAATCTAAGTATGTGTTAGCCAAAGAAATGTGCAGGCCAGGGTGCTTAATAATAAATAACAAAATCTTTTTCATAAAAATATTATAAAGTATTTATTAAAAAAAAAGGAACTTAAAACAACAAAATAAATCGAAAATGAACAATTACAATTTTTAAAAAATGAAACGAAATAAATAAAAACGCTGATTATGACCATTGATGTAATTAAAATAACTATTAATCATTATGTGCTTAAAAAATAAGAAAAAGAAAGTATCTACTAGAATATATACAACAAAAAAAAATCCCTTTAAGTTTCTTACTAAACTAAATTACTTCATGTTTAGAAAAAGTAAGATAAAATAAAAAAAAAAATATATTCTATTCTTGTTATGATTGTAATAATATGATGATATTATTAAAATTAACTATTAACAAGGATGTTTGAATTAACAAACAATATTTAAATTTAAAAAAAATCGTTCCTTGGCTTAGAATTATGTAAGCTAAATTGTCTCTAGAGCTGGAAAACTCTCAAAATTACGCACTATAAGTTATTATAGTTCATCCACTATGGGAACCTAATTTTTTGGAAAATTGTAGAATTGATGGGGTTGATCCTTGACCCCGAGATGAGCCAATGTGGCCTAGGCAATATATACTGTGATGGCTTGAGTAATAGTATAGAAAATACGTCTCACCATGGTAAGAGCTTCTACCCTCTTTGAACAGTCAGTGTTCACAGCTGATGACGCAAAATAAGATCCTGATGAGGACAAGTTGTGTGCCATCACGTATTTTTTCGACGATCAGTTTTCAAGCTCGACGACGAGTAGGTCCCCTTGTGGCTACTTGCGGCTTACTAAAGCACGGCCCACTGTACGGGAGTGGGGCAGGTAATCCCATAGTGGCTGTTTACGTGCGCACATAAACAGTTATACTGTTATAATTTAAATAAATATTACACTTCATTAATGTTATGTTCTAATTTAACAAAAAATTGAATTATTTACAACAAATAATATTAATCGAAAGTTTATTAACCTATGTGGCTCGAACATTATGTATTATCTCATTTTTATGTTATTATTGAGTCCATACTTAACTATTTGTATACAGTACCAAATATTTTGTTGGTTTTAAAAAAATTTTTGTTCACTCAGTTGTCATGTGCCTTTCACTTCTAAGGCGTTGGATTTCCCCGTCATAAACCTTTGAAGTCGGCAAACTAACCCCCTACCAGTACCTCTCACCTTATTTTTACCTTTAGTCTTAGTATCCACCTGGTCTCAGTAGGTAAATATCAGATTATATTTTATCTTGTTAACCTGCCACTTATTTTAATATTCATGTATACACCATCTTTTATATTATTATCAGTTCTGTAATGTATCCATTCATTGTCACCCTCTAGCATAGATACTCATACATTTGTTTTCTTTTAGTCCTGATGAAGATCCACAAGTTGGATCGAAACGTTGGCTTACCACAATAAAATCATTGTAAACTGAAAATCATGACCATCATTTTACCTTTCGTAATTGAAGAACAGTTGACTATCTCTCACCTCTACTATAAATAAATAAGTTGTGGCAAATTTCCTTCTAACAATTAAAATTAAATTGGATCATTGGAAAAGTAGAGAAATTTTCTTAGTTTAATTTGTGATGTAGGCAGAAAATCTACAAGCAAAAAAAAAAAAAAAGAAAAAAAAAACCATTCAAAGGGGTAGAGAGACATGTGAAATATTTTGTTGTTAAATAAAAAAAATATATATATTATTTTTAAAAATGTATAACATATAATGCCTTTGAGCAATGATATTTTTAATTAGTTGATTCTTGATTTTAGAAAAGGGGATTTATAAAATGGTCATAAATTCAAAACTAAATTTAAGGAAAGACAGACCCAATCAGCTGGTTTTTCTTTTTTTTTTTTTTTTTTTTGTAATTAGTGATTGTACTACATATTTTTATTTTGTCCATAACTTTACGATAGGTTGATAAATAATCAGGATTTTCAGTTTGATCCTTTTTTTATTTAGAAAAGCCAATGTTTCGATCCCTACACGTGGATCTTCATCGAGGCTAAAAATAAGACAAATATATGGAGTTCTAGGAGATATCAATTAAATGTTTATCATGTAATTATAAATTATAGATAGTAACAAGGAGTAACAGAATAATGGAAAACAAATCCAATTGATGGAATGTTTACATGACATGGATATTTTACAGAACTGATAATTTTATAAGATAGTAAAATATATCTATATAAATAAAGATGAAATTCTGTTTGTTTGTTTGTTCTTTATAGAAATCCATACCGTTTATCCTAAATTCTCCAAATTTCGCTCAGTGGTTCTTTGATACCAGGTGGGAACACCTGTCCATATTAAAATTGCATAACCTCTGCCAATCTTCAGCAGATATTCTTTATTGTTATAAAAATCGTAATGATCTCACTTTACACTGGTTCTTTACGAAATCGACCGTTTCATTAGAAAAGTGAAATTCCCCGGGTGAAACCGGGATATGCAGCTATAATCTATGTAAATAAAGATGAAATTATGTTTGTTCTTTATAGAAATCCATACCAGGTGCGAACACCTGTCCATATTAAAATTGCATAACCTTAGCTGATATTCTTTATTGTTATAAAAATTGTAATGATCTCGCTTTACATTGGTTTTTTACATTAGAAAAATGAAATTCCCCGGGTGAAACCGGGAAATAAAGATGAAATTTTGTTTGTTCTTTATAAAAATCCCTACCGTTTGTCCTAAATTCTCTAAATTTCACTCAGTGGTTCTTTGATACCAAGTGCGAACACCTGTCCATATTAAAATTGCATAACTTCAGCCAATCTCTGGGTATATTCTTTATTGTTATAAAAATCGTTTTGATCTCGTTTTACATTTTTACGGTTTTTACGAAATCAACCGTTTGAGTAGATAAAAGTCTTACTTTATAGATTTAAAAAATGAAATTTTCCAGGTGAAACCGGTATATGTAGCTAGTAATTATATAATTATCAGTTTTGTAAAATATCCATGTCATGTAAACTTACCATCAGTTGGATTTGTTTTCCAATATTCTGTTTTTCCTTGTTGTTAACTAACTCTGTTGGCGCTATGGTCCCTGTAGGACCTTGGCCCCCTCGACAATCTTCCTCCATTCGGCTCGATCCTCTGCTGCGCTCCTCCATTCAACCACTCCCATCAGTCGAAGATCTGCTTCCACATCTTCCTGCCTTCGCGGTCTTGGTTTGCATTTTTCTCTGTTTCCATTCGGGCATCCTTCCATTCCTTGCTTTGAGGTTCTTCCTTGATCCATCCTTTTTATATGTTCCAAACATCTTATTCTTCCTTTTTTGATACAGGAAACTAAGTCTGGATCCTCGCACAGGTCCCTAAGTTCCCTGTTTGTCTTTATTAGGAATTTATTTGTATCTATCCTGGAGCAGGGTAGAATAATCCTGGGGTACTCCTGCCTGTCGTAAAAGGCGAGGAGCACAGAGTTGGGCCAGCGACCCAACCTGTGTAAATAATATTGCTAAGAAACCTCAACAAGGCCTTGTTGTTACTATCTATAATTAATAATTACATGATAAATATTTAATTGTCATCTTCCAGGATAGATACTCATATATTTTTCTTCTTTTTAGCCCTGATGAAGATCCACATGTAGGGATCGAAATGTTGGCTTTCCAAAATAAAAAAATCTGGTGCGATGCACGCAACACACAACTTTCACTTACCAACTCACTTAGATTAGAAATTTATGTGTTTTGTTAATTGCCACTTCTCAAAGTCAAACATTTTTCCACATTCATTTATTATTTTTGTATTTATTTGCTGTATAAAAAACACTATTCTTTTTTTTATTATTAAATAAAAGTTTTTACTTCAATTATATATCAATAATTCAATGCAAGCATAATACTCCAAGTCGTCTGATTTTATAATTCTCTATGTAGTTGTTAAAAACTTCATTTAGTTACCATGAAACAAATAATTCCCATTAAATGAACAGAATGGCTTTAATTATGAACAATAGTCTGTCATTAAAGGCGTACTCCGCATGTGTGGGCTCTACATGTTTTATGAGTTGAACATGATGAATTTGATCAAAATCATTAAAGCTGTTTTTGAGATAATCGAAAAAAAGGTGAAAATTGGAAAAAAAGTTATGAAATAAAGTGCCCCCTCCGTTGGACCAATTTTAATGAAATGTTGGCTTTCACATATTTGACATATACATACATCAAATACCCAGTTTGATCAAAATCGTTAAAGCCATTTTTGAGTAAATAAAAAAAACACTTGAAAATGATACAACATATATTAAGTAAAGTTCCCCCTCCGGTTGATCAATTTTGATGAAATTTTTACAGTCATATCTCGGGCATATTAATACATAAAATACTCAGTTTAATCAAAATCGTTAGATCCGTTTTTGAGAAAATCGAAAAAAAAACGTAAAAAGTTTTTAAATAAAGTATCCCATCCGTTTCACCAATTTTGATGAAATTTTTGCTGTCACATCACGGGCATATACATACACTAAATACCTAATTTCATGTTCGCACGGTTTATAGTTTTTGAGCTAGTCTGTTCAGACACAGAGACCATTTCACAGGACTTGGTTATTTCGACTCAGGGGACTCCAAAACGTGTATTTCCGTTGAAAACCGGAAGTCGAAATATTTCACGATCGCAATACTTTCCCTTACTGTATATTTCATATATAGGTAAGTGAAAGTAAAAAGATAAAAATGGAAATCCTGATTATTTACAACCTATCGTGAAGAAAAACAGTTAACTATTACATGCCTCTAAAGTTCATAACTTATACTTTCTCCTATTTTGTTTTTTCGGAGGAGGGACAGACATAAAAACTGGCATGCATAAGGAGGGAAGATTTGTTTATTTTAATTGAATCTTTATTTCGAAAACATTTTGTTTACTAAATCAGTATTATGATGGCTACACGTTTGTTTTTCAGTTTTTAATTTTATTTTTATGGACTGTTATTCTTCAAAAATTTTATTATTGTTACTTTTATTATTTCAGTTCGATGTCCATCCTATGCTGCTGTCTGTTCAAATGGACATGAAGAACAAGAGAGACATAAGTAAAGCTATAACATTAGCTTTCATAAGTATGTGCATTGAATATTGTCGTTACAATTTATAATAATAATAATAATAATGTTTATTTAAAATAAAAATACTATGATATACAAATTTAAAATAAAAACAAACATTGTGGAAGCTTGGCACTTATGGCCGTCAGCTCCGAGTTTGCTGCTGTTTTTGCATAGAAATATAATTATACTCATATATTAACAATGCTTTAAAACTTTAAAAAAATAATTTAAATAAACAATTAAAATAACAAATGAAAATAAAGCACTGAGAATACAAAATGAAACCTCAAAATTGATACAACAACATTTAAGAAAAAGAAAATAAACAAAGTATATATATTCATACTCACACACACACATAAATATAGGTATATATGTATGTATATATATATATATATATATATATATATATATATATATATATATATATATATATATATACATATGTATATACCTATATGTATGTGTGTGTGTGTGTGAGTATGAATATATATACTTTGTTTGAATATATATATATATATATAATATAATAATATTAATACTAAATTTTATGATTAATAATCATATATCATTACAATTTATAATATAATGAAAACATATATTCTATAATGAAAACATGGTTAAGTAATTTATAAGGAAATAGCGGAGTGTGCATCTTGTACAGTTGGGTATAATGCACATTATAAACAAATATATATAGGGTAACTGTACCAATAGTTGACAGTTTAAGAAAAAAAAATTATATTATTGACACTGTTTACCAATATATTAATGTTAGGATAATCTTTGTTATGAATTTAGTTAGACCAATCACTCTAGAAAACTGGGAATACAATATCCTATCGTCTACATTTACGGTTTTTATAAAAATTGATTTCTTACTTCTAAAATAAACTAATAGTTGACACATCAAAATGCAAAGGATATAACTCTAGAATAGTTTCAGAAAGACGGGGCCACTTGCCATACTTCAGACTTATCAATTGCTACGGTAAACAAATTATTCCAAAACAAAGTGATTTATCGTAGAGGCACCATTAGCTGGCCTCCCAGGAGTCCCGATCTCAGTCCTCCTGACTTCTTTCTGTGGGGATACCTGAAAAGTAGGGTATACGAAAAGAAACCGATGAATCTAATCTAATGCAATTGAAGCAAATTATCAGAACAGAAATGATGGCAATCTCAGGAACAATGTGTCAACGCGTTTTTAGAAATCTGCTTTTGAGATTCGAGGAGTGCCAGCAGCGTTATGGTGGACACCTAGACAATATTGTTTTTTCTAAGTAAATTTCCAGTTCATTGTGTTTAAATAAAACGTAAAAATCCTACTTGATATTCTATATTTGAGATTTTATTCAACTTTCAAACCCCAAATACTCTTTTTGGACACCCTATAAATAACAAAATAACGTTTTCAGTAAGCGGCAGCCTCTGCCTGGTGACTTGCCTGCTCTGCTACTCACACCTCGGGGAGAACACGAGCTACAACACACTCCAATCGCTGCCGCAGTCGCTGGGGCTCGACCTGGCTATCTGCTTGTCCACCCTCCAGGTCTGCCTCTCCATGGCCATCGGATCCACCTCCCTCTTCCAAGATATCGAACAATCGCTTCGGATCCAACCTGGTATTGCTTTCTCATTATTTTAAACTTTATTTTTTTTACAGGCTCTAATTGGGGGTCACTATAATATAATACAAATAATGAATAACAATATTAAATGAGGGATGCGGAATAGATTATACGAGTAATGAGTAAATGGAAGAGTAAAAACGGGAATCGAGGTGGTTAAAAGTCAATGGATATATCTAGTAAGAAATAAAACTTGGCTGTCGAGTCCCCAATGGTACCCTAGAACCACTGCGATCGGAAGAGGTGGGGATTGATTTATGTTTACTAATAAGCGGTGTTAACTATACATATGTGTTAGTTTCTGGTATGTATAAGTAATTAAAAAAAACATAGTAAATAATATTTCCACTTTACTTTTATTGTAAGACATTCAATTCAAATTAAAACAACCTCTATACATAAAAAATAAAACTTAATAGTCTTAGCTTGTGATGATCTATTCATCCCCCTTATGGGATTGGTGCAGGTGACTAGAATCTTCCAGGCTATCCTTATCCCCCTATGGGATTCGTATAAAAATTCGGATTGTCTTGCCTTGGTCACCCTTTTCGGCCGACAGTTTAAAAAGGCCCTTGCGCATTTTACTTCTCCACACCGGCGCACACACACTCTCCCTTCGGCGCACGCACACCACACCTGCGCACGAATTCCTCCCACCCGCACCAACAAGCGGTATAACGTTTTTTACATATCAGCGGTATATTTTTATTTTATTTTTTTCCTAAATCGTTGCCTGATCAATTGTCACCATGTCAAACAAGAGCGATCGGTGCCTCATTGTCTTGAAAGTCCTATCACAACAGTAATTTTTACAGTGTAAACGAGGAAGTAAGTGCCGTGAAGATATTTACAAGTCATTACGTCACTCGTTGCTGCTTCCTTCTCTTCATTAGATCCACTTGCGATAGTGTGGTCGGCAACTCCACCGGAAGTCTTCCAGTTCCCACTCTTCGTGTAACCAGTTCTGTAACCCTGCTCCTTCTCCATAATCAATAATGGAGATGCACCAAACTCCAGAAGCTTAGGGATGTAAATTAGAAAGAACATACGCGCTATAATATACGGGTCATTCCCTATCAAACCAACGAGGGTCTGACATTCAGTTCTAGGATTTTAAGATCCATATCAATTATAGGCAAAATTTAGGACTCCCACTGAAGCATCGTCCAATTAGCCTTAGTGGTATAAAGTCACATTAACCAAACAAACAATTAGGCTGTAATATTCCAACCCAATTAGTCCTCTTCTGGAAGAACACATGGGCTGAAGAGCCATAGTTCAGAATGGCTAGTACAAGGTCGTACGTATTAAAAAATGATTAAATTTATTTAACAAACTCGATATCTTAAAGAGTTTCTTGAATTCTGCATTATGGTGAGGAGAAAACATCACACAACTTTTCCATAAAACCCTACTTTATGTAAAGATGCTTGTTTCAAGTCCTACGGAAATCAAAGCAAGTAAAACTAAATTTTCTGAGCTCAGTTTTTATATTAAAAACACAGTTTTTACATTTTAGTTAGGACCAGTCAATACAAAAATAAAAATTTCTTATATAATTTAAAAAAATAAGATAGTAATTTTTCTTCTATTTTTTTCCCCATAGTTTTGTTCCTTTGGTTGATTCTCAAATTGTTTCATCTGTTTTTATTTTGGGTAATAACCATCCAACTTAATTTCTTCAAATCATTTTTTCTTTATTTATTTCATATTGGCCATCTTATTGTCCATTATCAAGGAGACCCATTGTCCCCTCTTTTGTTTATCCTTGTGTCAGAGATTGTGTTTTGTAGTCTTGGATGGGATAACGTAGGCTTAAAAATAAATGGAAAATGGCTGAGTAACTTACTATTTGCAGATGAAATCGTACTCTTTGCCAAAGACATTCAAGAACTATTGGAAATGCTCAAAGAACTCTTAAGGCTCTGTGAAAAAATTGGCCTTCATCCAAATTACAATAAAATCAAAGTAATGACAAATAGGGAAAAACAAGAATTGAAAATAAACAATCATACTTTGGAATAAATAGAAGAATATGTTTATTTGGGCCAACTGGTGTCTTTTTCGGATAGAGCTTCGAAAGAAATCCAGAGGAGAGTCGCATTTGGATGGAACAAGTTTTGGTCTCGTAAATACATTTTGAAGGGAGGCATAGGTATTGATAAAAAAATGCAGGTCTTTGATAGCTGCATTCTTCCAGTGATGACGTACGGTTGCCAAACTTGGTCATTGACAAAAGCCCAAGAAAATAAGATTCAGGTATGGCAGACTAGCATTGAAAGAAGTATTGCAAATGTGAAGAGAAAGGGCAGGGTAAGATGTGTGAAGCTTAAGACAGAAATAGGCTTTAAAGACACTCTCACGCAAATAAGGAAAATAAAATGGAAATGGGCCGGACATCTCCTATGGTGTAAAGACAACAGGTGGTCGAAAATAATCACGGAATGGACGCCATACAACCAGAAGAGGAAAAGAGGTAGACAAATGAAGAGATGGAGTGATCTGTTCAAGTCTATCATGGGCCCCCTCTGGTGGAGAGCTGCTACGGACAGGGATGTCTGGAAAACAAAATGGGAACTCTCAAACCGTGCTTCCCAGTTGGACTGTCATCCAGGCCTGTGAAGGAAAAAAAAAATTTATTTTTTGTATATATTAATTGCACAAATAAAGGTAATTTTCATTGCATTTCATTTTATATATAAAAATAAAGTTTTACACATTCATATAGTATTGTCTCAATTTATTATAGAACGGTAGCGGGTAACCTGTGGTGTAGTGGTTAGCATAGCAACCTATAATACTATAGGTCTCGGGTTTGCCTCCTGCGGCAGAGGCCCTACTTTATGTAAAGATGGAAATTTCAAGTCCTACGGAAATCAAAGCAAATAAAACTAAATTTTCTGAGCTCAGTTTTTACATTAAAAACTCAGTTTTTATATTTTAAATTGGACCAGTCTCATTTTAAATAGTATTGTCTCAATTTATTATAGTACGGTAGCGGGTAACCTGTGGTGTAGTGGTTAGCATAGCAACCTATAATACTATAGGTCTCGGGTTTGCCTCCTGCGGCAGAGGCCCTACTTTATGTAAAGATGGAAATTTCAAGTCCTACGGAAATCAAAGCAAATAAAACTAAATTTTCTGAGCTCAGTTTTTACATTAAAAACTCAGTTTTTACTTTTTAAATAGGACCAGTCTCATTTTAAATATTATAGTCTCAATTTATTATAGAACGGTAGCGGGTAACCTGTGGTGTAGTGGTTAGCATAGCAAACTACAATACTAAAGGTCTCAGTTTCGCCTCCTGCGGCAGAGGCCCTACTTTATGTAAAGATGGTTATTGCAAGTCCTACGGAAATGAAAGCAAATAAAACTAAATTTTCTGAGCTCAGTTTTAACATTAAAAACTCAGTTTTTACATTTTAAATAGGACCAGTCTCATTTTAAATATTATTTAGTTAGCATAGCAACCTACAAACTAAAGGTCTCGGGTTTGACTCCTGCGGCAAATGTGATTTTTTACAGGGAGTAAAAAATCCTTGGCTATGCCATCCCTTGGATAGGACATGAAATGGAGGTCCCGAGACTGCAAGATGTCAGGTACTCGTTAAACATCCCTATCATAATTATACCTGGATAGGCAAAATTTAGGTCTCCAACTGTTGCATCGTCCGATTAGCCTTAGTGGCATAAAGTGACGTTAAATAAACAACAGCAACAACAACTGTGTTATATTATTTTAAAAATATAACAAGAAACCATAAATTTGATTTTAATACCATAGAAATATTAGATAACAAAAACAGTAAGTCATAATAGTGATAATGAGGAATAGGAGCAGATTAGGCAGAAATCGTTAGGAAAATTAAAATATAAAAGGTTTAACAAAATAACTTTGATAGAAAATCGATAAACATTTAAAATATAGAAAAAAGGGTGTATGAGGGAAAATGGTTCGAGAAAGGGGAATGAATAAGAGCAGTAAACAGGAAGGCAGTGGATGATGATTAATGTGTTTTTTACTTTCACTTAGCCTACATATATATTACATATATATATATATATATATATAGAGAGGTATATATATACATATATATATCCTTCCCCCATTAGGAAATTTTATTCATGTAAAGATAAAATTCAACTTTACTAAAAGTAACTTAAAGGGGAAATCAAGTAGAATGTTAGCTGTTATGTGGCCCTACTTTATGTAAAGATGGACAGGAACATGAATGTAAAAAATCTGGGTACTTATGTACTATACGGGCCCCCAACATTTTATATTAAACTAGCTAGGGTGCCCGGCTTCGCTCCGGTATTTGTTTGATAGTTTTAATAACAGAAAAACTTTAAAATTAAAGGAAATATAGAACAAAATTAGCACTTTCTTGAAACTTTTAACATGGTATCAATATTAAGATTCGATATCTGCAGAGTCCGCCCAAATAAGGAACCCTATATACTTTAAAGGGGGTTGAAAATGGTGAATGAACAATTAATTTTGCTACAACTTTGTCGAGTCATGCATCGTTTTTGATGGTTTCTGTGATTCTGAATTCTATAAGCCCATTCCAAGCAGTCAGCAGATAATAAGTTATTAGATTATGGTTGAAAAATCTATTAGTTAAAAAACTATATTTCGATTACAACTTAAGCGCCGACTACTGTGATGGTCCTATTAGATCTAGAAGTTTAGAAACTACCGAAACTTTTTTTAAAGACCTTTCTTCCAGTTCAATCTCCCTTAAGATATCCCCTCCCCCCCCCGTAATTTGGCCGGACAATGCACCTACTATAACAAAGTGAAAACCAAAATATCATGATGGCACAATTTTTTCATCATATTTCTTTTTATCCTGAACTATGAGGGGTGATAAAATCTTATTGAAAAAATTCTGTAATTGGAGTTAGTCACTTTGTCAACTGGAATGCTCATCATACATAGTAATAAAACCATTTTTCATAATTATATACAATAAGAACACTTTAAACATTTTATTTTCGATTAATAATCAGTCAATTCAGCTCTCCTTTTTTGTTTTATGTCTGTTTTTATTCGCTCACTGTACTACTAAAAAATGTTCACTCATATTGCATTAAATTGACTTAAGTATATATTATATATTGATTAAATATAATGTGTTAATCAATTAACCTTCTTACGAGAAAATTAATTTTGTAAGGTATCCAGTCGGCTTTCTAATTGATATGTAAAATCATTATTTTATTTTGAAAGAAAAGGTGAAACTAATTATTTTCGCTTGATTTTTTAGTAATTTAAAAAGAACAGCTGAACAAATACATAACCTTTACAAACTGAACTGAATGAATGAACAATAAACATCGAGTGAAACGCACCCTAGCGCTTCCTGGTAGCCTGCAGCTCGAACTAAATTTTTCATTAATAAACTCGTATCTCAATCTCAGGTAGGCTAATTACATGGTGCGAGAGGCTTAAAATTCCAGTCCTTTTCTCTTCAATTTTACACCCTTAAGAGAAAAACAGAAACCTTCTTTTCCGTTAGGGGTTATATAGCAACACGCTGACATAATTTCCTTAATCCCACGTGGAGTCGTTTTTGAGCCTTTTCGGCACGCACATTGTACACTTTGCTTTATAATATATATTGATTACATTTATTATGAATAAAAATACTAACAACATTTAACATATGTTTATTTACAATTGTTTTGTTCTAACCAAAAAACTCTGATATCTGTTGAAATTGCCTCAAAGGGATCCTCTTCTTTTAATTGAGTCCTCCACATAAATTCGGCAAGGTATGAAGAAAGGAAGTCTCTATTTGTTCCTCTTCTTTTTTTGTTTCCCCATTTTTCTGATCCCCATAATCTCTCAATTCTTTGAGTATTCGTCAAAGTCTTGGGGTCAACAAAATTAAACTTATGGTTAACAGTTTTATGGGTGTATCCCGTTTCGTAAATGTTCACATAACCCTTCCAACACCCTGAGAGAATTATGGTCCACCCAACACCCAATATATACACATGGAATAAATGTAGTTTAATATAAAATCTTGGGGGCCCGTATAGTACATAAGTACCAAAATGTGATTGGCAGGTCCAGGGGAAGCTCTATAGGGGATGCAGCCCCCCCCCGTTACAACCGGCTGATCCGACGGTAAATGTACAATGCGCAGGCGTAAGAGTTCCAGAATCGTTTGGTACTGCCAAGGGCTAATCCAGGATCCAGGATCACAGGGGTCATAACCCTCCCCAAAAATTTTGGCTTTTCAATTTTTTTTTTTTTTTTTTTTGTATTTTAAAAGAATAATACAATAATTGGTTATTGCAGTTATTCAAGGTAGCTTTTATGCTTAAAACATAACACTTTAATTTGTTTAGATCGCAGTCCTTCTTAATACAAGGCAGAGTTGGGCGTATTCTTATTCGCGAATACGAATACGAATATCACCCGAAGCACCCCCAACCTGCGAATATGGATACGAATATTCGTATTCGCATATAGGAATACGAATATATTTGTATTCGCAAATTTAAATACGAATATTCGCGTATTCGCAGGAAAAATCTGCGAATATTCGCTTATTTGCAGGAAAAGTCTGCGAATAATCGTATACTCGCAACTGCAATACACTACTACGTTCGTATTTACTTGATAAAAGTTCAGATACATATTCATATTCGCTACAAAAATATACGAATACACTTATATTCGTAGGAATAAATATGAAAACAGCTATATTATCAACTAATAGAACTAATTAAGGTATTCCATGACTAAACATTATTATTGTTGTATTAAATTTTACTTTAACATTAAAAGTAAGTATTTAATTGTTATTTATTTATTAATTTCACTTACACTCACTGAAATATATAGTCGCGGGACTTGGTTATTTGGACTTGGGGACCCCAAAACATCCGGTTCCGTTCAAAACCGGAAGTCGAAATTTTTCACGATGGCAATACTTTTCCTTACTATATATATTTTAGTGTGTGTAAGTGAAAGTAATATATAAATAACAATTAAAATAATTACTTTTAATATTAACGTAAAATTTAATACAACAATAATAATGTTTAGTCATGGAATACTTTAATTAGTTCTATTAGTTGATAATATAGCTGTTTTAATATTTATTCCTGCGAATATAAGTGTATTCGTATATTTTTGTGGCGAATATGAGTGTATCTGAATTTTTATCAAGTAAATACGAACGTATTAGTGTATTGCAGCTGCGAGAATACGATTATTCGCAGAATTTTCCTGCGAATACGCGAATATTCACTGATTTCCCCTGCGAACATTCGAATATTCGTATTTATATTTGCGAATACAAATATATTCGTATTCGCGAATACGAATACGCCCAACTCTGATACAAGGTATTAATCTCATACAAAAATGGTGCTGTCAGCCACGTGATTATGAGATGGGGGGGGTCATGAACCCGCAAATTTCGTGCTAAATCCGGCCTTCGGTACTGCTAATGTTTGCTGCCTCAAACAAATCCTTTTGAGACACAGGCAAATCCACGGCATTGTTTGAATAATATCGTAAGAGTTTATGCAAGGTTATTTGCTAACATATGAATCGTATATTCACGACGATATGTTTTAATGATCGTAAGCTATAATTAATAGAACGCGGAAGCGGCTGTAAGCGACGCCTTCTAGATTATTCAGGCAGCATAGCGGTTTGAATCAGTTACTTCCTCACGGCGATTGTGTAAAATAGACGGAGCGAGAATCGATTATCATCCGGAACACGTCTCGCCGCCTGTCGCAGCCTTCCTGATCAAATAGTCATCCAATCGACCATACAAATCAATCACGATCCTGTAAGCAGTGGACTGTTAACACTACGTTATGAGATTTCTTGCCAAACAAAACAAATTACGAGAATTAAGTTACTGCATAGGATTAGGCGCTCCAATATGGCGTCCTGCGTCAGTTAACAAGATATTTCGATCACGCCTTACCCGATACCCACAGTTCAGTTCGGGTTCAACGTGAGTTGCTGATCTTCAGTTCGGCATTATCCACATTTTAGGATACGATATTTCATATCATCATGTGTTGTTATATTCTTAATTTAATTAATATGTATTATGGCCAAAGATTAATTTGTAGGGACTCGATATATCTATCGATCAATCAATGCTAAAACAGTTGTGTAATCCATATGGTAAAAATAATAAAGAATTAACACTTGTGATTATACTATTGTACAGTTAATACCTACAGTTTGGTAACTCCGACGTGATTGCATTGCGACCAAACGCTATATAGTAGTAATCTTGGATCCCATACATTTATACACCAAAAGAAAACCTTTTTCAAATGATTCTCATTTTGATGTGCAACCAGGCAATTCATCAACAAGTTGCACTTTTCTTGATTTAAGGTGAAACCAGAAGAAGTATACAAATATAAACATCTAGGCAACTGCTCAATCTCCATTTTAGGATCCCCTTTTTCAATAAAATAAAATCTTTATCATTGATCAGCTGAAACGATTTACACTAAGTCACGTTGATTATTTATCGTGTGCCTGGATAATTGTTTAAAATCTACATATTTATATCTATATTAAATGTACAATTAGTATTATTACTAATATTGAATCCTTCAAATGGTAATTGAATGTCACGTTTGGAGTTAGTGCTTTTTACTTTTTATAATTCATATTATATAATGGATCGTCTCTAAGTTGATCATTAACTTTTCTTTATTCCTGTAGTTTATTATATTCAAATTCGTATCTGTGGCGTGATTTTGATCTTCGGTTATCTACGGTACCTTCATTTCATTGATCAAATATAGTTTTGGGAATATTGACAGCACTAACTTCAGATATATTTAAATTAAAGTGATAAAAAGGTTAGTAAGCTTTTTAAGAGTTTTATTAACATGTGTTTTCTTTACTGTACTTGTACCATATGAGATATAGGATGTTTTTCATTTTTGATATGGTCTACTACTACAGCTAAATGTGTAACAATATTTTTTGAATAGTCTAAGCAATTTAGAGCCAAGCAATTAAATATTAAAAAAAAGGTATTCTATAAAGGTCAGGCCACACATGTCCGCACCGCAGCACGGATCTGATTCATTTACGATGTATAGATCGTAACCGTTCACAAACGTGGATGCGGATGCGGTGCGGACTTGTGGGGCCTGACCTTTATGCATAACTAAAGGTAAAATGTAAGTTAAATTAAAAATATTCTGAATATAACCTATAAAAACGATTAAAATTACATATTACTCAGACTGTTCGAATACTTTCTGCACTGACTATCTTTATTAAATGTATAAAGGTCAGGTCACACATGTCCGCACCGCATCCGCATCCGCGTATGTGAACGGTTACTATCTATCCTTCTTAAATGAATAAGGTGCGGACATGTGTGGCCTGACCTTAATAGGGCACTTTCCCCTACTTCATTGATATGTTTGTAAGATTGCCTGATCTGTTGACAGATTTCAGCTGGCGGCGAGCGGGGCTACGGACGGGGATCGTGCTGCTCGCGGTGGCGCTGGGCGAGGCGGTGCCGAGGGCCGAGCTGCTAATGGGGCTCGTGGGGGGCGCCCTCACCGGGCAGCTCATGTTCCTCTTCCCGCCGCTCCTCTACTGGAAGCTCAGCTCCATGTACCGCTCCTCGACTCCTGGATACGGCTCCATCGGCGTTCCAGCCCTGTCCTCGGACCGCTTCCAGCTCCAGCGCTTCCTCCTCGTCGCCGTTGTGGTGGTCGGTCTCGCTGCTACCTTCTGCTCCACATACTTCGCTTTCCGGAGCACTCTCCACTACGCAGAGTTCGTGCCCTCCTGCCTCATCAACTCTACAGCCGCTTCGCAATTCGTGACTCGCGTATATTAAATACTTGGGATCTTTTTTGTTTAAAGCACGCCAACAGAATCTATAGTTACAAATAACACAACACGTGTTTTTAAAAGTAACGATATTTAATAACTATTATTTTATTTGTCACTTTATTCTAACTTCCAAAAATTACAGATGTCTTCCAACATAACCTCGAATAAATATTTGTTCTGATTCCTATGTCTCCACAGGAATTCAGCAAGATACGAATCTATGAAAGTTCTCCTAGTACCAGTTTCTACTTTATTTCGCCTTTTAGCCGCAGCCCGTAGAGATTCTATCGTTTGTGTATCATGGGCGGATCCAGCCGATCATGAAGGGGGGGCTGCAGCGTCACAGCCCTCACTTGGATCTGCTAATCAGCTTTTTTACCTTTATGTTCCTTTCCCACAACTAAAATTCTACTTGTTCTGCACATTATTTGTTCTTTAACTTGCTTCCTTACATTTAGGAAAGTCAAATTCTATCTTTAAATGACGAAAATTATTCCAAAGGGAGGGGCTGGAGCCCCCACAGCCCCTCCCCATGGATCCGCCAATGTTGTGTATGAGCTCCTGTTTCTAGATCAATGAAATTTTTTGAATGATTAACCGTGTAATGTTTAAAGTCATAGCCTGGAATTTTTTATATTTTGGTATATGACCTCCACAAATCGGATATAATAGTTGTTTGAGGTAGAATGCATTCTTTTATGCATCCTAATAGGGTTTCTTCGTTTCTGTCAGGGACCGCATACTTAAAACATTTTTTAGTTTCCCTACATATCCTGCCGAACACCCATTGCTGTGGATATGTTCTACCTACAATATATTTTCTTCTTGTGAAGCAAGATTTGTCGATTTCTATTGTATATCCCATTTCCTCCTATCTTGACTGGTTTTTTAATGAGGGAATCTGCGGAGACTTCCCTTAAATAATTGTTCCAATTAGTTGCAGTTTCCGCAGACCTACTTAATTCTTCTTGACAAAATAAGGTCCTAGTGTATTTTTTTTCTCCACGAATAAATGAAAATCAATGCAGTATTTAATGGAAATTTAGAACCTTTAAACCACGTACCTTCTCTTAAGCCAATTTCCATACGACAGGATCTATTATTATATCTCCATGATAATCTATTCTCTCTCTTGCTTAATTTCATGTGATGTCCATTGCGGCATATCCTATCTTTTTGAAGAAGACCTTTTTCCTGTAAAAAATCTAAAAAGTTTTATCTAAATCTTTGAATTGGTCGTGTAACCTAAACAAAGCCAAGTTTACAATCGTAACTAAATATTTTAGTCATATGTTGTAATTGTAAAGAACCGAGTATTACGTAACCAAGTAACGATATCGCAAATAGTAACGTAGTAGTTACCATATGTTCATATTTGTACCTGTAAATTAGGTTGGCGTGATTTAAACGAAAAAGACCCAATACTTGGTCACAATACGGGAAATTTTTATCTAAACTTTCTGCCTTGAATGCTTTCTATTTAACATCCATTTTTATGCCGTCAATTGGGATAACTAAGATCCCTCTTGCTTGTGGTTTGTAGCAATACCACTAGTCAACAGTGTTTTTGATAAATGGGTAAATGTGGCTGTTTCATATGTATTTTGCTATAGTAATTCCGAATATGTCCGTCAAAGTTATCCTTTGATTTCTTATAATTACAAGATTTCTTGTAATTTTAAATGTTGTAAAAAAAAAGTGATATTTCATAACTATGAACGTGTCTTGATTAATATATTCTATTTATTTGCTATAAATAAGGCTCACCACCAATGCATGATAATATTGGATGCAATAGAGATAACGGGTCTTTTTCATCTTAGGCAACCTTTTACTAAGTTATGATAATGGTTATTTTATGAATTTAAACAGTGATTTATCTTTATCAGATATTTTGGACTATATTTGCTGCGCAGAGTTCCCTCATGTAATTTTTCCAATCTGTGATGGTAGCAGCTGACATACCTAACTCTTTCTTACAAAAAGATGTCGTGTAACCATTATCCCGTGAATATATAAATAGTATGGCTTTATCGGCTGAAACCCTCTTTTCGAACCATGTATCTTTATATTCAACTTATTAACAAGAAATATTGCAAAACAAGAAAGAAAAAAAGGTTATTGTTCTGGAGGCCAAGAGGCTTTCATTGCCTCGAAAATTTCTATGAATAAATCCTTGCCTTCGTTACGACGCCTCCATACATACTCACACAAGTAGGAGTCAAGAATGCTTCTTCGAGTTCCATTTTCTTTTTGTTGCGGCATTTAAAGGATGGCTCAGAGAAATTCAGGGTTGGCGTAACGTTAGTCAAATCACCGCCTCATAAGAACGAGGCTTGAGTATGGCATACTGACTGTAGTTTAGGGGTCACGTGTGGTACACTGGCTAGCAGTTTACAATTAAAACCGGACATACGCAGTAGTTGATCTATCGTTACTGCTATGTATTGTGGGTGCTGCCGTGATAGGAAAAGGAAATTGAATTAATAATTTAATATCAAAATATGTAAAGTACTGTATATACTCAACTCGGTGGTCAGTTTTACCTGAAGGCGGCTAGGTCTTGGAAATACCGCCTTGTAAGTTATTGGGGCCATAAACCTTCAGTTAGA
Source organism: Aelia acuminata (assembly GCA_911387785.2). Taxonomy (NCBI): domain Eukaryota; kingdom Metazoa; phylum Arthropoda; class Insecta; order Hemiptera; family Pentatomidae; genus Aelia; species Aelia acuminata. The sequence goes on from OU426982.1 coordinate 8,995,292, forward strand.
AATTCAAACTAAGCAAAGCCTAAGTCCGACAATGCTGCCGACAAACATCCAGGGAAACACCTAAGAAGATTGTTAGAGAAATTTGTGGCCATAAACCCTGGTTTTGCCCTGGCAAAGAGGTCGCTGGGAAACACGGTAAATATAGAAAGGAAGGGAAATTTTAGGCAGCTAGTCAATCAGGAGAGGTCTGGAACCAACCAATCAGGAGAAGTCTGCAGCCAGCCTGAAGAAGTCTGAAGAGAGTGGGGGAAAGGAGACATATACGGGGGAGTGTGGAGAGAGGAGTTCGGAGGTGGACAGAGGTCGGGGAGTGTGCCAAGAGGGCGAGAGTGGGACGAGGAGTGCGGAGGTCCAGGGAGAGAGCGAGTCCAGATAGCCAGACAGGCTGAAATGGGATGCTGTGCTGAGTCTGAGAGAGCGTCAGAGATGGCAGGGACTGATCCAGCAGATAGGCCAGAGACAACACCAGAGAGTGCACACCAGATAAGGTTAATACATATACAGTACTAGTTGTAATATTGTGTGGTCAGTATTTATTAAATAATGCTTGTGTGTACAAACCTACTTTGTCAAATTTTAAAATCATTCTACTATAACTGAACAGTGTATACATATTTATATGAGAGCATATATCTATATTTTAACACACAAGGTAAAAATTAACCAAATCCATGTCAAACACGCCATGTCTCTGGATACAAATTACGGCAACAATGCATTATAGTATATCTATAAGATATTTTAATTTGTAATAAATAATCAATTTTAACTAAAACTACTTTGTAATGTTAGAAAATACATTGTACATCATCTAAATGACTATATGAAAACATCTTTGTAAATAAAAGTGAATAAAGGTCCAATTATTTTATTTTATTTTAGTTTTTAATTCATCCTTATAATATAACATATAATATAATGTTTATATTTTTAAATTTTGTTGCCGTTTTATTATTTCCTCCTACATGGCCGGGTCCAGCCGGTTGTGAAGGGGTGGGCTGCGGCCCACACAGTCTCCATTCTGGATCCGCTAATGTCGGATAATAACTTAACATTTATATATATATATATATATATATATATATATATATATAGAAAGAGGTAAGGGGGGATGTTAGTTCGTATTACTTACCCCCTTCCGTTTGTGACTCCTAAACATATTTTAACCACTAAAACATAAAAAAGCATCCCATATATATTATTTCACAAAGCGTAAAAATCGGTTTTTCAAGAATTATAAAGTCCTACTGTGCTCAAACGCCACAAATGTTGTATCGTTGATTTCAGAATTTCACGGAGCTTTTGCGAATTGCATTCTCAGTGTTCATTTTTTGGTCCAAAATGAAATATCGACCTAAACTTACTGATTCAACAGAGGGAAACGAATCAAATTGGGTTTTATAAATTGCGTTACGAGCATTAAGACTCCAGTTTAGTTTGTTGGAACTAAACTGGGATTTGTTTTTTAGACCCCTAAAACCTTCCATTTTTGAGATAACGCCTGGATGAGGCGCCTCCGCCGCACGAGGTCAACTATTTATTGTATTACGTTAGAGCAAATGTTAGGTCCTGTAGTGCTTAGGTTCTATAAATGTGGTTTCGTCTGTTTTAGACTTAATTGTAGCGTTGGAAAATTGCACTCTCACATTTAGCAATTACAGTATACTCCCACTTAACCGGTTCCCGTTTAACCGACTCTTCGGATAAACCGACGGATACTGTAAAAGATAAAAAATTCTTTTTAAAATCATTAAAAGCATTTATAACTTTGTCATATTATCAATCACTGGTCAAAAATTTTGTTAAAAATTGTATAATGTTGCGGTTCGATAGATGTTAAATAAATTAAAATGTAGGCAAAAAGGCTTTTTATTTTTTGACCGAGCTCCAGTAAAACAAATCTCTTCCAAGTAAAATTGATCTTGAAACGAAATCGGTATCCTCCATTCCTTTCATTAAAAAAATTAAAAAAGAAATTAAGAAGAAATAGCTTCCCATATTTTGGTGATGGTGATTCGTAGTAACATAGTGATTTATTAGATCGAGGTGGAACAACTTTGGTTTTATCAATTTATCTTTTGTATATTGGGAATTTTAGAAAACCAAAGTATCGAAATAAGAAAAATTGATTTCAATGGTTTCTATGCAGGCTTTATGACCCATATAGGTTCCACGTATATGGGCCAGGCGTTTTAAATCTCTAAAACTTATTGTTTTTACGAAAAGCCATGGATTAAGCCCCTCAGCTTCACGGGGCTAAGATTAATTTCATGGACTATGCAACATTCTTAGTGATTTCATATATTTCAGGAAGATTACTGAAAACTGTTTTGTAGAGAAAAACGTCAGAAAATGAAGTTCTTCCTCAACTCTTAAAATAATTTATTCTTCCTTGCAGTAGAATAGTTATTTATTATACAAGTGACGAAAGTAGATCATTTAACAACTCGAGTGAATCGTTTACCCACACGAGCGAAGCGAGTGTGGTAATTTCACGAGAGTTGTAAATTCTACTTTTTTCACGAGTGTAATATTAAATTTTTTCCGTAATCGTGTAATACATGATCAGATCTAACCAGAATATGAACAAAATTAGGATGTTGTGAAGATTATGGTATGTTGTTGGTAGGTTATAAGCATGGTTGTGAAAGGTTATAAGCATAGTTATAAAACAACTAGTATTAATTTATTTTAACATTTTATTTATTATATATATTTATAGTTACATTACATTCTGTTTATAATATATAATTATGTTTATAATATAATAATAATAATATTTAATCAAACAGTGTTTTTTGAAGTTTTTTAGTAGTATCAAAGATGTCTGTTTAAATTAAAATGATTGTGAAGTAGTGCAGTTATAAACAAGTGCAGGTTATAAACAAGGAAGGTAATTATTATTATATTTAAATTTTAAAATATATTGATTATTTCCACCAATAATTCATTCACATTTCAATTTATTTTGTTAAAATAAATTCTTACAATGTTAAGAAACATTTAAAAGCATTTAATTTCCAACTTCAAATTATTTTTTAATTTATACTTATTACTAACTAAGAAAGTAATCACTTCCTTCACTCTATTGCAAAATGTTTCTTAGTAGTATCAAAGATGTCTGTTTAAATTAAAATGATTGTGAAGTAGTGCAGTTATAAACAAGTGCAGGTTATAAACAAGGAAGGTAAATATTATTATATTTAAATTTTAAAATATATTGATTATTTCCACCAATAATTCATTCACATTTCAATTTATTTTGTTAAAATAAATTCTTACAATGTTAAGAAACATTTAAAAGCATTTAATTTCCAACTTCAAATTATTTTTTAATTTATACTTATTACTAACTAAGAAAGTAATCACTTCCTTCACTCTATTGCAAAATGTTTCACTTTCTTCACTCGTTTCAGTTTAGTAATGTTACCATTATTCAACGATTACAGAAAAAAGTTCATTTCATGGTTATGTTAAACCTAGAAGCCTAGAAATACAATCTGATACAAATTCGTGAAAAGTGCTTCGCACGGGTCCACCTAGTGTAAAATAAATGCCATTGCATAAAAATCTGAGCCCCGTTAATCATTCTGTCTAAAGGTGCGATTACATTGTCCGAACCTAAATCTCGAAAAGGTAATCCTCCGAACCTTGCCGTACCGGCCTACCAAGAACAGCTGTTTACACTAAAACATGAAGTCGAGCTAACAATGATGTCTGACCGCAACTATGCAAGAGTCTTGACTCTTTATGGATTGTCATATCGAAGGTTCCAAACATGGTTCATGGACCATTTTAGAAAAAAAAAATATTTTGTCTACCAATTATGTATGTAATCAGTAGTTAAAAAAAATCTGGTGCGTGCTCGCAACACACAACTTTCACTTACCAACTTACTTAGATTAGAAATTAATGCGTTTTGTTAATTGCCACTTCTCAAATGAACAGAACGGCTTTAATTATGAACAATGGTCATTAAAGGCGTACTCCGCATGCGTGGGCTCAACGAGTTTTATGAGTTGACTGAATATTTTTCTTTTTTTTCTCCTCTACATGTTTACTTTATTTTTATCATATCTCATATTTAGCCATTTCATATATTTAGGTAAAACGAGAGACAGATAATTTCTGTAACAAAAACAAAGGTACCTAATAAGAAAACCAAAAATGCCCCTTTCTCATTTATGCCCCCTCAGAATACTTTAATAATAATAAAGCTTACCTGATATTAAAGAACTTTGATAAAAATTGTTAAAGCTGTTTTTGAGATCATCGAAAAATGGTAAAAATTGGAAAAAAAATTATGAAATAAAGTGCCCCCTCCGTTACACCAATTTTGATGAAATGTTGGCTGTCACATCTTTGGCTTATACATACATCAAATACCCAGTTTGATCAAAATCGTTAATGCCTTTTTTGAGTAAATAAAAAAAACACATGAAAATGAAACAAAATTTATTAAAGAAAGTCCCCCCTCCGGTAGATCAATTTTGATGAAATTTTTACAGTCATGTCTCGGGCATATAAATAGATCAAATACTCAGTTTAATGAAAATCGTTACAGCCGTTTTTGAGAAAATCGAAAAAAAACATAAAAAGTTATTAAATAAAGTACCCCCTCCCTTTAAGCAATTTTGATGAAATGTTTGCTGTCACATCGCGGGCATATACTTACACTAAATACCTAATTTAACGTTCGCACAGTTTATAGTTTTTGAGCTAGTCGGTTCACACACACACACAGACCATTTCGCGGGACTTTGTTATTTCGACTCAGGGGGTCCTAAAACGTTGAAAACCGGAAGTCGAAATTTTTAACGATCGCAATACTTCCACTTACTATATATTTCATATATAGGTAAGTGAAAGTAACAAGTTTAAACAAATTTTAAGGTCAACCGTTTCAAAATGGCTGCCATCTTTGTTGCACTGTGCATGCCAATTTTTGAGTTTGTAAGCTCTTACGGAAAACTAATTTTCTCTGGACGGGTAAGCCATAGACTAATAATTCAAACGATTGTTTTCCTTATAGTAAATAAGAAACATAATTAATCAACATTAAATTCAGTTAGTTAAAAAATTTAAAGTTTGAGAAATTAAAGCAGTTTTACTAGCAGTTTTCAACTATTCGACTTCAAAATATTCAAATATAAAGAGAAAAAAAAAGATAGAACAGACTGTATGGAAAACGATCGTGTTAGAATTATTAATCTCTGACTTACCAGTCTTGAGATAATGAGTTTTCCGTTAGAGCTTACAAACTCCAAAATCGGCCCGCATGGCTAAATAGAGATTGCCCTTTTGAAACGGTGACTCTAACTTTTTTTTTTAATTTGTTTTTAACTAATGATTCCATACGTGATCGATGGTAAAAACATAAATTTTTTCTATAATGGCCAAGCAACCAAATTATTTTTTTCTGGACCATTTCACTGGTTCGACCCGCAACTTAACGCAACAAATCATCATTAAAACATACCCAAAACTGAATACATCAGATTCTCCGAAGTCGAACTACTCTACTACAGCTTTGAAACAGAAATCCCTGGAAATATTATTAGATAGATGTACTCACCATTTAAAAATATACACAGACGCATCCAAACACAACACTAAGGTTTCCACGGGGATATATGATAAAAGTGCGAACATAGAATTAGCTATGAATCTCCCAATAAAATTCAGTACCGTAAAATGAGGTGACATTGTGACTAGTGGGGTGACTTTGTGACAAGCCTATTTTTCTACAGTTTTTGAATTTCCCTCCTAAAAAAGAATTAAGTTAGGCAATTCAGTGTACTTGTCAGTTGGTCAGTAATGTGCTGTAAACTTCTGGCCACATATGGACCTATATAACTTCTTTCATTCCATTTACCATGGTGCTTTATTTCAAGGTTTCAACTAAATGAAAACAATCAAACAATATGAAATAAAGCGACATGATAAATGGAATGAAAGAAGTTATATATGGCCAGTAGGTTGCAGCACATTACTGACGAACTGACAATTACACTGAATTGCCTAACCTGATTCTTTTTAAGTAGGGTATTTCAAAAACTGTAGAAAAATAGGCTTGTCACAAAGTCACCCCATTAGTCACAATGTCATCCCATTTTACGGTATATGGTGCCGAACTTTTTGGTGTTGCTGAGGCCTTCAAATTAGCCAATAGACTATATAAAAACCAAAAAATAGTAATATTAACAGATTCCGCTTAAGTTTGCTATGCATAAAAAAAATGTACATCTCTAAAGCATCAAATCATACCTAATCTATCAAATAGTAGAGGAGGCCTCAAGCAGGAATAACAAATTCAAAGTTCAGTGGATTCCAGGCTACGTGGGCTTGTACGGAAATCAACTTGCGGACAAATTTGGCAAAAAAAGGAACAGCAAGAGGGAAATGTCAAACTTCCATTAAAGGAATAAAGTAGAATTTTGTGCAAAAAATGACATCTTTAGACAATAGCCTCATACAATCCATACGCCATTTCGCAGAAGAAAGTACAATAATATTCTAATCCCTACATAAAAACTAACGGTTCGGGCAGTAAAGGGCTTCAATGGAGGCCTTTAGTCCACAAAAAAAAAAAAAAAAAAAAAAATTAATACAATGATTTTCATTACAAAGACGTCTTACTTGGAACTAGCGGCTGTTCTGGCTTTTTCTCTAACTTATTATGGACAAAAGCAAAGTCAGGAAAATGTTAAAAGAAAGTTTAGAACCTTAATGCCCTCCTAAATTAAGTCGATTATAATTCAATAGTTATCGATTTTAAAATCATTACTACGTAATCAGTTTGGATGTGCCTCGCTGCCTGCTTACATTACGTGGAAGGCATCGCTTCCTAACGTTTAGCACAGAGCTAAACAAACCGTGAAGTAAAAATAATTCTCTTTTAGCCGCTTCGTTGGAGGCAGATCTTAATATTTTTTAATTTTTTTTAATATGTATTGTAATGGGTCGTGAGTGAACGCCCAACTTCTATCTATGATAAAGGCCACATTGATTAGATTGGCCACTGATTACAGTTTTATAAATATATTTTTTATTATTATTTTATTATTTAATCTTATTATTTTATCTAAGCTTAATTAATTTTTTTATTCATGTTTTATCAAAAATATTTTTATTTTTTGATCAGTGGTAAGTAGGGGAATGTGGGGTAAGGAGGTTAAGCTTTCATGTTTTTTTCTGACCACTCTGAATGAATGAGAGAACTGAAAATGTAATGAAAAGTTTGTCAATATATTACCTGACGTAAACCTTGTTTAAAATTGTCTTATTAAAGTTCAGTGAGGAGATCCAAATTTTTTTTTTGAAAAAGTTATTATTCGTCATCTTACCCCGGTAATGGGGTAAGGTGACGAATAAAATTTTTTTTTACGAACACATTGAAAAATATCTTTATTTAGAAATGAAACGTTGAAACATCAAACTTTATTTCAAACATTAACTATAAAAACATTATTTATTAACACAAAAGTCAAAATTGTAAGGTGTTTGGTCGGCTTGCTTTTGATCCCAATCTGAGCATTCGGCGTGAGCCCATTTGAGGCACTTCAAACAGTTGTACCATACTTCATCTTTTCCCTCTTCCCCACATATGATACAGAAATTATCCTCATCGAAATCCATATCATCATCAGTGTCTACATAGAGACTCGTCATCATGAGATGAAGAGCAGACAGACGTCTGGTCTAGATTTTGGTTCCTTTGTTTTTCTGTCTTTTCTGCTCTCTATCTTCTTGCTCCTATTTTTTCTGTTAAGCTAGTTTTACAGGAGTTCCCGATAATAGGAGGGATGGCAGTTTCTTCTTTGGTTTTCTAGCAGTCTTTTTACATTAATTACTGGAAGAGGAGGAAGCGCTGAAGAAGTAGATGGAGTAGGCTCTGTCGCCTCGATTCGCCTGTCTGTCGCCTTCATGTGCGGGGGTGGTCGGTGTAGGCCACAGGCTAGGTACGATCACCTTGAACGCGCATGAATGGATTAACGAGGTTCCCGCTGTCGCCTCGATAAGAGTCGGTATAGACTGGGGCTGAGGGGATGGGTCTGTTTGTCATTTTACCCCATTCTCAATTCGTCATCTTTACCCGTCTCGCCATTTTTATTGAGCACATGTTTACTACCGACTAAGAGTCTAGGTAGAAAGAAGGATCCTACATGAATTTGTGGGTCCTTTAGTGTACTTTCGTAATATATAGGAGAATAACTTAAAAAACTTTCCTTAGACTTGTAATGGCTTGCTCTTCAGCGGGTGGAAATTTCTGTTTATCACAATGTGGACATTTATTTTATTTATTTATTGCCATCCCTACCGTGCCTAAAAGGCAATACGGGTTTTGGCAGTAGTTGGATGCTATCCATTTCTGGATAGCAACCAACTGCTGCCCGTAAAACATTAACAAAATTTTTCATAAGCTGTGCACACAGCCTGCTCTTCTAGTTTATGAATCACCTTCTTCAGCCTCTGCCCTCTCTGGTGGTCTTCCGGGTACAGGACCTTCTCTCCTCCCCAATGAGAAGTGCGTTGGACCCGCAATCGTTTTCCACCCAGTATCACAATGTGGACAAAAAAAGGGTCGCGGCTACCTGCTGAGAGCTCGCAAAAACTTGCTCGGAAGTTGAAACCTCCCCTCTCCTGTGGCAACCATTTCCCCCCTAAAGGTCTGGCCACACATGTCCGCACCGTAGCAATAATATATAGGTTATGTTCAGAATATTTTTAATTTAACTTACATATTACCTTTAGTTATGCCTAAAGTGGCCTGTGCCTGACATCTGTGGCCTGAACTTAAGGCATAACTAAAGGAAATATGTAAGTTAAATTAAAAATATTCTGAACATAACCTATATTAATGCTACGGTGCGGACATGTGTGGCCAGACCCTAAAGCGTGCTGCTTTTTTTGGATCGACTGCGGGAACTACTGAATTCGTCATCTAACACCACCTTCCCCTACGTCTTAGCAAACAAATGAAGTGCTTACATTGTTGGTTAGAAAAAGTTAGTTTTGAGTGATTCGTCCTTAGTAAAGTGTTATTTCTTGTATATCGTAATTATAATTGTCATTGACCAGGAATTTGTATATGGACTTACTTTTGGATCAACTATCTGTTTTGTTATCTTTTGTTGTCTTGCGTAGTTAAATAAAATTGTTTTGTTAGAGCTATTTGTTTATCTTTTTGTTCATCTTCAATAAAACTCTAAATATTTATTGAAACTATCCACTGAAAGTACTCAGCTGATATCTAACTTAAAAGATCTCGAGGTCTTCTTCTTTTCAGATGCCTTGGAGGACTGTCTGGAATAGAGGAGAAAGCGAGGGTGGATACGAGTTGGTTTTGATGGGTCTGGAGTTTACTATGAAAGGACTAGTATCTGGATCGGGGTTTAGTGGCGGCTTATGGAACATTAAAGTCTTTTTGGATTATTTTATTTCTTACAAAATAAGGAGCGTTAAGGATTTTGGACTGTAAGGATTGGATAGGAGAGGAATTAGAAGGTTTGGTGGAGCCCAAAGCTCGATTCCATAAGCCCAAATAGCTCTTATTACTGTCATGCAGTTTTGAGTTTGTCCAAGAAGTGTTGTAGAAGACGGTAGTGTCGTCCTAAGTAACGGATCAGTTCAACAAGTTTTTATCATATAAAGATGAAATTTAACTTTAATAAAAGTAAGTAAGGTAAGGAATAAATAATATGCAGAACAAGTAGAATTTTTTTGTAGGAAAGGATTATGATACATATATATATATATATATATATATATATATATATATATTAGAGATGAGAGATGGTCAACTGTTCTTCAATTACGATAGGTTAAATAATTGTCAGGATTTTCAGTTTACAATGATATTTATTATGGTAAGCCAACGTTTCGATCCAGCTTGTGGATCTTCATCAGGGCTAAAAGAAAACAAATATATGAGTAACTATGCTAGAGGGTGACAATAAATGGATACATTACAGAACTGATAATATAAAAGATGGTATACATAAATATTAAAATAAGAGGCTGGTTAACAAAATAAAATAGAATCTGATATTTACCTACTGAGTCCAGGTGGATACTAAGACTAAAGGTAAAAATAAGGTGAGAGGTAGTGGTAGGGGGTAGGTTTGCCGACTTCAAAGGTTTATGGCGGGGAAATCCAACGCTTTTGAAGTGAAGGCACATGACAACTGAGTGAACAAAATATTTAAAAACTAACAAAATATATGGTACTGTATACAAATATTTGTGTCTGGACTGAATAATAACATAAAAATGAGATAATACATAATGTAACAATGCATACAAAATGGAAAATATATAGAAAGAAGCATACAATACAAAAATAATAATAGTATAAGAGGTACAGAGATAATTGCAGGTACCTATGAAATCAAAACTAGGATTTGAGGATGCGGAAGATGTTAGAATAAGTGGATGAAATTATCTCTTTATGTGTTTTGTGATTTACCGGGTTATTAGTTTCTAGATGGATGAAAATGGATTCTGAGAGGAGACGTTTGTCGTGGTTAGATACAGTTGCTAATATGGAGGGGTTCTCAAAGTCGAAGGAATGGTTGTGGGCAATGGCATGTTCTGCTAATTTAGATGTAGACGAATTACGCGTGGAAATACTGTATTTATGTTGATAAATACGTTTTTTTAAATAATTTTTGGTTTCACCTATATAGCAACTGTTGCAATTAAGCGTGGAGCACTGGATACGATAAACTACATTACACTTGTCTAGGAGAGGTACAGGGTCTTTGAGTTTTGTATAAAGATTTTTTAATTTATTGTTATTTTTTAATACTAGGCGCATGTGTGGGAAACTCGATGAGAATGATTTTTTAATTTTGTTTGAGAGAATGGGGATATATGGGATAGTTCTGTATTGGAAAGTAGAAATCGGAGGTTGTGAAGAGTTGTTAGAGAGATTTTGAGTTTTAGCATTGTTATTGATAAGTGTTTTTATTAAATGCTCAGGAAAATCGTTAGATTGTAAGATTTTTTTCTCAGGCGGATTTTGTTATGACAATGAAATTGTGGATCGGACAAGTTCAGGCTACGGTGGATGAGGTTTTTTGCGACGTTGATCTTTTGGTGATGTGGATGTTGGGAAAAATAGTTAAGGAGTCGGCCAGAATAAGTGGGTTTGGTGTACCAATTAGTGGATATAGAATGGTCCGGGTTTCTGGTAATGGAAATATCTAGGAATGGAAGGGTACAATTGGTTTCCAATTCTATAGTGAAACGGAGACGTGGATGGTAGGAGTTAAAGGCGGCGAGAATATCAGTGATAGAGTTAGGATTGAGAATCAATAGGAGGTCGTCTACATATTTTTTAATGAAAAAATTTTCATTAAAAAAAAAAAATATGGAATGGAAGGGTACAATTGGTTTCCAATTCTATAGTGAAACGGAGACGTGGATGGTAGGAGTTAAAGGCGGCGAGAATATCAGTGATAGAGTTAGGATTGAGAATCAATAGGAGGTCGTCTACATATTTTTTTCATTAAAAAATATGTAGACGACCTCCTATTGATTCTCAATCCTAACTCTATCACTGATATTCTCGCCGCCTTTAACTCCTACCATCCACGTCTCCGTTTCACTATAGAATTGGAAACCAATTGTACCCTTCCATTCCATATTTTTTTTTTTTAATGAAAATTTTTTCATTAAAAAATATGTAGACGACCTCCTATTGATTCTCAATCCTAACTCTATCACTGATATTCTCGCCGCCTTTAACTCCTACCATCCACGTCTCCGTTTCACTATAGAATTGGAAACCAATTGTACCCTTCCATTCCTAGATATTTCCATTACCAGAAACCCGGACCATTCTATATCCACTAATTGGTACACCAAACCCACTTATTCTGGCCGACTCCTTAACTATTTTTCCCAACATCCACATCACCAAAAGATCAACGTCGCAAAAAACCTCATCCACCGTAGCCTGAACTTGTCCAATCCACAATTTCATTGTCATAACAAAATCCGCCTGAGAAAAAAATCTTACAATCTAACGATTTTCCTGAGCATTTAATAAAAACACTTATCAATAACAATGCTAAAACTCAAAATCTCTCTAACAACTCTTCACAACCTCCGATTTCTACTTTCCAATACAGAACTATCCCATATATCCCCATTCTCTCAAACAAAATTAAAAAATCATTCTCATCGAGTTTCCCACACATGCGCCTAGTATTAAAAAATAACAATAAATTAAAAAATCTTTATACAAAACTCAAAGACCCTGTACCTCTCCTAGACAAGTGTAATGTAGTTTATCGTATCCAGTGCTCCACGCTTAATTGCAACAGTTGCTATATAGGTGAAACCAAAAATTATTTAAAAAAACGTATTTATCAACATAAATACAGTATTTCCACGCGTAATTCGTCTACATCTAAATTAGCAGAACATGCCATTGCCCACAACCATTCCTTCGACTTTGAGAACCCCTCCATATTAGCAACTGTATCTAACCACGACAAACGTCTCCTCTCAGAATCCATTTTCATCCATCTAGAAACTAATAACCCGGTAAATCACAAAACACATAAAGAGATAATTTCATCCACTTATTCTAACATCTTCCGCATCCTCAAATCCTAGTTTTGATTTCATAGGTACCTGCAATTATCTCTGTACCTCTTATACTATTATTATTTTTGTATTGTATGCTTCTTTCTATATATTTTCCATTTTGTATGCATTGTTACATTATGTATTATCTCATTTTTATGTTATTATTCAGTCCAGACACAAATATTTGTATACAGTACCATATATTTTGTTAGTTTTTAAATATTTTGTTCACTCAGTTGTCATGTGCCTTCACTTCAAAAGCGTTGGATTTCCCCGCCATAAACCTTTGAAGTCGGCAAACCTACCCCCTACCACTACCTCTCACCTTATTTTTACCTTTAGTCTTAGTATCCACCTGGACTCAGTAGGTAAATATCAGATTCTATTTTATTTTGTTAACCAGCCTCTTATTTTAATATTTATGTATACCATCTTTTATATTATCAGTTCTGTAATGTATCCATTTATTGTCACCCTCTAGCATAGGTACTCATATATTTGTTTTCTTTTAGCCCTGATGAAGATCCACAAGCTGGATCGAAACGTTGGCTTACCATAATAAATATCATTGTAAACTGAAAATCCTGACAATTATTTAACCTATTATATATATATATATATATATATATATATATATATATATATACAGTACCAGTCAAAAGGGGCCGGGATGGCCGAGTGGACAAAGACAGTTGCAATAGGTAATTAAAGTTAAGCAACGTCGAGCGTGTTTAGTACTTGGATGGGTGACCGCCCCAGTTGGGTGACCACCCGCCGATGAAAGCCACAAAGTCCAAACTCCCCCCTCCCCCCGGGCGTGATGAGGCCCGTCAGTCTACTGGAGACGTCTCATTACAGGTCCTCCAAGGTCAACGGGGGTTATGTGTTGGGTCAATCACCCGACCATGTAAAAATCTAACGGATTACGAAACCAAAAACTAGCCTCGGAACTGATAGTCTAAAACTGGTAACGACCCCGGCTTTGTATAAAGGACTCCGTCTTGCCTCGTGGAATGTTCGGAGCTTATACAGACCTGGAGCCGCCCAAACAGTAGTGGAGGAAGCTAAAAGGTACGCTACTGACATAATAGCCGTACAAGAAGTTAGGTGGCCCGAGGATGGTGAACTCACTATCGATGGGTACACGGTATTCTACAGTGGAAGGAACAAGCAAAACTTTACCGGAGGAACTGCCTTTATAGTAAGCCCCAAGGCTCGGAAATCAATCCTAAGCTTCGTCCCTATTAGCGATCGGATAAGTGTGCTTAGATTCAAAGGAAGATGGTTCAACATCTCCATCATAAACGTTTACGCACCAACCGAAGACAAGGACGATGATATGAAAGATGATTTCTATGAGCAACTTGAGCAAGTGTACGATGGTATTCAACGGTATGACGTAAAATTAGTCATTGGGGATTTCAATGCCAAGATCGGAAGGGAGCGTCAGTTTCGGCCAACAAACGGCAACAACAACGGCCAACAACCAACGGATCGCACAGTCTGCATGAAACAAGCAGCGAAAATGGAGTAAGATGTATAAGTTTCGCAGCTGCTAAGAATCTGGTAGTCAGCAGCACCAAGTTCCCGCATAAGGAGATTCATAAGTATACATGGACAAGTCCTGGGGACAGGTGGAGGAACCAGATCGACCACGTGCTGATCGACAAGCGACACCAAAGCTCCATTCAAGATGTGAGGAGCTTTAGGGGAGCCGACTGTGGTTCGGACCATGCCTTGGTGGTAGTCAAGTTTAACCAAAGGCTTAGACGAATCCAGAAGACAGATAGCGACCTGAAACGAATAAGATATGAAATCCAAAGACTAAAGGATCCGGAGACCCAATCACGATTCCAAATAGAGCTGTCCAATAAATTCGAACTTCTCGACCTAGAGAGTACGCCAATGGAGAGCCACTGGGCGGAAATTGAAAAGGTCTTGAAGGAGACAGCGAACAAGGTGATAGGAGTCCAGGCTAAGCGTCAACCAAAGAAATGGTACACGGAGGAATGCCGTAAGGCTGTGGGGGACAAAAGGGCACTGAAGATCCTCAGCCTAGGCAAAAGAGACAAAGAATCCCGAGATAGATACGAAGCTGCTCAGAAAGCAGTAAACAAGACACTGAGAAAGGCAAAGAGAGAATTCTTGTCTCAAAAGCTCAAGGAGATAGAAGATAACTGGCAGGGCGGTAAAATATGTGAATTCTATGCTGACATCAGGAAAGAAAGAACCGGATACAAGGGTAGGAGCACTCAAATGAAAAGCAAACAAGGCAAACTGACAGCAGTCAAAGACGAAGTGCTCGGAATCTGGAAGGATTACTTTGAGCAGCTGCTAAACAGTGAGGATCCCTCAGAGGATGAGGACATGGACCACGCTGAGGACCATCCCAGCGATGTGGTAGAGGAGCCGGATCTACTGGATGTACAGATGGCGATTGAGAAGGTAAAGCGGCGAAAAGCCCCTGGAATAGATAGCTTACCTGGTGAGCTATTCAAGGAAGGGGGTGAGTCACTGACCAGCCATCTACACCAGCTCATCCTGAAAATATGGAGAGAGGAAAAGATCCCGGACGTATGGAACACAGGTCTCATATGCCCGATTCTGAAAAAGGGATCCATGTACGAGTGCGAAAACTATAGAGGAATAGCACTGCTCCCTGTCGCATACAAAATCCTGACCTACATAATTCTAAACAGAATGAACCCATACTATGAAAAGTCCCTTGGCGACTACCAAGCAGGGTTCAGAAGAGGAAGAAGCACGTCCGATCAGATCTTCATCCTTAAACAGATACTCGAGAAACGTTGGGAAATAAATCAAGATGTGCACGCCTTATTCGTCGACTTCAAAGCAGCCTACGACTCGGTCGACAGGAGCTGTCTTTGGAAAATACTGACGGAACTGGGTTTCCCAGGAAAATTGGTACGATTGACACGGGCGTGTATTAATGGATCCCGATGCCGAGTCCTGGTACAAGGAGAAATGACTGAAAGCTTCGACGTGAAGTCAGGATTAAGACAAGGCGACTGCCTATCCCCGATGCTGTTCAACCTGGCCTTGGAAAAAGTTATACGAGAATGTACCAAGGCAAGCGGGGGAGTGCACGTGGGGAAAATGCATAAGTTCCTCGCCTATGCGGATGATGTGACTGTGCTAGGAAGTAAGAAAGAAGACATTCAGTCACTCGCCGGTTCCCTGATCAATGCAGCGAGAGACATCGGCTTACAAGTTAATCAAAATAAGACGAAGTACATGATAGTAAGCCGGAACCTACACGTAATCGACGATATAAGTGTAGGAAGATATACCTTCCCTAAAGTAGATAACTTCAAATACCTCGGATCTACAGTAACCTCAATAAACGACCAACTAACAGAGGTCGATCAACGAATAGCCAGTGCCAATCGTGCGTTCTTCTCGGTCTCTCGAGTCCTACGATCTAAGAAAATCTGCCGCCCACTGAAAATCAGGGTCTACAACACAATAATCAAACCCGTGCTAATGTATGGGTGCGAAACTTGGACACTGACCAGAACCTTACAAGCAAGAATCGAAAGATTCGAAAGGAAGGTGCTAAGGACAATTGTAGGCCCGAAGTGGGATAATGAACTGGGGCTCTGGAGAAGAAAGACTAAAGAAGAGATTATAGGGGAAACCCGACAATCGATAGCGCATGATATGAAAGCTAAGAGGTTAAAATGGGCGGGACACGTGGCAAGAAGCAACCCATCAGGCTCCCTCAACATGACGATGAACGCGACAGTGGTCGGTACCCGACCGCGAGGGAGACCCAGAACGAGATGGGCTGACATAATCAAGAAGGAAGCCACTGAACATCGAGTGGTGAACTGGAAAGCCATCGCCCAAGATAGACAGAGGTGGAATAGGCTAGTTGAGGCGGCTAAAGATCTCCAAGGTCTGTGAGCCAACCGAAAAAAAAAAAAAAAAAAAAAAAAAAAAAAAAAAAAAAAAAAAAAAAAACCAGTCAAAAGTTTAGACTCACTTTTATTAAATTCACAGTCTTCTAGTTTAATATAATAATTCTAACTCAAGAGGTAGGATATGGTGGATATATTCCACCATCATTTGAATCATTTGAAACATTATATGATTAATTTTAGAATAAAATTATGAATAGGGGTAATCTGTGGTTTAGTGTTTAGCATAGTAACCTACAATACTAAAGGTCGCGGGTTCCCGTCCCGGGGTGGCCCTAGTATAGTATTTTTTAATGGGAGTAAGAAATCCTTGGCTTTGCCGTCGATGGGATGTCTTAAAATGCAGGTCCCGAGCTTGTATGATGTCAGGTACTCGTTAAAGATCCCTGCCCTAATTATACCTGGATAGGCAAAAATTAGGACTCCCACTGTAGCATTGTCCGATTAGACTTCGTAGCATTTAGGGACGTAAAAGAAACCAACAAACAAATTATAAATAAAGTAATGATAAAATTATAGTTTTTATGTTGTTAAATAAATAATATGTTGTTAATTTTGTAATTTTACAAAACTAAGGGTGAGTCTAAACTTTTGACTGGCACTGTATATATATATATATATATATATATATATATATATATATATATATATATATATATATATATATATATATATTATATATCAAGGGGAAGGGCTAAGGGGCTGCAGCCCTTTTTGGGACGGATGTCTCCTTTTACAATCGCCTGGATCCGCTATATTCTGTATTCTGGATCCGCTGCTGGATTCTGTAGTTAAAATCAGTAACTTAACCAGAATGGTTGGGAAAACATTCTAGAAAACTGTTACTACATGAATAAAAGCTTTATTATTCCGTAATACTTTATGACATTAATTGGAAAATTTATTGTATTTAAAAATTTAATTGTGATTTACCCTTGTTTTATTAAAATCAAGTCGTTGGATGACTCTGGGGTTACAACATCCTTGTTTTTAGTTGACCTAATTATATAACATTGATGTTTTTTTTAAGTAAAAAGTAGAGGAAAGCGGGGTTGGTTGGCAACAGTTTTCACTTTTTTGATTGTTGAGTCATTCCTGTTAATATAATCCAATGTAGTTATATAGTCCAAAATAATTAAGCCTTACAAGGCCAGAAAACCCCCGAATATTGCCGTACCAACTTATCACGAACAGCTATTTACACTTCAATGTGAAATAGCGCGAACAGTGATGTCACCTATGCACCTTACTACAACAATTTTCATAACCAAGACGGCTGACTTAGAACTAGAGGCTATTCTGACTTTTCCCCTAACTTAGTATGGATCTATGGATAACTTAGTATGCAACGTCAGAAAAATTCTACACTCATCCTCGAACAGATAACACGTACCGGCATATTAAAAACAGCTATTTACACTGAAACAAAAAGGCTAGCAAACAATGATGTCTGACCGCACCTACAGTGGCGGATCCAGGGGAGGGCGCCCCCCCCCCCCTGAGAGGTGAGGACACCAATCCATTATTCCTATTTCTGAATAAAAAAAGCTTCCTTTAATAATTTTTTAAATCCCTTAAATGAAAAATAGATTGTATTTTAACATTTAATTGAAATTTACTAATTTAAATGTGCACTAATATTTTAAATTAGGTCCTTTATGACACAAAAATTTGAAAAATAAAAAAGTGCGCCCCCATCAGAAAATTTCTGGATCCGCTACTGCGCACTTATGCACCTTAATACGGCAACTCTCATTACAAACACAGCTGACTTAATATGGATAAAAGCAACGTCAGAAAAATTCTAAAAGACTGTCTAGTAGCTTATCTTAAATAACTCAAAGCCGACACTTACGCTATCCTCGAACACATTGGCGAACAGATAAAGTACCTATTCGATTTCGTGTCTTATAAGGTGCCTTTACACCTTACGAACCTCACCTTCGAACAAGTTCTCCTTCGAACCTTGCCGTACCGGCGTTCCACGAACAGCCATTTATACTATACCAATATGGCTGCATATTGGTCAATTGCATAAAAGTCTAAACAATCATTCTATTTCTAGGATTAGATATCTCTTCCTCTTAATCCCTCTACAGATTAAATAATTTTCTCTAAGTTACAAATAGTTTTAAGCTTTCATTTGATGGAATTCAGGAGATAAATAAAAAAAAAAAAAAAAAAAAAAAAAAACGAAAGAAATAATGACGACGCAAAGAAGACGAAGATCAGGAGAGGAGAAAGGTACCTATTCTCCGACCTTGGCCTTGTCCAATCGGGTCAGCCTCTCTGGGTCGCTTTACACCGCGTCGAACACATTCACGAACAGATTGTTCGTCTAGACTAAATAAGACACGAACTTGAACACGTACCGCCAACTGGTGGGGCTTAGCCCACTTTTTAACTTTAAAAATATGGTGTGGTTGCGCATCACACAATTTTCGCTTTTTCATTTTTTTTTTTTTTTTACTAAAAAGAGAATTTTTTTTGGAAATGTCTCATTTTTTTTTTTATGTTTTTACATTCCAGTAACCCTGGGGATGAGGGAGTTCATTGCTAATTAAATAATATTTATCATTTTATCATTTACAAATGGAAAAGACATTAAATAAGTATTAATGAATACACAATAAAATATAATGTAAAATAAAAATAATATAGAATTAGAAAATGAAAAAGTAATGATTAAATAAATAAAAAAATATGATTAATCATGATGTTTGATGTGGTGTCACCTGTCCAACATATTTCTCATTATTTATTATATTATATTCCACCCACAAAACGGCACACTTAAATTACATAACAGTAACACTAAATTTTTGTTCCTCAATAATTTTTTTTATTGGAAATTGGGGTCAGTAATTCATTCAGTGGTTTACTAAGAGTGAAGTTGGTAAATGATTACTAAGATGAAATTGGTAAAAACATAAAAATTCTTATGTTTCTCTTTTATTTAATTTCTCAAATTTTTATTTATTATTTTTGCAAAGAGAAAAAATATACATATATCATAATTTGTTTTTGAATCAATGTTGGTGTTGGACGAAAATTGGTGTTAAAATAAACTATCACTTTATTGGGCCTTATCATCATGGAAAATATTTTAATAATATTAGTAACTAAAGTATTTGTCGCTTGGAAAAATATATAAATATTATTTGTAAACGAAAATATTCATTACATGGAAAAATATATAAATTTTATCAATAAAACAAGGGCTTGAATATTATCTGTTTGCTCAACAGCATACAAAAATCTGTTGACTAATGTAACTACACCCCATTAGAGGATCGATCTAGAAAAAAAAAAAAAATCTTTTTGCATTTTCAGGAATCAATGGAATAGATCCAAATACAGAAAGACAATTTTGAGTCAAAAATGCTAGTTAAAATGTGGAAATTTTTAGTTAGGCTGATTGAAACCTTTATTCATTTGAAAACAAGATGGCGGACATAGGAGGTTGACCACATTGGCTCTATCAAGCCACTGTAATGTATTGACACAACACTTCATATTGTTTTGATATTTAGGGTGGGTAAGCATCCAGTAGCCAAATTTATTTTTTACGGCTTGGAAAAGGGAAATCCGTGTTTTTCCCGAGGGCAATTACGTGTAGTCTTTTTACGTGGGAGGATTGGGAAAGATCGAATCTATTTGATTTAGCAAAAGACAGGTTAACTAAAATCATTGAGCACCTATTAGCACTACAATAAATAGAAATTGTGAATTCTAACTGTGACTTTGCCCACCCCCTACTATTTTTCTATTTTTGTAGATAAAAAGGAATTTCTGTGCAGCAGGTGATATTAAAAGTCAGGTGTTATACCGTTAGGGAGTTCTAGGGAACTTTCTCCAAAAGTTCCAGTCTTAGGAGAAATTCTAGAGATAGAATATTAATAATCGAGACCGTTTTTTCCCATTATGGAAATTTATGTTGTTTTTTTAAAATCTTTTTTTCTTAATTTTTTTACAGAAAATCATTAATGTGCATGCCTTCATGGGATTGCATTAACAATGATGAGACTATAGTGGATTTTTCAAGATTAAATAAAAAAAAATAGAAATGGCATGTTCTCTGTTATAGGTTATTCGGAGTTTTCGTAGTCTTGCAATGAAGGCGCGATATATTACAAGTTTAATTCTTAATAATTATTTTTAGTTTAGTTTTAACTCAAAAGTAACTAATTCTATAATAGTTACATCAGATTAGGCGCTCCAAACAACTTGATATTTCGATCACACCCTATCCGATACCACGGTTAATAGATATACGGTCCAATCATACAGCGCTAGCCAATCAAAACCAAGCTTTGACCTGTGACGTCACAGTAGACCTGTAAAACATGTTAGTTTAACTTCTTCTCGTAGAGCAATAAACTAACAGACTGTATTACAAAAAGCTGTAATTTGTTTATTATTAATGAAACATTACAACTTAGTAGTCAAGAGACAATATATTTTGCAACTAATAAAAGCATGGGCGTCACCAGCACCAAATTTTTGGGGGGGATGGCTCAATATTTTCCTAGATAGGGTAGGTAGAAATTCGAGGGGCTAAAAGTTGAAATAATAACCCCTAAAAACAACTGTTGGGGCATTTAAAATCATCCTCCAACGCTGTATTTTAAAGGTATTTATAGTCTCTTAAATCTGAAAATGTCAATTTATGCCTCAGTTATACATTAAAATAGGGAATCGTTAAGGCTTAATGTTGAAGGATGTGGGCCAAAATTATTTCTTCTGATTCTGATCACACTAATTTCATTGCTTTCCATTAACTTCTATAAGCTTCATCAAATTGATGGAAAGTGGGATTATGCTGCTTGGTTTAAAAAAAAAATGTAGAGCAATGAAACAAAACATTATTTATTATTATTTATTTATTTGTCAAAACTTTCAGGCTTCAAATTGAAAACTTGGAACAATCAAGCACAACGGATGTAAGACAAAAATGGGAAAATTAAAAAAGAAAAACAAATCTATGACAGTATGGTCCCAATGTTATTGGCATAAAACTAGCATTTTGGAATAATAAAATGTCAAACACTAATATTTACCTGCATAAATTTAGTCACTTTCTAAAATATGAAGGCTACATATCGTCATATGTATCAAAAGAGGCTTATCTATTCTTAATTTTACAATCCACTCTTTAAGAAGCTTTTTATTTTTTGGAAATAAATGGAATGACACCTCTTATGATTTTGGTCAATCGGGTTTTAACAATGGAAAAATAAATTAAAAACGCCAAAAAACCCTATGAATGAGTACTGGCCCGGCTTCTATCCCCGTTTATCTAGTTCCTGTAAAGAAGCAGCACCGTCGCTTGCGCCCGCCTATAGGTTAAAGTGAAAAACATTAATATTTTTCATTATTTTAAATTCTGATTTCACAACTGAGATTTTATTACCACAAACCCGACAATTATTCACGAACCTCAGACTTTCATTACGTAAAAATTAGGTTTGGTATAGTTTTTCTTTTCATAATACTGAAATGATCTTGCATGTACATACCGATTAATTATATTTTTCCAGTTATTATTTATATCTGGTGTTGCCACTCATTGGATTTTCGCTAATGAATTAATAAATCTTTCCTGGTTGGAATTAATAAATGAATAAAAACCTAGAAGTTATAGAAATAGGTTTCAGTTATAAAACTCATAAAAATCCATTTTAGGTAAAGAAACATCAATGAAATGTATTGCTTATTAATGATAATGTAGAAATAAAAAAAAAACAATAAGAGCATTAAACAATTTATTTATATAAACATATATATTCAAAATATAAAATTACATGAATATACAATACAATACAATAAATAAATCAATTTTATATTTCTTAAGAGTTCAAGACTTAAGCTTACCCATGAAATGATAATTGTGGTGATTTTTTTTGGGTGTTGTTGCATATAGCGACTGCGCATACCTTCCAACCCGTAATTATAAAAACCACCTGTAACTGTAAAATTATCTAAATCTTTTTATCAAATTATTAACTAAAAACTTAATTAATTAGGTTAAAGAAATTATAATATCTTATATGATAATAGGGGAGAGCGGGGTTGGTTGGCATAGGGGGTAGGTTGGCCATTGGCTTATAGTTTCCATCACACCTATCCTGGCAGCCATCTTTTATTATTATTATTACATGGTATTATTATACCACTATCTTAGTATTAAATATTATGTGGTGAAAAAATACTTGAAGTACTCTAATACTTGGAGTTTACAGTGGCATCAGCCCTATTGTGAATATATTAACAGGAATGACTCAACAATCAAAAAAGTGAAAACTGTTGCCAACCAACCCCGCTGTCCCCTACACAATTAGAATATAAACAATGGAGTGATGCCTTCCCATTGCCTATCCAAGGTTATCAATTCATTGATAAATTCACAGATGCGTCCAACTACGTCATAGAGCTCGGGCAGCCATATTGCCCCTTACAAAGTGAGCCCACCTTCTCTCTATTCACCTTGGTACCACATGATATATTTCTGAATGAAATATAACGTTATTAGAACAGTAATCGTCAACAGTTTCGTCCCACTTTCATTAGATTCAACAACTCCGAAGATGAACTCATCAATTTCCAAAACTTTATTATACCATAGCTAATTCTCTTTAATCTTGATTCACCAAGACGGAAATCGAACTAGCTATTATAGTTATTATATACAGCACAGCTGATGTATCTCAATATGGCCGATAGATATTACTTTTATATTACTGAAACAAGATACGCTCCCCCCCCCCTAAATATGATTTCGAAGTTTACTGCCCAGACAATTCAATAGCTATCGGTTCCCTCCCGTTACATAATTATAGGACTGATTAGCCGTAACTATACAATCATTGGTTAGCGGTGCTTCTCTGACGTTCAGTTAGGAATCGTTCAAGTTCAGTTTCGATGAGCAAAGAACGTCCAGTTTAACAATTTAATAGTAAAATATTAACCCTAATGTGTGTTTAAATTATTTTATTTAGGTAAAATTACTATAAAAAAATCTGGTGCGATGCGCGCGACACACAACTTTCCCTTATCAACTGACTTAGATTAGAAATTGAAGTGTTTTGTTAAATGCCATTTCTCAAAGTCACACAATTTTCCACATAATTTACTTATTTTTGTTTGTATTTGCTCTCTAAAGTACACTAAATGTTTTTATTTGTAATGTTTTTTTACTTGCGATAGTTCGGCAATGTAAGCATAATACTCCAAGTCGCCTGATTTAATAATTCTCTATGTAGCTTTTGAAAACTTCATTTAGTTACCATAAAACAAATAATTTTCGTTAAATAAACAGAACGGCTTTAATTATAAACAATGGTATGTCATTAAAGGAGTACTGCGCAAGCGTAGGCTCATGAGGCGTGATTTATGAGTTGACGGAATATTTTTATATTTTTTTTCTCCTGTATATGTTTACTTGATTTTTTGTATTTCATGTTTTGCCATTTCTTATTTTTAAGCATAACGAGAGACAGTTAATTTCTCCATATAAAGAAAAACAAAGTTACTTTATAGGAAAACAAAAAAGGTGTATTTCCGTTGAAAACCGGAAGTCGAAATTTTTCACGATCGCAATACTTTCCTTTACTATATATTACATAAGTGAAGGTAAAAATGTCAAATAGAACAATCTACCAGTGTCAAACACAGTGACTCAAAGGTAACCTAATGCTTCGATGTTCCCCTGGGGGGGGGATCACATGGTCATGCCCCCCCCCCCCAAATATTTTGGATTTTCAACTCTTTTTGTATTTTTAATCGAATAATAGAATTACTTAGTTACAATGTCCTAAACTTAACAATTTTAGTTGTTTATATAGCATTCCTTCTTAATACAAGGTAATAATCTCATTAAAAAACGGTGCTGTCAGCCACGTGATTATGAGGGAAGGGGGCCATGATCCCCCCAAATTTCGTGTGGGTCTGCCCTGGACTAAGCATCAAAGTTCTGTAAAAGTTTCAGATTTAGCCATCCGCTTCTTTTCGAAGCCCTAGCATTTTATTGTATTTCGTAATTTAACAATCTCTTATGGATTAGAATAGTCGGACCGAAACCCTTAGCGAATCCCACGTCTTCCATATACACAAATTCCGAAAATGTGAGTATGATAACAGACTATTATAATCAACGTCACCAAAGGTAAAAAAAAAAAAATTATACTGGTGAAGTGGTCAGCATAGCAACCTACAATACTAATGGCTGGGTGTACAGTAGTCGTTTAAACGGGGTTTAACAGGTTACTTAAACACAGAATGTAGTTCATGCCTAGTAAACAATGTGGAATCGCTTGATTAAATTTGGTGATAAGGGCTAAACAGCGTAACATTATTAATAACCTAACATTGTTTCTGTTTACTAATTCATTGGACCATAGAGAATTGCTTAAGGTGCTAATATTATTCATTTTTCGTTACCTCTAAGTTCTTTTTATTTTTTGTTTGTGTTGTTTGAATAATATTTTAAAAGATTACCAGTTGTTGTCAGTGCACTCTCTAACCACGGGACTGATAACGTATTGTACCTAGTACAGATAAAAGTAGTTCTGTTGTTAAACACTCTATTTCTCTTTATTGCTATTAAGATTTTACATCTTGGAGCAAGGAGTTCTCCAGGCATAAATTGTACAGAAAAAAAAAAAAAAGTAAAATAAAGCAATAATAAACACGGAATCTTGTTTAAACGACGTTTACCTGATTCCCTGTTTAAACGGGGAATTATACACCCGGCCATTAAAGTCACGGGTTCCCGTCCCGCAGTGGCCCTAGGATTTTTAAACGGAGTAAAAAATCCTTGCCTATACCGGCCCTCGGATAGGACGTAAAATTGATGCCTCTGGCCTAAAGATGTCGGGTACTCGTTAAAGATCGCTATGCTCATTATCCCTGGATATGCAAAAATTAGGAATCTCGCTGTAGCATCATCCGATAAGCCTTAGAAGCAAAAAGTAACGTTAATAAAAAAAAAAAAAAAAAAATGAACACGTTCACGCCGGGGCTGAATTCAAGCTCTTCGCACATTGGCGGCTGAACTTAGGGATTTTTGCTCTAACGGACAGGAGTTATTCAAGTGCATTATGCAGTATTGACAATCGAACAAGAATAAAATAAACAATACAATCCTACCTCGTTATACATCGTCGTGGAAGTTTTGTGATTGACTAAAGTGTCCGAGCGGCAGTCTAGTGTGAGCCACCGGTGGTACACGCCGGCGTGAACAGTAAAAAGATCGGTTAAAAAAAAAAAGAAAATACCTGCCGCTTACATAATTTTGAATCTCATTTTATCGATATCCTATTGCATTCGATGCAAATGTTTAGGTTACATAATTTATAAATGCATTTACACATCCGATGGGCCAAGTATATAATACCAATAATTAGTTAATCGAGGTAATATCGATTACTTAGCGACTTTCTAAACGGAAGAGCTCGGTTTACTTGAAAGTCGAGAAGAAGCTATTTTTAAAAGAGTGATTAAAAAGCGAAAGCATGGACGTCGCCTTATAGCAATTTAAATAGTTCAAAATAATGTAATATAAAATAATTTGGGAGCAGTGTAGTTCAGTGGCTAACTGGAAATTAAGTGATCTAGAACATTAACATTCCAACCGTGTAAAGAGAACTTTATATTTGTTTAGTTATCGAATATTCCAGAACAGTTGATGTAGTTCGGTAACATATGACCACGTGGTACTGATTGTACCAGATCCAGGTGATTCTAGACCATTTGTTAAGATCTGTTCTGGTTGCTTCCCTTATAATCTCTAACCAACAATAGATACTGAGAGTCTATTTTCATGAAATACATAGTAATAGAAAGTATTGCGATCGTGAACAATTTCGACTTCCGGTTTTCAACGGAAATACACGTTTTGGGATCCCCTGAGTCCAAATAACCAAGTCCCGCGATGTGGTCTGTGAGTTTTGTGTGAACAGTCTAGCTCGAAACCTATAGCCCGTACGAACCAGAAATTGGGTATTTGGTGTATGTATATGCCCGCGATAATTTCATCAAAATTGGTCAAACGGAGGAGGCACTTTATCTCCTGATTAATCGTCGCCATCACAGGGTTAAGCACGCCATAATCCTCCATTAGGAGATGGCGTATAATAACTCTGAAAAGGGTATAAGTGTCTGGAGGAAGTGTATGTATTAGACACTGACGGCTCCACCCGATATCATAGCATATAAACCGAATAGTAAGGAGGTTTATTTATTAGACCTAACCGTTCACTACGAAACAAACGATAGTGAACAGGCTGAGAAGGTAAATAGGGATAAGAAGAAGATCTATGAAAAATGCATACCCTTCTACAAAGATAATTTTTTGAAGAATTTGGTGATAGGGAATTCAATGTCGCAGGGTTCGGTTCGCGAGGAACAATTGGTAAAGTAGCAAGGAAATTCTTCGACGTGGTCGGAATTGAACAAGAAAAACTGACCATCCTAGCTGAATCAATTCTGATTGACTCATTAGGTATTATAAACAATCATATTTATAATTGACAACTGTTTTGCAGGCTGCATTATTTATATAAATAATGGAAATGAATAATATTTATAATATTTTAGTTTATAACACTATTAGACAAGACGTCTAGGTGATGCGGATTGTTTTATTTTTAATTTTGAAAATTTCGACATAATACAAAATAATTGCTTTTGTATTCAGCAACTGAGAAGTTTTAAGTTATTTGTATTTTACGCTTGCGGTATTTTGATAATAAAGTGTTTCTCTCTTTTCTCATTTCTACGTTCGATTTTCCCAATAACGGCTCTAACAATTTTTATCTAACTCGTCATGTTTAATAAGAATCAAATATTCTTTAATATCAGGCAAGTTTTATTATCATAAAAATGTTCTGAGGGGGCTTAAATTCGGAAGGGGACTTTTTTGTTTTCCTATAAAAGACCTTTGTTATTATTTATATAGAGAAATTAACTATGTCTCGTTATGCCTAAAAATAAGAAATGGCTAAATATGGATTATGAAAAAAATCGAGTAAACATATACAGGAGAAAAAAAGAAAAAAATATTCCGACAATTCATAAAACACGTTGAGCTCGCGCTTGGACAGTACGGCTTTAATTACAGACCATTGTTTATAATTAAAGACGTTCCGATCATTAATTGCAATTAAAATTATTAATTTACATGTTAACTAAATCAAGTTTGCAACAACTACATAGAGAATTATAAAATCAGACGACTTGGAGTATTATGCTTACATGGCCGAATTATCGTAAGTAAAATCTTTTATTTACCAATAAACTATTTTAGTATACTTTAGAGAATAAATGCAATAAAAAGCATGTAAAAGAATGTGGAAAATGTATGAATTTGAGAAATAACGTTAAC
This sequence comes from Aelia acuminata, assembly GCA_911387785.2. Lineage (NCBI taxonomy): Eukaryota > Metazoa > Arthropoda > Insecta > Hemiptera > Pentatomidae > Aelia > Aelia acuminata. Next base: position 9,023,216 of record OU426982.1, read on the forward strand.
ATATTTATCAAAACACGGGATATCTAATCTTAGTATGTTGGTAAGTGAAAGTTATTTGTTGCGCGCATCGCATTACTTTTTACTTTCACTTACCTATATATGAAATATATAGTAAGTGGAAGTATTGCGATCGTGAAAAATTTCGAATTCCGGTTTTCAACGGAAATACACGTTTTGGGGTCTCCTGAGTCAAAATAACCAAGTCCCGCGAAATGGTCTGTGTGTGTGTGTGTGTGTGTGTGTGTGTGTGTGTCTGTGTGTGTGTGTGTGTGTGAACAGACTAGCTCAAAAACTATAAACCGTGCAAACCTGAAATTGGGTATTTAGAGTATATATAAGCCCGCGATGTGACAGCAAAAATTTCATCAAATTTGCTCAAAGGGAGGGGGTACTTTATTTAATAACTTTTTAAGTTTTTTTCGATTTTCTCAAAAACGGCTCTAACGATTTTGATTAAACTGAGTATTTGATCTATTTATATGCCTGAAATGTGACTGTAAAAATTTCATCATAATTGATTAACCGGAGGGGGGACTTTACTTAATAAATTTTGTATCATTTTCACATGTTTTTTTTATTTACTCAAAAACGGTTTTAACGATTTTGATCAAACTTGGTATTTGATGTATTTATATGCCAAAGATGTGATAACCAACATTTCATCACAATTGATCAACCGGAGGGGGGACTTTACTTAATAAATTTTGTATCATTTTCACGTGTTTTTTTTATTTACTCAAAAACGGTTTTAACGATTTTGATCAAACTTGGTATTTGATGTATTTATATGCCCGAGATATGACTGTAAAAATTTCATCACAATTGATCAACCGGAGGGGGGACTTTACTTAATAAATTTTGTATCATTTTCACGGTTTTTTTTTTTTATTTACTCACAAACGGCTTTAACGATTAACAAAAATAAGATATGAATGTAGAAAAATGTGTGACTTTGGGAAATGATATTTAGCAAAACATGTCAATTTCTAATCTAAGTAAGTTGGTAAGTGAAAGTTGTGTGTTGCGCGCACGCACCAGATTTTTTTATTTTTATCATGATCTTATTTCAATTATTACAATCTTACATTTTTTACTATTCTATAATTTTTACTTTCACTTACCTATATATGAAATATATAGTAAGTGGAAGTATTGCGATCGTGAAAAATTTCGACTTCCGGTTTTCAACGGAAATACACGTTTTGGGGTCCCCTGAGTCGAAATGACCAAGTCCCGCGAAATGGTCTGTGTGTGTGTGTGTGTGTCTGTGTGTGTGTGTGTGTGTGTGTGTGTGTGTGTGTGTGTGTGTGTGTGTGTGTGTGTGTGTGTGTGTGTGTGTGTGTGTGTGTGTGTGTGTGTGTGTGTGTGTGTGTGTGTGTGTGTGTGTGTGTGTGTGTGTGTGTGTGTGTGTGTGTGTGTGTGTGTGTGAACAGACTAGCTCAAAAACTATAAACCGTGGGAACCTGAAATTGGGTATTTAAAGTAGGTATATGCCCGCGATGTGACAGCAAAAATTTCATCAAAATTTCTCAAAGGGAGGGGGTACTTTATTTTATAACTTTTTACGTTTTTTTCGATTTTCTCAAAAACGGCTCTAACGATTTTGATTAAACTGAGTATTTGGTGTTTTAATGTGCCCGAGATATGACTGTAAAAATTTCATCAAAATTGATTAACCGGAGGTGGGACTTTACTTAATAAATTTTGTATCATTTTCACGCGTTTTTTTATTTACTCAAAAACGGCTTAAAGATTTTGATCAAACTGGGTATTTGACATATGTATATGCCCGCGATGTGACAGCAAACATTTCATCAAAATTGGTCAAACGGAGGGGGCACTTTATTTCATAACTTTTTTTCCAATTTTTACCTTTTTTTCGATTATCTCAAAAACGGCTTTAATGATTTTGATCAAATTTGTCATGTTTAATGAAAATTAGGTTTTCAATAATATCAGGTAAGTTTTATCAGTATTCGAATTTTCGGAGGGGGCTTAAATGGGGAAGGGGCCTTTTTTGTTTTCCTATAAAGTACCTTTGTTTTAGTTTAGATTAAGAAATTAACTGTCTCTCATCACGCCTAAAAATAGGAAATGGCTAAATATGATATATGAAAAAAATCAAGTAAACAAATACAGGAGAAAAAATCTGGTCGTGCTCGCAACACACAACTTTCACTTACCAACTTACTTAGATTAGAAATTAATGCGTTTTGTTAATTGCCACTTCTCAAATGAACAGAAAGGCTTTAATCATGAACAATGGTCTGTCATTAAAGGCGTTCTCCGCATGCCTGGGCTCAAAAAGTTTTATGAGTTGACTTTATATTATTAATATTTTTCTTTTTTTCTTCTCTATATGTTTTCTTTATTTTTATCATAGCTCATATTTAGCCATTTCTCATTTTTAGCCGTAACGAGAGAAAGTTAATTTCTTAATATAAACTAAAACAAAGGTACTTTATAGGAAAACAAAAAAGGCCCCTTCCCCATTTAAGCCCCCTCCGAAAATTCGAATACTGATAAAACTTACCTGATATTATTGAAAACCTATTTTTTTTTAAACTCTTCGAATTTGATAAAAATCATTAAAGCCGTTTTTGAGATCATCGAAAAAAAGTTAAAAATTGGAAAAAAAATTATGAAATAAAGTGCCCCCTCCGTTTGACCAATTTTGATGAAATGTTGGGTGTCACATCTTTGGCATATACATACATCAAATACCCAGTTTGATCAAAATCCTTAAAACGGTTTTTGAGTAAATAAAGAAAAACTCGTGAAAATGATACAAAATTTATTCAGTAAAGTCCCCCCCTCCGTTTGACCAATTTTGATGAAATGTTGGGTGTCACATCTTTGGCATATAGATACATCAAATACCCAGTTGTATCAAAATCGTTAAAACCGTTTTTAAGTAAATAAAAAAAACTCGTGAAAATGGTAGAAAATTTATTCAGTAAAGTGCCCCCTCCGGTTGATCAATTTTGATGAAATGTTGGGTATCACATCTTTAGCATATAAATACATTAAATACCCAGTTTGATCAAAATCGTTGAAACCGTTTTTGAGGAAATAAAAAAAAACACGTAAAAATGATAGAAAATTTATTCAGTAAAGTGCCCCCTCCGGTTGATCAATTTTGATGAAATGTTGGGTATCACATCTTTAGCATATAAATACATTAAATACCCAGTTTGATCAAAATCGTTGAAACCGTTTTTGAGGAAATAAAAAAAACACGTAAACATGATACAAAATTTATTCAGTAAAGTCCCCCCTCCGGTTGATCAATTTTGATGAAATTTTTACAGTCATATCTCGGGCAAATTAATAGATCAAATACTCAGTTTAATCAAAATCGTTAGAGCCGTTTTTGAGAAAATTGAATAAAACTTCAAAAGTTATTCAGTAAAGTCCCCCCTCCGGTTGATCAATTTTGATGAAATTTTTGCTGTCACATCGCGGGCATATACAGAGACTAAATACCCAATTTCAGGTTCGCACGGTTTATAGTTTTTGAGCTAGTCTGTTCACACACACACACACACACACAGACACACAGACACACACACACACACACACACACACCATTTCGCGGGACTTGGTTATTTGGACTCAGGGGACCCCAAAACGTGTATTTCCGTTGAAAACCGGAAGTCGAAATTTTTCACGATCGCAATACTTCCACTTACTATATATTTCATATATAGGTAAGTGAAAGTAAAAAAGAAAAATATTTCGTCAACTCATACTCGTAAAACACCTTGAGCTCACGCATGCACCGTACGCCTTTAATGACAAACCAATGCGTTATAATAAAAGATGTTCTGTTCATTTAATGAGAATTATTTGTTTCATGGGAACTAAATGAAATATTTAACAAGTACATAGAGAATTATAAAATCAGACGACTTGGAGTATTATGCTTGCATTGCCGAATTATCACAAGCAAAGACTTTTATTTAATAATAAAAGAAATCAGAGTTTTTTTTTTGTTTTTTTTGAGCAAATGAAAACAAAAATAAGAAATGAATATGGATAAATGTATAACTTTGAGAAGTGACAATTAACAAAACACATTAATTTCTAATCTAAGTTGGTAAGTGAAAGTTGTGTGTTGCGCGCACGCACCAGATTTTTTTTAATGTTATTTATTATTCTTTGTATTCAATTTTGATTTATTACACATAAATTTTATATTTCTTTATATATTTTCTCTTATTGGTTGTTGACTGGTTTTTCTCATTTAGCCCTGAAGAGGACATGAAATTAGGGTCGAAACGTCAGCACAATTGAATATGAAAAATATTTAATATAGGAGAGCGGGGTTGATTGACATAGGGGGTAGGTTGGCCATTGACTTATAGTTTCCGTCACACCTGTTGTGAAGGCCCCACCATTCTTGTCCTGAGTTTTCAATCCGATGCTAACAATGTAGATAAGACTGTTCTTCATTGATTGATTTTACAACATGTGAGTAAATTTTTATTTTTTCAGTAAAGTTGGTTTAAAGGTATGGAAGAATATTTGACTCCGATTCTGTTGATATAGCCCCAAACTCTTTTGAAAAAACTAACCTTTTGACTAACCAGTTTCTTGTTTGATTGTTCTCCCCTGTCCTGGCAGACATCTTTCATATGATCTCTCCTGTGGGGTTAGTTGGCTCTCTTCAACTGGGGTTTGTTTACGCAGTAGCAATTCACAAAAGCAAGGTAAACATAAACAAAGGTGAAACTACCAATTGTCCATAGTTCCAGCAAGGAGGATGAGAGCAATTGTTCTTATGCAAAAAGGGACGACAGTCTAAACTTCTATCTTCTACTATTGCCATCCTATTTTCCCTTAAAAGCTGTTAAAAACCGATTCAAAATTATTATACCATTATAGTGTAGCTTTTAATAAAAATAATATGTGTCAGGCAGTACTTGAAGGAGATGGCTAAACAACACCACCTTCTAGGCCAACCTGCCCCACACAGGGGGTTAATTGGCATACACTGTATTGAAGAATTCTTCAATTTTCTATGATTTTAATATTAAATATTACGTTGTGAAAAAAATACTTGAAGTACTCTAATACTTGGAGTTTACAGTGATATCAGCCCCATTGGGATTATATTAACAGGAACGACTCAACAATAAAAAAGTGAAAACTGTTGCCAACCAACCCCAAAACCATTTGAGTGATACTTATTTTTACAGCAACCCCCCCCCCCCCAACTATTTTTTCTTCAATATACCAAAGGTGAACTATCTTTCACCATAATTAACAACAGGCACCATAGGCACCGCTACTACTTACTAATAGCATTGTTATAGGATAGTAGCTTTCTTTTCGTGGAGGTCATTCAGATTTCGAAGAATTAGTTTATTACCCCCTCCCGCTTTATCTACAATCAACTGAGGAGCAGGTAATTGGGAAGATCCGAGGGAGTTAAGGACTATAATCGGCCTCTGACGTCTGTTCAGGAATCCGCTGTATTCAAAGTTTTCTTAGCCCTGTCATCTTCAAACTCTTTGGAATCCCATCTGTACTTTCTCCCAATCCTCTTTGGAAAGTTTCACAATAAGTTTATATTAAACCATTAAAAAAAAAGAAAGAAAAATAATAAAAAGTTCAGAGATTCGGTAGCGATAACGCTAGGTGCTTAGTCCAACCATTTTATTAGGGAGTAAAAATTCCTTGGCTATGTCGTCCTTCGGATAGGATGTAAAGGGAGGTCACGAGCCTGTACGATGTCAGGTACTCCTTAAGGATCCCCATCCACCATTACACCTGGATAGGTAAAATTTAGGGCTACCACTGTAGCATCGTCCGATTATCCTCAGTGCCATAAGGTGACGTTAAACAAACAAACAAAATTGTTTCCGTAATCTTTTATCGTTTGTGCTTTACGGAATTTCTTTCCGAAAACTATCCAAGGGGAAGCTCAAGACTCGCACCTGAATTATTAAATAAAAAAAAGTGAGTGCGTGTAGGTTTTAACCACTGATAACGTGAAACTTCACTGGCATTGAGGCTATCAGGATAAAACTAAAAGAATTTAATTATACAGAAATATTTACAGTATTTGTTTACATAATTCTTAAAAAAATTCTATTAGGTTAATTTATTCAATATTCAAAAATTACAAAAATTCAATTTAGTTACATCAGTAAGAAAATATTGCATAGTTAATATTATATACAAAAATATTATGTAGTTAATACAAAAATTCACCAATAAATCAGGGAGTGGTTAGTATCTTTATTTTATACATATCAATTACTGTAAATATTTGAAAAAATAATAACACGTTTTCTAGGAGGCTAAATACATTTAGTTGGTTCATTTTTTCGCTTGTTGCCATTGATAGATGAAATATCATCCGATTCAACAATTTTAATTGACTTCAGCACTTGGAATATCCTAACAAAAATTTAATATCACTTCAAACACTTCCTTGTTCACTCACCTTTGTTGTGAAGTTCAATCGGAAGTCAAAATGGCGGGCCGAAAAGATCAGTTAAGCGTCCCCAGTGACAAAAACTTTAGCACATATTTAAATTCACAATAAAAATTAATTATTTAAATTATGAGAAAATATATAGTGATATATTTCTACCAGCATTCCCCGTCGCGGCTTTGCCTGCGAGCCTTTAAAATCAATTCTGTGATCATTATCTTGGTATTGATTTAATATAATTGTTAAGGAGATTTAGCAGAATCGGAGCTTCCGGGAGGTGGAATGTTGGAGGGGGAAGCTGCCGGCTCGGTAGAAGAGAGGGAGACGCGCAATGGAGAGAGTTCACGAAAACCGCCTAAATTAAAAATTGCTTACTCGTCATGAACGCTTCATTTTTCGGCTTTAAAACATGGTTTTCGACGCCCCCTAGGGGCTTTCGAGTTAAACTCTTCGTATCAAGATCTTTAAATTAGAGAGTCCAAATTAGATATTTTTTCTCTAAGTGCAAAAATAGGTGTCCGTTAGAGTTAAACAATTTCGCCATTTAAACCCCTTAGGGGTTACATTTTTGAAATTCCTTTCTTAGTGGTTACCTACATCGCGTTTAAAATCTAAATTCCGAACTTCAAGTTTCTATCATTAGTAGTTTTTGCTCTGCGTTGATTCTGTCAGTCAGTATATTTTCAATAGGAAACATCATTAAAATGATAATTTTATTTTTTGGAACGGCTGTGTGACCGGAACTACAGACCGTTTCACCCAACTCAAAGCGCCTCTGTATAACTTTGGACCTTCCAAATGAATTTTCACTTAAAAATCTCCCCTTAACGTGTGTGGAAATCTACTATTTAAACACACCTATTCTTTACTTCAACCCTCCCCTAAGACCATGACGCAGTAAATACGCATTATACGATAAGGCGTGTAGGTACTTTAATTAGGTGTGATTTAAGAGTGGAAATGCTTCGCACGGGTCAGCTGGTGTCTGCTTATTAAGAAGACCCTATATCCCTGAGCATTGGATGGAGCTTGTTTCACTTAAGTTTATAAACATCTGGTTATGATAATTTCTTTTACCTTTATTATAAACTAGCTACGGTGCCCGGTTTCGCTCCGGTAGTTGTGTGGTAGTTTTAATAACAAAAAAATTTTAAAATTAAAGGAAATATAGAACAAAATTAGCACTTTCTTGAAACTTTTAACATGGTATCAATATTAAGATTTGATATCTACAGAGTCCGCCCAAATAAGGAACCCTATATACTTTAAAGGGGGTTGAAAATGGTGAATGAACAATTAATTTTGTTCTTTTTTTTAAGACCTTTCTTCCAGTTCAATCTCCGATAAGATGGTAGCCCCCCCCCCCCGTAATTTGGCCGGACACTGCACCTACTATTACAAAGTGAAAACCAAAATATCATGAGGGCACAATTTTTTCATCATATTTCTTTTTATCTAATAAGAGGTGATAAAATCTTATTGAAAAAATGCTATAATTGGAGTTAGTTATTTTGTCAACTGGAATGCTCATCATGCATAGTAATAAAACCATTTTTCATAATTACATACAATAAGAACACTTCAAACATTTTATTTTCGATTTATAATCAGTCAATTCAGCTCTCCTTTTTTGTTTTATGTCTGTTTTTATTCGTTCACTGTACTACTCAAAAAGGTAATAAATTTACTTAAGTAGGTATATATTATATATTGATTAAATATAATGTGTTAATCAATTAAGCTTCTTATGAGAAAATTAATTTTGTAAGGTATCCAGTCGGTTTTCTAATTGATATGTAAAATGATTATTTTATTTCGAAAGAAAAGGTGAAACTAATTATTATCGCTTGATTTTTTAGTAATTTAAAAAGAACAGCTGAAAAAATACATAACCTTTACAAATTTAACGGAATGAATGAACAATAAACATCGAGTGAAACGCACCCTAGCGCTTCCTGGTAGCCTGGAGCTCGAACTAAATTTTTCATTCTAAACTCGTATCTCAATCTCAGGTAGGCTAATTACATGGTGCGAGAGGCTTAAAATTCCAGTCCTTTTCTCTTCAATTTTACACCCTTAAGAGAAAAACAGAAACCTTCTTCTCCGTTAGGGGTTGTATAGTAACACGCTGACATAACTTCCTTAATCCCACGTGGATTCGTTTTTGAGCCTTTTCTGCACGCACATTGTATACTTTGCTTTATAATATATATTGATTTAAAAATCTGGTGCGTGCGCGCAACACACAACTTTCACTTACCAACCTACTTAGATTAGAAATTAATGCGTTTTGTTAATTGCCACATCTCAAAATTACACATTTTTCCGCATTCATTTCTTTTTTTTTTTATTTGCTCTATAAAAAACACTAATTTCTTTTATTATTAAATATATATATACTTAGCAATAGCAAGGTACTTTATAGGAAACAAAAAAAAATCAAATCTGGTGCGTGCACGCAACACACAACTTTCACTTACCAACTTACTTAAATTAGAAATTGATGTGTTTTGTTAATTGCCACTTCTCAAAGACACATTTTTCCACATTCATTTCTTATTTTTGTTTTTACTTGCTCTATAAAAAACACTAATTTTTTATTATTGAATAAAAGTTTTTACTTGTGCTAATTCGGCAATGCAAGCATAATACTCCAAGTCGTCTGATTTTATAATTCTCTATGTAGTTGTTGAAAACTTCATTTACCATGAAACAAATAATTTCCATTAAATGAACAGATCGGCTTTAATTATGAACAATAGTCTGTTATTAAAGGCGTACTCCGCATGCGTGGGCTCAACGTGTTTTATGAGTTGACTGAATATTTTTCTTTTTTTCTCCTCTATATGTTTACTTGATTTTTTTCATACTTCATATTTAGCCATTTCTTATTTTTAGGTGAAAACTAGAGACAGTTAATTTCTCCATGTAAACAAAAACAAAGGTACTTTATAAGAAAGAAACAATCAAACAAAAAAGGCCCACCCCCATAAACAGCCCCCTCAGAACTAGGTGAAACTAGAGACAGATAATTTCTCGATATAAACAAATACAAAGGTAGTTTATAGGAAAACAAAAAAGGCCCCTTCCCCATCTAAACCCCCTCAGATCATTTTAATAATAATAAAACTTATCTGATATTAAAGAACACCTAATTTTCATTAAGCATGACGAATTTGATGAAAATCGTTAAAGATAATCGAAAAAAATGTAAAAATTGGAAAACAAGTTATGAAATAAAGTGCCCCCTCCGTTTGACCAACTTTGGTGAAATGTAGGCTATCACATCTTTGGCATATAAATACATCAAATACCCAGTTAGATCAAAATCTTTAAAGCCTTTTTTGAGTAAATAAAAAAAACAAGTGAAAATGATACAAAATTTATTAAGTAAAGTCCCCCCTCCGGTTGATCAATTTTCAGTCATATCTCGTCATATTCATCAAATACTCAGTTAGAGCCGTTTTTGAGAAAATCGAAAAAAACATAAAAGTTAGGTATTAAATAAAGTACCCCCTCCCTTTGAGCCATTTTGACGAAATTTTTGCTGTCACATCGCGGGCATATACATACACTAAATATCCAAGTTCAGGTTCGCACGGTTTATAGTATTTGACACACAGACACAGACCATTTCGCGGGACTTGGTTATTTGGACTCGGGGGACCCCAATATGTATATTTCGGTTGAAAACCGGAAGTCGAAATTTTTCACGATCGCGATACTTCCACTTACCTATATATGAAATATATAGTAAGAATAATGAAAATAAAATGTATAGTAAAAATATGGCTCGATAGCCAGGGGCTCAACAACATTATTACCTAGGGTTATAACTTCCATTTCCCATTCCCCTGCTTAATGTTGCCTAATATTTTCTCAGGCACGATTTTTCACTTCCATCAGTCCCCCATCACTTCTTGAGGACTAAGGAAGAGAGGCCCGGAGTGTTGGCGAAAAGAAGAAAGACAGTTATGCCCCTAATGCCATAAAGGATACCGTAACTTCTTTAGACTGTTGGAGCCGTGGTATACTTTGGCTCAAGAATTCTATACCTCTTAGGAAGAGAGAGAAAAAAGAAGCGGCATTTCAACTGTTGTAAAATAGGATATGGTGTCATCGAAGACATTCCGTTCCCCACTCAGGGTTAAAAAACTATCAAAATCAGTTCTACTTCATTACCTGATAACAGGGGTCGAAAATATAAGTTAACTTCTATTTTAACCCGTAACTGGTATGGTCCATAAGTTGTTACATAACCAGTAAGGTGGGTTCACCGGGTCCCCGATATTTGTTAGTTCAAAATGTTCCCTGTAAATGTGCAATTAAAATGAAAACAATTTTTTTTACAGCCACATATCTTACCTAAAGGTGTCTGCATGGGATAGAACGCAATAAATGTAAATTTTTATTTTATAAAAATTGCGATGCGCGCAACACACAACTTTCACTTACGAACTTATTTAGATTAGAAATCGACGTGTTTCGATAATATGTAAATGCCATTCCTCAACTGCACACATTTTTCCACATTTATAGAATTATTTATGTTTGTTATAGGGTATCTGTATAGCAAAATTTGGACGTTCTCAGCACTTTTCGATTTATTATTGCTTATTTATTTTTTGAAGGAACTAATTTCATCAACAGTCGAGTTTTTTTTACTGCTTGCTTGTTTTTTATTACGATTAGCTTGTTGTAAATATATCGTGAAGGTAAATCGATAGGTGTATTTACGTCTCGTTGTAAAGTATGTCTCTTATGCCTTTCTGGAAATCGAGAACGATTACTGTTCCTCTAAAATTGCATTATATTGCTTTCAAAAATTTATTATGGAACAAAAGTTTCTAAACTAAAATATACCAAATTAAGGGCCGCTTTCTCCAAGTTAGTTTAAACCAAGTTTAAATTTAATCCGGATTATCTCTTGGTTTAAACCAGATTTGAGTTTCTTCAAGTCGGTTTAACCTCTAAACTTGGTTTAAACTTAGATTAAGTTAATCCATCGTTTTTCCCGGTTTAAACTCTGAATTAGGTTTAAACTGCAAAACATAAATATTTTGTGTGATAACATACTAGGTCTTGTTACTTAAGAATTTTTTTTTGCACTTGACAGAATACAAAAATGGAAAATATACATAATTGAAATTTTAAATAACATGGAAGAGGAAGATTATGATGTGTTTTTGTTGCCAAAGAGACGCATCAATAGAGGCAATCAGTTAATCCAAGAATATTTTCAGAATATGTTAAATCAGTGAAGTAGAATTGAGATGAGAAAAAAATGTTTCTTAACGTGCATTATTTTTATTGTAATTGGTTCATAATTAATATCAAGGTTATGTTCTAAATTATGTTTCACTTGAATATCTCATAATGATTTAATTTTATTATTATTAAGCTATAATAATTATATATCGCTCAACTTACAATAGATCATTTATTATTTAAACAAAATGATAATAATAAAAAGGTTCAACATTATTTGAAAAAAAATTATAAAATGTAAGAGGTTATTATTATTCTTGGCATATTAATATCATATTATAAAGAACATTTTATTAACATACAAATTAAATATCTGAAAACAGCACCGCTCGTTTCATTGAATTTATTCGCCAATTTCTTCCATTCATCCTCCTTCATTCCATTTCATCCTCTTTGACAGTGACGAAATCTGTTTTTTTCGTTTCAAAAATGTCTCTTTTCTTCCACAAGAGCCAGAAAAACATTAATTTCATATTGAGAAAAGATTTTTCTTCTTTTTGCTCCATTTTTATAGAGCACTTCCACCTTATTTACTTTTTTGGTAAAAACAAAATAATATGTATAAATAATCTTTCCATAACCCTTACATTACCTTCTCTTTCCATAGAAGTTTCAACAAGGAAATGTAAACAAATATGTACCAACCTTTTAAAAAACATAATAACCTTCACATGATTAGGTTTAAACCGAGCTTAAACTAAACTAAGGCTGTAGAAAGTGAATCAGAGTTTAAACCTCGGATTAAAGATAATCCGGTTTAAGTTAATCTAAGTTTAAACTATATTGGAGAAAGCGGGCCTTAAGATCTTGTACCACATATTTTCACACCTTAAGTGCTTAAAATGATTTCAGCATCACTTATCTACTCTCTAAACTATAATAAAAAATTTTATTGATAAATAAAAGTTTTTATTTTTATCAGTGATAATACGGGATATGGAGTGTTTCATGGAGTGTGGAGAGAGAGGCTTTCCCACATACATACACGGGCATATATATACATCCAATACCCAGTTTGTACAAAATAGTTACAGCCGTTTATGAGAAAAAAAAAAATAGGATAAAAAACATTTTATAAAAAAATATTAAACCGACTTCGAAACCTAGGAACCAGTAAAAATAAATTCACTGAAAAGTATGAAATAATTACCTTCTGATTTTTATGAATACACAGCAAAATTGAAAATGGTATAAAAAGTGGAAAAGTGCAATAAGACGAATAATTTTATTTTGATTTGTACAAATACACACTAATTGATAATAAAAATTATTAAATTTAAATATTAAATACTATGTTCAATACAACACAATCTTTTCGGAGGCGGCGCAAAATAGAAATAACATGTTACTGATACAATTCCATTAGTAGGCATTGAAATCAATAGCTGGGAAGAGAAGATCCATTTAGAAGATTTTCATAATGTCTAGTGTAAAAAATTTTAAATTTTGCGCCGCCTCCGAAAAGATTGTGTTGTATTGAACATAGTATTTAATATTTAAATTTAATAATTTTTATTAACAATTAGTGTGTATTTGTACAAATCAAAATAAAATTATTCGTCTTATTGCACTTTTCCACTTTTTATACCATTTTCAATTTTGCTGTGTATTCATAAAAATCAGAAGGTAATTATTTCATACTTTTCAGTGAATTTATTTTTACTGGTTCCTAGGTTTCGAAGTCGGTTTAATATTTTTTTATAAAATGTTTTTTATTTAACAATTTTTAGTTGGAGAAGATAACAAATGTAGAAAACCGTACGTTGGTTTAATAATTTCGTTGGTAATTGGTCGTTGATAAAATAAACGTTGGTTTAAAAATTTCGAAATCTTTTTACGCTCTAACACGTTTGTCTTTCCCAGGTCTTTTTATTATACAATAATTGTATAAAATTATTATGAAATACACTTTACCTTTTCAATTTTATGAATACACACAGAAAAGTGGGAAAGCGGTGCGTGTATTATACAACTTTCAACACACTACGTTTTATGATTATAAATGGATTTTTTTTTTTAAAAAAAAAGATCAATGTTCAATTGGGAAGGGAACACATAAAATGTTTTTCCACAATGACAATATTTTTCCTTTGCTAAATGTCGTCAGTACTTGTCATTTACGTAGAGAATCAGTGTTCCGAGATGTGTCGAGTTAAATATACATAAATACATAAATCCGGCCATTCCAAGATGAAGTAGATAAGTCACTGAACAGTCGAGAATTTTGCCGGTTTTAGACAAAATTTTGATTGCTTGAATATCCTTCTAAAAACTATGGCGATATTAAACACGACTTCATTGGATTACATCATTGGATAGAAGTCCCTGCAAAAAAGGGGCAGCCATAAAATTTATCGATATCAAAAAGACTGTCTCGCTAGGATAGAAGCAACAGGGTTTGGGACTCACTTATGGTTAATTTATTATTACGAAGGATAATTCTCCGTATTAGACTACTGACTTAATTCCAAAGGTTGATTCAATTATGTTCGTAATTCCATTCGATGAATTTTTGACTAAATTTATTACCGACGTACTATGAATTATATCCTTCGTAATGAAACATTATTCAGAAAATAAATTGCTAAACAATGTTGCTTCAATTCTTGTGAAGTAGCATTTATCATCATTTTTAACAATCATTTCCATGACTGCAAAATTTTTGCTGAGGGGACTTTCATACAATGAGGTTGTTTTCGGGTAGTTATCAAGTTTTATTTTGTAGTTTTTATTGATGGATGAACACCAGCAAAAGCCTCGATAGTTGTAAAAACAAATTTAAAAACCGATACTAGTAATCCGGATAACATAACAGAAGTGTCACCCATAAAGGATCGGCACAAGACCTCCGGCAAGATATTCAACAGTAATCGAGTGTATCCGGAAGACAGAGGTATCTGAATCCTTTATTGAGTCAACTGAAAATGAGCTTTTCCAGGAATTATTGTATTCTTTTTTAATGTGCATAGTCAATAAAAGATAGAAATCAAAATCTAATTTAAATCAATAATAGCTACGATTTTAAATTTAAACGATCCTTCGGGAGCTTGAAGAAGTCTTAAATTCTGCTTTAAAACGATTACCAATACTCAGTCTTTCTTGGAATTCCACGAATTTTGTTGTCTTATGATTATGGTGTCCAAACGTTGATTAGATCTAAATAAAGAAGGTTTACTATTATCGGTGAATATACATCTATCTAATATTTATGCTAATATCGCTACAGAAAACGACAGCGATATTATATTCTGCTGATATTTATATCTTCATTTAAACCTAATGTTGACAAATTAGTTAAGGTTATGTATAGGTTTGTACCAACAAGCACGTAAAACACATCGATAACTAACAGACTGCTCGTGTTCTCCCCCCACTCTTTTGATTCTGAATTTGATTGGTTGGTTTTCCCATTTGATTCATCCAGCAGTAATACAATATTTGGATTTGTTAGTTATCAATTAGTTTTAATAGCTTGTTGGAGCATACCTTATGTTATATATGCCATATGTTTTTCCAATAAGTAAACAATTTGAGCGATAATTAAATAATTATTTTCATGTTTTTTCCCGATAACTTCTTAAATAAATTAGGAACCCCAAAAAGGTTTATATGGGACCACCTTGGGAAAATACTCTACAAGATGCAAAAGGTTTCGTTCCAATTGGTCCACCCATCTCTGAGTAATCCGTGAACATACATAGAAAAAAAAAAAAAAAAAAAAAAAGGCACAAAAAAAAAAAGTCACATACGTATCGAATTGAGTAACCTCCTCTTTCGTTCGAAGTCGGTTAAAAATGAGACCAAATTTATCAAATAAAGTTCCCTCTCCGTTCGACCAAGTTTCTTGAAATTTTTGTTGTCACATCGCGGGCATATACATATAACAAATAACTAATTTCAGTTAAACACCCACCAAGTGTTCACACACACGCATACGCAGACCATTTCGCGGGACTTGGTTATTTGGATTCAGGGGACCCCAAAACGTGTATTTCCGTTGAAAACCGAAAGTCGAAATTTTTCTCGATCTCAATACTTTCCTTAACTATACATTTCATATATAGCTAAGTGAAAGTAAAAAAGGGTACTATGCGCTCAACAGAACAATTTAGGTGGTTCAGATCACAATCCTTCTTACTACAAGGTAATAATCTCATACAAAAATGGTGCTGTCTGCCTCATGATTAAGAGCCAGGTGAGTCATTACCCCCCCCCCCCCCCAAATTTCTTGCTAAATCCGCCCCTGGACCAAATACACTTGTTCATACGGTGAAGTCTTTCGATCAATCTCGGGATGAAAATGTTTTAGTTCACTTATTATTCGATTAATGCGCAACCCAAAATAGATCAAAACTTAACCGAACTTAACAGAAGTATTTGCTCCATTGCAATCTCCCCTGACCGTCAAAAAGCGAAAAATGCTTCAAAACTTTCCAGAAATTAAAAATGGTGAGATTTTTTTCTGTGTAACATCTATTTTATTGTAATCTATTTACTACTAATAATTAAAAGGCAGACAATTTTTTTGAAAAATCACGGTGACTTTTAAAAATATTGTACTGTTAAAAAAAAATAGTGACTCGTGATTTTTAAATAGTAAACTGATTGCCTAAAGTCACTGAGTTCACGATGATAACTTGGATAAAAAAAGTCACGATTATTGTAATTTTTTTTTTTTTTTGTTTATTTATTATATTTTGTTTAGTTTTTATAAATAAATTCAAAATAAGAATAAATGTTAGCAGAATATATATATATATATAAAAATGTTTTAAGCTTTTTCAATTTTACATATTAAAAATACACCCAATAATGACAAAAATCCATAAATACTTAAAAATGGCTTTCTCTTTCAACCAATAACTTTATTTAACTAAATATTCCAAAAAATGTCCATAGACCATTTCCATAGTATTACGGTGATGTTTGAATCTACAATATTTTAGCTTATGGAACTAACCAAAATAAAATAAAAAATTAAATTGATGCGATACGGGCATAACACTAATTTCACTTAACAACTTACTTAAATTATAAATTTAAGTGTTTTGATAAATATGTAAACTCATTTCTCAAATTCACACCTTTTTCCACATTCGTTTATTCCTTTTTGTTTGTATTTGCTCTCTATAGTACTCTATTTTTTACTTTCACTTACCTATGTATGAAATATATAGTAAGGGAAAGTATTGCGATCGACTTCCGCTTTTCAACGGCAATACAGGTTTTGGGGTCACCTGAGTCGAAATAACCCGCGCAATGGTCTGTGTGTGGGTGTGTGAAGAGACTAGCTCAAAAACTATAAACCGTGCGAACCTGAAATTGGGTATTTAGTGTAGGTATATGCCCGCGATGTGACAGCGAAATTTCATCTAAATTGCTCAAACGGAGCAGGTACTTTATTTTATAACTTTTTATGTTTTTTTTCGATTTTCTCAAAAATGGCTCAAACGATTTTCATTAAACTGAGTATTTAATATTTTAATATGCCCGAGATATGACTGTAAAAATTTCATCAAAATTGATCGACCGCAGGGGACACCTTACTTAATAAATTTTGTATAATTTTCACGTGGTTTTTTTTATTAACTCAAAAACGGCTTTAACGATTTTGATCAAACTGGGTCTTTTAATGTAGGTATATGACAAAGATATGACAGCAAAAATTTCATCAAAATTTGCCTAACGGATGGGGCACTGTATTTCATAACTTTTTTTCCAATTTATAGCTTTATACCTTCGATTATCTCCAAAACGACTTCAATGATTTTGATTAAATTCGCCATGTTTAATGAAAACAAGGTGTCCTTTAATATTAGGTAAGCTTTATCGTTATTAAAATGTTCTGAGGGGGCTTAAATAGGGAAGTGGCCTGATTTGTTTTCCTGTCAAGTACCCTTGTTTTTGTTTATATGGAGAAATTAACTGTCTCTTATTACGCCTAAAAATAAGAAATGGCTAAATATAAAATATGAAAAAAATCAAATAGTTATATAGAGGAGAAAAAAAGAAAGATATTCCGTCAACTCATAAGACACGTTGATCCCACGCAGGCGGAGTACGCCTTTAATGACAGACCATTGTTCATAATTAAAGACGTTTTGTTCATTTAATGGAATTAATGGAAATTATTTTTTTCATGGTAACTAAATGAAGTTTTCAACTAGTACATACAGAATTATAAAATCAGGCGACTGGGAGAATTATGCTTGCATTGCCGAATTATCACAAGTAAAAACTTCCATTTAATAACTAATAAATTCATAGAGCAAATAAAAACAAAAATAAGAAATGAATGTGGAAAAGTCTGTGAGAAGCGGCACACTTTGAGAAATAGCAATTAATAAAACACATCCATTTCTAATGTAAGTAAGTTAGTAAGTGAAAGTTGTGTGTTGCGCGCACGCACCAGATTTTTTGATAAAAGTTTTACTTGTGATAATTTGGCAATCCAAGCATAATACTTCATGGAGTCTGATTTTATAATTCTCTATGGGGTCACCAGTGGTTTAGTGGTTAGCATGACAACCTACAATAACAAAGGTCGCGGGTTCGCTTTCCGTGGTGGCCGTAGGATTTTTTAAAGGGAGTAAAAAAATCCTTGGCTATTCCGTCCCTCGGATAGGACGTAAAATGGAGGTACCGAGCCTGTACAATGTCAGGTACTAGTTAAAGATCCCTATCCTAATTATACCTCGATAGACTGCATTTATGATTCCCGCTGTAGCATCATCCGATTAGCCTGAGTAGCACAAAGGGACGTTAAACAAACAAACAATAATTCTCTTGTAGTTGTTGAAAACTTCATTTAGTTACCATGGAAACAAATAATTTCCATTAAATACATATGTATTTAATTGTAGCATATGTTGAAAACTCTTTCTCAGGAACAGAACTTGTCTCTAATTATATAAATCTGGTGCGTGCGCGCAGCACACAACTTTCACTTACCAACTTACTTAGATTAGAAATTAATGCGTTTTGTTAATTGCCACTTCTCAAATGAACAGAACGGCTTTAATTATGAACAATGGTATGTCATTAAAGGCGTACTTCGCATGCGTGGTCACAACGAGTTTTATGAGATGACTGAATATTTTTATTTTTTTCTCCTCTTTATGTTTTCGTTATTTTTATCATATCTCATATTTAGCCATTTCTTTTTTTTAGGCGTAAGGTGGCAGTTAATTTCTCCATGTAAACAAAAACAAAGGTACTTTATAAGAAAGAAACAATCAAACAAAAAAGGCCCACCCCCATAAACAGCCCCCTCAGAACATTTTAATAATGATAAAGATTACCTGATATTAAAGAACACCTAATTTTCATTTACCTTGACGAATTTGATAAAAATCGTTAAAGCCGTTTTTGAGATCATCGGAAAAAAGGTAAAAATTGGAAAAAAAAATTATGAAATAAAGTGCCCGCTCCGTTTGACCGATGTTGATGAAATGTTGGCTGAAATTATCACATCAAATACCCAGTTTGATCAAAATCGTTAAAGCCTTTTTTGAGTAAATAAAAAAAAAACACATGATAATGATACAAAATTTATTAAGCAAAGTCCCTTTTTAAAAGAAATTTTTACAGTCATATTTCGGGCATATAAATAGATCAAATACTCAGTTTAATCAAAATCGTTAGACCCGTTTTTGAGAAAATCGAAAAAAACTTAAAAAGTTATTAAATAAAGTACCCCCTCCCTTTGAGCAATTATGATGAAATTTATGCTGTCACATCGCGGGCATATACATACATCAAATACCCAATTTCAGTTTTGTACGGGCTATAGTTTTTGAGCTAGTCTGTTCACACACACACACACACACACACACACACACACGCGCACACACACACACACACACACACACACACACACACACACACACACACACACACACACACACACACACAGACCATTTTGCGGGGCTTGGTTATTTTGACTCAGGGGACCCCAAAACGTGTATTTCTCGTGAAAACTGGAAGTCGAAATTTTTCACGATCGCAATACTTTCCTTACTACTATATTTCATATATACGTAAGTGAAAGTTAAAATGATACAAAATTGATTAAGTAAAGTCCCCCCTCCGGTTGATAAATTTTGATGAAATGTTGGCTATCACATCTTTGGCATCTACATACATCAAATACCCAGTTTGTTTAAAATCGTTTAAGCCGTTTTGGAGTTAATAAAAATACTTGAAAATGATACAAAATTTATTAAGTAAAGTCCCCCCTCCGGTTAACCAATTTTGATGAAATTTTTACAGTCATATCTAAGGCACATTTTTACATCAAATACTCAGTTTAATCAAAATCGTTAGAGCCGTTTTTGAGAAAATCGAAAAAAAAAACTTAAAAAGTTATTACATAAAGTACCCTCTCTCTTTGAGCAATTTTGATGAAATTTTTGCTGTCACATCGCGGGCATATACCTACTCTAAATACCCAATTTCAGGTTCGTACGGTTTATAGTTTTTGAGCTAGTCTGTTTACACAAACACACACACACACACACACACACACACACACACACACACACACACAGACTTGATTATTTGGACTCACGGGGCCCCAAAACGTGTATTTCCGTTGAAAACCAGAAGTCAAAATTTTTCACGATCTCAATACTTCCACTTACTATATATTTCATATATAGGTAAGTGAAAGTAAAAATGGTCTCTTATCGAAGGCCTACTGCGCATGGGTGGGTTCAACGTGTTTTATGAGCTGTCGGAATATTTTTCGTTTTGTTCTCCTGTATGTGTTTACACCTTGCTCCTGACGAAACGAATATTGAAAAAATTTTCGAAGAATTTTGCAGAAAGATCTTTTTTCTCGATTTAGAATTTTAAAATGTATTTATTGAATAAAGATGTACTATGAATAATAAATTTTTAGCAAACTGTTGTATAATTTTCAACTCGGGAAAAAGTCTATCCAATAAAGTCCGGATAATTGAAATTCCGGTTAATTGACGTCCGGACCATGGACGTTCCACCAGTTACTAGTTGTTCCCTGCGACCAAGGACTCCTCCCTGTATATTAATATTCCATTGGATTGTATACTATACATGATTCCCAGTTCTTCCTGACGATGCTGTTGTTACATTGAGGGAGGATCGACACGGTCACACACTCGGTTCCCAGCTGACCCCAAGCTAGAAAAGTGCCTCGGGACCAAATTCCCACCGAAGTGTAAACACGACTGCCCCAGTTTGGCCCCGGTCCCATCAGGGGACAATGAGAGGAGGGAAAGTGGTGAGCAGTCCAATCATCCCCGGCAGCACGTGAGGACATTTCGCCTGGTAATCTTCGAGTCAGTGATCCGAGCCTGTGCGACACGCTGCTTCCAGTATATGAGAAGTGACTCTACAGAACTCTTCTTATCCATTCGAGGTCGGAATTCAGTTAGCAGTGGATTCATAAAGTATTTTTTGCTCTCTTTCAGATTATAAATACAATTTTAAATAAACTAAAAAAAAACCAGCACCACCTCCACCCATGAAGTGACTTGGGTTTAGTAATGTGTAAGGAGGTTTCTTAGTCAGCGGTCTTGCAAGGAGGTGATAAGACCCTGATCACAATCAACCAACTACTTTTTCCCCTTAATTTTACCATTAAGAATAAGAACTGGGGCAGAAATCTATATAAATGAAATAATAATAATAATAAATATAATCTATATAAATAAAGATGAAATTCTAAATTCTAAATAAAATTCTCCGGATGAAACTGGTATATACAGCTAGTAATCTATATAAATAAAGATGAAATTCTGTTTGTTTGTTCTTTATTGAATATTCCGGTTGATATTCTTTATTGTTATAAAAATCATAATGATCTCACTTTACAATGTTTTTTTACGAAATCGACCGTTTTATTGGTTTTTACGAAATAGACCGTTTGAGTAACAGTCTCACTTTATAGATTTTATAAATAAAATTGCTGTATCTATGTATCTATGTAAATAAAGGTAAATTCTGTTTGTTCTTCATAGAAATCCATACTGTTTGTCCTAAATTCTCCAAATTTCGCTTAGTAGTTCTTTGATACCTGGTTGCGAACACCTGTCCATACTAAAATTGCATTACTTTAGCCGATCTCTGGGTATATTCTTTATTGTTATAAAAATCGTAATGATTTCGTTTTACAATGTTTAATTATGAAATCGACCGTTTCATTAGAAAACTGAGATTCCCCTGGTGAAACCGGGATATACAGTTGTAATTTATGTAAATAATGATGAAATTCTGTTTGTTCTTTAT
Source organism: Aelia acuminata (assembly GCA_911387785.2). Taxonomy (NCBI): domain Eukaryota; kingdom Metazoa; phylum Arthropoda; class Insecta; order Hemiptera; family Pentatomidae; genus Aelia; species Aelia acuminata. The sequence goes on from OU426982.1 coordinate 9,045,198, forward strand.
AGAAATCCATACCGCTCGTACTAAATTCTCCAAATTTCGCTCAGTGGTTCTTTCATAACTGGTGCAAACAACTGTCCATATTAGAATTGCATAACTTCAGCCGATTTCTTGGTATATTGGTAATTCTTATTAAAATCTTTCTGATTTACATTGGTTTTTACGTCTATTTCCTATGTTTGAGTCGATAAAAGTCTGACTTTATAGATTTAAAAAATAAAATTCTCCGGGTGAGACCGGTATATACAGCTAGTTAATAAATAAATCAAAACGCTAAATATCCCTTTTCCATTCTAAATCTTGACAAATCATCTTCATTGTGTAGAATGAACATTTCCTATTGAAAAAATCAATTTCGTGGTAGCCATGGAAATTTATAAACACAGTTTTTAGATTTTTATAATTTAGAAATTTTGTCCGATCGCTATACTTTCCCTTAGTATATATTTCATATGTAGGTAAGTGAAAATAAAAAGATACACTCACAAAACATATGATTTAGAAGAATTCTAAACTAGTTGTTGGAAAAAACTGTTCCGGTACATGTTTGTGACAGTTCTAGTAGGTACATGTTCGAGGACCTTCTACGCTTGTCGAGACCGTTCTGAAAACTTCTGATTGAGGCTAAATATAAGGGGCGGTGGACTGGAGAGTTAGTCTTTCTTTGAAGATGGAATCATATGGTTACTTGTGTTACCGTGTCGTTACAAGTTGATACTTATTGTAACCTTTTCGATGATTTGAGTTTATATAGTTGTTGTTACCTAGACTGGCTTCATTAAACTTACAAAACCTTCTAATACATTTGAAAAAATATTACTCACTTTGAAAAATGAAATTAAACCATGACAAATCACAAAACATAACATTCACATTCCGACGAGATACATGCCCTCCTATAATATCGGCGACCACCAAACTCCTCAAACAGACAAAGTACGGTACCTCAGACTAATATTTGACAGAAGGATGACTTGTGGCCCTCATGTCAAAATGAAAAGACAGACATTAAACAAACGGCTGAAAATAATGTATACACTATTTTTCAAATAATCAAAATTGAAAATCAGACAGTAACTCAATACATACACATACTTACTGAAACCCATTTGGACATACGCCTCACAAATTTATGGATCAGCAAAAAAGACAAACTTACAAAAACTACAAATCTTCCAATCCAAAATTTTACGACTAGTAACGAACGCACCTTTATACGTTAGTAACAAAACGCTACATACCGACTTACAACTACCAACTATCGACGAACAAATAAGGACTCTCTATTTTGGCTTCCATATCAAATTACACGAACATAACAATAGACTGATTAATGAAATGGCCACGACTGAGATGCCTTATATGAGGCGACTGAAAAGGAGTTGGATGAGAGACATCCTCTCCTGAAACAAGCCCGGGACGAGTGCTACTGGGCACTATCTCCCCTCATGCCTAAAATTTCAACATCACAGCAGTTGATCTCACATTTGCTGATTGTCGCTTAGCTGCGACAGGTGCGAATTGAAGTACGAAGAGAAAAAAATATATATATATATTGTTGTTGAGGCTTAGTAAATTATCATTTTCTTCGAATAAAATTATGTAAACCCACAACAATGTTAAAACATAATAGCGAAGCAATATTTCGTTACGAAATTCGTTCCTGAATCTTAACCGTCTATTTAGACCCCCAATTATGTTATATTCCTATATATGTATTGATTGGTTCAGAATATACGATGTGAATGTACGGACAGGTTTTTAGTGGTTATGTAAATGTGACCTGTTTTGAATTGTTATCGAAAACACCGCAATATCCCTGATTAGTGACGGAAGGCTCAGCTGCCAAACAGAAGGTGAGCTTCCTTTAATGACCACAGCTGATTGAACATTTGCCAGAAATTTGTCCTCAGTAATTCTGGTAGAGTTGCAGACCTTCCCTGTATTTTGGATGTTCGCCAACATATTTTTAAGTTTAACGGAACAAGGAAGAATAGGACGTTACGCTATTTTCAAAGTTTCACCAATTGAATTAGTGGAGACTAAAGATAATTTTTAAGATAAGAAGGCCATTAATAGTCTCATCAATCTTTTAAAATGTTTATTGATACATTTCCTGATTGAATTCCTGTTCAGGCATCATCAGGAAAATACATAATTTATGGTAGAGCAACTGAGATAATCATTCTAGGAGATTTACCAAAAAGAAAAAAGAAAAACACATTTAACATTACCAATTTAAGACCAATAAAACCAAAAACATTAAGAGCACCGGAAACCGCAATTATAATAAATACTACATACCAGAAGGGAGATCAATCACTATAAAGGTCAGGCCACACATGTCCGCACCGCATCCGCATCGGATCCATTACGATTCTGCGGATCGGATTTGGCACGGGGATCCACCAAGTCCTTTCACACATCTCCGCAACGCACCTTTCAAGGTTATTTTCAGCGCCGCATTGTATAACCTACCTAACCTGACATCAGTATCAACTTCACTCTTGTTTACTTTGGTGTTTAGAATGTTTTAAGTAATTAATGTTTTAATCACAGCTCTAGAACTAGAAGAACGTGATAATTGGTGGAGAAATGATTCAGAGTTGAGTAGTGTGTAAACATTGTAAACTTTCAATTCCCTACATATCTCTATATATATAAGAGGCTTTGTCCTGACTGACAGAATCAACGCAGAGCAAAAACTACTAATGATAGAAACTTGAAGTTCGGAATTTAGATTTTAAACGCGATGTAGGTAACCACTAAGAAAGGAATTTCAAAAATGTAACCCCTAAGGGGCTTAAATGGCGAAATTGTGGTTTAACTCTAACGGAAATCTATTGTTGAGATTTTAAACCATATGTTTTTTATTTGAATATCGATTTAACGTTACAATATTATTAAAATAGACATTCACATAAAATATGGCTACTAATTATTTAAATATTAGTGGTAATCAAATAATGCCCACTGTGATTCCCATGATTGGGATGGTGCGTGTTTATTTCGATCTCTTCTCCATGTACATATAAGAGGCTTTGTCCTGAATGATAGAATCAATGGAGAGCAAAAACTACTAATGATAGAAACTTGAAGTTTGGAATTTAGGTTTTAAACGCGATGTAGGTAAGGAATTTCAAAAATTTGACCCCCAAGGGGTTTAAATGGCGATATTGTCTTTTAACTCTAACGGACACCTATTTTTGCACTTCGAGAAAAAATATCTAATTTGGACTCATTTTAAAGATCTTGACCTACGGGGCGTCGATGTTTTAAAGCCGAAAAATGAAGCTTCTCCTTAACATCAGTTAACACATTATATTAAATCAATACCAAGATAATGATCACAGAATTGATTTTAAAGGCTCGCGGGCAAAGCCGCGACGGGGAATGCTAGTGAAATATATTGTAAGGAAAGTATTGCTATCGGGAATTCCGTTTTTCAACGTAAATACACGTTTTAGGGTCCCCTGAGGTCTGTGTGTGTGTGTGAACAGACAAGCTCAAAAACTATAAGCCGTACAAAACTGAAATTGGGTATTTGGTGTATGTATATGCCCGCGATGCGACAGCAAAAAATTCATCAAAATTGGTCAAACGGAGGGGGTACTTTATTATATTTAGTAACGATATTATATATTGTATATCTAAGATAATTAACTGTACTGATTCCATGGTATTGTTAAAGATAATTTTGTTGTAACTTAAAAATAATACACATATTTACAAAATAAATTTATGCATTTCCAAAATAATTTTCTTTGAGTAAAATCTTTTTATGAAGAAGTTTCAGACTAAATTTTTGAAATGAACATTTATGCAAAAAGTTATTTGGATAAAAGTTTTAAGATAACCTTATCAAAAAGTTTTCGTAATGAAAACGTTAATGTTCAATATAAACTTCAAGTAGGGTAAAAAAATAATATAAATTAACTTAAACTTTTTTAACCCGTAAACAGTAAGATGGGGTCCTAGGAGCCCCAGCCAGTTTTGTTTATTCTATAATTCCCATCGGGGGTGCTATTGTTACAGTACCAGGCAGTAGCATCTCAGCTGTTCAGAAGTGGTGGTTCTATGGTAAGTGATATATGAGTTTTATTCAACTACTAGCTAGGGTGCCCGGCTTCGCTCCGGTAGATTTAATAACAGAAACACTTTAAAATTAAAGGAAATATAGAACAAAATTAGCACTTTCTTGAAACTGTTAACATGGTATCAATATTAAAATTTGATATCTGCAGAGTCCGCCCAAATAAGGAACCCTATATACTTTGAAGGGGGTTGAAAATGGTGAATGAACAATTAATTTTGCTGCAACTTTGTCGAGTCATGCTTCGTTTTTTATGGTTTCTGTGATTCTGAATTCTATAAGCCCATTCCAAGCAGTCAGCAGATAATAAGTTATTAGATTATGGTTGGAAAATCTAATAGTTAAAAAACTATATTTCGATTACAACTTAAGCGCCGACTACTGTGATGGTCCTATTAGATCCAGAAGTTTAGAAACTACCGAAGATTCATAGAAACTTTTTTTTAAGACCTTTCTTCCAGTTCAATCTCCCATAAGATATCGCCCCCCCCCCCCGTTATTTGGCCGGACACTGCACCTACTATTACAAAGTGAAAACCAAAATATCATGAGGGCACACTTTTTTGTATTTGGAGTTAGTCATTTTGTCAACTGGAATGCTCATCATACATAGTAATAAAACAATTTTTCATAATTACATACAATAAGAACACTTCAAACATTTTATTTTCGATTTATAATCAGTCAATGCAGCTCTCCTTTTTTTGTTTTATGTCTGTTTATATTTGCTCACTGTACTATTCAAAAATGTTCACTTTTATTGCATTAAATTTACTTAAGTAGGTATATATTATATATTGATTAAATATAATGTGTTAATCGATTAACCTTCTTATGAGAAAATTAATTTTGCAAGGTATCCAGTCGGTTTTCTAATTGATATGTAAAATCATTATTTTATTTTGAAAGAAAAGTTGAAACTAATTATTTTCGCTTGATTTTTTAGTAATTTAAAAAGAACAGCTGAACAAATACATAACCTTTACAAATTGAACGGAATGAATGAACAATAAACATCGAGTGAAACACACCCTAGCGCTTCCTGTTAGCCTGGAGCTCGAACTAAATTTTTCATTCATAAACTCGTATCTCAATCTCAGAGATGCTAATTAAATGGTGCGAGAGGATTAAAATTCCAGTCCTTTTCTCTTCAATTTTACACCCTTAAGAGAAAAACAGAAACCTTCTTCTCCATTAGGGTTTATATTGCAACACGCTGACATAACTTCCTTAATACCACGTGGAATCGTTTTTGAGCCTTTTCGGCACGCACATTGTACACTTTGCTTTATAATATATGTATATTGATTAGTTGATAATGGGGTCCGTGGGACCCCACCATACCGTTAGTGAAACTTGTTTATTATAAATAGTTAATTTTGATTCAGTCAAAAATGGCATATTCACAGCGACAGTCGATAAATGTTAATTATCCTAATTTTCTGCAATGGCTGGAAGATGTTTTTAGTGATTCTGGACGTGACCAGGACTTCAGGATCAATTAGACAGGGCACTTTACTTAATAAATGTTGTCCGATTTTCGCATGGCTTCAACGATTTCGATCAAACTGGGTATTTGATGTATGTATACGAGACTGCCAAAATTTTATTAACTGTATTATGATAATAAAAACTTTCATTTATTAATAAACAGATTTATTTTACTTAGGAGGGTAAATACGTGATGCTCAAATTTTTTGAAGCATCGAAGGTGTGTAAAAATATGGTATATTAGATAATAGTCTATGATTAATTATATTTTAGTCTAGAAACTTTTGTTCCATGATAAATTTTTTAAAGCAATATAATGCAATTTTAGAGGAACAGTAATCGATTTCCAGAAAGGCATAAGAGACATACTTTACAACGAGAAGTAAATACACCTATCGATTCACCTTCACGATATATTTACGTAAAGCAACTCGCTTTAAAAAAGCTATTTTGGGATGATTATTGTTCATATTACTCGAATAATAAGTAGATCACAACATTTTCATCACAAGATTGATAAAAATCTGGTGCGATGCGAAGAGGAAAGAGTCAACGTGTTTTGGAAAATACATTAATGGAAATTATTTGTTTCCATGGTAACTAAATGAAGTTTTCAACAACTACAAGAGAATTATTATTGTTACCTACAAATTATTGTTAAACGTCCCTTTATGCTACGAAGGCTAATCGGAGTCCTAAATTTTCTCTATCCAGGTATAATTAGGATAGGGTGAAGATAGGGATCTTCAAAGAGTACAATATATCGTACAGGCTCGGGTAATAAAAAACAAGCAAGCAGTAAAAAAAAACTCGACTGTTGATGAAATTAGTCCCTTCAAAAAATAAATAAGGAATAATCAATCGAAAAGTGCTGAGAACGTCCAAATTTTGCTATACAGATACCCTATAACAAACATAAGTAATTCTATAAATGTGGAAAAATGTGTGAAGTTGAGGAAGGATATTTACATATTATCGAAACACTTCGATTTCTAATCTAAATAAGTTCGTAAGTGAAAGTTGTGTGATGCGCGCATCGCACCAGATTTTTAAAAAATAAAAATTTACATTTATTGTGTTCTATCCCATGCAGATACCTTTAGGTATGACATTTGGCTGTAAAAAAAATTGTTTTCATTTTAATTGAACATTTACAGGGAAAATTTTGAAGTAACAAATATTGAGGTCCCGGCGACCCCACCTTACTGGTTATGTAACAACTTATGGACCATACCAGTTACGGGTTAAAATAGAAGTTAACTCATATTTTCGACCCCTATCATATTATCAGGTAATGAAGTAGAACTGATTTTGATAGTTTTTTAAGCCTGAGTGGGGAATGGAATGTCTTCGATGACACCATATCCTATTTTACAACAGTTGAAATGCCGCTTCTTTTTTTTTTTTCCCATCTTCCTAAGAGGTATAGAATTCTAGAGCCAAGGTATACCACGGCTCCAACAATCTAAAGAAGTTACGGTATCCTTTATGGATACACCTTCCATCGATTCAACTTCACCATATGTTTACAAAAAGTAACTCGCAGTGAAAAAGCTATCTCAGGATGATTATTCAGCGGTCAAAGCTGAAGCAACGTTTGGGACCAAACTTCGTTCCAAAAATTTTACCATCTAAACAGGTCTTTATACAATGGAATTATATTGATTATTATATTGTCAATTCAGGCACCTGTCTTGTAAGATCGATAGACATGGCAATCATACGTTTTATGTGAACAATAGGTATGAGTAGTTTATTAAAATCTAATACAAAACCACTCACTCACTATCTACGATATTGTCGTCGAAATAACGCCACTGTACATATAAGCACTTTTAGAAATTTTGAACTTCATTTTTTTACCGAAAGCAGTAAAAGAGAAACTACACCATCACCGGATATCCATTACCATCATCCAACCCAGGACTTTCCTTCCGCCTCTTGTGGTGTTGATGGTAATATGTACTGATGGTAATATCCAGCAACAGCTCTGAACCAATGCCAATGTCTTTACTTGTAAAGGTGCCTTACGCTCACCGTCGAACACATAATACACCGAACCTTGCCATACCGGCCTGCTACAAACAGCTATTTATACTGAAACGTAAATTCAAGTGAACAATCATAACTGACCGCACCTACACATTCGATGTGGGCGTAGTAATTGCCGTTTTTACCCCGTGCGGGTGAATTTTTTGGTGCTTTAATTTATTATAGTCATTTTTCTTAAGTAAACAAATGCAGCTCGAAATGAAAAAAAAAAAAAATTTAAATAAAATTTTGTTCACCATACTACGATGTAATCACCTGTTTTACACACCTAATTTGCGGTCCGAAAGCTACACTTCGCCGCCCTAGGGCCGAAAATGAATATTTCGCCCTAGGGCTGCAAAATCAGCTGTTTATTATTTTAATTCATTTATTTCATTGTATACATCACATAAAAGTGTGAATGTGTCAAACAAAAAACAAGTAATAGAATCTTCAAAGGGTATTATGTTTTCAAACAACCAAAATTGTACTTTTAACATTTCTATAAATCAAAAATAAACGAACTAACTTTTTTTAGCATTCTGAAATATATCAGTTGTATTAAATGAAACAAATGGAAAATGTAAAACCTGTAGATGTGAATGATGAACTCGTATATTTTACTCGTATGTTTTACTCGTATATCTCTCGGTCCTATCAAAGCAAAAAAACACATATGTTCATCTCTCTTTATTAACTTACATAATAACATAACATAAAACAATCTATACATTAAACATTCATCATGTCCCCATAACCACAAGATTAATTAACCTTCTAACAAAGAGGTACACTTAACCAAAAGAAAATCTTGTTTTTGATTAATGTTATATCGTATTAATATTTATTGTAGTATGGTGAAAAATAGCGTTCGTGCCTCGGGCCAAAGAGCTTTTGCAGGCCCTCGAACTTTTCATGACCTCGACTACGTCTCGGTCAAAAAATATTGCGGGCCGGCAAACGCCCACTTTCGGCCCTTGGTACGAAATATACTATTACGTGCCACGTACGGACCCGCCAGACGTGTTTTTAGTAGAGTAATGAAAATACACTGAGTTTCGGTAATATTGGGACACCTTGAAATAATAAAAAAAAATAGTGGAAGAAACAATGTTACTCTAATTTTAAGTGTTTCGCTAGCTCATGAACATACTTCTAACAATATTTTTATGTAGAATAAGATTCCCTTTATCCAACATCGTTCTACAGCATAAAATCATTCAATAGGCATTTCTACCTTCTAAAGGAAGGACTTACTGTAATACCTATTTAAAAATAATAATAAATAAAGAAATCCCGCTTGAAATGTCCTACTTTTCGAGGGAAAATGTATAGTCACTTAAGGTGTCCTTACTCAATAAATAATGTCATAGTGAATGTTTTAGACACTCCTTATCTATATAAATAAAGATGAAATTCTGTTTGTTTATTTGTTCTTTATAGAAATCCATACCGTTTGTCGTAAATTCTCCAAATTTCGCTCAGTGGTTCTTTCATACCAGGTGCGAACACCTTTTCATATTAAAATTGCATAACTTCAGCCGATCTCTGGGTATTTTCTTTATTGTAATAAAATTCGTTTTGATCTCGCTTTACATTGGTTTTTACGAAATCGAGGGTTTGAGTTGATAAAAGTCTCACTTTATAGATTTAAAAATGAAAATCTCCAGGTGAAACCGGTATATATACTTAGCTAGTTTTAATATAAAAATACAACTACCTATTAACATCCAGATTTTTTATTTAAAATTATTGAAAGCTCAGTATTGGGTTCATTTATTCAAAAATAGATTTTTTAATTACTAACATTCATGTTTGTTTAACGCCACTTTATGCCACAAGGGCTAATCGGACGATGCTACAGCGGGAGTCCTAAATTTTGCCAATCCAGGTATAATTAGGATAGGGATCTTTAACGAGTACCTGACATCGTACAGGCTCGAGACCTCCATTTTACGTCAGTAGGGTGAAAAAGAGGCTTCTGGCGCACTTTTTTGCGCGCCCGTCTACTCCGTAAGTACCATGTACACCATTCCTAACGTCACGTGACCCCTTGCTGGGTTCTACTATACCTTGACCACCTAATTTGAATGACCTGCAGTATTTTAACCCCCCCCCACTCCCCCCCCTTCCTAAGGTCAGATACCTATAGAATATTGTTATCTCAACATATACGTTTCTCTTGCTTATCCCCCCCCCCCCTACCTAGTAATCATGAACTTGTCCGCCATTTTTTTCCCTTATCCGCCATTTTGTTTTTTGGCCTCTCTGAGACTATAAAAGGGGAGCGCGATCTCACTCTTCCTCATTCTGTTAAGTGCTGCGCTAGAGTGAACATCGACTAGTCTCCTTAACGGCTTTTTGTAAAAAATCGTTTCTTCTATTTATTTTTGCGAAGTTAAATTATTTTGCTTCTTGTTATTTTTTTTTTTTTTTCATTTTATTATATTTATTTCGCATTTTCTTTTTTCTGGTGTAGATTCAAATTATTTGTATTAGCGGTTGTTTTTTTTTTTTTCTTAGAAGTAATTTACAATTTTTTTTCTTTTCTTTGTTTTAATATCTTCGAAAGTTATTTGATTTATTAATTAATTATTTCGTGAGTTTAAAAATATATTTTTTTTTAATCATGGAATGCAAATTTTGTGGAAAAGTATTTAGTCGAGAACGTGACGTTAGTGGTAGGCATTTAGCCATATGTCAGGCACGTGAGCAACAGCGTAAATGCTCAAATTGCGGTGAAAAGTTTACATCAAAAAAGACGCTCATTGCCCATATCCGTCGCTGCGGTTATGAAATATCCACCATGGCAAAGAGGGCCCGTATCGATGCTGCTAGGGGGCATCTCTATGAAGTGGAAACTTCCCACGGGGGTATCCTGAAAACGTTCTTTCTTCCATCCCCTGAAAGTACAGATGCAATAGAATTCCTGAATTCCCAGACGGAGACTATACAAACCTTGCTTAAAGATTATATTGAAGAAAATATTTCCCCCGTCAAATACAATTTGGTTCTGGAGGCAACTTTCGAAAATATTGTGGGTGAAACTTGTGACAGAGCATTTAAAACAAAGAACATAATATTATATGAAGACTCATCTATTTTGGATAGCTTGAACTCCAGCTACAACAAGATAAAAACTGAGATGGAGGAATCTACTTTGAAGGGAAGCGGTTGGACTCTTAAAAACATTGACGGTGTCCTACTACGTATTAACCGGTTTAAGCCGATAGGAGGATCTAGTTTCATCCCTTTACCCCCACTTATAGCAAATAGGAAAGCCATAATTAATGTAAATAACAACGATGAACGATGCTTCATGTACGCCGTATTATCACGATTTATTGATGACGATGGACAAAGAGTGAGCAAATATAAAAATCTTGAGCACAGGTATGACTTTAGTTGCATTTCTTTCCCCACTCCTCTCCACGAAGTGAAAAAATTTGAACAACGTAATAATATAAGTATTAATGTCTTTGGTCTTGGCGAGAAGGAGGAAGTTTATCCCCTAAAGGTGGTTAGAAAGGAAAAGGACGACCATAGAGATCTCCTTTTACTGACAAATGATGACGGCCGTAGTCACTACGCATATATAAAAGATTTTAATAAACTAGTTTATGCTCAAATCACCAAACAAAAAAGAAGGGTACACGTTTGTAAGCGATGCTTCCAGCATTTTAGATCAAATCGAGAAGGTATTAGCGAATGGGTGAAAGAACATATGGAATACTGCGGAGAGAATAGACCGACTCGCATCGTATTGCCTGAACCTAGTGAGGACGGGAGACCACCAACGGTATCATTTACTAAAGTACAGAATCAGATGAGGATTCCAATCGTCATCTATGCAGATTTTGAGTGTGTGTTAAAGAAAATAGATAATAACAATCTCATACATTCGCATACAACTCCCTACCAACGCCACCTCCCTATGAGCTTCTGCACGTATATTAAGGTTGCAGAAGACATTCCTCGTCACTGCCTACCCACTGACTTCCCTATGGAGCCCTACATTTATACCGGCGAGGATGCAGCAGAGGAATTCATGAAGCATATAAAGTCCGTAGCTGAAAAGGTTTCAAACGTGTATTCGATGAAAAAACCTATGCTACCACTTACACCATCTCAACAAGAAATTTTTTCAAAATCTCAGAATTGCTATCTTTGCTGCAAACCTTTTGTTCCCTCCAACAAAAAAGTGGCAGACCATGATCACATCACTGGTCTTTATCGTGGTGCAGCTCACTCGCAGTGTAATATTCTATACCGGTCTCCCCGATTTCTCCCTGTCTTTCTCCACAATCTGAGTGGTTACGATTCACATTTTATAGTTCGAGAATTAGGCTATGATAACAGTCGTATTAACGTCATACCTAACAGTGAAGAAAAATATATTTCCTTTAGTAAACAGGTTGGGCCGCTAATGGTTAGATTCGTGGATACATTTAGGTTCATGGCATCTAGCCTAGATAAATTATCGAAAAACCTTCCAAGCCATAAGTTCCTCGACACAGCTAAATTCTTCCCTGCTGACAAAATGGATCTAGTAATACGTAAAGGAGTGTATCCCTACGATTATACAGATTCATTTGAGAAACTAAAGGAAACCGTTCTACCACCTAAGGAGGCATTCTATAGTACCCTTAACGAATGTGATATCTCAGATGAAGATTACCATCATGCCCAGTCAGTCTGGAATGCATTTGAAGTTAGAACCCTAGGCGAGTACAGTGAGCTCTACCTTAAAGTAGATGTTATGCTCCTATGCGACATATTTGAAAATTTCAGAGATGTTTGTATGGGAGCATATTCTTTAGACCCTGCTTGGTACTTCACGGCTCCTGGCCTGGCATGGGATGCCATGCTCAAGTATACTGGTATACATCTTGATCTCTTGACTGATTATGATCAGTTACTTATGATCGAACGCGGAATCAGGGGAGGTATATGCCAATGTAGTCAACGTTATAGCAAAGCTGATAACAGGAATCTTAACCCAAACCATGAGCCTCATAGTGAATCGAAGTACATCGCCTACCTTGATGCGAATAATTTATACGGATGGGCAATGTCAAATCCCCTTCCTTATGGCAGTTTTGAATGGATTGAAGATCCCAATGCTCTAAAATGGGAAAATATACGAGAAGACGGTCCATACGGCTACATTGTTGAAGCGGACATTGACTATCCCGAAGAGTTACATGATGTTCACAATGATTTCCCTCTTCTTCCAGAGAATAGGGTCCCTCCGAAAGGTACCAATAAGAAATTATTAGCTCCTTTGTCTAAAAGGGAAAAATATGTCGTACACTTTGCCAACTTAAAACAAGCGATGAGCCTTGGTCTCCGATTAGTACATGTACATCGAGCACTACGGTTCAGGCAGTCCCGTTGGCTAAGTTCATATATCGAACTCAACACCCGAATGAGACAGCAATCGACCAACGATTTCGATAAAGATTTTTTCAAACTTATGAATAACGCCGTATTCGGAAAATTTATGGAAGATGTAAGAAAACGTATAAAAATAGAACTGGTTACTGACGATAAGAGATTACAAAAACTAATTGCCAAACCCACTTTTAAGGACAGGACAATATATAGTGAAACTTTAGTAGCTGTACATCTCGACTATGAACAGATCACAATGAACAAACCTATTTATGTAGGAATGGCCATTCTCGATCTGTCCAAAGTCAGGATGTATGAGTTCCACTATAAGACAATGTTAGAAAAGTACGGACCTGACAAACTGAAATTACTGTATACCGACACAGACAGTTTCATTTATGAGATAAAAACTGACGACTTTTACATGGACCTGACCACTATGTTGGACGAATTGGACACATCCGATTATCCCAAAACCCACCCTTGCTACAGCAATAGAAACAAAAAAGTGTTGGGGAAATTCAAAGATGAAACCAACGGCGAACCCATCTCTGAATTTGCAGGCCTCCGAGCAAAAATGTATGCTTTACGGGTTAGAGGACAAGATATGAAACGAGCAAAAGGGATAAAGAGGACAGCCGTTGAGAAAAAAATAACTTTTGATGATTATGTGACTGCCCTGTTCGATAAAAAAGAATTTATCACATCCTTTCGAACGATCTTGTCGAAAGAGCATAAAATATTTTCTGTCGAACAGAAAAAAGTTTCGCTTTCACCGTACGACGACAAACGCCATCTTGTAGATCATGTACATACGCTTGCTCATGGTCATTATTCCATACAGGATGTATAGATGAGTTGTGGGAATTAATTTCTCCTTCTGAAATCTTTCTCCCAATATTGTAAAAGACTTATAATATAAATATTTTTTGAATTAATCTAATCTTAATTTGTGGCTGACCACCATTAACGCAGGAGACCCGGGTTCGACTCCCGGCGGAGCCAAATCTTTTCTCTTCAAAAAAAATAAATTATTTATAAATATTTTTTTGTTTTATACGGTTGTATATAAAAGTAGTTTTTTTTATATTACAAGTTAGTTTTTTCATTAACACATATAGAAAAAAAGAATATTTCAGTTAAAATATTGCAATGTTTATTATTCAAAGCGCCTTTCTGAATCTACACTCTGAAGAACATTGTAAAGTGAAAAAAAAAAAAATTGATTTTTCGTTTCAAAATGATAATTTTTAAAAGTACTTTTTTTCTTTTGTTGATATATTATTGTTGTAATGAATGTGTGCAATGGTCACTGGCGAGGTATTAGTTTACCCGTAAACCGATTATGTGTGTATGTGTATGGTCACTGGCGAGGTATTGATTTACCCGTAAACCGATTATGTGTATGTGTATGGTCACTGGCGTGGTATTAATTTACCCGTAAACCAATTATGTGTATGTGTATGGTCACTGGCGAGGTATTAGTTTACTCGTAAACCAAAGTGTGTTGGAAAAAAAAAAATATTAACAACAGTATTATATCAACTGACCTTCCCGATGCACTCACACCTTGACGCGGTGGGAAGGCTTATTTCTAAATAATATTTAGAAAGAAAACTAAGATGAGTGCAATAAATAATTCCAGAGCCTTAGTACTTTTATTGCTTTCTTTGGTGATTTACAACTGTCATTATTCAAGTAAAAATAACGTATAGACGTATAGTATCAACAGATTTCTTACTTCTTCGTTCTGGTATTCTTATTTTAATTTCATATTTCTGTTGTCATTTTATATGATTTTTAAACATTCTTAGGATATATTCTGCTGCTATTTGTTCATTTTTTTCTACTTTTATAGCAAATGACGAAGTTTATAACAACTAAACATATCATTTCTTACATTTCTTACTTCTTCGTACCGTTGTGTTTCTTTTAATTTCGCATTTTTCCAGTCATTTTGTAAGATTTTAACGATTTTCTTACAAATGCTAATGCATTTTCAACATTTTTACAGATGTTATATAAATTTAACAAAGTTTATAACAAATGACCATATATTTTCTTACTTCTTCGATCCAATGTTTTTCTTGGTTTACATATCTTTTCTTATGATTTTAACAATTCTCGTACAAATGCTAATGCATTTTCACCATTTTTACAGTTTTTATATAAATTTAACAAAGTTTATAACAAACGATCTTATATTTTCTTACTTCTTCGAACCAATATTTTTCTTGGTTTACATATCTTTTCTTATAATTTTATATGATTTTAACAATTCTCGTACAAATGCTAATGCATTTTCACCATTTTTACAGTTTTTATATAAATTTAACAAAGTTTATAACAAACGATCTTATATTTTCTTACTTCTTCGAACCAATATTTTTCTTGGTTTACATATCTTTTCTTATAATTTTATAAGATTTTAACAATTTTCGTACAAATGCTAATGCATTTTCTCCATTTTTACAGTTTTTATATAAATTTAACAAAGTTTATAACAAACGATCTTATATTTTCTTACTTCTTCGAACCAATATTTTTCTCGGCTTTCGTATTTTTCCAGTTATTTTGTTAGATTTTAGCAATTTTCGTATAAATTATAATGCATTTTTAACATTTTTACATAAATTTAACAAAGTTTATAACAAACGATCTCATATTTTTTTACTTCTCCGATCCAATATTTTTCTTGGTTTACATATCTTTTCCTATAATTTTATAAGATTTTGGCAATTTTCATACAAATTATAATGCATTTTTACATATTTTATATAAATTTAACAAAGTTTATAACAAACGATCATATATTTCTTACTTCTTCGATCCAATGTTTTTCTTGGTTTACATATCTTTTCTTATGATTTTATAAGATTTTAACAATTTTCGTACCAATGCTAATGCATTTTCACTATTTTTACAGTTTTTTATATAAATTTAACAAAGTTTATAACAAACGATCATATATTTTCTTCATTTCTTACTTTTTCGATCCAATATTTTTCTTTGATTTTCATATTTCTGTTATAATTTTAACGATTTTAGAATAAAATCTGCTGCATTTTCATAGTTTCATGATAACCTTCAAAACAAACAAACCGCATTTACAACAAATAATACTCTCTTTCATCATTTTATAAGATTTTATCAATTTCAGGGTGGAAATTTACTGTATTTTCATTGAATTTCATGAATTTTGGTACTTGAAGCATTATTTCGAAGATTTTCCTTTCCCCCAATGCCGAAAACTTTCGATTTTATTCAATTATGTGAATTGAAAAATCTCTACATTTATTATGAAAAGAAGGAAGAATTATGGAAATCGTACAATTACTTACAAACTTATAGCGTTTTTCATGTTTTTGTTTATGTTGAGTAAAATAATCATCTCCATAATAGTGTTATTATTCTCATATTAGATAAATGTTTAATACTGCATGCGAAATATTTTCACGGAACATATATAACATATATATATACTATACGCACATAAATACGCGATATACTATAAACACACACACACACACACACACACACACACACACACACACACACACACACACACACACACACACACACACACACACTGAAATATATACATATATTATCACACAACAGTAGGGAGGAATTGCCGGTTCTGGTCCCACAATTTGCGGAGCCAAATTGGACTTTGGACCCTGGGCTTGCCCAGCCTTAAACACCACGTGGTCGTGGGGCCAAACCAACCTTAACCACCACGTGGTCTTAATTCCTAATCCCTAATTAATCCTTAATCCCCTAATTAATTCCTAATCCCTAATTAATCCCTAATCCCTAGCAAAATGAGGGGCGCCAGAACCGGCAATTCCTCCCTACTGTTGTGTGATAATATATGTATATATTTCAGTGTGTGTGTGTGTGTGTGTGTGTGTGTGTGTGTGTGTGTGTGTGTGTGTGTGTGTGTGTGTGTGTGTGTGTGTGTGTATGTGTGTGTTTATAGTATATCGCGTATTTATGTGCGTATAGTATATATATATATGTTATATATGTTCCGTGAAAATATTTCGCATGCAGTATTAAACATTTATCTAATATGAGAATAATAACACTATTATGGAGATGATTATTTTACTCAACATAAACAAAAACATGAAAAACGCTATAAGTTTGTAAGTAATTGTACGATTTCCATAATTCTTCCTTCTTTTCATAATAAATGTAGAGATTTTTCAATTCACATAATTGAATAAAATCGAAAGCTTTCGGCATTGGGGGAAAGGAAAATCTTCGAAATAATGCTTCAAGTACCAAAATTCATGAAATTCAATGAAAATACAGTAAATTTCCACCCTGAAATTGATAAAATCTTATAAAATGATGAAAGAGAGTATTATTTGTTGTAAATGCGGTTTGTTTGTTTTGAAGGTTATCATGAAACTATGAAAATGCAGCAGATTTTATTCTAAAATCGTTAAAATTATAACAGAAATATGAAAATCAAAGAAAAATATTGGATCGAAAAAGTAAGAAATGAAGAAAATATATGATCGTTTGTTATAAACTTTGTTAAATTTATATAAAAAACTGTAAAAATAGTGAAAATGCATTAGCATTGGTACGAAAATTGTTAAAATCTTATAAAATCATAAGAAAAGATATGTAAACCAAGAAAAACATTGGATCGAAGAAGTAAGAAATATATGATCGTTTGTTATAAACTTTGTTAAATTTATATAAAATATGTAAAAATGCATTATAATTTGTATGAAAATTGCCAAAATCTTATAAAATTATAGGAAAAGATATGTAAACCAAGAAAAATATTGGATCGGAGAAGTAAAAAAATATGAGATCGTTT
The DNA here is from genome assembly GCA_911387785.2 of Aelia acuminata. Taxonomy (NCBI): domain Eukaryota; kingdom Metazoa; phylum Arthropoda; class Insecta; order Hemiptera; family Pentatomidae; genus Aelia; species Aelia acuminata. The sequence goes on from OU426982.1 coordinate 9,063,044, forward strand.
GTTATAAACTTTGTTAAATTTATGTAAAAATGTTAAAAATGCATTATAATTTATACGAAAATTGCTAAAATCTAACAAAATAACTGGAAAAATACGAAAGCCGAGAAAAATATTGGTTCGAAGAAGTAAGAAAATATAAGATCGTTTGTTATAAACTTTGTTAAATTTATATAAAAACTGTAAAAATGGTGAAAATGCATTAGCATTTGTACGAAAATTGTTAAAATCTTATAAAATTATAAGAAAAGATATGTAAACCAAGAAAAATATTGGTTCGAAGAAGTAAGAAAATATAAGATCGTTTGTTATAAACTTTGTTAAATTTATATAAAAACTGTAAAAATGGTGAAAATGCATTAGCATTTGTACGAAAATTGTTAAAATCTTATAAAATTATAAGAAAAGATATGTAAACCAAGAAAAATATTGGTTCGAAGAAGTAAGAAAATATAAGATCGTTTGTTATAAACTTTGTTAAATTTATATAAAAACTGTAAAAATGGTGAAAATGCATTAGCATTTGTACGAGAATTGTTAAAATCATAAGAAAAGATATGTAAACCAAGAAAAACATTGGATCGAAGAAGTAAGAAAATATATGGTCATTTGTTATAAACTTTGTTAAATTTATATAACATCTGTAAAAATGTTGAAAATGCATTAGCATTTGTACGAAAATTGTTAAAATCTTATAAAATTATAAGAAAAGATATGTAAACCAAGAAAAATATTGGTTCGAAGAAGTAAGAAAATATAAGATCGTTTGTTATAAACTTTGTTAAATTTATATAAAAACTGTAAAAATGGTGAAAATGCATTAGCATTTGTACGAGAATTGTTAAAATCATAAGAAAAGATATGTAAACCAAGAAAAACATTGGATCGAAGAAGTAAGAAAATATATGGTCATTTGTTATAAACTTTGTTAAATTTATATAACATCTGTAAAAATGTTGAAAATGCATTAGCATTTGTACGAAAATTGTTAAAATCTTACAAAATGACTGGAAAAATGCGAAATTAAAAGAAACACTGATAATGACAGTTGTAAATCACCAAAGAAAGCAATAAAAGTACTAAGGCTCTGGAATTATTTATTGCACTCATCTTAGTTTTCTTTCTAAATATTATTTAGAAATAAGCCTTCCCACCGCGTCAAGGTGTGAGTGCATCGGGAAGGTCAGTTGATATAATACTGTTGTTAATATTTTTTTTTTTCCAACACACTTTGGTTTACGAGTAAACTAATACCTCGCCAGTGACCATACACATACACATAATTGGTTTACGGGTAAATTAATACCACGCCAGTGACCATACACATACACATAATCGGTTTACGGGTAAATCAATACCTCGCCAGTGACCATACACATACACACATAATCGGTTTACGGGTAAACTAATACCTCGCCAGTGACCATTGCACACATTCATTACAACAATAATATATCAACAAAAGAAAAAAAGTACTTTTAAAAATTATCATTTTGAAACGAAAAATCAATTTTTTTTTTTTTCACTTTACAATGTTCTTCAGAGTGTAGATTCAGAAAGGCGCTTTGAATAATAAACATTGCAATATTTTAACTGAAATATTCTTTTTTTCTATATGTGTTAATGAAAAAACTAACTTGTAATATAAAAAAAACTACTTTTATATACAACCGTATAAAACAAAAAAATATTTATAAATAATTTATTTTTTTTGAAGAGAAAAGATTTGGCTCCGCCGGGAGTCGAACCCGGGTCTCCTGCGTTAATGGTGGTCAGCCACAAATTAAGATTAGATTAATTCAAAAAATATTTATATTATAAGTCTTTTACAATATTGGGAGAAAGATTTCAGAAGGAGAAATTAATTCCCACAACTCATCTATACATCCTGTATGGAATAATGACCATGAGCAAGCGTATGTACATGATCTACAAGATGGCGTTTGTCGTCGTACGGTGAAAGCGAAACTTTTTTCTGTTCGACAGAAAATATTTTATGCTCTTTCGACAAGATCGTTCGAAAGGATGTGATAAATTCTTTTTTATCGAACAGGGCAGTCACATAATCATCAAAAGTTATTTTTTTCTCAACGGCTGTCCTCTTTATCCCTTTTGCTCGTTTCATATCTTGTCCTCTAACCCGTAAAGCATACATTTTTGCTCGGAGGCCTGCAAATTCAGAGATGGGTTCGCCGTTGGTTTCATCTTTGAATTTCCCCAACACTTTTTTGTTTCTATTGCTGTAGCAAGGGTGGGTTTTGGGATAATCGGATGTGTCCAATTCGTCCAACATAGTGGTCAGGTCCATGTAAAAGTCGTCAGTTTTTATCTCATAAATGAAACTGTCTGTGTCGGTATACAGTAATTTCAGTTTGTCAGGTCCGTACTTTTCTAACATTGTCTTATAGTGGAACTCATACATCCTGACTTTGGACAGATCGAGAATGGCCATTCCTACATAAATAGGTTTGTTCATTGTGATCTGTTCATAGTCGAGATGTACAGCTACTAAAGTTTCACTATATATTGTCCTGTCCTTAAAAGTGGGTTTGGCAATTAGTTTTTGTAATCTCTTATCGTCAGTAACCAGTTCTATTTTTATACGTTTTCTTACATCTTCCATAAATTTTCCGAATACGGCGTTATTCATAAGTTTGAAAAAATCTTTATCGAAATCGTTGGTCGATTGCTGTCTCATTCGGGTGTTGAGTTCGATATATGAACTTAGCCAACGGGACTGCCTGAACCGTAGTGCTCGATGTACATGTACTAATCGGAGACCAAGGCTCATCGCTTGTTTTAAGTTGGCAAAGTGTACGACATATTTTTCCCTTTTAGACAAAGGAGCTAATAATTTCTTATTGGTACCTTTCGGAGGGACCCTATTCTCTGGAAGAAGAGGGAAATCATTGTGAACATCATGTAACTCTTCGGGATAGTCAATGTCCGCTTCAACAATGTAGCCGTATGGACCGTCTTCTCGTATATTTTCCCATTTTAGAGCATTGGGATCTTCAATCCATTCAAAACTGCCATAAGGAAGGGGATTTGACATTGCCCATCCGTATAAATTATTCGCATCAAGGTAGGCGATGTACTTCGATTCACTATGAGGCTCATGGTTTGGGTTAAGATTCCTGTTATCAGCTTTGCTATAACGTTGACTACATTGGCATATACCTCCCCTGATTCCGCGTTCGATCATAAGTAACTGATCATAATCAGTCAAGAGATCAAGATGTATACCAGTATACTTGAGCATGGCATCCCATGCCAGGCCAGGAGCCGTGAAGTACCAAGCAGGGTCTAAAGAATATGCTCCCATACAAACATCTCTGAAATTTTCAAATATGTCGCATAGGAGCATAACATCTACTTTAAGGTAGAGCTCACTGTACTCGCCTAGGGTTCTAACTTCAAATGCATTCCAGACTGACTGGGCATGATGGTAATCTTCATCTGAGATATCACATTCGTTAAGGGTACTATAGAATGCCTCCTTAGGTGGTAGAACGGTTTCCTTTAGTTTCTCAAATGAATCTGTATAATCGTAGGGATACACTCCTTTACGTATTACTAGATCCATTTTGTCAGCAGGGAAGAATTTAGCTGTGTCGAGGAACTTATGGCTTGGAAGGTTTTTCGATAATTTATCTAGGCTAGATGCCATGAACCTAAATGTATCCACGAATCTAACCATTAGCGGCCCAACCTGTTTACTAAAGGAAATATATTTTTCTTCACTGTTAGGTATGACGTTAATACGACTGTTATCATAGCCTAATTCTCGAACTATAAAATGTGAATCGTAACCACTCAGATTGTGGAGAAAGACAGGGAGAAATCGGGGAGACCGGTATAGAATATTACACTGCGAGTGAGCTGCACCACGATAAAGACCAGTGATGTGATCATGGTCTGCCACTTTTTTGTTGGAGGGAACAAAAGGTTTGCAGCAAAGATAGCAATTCTGAGATTTTGAAAAAATTTCTTGTTGAGATGGTGTAAGTGGTAGCATAGGTTTTTTCATCGAATACACGTTTGAAACCTTTTCAGCTACGGACTTTATATGCTTCATGAATTCCTCTGCTGCATCCTCGCCGGTATAAATGTAGGGCTCCATAGGGAAGTCAGTGGGTAGGCAGTGACGAGGAATGTCTTCTGCAACCTTAATATACGTGCAGAAGCTCATAGGGAGGTGGCGTTGGTAGGGAGTTGTATGCGAATGTATGAGATTGTTATTATCTATTTTCTTTAACACACACTCAAAATCTGCATAGATGACGATTGGAATCCTCATCTGATTCTGTACTTTAGTAAATGATACCGTTGGTGGTCTCCCGTCCTCACTAGGTTCAGGCAATACGATGCGAGTCGGTCTATTCTCTCCGCAGTATTCCATATGTTCTTTCACCCATTCGCTAATACCTTCTCGATTTGATCTAAAATGCTGGAAGCATCGCTTACAAACGTGTACCCTTCTTTTTTGTTTGGTGATTTGAGCATAAACTAGTTTATTAAAATCTTTTATATATGCGTAGTGACTACGGCCGTCATCATTTGTCAGTAAAAGGAGATCTCTATGGTCGTCCTTTTCCTTTCTAACCACCTTTAGGGGATAAACTTCCTCCTTCTCGCCAAGACCAAAGACATTAATACTTATATTATTACGTTGTTCAAATTTTTTCACTTCGTGGAGAGGAGTGGGGAAAGAAATGCAACTAAAGTCATACCTGTGCTCAAGATTTTTATATTTGCTCACTCTTTGTCCATCGTCATCAATAAATCGTGATAATACGGCGTACATGAAGCATCGTTCATCGTTGTTATTTACATTAATTATGGCTTTCCTATTTGCTATAAGTGGGGGTAAAGGGATGAAACTAGATCCTCCTATCGGCTTAAACCGGTTAATACGTAGTAGGACACCGTCAATGTTTTTAAGAGTCCAACCGCTTCCCTTCAAAGTAGATTCCTCCATCTCAGTTTTTATCTTGTTGTAGCTGGAGTTCAAGCTATCCAAAATAGATGAGTCTTCATATAATATTATGTTCTTTGTTTTAAATGCTCTGTCACAAGTTTCACCCACAATATTTTCGAAAGTTGCCTCCAGAACCAAATTGTATTTGACGGGGGAAATATTTTCTTCAATATAATCTTTAAGCAAGGTTTGTATAGTCTCCGTCTGGGAATTCAGGAATTCTATTGCATCTGTACTTTCAGGGGATGGAAGAAAGAACGTTTTCAGGATACCCCCGTGGGAAGTTTCCACTTCTTAGAGATGCCCCCTAGCAGCATCGATACGGGCCCTCTTTGCCATGGTGGATATTTCATAACCGCAGCGACGGATATGGGCAATGAGCGTCTTTTTTGATGTAAACTTTTCACCGCAATTTGAGCATTTACGCTGTTGCTCACGTGCCTGACATATGGCTAAATGCCTACCACTAACGTCACGTTCTCGACTAAATACTTTTCCACAAAATTTGCATTCCATGATTAAAAAAAAATATATTTTTAAACTCACGAAATAATTAATTAATAAATCAAATAACTTTCGAAGATATTAAAACAAAGAAAAGAAAAAAAATTGTAAATTACTTCTAAGAAAAAAAAAAAAAAACAACCGCTAATACAAATAATTTGAATCTACACCAGAAAAAAGAAAATGCGAAATAAATATAATAAAATGAAAAAAAAAAAAAATAACAAGAAGCAAAATAATTTAACTTCGCAAAAATAAATAGAAGAAACGATTTTTTACAAAAAGCCGTTAAGGAGACTAGTCGATGTTCACTCTAGCGCAGCACTTAACAGAATGAGGAAGAGTGAGATCGCGCTCCCCTTTTATAGTCTCAGAGAGGCCAAAAAACAAAATGGCGGATAAGGGAAAAAAATGGCGGACAAGTTCATGATTACTAGGTAGGGGGGGGGATAAGCAAGAGAAACGTATATGTTGAGATAACAATATTCTATAGGTATCTGACCTTAGGAAGGGGGGGGGGAGTGGGGGGGGGGGTAAAATACTGCAGGTCATTCAAATTAGGTGGTCAAGGTATAGTAGAACCCAGCAAGGGGTCACGTGACGTTAGGAATGGTGTACATGGTACTTACGGAGTAGACGGGCGCGCAAAAAAGTGCGCCAGAAGCCTCTTTTTCACCCTACTTACGTCCTATCTGAGGCAAGACATGGCTAAGGATTTTTTACTCCTATTAAAAAATCCTAGGGCCACCGCTGGGTGCGAACCTGCGACCTTTAGTATTGTAGGTTGCCATGCTAACCACTACACCACCGGTGACCCCCCTTAATATATTTAAAAAAAGAGAATAAACTAAAACACACCAACTGTGTAATCATTTCAGACTAACTTGACGCACACAACTGCAGCCGTTCATGAAGGTCTTAGATTTAGCTTTAAAGTGACTTCAATTTCAACTCCCTATGTTGCCTTGAGGAGCTGCAATTATAACCCTTTGCACTCGAGGTCTCCGGAGCGGAGCCATTTAAAATTTGTCTTCAAACTCGGGGGCCCGCTACGGAGGCAACGCGAATAATTTTCAGCTTTAACTGGAGGAGATAAACAAATCATAAAAGCTATTTATAGGATACTAGCAGACCCGGCCACGCGTTGCTGTGGCTCAGTAGTTATATCCTAATATTTTTAAACAAATACAGTAATACCAATATTCTTTGATAAAGATGAAAACCTTTCAGCTAATCAAATTCCAACTTGATTGAGAATAGAGCATTACACCATTTAAAAGTATTTGGTAAAGAATATAGGAAAGTTAGTTTTTATTTTTTACATCTCATATTTCAATGTAGTTTGATTAAAAAGGAGCTGATTGTGTTTACGACTCACAGAGCTGCCAACACTATCGCCCTTTTTTTATGGATCGGTATAAACTAACTCGAAATGGCTATATTTTTCCACTAATTTTAAAAAGGATGACTGAAGTAAGTTTTGATAACCTCAGCCATTGATCTGTTGATTATTGGCCTAACACTACTTCAACTTGGTATTGTTAGTTTAACAACGGGTTTAATTTTGCTCAGGGTCATGCCAATCTTGGTTAACGCGTCATATATGTCCTTTTGATAGGCGTTTTTCTCAATTTCTTTGAGACCTCGATTTCCCGACCCTTCGGCTAATAAGTGTTCGGTAGGAGGGTGGTGTGTTGAAGCTTTTAATTTAGCAATATATTTGAGTGATAATAAATCTCTTCTTAAAGAGATTTTTACATAATACAATTAAGAATTTTTATTTATTCAAGTACAAAATGTTTTGGGTTAACCTTTTTTTTTTTAACACAAACCAAAGATTTGATGGTTTCCACAAACGTGAGCAGGCAATACCCATTTCCCATGTGAGTTATGCCATTGCCCAAGGGAAAAACACGGATTTTCAAAGTCCAGGTGGACATTGTTTGCCCTTGGAATTTGTTTATTGTCATGGCAAAAGCCAAACGAATAGGATATTGAAGCCTTTTAAATTTTATTGAAAATTCTGCCGGTTCCTGGGGAATAGGTGGCAACAGGGTGATATCTCCTGTAAACCTTCCAGGCAACATTTTTCCTTCAATAACATTTCCTGTGATCCTTTTAATGACCAAACGTGTACCGTTGCACAATTGAGGTGGATTTAAGTTACGAAGAAGAATGATCGGTGAGCCTTCTTCAACTGGAGATTGTTTGGGTGTATATCCAGGGAATTAAAAAATTCAGATAGGAAATTTACGGCTTCGTTTACATCTAAAACATTGTCAATTGATTTTGGAAGTTTATTTCATCGAAATCAACATTTTTTGCTGCCAAAATAGCACGACTGACCAGCCAATTATAGTCCAAATAATTGTTCAAAATATCAGGAAAGACACTACACCAAAAATATATACATTGAGCCAAATTTCATTAAAATCGGTTGAGTAGTTTCTGATAAATAGAGAGACAAACATCGGGACACGAGATTTTTATATATATAAGGATTTCACTTTTGGTGATAAATGACGGTCGCGGCTCGCGGTATTTTTCATGATTTTTATAGTACGTTAATCGTTTAACATCGGCTATATTTTGTGGTTTTAATTCATCTTTTATTTCCTAAATTGTGCAATAATTTAGTTCGGGGTTCCAAATAATCCCTTTACTTTGCTTTAGATTCCCATGTGCTTATACTTTAACCGGAAAGTTATCAAGTAGATTTTCACATTTTAGGCGCTTTTCTGATTGGATATCTGAGAAAACTTCAACTAAAAGGGTCCCGTAAGTTTTAACTGTTTTTACTTCTCCAATTAGATTTTTTATGCTTCTCTATATAAGGAACGGCGAAACCTTTGTGAAATCCAAGGGTTTTCCACCGTTATCCGCTCCGGTTCTCTTAATTATCAAAAATTTTACACAATTTTTAGGTCTCAGGTTTTAGGATTAGAATTTATAATAAAACTAGCTAGGGTGCCCGACTTCGCTCCGGTAGTTGTGTGGTAGTTTCAATAACAGAAAGACTTTACAATTAAAGGAAATATAGAACAAAATTAGCAGTTTCTTGAAACTTTTAACATATTATCAATATTAAAATTCGAGATCTGCAGAGTCCGCCCAAATAAGGAACCCTATATACTTTAAAGGGGGTTGAAAATGGCGAATAAACAATTAATTTTGCTGCAACTTTGTCGAGTCATGCATCGTTTTTGATGGTTTCTGTGATTCTGAATCCTATATTTCTATATTTCCTATATTTCTTTTTATCCTGAACTATGAGGTGTGATAAAATCTTATTGAAAAAATGCTGTAATTGGAGTTAGTCATTTTATCAACTGGAATGCTCATCATACATAGTAATAAAACCATTTTTCATAATTGCATACAATAAGAACACTTCAAACTTTTTATTTTCGATTTATAATCAGTCAATTCAGCTCTTCTTTTTTGCTTTATGTCTGTTTATTTCGCTCACTGTACTACTAAAAAATGTTCAGTCATATTGCATTAAATTTACTTAAGTAGATGTTATATATTGATTAAATATAATGTGTAAATCAATTAACCTTCTTATGAGAAAATTAATTTTGTAAGGTATTCAGTCGGTTTTCTAATTGATTGCAGATATGTAAAATCATTATTTTATTTAGAAAGAAATGGTGAAACAATTTTAAAAGTAATTTAAAAAGAACAGCTGAAAAAATATTTAACCTTTACAAACTGAACGGAATGAATGAACAATGAACATTGAGTGAAACGCACCCTAGCGCTTCCTGGTAGCCTGGAGCTCGAACTACATTTTTCATTCATAACCTCGTATCTCAATCTCAGAGAGGCTAATTAAATGGTGCGAGAGGCTTAAAATTCCAGCCCTTTTCTCTTCAATTTTACACCCTTAAGAGAAAAACAGAAACCTTCTTCTCCGTTATGGGTTTTACAGCAACACGCTGACATAACTCTCTTAAACGTGCGTTGAGTCGTTTTTGAGCCTTTTCGGCACGCACATTGTACACTTTGCTTTATAATATATATTGATTATAAAAATATATATAAAATTTAAAACAAATAATTTTGAAATTACCTAATATAAAATTATAAAAAAAAAATAGAAAATTTAAAACAAATAATTTTGAAATTACCTAATATAAAATTATTAAAAAGAATATAAAATTTAAAAAAAAGAATTTTTTTTTGTAACTATGTGTTTTGAAGCTTCACAAATGCATATAACCTAAATTTCATTGCAATTCCTTACTTGGTTCTAAAATTTTACTGTATAATATTACGGTTTCTGGGTCTACGTTTTCGCGAATAAGTTGCATCGAGTTGACGGTGGGTGCCGAGTGCAAAGGGTGATGCAGCAGGTCAAAATTGTGCGCTTTTAAATTAAGTTGATCTATATAAATAAAGATAAAATTCTGTCTGTTTGTTTGTTTGTTCTTTATAGAAATCCATACCGTTCGTCCTTAATTCTCCAGATTTCGCCCAGTGGTTCTTAGATACCAGGTGCGAACACCTGTCCATATTTAAATTGCATAACTTCAGCCAATCTTCAGCTGATATTCTTTATTGTTATAAAAACCATAATGATCTCGCTTTAAATTGGTTTTTACATTAAAAGAATGAAAATTCCCGGGCTAAACCGGGATATGCAGCTATAATCTATGTAAATAAAGATGAAATTATGTTTATTCTTTATAAAAATTCCTACCGTTTGTCCCCAAATTTCGCTCAGTGGTACTTCGATACTAGGTGCGAACACCTGTCCATATTAAAATTGCATAACTTAAATTGTTTTACTTTACATTGGTTCTTTACGAAATCGACCGTTTCATAAAAATGAAATTCCCCGGGTGAAACCGGGATATGCAGCTATAATCTAACAAGGGGAGGCTACGGACGTGGGGTCACCGATTACAATGAAACTTTTTTTCGAGTTTCTATATCCAAAAATATTAGATACGTGTCCGAGGGTTCTTGCCAATGGGCCTTCTGAGCCGAGAAAAAAAATTTCTTAGGTACGAAAATAGCCAAAAATTGCATCAACAAAGTTGCCGCTGCTCAAAGCTCCTTCAACCAATTTCAATGAAATTTTCAGGGATGTCAAAGTATTGAAAAATATTAGACACGTGTATAGGGGATTGGCGAAATTAGCCTCTGGAAGCCCAGAATAAATCATTCAATTTTGTGTTATATTCGCGCTCTCGGTAACGTTAAAAATCAATTCCATTACTTTGTAAATTGAATAAATTACGTTTTTCAGATTTTTACGTCAAAAACTAAATATTTGTATTTAAATATTTAACAGGAAATATGTTTCATGAAAAAGCATTTTTTGCTTAGACTGAAGAAAAATGTTCAACCAAAAAAAAAAAAAAAATACTATTTGAAATATGTTCCAGTTTTTAAAAAAAAGTTTTTATGTAAAAAGCACAATTTCATAGTTACTTAAAAAAAATATTTAAGATAATTTTGCGAAAAATTGAATTCGAAAGTTTGAATTTTGAATCTGAAAGTATTTCCATTGTTGTTTTCCCTTGCCAAAAGAATTAAGGAATTATTTTATGATTGAAAACGTTTGTTAAAAATTAAGTATAATAAATCTTTGGAAGACGACAACTGTTTTTATTGAATTAAGGGATTGCAGTTATAAACACAGTATGAACTTCTAAATACAAAAAACAGCATATTGTCAACCATGTGATGTTTATTTTTTCGACAAGTAAAAAACTTCATTAAAAAAATACGAAATTGCCCTGAATTATTGAGTGATGGTCGTCAGGAAATTAGTTCAAGGGAAGATGCTCTGAAAATTCATTCCTTAATTCACCACCAATTATCATCTCTATTATTTGTTGACATGGTAAAATATGCTTGGTTTGCATCCAAGTTAATTCCAATGAGAGCAATATTTGAAAATGTTAATCAAATATGTTTTACTGATGGAATGAAAAAGGAAGGAAACTGCAACTGCAAAGGTGTACCTTTTATTAAATGCTCTGATTGCCGAAAAAACTTATGTTTTAGCTGTTTTATTGATAAATATCGCCCAAACGAGTGTAGGGTGTAAACGCATATTTTTAATTTCCTAGTTAGTATTTTAGGATAATTTGGTATTTTATAATGTTTATGTAGTCCAGGAAAAGTCTGAAACATTTTCCTGACAAAAATATGTTTTTAGGCAAAAAAGATTTTAATTTTAATTTTTCAAAAATTTATCACATTACATTTAAATATAGGTACTACTATTTTACGAGTATAAATTTTTTGGTGACTATCTCTTCAATCAAAGCAAGGAAATTTTGTTATGAAAAATATTTCCTGTTAAATATTTATAATATTAAAATATAAATTTAGAAGATAAAAAAAAGAAAAAAAAACTTCGTCTCAAAATAATTTGTTTTTAAATATAAATATTCTGTTTTTGAAGTAAGAAGCTGAAAAAACGTAGTTTATTCAATTTACAAAGTAATGGAATTGATTTTTAACGTTACCGAGAGCGCGAATATAACACAAAATTGAATGATTTATTCTGGGCTTCCAGAGGCTAATTTCGCCAATCCCCTATACATGTGTCTAATATTTTTCAATACTCTGACATCCCTGAAAATTTCATTTAAATTGGTTGAAGGAGCTTTGAGCAGCGGCAACTTTGTTGATGCAATTTTTGGCTATTTTCGTTTCTAAGAAATTTGTTTTCTCGGCTCAGAAGGCCCATTGGCAAGAACCCTCGGACACGTATCTAATATTTTGGATATAGAAACTCGAAAAAAAGTTTCATTGTAATCGGTGACCCCACGTCCGTAGCCTCCCCTTGTAAGTAAATAAAGATGAAATTCTGTTTGTTCTTTTTAGAAATCCATACTAGGTGCGAACACCTGTCCATATTAAAATTGCATAACCTCAGCCGATCTTCAGCTGATATTCTTTATTGTTATAAAAACCATAATGATCTCGCTTTAAATTGGTTTTTACATTAGAAGAATGAAAATTCCCGGGCTAAACCGGGATATGCAGCTATAATCTATGTAAATAAAGATGAAATTATGTTTATTCTTTATAAAAATTCCTACCGTTTGTCCCCAAATTTCGCTCAGTGGTACTTCGATACTAGGTGCGAACACCTGTCCATATTAAAATTGCATAACTTAAATTGTTTTACTTTACATTGGTTCTTTACGAAATCGACCGTTTCATAAAAATGAAATTCCCCGGGTGAAACCGGGATATGCAGCTATAATCTATGTAAATAAAGATGAAATTCTGTTTGTTCATTATAAAAATCTCTACCGTTTGTTCTGAATTACCCAAATTTCGCTCAGTGGTTCTTTGATACCAGGTGCGAATACCTGTCCATATTAAAATTGCATAACGAAATCGACCGTTTGAGTCGATAAAAGTCCCACTTTATAGATTTTATAGATTTAAAAAATGAAATTCCCCCGGTGAAACCGGTACATACAGCCTAGTATAGCTCTGTTTTGAAAAGCGTTTGAGATGTTGAGCTGAAATTTGGTATTATTTTAATTCTACAGGAATGTATCCATGGGCGTACCCAGCGGGGGCAGCTGCATAGTATAATTTTTTTCAAGAAAATAATTGTAATAACTTATTTGACAAAGCACTACTATAATTATAAATAATTTTGGTCTCATTCACCTTTTCCGCGGTAAGATGTACAATATGAACAACCATAGCTTGCCCCCCCCCCTAGTTTTGATCCTGGATACACCCAAAAGTGTGTTGGTGAGAGACCCAATTGTGGAATGACCCAAATGTGTTTTTTAAAGAATATTTTATTTATTTAAAGCAATAAAAATTAATGATGGTTAACATAAGTGAGTGCGTGTGCCGGTATAGCCTATATACACACACTCTCACCCCACCACAGAGACAGCGGGTAGTGGTGGGAACTGACCGAGCTCAAGACAAGCAGATACCTCGCGTCCGTTGTCGGCTATGTTCTGTGCCTCTCCTCTCTCTTCAGAAAGTTAGTACGCCGAACAGTCATGAGGATCGCTTGGATATTATTGTTTGTAAGTAACAATATATAATATTATTGTTATCATATCTATAATAACTAGGGTAGCTGTACCAATAGTTGACAGTTTAAGGACAATTGTTTAAAATTTTTGATAATTAAGAGAACCGGAGCGGATAACGATGGAAACCCCTTAGATTTCACAAAGGTTTCGCCGTTCCTTATATATAGAAGCATAAAAAATCTAATTGGAGAAGTAAAACCAGTTAAAACTTACGGGACCCTTTTAGTTGAAGTTTTCTCAGATATCCAATCAGAAAAGCGCCTAAAATGTGAACATCTACTTGATAACTTTCCGGTTAAAGTATAAGCACATGGGAATCTAAAGCAAAGTAAAGGGATTATTTGGAACCCCGAACTAAATTATTGTACAATTGAGGAAATAAATGATAAATTAAACCCACAAAATATGACCGATGTTAAAAGATTAACGTGCTATAAAAATAATGAAAAATACCGCGAGCCACGATTTCGTCATTGCGGTGATCGTCATTTATCACCAAAAGCGAAATATCCTGTAAATAGTTTTTACGATTTGTTTATGTCCTTAAATGTTAATAACTGAAATTATTTGCATCTTCTCAGTGCGACTGATAGCAGGTATCACATGTTCGCGAGTTCCTTCAGGAATAGGAGTATTGGCAATGCAATTTTGCTATCAATGATCCATGGATAGAGCACACTAGCTATAAATCCATAAAATAAGACACCTGTCATCCAGCCAGACTCTGACTTCCATAAACCACCCCCAGATGGAACACTAATTGCTAATTCTGGGGATAGTTGACATCGATGTCAACTATTGAAATTAAGGATTATTTTCTGTTCTAATAGTTGACACCTACATTTAAGCCCTAAAACATTGCATAAATGTATTAAAAAGGATATCAAATGATTCTCACGAACTTAATGAATAACATAAAAGTAATTAAAACAGGATTGAACACAAATAAACCAACCAAAAAGCTTATTAAACTTGACTTCCCCCTTAATGAACCAGGGTAGCAGAAACCAAGTTTTCAGGCCACTAGAAAATTCGCCATTATAACCTCTCACAAATAAGCTTGAGTTTTCATCAAACTAATGTCGATGGCAGCACAGCTAACTATAACTTAAGCTAAGTATAACTTGGCAAATTACCGCCAAATTTTGAACCAAAATAATGAACCCTGAATCTTATTATTCACAATTTTTGTACAAAATGTTAACTATTGGAGCACTGTCAACTTATGGTAGAGTTACCCTAGTAGGTCAAAGATTATTTATTATAATAATTGAGATGAAATATTTCGCACAAATAATCTAATACATACAAATACTTTTTATTGGCTGAGATTCACAAGTTTGTTTTGTTAACTTTTTAGAAAAAAAAAATGTAACAAAAATATTTTTTTAAGTGAAACTTTCATTGGGAAGGTTTATAATGTGCTATCTATGATAACGATGCTTATACAGAAGAGCTTTGGGGTGGGTGAAACGGTCTATGGTTCCGGTCTCACTGAATATCGCAAATGTTTATTTATTCATTATTTATTTATATTTTACGTCATTTGCGCCTGCGCTAGAGCGCATCTAGCAAATTTGTGAAGAATGCAAAGTTTATCTTCGATTTTCTTGATTTAGTTGATCGATTTTTACTTGAACTACAACCGTTGTCATAGAAATCGCATCCCTATTTATAAAACTTTATTATTCCAAAAATGAATAATATAATGTTTTGAAAGAAAAATACATAATGTATGTTGCAACACGAAACAAAAGACAAAACATATGGTTTAAGATGGTTCTGGAACGAGCTATATCGTTACATATTTGTGACTACGATGTTCAAGTACCATCTACGTCGGTCCAGAACTTTCAAGGCCCGTCCTCTTGCGACAAAATATAAGGAGCGATGGACTGAAGAGTTATTTTTGTTCTGAAGCTCAAGTCATATAGTTATTGATGTGCTCGGCATATTGAGCATATCCATCGGCCATAGTCTTTTTACTTTCACTTACCTATAGATGAAATATATAGTAAGTGGAAGTATTGCGATCGTGAAAATTTTCGACTTCCGGTTTTCAACGGAAATACACGTTTTGGGGTCCCCTGAGTCAAAATAACCAAGTCCCGCGAAATGGAGTGTGTGTGTGTGTGTGAACAGACTAGCTCAAAAACTATAAACCGTGCGACCCTGAAATTGGGTATTTAGAGTATGTATAAGCCCGCGATGTGACAGCAGAAATTTCATCAAATTTGCTCAAAGGGAGGGGGTCCTTTATTTAATAACTTTTTAAGTTTTTTTCGATTTTCTCATTAACGGCTCTATAACGATTTTGATTAAACTGAGTATTTGATCTATTTATATGCCCGAGGTATGACTGTAAAAGTTTCATCAAAATTGATCAACCGGAGGGGGGACTTTACTTAATAAATTTTGTATCATTTTCACGTGTTTTTTTTATTTACTCAAAAACGGTTTTAACGATTTTGATCAAAGTTGGTATTTGATGTATTTATATGCCCGAGATATGACTGTAAAAATTTCATCAAAATTGATCTACGGGAGGGGGGACTTTACTTAATAAATTTTGTATCATTTTCACGGGGTTTTTTTATTTACTCAAAAACGGTTTTAACGATTAACAAAAATAAGATATGAATGTAGAAAAATGTGTGACTTTGGGAAATGATATTTAGAAAAACACGTCAATTTTTAATCTAAGTAAGATGGTAAGTGAAAGTTGTGTGTTGCGCGCACGCATCAGATTTTTTCCATTAAATTCGTAAATAGGAACATTATAAACTAGGTATCTCTTCCAGTCACTGGCAGCAAAAAAGAGAAGAAACAAGTAGGTTTGGATGGTTATGATTTGAACAGTGAAATATAGTGTATTTGTCATGAATGCATTTGGAATGTCCATGTCTTTGTTTGTTGTGTTGTTAGAAATGTACCATGGAATGTTTAAAATATTTCAAAGAATTTTGGACTGTGTGGTTTGAATTGAAGGGTCAGGGCAAAATAGTGCCAAGCAACATTTTTAACAAAACTATACTGTAGTTGCAGACTGCTGCATATTATGTCGGACTATATGTCTATGATGGAAATGCCACTTAAATATGACTATAGAGTCCTCTGCAGTCATATTTAAGGAAAATTTAATTTAAAGAAAATATTTTTATATATTTTAAATCATTTAAAGAGTGTAAGGTGTTTGACAATTGAGAAGGTTGAGTGAATTTGTTTTGGCTTGCCATTTCATAACCAAGCGGGATTTCGGAGGTTAAATGCTATTTTTTTTTTTTTTTTATTTAATTATTAATTCGCACCTGTCTGCAAAGTGCGGACAATCAGCGAATGAGATGGCGGTAAGATGAAATAATGACATGTCAGGCATGAGGAAGGAAAGCACCCAACAGCACCCCCTTCTTGGCTTGAGTCAATTACCTTGGCTGTCTAAGAGAGCAGATCCCTCATCCAGCGCCTTTTTAGTCTTCTCGTATCCATGCGAATGTCAGCCATATTGCTTATTAAACTGTTTGGATGTCCGTACAAATTACTAAAAAATCGTTTGTAAAGTGTCGTTATGTGTTGGTCGACTGTCGGCAGATGGAGGTCAGTATGTAAAGTGTAGTTAGTCACGTACCAAGGTGCTTTTGTCATGAGTCGTAACAATTTTGATTGAAATGTTTGAAGCTTTTTTAAGTGAGTCTTTTTAGCTATGCCGAATATCTGTGAGGAATATGTCCATATGAGTAAAATGCTAAAATTAAAATCAACAATTAATTGATATTTGAAAGAAAAATAAAAGTTAATCATAATTGATCCACTTCTTGAATTCAGAAACAAGATATTACGAGTATATATTTGTACTCCTTAAATATTTGGTTATTTTATTTTTAGAAGTTTGGCTTTATCAGTGTGAGAAACGTACACGCACTCACTTTTTTACCTTCACTTACCTATATATGAAATATATACTAAGGAAAGTATTGCGATCGTGAAAAATTTCGACTTCCGGTTTTCAACGGAAATACACGTTTTGGGGTCCCATGAGTCCAAATAATCAAATCCCGCGAAATGGTCTGTTTGTGTGTAAACAGACTAGCTTAAAAACTATAAATCGTACGAACCTCAAATTGGGTATTTGGTATATGGATATGCCCGCGATGTGACAGCAATAATTTCATCAAAATTGGCCAAACGGGGGGCGGGTACTATATTTTAAGAATTTTGTTTAATTTTTACGTTTTTTTTTTAATATCTCAAAAACGGATTTAATGATTTTGATTAAATTAATCATTTTTAATTAAAATCAAATCATCTTTTTTTAAACTATTTATAGAAATGACAATTAAAAAAAATGTCAATTTCTAATCTATGTAAGCTGGTAAGTGAAAGTTGTGTGTTGCGCGCATCGCACCAGATTTTTAAGTATAGTAGTCCGCGCCCGGCCGATGAATTATTTCCACTAATTTTAAACACACCTAAAACACGATGCATAGAGATACTAAAGGAAAAAAAAACGAAAGACTGTTCTTCCTTAAAATTCTAGAAAAATCGTCGTTCATTTCGCTGAATGCTCGGTAACTAGGGAATCTCCTAATAAAACTTCTAAACCTTCACTATAATTCGGAGTGAAGGTAGCGAGTTCGCACCCCGCGGCGGCCCTAGGATTTTTTAAGTAAGTAAAAACTCATTAGCTATGCCGTCCCACAGATAGAATGTAAAATGAAGGTCCCGCGCCATTGCGATGTCAGGAACTCGTTAAAGATCCCTGTAGGTTTCTTCCGGCGAACTTTCTTTTCTGGGACCGCTTCTGTAGTTTGCGTCAGTTAAGCCAAATTTTTAGGCCTTGAAACTTGTCCGGGTAAGATGTCTAAGTTTGCGGTGGATCTAACAGTTTATGCTGGATTAGGCGAATTATAAGTTAGTTTGTGGTGGACGAATTTGTATGAATGACACTATGTATTGTTTGATTTTTAGAATGTTCAAATCTTCGTGTAGCAATTAATAGGTCACATAGCAATATTTTTCTTCAAACCCTTTTTACTTGAACTATAAACATAGTCATAGAAATCGCATCACTACTAATAAAACATTATTATCCCAAAAATAATAACATAACGTTAAACAAAATAATATACATATATTGCAACGTGAAACCAAAGACATAACATATGGTTTAAGATAGTTCTTAGAATAGAACAAGCTGTATCGTTACAGATATTTGACTACTATGTTCGAGTACCATTTAGGCCGGTCCAGAACTTTCAAGGCCCGTCCTCTTGCGACAAAATATAAGCAGCGATGGACTGAAGAGTTATTCTTGTTCTGAAGAACAACTCATATGGCTATCTATGTATTACAAAGTGATAATTTTTGTAAATATTTTTGATTCTATAATTCGTGTAGCATTGGCAATTGTTACGTCGTTCAATAAAAATAGTTTAACCCGCATATCACGGCAGGTCTCGATTGACTTCAGTCGTGAAGTCTTTGCACCTTGCTGATTCTTTCGGGGGATTATTCTAGGATATTTTTTGGATGAAAAAATGCAAAAATTAAAATCCTAAAGGTGGCCGTTTTTTTCATTTCAACAAATTTCGCATTTTTAAAGTAAAATGTACAAAAATTTGATTTTTATATATACGTATCGTAATCTTTATCATTTATTTTTCTACCTAATGTTTTTTTTTTCAATATATACCTATATTTTTCAAATTGCATATTAGCCCTTTTCAGGGCTTTTTAGTACGTCTAATATATATATATATATATATATATATATATATATATATATATATATATATATATATCTATCTTTGATGAGTATTAAATAGTATTGAATAATTTTTAAATTTTGAATGATTAAAATATATACTTTGACAACATGCATTCGTGAAATGTACTTCCGATATGAATTCATAAAAACAAATAATAAACCACCCACATAAAGGTAAATCCTACGAAGGACATATAAATAAACATATCTATCAGTTTAATGTGTACCTTAGTTTTCTGTGAATTTCATATTATGTACTTTTGTATAATATGTAACATAAATAAATTAATTAAAACAAAGTTTCAAAAATCTAACTACTTTTGAATATTACTATTTTATAAGATCATATTTAATTCCTAAGTGAAGCATTTCCGTCAACTGTATGAAAAAAGATACACGAAGAATAAATATTAAAATTAAATTTTTAAACATTTTGTTAAAAAATGCGAAAATCGTTCAATGAAAAAAATGGCCACCTTTAGGATTTTAATTTTTGCATTTTTTCATCTAAAAATGTCCTAGAATGATACCCCGAAAGAATCCGCAAGGTGCAAAGACTTCACGGCTGAAGTCAATCGAGACCTGCCGTGATATGTGCTACAATATTAAGGGCTGAATTTTTCACGGAAACGTCTTCCGTTTTTCTTCAAAAGCTTCTAAAACATGGTCTGGGATGCGATTTATATATTTACTAGCTGTGGGGCCCGGCTTCGCTCAGAGAGTTGTGGAATAGGTGGAATGAAAGAATAACTTTAAAATGTAATAGTACAGAAAAGTAGACCAAATTTAATCTTGGTTAAAACAAAATTTGTACCATCCTGAAACTTCAGTTTAGTATTCGAAGTTCCAAAACCTTTGAGTCCGCCCATATATGGTTTGGGTATAAGAGATGCTATTAATGCGGTTCTCTCAATGCGTTTTCTTCCCTTTTCTAGATTAAGAAAAATTATTTTGGCAGAAAATATGTCCTGGTATGTACCATTTTGTGTTGTTTCAATGTTATGATTCCATTGAGACCATTCTCATGACGGTACCGCATCCTTATCAAGTTGAGTAACTTCTCCTTTTTCGAATTCCGTTGAAAATTTACGAACAAACAGAAACATTATATGAACACTTTATTTTCGATATACAATCCATTAGGTTATATCTTTTATTCATATTATCTATAGGTTATCTATTTTATTCAGTTTTTATTCGCTCACTATACTAATAAGCAATTTTTGTTGTTGTTATAATAATTGTTATAAATGTACTCTTATATTGTATATTGATTAAAGGCAATGTTTCGACCAATTCTTTACTCTTCTGTAAAACTTAATTCGCTTTGGAATCCAGTTGGTTATGTTTATTTTTAATTTCAATTCATTGCAGAGATGTAATGACCTTATTTAAAAATAAAAAGGAAAAAATAATTATTTATACATAATCTCGTGTAATTTAAAGAAAACAGCTGAAGCTAAAACCATAACAAACCGAACCGATGAACGATAACCTTATGAATTGAGTTTAGCTAGCGCTCCTGGCTTCCAAATGTCGAACTAAATTTTTTCATTCATAACTCGCCTGGGTTTATTAGATGGGCTAATTACATGTAGCGGGAGGCTTAAAATTACAGCCCTTGTCCCTTCAACATTACACACTTAAAATGAAAACTGAAACCTTCTTCATCGTTAGGGACAATAGGGCAATACGACGACATAACATACTTCATAGTACGTGTAGTCGTTTTTAAGCCTTTTCGACACGCACATTGTACACTTTGCTTTATAATATATATTGATTTACTGAAAAGGGAGGTGGAAAGTTGGGAATCTCAGTAGTCATTTATTCGAAGGAGAAATTATTTACGGCGAATAATACCAATCGAAATCGGGAATCTTAGCTCCCACGTTGGATTTTACTTTTATATTTGTAAATGTATTGTTTACTTTATTAGATCATCAAAATGTGCAAAAATATGCAGTTACCATCAAATATGCAAAATAAAACTTGGCATATTAGATCTGGGTACTCTAATTCGTAATCATATCTGGTCCTCTATTTTTAAGTAACACGTGAACAAAATATGCGATTGAATATTATCTATTGAGAAGAGATGAAGAACAAAAACTAAAAATCTGTAAAAAAAAAATAAAAAAATTTAAGACTTCCATGTTTTCTTCTTGAATGACTTTAAATTTTCATAAAACGTACTGAGGAGGGCATACTAATTTTGAACGTTCTTTTAAAAAAAAAAATACACACATATATAACAGAATAACAACTGACAATCAAGTAACTAGTTCCCGAATCCTATTATGTTCTCCAAGTAAATTAAATACAAGTGAGTTTAAACGTTTGACCGGTACTATATATATGTATATTTTCTTTTCTTTTCAATAAACTCTCTTGAACTTGGAAGACAAAGATGTAAGGAAGTCTGTGAGAATGGAGTCGGTGAATATCATTAAAGAAAATCTTGTTTTAAAAGAAAAAGAACTTTTTAAATTAAAAAGATAAAATTGAGATTTAATTATCGATTGATTTGAGATTATAATAAGCCGCAATGTATTACTACGTATTATTTTACTTGGAAGCTCCAATAAGAACTTAGATGTAGAGGAAAAGGTTCTAGAAAGCGCTAGAAGATCCATCGGCCATAATTAATTCCCTCTGTTGCGGAATGTTGCCTGTGAACCTGTCACTGGCTGGGAACTGGGCCACGTCTGGCCTTTTCAGAGTCAGGAGGCCTTCCTATCGTTCTGCACCTTTATATATATGTATGTAAATATATATATGTATATATATATATATATATATGTATATATATATATATATAATTTATATTTATATATTATTTATTTATTTATTAAATACAATTCATTTGTCTAGATTTAAAATTTGCAATCTGCAAAATTGCTTTGCAATGAGCAAAGTTTGTGAGCTGCTTCGACAGCGTTCCTGTGCAGGAGTAGTTATTAATTTAAATGGTCTCTTGGCCACCGCCTTCGAAGTCGTCGGGGTGGGCTGTAAGAGTTGTTTAAGTTTTTTAAATTGTCTATCAGCGGGTTATTGTTGTAGGTCAGTCTTTGGTGGAAGTTAATGTAGTTGTATTTGGCTGTTGCGAAAACTGTTGGAATGTTTAAGTCCGCATGTATAGTATCGTTGCTGACATAATATGGCGCGTCTACTATTTTTCTTAACACTTTCGACTGAAAGGACTGAATTTTTTTGATGTTCGATTTCTTGGCAGAACCCCACAATTCTACACCGTAAGTCCATATCGGTTTTAAAAGAACTTTATACAAGGTTAGTTTGTTAGCTAGGGATAATTTTGAGCGTCTGTTAAGCAATCTAGATAAGAGTCCAAAGCGTCTATTTCATTCTTTTCGTTTGAGTCTGACGAGAGTTTTCCAAGTAAGTCGTTTGTCCAGATAAAGCCCTAAATATTTAATTTCATTTGATTCCGAAATCGGAATTTTATTGAAGAATATTTGGGGGCAAAGACCATGATTAAGTGTGAAGACTACATGCACACTCTTTTTCTCATTCATTTTAATTTTCCACCAAGCGGCCCAGTCAGCAATATCGTCTAGGTGGTTCTGGAGAG
Source organism: Aelia acuminata (assembly GCA_911387785.2). NCBI lineage: Eukaryota > Metazoa > Arthropoda > Insecta > Hemiptera > Pentatomidae > Aelia > Aelia acuminata. Next base: position 9,085,921 of record OU426982.1, read on the forward strand.
TTTGAAATGCAATCAATATTTATATATAGTATTTTTATATTATTAGTAATTTATATATTTATATTTATATATATACACAGAATAATATCCGAAAAGTCACAATACATTATGAAATACGGAATTTTAGGGTCTTTTTCGTTTAAAGCACGCCAAACTTATCTATAGTTACAAATAACACAACACATGTTTTTAAAAGTTACGATATTCAATATTTTATTCGTCACTTTATTCTAACTTCCGAATATTACAGATCTCTTCTAACATAACTTCGAATAAATCTTAGTTTTGATTCCTATGTCTCCACAGAAATTCAGCTAGATACGAATCTATTAAAGTTCTCCTAGTACCAGCTTCTACTTTATTTCGCCTTTTAGCCGCAGCCCATAGAGATTCTATCGTTTGTGTATGAGCTACTGTTTCTGGATCAATGAAATTTTTTGAATGAATAACCGTGTAATGTTTAATGTCATAGCCCGGAATTTTTTTTTTATTTTGGTATATGACCTCCACAAATCGGTTATAATAGTTGTTTGAGGTAGAATGCATTCTTTGATGCATCCTAATAGGGTTTCTTCGTTTCTGTCAGGGACCGCATACATAAAACATTCTTTAGTTTCCCTACATATCCCGCCGAACACCCATTGCTGTGGATATGTTTTAGCTACATTATATTTTCTTCTTGTGAAGCAAAATTCATCGATTTCTACTGTCATTCCATTTCCTCCTATCTTGACTGGTTTTTTAATGATGGAATCTGCGCAAACTTCTCTTAAATAATTTTTCCAATTAGTTGCAGTTTCCGTAGACATACTTAATTCTTCTTGACAAAATAAGGTGCTAGAGTACTTTTTTTGTCCACGAATAAATGAAAATCAATGCAGTATTTAATGGAAATTTAGAACCAGTAAACCACGTACCTTCTCTTAAGCCAATTTCCATACGACAGGATCGACTATTACATCTCCATCTGAATCTTTTCTCTCTCTTGCTTAATTTCATGTTATGTCCATTGCGGCATATCCTATCTTTATGAAGAGGACCTTTTTCCTGTAAAAAATCTACAGTTTTCTCTAAATCTTTAATTGGTCGTGTAGCCTAAACAAAGCCATGTTTACAATCGTAACTAAATATTTTAGTGATATGTTGTAATTGTAAAGAACCGAGTATTACGTAACCAAGTAACGATATCGCGAATAGTAACGTAGCAGTTACCATATATTCATATTTGTACCTGTAAATTAGGTTGGCGTGCTTTAAACGAAAAAGACCCGAAAGAAGATTATTATCTACGAATAGGATCTACTGTCTCTGTGCAAGACTGTGATACGGATGGTTCGTGTGGTTTGTTTAATTAATGCCACTTCATGGTTAAGCCTTTATTGTATTCAACACAGATGAAGAACTTACTACCGTAAGTTTTTAAAAGATTATAGATTATTTTGGTGAACAGTGTTTAAAAATAAATTTAATTAAATTGAGTGAATATCTTTAAAGTAGTATAAGTGAACTATAGTTAAGAGTTGTAGCTAAAAGGTTTCTATTTTAGAAAAACAAAATGATAACATCAAAGGGGATTCAAAAGTTGAGAGGATCCTAGAAAATACTTGCCATTAAAGTTTTTTCGATCTGACTGAAAGTAAAAGTTTCATGTGATCCACTATCAAGTTATAACGTGAAGTCCCACATCAGTCACCTCACGTAACAAGGAACCGCAACAACCGCAAACGATTTAAGTAAACGATTACACATGTGTAACCTATAATCCATGTGAAACGACTTCTTATAAGGATGCCATGTGCATTTGACAAAAAATCAAATTATATTATAAAAATAAATATATATTGCAACAGTCATGAGGGTTTAAATAAATTTTATTCATATAATTATTTATAATTAATATTGGGTTGATGCAAAATTAATGCAGGTTTTTTAATATTCATTGGAATTAGGCCCTATCTTTACTTTAACTATATATTTAATCAAAATAATTTCCATCTGAATCAATGTACTTTTGCAAACGTTCAACAAGCTTTCTTATTCCACCAGAAAAAAAATCTGATTCCCTGGACTCAATGAAGTTAAAAAATGAATTGAATGAATGAAAATGATGAAAATTTTTCTCCCTCAAAAAGTTATCCAGATGCCTGAAAAAGTGGAAGTCTGTAGGAGAGAGGTCAGGTGAATAAAGTGAGTGTGGGAGAACTTCGTAGCCCAACTGCAGTCGTCGAAGCGTTGGTTGTGCGACGTGTGGTCTGGCGTTATCATGGAGAAGGATAGGTCCCTTCCGATTCATCAATGCTGGGCAAAGACGTTGTAATTTTTGATTCATGCTTGTCAGCAGTTATAGTCTCACCTCGATTGAGAAAGCTGTAGTGGATAACACCAGCAGTATACCACCAAACTGTGACCATAACTTTTTTTGGGTGCAGGTTGGGCTTCGGGAAAGGTTTTGGTTGTTCATCTCTGCCCAGCCATTGGCTACAACGCCTTCTGTTGTCGTATAAGATCCATTTTTCATCGAACGTCGCAATGCGATCGAGAAATGGATCATTTTTATTGCGTGTCACAAGCATGGAACAGATTTCAAAGCGGCGATTTTTTTGGTGGTCGTTTAATTGGTGTGGCACCCACTTGGCCAACTTTTTTACCTTACCAATTGCTTCCAAGTGGCGCACAACTGTGGATTGGTTCACGCCGAGTTCTACCGCTATTTCTCGGGTGGTTTTGGTTGGGTCTTCTTCCCCTATTGACCTTAGCTGGTCGTTGTCAAGAGCAAAATGACGGCCCCGACCTTCCTTGTCTTCGAGGTCGAAATCTCCACTGCGAAACTTCTGGAACCAACGCTGCACCGTGCACTCGTTAATAGCCCCCTGACCCCACACTTCGTTAATGTTACGAGCCGTTTGCGCAGCGCTACGCCCTAATTTAAATTCGTAAAAATAAATTTGACGAAAATCGTACTTCGACATTTTCGATTTAATACCTTTGAAAACACTGAACAAAACGATTTTACTGATCAAATTCATGGTGAAAGAGAGGGCATTAGATAAGGTTTGTTTTGGTATAATAATGATCAATGTTAGGATTTGCTTTGTTTACACAATTGGAATTAAGATATCGCAATAGAGAAAACTTGCATTAATTTTGCATCAACCCAATATAACTCAAAATGGCAGACAAACAAACATTTTTCCACATTCATTTCTTATTTTTGTTTTCATTTTCTCTATAAAAAACACTAATTTATTTTATTATTAAATACAAGATTTTACTTGTCATAATTCGGCGATGCAATTACTCCAAGTACATAATACATACAGAGTACATAATACTCCAAGTCGTCTAATTTTATAATTCCCTGTGTACTTGTTGAAAAAAATTTCAATTAGTTACCATGAAACAAATAATTTTCATTAAATGAACAGAACGGCTATAATTATGAACAATGGTCTGTCATTAAAAACGTTCTAAGCATGCGTGGGCTCAACGTGTTTTATTAGTTGACTGAATATATTTCATTTTTTTCCTCCATATGTTTACTTAGTTTTTATCATATCTCATATTTAGCCATTTCTTATTTTTAGGCATAACGAGTTAATTTCTCCATTTAAACAAAAACAAAGGTACTGTACAGGAAACCAAAGATAACGCTTACCTGATATGAAAGAACACCTAATATTCATTAAACATAACGAATTTGGTCAAAATCATTAAAGCCGTTTTTGAGATAATCGAAAAAAAAGGTAAAAATTGGTAAAAAAGTTATGTAATAAAGTGCCCTCTTCAATGAAATTAGTGGGATCAGAATCAGAAGAAAAACTTGGATAAAGTTGAATCAATAAATCTTGGCCAACATCTTTCAACATTAAGCCTTAACAATTCCCTATTTTAATGTATAACTGAGGCATCAATTGACAAGTTTTAAGAGACTATAAATAACTTTAAAATAGAGTGTTAGAGGATGAATTAAATAGTCCCAACAGTTTTTTTTTTGAGGGTTGTTATTTTAACTTTTACTTTAAAATTCAACCTCGAATTTCTACCTACCCTATCCAGGAAAATATTGAGCCCCCCTCCCCCAATAATTTGGTAATGGTGACGCAGTAGAGGATTCAGAAATTTTCTGAGGGGGGCGCACTTTATTTTTTACATTTCATGAGTAATGAAGGCCCTAATTTAAAATACATAATTACGTTGTAAATTACTGTAACTTTTTAATTACAATCCATTTTCAATTAGTGGACTTGAAAAATGACTAAATATAGCCCATTTTACATAGAAATAGCAATACTTTATCAGTTTCCTCACTCTCCCCTGGATCCGCTACTGTGGTGACGCCCATGATTATAGCGCATACCTTCTTCGTAATTTACATCCTTAAACTTCTAGAGTTTCACGTATCTCCATCATTGATTATGGAGGAGGAGCAGGGTTACAGAACTGGTTACACGAAGAGTGGGAAATGGAAGACTTCCGGTTTAGGCTGCCGACCACACTATGGGAAGTGGATCTAATGAACAGAAGGAAGCAGCAACGAGGGACGTAATGACTTGTAAATATCTTCACGCCACTTACTTCCTCGTTTACACTGCAAAAATTCTGTCGTGATAGGACTTTCAAGACAGTGAGGCGCCGATCGCCTTTGTTTGACATGGTGACAGTTGATCAGGCAACGATTCAGAAAAAATAAATTAAATAAACCGATGTTTTGTAAAAAACGTTACGCTGGTAAGTCGATTACATCGTGTGTTTTAGTAAACCTAAACCAATCCCCACCTTTTTCAGTCGCAGTGGTTCTAGGGTAACAGTGGGGACTCGACAGCTACGTTTTATTTCTTACAGGATATTGACTTTTACCCACCTCGAATTCAATTTTCACTCTTCCACTCGCTCATATCTCCTACCATCAATTCCGTATCCCTCAACCATTTAATATTTAATAATAATATTCAGTTTATTTTCATTACACAGCACGGAAAGTAACTACTTTCGATGCATGCAAACAGTACAGAAAACAGTTTGCACGCGCACGGAAAATATATAAGTGCACCGAAAATTTTCGGTGGACTTGTTATTTCGTTTCCTGGCCACCAGTAGCGCTTGCTGATTGTATTAAGAACAGCTGTTAAATGAAAAATTGAAATCAAGAAAACTGAAAATCCACCGATTACAATTAGTTTTTGTGTCATTAATATTTTCAAAAGTTGTCAGTTTACTTAGTGCTTTGAATAAATGGCATTGCCCGATGAATTAATGAAGAAAGCATGCAATGATGCAAGCACGGAATGATGAAAACAATTCCGCACAAAGAAAGAGCAGGAAAGTGTCAAGAAATACACAAAAATACAACTAAAAATTTACACTTACTACAATATAAATTAGCAAATAAAATCATAAATATAAGCAACAATCAAAACTGTACAGTAAATATTAATTTCAATTTCTAAAATTCTTAGAACCCTTATTTATTTCAGTATTTTATTTAATTTGTATTCAGCTTTTGTTTGTTGATCAATAAACTAATCTAACAGTATACTAGTGTTTGAAATTATAATTTAAGTTAATTAATTATGTTAGTTTGAGATTTCTGTTATACTGCCAGTTTGCAGTGTAATGAAAAATATCGTTCATAAAACGTACCAAAAGTGCTTTTCCCGAGCTTACTCAAACTATTCCCGTACTCGGCTTCGCCTCGTACGTGAAACTCGAATTCCCGTGTTCGGGTACGCCTCACACGTGAAATTCCGTAGCGCACGGGAAAAGGCCACTTTCGGTACTAGTAATGAATTATACTATTAAATAACATTCCTAATTTTAACATCCCTATTATCTTATTATCACTTTTAATTCTTTTTTTTTGTTACTCTAACATTTTCTTGTCATCCATATATTAACTATTATATCCATATTTTCACGTATATATTTCACTCAACTATGTATGAGATATATAGGAAGGGAAAGTATTGCGATCGTGAAAAAATTAGACTTCCGAGAGTCCGGTTTTCATCGGAAATACACCTTTTTTTGGGTCACCTGAGTCTTAATAACCAAGTCCCACGAACTGCTCTGTGTGTGTGTGTGTGTGTGCGGGCGAGCGTGCGTGTGTTAACAGACTAACTAAAAAACTATAAAAAATAGGAACCTGAAATTGGGTATTTGGTGTATTTATATGCCCGCGAAGTGACAGCAAAAGTTTTATGAAAGTTGGTCAAACGGAGGGGGTACTTTATTTAATCGTTTTTTTTTCGTTTACGTTTTTATTTCGATTACTCACGCACAGTATTTACTCACAAGTGATGCTCAAATTATTAAAAGCACTTAAGGGGGTGAAAAACATATGAAGGGGTCGGAGCAAAATAGTGGCAAGCAACATTTTTAACAAGAACAAACTGTAGCTGCAGTCTGCTGTATATTACGTAGGACTATATGTCTATGATGGAAATGCCACCGAAATACGACTATATCGAGCCTCTATAGTCATATTTAAGTGGCATTTCCTTCATAGACATATAGATATATAGTCCTACGTAATATACAGCAGACTGCAGCTAGTTTGTTTTTGCTAAAAATGTTGTTTGTCACTATTTTGCCCAGACCCCTTCATACCGATCCACTCTCAAGATATATTTAAAAAAATCAAGTTGCAGAAAAAACAAGCAAGCAGTAATAAACAACTCTACTATTGATGAAATTAGGTCCCTTAAAAAAAAGAGATGAACATAAATGAATCGAAAAGAACTGCGAAATTTCAGGTTTTGCCATACAAGTACTCTATTACACTTATGGAGATATACAAATATAAGCATATAAACGTGGGAATAAATATACATTAAGTATATTACATAGCATAATAATGTGGGGAAATGTGTAAAGGTGAGGAATGAGGTTTACATATTATCGAAACACATCGATTTCTAATCTAAATAAGTTCGTAAGTGAAAGTTGTGTCTTGGACGCATCGCACCAGATTTTTTAAAATATATTTTTTGATTGGTTCCCATCTTGTTTTATACTTAGCCCTGATGAAGACCTGAATCTCGGGTCGAAACGTCGGCATACATGTTATTGCACATATAGTGTTGTTTTATTTGACCGCATCCCCAAACATTTCCATCACATGAACTTGAAACACGTAACTCAATTGTAAATAAAACTTACCCAATGGCCAGCTCTAGTGCAATCGTTAGTATAGTCAACCACTGCACAAAACGTTGCAGGTTTGTAGCCCGGCAGGGGGCTATAGGATTTTTTTAAAGGAATTAAAATATTCCTTGGCTATTCCGTCCTTGTATGGGGACGTAAAAAGGCGGTCCCGAACCTTTGCACTACTACCAGGTCCAAATTACATCTGGTTATACAAAATTTAGGACTCACACTGCAGAATCGTCCATTGTAGCATAAAGTGGCTTTAAATAAACAAAATAACTTATTTCATAAAAATAACTCTCGTAACAACTAATACACACGCAGATATATTCCTAATACCAGTCAACCTCATCCGAAACTCGTTTGAAGAAAGGAAAGGACATCCGGAGAACAAGGCGGAAGGATGAACTATTTCTTCCTCCTTAGGTATTTACAAATTACCAAATGCCACTTCCTCAATAATATTTAATGAGGTCAAATTATCAGTTCCTACTACAATTTAAAAGTATTTAGTATTTAGAGGCAAAAACAAAAAAAATCAACTAAAACAATCTAGTGCAATGCTCGCAACACACAACTGTCACTTACCAAATTATTTTGATTAGAAATTGACGTGTTTTGTTAAATGCCATTTCTCAAAGTCACACAATATTCCATAATCATTTACTCATTTTTGTTTTTATTTGCTCTTTAAAGTACACGTAATTTTTTTTATTATTAAATAAATGTACTTACTCGCGATAATTCGGCAATGCAAGCATAATAATAAAGAGAAGTCCTCTAATTATATAATACTCTTTGTAGTTGTTGAAAACTTCATATAGTTCCCATGATACAAATGATTTCCATCAAATGAACAAATATCTTTAATTTTAAACAATGATGTGTCATTAAAGGCGTACAGTGCATGCATGCGTGGGCTCAACGTGTTTTATGAGTTGATGGGATATTTTTATTTTTTTCTCCTGTATATGGTTACTTGATTTTATTCATACTTCATATTTAGCCATTTCTTATTTTCTGGTGAAAAGAGAGACAGATAATTTTTCCATATAAACAAAAACGAAGGGACCTTATAGGAAAACAAAAAAGGCCCCTTCCCCATTTAAGCCCCCTCAGAACTTTTAATAATGATAAAGCTTACCGGATATTAAAGAGTCATTAAACATGACAAATTTGATCAAAATCATTAAAGCTGTTTTTGAGATAATCGAAAAAAAGGTAAAAATTGGAAAAGAAGTTATGAAATAAAGTGCCCCCTCCGTTTGACCAATTTTGATGAAATGTTAGCTGTCACATCTTTGGCATACATACATCAAATACCCATTTTGATCGTTAAAGCCGTTTTTGAGTAAATAAACAAAACACATGAAAATTATACAAAAGTTATTAAGTAAAGTCCCCCCTCCGGTTGATCAATTTTGATGACATTTTTGCAGCAATATCTCAAATACTCAGTCTAATCAAAATCGTTAAAGCCGTTTTTGAGAAAATAAAAAAAAACGTAAACAGTTATTAAATAAATCACCCCCTCCGTTCGACCAATTTTGATGAAATTTTTGTTGTCACATCGCGGGCATATACATACACTAAATACCCAATTTTAGATTCGCACGGTTTACAGTTTTTGAGCTAGTCTGTTCACACAAACATACACAGACCATTTCGCGAGACTTGGTTATTTGGACTCAGGGGACCCCAAAACGCGTATTTCCGTTGAAAACCGGAAGTCGAAATTTTTCACGATAGTAATTCTTCCCCTTACTATATACAGGGTGTTTCGGAATTCCACGGCACTATTTTAGGTACGTCTAACACAAAATAAACAAAAAAGATCATATTAACATGTATCTCAAACTCATTTATTAAACAGATATCAAAGGTTAAAAATTTATTATTACTATTTATTTATTATTATTACAACATTTAGAGTAAATGTTCAAAGGCGCCTCCGTTTTGTTGAATGCAACATTCAGCACGACGAATCCATGCTTCTCTGGCTCTTCGTATAGCATCAGGATGGTGGTTGATAGTTACTGCGGCTTCCACGATCCGATTTCTTAGCTCTTCTTGCGTGTCAACTGCCGCAGAATAAACCATAGACTTCATCCAGCCCCACACAAAATAATCTAATGGCATTAAATCCGGAGATCGTGGTGGCCATTTAACAGGTCCGTTTCGACCAACCCATCGGTCTCCATAAGTTGCATTTAAATAATCAGTGACACTATGAGAAAAGTGAGCTGGAGCACCGTCATGCATAAACCACAGCCTTTGCCTAATGCCTAGCGGAATATCTTCTAGAATATCATGCAGATTATTTTGCAAAAATTGCAAGTAAGATATACCTGACAGCCTAGGTGGCAAAAAGAAGGGGCCGATGATTTTGTCGCTTAGAAGACCACACCAGACATTTAAAGAGAATGTATGTTGGTAATGTCCAACAGCAGTCGTATGAGGGTTTTCTTCGGCCCAAGTATGGGTATTTCGAAAATTAAGAATCCCGTTTCTTGTAAAGCAAGATTCATCAGTAACCAAAATGCAGTTCAGGAAGTTAGGATCTCGTGTGCATTGTCGAATTAACCACTGGGAGAAATTTCTGCGCTTGTTATAATCTTGTGGTAACAAATCTTGCCTATTTGATACGTGAAATGGATATAATTGTTGTTCGCCATACGCTGGTAGAGGAAACATCGAAACGACGTGACAATCTTCTGGTACTAGTAGTAGGAGATAACTGAACAGCATCGAGTATTTCTTCTTCTACGTTTGCAGTTCGTCGAAATCGTTGTCGACCGGCGTTCACTCGTATAGGTTTTAGCGTACCTTTATCCCTAAGACGTCTTTCAATGGCCTCAAACGTTTTACGATTTGGTATTCTTCGGTTAGGAAATTTTTCACGATATCTTCGAACAGCAGCAGCACCGTTTGTATGTACCTCGCCATAAGTTAAAAGCATGTCTGTTTGTTCATCAAAAGTGAATAAATTTGTGGTATCTCCCATGATAATCATAAATTGAACTATGTCACAAGATTCACTCACACTAAAACACACAGAACTAGACAAACAGATGAGCAACTACTGTCATTGCTTATCGTTCATTTGTTTATCAGGTGATTAAAACCTTTTATTTAGTATTAAACACGTTAAACGTTGTACAGTCAGTCTTAATGCAGTAAATAAATAATAAATCTTTAACCTTTGATATCTGTTTAATAAATGAGTTTGAGATATATGTTAATATGAACTTTTTTGTATATTTTGTGTTAGAGAACACGTACCTAAAATAGTGCCGTGCAATTCCGAAACACCCTGTATATTTCATATATAGATAAGTGAAAGTAAAATCTTTTGAACGAAAATCCTGATAATTAATAATTCTATATTAGAGGTCTTAAATTTTATACCCTTCGTATTAACCGGCTTTGTCGCTTAACCGTTGATGTCTCTGTCCCGGCGAGGGAGGATACGCGGAAGAATACTGTAAACACTTAATTTGAACATTCCCAGGTCATCACAACCCAGGAATTTCCTATAACGGGCTCCAATCTCTTCCCTCAATGGAGGCAGCCAACAAATCACTAAATGGCAATCGAACTCGAAGCCTATCCAATGGCTAATAATGACCAATCTAACCCAAGTACAATCGATACCTAAGGCTATCGAGTTTGGAATGAGAAACGGTGCTTTGTGGCCTCTTCTCTAGACTTCTCTGAAGTTGTCCGACATGACTGAAGGATTCAATCCTGGTTTAACCTGTTAACCGGGCGGGACGTATAAATACGTCCTTGAAATATATGTTGCAATCTGATTGATACTGATGGGACTTATATTTTCGTACAACAGAGGTATTAGTCATAGATACATGTTTACACGTAAATTTATGTAAATAAATAAATATTTATTAGTACATCGGGTAAACCATACAGTTATTGGCACTCGGTATAGGTAAACAAGTCCTAATTAGTTTCACTTATCTATATATGATATATATAGTAGTAAGGGGAAGTACTGCGATCGTGAAAAATTTCGACTTCCGGTTTTCAAAGGAAATACACGTTTTGGGGTCCCCTGAGTCCAAATAACCAAGTCCCGCGAAATGGTCTGTGTGTGTGTGTGTGTGTGTGTGTGTGTGTGCGCGTGCGTGTGTGTGTGCGCGTGCGTGTGTGTATGTGTGAACAGACTAGCTCAAAAGCTATAAGCCTGCAAACCTGAAATTGGGTATTTAGAGTATGCATATGCCCGCGATGTGACAGCAAAAACTTCAATGAAATTGGTCAAACGGAGGGTGTACTTAATGTAATAACTAAGTTTTTTTCGATTTTCTCAAAAAAGCCTCTTACGATTTTGATTATACTGAGTATTTGATGTATGTATATGCCTGAGATATGACTGTAAAAATTTCATCAAAATTGATTAATTGGAGGCATGGGCGGATCCAGCCGATCGTAAAGGGGGGGCTGCAGTCCTAAAGAGGGGTTTACCTTTATGTTCGTTTTCCACAACAAAAATTATACTTGTTCTGCACATTATTTGTTCTTTAACTTGCTTCCTTACATTAAGGAAAGTCAAATTCTATCTTTTAATGACGAAAGATTTTCTAAAGGGAGGGGCTGCAGCCCCCCCCCCCCCCCCGGGATCCGCCAATGATTGGAGGTGGGACTTGATTTAATAAATTTTGTATCATTTTCACGTATTTTTTTTATTTACTCAAAGTTTGATCAAACTGGGTATTTGATGTATGTATATGCCAATGATGTGATAGCCAACATTTCATCAAAATTGGTCAAACGGAGCACTTTATTTCATATTTTTTCCCCAATTTTTACCTGTTTTTCAATGATCTCAAAAACGGCTTTAACGATTTTTATTAAATTCGTCATGTTTAATGAAAATTAGGTGTTCTTTAATATCAGGTAAGCTTTATCATTATTAAAATGTTCTGAGGGGATTTAAATGTGGAAGGGGCCTTTTTTGTTTTCCTTTGTTTTTGTTTATATGGAGAAATTGACTGTCTCTCGTTACGCCTAAAAATAAGAAATGGCTTAATATGAGATATGAAAAAAATAAAGAAAACATATAGAGAAGAAAAAAAAAATATTAAGTCAACTCATAAAACTCGTTGAGCCCACGCATGCGGAGTACGCCTTTAATGTCAGACCATTGTTCATAAATAAAGACGTTCTGTTCATTTGAGAAGTGGCAATTAACAAAACGCTTTGATTTCTAATCTAAGTAAGTTGGTAAGTGAAAGTTGTGTGTTGCGAGCACGCACCAGATTTTTTTATTACAAGATATACATGAGTCTAATATTAGAAGGGTCTTCTAAGTCATCTATGAAGTAGGACTTTAACAAACTAACCATAGCGAAGATTTCACAATTAAATCCATAGGGTGCCAATAACTAGATTTGACACTTTCAACAAGTTGTAGTTTTACTGATCCTCTCGAATCCGATTTACAACAGCACTTTTCATCAAGATCCTTGAAAGACTGACCTATATATTGATATCGATTATCGCGAACCTTCGATCTAGTAATCACTAGTTATTTCCTAGGCCGGATAGAACTATCCAAGAGGCAGAAACATAGGAAACGGGCAGGACGAGAGAAGGACACGCATACCATTTCCTCCAAGAACCGGTACCTCCACTTCCTCCTCTTCGACGTGTTCCAAGTTCGGGGTCACGGCGGAGGCCCAAGGTCCGCGGTGCTTTCCCCGCCAGCTCTCTCCCTCTCGGGAGAGGATCCTCTACGAGATAAATCAGAGAGGAAGAAAGTAGAGAATATTCCGAAGGCAATGTCACGACTCTATCGGCTGTAATAGATACTGCTGCTTACTTGATAGCTAACGGGACACTGAAGGTGCATTTACACTAAGTGGCGAACAGAGGAATTACGATCAATGTATGGTGTTCTCTTCACACTGCCTCATGTAGTTAGGTAAACAAACACAGCTTGATGTTTAAACTGTTTCTAATTTCGTTGAAATAGCAAAACCCGGTAATAAAATTAAGACCCCACGCTAAGAACGTGTTCAGTCACATTTTGCAAATTTTACAGGTGAGAAAAAAGAGTGGTGATATCTCGTATAGAACACAACCTAATAACTCTAATTCAATGGGGAAAAATAGTGTATGCCCAATATATTTTATATGTTAATAAAAATACAACACACTGTCTAAAAAGAATCAATGACCAAAAAAGGAATTTTAATTGCGTGTGCTCTCAAAAAAGAATTGTAAATATCTCAAGGAGTGAACCCGCTGTTTTGGTGTAAACTACACAGATGTGTAGTACTTAAAATGGTTTACTATAATGCGCTATAAAACAATATTCACAAAAAATGGACTGAACACGTTCTTAGCGTGGTCATCAAATGTAATATAGATAGATAGATAATGTATTTTGTTTTATAACAATTTCAAGGATCTAGTTGATTGCAGAAATAAATAAAAAATCTTTGCATGCATAATTTATTACTTAATTTTTTTTTTCTTGCTCTTTTCTTCAATACGTATAATCTATATAAATAAAGACGAAAGTCTGTTTGTTTATTTGTTCTTTATAGAAATCCATACCGTTTTTCCTAAATTCTCCAAATTTCGCTCTGTGGTTCTTTCAGATCAGGCGCGAACACCTGTCCATATTAAAATTGTATAACTTCAGCCGATCTTCAGCTGATATTCTTTATTGTTAAAAAGTCGTAATTATCTCGCTTTACAATGGTTATTTACGAAATCAACCGTTTCATTAGAAAAATTAAATTCACCGGGAGAAACCGGGATATGCAGCTATAATCTATGTAAATAAAGATGAAATTCTGTTTTTTCTTTATTGAAATCCGTACCGTTTGTCCTAAATTCTCCAAATTTTGCTCAGTGGTTCTTTGATACCAGGTGCGAACCCCTGTTCATATTAAAATTACATAACTCAGCCAATCTCTGGGTATATTATTTATTGCTATAAAAATCGTTTTGATCTCGCTTTACATTGGTTTTAAGGAAATCGACCGTTTGAATCAAAAAGTCTCACTTTATTGATTTTATACATTTAAAAAATGAAATTCTCCGGGTGAAACCGGTATATTCAGCTAGTTTTTTATAAATATAAATAAAAAAGGAATATAATTTTTTTTTTACGAACAAAAAAAAAAACCTCAAACGCATATAAAAATATAAAGAAATAAAAAATTATATATTAAAAAAAAATGGGTAATACTGCATGCTAAACGGATTAGAATGGAGCAGAAACGAGTTTCCTATCTCAATCTGTTGAGGAGATAGATTTTTTTTTGTTTTTATTTTTAAAATCTTACTTTTTTTTCTGAAAAATGACAGTTTTCTCTACTTTGGTTTAGTGTAGAAACAAAAACAAAGATATTTTCTTAATCAGCATTAAATTTTCTAAAAGATGAGATGGGTCTAGTATTTTAAATCCACAATCAGTGGAACTTTTAACGCGCAAAACATAAAATATTTATTAAAACTTAAATTTTTAATAGTTTTTGAAAATTCCTCATTCCCTACTGGAGCACCCTAGAAGCCGTGAAATTTCCTAAAAACTGCGGAATTCAGTTAGCTGTTTAGTTGTGTAACCCATGATACAATTGCAATTACTTTTTGATTCGAAAAGTAGTTTTTCTGATGAAAAACACGCTAGAGAATAAATACTTGATTGCTTCACGTACCTACTAGAAAAAACTGCTTGATTGAATAAAAGTATTAGTTATTTTATCTCTTGTCCATATGCATGAGGGCTAAAGAGTTTGAAGGTGGCAAGCCATCACTTCCTCCCCCCCCCCCCAAAAAAAATAAATAAAAATAAACTTATAGGGAGTCAAGGGGGGGGGAGGGTAGCCCAAATTTTTGCTGATTACCTAATGTTACATAAACGTACTTTTTTTTCATTCTTATAAAATATACCAATTTAGTATTATTTGAAGATGACACCAACAGAAAAATGACAAATCATAATGTGCCCTGCTATCATTAGCCCCAACTCAAGACTCATAAGGTGAAGTGCAATTGTATCATGGGTTACACCAATAAAAAGCTAACTAAATTCCGCAGTTTTTAGGAAGTTTGACAGCATCTAGGGTGCTCCAGTCGGGAGTGAGGAATTTTCCAACACTTTAAAAATTTAAGTTTTAATAAATATTTTATGTTTTGCGCGTTAAAAGGTCCACTGAAAGTGAATGTAAAATAACTAAACCTAACTCATCTTTTAGAATATTTAATGCTGATTAAGAAAATATCTTTGTTTTTGTTTCTACGCTAAACCAAAGTAGAGAAAACTGAAATTTAAAAAACAAAAAGTAAGATTTCAAAAAAAGAAAAAATCCATCTCCTCAAAAGATTGGGATAGGAAACTCGTTTCTGCTCCATTCTACCCCGTTTAACATGAAGTATTACCCATTTTTTTTTTTTACACTATGCCTGGGACACCCAGTATATAGTCGTAAGGAGAAGACCTAGAACCTCGTGGATTGGCCTTGAACAATCTAGTCCCAAACACGTGCTTTGACAGTTTGTTCCGAGTGGTAGTTCGTTCCAACAAAAGGTCTGGGACTTTTAAACCATATGTTTTTTTGTTTAATGTTTCAATATAAAACTATATATATATATATATATATATATATATATATATATATATATATATAGAGAGAGAGAGAGAGAGAGAGAGAGAGCATAATATAATAATTCCTTTCCCTATTTTTTCAATTAATACATCATCAAATAAAGATTAAGGAAAAAAGTAGTAATACTTATATACTTATTTTCTTCTCTTCCTCTTCTCCCTTTCGTTCCGTATTAACTTAATTGTTTTTCGTAGTTTTTATTTTATTTTAATACATTAAGTTCTATTTGATTACCTCAAAATACAATCTTTAGTGAAACCGATTCGAAATCAGTTAGATATACCTTGCCCTATGGTTAATTAAAATCTTCCATTTTTTTTAGTTTTTCTTTTTTATTTATTTTATTCCAATTCAGCTCAAAATATTATGGTGCCGCTCATGACCCGTTTGGAGGCAAGGACTTTCTCATAACCCGCTAGAAGTAGGTCACATGCTAAATTTCGAAAAATTCGTCTGGAGGTAGGAAGTCACCCCAAACGAGGACATGGAAATTATATCATAATAAAAAAAATTAAAACAAAGCAGTGTTTCTCTAACTCTGCTGAAATTTACTATAGTGGCATTTTGTGAAAATTTGATGAAAGTGGTAAAAAATTTTCAATTGAAAATATTATTGATAATAAATTGGGAAAAGTATCTTCCTTTTTCACCATAGATATTTATTTACAGCATAACATGTTGACGTTTCGGGGCTGTTTCCCCATTCTCAAAATCTGTACAATAAATTTTGTATCTATTAACATTTAACAATCCAAACACTAGTTTAATAATTTAGATAAAATGAATTAAGTATAACTTACATAAATAATTTTTCAATCGTATGATTGATGATCTTTTAATAAATATTACAAATAATATACTATTACAAATAATAATATAATATAATAATAATATAAATATTACAAATAATATATCAATGTCATATGCTGAAATACACTGTTATATATTTTATATATGTCAGCTCATACTTGTCCATTTCTAATTGACTAAAGGCTGCTGGACTCTGTCCTCAATATTATAGATCGACAATTATTTGTATTTAATGATTTTTTTTTTTTCTTTTTTTTTTTTTTCGGTTGGCTCACAGACCTTGAAGATCTTTAGCCGCCTCAACTAGCCTATTCCACCTCTGTCTATCTTGGGCGATGGCTTTCCAGTTCACTCGATGTTCGGTGGCTTCCTTCTTGATTATGTCAGCCCATCTCGTTCTGGGTCTCCCTCGCGGTCGGGTACCGACCACTGTCGCGTTCATCGTCATGTTGAGGGAGCCATTTATTGAATATATGTTTTTCAATGTTTTTGAGGGTGCAGAATTCCGTACTGTGGAGTAAGGATGTGACTTAGAAAACCAAGAAAAGATCATATAAATCCATAATAGAAGGTACATACCGTCCTTTATGTTAAAGGGACGTGGCCATTTAAAAGGATTGAAGAGAAAGCATTACTAGCCTTGAAAATGGATTTTTGCAGAAGTAGTTGAGTGTGGAGGCTGGAACACGTACTAAGCCAAAAAATAAGGAGAAAAAAAAAAAAAAGAACAAGAGAGCACGAGACTATAGTAAATCCATACAAAGGAGCCGCGTAGGTTCGGGCACGGTGCGCGAATAGGTCCTGGAAGATGTAAAGGTGCCTTTACACTTTGCGAACCTAACCCTTAAATAGCCTGTCACGAAAACTATTTGGCTATCTATATAAATGAAGATGAAATTCTGTTTGTTTGTTAGTTTGTTCTTTATAGAAATTCATACCGTTTGTCCTGAATTCTTTGATACCAGGTGCGAACACCTGTCCATATTAAAATTGCATAACTTTAGCCGATCTTCAGCTGATATTCTTTGTTGTTATAAAAATCGTAATGATCTCGCTTTACATTGTTTCTTTAGAAAATCGACGTTTCATTAAAAAAATGAAATTCTCCGGGTGAAACCGGGATATGCAGCTATAATCTATGTAAATAAAGATGAAATTCTGTTTGTTCTTTATAGAAATCCAAACCAGGTGCGAACACCTGTCCATATTAAAATTGCAAACCTCAGCCGATCTTCAGCTGATTTATAAAAATCGTAATGATCTCGTTTTACATTGGAAAAATGAAATTCCCCGGGTGATAAAGATGAAATTCTGTTTGTTCTTTATAAAAATCCCTACCAGGTGCGAAACCTGTCCATATTAAAAATGCATAACTTAAGTTGGTTAACTTTACATTGGTTTTTACGAAAACTACCGTTTGAGTCGATATAAGTCTCACTTCATAGATTTTATAGATTTAAAAAATGAAATTCTCCGGGTGAGACCGGTATATACAGCTAGTTCTAAATAATATACAAACTCGAATAGGTACTATATCTGTTCGCCTGTGTGTTCGGGGATAGCGCTAGTGTCGCTTTTAACATAAGCTTCTAGACCTTATTTTAGCATTTATCATACGTTGCTTTTATCGATAATAAGTTAGAGCCAAAGTCACAACAGCCGCTAGTTCCACGTCAGCCGTATTTGTTGTTACGTTAAAAAAAATTAATTGGTTATAAATAAATAAAACAATCGTAACAAAAAAGGTGGTAGCTCAGTGGAGACGGGCGGGTTCTTAAATGACTAGTGATTAAAAAAAAAAATAAATAAATTAAGGGGCGCCACGCTATTTATTTTAAGGAAATAGCGAGAACCTAAAGGTATCGGAATAAAAAAATTATTTAAATTTAATAAGTGAAAGATTACCTTAAAATCTCGGAGAGGGCTGTACATAAAATTCAATTTGCAATTTACACTTATGAACTACTTAATGGTGATTTAAAAAGAAATAGAACAAAACAAATTAAACTCAAATAAAAGGAACTTTTAATTAACACTATATTTACACTACGATATTAAAAATAAAATTTACTAACAATTTCTGTAGTCAGGTCTGATCAAAATCTAACTCTATTCACACAACTAGAAACAATTTAAACTTATAACTATACAATAACCAAAAAATAGCAAGGTTTAACAAAAAAAATTAAAAGAAAAATATCTCCAATCTGTTCTCTTAACTCGCCTGTCTTCTCGTAGCTTTGTTGCCAGTAGCCACTCGGCTTGGCGATTCTCGTCACCGGAATCTCTTCCGTGAACGCCACTATTCTTCAATTCTCTGATATTTAGCGATATAGACCACAACTACGTTAATCACTGAAACAGTCTCATTTTATCCTCACTCTTCAAACGCTAGCGAACATCTCCTCTTCTGTTTTCCTTCGTTGTTTTTAAAAAAAAAAAAAAAAAAAAAAACCTTAATAACAGCTGTTTTAAATTAATTACTGCGGTTCCGTCTCTTCTTTTAAAATAAAACATAATTATTTTTATAGGTAAATAATTGCCTCATTGAATATACATAACCACTTACTTCAATTACAAAAAATCTGGAAAATCATAAATCACAACACATAACTTTCACACTCAGACGAGATACTTGCCCCCCAGTCTTCATCGGCGACGACCAAATTCCACAGACAGACACTGTACGTTACCTTGGACTTCTGTTCGACAGAAGGATGACTTGGGGCCCACATGTCAAAATGAAGAAAAAGACATTGAACATACCTTTAAAATTACTTTACTTATTTTTTTCTAAACCTTCTAAATTGAAAATCAGACAAAAACTGAATACATACACCTACTTACTTAAACCCATTTGGACATACGCCTCACACATTTTCGGCTCAGCTACAAAGACGCACTTACAAAAATTGCAAACTTTCCAATCAAAAATTTTGAGACTAATTACGGACGCTCCCAGATACGTAAGTAACCAAACTCTACATACAGACTTACAACAACCGACTATCCAACAACACTTACGAACGCTTTACTCACGCTTTTTTGTTAAATTGGAAGGACACAACAACAGATTGATTAACCACATGGCCACGGCTGACATGCCCGTTAGAAGGCGGCTAAAAAGAAGCTGGATGAGAGACCTCCTCATCTGAATTAGTATCAAGCCCGGAAAGAGGTGCTGCTGAGCACCTTCCTTCCCTCATGTCTTAATGCCATACGTTTTAATGTGTTGCTGCGGACCACGAATTCGCTGATTGTCGGCGATCGCTGACAGGTGCGAATCAATGTATGAAGAGAAAAAAAAAATAAAAAATATTATATCAACAAGAAAAACTAGTACAAAGCATTTAAAACAACACATATTTTAATTATATACAAAAATAAATTCAGCCCTCTTCCATTATTAATTTATGAGTTTTATTAAATAAAACAATTTTTTTGTTTGTTTATTTCTCGTTGAATTGTAATGAAAATTATTATAATGAGATGCATAATTGAGGTTCGCTGTGTAAAGCACCTTAAAAAAGGCGTATGCTGGACTTTGCCCCGGAGGAAGGAAGAGAGGTCGACAAACGAAGCAATGGAAGATGAATGATGAAGATGAATCAGAAATGGCACCGCGAGATTTGAGAGAGGGAGGATAAAATACTGTCTTTATCATTACATATATAAAAATCTCGTGTCAAGATGTTTGTCGGGGGTAATATCAGAAACTACTCATCCGATCTTTACAAAATTTGCTCATTCTGTGTAGTTTTGTCAACTTCAAAGATGGGATAGTTTTTATCTCGATTATTGGCCTCAATTACAGCAAGGGATTCAAAATAATTTCTTCTAGGGGGGAGGGGATTGAGGTATTCCGAAAATGTATATCTCTTATGTAATCCATCAATATATATTATAAAGCAAAGTGTACAATGTTCGTGCCGAAAAGGCTCAGAAACGACTACACATACGACTAAGAGATTTATGTCAGCGTGTAACTTTATGTCCCCTAACGGGGAAGAAGGTTTTCGTTTTTCTCTTAAGGGTGTGAAATTGAAGAGAAAAGGACTGGAATTTTAAGCCTCTCGCAACATTTAATTAGCCAAACTGAGAATGACATACGAGTTTATGAATGAAAAATTTAGTTCGAGCTGCAGACCACCAAGAAGCGCTAGGGTGTGTTTCACTCAATGTTTATTGTTCATTCATTCCGTTATATTTGTATAGGTTATATATTTTGTCAGCTGTTCTTTTTAAATTACTAAATAATCAAGCGAAAATAATTAGTTCTTTTAGAATAAATTAATGATTTTACATATCTGCAATCAATTAGAAAACCGACTTTACAAAATTAATTTTCTTATAAGATGGTTGATTGATTAACACTTTA
This sequence comes from Aelia acuminata, assembly GCA_911387785.2. Taxonomy (NCBI): domain Eukaryota; kingdom Metazoa; phylum Arthropoda; class Insecta; order Hemiptera; family Pentatomidae; genus Aelia; species Aelia acuminata. The sequence goes on from OU426982.1 coordinate 9,106,897, forward strand.
CATTTAATCAATATCTAACATATACTTAAGTAAATTTAATGCAATATGAGTGAGCGAATAAAAACAGACATAAAACAAAAAAGAAGAGCTGAATAGACTGATTATAAACCGAAAATAACAAGTTTGAAGTGTTCTTATTGTATGTAGTTATGAAAAATGGTTTTATTACTATGTATGATGAGCATTCCAGTTGACAAAATGATGAATTGACTCCAATAATACAATTTTTTCAATAAGATTTTATCACCGCTCATAGTTCAGGATAAAAAGAAATATGATGAAAAAATTGTGCCTTCATGATATTTTGGTTTTCGCTTAGTAACAGTAGTAAGATTGGAGAAGTGCAGAGTTCGGCCAAATTAGGGTGTGGTGGGAGGGGGGGGGGGTAAATTAAGGGCGGTTGAACTGGAAGAAAGGTCTCACAAAAAAAGTTTCTATGAATCTTCGGTATTTTCTAAACTTCTGGATCTAATGGGACCAGTAGTCGGCGCTTAAGTTGTACTCCAAATATAGTTTTTTTAACTAATAATCTAATAACTTATTATCTGCTCACAGTTTGGAATGGGCTTATAGGATTCATAATCACAGAAACCATCAAAAACGATGCATGACTCGACAAAGTTGCAGCAAAATTAATTGTTCATTCACCATTTTCAACACCCTATAAAGTATATAGGGTTCATTATTTGGGCGGACACTACAGATCTCGAATCTTAATATTGATGCAATGTTAAAATTTTCAAGAAAGTGTTAATTTTGTTCTATATTTCCTTTAATTTTAAAGTTTTTCTGTTATTGAAACTGCCACACAACTACCGGAGCGAAGCCGGGCACCCTAGCTAGTACTTAATAAACACGAATTTATGTTGTAATTAGTTTTATATTGACTGGAAGAGATACCTAGTTTATAATGTTCCTATTTACGAATTTAATGGAAAAAATATATCTTAACCTTTATATTCGTCATCTTTATATCTTTACTTATATAAAAATCTCGTGTCCCGATGTTTGTCGGAGGTAAACTCAGAAACCCCCCACCGATTTTGATGAAATTTAGCTCACTGTGTGTCGTTTTGTCCAACTTAAAATATAGGATCGTTTTTATCTGGATTATTGGCCCCAATATTTCCTTTATTGCAAATTTTATACTACAGTTGAGTATGATTATTTTTAAGTTCTATAAATTTCCTACAGATAGCGGAGTAAGTTAATTTACTGATACAACACTTCATTTCCTTTCGCTATTTAGGGTGGGTAAGCATCCAGTAGCTAAATCTATTTCTAGGAATATCCGTGTTTTTCCCATGGGCAATTATGTGGCGCCTTTTCACCTGTGGGGAAAACATCGAATCTACTTGTGTTAGCAAAAGGCAGATTAACCGAAATCATTGTGCACCTGCTAGCACTTCAATATATAGATTTTTGTGATTTATTATTTTAAAAAGTTAAGAATTAAGGTTTTCTACCTCATTCGTAAAATTAAATTTTTATTTATTTTGATAAGTACTGCTGTAAGAATATCGCATGGTTTCCCGCTTCGTGCTCGCTTTTGATAACCTATTTCAGGTAGAACCTACTAATACGATATCTCATATCATCATGTGTTATATTATAAATTAAATTAATATGTATTATTCCAAAAGATTAATTTGGTACATTTTTTCCAACTGTCTATTGTAATTGTACTAAGCCCCATTCCAATTATATTCTTTATTAGTTCCTTTTACATTTGTGTTACATATATTTAATCTCGCCTCTCCTGAAATAATCTAGTAAATGCTAAATGAATGGGTAATTAATACTTACTTAGTTAAATATGAGTTGTAAAAAATAAAAACTTTAACCGATCTAAATTCTTTACCAAACAATTTTAAATTTGGTATAAAGTTGTCTTGGTTTTTAGATTAGCTGAAACGTTTTAATCTTTATCAGTGAATTTTGATTTGACTGTATTAAAAAGAATATGATACATTTATTTCAACGCATATTTACAGCAACGCGTCTATAAATATTGGACATCGATGTTTTTCTATCCAGAGATAAAAAAGGAAATGGGGTTAAAATATATTATGAAGTATTAGTGACAAAATGTATACAAAGAATCAAAAATAAATATTTTTCTTATACTCAATTAAAAAAAAAAATCAGTGATATCCATAAACATTAGTTTGAAAAAAAAAAAGATTAAAAAATAGTAAAATAAATTAAATCAATCTACATTTATGAAAATTAATGAATGATAATTTCATTCATTTAATGATTTTTTTTTTGTGCAAAAATTATGTTATAGTTAATATTTACAGTGATACAAAAGTGTGACTACCCCTGGTGGGACTCGAACCCACAATCCCCGGTTTAGGAGACCGATGCCTTATCCATTAGGCCACAGGGGCTGGTGGGAATTGCCTCGCCTACTTCTTGTTATATAATTTATTTTATTTACTTATCAGGTTTATTAAGTTACTAGCTGTATATACCGGTTACACCCGGAGAATTCCATTTTTTAAAACATAAAATCTATAAAGGGAGACTTTTGTCGACTCAAAAGGTCGATTTCGTAAAAACAAATGTAAAGCGAAATCAAAATAAAAAAATTAATTGGAGAAGTAAAAACAGTTAAAATATTACGAGATGGGACCCTTTTAGTTACCCTATTTATATATATATATATATATTAATATAAGGAGGTAGGCGCTATAACGAATATGGAATGGGAACACCCAGCTTTCTCTCCAATCCAGATAAAGTAAACTTATCCTACTCTGCTCGCTCAATCAGCTCCTTATTGATACAGCCAATGTGTACTACCTACCAAGCTTAATTCCAATATTGGATAAAGGAAGAGCAATGTAAATAAAAAATGTTTAGTACGTAAAAATTTTTCATGAGATATATTCCCGAATGATGTCGAAAGAAGCCGAATATTGAAAACCATCTAAGTTTTCTTAATTCAGTAATTGAACTTCTTTTTACTTTCACTTACCTATATATGAAATATATAGTAAGTGGAAGTATTGCGATCGTGAAAAATTTCGACTTCCGGTTTTCAACGGAAATACACGTTTTGGGACCCCCTGAGTCGAAATAACCAAGTCCCGCGAAATGGTCTGTGTGTGTGTGTATGTGAACAGACTAGCTCAAAAACTATGAACCGTGGGAACCTGAAATTGGGTATTTAGTGTAGGTATATGCCCGCGATGTGACAGCAAACATTTCATCAAAATTGCTCAAATAGAGGGGGTACTTTATTTAATAACTTTTTACGTTTTTTTCGATTTTCTCAAAAACTGCTCTAACGATTTTGATTAAACTGAGTATTTGATCTATTTTTATGCCCGAGATATGACTGTAAAAATTTCATCAAAATTGATTAACCGGAGGGGGGACTTTACTTAATAAATTTTGTATCATTTTCACGTGTTTTTTTTATTTACTCAAAAACGGCTTTAACGATTTTGATCAAACTGGGTATATGATGTATGTATATGCCCGAGATACGACTGTAAAAATTTCATCAAAATTGATCAACCGGAGGGGGGACTTTACTTTATAAATTTTGTACCAATTTCACGTGTACATATTTTTTATTTACTCAAAAACGGCTTTAACGATTTTGAAGAAACTGGGTATTTGATGTATGTATATACCAAATATGTAAAAGCCAACATTTCATCAAAATTGGTCCAACTGAGGGGGCACTTTACTTCATGACTTTTTTTCCAATTTTTACCTTTTTTTCGATTATCTCAAAAACGGCTTTAACGATTTTTATCAAATTCGTCTTGTTTAATGAAAATTAGGTTTTCTTTAATATCAGGTAAGCTTTATCATTATTAAAATGTTCTGAGGGGGCTTTTTTTTGGGGGGGGGGGGGCCTTTTTTGTTTGTTTGTTTCTTTCTTATAAAGTACCTTTGTTTTTGTTTACATGGAGAAATTAACTGTCTCTCGTTACGCCTAAAAATAAGAAATGGCTAAATATGAAATATGATAAAAATAAAGAAAACATAAAGAGGAGAAAAAAAGAAAAATATTCAGTCAACTCATAAAACTCGTTGAGCCCACGCTTGCTGAGTACGCCTTTAATGACAGACCATTGTTCATAATTAAAGCCGTTCTGTTCATTTGAGAAGTGGCAATTAACAAAACGCATAAATTTCTAATCCAAGTAAGTTGGTAAGTGAAAGTTGTGTGTTGCGAGCACGCACCAGATTTTTTTTTTATTTAAATTACCTAGAAAATAACTCTGCTGCTCTGAAATTTGATGATTTAGATTTAGCTGTTATCAAAATCTGAATAATCGGAATATGATCGTTTTCGCCACTTCAACCTTCATTAATAGTCTACAAAAAGCACTTAATAAACTCGATTATGAAATAGAACAAATTATATAACAAGAAGTAGGCCACTCAATGTCCATCAGCCCCTGTGGCCTAATGGATAAGGCATCGGTCTCCTAAACCGGGGATTGTGGGTTCGAGTCCCACCAGGGGTAGTTATTTTTATTTTTATTTTGTAATAAATAAAGTAATTTTAAATAAGATCTGTAGAGAGTTTTGAATTTGATAAGATTATTAAAACTGTTCACAATAATTAAAAAAAAAAAGAATCAGATTTTTTTTTTTTAATATTAACGTCGTTTTCAGAAAAATACTTATAGGTTAATAATTAAAAAATTAAGTTCCAATGTATCGAATAACCATCTGAAACGAATCCTAACTACGATATATCGTCGAAAACGTTTAAAAAAATTCTGCTCTACTACCTAAACGTACATCATCTTGGTCAGAATTTTATCATAAAACCCTTAAAAATAAATTAATTAATGAATAAAATATAAAATTATTTTAACGATAAGAAATCCAACATCAGTCTCAATTTTTTTTTTATTGTTTACAATTATTTATATCAGTCTCGTTTTTATCATATTCATTAAGAATTACGAGTAAGATTATTTACATACACACACACACATATATATATATATATATATATATATATATATATATGCGAACCTGAAATTGGGTATTTAGTTTATGTATATGCCCGCGATGTGACAGCAAAAATTTCATCAAAATTGGTCAAAGGGAGGGGGTACTTTATTTAATAACTTTTTACGTTTTTTTTCGATTTTCTCAAAAACGGCTCAAACTATTTTGATTAAACTTAGTATTTGATGTATTAATATGCCCAAGATATGACTATAAAAATTTCATCAAAATTGATCAACCGCAGGGGCACTCTACTTAATAAATTTTGTATCATTTTGACGTGTTTTTTTTATTTACTCAAAAAAGGCTTTAACGATTGTAATCAAAGTGGGTATTTGATGTATTTATACGCCAAAGATGTGACAGCCAACATTCCATCAAAATTGGTCAAACGGAGCGGGCACTTTATTTCATAATTTTTTTCCAATTTTTACCTGTTTTTCGATTATCTCAAAAACGGCTTTAACGATTTTTATCAAATTCATAATGTTTAATGAAAATTAGGTGTTCTTTAATATCAGGTAAGCTTTATCATTAATAAAATGTTCTGAGGAAACTCGTTGAGCCCACGCATGCGGAGTACGCCTTTAATTACAGACCATTGTTTATCATTAAAGCCGTTCTGTTCATTTGAGAAGTGGCAATTAACAAAACGCATTAATTTCTAATCTAAGTAAGTTGGTAAGTGAAATTTGTGTGTTGCGCGCACGCACCAGATTTTTTAAATTACAAATTATAGTAGAAGGCGGAGCGCAGTGTTTCATACTAGGTCCCAAGAACACATTCACTCTCTATAGAGCAGTTCCGAAGAATGTGACACAGTTACCCAGATAGTAACAGGTCCTTTCAGTAACCGCTCCTTCTGCTTCCCGATTGTTTACCCTCACGCGTGAGAACGTCCTTTCTTTAACTCATAGAAACGTAGAAACGACTACATCAACTGCGAAAGTTCAACGTGGGAAATACTGTTTACTTTTTATTTTCGCATAAAATGTTCGCTACATAACGGATATATATATTTTCTTTTCAATAAATTTTACTAGCTCATATTGAAATGTCATTTGCATTTCCAGATCAAGAAAACAGAATAAAATAAAATATTTTTTAATAAAACATATGCAGCCAACTTTCTTATTTACGACCAAAAATTAATGGGACTTGGCGCATTCGAGAGAAAGAGGATGAAAAATTTCTAAATAATTATTTAAAAATAAATTGAGATAAAATAACAAAAATAAATATCGTTTAACTTATGTGGCTTTAATTACTTTTATTAACGAAAAATTACAGCTCAAAATGGACAAAGAATAACAACTCAAATAACCAACAAGGTTACAACAAGTAACGACAGGGGCGGCCCAGGGGGGGGGGGGTATTGGGGATCAATCCCCCCCCCCGAAATTTCGACGAAAAAAATTAGCGGAATGATTAAAAAAATTACGCATGAATTAATTATGCATCTAACTTTAACGAGTTTTCTAGGGAAATCTAGTTTAATTTTGACTAGATTTTTTTCATACAGAATTTTGTATATGAACTTAATGTATAAGCATAAGCAAATAAAGTGTGCTAGTTTTACGCTGTTTTTTTTTCATACCGACCAATCCCCCCCCCGAATTTTTTTTTCTGGAACTGCGCCTGAGTAACGATGCGGTAACACAAAAATAACGATATCGTTCGATCTTCAGAACCAACTCTCTAGACCATCACTACTTAATTTAGTCCAAATTAGAACAGTCTAGAAGTTTCCAGAAAAGCCTATAATATTCTCGAACAGACACGAATTGTTTCAACAAAAAGTCTATAATTCTTTTAACACGTTAGGTGCGGCATCGGTCCCCGGGGTCCGATGTCTTACATTCCCCTCTTAACAGCCGATTATCACATGAAAATGTCCGAAAGGCCGAACACCTCAAAGTCTCAATTTAGTCGATTTTTAATAAGATTATTGCCTTTTAGTGCAGCAAAAGTTGCTAACTGATGAAATTCTGTTGTTTTTTAGATTCGGACTCCGGGGTCCGATGCAGGTAATAAAACAAGACTACTGGACGGCATCACACTTCCGCGTCCGATAATATTGCAAAGAATACCTTTATGGTTATCTTTAATACTTCCTACTAAGTCTTTAATTATAAATAAAACACTGATATTTGCTTTATTTATTTTATATAAATCATTTCTTTAAAAAGATTTTTTTTTATCATAGAGTAAGTAGTCGGACCTCGGGAGCCTGTCCTGCGCCTGTTATGTCTCGGTCTAATCGTTACCAAGAGATAATGTCCTTGAGAAGCTCATTTAATTCACTTTTCAGTAAAAAATTAACACTTTCGTCAAAGCATTCCCATCGGACCCTGACGCCCGATATCGTCTGTGGGCTCATCCCAGCAGTCGGACCCCCGGGACCGATACCGTCCAATTCAGGATACCCCTAAAATACACAATATTATTACTAAAATAATAATTTATTAAAAATTTAGAGACGCGTTATAATCGGGTTTGAGTATATATTTACACACTTTAGAAAAAAATTGTAACATAAAAAACATTCCCACACAGTTGGGATAGAGGTTATGTTGAAAGGTCAGAACACCTGACCTCGGGAGAATCCAACATCAATCTCTCTACTCGTGAAGTGCGCACCAATAGTAGCTTTCTAACTTTTATTTTTTTTTTTGGATTTTATCTATATTTCAATTTAAAAAATATATATGTATTTATTGATATTCACAAGAATATTTACAAGTAATACTCAAGTAAATTTGATAAAAAAAAAAAAAATAATGTCATGAACAACTTTGTAGAGAAAGTATCCACTGATAGATAGTACTCAATTAATATTATGTAACTTAAAAGATCACGAGACCATATTTTTTTCAGAGGCCTTAGAGGATCGTCTGGAATCGAAGAGGAAGCCAAGGTGGATAAAAGTGGGTTAAGATAGGTCTGGAGTTTACAACGAAATTACGGGTATCTGGACATTGGCGGATCCAGACATTTTCTGAGGGGGGGCGCACTTTTTTTTTTACATTTCATGAGTAATGAAGGCCCTAATTTAAAATACATATTAGTACATAATATTACGTCATAATATACGTTATAAATTACTGTAAATGTTTGAATACAATTCATTTTCAATTAGTGGAATTGAAAAATGACTAAATATAGCTCATTTCATATAGGAATAGTAATACTGTATGAGTGTCACCTCTCAGGGGTGGGGGGCGGACCTCCCCTGGATCCACTACTGTATCTGGATCGGCGACATATGGAACATTGAGAGTTTTGCGAAGGATTTTGGATTGGGTGTGAGATGAATTAGTTATAGTGAAGACCCAAAGCTCAATTCCATAAGCCCAAATAAGTCTTATTACTCTCATATAAAGCTGCCGTTTGTAATAGGGAGTTTTGAGATTTTGTCGAGTAAGTGTGTACTAGGCGGTAGCTTCGAGCAGTTTTTTGTCGTTTCAATCTTGTGTGAGGATTCCTAGTAAGAAGTTTGTCCAGTTGGAATCATAACTAGCGGATTTGTTCGACAGGTGCAAGTGGAGAATTATTGAAGGATGTCGTAAGTTTACGACGGAGAGTATTTTAAAGTTGAAAACTTGTTGGTTTGTTCAACGTCACTTTATGCCAACCAAACAAGTTAAAAAGTTCCTCGATGACATTGGATATGTGAGAGTAGGAGTTTTTGACGTTGAAACCAGCATAATCCCTTCATCAAAATTCCTCTACGTTGCTTTATGTTGCATTTTTGAGTTCAGTAGGATTTAAGCATTCTGTAATTTTATCCACGGTCAATCTGTGATCTTCTCAAACAGTTCAAAAACTCGGTTTTTTGCACCTATTCATCAGTTGTTATTTAAGGCCAATCTGTTGATTTCCACTCTCCTTTTAAAAAAAAATATAAAAATGCTTAGTTGAAATCTTGTTATGATTTTCGGTACTTATGTAGTATCGAATCACCATACTGCTTTCCAGGATGTTTGTTTGTTTAATTAATGTCCTTTTGTCCTACTAAAGCTAATCGGACAATGCTACCATGGGAGTCTTAAATTTTACCTATCCAGATATTATTAGGATATGGATCTTTAACGAGTACCTGACATCGTACAGGCACGGGACCTCTATATTACGTCCATTCCGAGAGACAGCATAAGCAAGGATTTTTTACTTCCTTTGAAAAAACCTATGGCCACCACGGGTCGCGAAACCGCAACCTTTAGTATTGTAGGTTGCTATGCTAACCACTACACTAAAGGTGACCCCTTTAATCGGCTTTATGAATATATATATATTTTTTATATTCCTCAATAAATTTCCTACTGGGGGATAACTACTGATTCAGAGAGAATTCAAGGATACAGAAGATGTTGGCTTAATAACAAATATAAAAATAAAATAAGAACAGCTGATATTGTTCTCTGATGTTAGTGAAAGTAAAATTTTAGTATAATGACAATTACATTGGCGGTGGAATGTTTTCCCATGCTCCCTATTTAGAAAGTAACCGTTAAAAAAATCATTAACCAATAAAAAATGTGTCCCATTTTAAATTATTTGATGCCGCTATACGAAAAGTAAAATTATGAAATTTAATCTTTTGATATACATGTTACATTCACTTCCCTATTTACGAAATATATCTGAAAGTTAATAGAGGAAGTAAGAGTATTGCGAACGTGAGAAATTTCGAATTCGAACTTTGAAGAACGTTTTAGGATTCAGTGTGTCCAAATAACAAAATCTTGCAAAATGATCTGCAGGCATGCAAGAGTGAAAGGCCAAGATAGAGAACAAAAGTGATCAAAATTTCTAATCAAATCAAAAAGCATCAAAGCTCGATTCATAATTTGATGAATAAATCAAGCATGACTTTTATATTATTAAAAAGGCTTTTATCTAAAAAAAAATAAAATAAACCGAATTTGAAAAATAGGAACAAGTAAAAATAAATGCACTAAAAAGTATGAAATAATTATCTTCTGATTTTTATGAATACACACCAAATTTTAAAATGATATAAAAAGCGGAAAAATGCAATTAAAATAAACAATTTTTTTTCTCATTTGTATGAATACACACTACCTTCTAATAAAAAATTGTAAATGCAATCTTTTCGGAGGCGGCGCAAAATGGGAAATCTTCCAAATGGCATGTTACTGATTACGATTTCATTAGAAAACGATAGACATTGAAATCAATAGATAGGAAGAGAAGATCAATCAAGAAGATATTAATATTAATTTATTGTGGGTGACCACCTATTTTTTAAATTATTTTAAATAATTTATTTTTTGAAGAGAAAAGATTTGGCTCCGCTGAAAATCGAACTCGGGTCTTCCGCGTGACATGCGCGGTATGCTAACCATTACACCACGGATTCGCTTCCAAACGGTGCCAAATCCCTCCTCTTCACTGACACCTCTCCCACGATCTCGCAAGTGTTGCGAGTATTTACGGGAGATGGACAACTTTTGTCTAATTTTGGGCATCTCTTGACGTTCGTCAATTTTTAAATTTGTGTGTGGTGTAATGGTTAGCATACCGCGCATGTCACGCGGAAGGCCCGGGTTCGATTCCCGGCGGAACCAAATCTTTCCTCTTCAAAAAGTATGGTCAATTATTTAAAAGAAGATATTAAGATTTTAATAATTTCTAGTGCTAAACATATATAAATTTTGCTCCGCCTCTGAAAATACAGTGATGTATAGAACGTGGTATGAATTTAATATTTTGATTTATTAGTTTTTATTATAAATTAGAGTGTATTAGTACAAATTAAAATAAAATTATTCGTTTTATTTTATTTTTCCGTTTTTGTTATACCATATTCAATTTTACTGTGTAAATGATATAAATCATATATAATAATTCTGTTATATAAGTAAACAAGGGGTGAAGTCGGATTTCCAGAGCACGACTTAAAAAGTTCTAAAGGTATTTGCATACAATTGGGTTTTAATTACTACAGTTGAAAATTCTGTCAAAATTATTGAGAGTGCTGTAATTACAATGTATAATTTTTTTTTCCACCGAAGAATCCTCCCCACAATCAATAATAAATATTTTTTTATTCGAAAAAAAAAAACACAGGTTTATGAAACCTCAAACAGGTTTATGAACAAGGTTTTATCCACGAGGAAGTAAATAGTGTGACAGGATTCAAATGCCGATTTTAGAAGTAAAGTTTCTCTAAAATAGCTTTATAGTAATTTTGGTAATTTGAAGCCATCAATCGCATTAAATTACAAAAATACTAAATTAATATCGTTATTATTTATTTATTAGTTTATTAGAATAGAAAATGTAATTATAACAGTTGATATTTAATAACAATTTTTTTTTTGTAGGGGTTTTGCCTCACTTCAGCTTCCGATGATTTGGAGGACTTAAGTTTCGACGATGAAGAAAGCAATGCTGCTGAAACGTAAGAATAAATCTGTACTATGTATAGGGGAGAGCGGGGTTGGTTGGCATAGGGGGTAGTTTGGCCATTGGCTTATAGTTTCCGTCACACCTGTTGTGAAGGCCCCACCATTGTACCATGTGACCCGCTCGACCTCGGGAGTCTTGTCCTGAGTTTTCAATCTGATGCAATCAGTGTAGAGAAGAGTGTGCTTCATTATTAATTTTAGAACATATAAGTAAATTTTTATATTTCAGTAAATTTGGTTAAAACGGCATGGCAAAACTTTTGACTCCGATTCTGTTCACATAGCCCCAAACTCCTTTGAAAAATCTAAACTTTCAAATAACCAGTCTCTTGTTTGATTGTTCTCCCATGTCCTGGCAGCCATCTTTCATACTATCTCTACTGTGGGGTTAGTTGGCTCTCTTCAACTGGGGTTTGTTGACGCAGCAGCAATTCACAAAAGCAAGGTAAACATAAACAAAGAAGCAATATTTCCTACGCAGAAAGTGACGACAGTCTAAACTTCTATCTTCTTCTATTGTCATTCTATTTTCCCTTAAAAGCTGTTAAAAACCGATAAAAAATTATTTTACAATTATAGTGCAGCTTTTAGTAACAATAATATGTGTCAGGCAGTACTTGAATGAGATGGCTAAACAACTCCACGTTCTAGGCCAACCTACCCCACTAGGGTAATTGGCATACTCTGGATTGACGAACTCTTCAATTTTCTATGATCTTAGTATTAAATATTATGAGGTGAAAAAAATACTTGAAGTACTCTAATACTTGGAGTTTACAGTGGTATCAGCCCTATTGAGATTAAATTAACAGGAACGACTCAACAATCAAAAAAGTAAAAACTGTTGCCAACCAACCCCGCTCTCCCCTATATATATATATATAGTGTCCGACCAAATGTTTAGTCGAAACCGAAATTTATTTACCTGAGTTGTATTATACATGTAAGCGTGTACTCTCTCTGTAGTCGTCAAATTAGCCTTAGTAGCATAAATGGAAGTCATACAAACAACATAATAATTAAACAGGTTACAAAAAGTATCACTTAGTAACTACACAGCAACACAATAATAACCATATGACATGAGCTTCAGAACAAGTTCGGCTGTTTACCGCTCCTTGTATTTAGTATGAAGAAGAACTGTCTGAAAGGTTATAGGTTTTTACGTAGAAGGTACTCCAACATGTACTAGGGCAGTTTGTTTCAACAAGTCTATAACTCTTTTAAATCATGTTTTTTTGTGTTTTGAATTGATTCATGTTATAATAATACTAGCTGTATGTCCCGGTTTCACCCGGGGAATTTCATTTTTCTTATGAAACGGTCGATTTCGTAAAAAAACCATTGTAAAGCGAGATCATTAAGATTTTTATTAGGATAAAGGATATCAGCTGAAGATCAGCTGAAGTTATGTAATTTTAATATGGACAGGTGTTAACGCACCTGGTATGAAAGAACCACTGAGCGAAATTTGGAGAATTTAGGATAAACGGTATGGAATTCTATAAATAACAAACAAACAAACAGAAATATTGCCCTGCAGTTTCAGCTTCTCGCAAATCGGCTTGCCTAAGCCTCTGTGGCGCAAGGCGGGCCTCGTATTCCTGGGCAGACTCAGTTTCCCGCGATTCTAAGCCTCTGTTGTTCAATCCTATTTTGATGTTCGTCGAGAGTTTCATCTGCTCGTATTTGACGTTGTTTTTTATCTTTAGAGCTCACTACTCCTATTGAAGCTCGCTTCTTAGGAGGCATTTTTAAAAAATAAATTCACCATACATGTAAATAAACGTATTGTAATGTTAAAAAAAAAAACATATGGTTTAAAAATCCCAGAACTCGACGCCTGCCAAGGGACGGTCTTACCGGTCTTGTTGGCCTCTTCAAAATCTATAAAATGATTTTTTAGGCCGTTTTTTCGACTCAAACGGTCGATTTCGTAAAAAAACCATTGTAAAGCGAGATCATGACGAATTTTATAACAATAATTATTATACCCAGAGATTGGCTGAAGTTATGCAATTTTAATATGGACAGGTGTTCGCACCTGGTATCAAAGAACCACTGAGCGAAATTTGGAGAATTTAGGACAAACGGTATGGATTTCTATAAAGAACAAATAAACAAACAAACAGAATTTCAACTTTATTTATATAGATTTAGATAACGTAGAAATACTGTTGATCTACATTACTAAAGGTCGCGGTTTCGCGTCCCGCGGTGGCCTTAGGAATTTTTAAAGGGAGTATTTATTCATTTATTTACATCCCTACCTGGCCTAATGGCCGTACGGGTTTCGGCAACAGTAGCACTAAGCTAAAACACCTAGCGTCGCTGATGCCGTGTTTCTCTCTTGTTTCTTTTTCTTCAGTCCTCCTTGAGGAAGATGGTGAGGAAGTGATAGAGGTATGACCCCGTCACCATCTGCCCAGGGTGGACTTGATCTTCCTGTGGCATTCCCGGTGGCTGCTCTCGTCTTCTTCCTCAGGCTCCAATGTCAAAGTGTGCAGGCCCCACGATTGTTTTCCATTCATTAACCCTTTAACCGGGGAGTTCCCTTTTAAATTACGCAGCCTATAACGGGCGCGAGGTCTTCCACTAGGACGTGTATATACGTCACGCCCGGTACGATGTAACTTCATATTATTATTTTTTTTATTTATCCTTAATATAAATTGAAAAGCTTTGAAATATATTCGTTTTCGTTTATTTATATATAAAGCACAAAGGAAAACACAAAAAGAAAAGAATACCAACAAAAATATAGAAGTATCGAATTAAGAAATTATAAATTTTACAGTCTTAACCAGCTATAAAGAGTACAAAAAACATATATATGAATATAAATTAAATTTATTATTATAAATGTTATAAATTATATATATATATATATATATATATATAAATTTAACCATCATTGTGGGTGACCACCTATTTTTTAAATAATTTATTTTTGAACGTAGTGTAATGGATAGCATACCGCGCATGTCACGCGGAAGACCCGGGTCCGATTCCCGGCGGAGCCAAATCTTTTCTCTTCAAAAATAAATTATTTAAAATAATTTAAAAAATAGGTGGTCACCCACAATGATGGTTAAATTAATATAAAATAATTTAAAAAATTGACGAACGTCAAGAAGATGCCCAAAATTGGACAAAAATTGTCCATCTCCCGTAAATACTCGCAAAACTTGCGAGATCGTGGGAGAGGTGTCAGTGAAGAGGAAGGATTTGGGACCGTTTGGAAGCGACTCCGTGGTGTAATGGTTAGCATACCGCGCATGTCACGCGGAAGACCCGGGTTCGATTTTCAGCGGATCCAAATCTTTTCTCTTCAAAAATAAATTATTTAATATATATATATTAAAATTCACGTCGATACACCTATTGATGACTAATACATCTGTTGTAGGAAAATATAAGTCCCACCCGTTCCAGGGCACAACATATATTTCAAGGACGTATTTATACGTCCTACCCGTTGACGCTTTGTTTAGGTTGGACGCCTATATACGTCCCGCCCGGTTAAAGGGTTCATGAATCTTTTGAAGTGAGGAAAATTTACCTCAGTAACAAATTGAGGAAATTCAGATTCAGTGACGCTGTAGATCCCTAAGGATCGCATCAGTTTGGCCCTTATCGCCTCAAACGCGGTGCAGGACGTGATCACGTGTTCTACAGTTTCGGGAACACCACATGTTACGCTTAGAGGCTCGACATCCACGCCAAGACTATGGAGTTTACCTCGAAATCCTCTGTAACCACTATGGGGAAACCCAATAGTTTTTTAAAGGGCGTAAAAAATCCTTGGCCATGCCTTCCTTCGAGTAGGACGTAAACCTGTACGATGTCAGGTACTCGTTAAAGATCCCTATCCTAATTATACCTGGATAGGAAAAATTTAGGACTCCCACTGTAGCATCGTTCGATTAGCCTTAGTAGTATAAAGGGACGTTTAACAGCAAACAATACTGTTGGTACATTTTTCACGAATTAAGAACGAAACAGTTAAAAAGGAATTATAAAAGAGTTTGTCTTCTAATTACGAAACAGAACTGAACGTACTGACTGTGTGATACGAAGTGATTCCTTGCTGATTCAGCTGAAGGTTTCCAAAATGATCGCTCGGGTCGGAGTTAATTAAAACGGAACGGTACTTGCTCCAATAACGACGGAGTTTTGTCAATCATTTCCTAGGACGGCAGCTACTGGAGCTAGCTGTTTAGCCTGTTCCTTGGAGCGTGGTGCTGACCACTCTTCTGTGAAGGAATTCTGTTAGAGCTCTAATAGAAGCCTTTGGGATATCAGACAGCTCCTAGAGGAAGAGAAAATCGGCCAAACTTAAAAGTCACTCAAAGTATAACTGTTAAAAAAGGAATTAATTACCAAAGAGTTCGTCTTCTTATGAAAATACCTAGATGAAAAAGTACAAATAATAATAGATATACAAACCAACAAATGCTTATTGTTAAGTACAACTGGCTTAAATCATGACCAGAAAGCCATATGAGAACAAAAGATTTTGCACAAAGGGGATTAATGGACTTCAAATAAAAAAATAATATTTTGTTTTAGTTTGTATTACTTTCACTTGCCTATATATGAAATATATAGTAAGGGAACATAATGCGGTCGTGAAAAATTTCGACATCCGGTTTTTAAAAGATATTAAAGACACGTTTTGGGGACCCCAGAGTCCAAATAACGAAGTCCAGTGAAATGTCTGTGTGAACAGACTCTCAAAAAAACTATAAACCGTACAGACATGAAATTGGGTATTAGGCGTATGTTGACAGCTATGACGATGTGGCAGCAAAACTTTCATCAGATTGGTCAACTTTATTTAATAAATTTTGATTCACTAATACGTTTTTTTCGATTTTCTAAAAAACGGCTCTAACGATTTAGATCAAACTCGATGTGCCTAAAAATAAGAAATGACTAAATCTGAAATATGAACAAAATCGAGTAAACATAACATAGTAAACATTCCGACAACTAAAACCATATTGAGCCCACGCGTGCGCAGTGCGCTTTCAATGACAGACCATTGTTCATAAGTAAAGACGTTCTGTTCACGGGGACGAGTTGTCTAAGTGTTTTGGTTGATACACATTTAATAGACATTATATATTTCCATGAAAACTAAAGGAAGTTTTTAACAACTAAATAGAGAATAAAATAATCACACAAAATATCACAAATAAAAACTTTTATTTAAAAATAAATTTTTCCGTGTAAGAAACAAACAACATTAAACGCATTTAAAACTAAAATGTAAAAATTATTCAAACTTACTAGTTGATATGAAAAATACATGTATAACAGCAATAAAGATAACTAAATTAACAATCAATTAAAAAGTATATAAAACATGCGAATTAATCAGGGTTTAAATATCAGACAGTTTTTAAAATAATTTGTTTAAACTTCCTATAGACTGTTAAAAAGTCTAGATCGATTTCCAAAGATGTTAGAGGATATTAGCTTTCAAGGAGGTCGCAAATTATTGAAGACAGATATGCGACCAACCCACTTAGCTGTTGATGACGGATTCGCGCGACCAGATAACTTTAGCCTCCGCAAATTGTTGACTAATTGTCGCATTGTTGATTCGGCGAAATCGGGGCAAGAGTTAATCTTCGTGAACTGAGACACGTCTGCGATTTCTATTGATCATTTTCTTTTATTTATTTTTCAAACAGTTTGTTATCTTATATAAACAGAGCCCGGATTTTTATGCAGTAAAAAGCGTCAAGATATGCCCTGTAAAAACTATAAAATATTCAAAGATACTAATGTGACTAAAATATTTTACAAGGAAGAAAGTGGAGGAGACAATTTAGAAATGATTTTAATTTTTTTGGATCTCGAACAAATATCTCTTTAAAGAATTATATGTTTAAATAAAACAGATAAAGGATAATTTCATTCACTAATTCTAACATCTTCCGCATCCTCAAATCCTAATTTTGATTTCATAGGTATCCGCAATTATTGATGTACCTCTTGTATTATTATTATCTTTAGTATTGTATAAATTCCTTCTGTATAATTTTCATATTCTTTATGCATTGTTACCTTATGTATTATCTCAATTTTGTGTTATAATTGAGTCCAGCCATAACAATGTGTATACAATAACCATCCATTTTGTTAATTTTTAATATTTTATTTTCACTTAGTTGTCAAGTAGCCATTCACTTTAAAAGCGTTGGGTTTCCCCGACATTAACCTTTGAAGTCGGCAAACTACCCCCTACCACTACCTCTTACCTTATTTTACCTTCAGTCTTTGTATCTACCTGGACTCAGAAGGTAAATATCAGATTCTATTTTATCTTTCCACTTATTTACATATTCATGTATAATGCCTACCATCTTTTATATTATTATCAGTTCTGTAAAATATTCATTTATTGTCATCCTCTCGCATAGATACTCATATATTTGTTTTCTTTTAGCCCTGATGAAGATCCACAAGTTGGATCGAAACGTTGGCTTTCGAAAAAAAGCTTTCACTTACCTATATATGAAATATATAGTAAGTGGAAGTATTGCGATCGTAAAAAATTTCGACTTCCGGTTTTCAACGGAAATACTCGTTTTGGGGTCCCCTGAGCCCAAATAACCAAGTCCCGCGAAATGGTCTGTGTGTGTGTGTGTGTGTGTGTGTGTGTGTGTGTGTGTGTGTGTGTGTGTGTGTGTGTGTGTGTGTGTGTGTGTGTGACCAGACTAGCTCAAAAACTATAAGCCGTGCGAATCTGAAATTAGACATTTAGTGTATGTATATGCCCGCGATGTGACAGCGAAAATTTCATCAAAATTGGTCAAACGGAGGGGGCACTTTATTTAATAACTTTTTACGTTTTTATCGATTTTCTCGAAAACGGCTCTAACGATTTTGATTAAACTGAGTATTTGATGCATTAATATGTCCGAGATTTGACTGCAAAAATTTCATCAAAATTGATCAACCAGAGGGGGTACTTAATAAATTGCGTCCCACTTTTATGTGTTTTTTTTTTTCAATTATCCAAAAACGGCTTTAACGATTTCGATAAAACTTGGTATTTAGCATATGTATGTGCCCGCGATGTGACAGTAAAAATTTCATCAAAATTGATCAATTGGAGGGGGCACTTTACTTAATAAATTTTGTATAATTTTCACCTGTGTTTTTTATTTACTCATAAAAGGCAAAAATAAGAAATGAATGTGAAAAAATTTGTGAAGTGGCAATTAAAAAATCACGTCAATTACTTATCTAAATAAGTTGGTAAGTGAAAGTTGTGAGTTGCGCGCACGCACCAGATTTTTTAAACTGATTATCATTTAACCTATCGTAAGAATAACAGTTGACTATCTCTCACCCCTGAATTAAATTTAATTATTAAATGCATTTCTAAATTTATGTCTGTGCATGTCTATCTGCCTAACCTTCTATCGCTTAAAATATTTTTATAAATTCGAAAATGATCTTTCGACACGAACTGATGTGATTGGAACAAATTTATAAGCGCCTAAAATTATTGGGTCGTTGTCAATGTCGCTGAGAACAATTGAATCATCCCCGTTTAAAATATTTCCAAATATTATATTTCCAGGATATTAACCCCTCAATTTTTCATAAAAATGTCTTCCATTTTTTCTTTTAAAGCTTCTACAATATGGCAAAGGATGCGATTTATATTTTTATTTACTAAAAAGTGAAGTGAAACGTCGGGAATCTCATTTATTTGAAGAAGAAATTATTTACGGCGAATGATATCGATCAAAATTGGGAATCTTAGCTCCTACGTTGGATTTTACTTTTAGATTTCTAAATGTATTTTTTACTTTATTAGATCATCAAAGTATGCAAAATAAAACTTGGCCCAATTATATCTGCCAATTCTAATTATTAATGATATCTGATCCGCTATTTTAAAGAAGCACGCAAACAAAATATGCAATTGAACAGGAATTGGTTGGGGGTGCGGTCAAAATAATTAGCACAAATATGTAATATTTACATATTTTATTCTAGCCGACGTTTCCACCCAAATTTTAGGTCATCATCAGGGCTAAATGAGAAAAAAACAAAAAAAAATAACCAATCAGATAATTTATATAAACAGATACAAATGTGTGATACAAATGTAGATAAAATAATCATTAACATATTTTTGTAGAATTTAAAAAAAACTTAAAATAAGGCCATGATGAAAGTAATAAATGAAAACGAGACAAAACTTATAATGGGATATCTGAGGTAATGTAGAGAAATATATAAAACATAGGTGAACATATAATGAGGTTACAATGGTCTGTAGTAACGAAGCCTAAGTAAATAAGATGAAATGTAGTACGCAAAATACAAAGCGGTGTGTAAATCGAAAATTTAAAAAAGATAAACAAGATGGATAATATAAAAATATAATGATACAAAATAAGGCACTGAATGAATGGTAAGAGATCTTTAGATGCATATGATTAAAGAATAATTATAAGATTTATGTATTTATTGAAAGTGTGTTACACTAGAAGGATGGATGATTATTTTTAAAATAATAATAATAGTAATTATAATTAATAATAATAAAGTAATAAACATTATTAAAATATGCAATTGTATAAAAATCTTGGCCCTGCTTATAACGAAGGCTATAGTTAAAGATAAATTAATTATTATGCTTTTACTTTCATATTCGATTAATCATAAAGGCATTTGTATTATCGATTATTTAAATTTCAGAATTTATCGTCTTGGAAGAGCTATTAATAAGATAGCTGCCTCCCATCCCAGAGATGGGTAAATCGGTCAGTCGGTTAATCTTATGATAACTGAGTTTCTACTGTATATCATTACAATATCAATTTGTTTTTGTTTTATTTTTTATTTGGCATTCAAACGGTTCCTATACTTACATATTCTATTTCATATTTTTGGCTAATGGGAGAGAAACCCGGATAGTTTTTCAATTTTCTTTATATTCTCAGCCAGTTTCGATTATTTTTGGCTAGTCTTAACCACTAGAAACAGTTCTATGTTCTTTGGTAACACATTAAACTTAAATATATATTATATAGAGTATAAACTAAATATAAAGCTTTAAAAAGCCCTATAAACTTCAGTAGAATTTTTACATTCACTTATTTTTATATGAAATATATTTATTATATTAATTATTATATATAAACATTTTCTATTTGATGTATGTATATGGCCGCCAAATCTCATCAAAATTAGTCAAACGGAGAGGGAAATTTATTTAATAAATTTTGTCTCGTTTCATCATCATTGAAAAGTTCAGAGAGGGCTAAAATTTCGAAGGAAAAAAAATGTTTTTCCTATAAAGTACCTTGGATTATTAATTATTATATATAAACATTTGCTATTTGATGTATGTATATGGCCGCCAAATCTCATAAAAATTAGTCAAACGGAGAGGGAAATTTATTTAATAAATTTTGTCTCGTTTCATCATCATTGAAAAGTTCAGAGAGGGCTAAAATATCGAAGGAAAAAAAATGTTTTTCCTATAAAGTACCTTGGATTTTATAAATTAACTGTCTCTTATACCTCTCGTTATTCCTAAAAATCAGAAATGGATTAATATGAAATGAGAATAAAATCGAGAAACAAATACAGGAGAAAAAAAAAAAGAAAAATGTTCCGACTAAGTCTTCTTAACCAAGTTGAACCCACGCATGTGCAGTAGGTCTTTTTTGACAGACCACTTTTTATAGGTAAAGGCGTTCTGTTCATGGAAAAGAATCATCGACGTGTTTTGGTTGATACACCTTTTATGGAAATTATTTGTTTCCATGGTAACTAAATGAAGTTTTCAACAACTACAAAGAGAATCAGACCCCTTCAAATCAGAGAAATCAGACCACTTGGGAGAATTATGCTTGCATTCCCGTATTATCAGCAATGACAATAAAAACTTACACGTTGATTTCTAATTTAAACAAGTTTGTTAATTGACGATAATTGTTGTCGTCTCAAGTTAGTTCTCGCACACGTAAATTTTCATTAACTAATTACTGTGGTATTTTTTTTTCCTAGCTAATTACCTCTCGCAAAGGTAAATATTCAAAAAGGATTTAGAAGGGTTAAAGTTTTTATTTTGTACTTCTCATATTTGATTACACAATGTATTAGTGATCCATTCATTTATCACTTATTGGATTATTTCAGATTAATTATAAATAACAGAAATGTAGAAGGAAGTAGTAAAGAATATAATCGGAATAGGGTTAAGAACAACCACAATAGACATAGATAGCAAAAATGTACCAAATCAATCTTTTTCCATTAATACATTTTAATTAAATTCAGAATATAACACATGATGATATGAGATTGTCTTTAACTAAAACAAGGGCCATTCCACGTCTAATCATCCAGCCGAAATTCAAAATTTTACCTCACCCCCTCAGATTTTGATAAAAATTTGTAGGTATCAAGTAGATATATAAATCAGAAAAAAATCCAAATTTTACCCAATTCCATCAAGTAGTTTCAGAGTTATGGCCATTTGAACTTTTGAGATATTTGAAGTTCCGACGACGACTTGAGCTCAAAACCAACTTGTACATGTTAAGACTTTCCTCTGTAGAATGGTTTCTAATTGAACTAGAGCTTTCAAAATTTATTCATTAATTCTGCCTTTCATGCAGAATCAGATGGTACCATATATATCAGAGAGATAATTTTCCTTCATGAAAAAAAAATTCTTAAACATAAAAAATTATATTTTTTCCAAGTTGTAAAATGGTCATAGAAAAATGCCATGAGCAAAAATCTCTCTCCAACCGGCCTTACACACTATATATCAAAAGAAAGAGGAATAAATTCTCTATCTAATGATGAAATAATATGAGTGGCTCTTTGACTTATAAGAGTTTTATCACGATTTGAATCTAACATATTAAAATTTAATTTCAAAGTGGCGCATACAAATTAATACAGCTGAAATCTCTCTTAGATATACTCCTTCAAAGGTATATTATTGAAAAGGGCATCTAATTTTCTTTTAAATGATATGATAATGTTTGTGAATTTTTGAGCTAAAATTGTTTTATTACAATGTAAATCTAATAAAATTAATTCAACTCGGTGTTATATGAAAATTTCTGTATGGCTAAAATCTCTCTCCAAGCCCATTAAAATATTATATATCACTGAAAAGAGGAAGAAATTCTCTATCTAATGATGAAACAATATGAGAGGCTCTTTGACTTATAAGAGTTTTATCACGATTTGAATCTAACATATTAAAATTTAATTTCAAAGCGGCGCATACAAATTAATACATCTGAAATCTCTCTTAGATATACTCCTTCAAAGGTAAATTATTGAAAAGGGCATCTAATTTCCTTTTAAATGATATGATAATGTTTGTGAACTTTTTAGCTGAAATTGTTTCATTACAATGTAAATCTAATAAAATTAATTCAACTCGGTGTTATATTAAAAGTTTCTGTATGGCTAAAATCTCTCTCCAAGCCCATTAAAATATTATATATCACTGAAAAGAGGATGATATTTTCTACCTAATGATGAAATAATAATAGTGGGTTATTGAGTTATAAGAGTTATATTTCGATTTGAATGTAATGTAGTAAACCTAACTTTAAAAGTAGTGTATACAAATTAATATATCTGAAATCTATTTCCAAATATCCTCAAATCACCATATACTTATTGCTGAAAAGATCATGTACTTAACTTTAATGTAATTTAATAATATGTGCAGGCTTTTAAGTTTAAAGATTTTTTTTTAAATTAAATGTAATAATAATATCAAATCAACACACAATTTTTGATTGATTACACATAGTATATGAGATGGTGGAACTGGATATTGGTCTTCATTTTTAGGCCAAAAAATGTTTCTGTTGGCCCAGAGGGGTGCAAAAATAGCAAATCATAATCACCTTCTGTCTCATTTATACTATGGACTATTCCGATCCACCAGTTGTTATCATGTACACAGGCCACGAAAGAATTGACTTCTGGTTATACAGTTGGTCCTGTTTAGCGAAAAACATTTTGTCGCAAACAGATAATAGAGTCTGAGCTTACCCTTTTTGCTATTATTTCTACAGTTGATGCAGGCTGAAAATAATTGAAACTCCTGGTTGCGGCAATTCTTAGACCAGACTCAAATCGAATACCTAAAGCTTTTCTATTGATTTCGATTTCTTCTTTGCTCAAAAAAAAAAAAATTTATTTTGGAAAAAATCTTACCACAATATTCGTGCATTTGCTTTGCATTTACGATTTGATCATTATTTAAACTTTAAACTTTGTAGATTTTTCTTTCTAATTATTCTTTTTACTTTTTTTAATTATACTTTTTACTATAATAATTTGTATACACTACTTTTAAAGTTAGGTTTACTACATTACATTCAAATCGAAATATAACTCTTATAACTCAATAACCCACTAATATTATTTCATCATTAGGTAGAAAATATCATCCTCTTTTCAGTGATATATAATATTTTAATGGGTTTGGAGAGAGATTTTAGCCATACAGAAATTTTCATATAACACCGAGTTGAATTAATTTTATTAGATTTACATTGTAATAAAACAATTTCAGCTAAAAAGTTCACAAACATTATCATATCATTTAAAAGGAAATTAGATGCCCTTTTCAATAATTTACCTTTGAAGGAGTATATCTAAGAGAGATTTCAGCTGTATTAATGTGTATGCGCCGCTTTGAAATTAAATTTTAATATGTTAGATTCAAATCGTGATAAAACTCTTATAAGTCAAAGAGCCAGTCATATTATTTCATCATTAGATAGAGAATTTCTTCCTCTTTCTTTTGATATATAGTGTGTAAGGCCGGTTGGAGAGAGATTTTTGCTCATGGCATTTTTCTATGACCATTTTACAACTTGGAAAAAATATAAATTTTTATGTTTAAGAATTTTTTTTTCATGAAGGAAAATTATCTCTCTGATATATATGGTACCATCTGATTCTGCATGAAAGGCAGAAATAATGAAGTCGTCGTCGGAACTTCAAATATCTCAAAAGTTCAAATGGCCATAACTCTGAAACTACTTGATGGAATTGGGTAAAATTTGGAATTTTTTCTGATTTATATATCTACTTGATACCTACAAATTTTTATCAAAATCTGAGGGGGTGAGGTAAAATTTTGAATTTCGGCTGGATGATTTGACGTGGAATGGCCCACAAATAGATTCGATGATTCACACACATGAAAAGGTAACATACGAATTTTCCTAGTCCAAGCCAGAAAAAATAGATTTGGCAACTGGATGCCTACCCACCCTAAATATCGAAAGAAAATGAATTGCTGTGTCAATAAATCCACTTACACCGCCATCTGTTGGAAATTTATAGAACTTACAAATAATCACACTCAATCGTATTTAAAAGAAATATTGGGGCCAATAATGAAGATAAAAACTATCTTTCAAGTTGGACAAACTACACACAACGAGTCAAATTTGGTCAAAATCGGTTGAGTAGTTTCTGATTTTACCTCCGACAAACATCGGGCCCCGGTTACTAATAATCGGCTGTGTAATTATTACACAAATTTTATCCCAATTTGTAATGTTAAAACACGTTTTAAAATATGATAAACAGCCACGTTTAGAAGATAAATGAAATGTGGTCATATAATCGATCCTATTTTCTGGTCCAGCGAAGAGAGCGAAGAAGATGACACAGTGAGCTAACAAAGCCGTCAGTGAGTGCATTCAGTAACGAAGCGTTCAGTCGCTCTCGCGAGGAATGGAGGTAGTAGTTGCCCCATTGAGCTCCTCCCTGAGTGGCCGTTTAGTTGGACTCCTCCGGTACCGTTAGCTAGCTCTATGGAACTCTTCTCTTCCTCGGGGTCAGTCGTACTCCTAGCGGTCCCCTGTGTCTTCTCGTCTTCCAGGAACTGGGCTGTCAGGTCGGGAGGGATGGTGGCTCGTCATCTTTCGAAGAGGAAATCTGTATGGATGTCACAGGTTTGGAACTGTTGCTGTCAATGAAGACTGAAGGATAGATCTATCAAAGGAAAATTGAGATGTCGTCTCATACGAAGGGAGGCTTCTGAACATAGAATTACGCACTGATGGAGTTGGTATAAAGTTTGAAATCTCACTTACATTTGAAGACGTACGGATGGATAAATCGTGATATGTATTACTAACGTACTACAAAACGTTTCAACATTACAAACTGAAGTAAGGACGAAAAAGTACGTGATAGTCGACGTACTTTACTGGTCGTTATCGTTTACAGGCAAATAAATCGATACGTGGATAAACCCTAAGATAAATTCGATACAATCAATAATAATTGGATTTTAAAAATAAAATGGGGGTCACCTGTGCTGTAGTAGATAGCATAGCATCCTACATTACTAAGGTCGCTGGTTTTTTTCAGTTACTTTCTAACTAAGAAGCACGGGAAAACATCCCCCCCCCCCCCGAATGTTATTGTCATTAAACTAAAATTTTACTTTCACTATCATTAGGGCAGCATATTATTATACTGTTTTGATCTTAGAATTCAACCAAAATCTTCTGTGTCGTCGCATTCCCTCTGAGTCAATAGGTATCCCCCATTAGGAAATTCATTGAGGAATATAAAATATATATATATATATATATATATATATATATATATATATATATATACACATTAAGCCTATAATGGGGTCACCTGTAGTGTAGTGATTAGCATAGCAACCTACAATACTAAAGGATGCGGGTTTTTTCGATTATTTTCTAACTAAGAAGCATGGGAAAACATTCCACCCCGAATGTTATTGTCATTATACTAAAATTTTACTTTCACTACCATGAGGGAACAATATCTGTTCTTTTTTTAGTTTTTTATTTTACTGTTTCTTAGAATTTCACCTACAACTTCTGTGTCGTCGAATTCCCTTTGAATCAATAGTTATCCCCCATTAGGAAATGTATTGAGGAATACAAAAAAAAAATATAAATATAAATTAAGCCTATAATGGGGTCACCTGTAGTGTAGTGGTTAGCATAGCAACCTACAATACTAAAGATTGAGGGTTCACGTCCCGCGATGGGCCTAGGATTTTTTAAGGGAGTAAAAAATCCTTGACCATGCCGTCCCTCGGATAGGACGTAAAATGGAGGCCCGAGCCTGTGCGATGTTAGTTGCTCGTTAAAGATCCCTATTCTAAATATACCTGAATAGGTAAAATTTAGGGTCACAGGGGTCATGACCCCTACCCCAAATATTTTGATTTTTCAATATTTATGCATTTTTAAACGAATAATGCAGGTAGGTAGTTACTATGCCCTAAACATAAAAAAAATAACAAGAATATATTTCAGCTATGGATATTTATTTATAATAGAACACACCCTTGTTCCATTCAATATTTCATTTTCTTGCAAAAACTGAAATGCCTTGTTTTTGTCAGAAATATCTTGAGCTAATTTCGAAAGAACCATTTTTATTATCACTGAAATTACAAATTAAGGTTACCACTGTTTATAACCACTACAGATTATTGAAAATAACTGTTTACTAAAAGTAACTGGATGTCGCGTCGTGAAAGTAACTAGATGCGGTCTTCGCAAACAGACCCAAAATTATTTAAACTCAAATAAGTGTTACAATCTGATAAAGATTTGAAGGACCATAATATTTGGCCCAAACGAAAAAAAAAAAACAATCGCTCCTAGATCATAATGTAACGAATAAACTCAGTGACCGAAAGTAACAGTTACAGATAACAAATAGTGTTAGATAACAATTAGAAAGCCTTCAGCGTTCCTCTTTACATGGAAGACCCGTTTTTGCATGGAACATACCGTCACGGTGGGCAACCAACTGGGTGAGCTAATCTCATCACCTTCGAGGTTAAGTTTCTAAAGCTCAGTTTGCGGCCAGGCTTCGTCAGTGCAAGTCACAATCGAGGTAAGGTAATTGTTGTTATTTCTTATAGCAAACTTACTTTTTCGATTTTTTCAAAAATAGCTTTAATGATTTTTATTAACCTCGTCATGTTTAATCAGAATCAAATATCCATTGATATCAGGTAAGCTTTATCATGGTTAAAATGTTCTAAGGGAGCATAAATGGGGAAAGGGAGTTTTTTTTTCCTATAAAGTACCATTGTTTTTGTTTATATGGGGAAATTATCTGTCTCTCGTTTCGTCTAAAAATACGAAGCGGCTAAATATGAAATATGAAAAAAAAAAAAAAATCAAGTAAACATATACAAGAGAAAAAAAGAAAAATGTTCCGTCAACCCATAAAACACGTTGAGCTCAAGATTGGGCAGCACGCCTTTAATGACGGACGAATGCTTTATAATTAAAGATGTTCTGTCCATTTAATGGAAATTATTTGTTTCATGATAACTAGTATAGGTATATGAAGCTTTCAATAACTACATTAAGAATCATTTTATATTAATTTAACCATTATTGTCGAGTAACCACCTATTTTTTAAATTATTTCAAATAATTTATTTTTCTAGAGAAAAGATTTGGCTCCGCCGGGACTCGAACCCGGGTCTTCCGCGTGACATGCGCGGTATACTATCCATTACACCACGGAGTCGCTTCCAAACGGTGCCAAATCCTTCCTCTTCACTGACACCACTCCCACGATCTCGCAAGTTTTGCGAGTATTTACGGGAGATGGACAATTTTTGTCCGATTTTGGGCATCTCTTGACGTTCGTCAATTTTTAAATTATTTTATATTAATTTAACCATTATTGTGGAGTAACCATTTGGATTCTAAATCTTTTCTCTTCAAAAATAAATTATTTACATTAAGAATTATAAAATCAAACGACTTGGATTATTATGCTTGCATTGCCGAATTATCACAAGTAAAAACTTTTATTTAATAATAAACTTGGTGTTTTTTATAGAGCTAATAAAAACAAAAATAAGTAAATGAATGTGGAAAATTGTGTGACTTTGGGAAATGACATTTAACAAAACAAGTCAATTTCTAATCTAAGTAAGTTGGTAAGTGAAAGTGTTGCGCACATCGCACCATTTTTTTTAAATATTTGAAAAATCTTTGCTGAAGTGGGAATTGATAGTGTTGCGGTATAAACCTAGAAGTTTTATATTAGATCGCTTTGTTTAAATAATAAGAGTTAAGAGCTCTGATACATAAGTTCCGTGTCAGTGACTGTCCCAGAAAAAAAATTCAATAGGCGGAATTAGTCAGTACAAGAAAATAGATATATAAAAAAGAGGACACTAACAATCATACTTAAAGGGAAAACCCACATTTCTTAATTTACGAAAATAATAAATACTTTATTTAATTTCTATGCATAAATACTACCATCTTTATAAAAATTGGATGCTTGAATTTTTTTTCACTAATCTTTTTTAGCTTTACTTAACTATATATGAATGACTTGACCGGTTTTCAACGGAAATACACGTTTTGGGTCCAAATAACCCAAATAATGCGGAACAGACTAGCTCAAAAACTATGAATCGTAGGAACCTGAAATTGGGTATTTCATGTAAGTGTATGCCCGCGATGTGACAGCAAAAATGTCTTCAAACTTGGTCACACGGAGGGTGGGTCATTTTATATAATAAATTTTATGTCATAATTAAGTTTTTTTATTTACTCAAAAAAAAATTTAGTTAGATATTAGGGAAACTGTACCAATAGTTGAAAGTTTAAGAAAAAAAATTATATTATTCACAAAATATAAAAAACAAAATTATATTAAAAAAAATTATTTAAACGAAAAATTGATCATCCAGTTGATAAATGGATTTTAGCAATGGCCAGAAGTTTCGTTTTTTTAATGTTGGTTTTGCACAATTTTATACTCTCTAATGATGAACTTCACTCTTCAAGACAATTAAAGATGGCCACATTCATTGGTTGGATGAAATGTGTAGCATTTTGATAGAGTGCGACTAATAGCAAGTATCACAAGTTCTTTACAGAATTGGAAAGAGGAGAGGGTCATATGAGACGCGTTTTCCTTCAGGAATAGGATTATTGGCAATGCAATTTCGCTCTCAACGATCCATGGATAGAGCCCACTAGCTATAAATTCATAAAATAAGACACCTGTCAACCAGCCAGACTCACTTTCATAAACCACCCCCAGATGGAACACTATTTGCTAATTCTGGCGGTAGTTGACATCGATGTCAACTATTAAAATTATGAATTAATTTCTGTTCTAATAGTTGACACCTACATTTAAGCCCTAAGACATTGTAGAAACATATTAAAGAGGATATCAAATGATTCTCATGAACTTAATGTAAAAGTTTTTCTCTCTATTATAAAATAAAGTTAACGTGCAATATTTTATTATAACGGGTTGATCTGCCATAACGCGCCAGGAAGTCCTCCCCCCTCCACGGATAGATTAAAATAAAAGGTCACATGTTGGATGGGAAATAGATCCATTATAACTTGTGGTCTTGGAGAGGACTGAGAAAAAAAATAAATAAAAACACTGAAAAAAATAAAATATTGTAAGCCATGGGTGTGGGTGGGGGGCAGCTACCCCCCTCCCCCCCCCCCCTACAAAATATGAGAAACAAAAGCTACAAATAAAATAAATTCGTATTTATTTACTACGAGCAGACCCTGCCACGCGTCGCTGTGGCTCAATAGCTATAATGCGTTGAATTAATTATATCCTATTATTTTTAATGCAGCAAATCGAAATTCACTGATAAAGATTAAAACGTTTCAGCTAATCTAAAAACGCCAAATTTAAAAAAAAAAATTAAAGAATTTAGAAATGTGAAAGTTCTTATTTCTTACATCCCATATTTGGCTATAGTATGTATTAATGATCCATTCATTTAGCACTTACTGGGTTATTTCAGCAGAGACGAGATTAAATATAAATAACACACATGCAAAAGGAATTTATAAAAAATATAACTTGAATATGGTTTAGTACAATCACAATAGACAGCAAAAATGTTCCAAAATAATCTTTTGACTAAAGGTATACAATACCACTTATCAAACCATAAAAATTTATTTTTATGAATGAGATAGATAAAGTTAATTTGTAAATTTTTATAATAATAATATACATTTGTTTTATTATTACAATTCACAATTTCTATTCATTGTACTGCTAGTGGGTGCACAATGATTTTGGTTATCCTTTTTTTTGCTAAAACAAATAGATTCGATGTTTTTCCCAAACGTGAAAAGGCGAAACATAATTTCCCATGGGAAAAGCACGGATTTTCCAAGTCCAAACCGGAAAAAATAGATTTTGCTACTGGATACTTACCCACCCTAAATATCTAAAGAAAACGAAGTGTTGTGTCATTAAATCAACTTATACCGCCATCTGTTGGAAATTTATGGAACTTAAAAATAATCATACTCAATTGTAGAATAATAAGCATTTAATTAGCAATAAAGGAATATTGAGGCCAATAATAGAGATAAAAAATATCCTATCTGTTTGTTTGTTTATTTTAACGTCACTTTATGCCACTAAGGCGAATTGGACGATACTACAGTGGGAGTCCTAAATTTTGCCTATCCAGTTATAATTAAGACAGGGATCTTCAACGAGTACCTGACATCGTACAGGCTCGGGACCTCCATTTTACGTCCTATCAGAGGGACAAGGATTTTTTACTCCCTATATCCTTAATACACTAGGGTAAAGCTGACCATGAGAAAACACGGGGATTCCAAATTGATACCAGCTACCCTCAGAGATTCCCCTTGAGCTTTATTTATAGTCATCGCAAATGCGACCCGAACTGGGAATTGTACTCTTTTGAAATCAAAGGATTTTTCGACTCATTTTCGTAAAAAAACCAATCGGTCGATTTCGTAAAAAAATCAATGTAAAGCGAGATCATAACGATTTTTATAAGAACAAAGAATATACCCAGAGATTGGCTGAAGTTATGGAATTTTAATATTGACAGGTGTTCGCACCTAGTATGAAAGAACCACTGAGTGAAATTTGGAGAATTTAGGACAAACGGTATGGATTTCTATATAGAACAAATAAACAGAATTTCAGCTTTATTTATATAGATTACATAGAAAATACACATTGTCAGTTCAATTCAGTTCAGTGTTGAATTATTATATATATATATATATATAAATCTGTTATTTCTATAAGAGAAAACTTAATATTTTATTTTTATTTACCATTTTCCAATCGATAAGAGAAACCCATTTCGATAAAAAACCAGAGCGGAGAAGACGCAACTGCTTCCGAACGGCTGTCGCGTTGACAATCCACGTCCATCACCGGGACACACGTCCTCCGACCATCGTAAACATGTCCATCAACTTCTTTCACCGCCTCTTACCACTCTGCTGATTTCTCCGCTTATGGAAAGTGAAGACCGATCAGAGCAACTCGCTTTACTCTCTAACTGCTAAAGTAAATAGCGGTACGATAATATTGTAAAGTGGAACAAAACCGTAAGATTTCGCCTGTTACATTGAAAACAGTTCTAGACTTTTCGTTGGTACAGTTACCTAAATGTTTTATTACATGTTCTGGATGTTACGAGCATCTTTTATGCCCTTCCGGAATGTTAAATTTCAGACTAAATTATTAAAGATAGCCCTTTTTATACAGAAATAGTAATAATTAATTGGTGTCCTCACATATCCAATGTCATCAAGGTACTTTTTAACTTGTTCGGTTGGCATAAAGTGACGTTAAACAAACACATTTTTAACTTTAAAATACAAAAAAAAAAAAAAAAAAAAAAAGAACAAAAAACTTTAAAATACACTCCGTCGTAAAATTACGACATCCAATAATTCTCTACTTGCCCCTATATAGAGAATTTTAGCCTGTTTCTATTATATTATATTCTATGTTTCTATATATAGTTTATTAAGCTGGTTGATCTCTGGTTGAGAGATTATTGCTCATGGCATTTTTTGATGACAAATGTTTTACAACTTAGAAAAAATATAAAATTTCATGTTTAAGAATTTTGTTTTTCCATGACGAAGAATAACCTCTCTAATATTTATGGTATCATCCGATTCTATATAAAATGCAGAATTAATGAATAAATTTTGAAAGCTTCAGTTCAATTAATACCCTTTCTACAGATGAAAGTCTTAACACGTATAAGTTGGTTTTGAGCTAAAGTCGTCATCGGAACTTCAAATATCTAAAAAGTTCTTATATAAAAAGTTCAAATGACCATAATTAAATAACCATAAAACTATTTGTTGGAATCAGGTAAAATTTAGAATTTTTCTTATTTCTGTACGTGCTTAATACCTACATTGTTTTATCAAAAATGATAAGCAGAGGTAAAATTTTGAACTTCGGCTTAATGATGGTATGATAACTGTGGCTTAAGCTATGATGGTAGAACGTATATATATACTTATGTATAGTTGCAGGCATTGGAAATCAACAGAAAAGCAACTGATTTTATCTATTGATAATAACATTTATGAAGACATTCTTCATAGTTATATTTGAACTATGAATAGCCAGTGTGTCCATTATAATATACGAAGCCTACGGAACTCACAGAAGAACGCTTTTCCAATCCCTTATCTCCTCAACTCAATTTCCTTTAAGTCGAACGCGTGATACAAATACTCTTTAAGACTTTCTCATGACCGACAAAATATTTCTGTACACTCCGAAAAGGCAATTTCATCTTCCCTAATTCAGTAGTGAAATCAAGGAGAAATGCACGCCTATATGTACCAAAAAGGTTTTCTAAATAGAATCTTTTAGAGGATGTACAACTTTCTTTTTTTTATTTACATGGTTTCTAATATCTAGCTAGGGGGCCCGTAGGGTTATGTCATGGCGACCGCCTGGTAAAATTCTTAAATCTTATGAGAAGATAGCCAGTTCAAAAATCTGATGCGATGCGCGCAACACACAAATTTAACTTACCAACTTACTTAGATTAGAAATTGACGTGTTTTGTTAAATGCCATTTCTCAAAGTCACACATTTTTCCACATTCATTTTGCTGAAATTTCAGCTATGACATCGCGGGCATATAAATACATCAAACACCCATCTTGATCATAATCGTTATAGCTGTTTTTGAGGAAATAAAAAAAACACATGAAAATGGGACATGTATAGTTTTCGAAAGTACTATCGATAGTTTAAACTAACCTATATGTACCGATGCCGAGTCGTTAAAAGTCATGAGGGGGGCCTCATTCGGGATTTGATAATTGTTGGTTGTCAGGGGCTGTAGACAGGTCTATTTGGGTTTTGTTACAAAAACTTTACCGTTTATCCAGGACTTTAAACATAATGTATTAGTAGAGGATGATAAATTATCAGTCAAAGTATTTCATTTGGAGAGCCGTTTGACCGATTTTAATGAAATTTTGGCTGTAGCGTCGCGGGCACATACATACACCAAAAACCCAATTTCAGTTTCGTACGGTTTATAGTTTTTGAGCTAGTCTGTTTACACACACACACACAGACCATTTCGAGGGACTTGGTTATTTAGGCTCAGGGGGGCCCAAAACGTGTAATTCCGTCGAAAACCGAAAGTCGAAATTTTTCATGATCGCAATACTTTCCATTACTATATATTTCATATATAGGTAAGTGAAAGTAAAAACCCGGAACCAGGGGCGATTTAATTATACTCTACATCAATCCCCAACCCACTTCCCTGGCCCGGGAAACTCCGTATAGCATAAAAGGCTAGGAAAGAGGCACAAAAAAAAAAGTTTTCATAACATTCACTTCAAAAATAGATTTTCTATTTCTAAAAAATATCAATAAAACATTTATTGGCATTTTATTAATAATAATAACATTGACCACCGGATTTGAGATATAAAATGACTGATTAAAGAATGAATTAAACGAGATTAAATGCGCAATGAAATTACTAATACTTGGTTGATACTAGGATGATAAATTATCTGGATTTTCATTCAAAAAATTTTGGAGAAACAACGTTTCGATTCACACATGTGGATCTTCATCAGGAAAAAAATGAAGACAAATATATGAGCAATATGTTAAGTATTTATCCTAGATAACGGGATTAATTACAGATAGTACCAATAAAAAGTAACAAAATCCAGCTGAATGGTATGTTTACATGATAGGAGTACTTATGAAATCAAATATTTATATAAAAGATCGTAAAACTAACAGATTTTATTTTATTATGTTAACCAGCTACATTTTTGAAATTTTCTTATTTATTTTTACTCGGCTGAATTTCGTCACTATCTGTAATTAATACGTTCACGCCAGCGTGAACCACTGGTGGCTCACATTGACTGCCTCATCGGGAGGCGTGTACCACCGGTGGCTCTCACTAGGATGCCTCCTCGGCCAAGTAATTAGATCTTTAACATTTTGACTGCCGAAAAAGAGTACCTCGTTTCGACACCATTTTAATATTTAATTCTCTGGCAAGAGGACAGTTACTCGATTTCAGGTGACATGGCAGCCAATGTGTTAAAAAAGTAGAAATAATTTCTATATAGCTGACAATTAAACTAATGAAAATGTAACGTAAATTATTTTATTTTTACATTTATTTTTTTATTTATATTCATATACTAGCATTCCCCGTCGCGGCTTTGCCCGCGAGCCTTTAAAATCAATTCTGTGATCATTATCTTGGTATTGATTTTATATAATTTGTTATATATTGACAACACATGTTATATATTATCAACATAGCAGGGATCGGAGCTTCCGGTAGTTATAATGTTGGAGGGGGAAGCTGCGGCTCGGTAGAAGAGAGGGAGAGGCACTAAAAAATTGCTTACTCGTCGTGAACGCTTTATTTTTCGGCTTTAAAACATGGTTTTCGGCGCACCGTAGGGGCTCTCGAGTTAAACTCGTCGTATCAAGATCTTTAAAATGAGCCCAAATTAGGTATTTTTTTCTCGAAGTGCAAAAATAGGTGACCATTAGAGTTAAATTTCGCCAATTAACCCCCTTAGGGGTTACATTTTTGAAATTCCTTTCTTAGTGGTTACCTACATCGCGTTTAAAACCTAAATTCCGCACTTCAAGTTTCTATCATTAGTAGTTTTTGCCCTGCGTTGATTCTGTCAGTCAGGACAAAGCCTCTTATATATAGAGAGATTATAAATGTATATCCCGGTTCCACACGGAGAATTTCATTTTTCTAAAGAAGCGGCCGATTTCGTAAAAAAATATATTGTAAAGTGGGATCATTATGATTTTTATAACAATAAAGAATATCAGCTGAAGATTGGCTGAAGATATGCAATTTTAATATGGACAGGTGTTCGTACCTGATATCAAAGAACCACAGAGCGAAATTTGGAGAATTTAGGACAAACGGTATGGATTTCTATAAAGAACAAATAAACAAACAAACAAACAGAATTTCAACTTTATTTATATAGATATAGTATTATAAACATAACTAGTAGAATGGTATTTTTTATTGTTTGTTTTATTAATGTTGGATTGCCAACACTGCATAATGCCCTGGAATAGCTCCCGCCCGATAGAGCGAAAAGCATTAAAGCCACCAATGGGCGAGCAGCGTGAATTAAAGTCCGGCGTGAATGTGTTAATCTAATATTCTAGCAATGATACTTTACATGTTGCTCATATCTTTGTCTTCATTTCAGCTCTGATGAAGAGCCACATGTTTGGATCGAAAGGTTGGCTCTCCAAATAAAATACTTTTGACTGAAAATCCTGATAATTTATCATCCTCTACTAATAAATTATGTTTAAAGTCCTGGTTACACGGTAAAGTTTTTGTAACAAATCCCAAATAGAACTGTCAACAGCCCGTGACAACCAACAATTATCAAATCCCGAGTGAGGGGGGGGGGGGACTTTTTACGACTCGGCATCGGTACGTATCGGTTAGTTTTAAACTATCGAAAACTTTCTTTGTAAAGGATGAAGTGATAGGCGGGCGCAAGCGACGGTGCTACAGGAACTAGAGAAACGGGGATAAAAGCGGGGCCATTACCTGGGATTCATAGGGTTTTTAATTTATTTTTCCATAATTAAAACCCGATTGAGCAAAAAATCATTTGAAAAATATCTAATAGGTATTGCTCGGTCCCTCAGTGTTCAATTAGAAAGTCAAAAGACGTGTCATTCCCTTTTATTTCCAAAAAATAAACCATAGTGTCATAGATTTATTATTCTTTTTTAATTTCCCCCATTTTTGTCTTACATCCGTTGTGCTTAATTGTTCCACGTTTTCAATGTGATGCCTGAAAGTTTTGACGAATAAATAAATAATATGACGAAGAAACTAAGCTGTCATGAAAATTACAGCTGTCATAACAATGATTGTATGAATAGGTAATTAATGTTATTACTAACCGAAAAACGTAGAGTAAAGTTACAATGATGTGTTTGCATTTACCAGAACTACCAGTTTTACACGTACAATTACAAGAAAATTGCTTATTATTATTAATAAATTTGACTTCCACTTTTATTCGATGGGGCAGTCCTTTAAGATAGCTTGTTTGAAGGCACAAGGCTTGTAAAATAACTGTCTTTTTACTTCTAGATATTGTTCCACATGTAATTATGTGGTTTCCATCAAGGATAGCCTGCCCTTCAATTAATGGTCTTTTAAAATTACCAATTATCTCTGTCACATCAACTATGTCTATCCCCGTTCCTTCCGACATTTTGCAAAACTACTAGCGCACCCTATAGTCGATTGCGCCCGCGAATCGTTTCAAATGAAAAATTCTACTATTCTACCTCCCCCCCCCCCCCCCCCCGCCATCACATAATACTAGAGTACCGATAATATTATGTCCGATAATGTCAAAACTATCGATAGTTTTACATCACTACCCTGGACAGGTAGGTGGTAGGTGAAGGCCTCGATAATCCAATCTATATTCGGATTCCGTTAGCTTCTGTTACCTATACGCCATTTATATGTCCACCAACACCTGCGGGATAACCGAATAATAAAAGTAGTTCTCAAGGGTGTCAAAATCAATACACTACGACTAGAACCGAACATAATGAAATGATTGACGCTTCGACTATTTCTTCCTGACAACAGAAACCATTCCAGAGGACCCCTGAAGACATGAAGGACAGGATGAAAGTGACATTACTGGCAGGATGGCAGGTCCCGCTGCGTAAAGATTACATATATCGATAAGATTGATATATCGAACTTTCCACAACAAGTTCCGTCAAGGCGATACCTGCTATCGTTGACTTTCTATTTAGCTAGGTACTTTTAGGAACAGGTTACCTTTGAGTACTCGTATCATTTAGAAAGTTCCTAACAAGGATGTACTTTTAAATGCTCTGTCGCATTAGAGATAAATCAGAATAACTAACGAGTAAACATTACTAAAATGTATATTTACCAGCAGACCATGCCACACGTTGCTGAAGATCAGTAGCTATTAAGCTTTGAACTAATCACATCCTATTCTTTTTAATACAGTCAAATCGAAGTCCATTGATGAAACCTTTCAGCTAAATATATATATAAATATATAAATAACATACATGTATAAGGAACTAATAAAGAATATAAGTGCAATAGGGTTTAGTACAATCACAATAGACATTTAAAATGTACCAAATCAATCTTTTACCATAATACGTGTTCATTTAATTCTGAAAATAACACATAATGATATGAAATATCGTATCAGAAGGTTACACTAACAGGTGCACAATGATTTTGGTTAACCCGTCATTTGCTAAAACAAATAGATTCGATCTTTTCCCCATACGGGAAAAGGCGACACATAATTCCCATGGGAAAAACATTGATTTTCCTAGTCCAAGCCAGAAAAATAGATTTGGTTACTGGATGCTAACCCACTCTAAATGGGGTCACCTGTGGTGCAGTGGTTACCATACTAAAAGGCGCCCCGTGGTGGCCCTAGGATATTTTAAAGGGAGTAAAAAATCCTTAGCTATGCCGTCCCTCGGATAGGACATAAAATGGAGGTCCCGTGCCAGTACGATGTCATGTACTCGTTAAGGATCCCTATCCTAATTATACCTGGATAGGCAAAATTTAGGACTCCCACTGTAGCATCGTCCGATTAACTTTAGTAGCATAAAAATGGGCGTTAAACAAACAAACAAACTCTAAATATCGAAAGAAAATGTAGGGTTGTGCCAATAAATCAAATTACACCGCCATCTGTTGGAAATTTATAGAAATTACAAATAATCACACCCAATTGTAGTATAATAAGCACTTAATCTGCAATTAAAGAAATATTGAAGTAAATAATAGAGATAAAAACTATCATATCTTTTAAATTGGACAAAACTACAAACAGTCAGCCAAATTTCATAAAAATCGGTTGAGTAGATTCTGATTTTACCTCCGACAAACATGGGGGATAATCATGAAGATTTTTATGTATGTAAAGGTATAGTAAACCTGGATGAAATTAAAACGCATTTTAATTCGATAATTATACAGCCGTTTTTCTTATTTATGAAATATATCTGGTGCAATAATATAAAATGAAAGCTTAGTGTAAAAAAAAAAAAAAAAAAAAAAAAAAAAAAATCAAATAAAGAACAAATTCAATTTTAGTAATACATATCGTTGGATTTAGAACAGAAAACATAGAAATGCCAGAATATAGTCACATTAGTATTAATAGTTCCGTTCAAGTAAAACACAAAACAATATTTTCTTATATGTAGGGGATGATCCTGTTAACGCAGTTATGGGGTTACTTTTGAGTTACAATTAGTACTAACTGCCCCAATGGCAGACTATTTTTGATCAAATACTATTTTCCCTAATCGCTTTTTGTAGGTACATGGTAGAATTGAGAATGCAGTCGAAACTTCAAATGCAATTATCCAAGAAAAGATTTTTTTTTAGTTTAACCATGCAATTCTTACAATCGTGGGATATCATTGAGATGAGTTTTGCAGCTGGTGATAAGTGACAAGTTGTTCACGTTCCTCGCCTGTACCTGATACGTTTCATCACAGGAACCACATCTCTAGGTACCTACTATTAATTCATACTTGCCCGGGGGGGGGGGGGAGATTGATATATTGGAATTGAATTACTGGCAATTATAATTATTTAGCAACACGTAACTATAATTGAGTCTCAATTACACTAATTGAAAGAAGTAAATGTAACAACACAATTAAAACAATTACAGTAATTGTTCTTTTTTATCTCAACTGTTTTCCTATTGAAAGCATGACTCGTTTTTCATGATTTGATAAATCTATGTTCATTCAATAAATCTGAAAAATAAATTGTTTTTTTTTTTGGACTTTTAGGATTTCATCTGATTATGCAAGACAAACAATTTCGCTCAAGTGATTGAATCGGTCGTTTGAGAAACCCAAAATGTCTACATATTCAAATAATTGGAAAAGTGAAAAAATCTGGTGCGTGCGCGCAACACACAACTTTCACTTACCAACTTACTTAGATAAGAATTGACGTGTTTTGTTAAATATAATTTCCCAAAGTCACACATTTTTCTACATCCATATCTTATTTTTGTTAATCGTTAAAGCCGTTTTTGAGTAAATAAAAATACCCGTGAAAATGATACAAAATTTATTAAGTAAAGTCCCCCCTCCGGTTAATCAATTTTAATGAAATTTTAACAGTCATATCTCGGGCATCTACATACATCAAATACCCAGTTTGATCA
Organism: Aelia acuminata; assembly: GCA_911387785.2. Lineage (NCBI taxonomy): Eukaryota > Metazoa > Arthropoda > Insecta > Hemiptera > Pentatomidae > Aelia > Aelia acuminata. Next base: position 9,146,966 of record OU426982.1, read on the forward strand.
AAATCGTTAAAGCCGATTTAGAGTAAATAAAAAAAACACGTGAAAATGTTACAAAATTTATTAAGTAAAGTCCCCCCTCCAGTTAATCAATTTTGATGAAATTTTTACAGTCATATCTCATATAAACAGATGAAATACTCAGTTTAATCAAAATCGTTAAAGCCGTTTTTGAGAAAATCGAAAAAAACCTAAAAAGTTATTAAGTAAAGTACCCCCTCCCTTTAAGTAATTTTGATGAAATTTATGCGGGCATATAACTACACTAAATACCCAATTTCAGGATCGCACGGTTTATAGTTTTTGAGCTAGTCTGTTCACACACACACACACACAGACCATTTCGCGGAACTTGGTCATTTCGACTCAGGGGACCCCAAAACATGTATTTCCGTTGAAAACCGGAAGTCGAATTTTTTCACGATCGCAATACTTCCACTTACTATATATTTCATATATAGGTAAGTGAAAGTAAAAAACGTTTCTACTTTTGTATTAATCTAATCTTAATCTGTGGGTGACCACCTTTTTTAAATAATTTATTTTTTGAAGAGAAAAGATTTGGCTCTGCCAGGAGTCGAACGCGGGTCTCCCGCGTGACATGCGCGGATGCTAACCACTACACCACAGAGCTCGGCTCCAAGTAGAGCCAATCCTTCCTCTTCACTGATACCTACTACCCGATCACGCAAATTTTGCGAGTAACGGGATGTTATAACTCAAGTTGATTTAATGTTAAAAGTAAGGCTTGATTTGATAATTGATATTTATTGAACACACTAATTTATAATTGAAAGGGTTATGTACAGCACATGGTTCACACATAATATTAATAATAACAATAGGTAATTGAAAATATGTTTTTTTTTTTCTACAAGTTAATTAATGATCTTTCACCGCCAACATAATATAGTTGGTCACTATACGGGAGGTGGACAAAGTTTGTCCAATTTGTGGTATTTATTGACGTACGTCAATTTTGTGGTTAGCATCATCACATAGGAGACCCGCGTTCGACTCCCGGCGGAGCTAAATCTTTTCTACTTTTGCATTAAGAGATTTCCTTAACTCAATTTATTTTCTTCGTCACATATTTCTGCTTAGAAAACATTTCTCGTGATTCAATAAATCTATGTTCATTCGATAGATCTAAAAATAATGTTGTTGGTTTTTTTGTACATGTAAGATTCTCCTGATCATAGAAGACAAACGATTGTTACAAACCATTTATTTTGGAAATTATTGCACAAAACACAAGTTTACATATTACATATTGTTGTTATATTATTACATTACATATACATATTACATATTGTCTAATAAATGAAAAATGACTGAAAGTATAAATATATGAGGTTGAAATGGGCAAGATTCAAATTTGTAGTTCTTCATTCAAATCTACTATAGCTTCTTAGACAGTGACAGCCCAAGCAAAACTTTTACGCCAAAACGTACTTACTGCTTTCATTTCCAATGTCCTGGATTTTTCGAAATTATCTGTGCGATTATTTGATTGGTCAATTCGCAGTCGCAAGCGACGGTGCTGCTTCTTGACTGGAACTAGAGGAACGGTTATAGAAGCTGGGCCAGTACCTGGGACTCTTAGGGTTTTTAATTTATTTGTCCATAATTAAAACCCGATAGAGCCAAAAATGATTTGAAAAATGTCTAATAGGTATTGCACTGCCCCTCAGTAGTCAATCAGAAAATCAATAGATGTGTCATTCCATTTGTTTCCAAAAATAAAAAGCTACTTAAAAAGTGGATTGTGAAATTAGTAATAGATAAGCTTGTTGAAACATATGACAGTATGTAGTCTTCATTTTAAAGAAAGTGACTATATTTATCCAGGTAAATATTAGTATTTGATATTGTATGCAAATAACATTGGGACCATAGTGTCATAGATTTGTTATTCTTTTTTAATTTTCCCCGTTTTTGTCTTACATCCGTTGTGCTTAATTGTTACACATTTTCAATGTGATGCCTGAAAGTATTAGCAAATAAATAAATAAAATGACAAAGAAACTAAGCTGTCATAACAATGATTGTATGAATAGATAGTTAATGTTACTACTAGCCGAAAAACGTGGTGTACAGTTGCAATGATGTGTTTGCATAAACCATTACTACCAGCTTACACGTATAGTTACAAGAAAATTGCTTATTGTTATTAATAAATTTGATTTCCACCTTTATTTGATGGGGCAGTCCTTTAAGATCGCTTATTTGAAGGCAAAAGGTTTGTATATTAGATATTATTCCACATGTAATTATGTGGTTTGCATCAAGAATAGCTTGCCCTTCAATTAATGGTCTTTTGTTTTGTTTTGTTATGACGTGTATTGGGTTGTCAATAGTCTTACAAACCGGGCATTTTTCATCCTTGTTGATTTTTATTTGTGTTAAACCACGGTTTGTTGGGCCATGGTTAATTCTTAGTCTTGTTAACATTGATATTTCTTTTTTCTTCATGGCTATGTTGACATGGGAAAACCATGGTCCTAGGCTTACTTTTGGTTGTATACCATAGTGGTCCTTGCCCTTTGTTTGTGGCTCCCATGTATACCTCTATTGCCACTCGCAGATTTGTTGTTTCCTTATGTGATATTCTACTTCCTTTAATGGAACTCTGGCATTTATCTCTCTTGCTGGTCCTTTTTTTGCCAATTTGTCCGCAAGTTCATTTCCGTACATGCCCAGGTGGCCTGGAATCCTCTGAACCTTGAAGTTGTTATTCTTTATGGTCTTAATCTTTATCTAACTATGGTCTTTTAAAATTACCAATTATCTCTGCACTTCAACTATGTCTATCCCCGTTCCTTCCGACATTTTGCAAAACTACTAGCGCACCCTATAGTCGATTGCGCCCGCGAATCGTTTCAAATGAAAAATTCTACTATTCTACCTTCCCCCCCCCCCCCCCGGTCATCACATAATACTATAGTATCGATAATATTATGTCCAATAATGTCAAAACTATCGATAGTTTTACATCACTACCCTGGACAGGTAGGTGAAGGCCTCGACAATCCAATCTATATTCGGATTCCATTAGCTTCTGTTACCTATACGCCATTTATATGTCCACCAACACCTGCGGGATAACCGAATAATAAAAGTAGTTCTCAAGGGTGTCAAAATCAATACACTACGACTAGAACCGAACATAATGAAATGATTGACGCTTCGACTATTTCTTCCTGACAACAGAAACCATTCCAGAGGACCCCTGAAGACATGAAGGACAGGATGAAAGTGACATTACTGGCAGGATGGCAGGTCCCGCTGCGTAAAGATTACATATATCGATAAGATTGATATATCGAACTTTCCACAAGTTCCGTCAAGGCGATGCCTGCTATCGTTGACTTTCTATTTAGCTAGGTACTTTTAGGAACAGGTTACCTTTGAGTACTCGTATCATTTAGAAAGTTCCTAACAAGGATGTACTTTTAAATGCTCTGTCGCATTAGCTTACTTTTGGTTGTATACCATAGTGGTCCTTGCCCTTTGTTTGTGGCTCCCATGTATACCTCTATTGCCACTCGCAGATTTGTTGTTTCCTTATGTGATATTCTACTTCCTTTAATGGAACTCTGGCATTTATCTCTCTTGCTGGTCCTTTTTTTGCCAATTTGTCCGCAAGTTCATTTCCGTACAAGCCCACGTGGCCTGGAATCCAATGAACTTTGAAGTTGTTATTCTTTATGGTCTTAGTCTTGATCTAACTATGGTCTTTTGAAATTACCAATTATGTCTATCACATTATCTATGTCTATCCCCGTTCCTTCCGACATTTTGCAAATCTCTAGCGCACCCTCTAGTCGATTGCGTGTGCGAATAAAGCCACATCAGCTGCGCTTGTCGGATATCTCTTTTATTAGATGTCTCGGCATGCAAGGAGTTCAAGCATGATAATCGATTTTTTTGGACATGTCGATTTTCCTAAATTAAATACATACGTGAATAATTAGTGCCCAACACTGGTTTCGAGCGGATTGTTGGAACAAAATATGTAAGGTTATAATACTCAGATGGCTCAACTAATAAGTTGAGCAGCTGTTTTTTTCTCCTCTTTTTAAAGTTTAAATTAAATCACGCCAAATGATTTATGCGCCAACTAATTCTGATGAGCCTTCACAAATAACTAAAGGTTAAGTTTCACTAAACGTGCAACACAGATAACATTTTCCCTTTTCGGTTTTACATACTTATATTAATACTACGGTGAAAGTATGGGAACATATCACGTTCACTAATTATCTTCAACTCTAGATGAATTTTACTAATCTTCTCATATACGATGACTAGCAAAAGTTTGTAATAAACAGCTTAGTTTGGAAATAAAAATATTAACGTAAGAAATCTTTCCACAATTTTTTTTTTCTTTTTTACGCATATGTATAACTTTAATACTGCTCAAATATATTTTATCAGAAAATTAGGTAAATAATAAATAAAAATACAGTTTTTATACAGTACCCGTCAAAAGTTTAGACTCACTTGTTGTTAAATTCCCTTCGGAAAGTAATGGACCTCCAAAATGAAACTTAAATTAAAATAAATAAACAATTGATTACAAAAAAAGGAAACCGAAAATATAAACATTTATTCATCATTAAAATAAAACATTAATATAAAATGAAATCATTTTTACAAAAAAAAAAAAAAAAAAAGAAATAATTTCCCCAAAATAAAACAGTAAAACAAACAAATAAAATGAAACAAACAAAATTAAATTTTCTCTCTAATAAAATAAATGAAAATGAAATAAAAGAAAAGAAGCTTCTATGAATCAATTAATGAAAAGAATGTCAATATTCACTTGGATCGCTGGGCGATGTCGCAGAATGATGAAGCCGAAGTAGGCTGATAAATTTCATCAGATGAAGGAGTCGGTGCTAGCTAGGGCAGTATACAGTTCGCAGTGGGCGAAAGCTCGGTCTCCAAAACTGCAGTGGGCAGAGCCGTAGACTCGTCTACATAAGTAGACTACATAAGTTAGAATCTGGCTGTGTATACACAACTGTATACAACACTACTGGTATTAACACTGCTGTCGTATTAAAGCATCCGCACTAAGACGGCCTTATAAACATTTGTCTTCCAACAAACATCGCATCATTAATTTAATTGATTCAATTAACCAAAATTATTAAAAGAGAGAAAAAAATCTAAGCAAAATAATTATATAAATTAAACCCTATAACAAAAATTAAGAAACAATAAAATAAAATAAATGACTTCATTTTAAAAGAAACAAAAAAACAACAACAAATTGATTTAAGTAATAAATTAAAGTTTATGAGCGTTAACACTTGTATTTAATTCACAATCTTCAAGTTTAAAAAAATAATTGTATCTCAAGAGATAACATTTCAAAAATTATATGATTGTTTCGAATACAATCTATATAAATAAAGATGAAATTCTGTAAGTTTGATTTTTCGTTTGTTCTTTATAGAAATCCATACCGTTTGTCCTAAATTCTCCGAATTTCGCTGAGTGGTTCTTTCATACCAGGTGCGAACACCTGTACATATTAAAATTGCTTAACAGGCAATCTCTTGGTATATTCTTTATTGTTATAAAAATCGTTATGATCTCGCTTTATATTAGATTTTTACGAAATCAACCGTTGGAGTAAAAACAAATCTCATTTCTGTCCTAACGAACTTTTCTGGACCCACGGCTTTTCTCATTGTTTTCGAAATTCCGTGGGTGAAACCGGGATATCAAAGCTAGTTATAAATAAATTAAAAATAAAATTATACTTGTTACGTTGTCCAATAAATAAAATGTTGTTACTTATTTATTTTACAAAATCTAACGGTGAGTCTAAACTTTTGACTGATACTGTACATTTAAATAGAAATCCTTCAGTTTGCGTTTAAAGTCACTGTATGCCGCCAAGACTAATTGGACGATGCTACAGTAAAAGTCCTAAATTTTATACGTATAATTAGAATAGGGATCTATACGTCCTATCCCTGAGACGGCATAGCCAAGAATATTTTTACTCCCTTAAAAAAATCCTAGGGCCACCGCGAGACGCGAACCCGCGACTTTTATTGCATAATAATCTCAACTAACTATTTCTAAATATTTTTTGTAATTTATTTGTTCTATTTCTTTCTTTTTTTCTATATATATATTGACACCATGCACTATACATTTAAGGTGACGAATATGGAAAAAATGTCCGAAACTCAACTACATTTTTAACATTCTAATGACGAAAACATTATTTGCGTGTAACTTAAAAACTATAGATTTTTTTTTTACTATTATGCTTAAGTGAAAGGTCTCCTTATTATTTGAAAAAAAAAAATCATGAAAATTGGACTATCATTGAGAAAGTAACAACTTTTTGAATTCTGTTCACGTTTCATAAAAAAAAAAAAAAAAAAAAATATTTTCTTTATACTATGGTGTGTTTACCAAGTTTCAAATTGGAACAGACAAATTTACAGCCATTTCAGTCGTTTTTAGAATGTTTCTTAGCATTAAAAATTGAAAGGCGATCATTCGGTGTTATTTACTTTAATATTTACTAACCGAAGAGGAGCATGACGAATATAAGCTAAGAGTGCAGCTGTTTTCGTTGTTACATAAAGTGTTTTGTTTTGCCACTCACTTGTTACGATGTGACAACGACGCTGCCATAACGAGCGTTCCAGTTTCCGTCTGACACGAAAAAAAAATTCATTTTTTACCCTTCTCTAACACTCTTTTAAAAATATTATACGGATTCTTCATTACACTACCTAATCTGATTATCAACAGGACGACTGTATAGATTGCACTGATGTATAAAAGGTTCTACAGAATTTATTTTTATAATTAAACTAGCTAAGGTGCCCGGTTTCGCTCCGGTAGTTGTGTGGTAGTTTTAATACAGAAAAACTTTAGAATTAAAGGAAATATAGCACAAAATTAGCACCTTTTTGAAACTTAGGTATTAACTTGGTATCAATATTAAGATTCGAAAACTGCATAGTCCGCCCATATAAGGAACCCTATATACTTTATAGGTTGAAAATGGTAAATGAACAATTAATTTTAATGCAACTTTGTCGAGTTATAAGCAAGCAGTCAGCAGATAATTAGATTATAGTCGAAAAATCTGATATCTCAGTTAAAACAATTATATTACGAGTACAACTATTAGATCCAGAATGATAGAAAATACCGAAGAATCACAACTTTTTTAAGACCTTTCTAGTATTTCAACTTCCCTTAAGATATCCCCTCGTAATTTGGACTCTGTAGATCTCGAATCTTACTACTATTACAATTCTGAATCCTATGAGCCCATTCCAAGCAGTCAGCAGAAAATAACTTATTAGATTATAGTTGAAAAATCTGGTATCTCAGTTAAAAAAACTATATTTCGAGTAAAACTTAAGCACTGACTACTATGATGGTCCTATTTGATCCAGAAGTATGGAAACTACCGAAGATTCATATAAACTTTTTTGTAAGACCTTTCTTCCATTCCAATCTCCCTTAAGATATCCGCCCGTAATTTAAACGGTTTCTGCATATCTCGAATCTTACTACTATTACAAAGTGAAAACCAAAATTTCTTGAAGGCACAATTTTTTCATTATATTTCTTTTTATCTTGAACTATGAGGGCTGATAAAATCTTATTGAAAGAATGCTGTTATTGGAGTTGGTCGTTTTGTCAACTGGAATGCTCATCATACATTGTAATCAAACAAACTTCTTTTTCATAACTACAATAAGAACACTTCAAACTTTTTATTTTCTATTTATATTCAGTCAATTCATCTCTTTTTTTATGTCTGATATTATTCGCTCACTGTACTACTAAGAAATGTTCACTCATATTGCATTAAATTTACTTAAGTATGAATTATATATAGATTAAATGTAATGTGCTGGTCATGTATTAGCCTTCTTATGAGGAAACTAATTTTTTAAGGAATCGAAATGGTTTTCTAATAGATTGCAGAGATGTAAAATCATTATTTTATTTTGAAAGCAAAGGAAAACTAATTATTTTCGCTTAATTTTTAGTACTTTAAAAAGAACAGCTGAACATATATCTAACCTTTACAAACTGAACTGGAAGAATGAACAATAAACATTGAGTGAAACGCGCGCTAGCGCTTCCTGGCAGCCTGGTGCTCGAACTAAATTTTTCATTCATAAACTCGTATCTCAATCTCAGAGAGGCTAATTAAATGGTGCGAGACAACATAACTACCTTAATCCCACGTTGAGTCGTTTTTGAGCCTTTTCGGCACGCACATTGTACACTTTGCATTATAATATATATTGATAAAAAATTTCTCTGGGCTATTGGGAGTAGTGATGTAAAACTATCGATAAAAGGGTCTGTTTGCGAAGACCACATCCAGTTACTTTCATGACGCGACACCCAGTTACTTTTAGTAAACAGTTACTTCTTTTAACCACTTATTTTGGCACTAGTATTGAAGTGCGGCTTAAAAGTAAGGCCCGATCTCCACTGAAAAGGACCCTTTTGGGGTTTATTTATCTCTGAAGCGAGCGGTAGTCGAAAGCTGGAATCTATTAAAGCCAATCAAGGCACTTTTTAACTGAAAAAAAAGGCGATGGGAGTTCGATAACATGACGGTAACATAACCTCTCAAAACAGGCCACGCCCATCAGCCGCTCTTCAGTACCTTTAGCCTTATTTTAATAACAATATTTATAACCTGTAAATGACCTATATTTGCTAATAATGGCCTAAATGAGAATAACAAGAATATATTTCAGCTATGAATATTTATTTATAATAGAACACACCCTTGTTCTATGTAATATTTCATTTTCTTGAAAAAACTGATATGCCTTGTTTTTGTCAGAAATTTCTTGAGCTAATTTCAAAGGACCCATTTTTATTATCACTGAAATTAAAAATCAAATCTTAATATTTTAGATACGAAAAACAAATTGTCTTATATTAACCCTTTGCACTTGGCACCGTTTCGGACGTTACCTACCGGCAACTCGACGCAACTAACTCTCGAAAAAGTACACCCTGAAAACGTAATATTATGCAGTAAAATAATAGAACCAAGTGAGGAATTGTAATGAAATTTAGGTTATATGTATTTGTGAAGCTTCAAGAACACATACCTACAAAATAAAAAATATTTTTTTTATAATTTTAAAAAAATTTAAATTTTATTTATTTTTCATAATTTTATTATAAATTTCTAGCATTCCCCGTCGCGGCTTTGCCCGCGAGCCTTTAAAATCAATTCTGTGATCATTATCTTGTTATTGATTTAATATAATATTTTAATTGATGTTAAGGAGATTTAGTAGAATCTGAGCTTCCGGTAGGTGGAATGTCGGAGGGGGAAGCTGCCGGCTCGGTAAAAGAGAGGGAGACGCGCAATGGAGAGAGTTCACTAAAACTGCCGAAACGAAAAATTGCTTACTCAACGTCAACGCTTCATTTTTCGGCTTTAAAATAAATACATGGTTATAAAATTGAAACATGGTTTTCGACGCCCCTTAGAGCTTTCGAGTTAAACTCGTCGTATCAAGATCTTTAAAATGAGTCCAAATCAGACATTTTTTCTCGAAGTGCAAAAATAGGTGTCCGTTAGAGTTAAACGACAATTTCGCCATATTAGAGGTTAAACCCCTTAGAAGTTACATTTTTGAAATTCCTTTCTTAGTGGTTACCTACATCGCGTTTAAAATCTAAATTCCGAAATTCAAGTTTCTGTCATTAGTAGTTTTTGCTCTGCGTTGATTCTGTCAGTCAGGACAAAGCCTCTTATATATATAAAGATAATAAAGATTAAGGTACAATAAAATAGATCAAATATTATAATTAGAATATATATTATTATATTACAATAGATAAAAGATAGCCGATGTTAAAAGATTAACGTACTATAAAAATAATGAAAAACACCGCGAGCCCCGAACGTCATTTATCACCAAAAGCGAAATATCCTATAAATAGTTTTTACGATTTGTTTAAGTCCTTATATTTTAAAAAATGAAAATTATTTGCATTGTCTCCGTAGAGGAGCCATGGAGATTGAAGACAAATTTTAAATGGCTCTGTAAGGGGACCTCGAGTGCAAAGGGTTAATGTTTTCCTGACTTACATATACCTCATATCTTTTCTTCTACTAAAAAAAAAATGCATACTGTAATAAGGTTAACAAAGGACTGTAGCTCTTGCAGAATGGATTGTGACATTGCAATAGAATCGGCCATTTCTCAACCATCCCAGGAAGTGTTACATTAGCCGGTTCCCACAAAAATAAAAGTGGCCATTTCCCCCAAGTATGGAAGGCTGTGATGAAATATCGAGGTATATGCAAATTTACGGATCTGTGGCAAGGAAGTTACAATAATTTATATTAAGTTACAATTTAATAGTACGACAACTAAACTGTTTTATCTTGGGGTGGCTGGATGGCCGAGTGGCCTAACACGTTAGTAAATACGCGTTGACCCTGGCAATCAAACATATGACTGGAAACCCCAAGATAGTTCAAAACCCGTAGCCAGGGGACATGTTATAATATTCGGTATCAATTCCCCACCCCCACATGGGTAATTTTCACTCTACGTCTAATAAACTAAACTATACATTATGAAATATAAAAGTAATATCCAACGTGGGAGCTAAGATGTTGGAGAAGCTTCGAAAAAAACAAGAAAAATCTGGTGCGTGCGCGCAACACACAACTTTCACTTACCAACTTACTTTGATTAGAAATTGACGTGTTTTGCTAATTATCATTTCCCAAAGTCACACATTTTTCTACATTCATATCTTATTTTTGTTAATCGTTAAAGCCGTTTTTGAGTAAATAAAAAAACCCGTGAAAATGATACAAAATTTATTAAGTAAAGTCCCCCCTCCCGTAGATCAATTTTGATGAAATTTTTACAGTCATATCTCGGGCATATAAATACATCAAATACCAAGTTTGATCAAAATCGTTAAAACCGTTTTTGAGTAAATAAAAAAACATGTGAAAATGGTACAAAATTTATTAAGTAAAGTCCCCCCTCCCGTAGATCAATTTTGATGAAATTTTTACAGTCACATCTTGGGCATATAAATACATCAAATACCAAGTTTGATCAAAATCGTTAAAACCGTTTTTGAGTAAATAAAAAAAACACGTGAAAATGATACAAAATTTATTAAGTAAAGTCCCCCCTCCGGTTAATCAATTTTGATGAAATTTTTACAGTCATATTTCGGGCATATAAATCGATCAAATACTCAGTTTAATCAAAATCGTTAGAGCCGTTTTTGAGAAAATCGAAAAAAACGTAAAAAGTTATTCAATAAAGTACCCCCTCCCTTTGAGCAAATTTGATGAAATTTTTGCTGTCACATCGCGGGCTTATACATACTCTAAATACCCAATTTCAGGTTCGCACGGTTTATAGTTTTTGAGCTAGTCTGTTCACATACACACACACACACACACACAGACCATTTCGCGGGACTTGGTTATTTCGACTCAGGGGGTCCCAAAACGTGTATTTCCGTTGAAAACCGGAAGTCGAAAATTTTCACGATCGCAATACTTCCACTTACTATATATTTCATATATAGGTAAGTGAAAGTAAAAAGACGGAAGACGTTTTATAAAAAATTCAGGGCTTAAAATCCTGGAAAATTAAATAAAATTTTAGACTGGGATGATTCAATTATTTTCACTGACTTGGACCACGACCCAATAATTTTAGGCGCTTATATATTTGCTCCAATCACATCAGTTCATTGCGAAAATCATTATGAAAATATTTCAAACGATAGAAGGATCCACATAAATAAATTTAGAAATAAAAAAAAACTGTACCACTACAACCTATGAAGGGTCTTGGGTGCACTAATGTGTAAGGATAACTATTTCTTGGTCAGCGGTCGTGCAAGGTGATTTGACCGCAATCACGCTCAACCGCCTGCTTTTTCCCCCTTAATTTTTTAATGAAGAATACGTTTAGAAATGCAGAGCAGAATGCCCAATTTTAGAAATGCATTTAATGATTAATCTTATTATTTACTTGTTTTATATACTTTTAATTGATTGTTAATTTAGTTATCCTTATAAATGTTATTCTAGTTAACTAGTAAATTTGAATTACATTTATATTTCAGTTTTAAATGCGTTTAATTTTTATCGGGAATACTAATATGTTTTATTAAGATTAAAAAAAATTAAAATCATTTTGGTTTCTTTTCTAAATAGTCTCCTCCACTCCATTTCCTATGAAATATGTTATACACATTAGTATCTTTGAATATTACAATTGTTTAATAGCATATTTTATAGTTTTTTACTGCATACTGCATATTACATACCCCTACAAATAGAGTTGAGCAATAATAAAGTATTATTGATGGTAAATGAACATGATAAAGAAAAATAAATACGGAATATACACACAGTTATGCATGTGTACATGTACATACAAATACATATTTTTATAAGGATATAAAATTATTTCCTAAAATTATTAGAGCGTAATTTTAAAGTTATCAAAATAAATATACATATATGTATTTCATACACAAGTTAGTATACATAGGTACTATCATTCATACAATATTCATAATTCTTCCTAACTCAATATAAATATAATAGTAAATTCTTAAATTTAATATTAAAGTAAACAAAACAAACTTACTTAAACGAATTAAAATTAAGTTCAAAGTTATTATTTACATTTTGCAATTAAAATAAGATTATTCTTGTACATATGTAAAAGGGTTTCTTAATTTTAGGCAATCTTCAACATACCTAAATAAATCATTAAGTTTATTTTTATTTTCTATTAGTAACAATTATTCTATTTTGTCCTTATCATCGATAATATTAGCAGTATATTTACTTAAATATTTATCTCTGTAAATATTGTATATTGGGCATTTTAATAGAAAGTGATTTAGGTATTCGGGCTTCCACGTGTTACAAAAAGTGCACTCAGCACTACTATCTCGATAGTTATTTTGAAAACCATACGAAGTTACTTCTAAGCTGTCAGGTTGACATAACCTCAGTTGGCGAATCACTCTATGCTTCTTTGTTAGGGCTCTCATTTTTAGATAATATTCAATCATTTTGAAGTAACTAATATTCCTAAAAATGTTGTTGTATTTATAATTCAGAACAGCTTGAACATTTATAGAAAGACGATTATTTTTATTGTATATAAATATATAGATATATATATATATATATATATATATATATATATACATACATACAAACACATAACAACGGTTTGGTGAGTCACCGTAGATATACCGTGTTAAGACAGAACCAGTGGCACTCCCACTCCAGATACAGGTGGCCCGGAATGCCGTGACCAGCGGAACACTGACCTACATCCGGTCCCCAGTCAACTGTCGTTCCTCACCATCGTCCTCTGTGGTTTGTAAGCTACCTCGCTGCATCTAACTTCCTTCCTTTGTTGAGGATGATAACATCTGTCCCCCCACTCCTAAGATATGGTTTACATTTAACAAGAAATAAATAAAAACTAATATATTATATTATTTTTTTTTTTACTTTCACTTACAAATAGATAAAATATACAGTAATGGAAAGTATTACGATCGTGAAAAAAATTGACTTTAGGTTTTCAACGGAAATACATGTTTCGAGGTCCCATGAGTCAAATTAACCAAGTCCCGCTAAATATTCTGTGCGTGTGAACAGACTATAATAAATTTGTAAAATTTAAGCACTGTTGTCTGGCTCATCGTCCCTGAAGCGTACTGCGGGCCTACTGGCTTAAGGTCGATTGCAAGCGCGATCTATTATTATTTATTATGCGTGAGGACAGTTTTTATTATGAACTAGTACTGATGTGCGGCTTATGCGCCGTTCACTAAGGCGCCCTTCAAAGTAAGGCCCGATCTCCACTGAAAAAGACCCTTTTGGGGGTTTATTTATCTCTGAAGAGCGAGCGGGAGTCGAAAGCTAGAATCTATTAAAGCTAATCAAGGCACTTTTTAACTGAGAAAAAAAACAACGATGGGAGTTCGATAACATGACGGTCACATAACCTCTCAAAACAGGCCACGCCCACCAGCCGCTCTTCAGAACCTTTACCCTGTTTTGGGATATGAGCTGCTTCCTGTTATGTATTTGATATGCGGTTTCGATTAATTGTGATGTTTATTTATTTGAGTTTTTAGGCGTAGAACTCACAGGTCATCAACGCCTAAGATAATTATGAAGCAAATGGATTCCAATATATTGTTTTGTTTTGCCCGGTAGGTTGATTTATGTAGAATTTTGACTTTCTCAAAATCTATTTCATGTATGGTTTCTTTTGTATGGTTTGACAATGATGTGGTTGTTTTTGAGTTTGGTAACAATATATCTATGAGATCGTCCTGGCTGGATTATACTATTATTAAATATTTTAAACGACCTTTCCACCTACTAAATTTGTCTATTTTTAGTTTTAAAAAAGTCATAAGTGAAATTAGTGTGATGCGTGCAGCGCACCAGATTTTTTGTTTATTTATTTGTATATTTTATATTAATTTAACTATTATTGCGGAGCAACCACCTATTTTTTAAATTATTTTAAATAATTTATTTTTGAAGAGAAAAGATTTGGCTCCGCCGGGAATCGAACCCGGGTCTTCCGCGTGACATGAGTGGTATGATTTTGTCCATGTGAATTTTTGTCCAATTTTGGGCATCTCTTGACGTTCGTCAATTTTTAAATTATTTTATATTAATTTAACTATTATTTTGGAGTAACCACCTATTTTTTAAATAATTTATTTTTGAAGAGAAAAGATTGAAGAACGTCAAGAGATGGCCAAAATTGGACAAAAAATGTCCATCTCCCGTAAATACTCCCAAAACTTGCGAGATCGTGGGAGAGGTGTCAGTGAGGAGGAAGGATTTGGCACCGTTTGAAAGCGACTCCGTGGTGTAATGGATAGCATACCGCGCATGTCACGCGGAAGAACCGGGTTCGATTCCCGGCGGAGCCAAATCTTTTCTCTTCAAAAATAAATTATTTAAAAAAACTTATTTGTTAACCGACTTCGAACGACAGAGGAGGTCACTCAATTCGATTCGTATGTGCCCTTTTTTTTTTTTTATAGCTGATATTAGTCGTCACCTTGCATTACTACTAAATTTAAATCGTACTAAGCACGCAAATATGTTATCAATAACTGATAAGGCTGTGTACTGTTGCAGAGGGAACAAGATCCCGAGAATCCCAACGACGGACGAGGAGAAGAAGGAGATGCTGAAGAAGGTGATGACCGCACTGATGCAGAAGCCGGGGGCCAGGGCAAGGCTCTCCCAGGTCCTTCCCATCCTCAGGCAGATGAGCCCGCCGCAGAGGTTGGCTTTGGCCTCGCTGGTCATGGTGCAAGTAGTCGCAGGTAGGTCAGCACTGAGCTACAGCTTGCCTTTACACTGTGTGAATCTCACTTTCAGGTAATCCTCCGAACGAACAATGATGTCTGACCGCCCCTACGCACCTTAATACTTGTAATTGTCATTACAAAGACGGCTGACTTGGAACCATGGGCGTCACCAGCACCAAATTATTGGGGGGACGCACAGTGATGCAAGATCCCGAAAAGCTGGTCAAAATATAAACACGTTATTCAATTTGCATGAAACTTAGTATACAGGGTTTTTGAGGTCACTGATTACGAATCCAAAGTCAAAATTAAAAAAAAAAATGGCGGATTCAATATGGCAAACATATATTCTTGAAAATAATTGGAGAATAACAGCAATTTTAAATTACAATTGATATAAACATATTTATTTAAGCTATTTTCAACAAAAACATGATTTTTAAATAGAAAAAATAAAATTTTTAAAAATGTTAATTTAAACACTTTTTTTTTTGTATTCTCTTTTAACCCTTTTAATGACATAGTGAGTGGCATTTTCTTTTAATTTTAATTCAACGACTAGACTTTACGTCATTTTAAAAAAAAAATTGAAAAAGTTAAGATAATTAAAATACAATAATTACGATAAATAAAAAAATTAAAATACAATAATTCAATAAGTAAAAAATTAAATTAAGATAACTTTTCTAAAATTAAATATTTAAAGTTTACATATAAAAAACAGTTTATCTTGATACGGATTTTGTTAATTACAAAATAGTTTACCAGTTTTTTAAAAAATGAAAAATGTAAGCGTCTTATTTTTAACATACTTTAATTTAACACGTGTTTGTATTTTTTTTTTTACAAAAACTTAAGGCAAAGCCGTAATGACAGCTATTGGCAGCTGGTTTTTATTTATTTATTAAACAATAGTACAAACTACAATTTAAACTAAAATTTGTTGCAGAACTTATAACTTTTTCCCTAATGTTCTAAAACCTTCGCATGTAATTTTTCATTTTTTTCCACTCTAAATATTGTTAAAGTATTAATTTATGTATTATTATTATTATTATTATTGTTTGGGTATTATATAATAATATTCTACTTACTTTTAACAGAAGAATTCATTTTGCAGAATTGAAAAAGGTAAATTTTACGAATTTCTACACAAATATTTCAAAACAACGTTACTCGTAAGAAGCTTACTTTAGCACTAATAAACAATAGACCCTTTTTAACTATGCCGTTATTCATTTGAAATATGAGTCTATCTAACCTTATAGTCTGAATATCCTAAAAAGAATCTTTACTTTTTGACTTTTGGCCAGCTTTTCAGGGTTTTGCATCACTGTGGGACGGTTTAATATTACAAAATTGGGCAAAAAAAAGTGCACACCAAGATTTATGTAGTTTTATACTACGAATCTTCTCTGTAATTGTGGGTAATGAATAAAAAAAGAATACGATTTTTTTTAACTAGATTTATTGGGGGATTGGTCGGTAGGAAAAAAAAAACAGCGTAAAAATAGCAAACTTGATTTGCTTATGCTTATACAATAAGTTCATATACAAAATTCTTTATAAAAAAATCTAGTCAAAATTAAACTATACTTCCCTAGAAAACTCGTAAAAGTTTGATGCGTAATTAATCTTTTTAATTCATCCCACTAATTTTTTTTTCGTCGAAATTCCGGGGGGGATTGATCCCCAATATGCCCCCCCCCCCTGGGACCGCCACTGCGCCCACATACCAATACATGAACGTTAATTGTTTACTTAATATAGATTAGTAAAACATATTTAATTAAATATTAATTATGTCGTTAATTAAATAACGGCATATTTACGATAGGTTAAATGATAATCAGGATTTTAGTATGAAAAAAAATTTATTTTCGAAAGGGCTAAAAGAAAACAAATAAATGAGTATCTATGCTAGAGGATGACATTAAATGATTACTTTACAGATCTGTACTATAAATGATGGTAAGCATCATACATGAAAATATAAACAAGTGGCAGGTTAGCAAGATAAAATAGAATCTGATATTTACCTTCTGAGTCCAGTTAGATACAAAGACTGAAGATTAAATAAGGTAAGAGGTAAAATAAAGTAGGGGTTAGTTTGCCGACTTCAAAGGTTTATTACGGGGAAACCCAACGCTTTTGAAGTGGCTACATGACAACTAAGTGAAAAATTAAATTGTATTAAAAACTAACAAAATGGATGGTACTGTATACAAAATATTATGTCTGGACTCAATAATAACACAAAATTGAGATAATACATAGGGTGACAATGCATAAAACATTTATGCAAAATATACAGAAGGAAGTTATACAATACTAAAGATAATAATAATACAAGAGGTACATCGATAATTGCAGGTACCTTTGAAATCAAAACTAGGATTTGAGGATGTTAGAATGAATAAGTGGATGAAATTATCTCTTCATCTCTTTTATGAAACGTTGGCTTTCGAAAATAAAAATTTTTTCAAACCGAAAAACCTGATTATCATTTAACCTATTTTAAGAATAACAGTTGACTATCTTTCACCTCTAACAGTATATTTAATTAATTTAATTTTTAGTTAACTTGATACATAAGTGATAATAAAATAACCCTAGAATTAGATAAATTTATATTTGGTTTAAAAATTATAAACTAAACAATTAGGTATTTGAAACAACAAATGGGTTCCCTCAACATATGCACCAAACAAAACACTTTTGGTTGTTTAGTCGCAGCCCGTCTTAAAAAGGTCTGGCCACACATGTCCGCACCGGATCCGCACCGTAGCAATAATATAGGTTATGTTCAGAATATTTTTAATTTAACTTACATATTACCTTTAGTTATGCCTAAAGTGGCCTATGTCTGACATGTGTGGCCTGAACTTTAGGCATAACTAAAGGTAATATGTGTGGGCCGGGATGGCCGAGTGGACAAGGGCGCTTGCAATAGATAATCAAAGTTAAGCAACGTCCATCGTGATCAGTACTTGGATGGGTGACCGCTCCATTCGGGTGACCGCCCACCAATAAAAGCCACGCAGTCCAAGTCTACCCCTACCCCCGGGTATGTGAGGCCCGTCAGCCTACTGGAGGCGACTCACACCGACCGGGCGTAGGAGTGATGAACCTTCCCCGTGTATCTCATCGAGAATCGTGGTGTGGTTTTCCAGGATGTCAGTAACCGCCCGGAGGTTTGGTTCAGGGACGGTATGCTTCAGGGAAAGAAATATAGGTCCTCATGGCCTGCTGACTCTGAGCTACCATAATCCTTGGACCTAGACCAGTTTGTCACTGTCCTTGAACCCGAGAGAGCTGACGCCATCGGTGGGAAGGACACTGCCAAATTGGCCCCAATGGGATTGGTTATGTAGCTATGGGCAGTCTGCCGCTGTACCATGGTGACCATGGCTTGCAGCAACGTGAGGTTTGGGCTACCCCCTCCAGGCTGCCTGTACTCCCGCAAGCAAAACAAATGTCTGTAAGAAGATCACACTGTGCGGCCAAAGGTCTCATTAGGCCTAATGCGCCAACCGAAAAAAAAAAAAAAAAAAAAAAAAAAGGTAATATGTAGGTTAAATTAAAAATATTCTGAACATAACCTACATTATTGCTACGGTGCGGACATGTGTGGCCAGACCAAAATAGGAAATAATCTCATTGAAAAACGGTGCTGTCAGTCACGTGATTATGACACTGGGGAATCATAATCCTGTTTTCCCATACTAGAAGTTTAAAAAACATTAAAAAAAGAAAAAAAAAAGTTTTTAAAATTTAATTTGTTTTTTAATGAGACACTTTTATAGTTGTAGAATTTTTTTAGGGTCTGTTTGTGAAGACCACATCCAGTCACTTTCACGACGCGACATCCAGTACTTTTAGTAAACAGTTACTTTCAACAATCTGTCCTGGTTATAATCAGTGATAACCTTAATTTGTAATTTCAGTGATAATAAAAATGGGTCTTTTGAATTTAGCACAAGAAATTTCCGACTAGGCATTTCAGTTTTTGCAAGAAAATGAAATATTACATAGAACAAGGGTGTATTCTCTTATAAATAAATATTCATAGCTGAAATATATTCTTGTTATTCTCATCTAGGCCATTATTGGCAAATACAGGTAATAAATATTGTTATTAAAATAAGGGTAAAGGTACTGAAGAGCGGCTGATGGGCGTGGCCTGTTTTGAGAGGTTATGTGACCATCATGTTATCGAACTCCCATCGCCTTTATTTCAGTTAAAAAGTGCCTTGATTGGCTTTAATAGATTCTAGCTTTCGACTCCCGCTCGCTCTTCAGAGTTTATAAATAAACCCCCAAAAGGGTCCTTTTCAGTGGAGATCGGGCCTTAATTTAAAACCGCACTTCAGTACTAGTGCCAAAATAAGTGTTTAAAATAAGTAACTGTTTACTAAAAGTAACTGGATGTCGCGTCATGAAAGTAACTGGATGTGGTCTTGGCAAACCGACCCTTTTTTCATTTTCTATCGTAATCAGAATGGCCATGAAATAATTTTATATTTTTGAGAACTAATAGATAAAATACCCATTATAAAGTTCATATTGGCTACTTCCGCTAATGCAGATGAAAAAATAAACGGCTATATATATATATACATATCTGTGTATATATATATATATATATATATATATATATATATATATATATGTACTTATTTAACGAAATCGATGAATTTAAAAAAATCATATCACACTTCTACTACAGTAGTTTCTAGACGGCAAAAAAGTGATAGCGATAAATGCTCAATCATCATCTAATAGCAAGGACCAGCTTTCTTCAAACTCGTTAGTTTTTGTAAGAGAAAATCTCTTTGGATCCTTTAAAAAAAAGTTAATGACTCTCCATTAAATTAACAAAGGAATTTAGCAGATTAGCTTCTTTTTTTTTAAGGCAAATTTAGAAATGTTCGAACCTTATAAGAACATGTCTAAATGAAAACGATTGCTAACTTTCGATAAGTATGGCTTCTTCATAACGATGGAACAGACGCAGGCAACCAGCTGGTCACGCTTCGTCTGCAGTAAACAAGGAACGAATTGATTACAGTATAAATACTATTTATAGATTACAGTATATTTTTTAATATTTGTGACTTTCTTCGATATAAATGAAAGATTGAGAGATATTAAGGGAGAAAAAAAAAACATTTTTTCGTTTCTGAACCATTACTCCATAATGGCGGCTGGTTTCAAGATTACTTGGAGCATACTGAAAGTTTAATAAAGTGTGTGTTTAGATACAATTTATAGGCCTAATAAACTAAATCTATTTAATAAGTGCCTTGATTGGCCGCTCGCTCTTCAGAGATAAATTAACCCCCAAAAGGATTCTTATCAGTGGAGATCGGGACTTACTTTGAAGGGTGCCTTAGTGAACGGCGCATAAGCCGTACTTCAGTACTTGTACCTTTGGTTGTTTGTTTAACGCCACTTTATGCCACTAAGGCTAATCGGACGATACTATAGTGGGATTCCTAAATTTTGCCTATCCAGGTATAATTAGGATAGGGGTCTTTAACAAGTGCCTGACATCTTACAGGCTCGGGACCTCCATTTTACGTCCTATCCGAGGGATATTTTTTAATTGTAGTAAAGGAAAGAGCTAAGGATTTTTTACTCCCATTAAAAAATCCTAGGGCCACCGCTGGGCGCGAACCTGCGACCTTTAGTATTGTAGGTTGCCATGCTAACCACGATACCACAGGTGACCCCAATTATTTTATGTGATACACAAAATTAAATGACCGTTGCTTACGGGGCAAGACGAAGGGCTATTTTGTTTTTGATAGAGAATTTATTAGGATTCGTTGCATATGAAATTGATACTAGCTTTTCATTATTTTCTTATGGAAAACGCGTACTATGTAAATTCAATAAAAAAAAATTAACTCATAGAGTGTGTTACAATATTATTCATCAAATGTATGTGATGTATGTATGTGATAAATTAGAAAACATAAATATTCTTCATTAATCCAATCTTAAATTGTGGCTAACCACCAATTTTAAATTATTTTTAAATAATTTATTTTTTTGAAGAGAAGATTTGGCTCCGCCGGGAGTCGAACCTGGGTCTCTTGCATTACATGCGAGGATGCTAACCGCTACACCACAGAGTTCGGCTCAAGGCAGAGCAAATCCTTCCTCTTCACTGATACCTACTCCCCCTATCTCACAAGTTTTGCGAGTAGTAGCGGGAGGTGGACAAATTTTGTCCAATTTATGATACTTATTGACATAAGTCAATTTTTTAAATTATTTTAATTAATCCAATCTTAAATTGTGGCTAACCACCAATTTTAAATTATTTTTAAATAATTTATTTTTTTGAAGAGAAAAGATTTGGCTCCGCCGGGAGTCGAAGTGAAGAGGAAGGATTTGCTCTGCCTTGAGCCGAGCTCTGTGGTGTAGCGGTTAGCATCCTCGCATGTAACGCAGGAGACCCGGGTTCGACTCCCGGCGGAGCCAAATCTTTTCTCTTCAAAAAAATAAATTATTTATAAATATTCTTCAATTAAAAAAATTTAACACTCAGACCCACTCTCCAGAAAGTACTGAAAGCCAGTCCTGATATTCTGATGTGAAAAATATTAGCAGCGTAGCAAAAATCCCTTATTTTAAGATACTTGAGTATATCCGAACGATGATTGGACTTCATGATATTGATCAGTTGAGAGCAAGAATGAGATTACGTTAAGATGGGTAGGACATCTAAGTCCAAGCAATCTATCTGGAAGCCTCTAAGTGATGATGGATGCCTCAATAGTAGGAAAGCAGAAGTAGAAATCCTCATGCTTGGCCAAAAAGCAGAGAGAATCATCAAAGAGGCTGCAAAGCTGCATGCAGCAAACTATAAACTAGGAAACCGTAGGAAGAGGTGGAGTGGGTTGGTTCAGGCGGGCTATCTACAATTGAAAAAAAAAAAATTCTACTGGTCTATGTTAACAGTTTTTTTGCTATGAATTAAAATTTTTCTTTACCCGAAAAAATACAAGCCAACTCCCTTTTCTATTTTTTCTCTAGGAACATTAGTATTTGCTGGGTGATATTATTTAAACCACAATAAGAAAATGTTTTTTTTTCATGAATAAAATTATGCTTAGCTATCTTATCTTAACATTTGTCTTATAGGTATATTGCGTAAATTACCAGTTTTATGTTTATTCTTATATTTATTCTTCATCTTTATTCTGAAATAAAGATAAGATTCAAATTTTTTTTTTTTTAACATTTATCTCATAATAATAATAATAATAACATTAATAAAGTTTATTTAAAAAATAGTATACAAAATTATACAAATTATATTAAACAAATAAACTAAATAGGAATGGGAAACCGTCTACCGGAGTTTAGTTACATAAAAAAAAGTGGTAATTTTGGAACAACAAAAACAAAAAACAAAGAAAATTTGATAAATTACAAAAGCATATAGTATTCTAAAATTAAAGTCATCTTAATTACATTAAAGATATTAAATATTAGGAAATAAAATAAAATATATTTTTTAAATTAAATTTATGTTTTAAGAGTACTCATTACTTATTAGTTTTTTATATTTCAAGTTTCGGAGTATTATATTAAAAGAGGCCATTATCTAATAAATAAACACTTGTTTTGAATGTCTTACATTTTTTAAAACTTCACAAAAAGAAGTCATTTGTTTGTAAGTGCAGTTGAATTAAGGCAAATAAACTCTTCAAAATTAGTAAAGACATGAAAGCTAAAATATTGGTAATAATAGAAAATTATTTATCCATTAAATCTTTATCTATTTATTTGTATGTATGAAAATGGCGGTAAAAGATAGTTGACCTTAGATATAATGAAAAAGAAATGGTTGGTGTGTGGTCAAAATAAATAGCAATAATATTCAAGAATCACTTCTTTTATTTTTGCCAATGTTTCGACCTCAACTTCAATTCCTCATCAGGGCTCTTTGGCTGATGGTGTCAAAGACAGCCAGGGACAGGACACCATCAGCCAGGAACAGGACACCATAAGCCAGGAACAGGACACCATCAGCCAGGAACAGAACACCATCAGCCAAAGAGACCTGATGAGGACCTGAAATTTGGGTCGAAATGTCGGCAAAATTAAATATATAACTCCTGCATATTAGTGCTATTAATTTAGACCGCCCCCCTAATCATTTCTTCTTCATTATTTGCATGGTCAATTATCTTTCACCTTCATTTTTATATATAACTGTATAAACTAAAATTAAAATTAAATTGGTATATAAACTTATTGGTACCGATGGAGCTAAAACACTCTTTTCATGAGAATCACAAGGTGATGAAATGAACCTAATTTGATTTCATGATTCGACAAAGAATATCATCTTTTGAGAAAAACCTATAGGCCTTTCAAATTATGTCAGATAGTTGATCTTAGAAATCAATGTGATGAAAATGGGGATGGGGGTGCCATAAGAAAAAACACAGTACATATGGATATTAAACATAAAGTGCGTACGTTTCGACTTGTGATTCAAGTCTTCATGAATGCTAAATATAGCAACATAAATTATCAAAACAACCCAAACAACTAAACAATCATCATCATCATCATATTCCTTCCCCTTCTACCGCTGCGCAGTTTGGGAATGCCCTCCATAGAGCTTGAGCCTAGTATCCCTCTCCTGTACCAGTTGTTTCCTCTTGTTCCAGTCCAGTCCTAGCTTCCTGAACGCTTCCCGTGGTCTTCCTCTCGGTCTTCTTCCACCAACTCCTGTCTCATACGCAATCCTTGCCGTTCTTTCGATGCTCATCCTTAGAAGATGCCCAAACCATCTCAGTTTATTTTCTTCTAGAATGGTTTCTACCGGTTGTAACTCATGTTTCGATCCTATAGTTTTATTGCGGATCCTATCTCTCCTTGTCTTTCCTTCAACCTTCCTCAAGTATCTCATTTCCATTGTTTGGATCTGACTCAAAACTAAGCAATGAATACAAAAATTATTGAATAATTACAGATCAAAAGAATATTAATAAGGTAGAAATAATATTAAATGGTACTGATAGAAGAATAAAGAATAAAAAATAGATGAATATCGAAAAGAAATAGTGATAATTATACTTTTCAGTTTCACTTAAAACTTTAAACTGCCTGACTTTAAGCTTCAAGAGATGAGCCACCAGCCAAACTTTTTCTCATAGATATTGAAGTTGATAATCCCACAGCTTCCACTAGCAGCTTTTCTTTAAGCTTTTCGTGAGTTTTTGATAACTTTTTTTTTTTTTATAGTTTTGATAAGTAATTAAATTTAAACTAATAATTAATTAAAAATTAAAAAAATTCTAAATAAAACAAACAAAAAACACTGAATATTTAAAAAAATAATATTAAATTCAGTAATATTTTCCTTTATTTTTCATGTTTAATTACAATCATTGAATAAATTATATATTTATAAGTGAAGTGATATTCCTTTAAAAGCAGAATTAAATAAAAATAAATGTAGCAACTAATAAGCAAGGTAGGAAGGTAATTAATTCGGCAACTGACTACATGCTTAAGAATGAAAAATACAGCTAAACACACAGCTTATGACATATGTACATGGATTAGAGCAAAACATTATGTATTATGAAAATAAATTAAAAAATAAAAATGAAATTCTGACCATCTTCCAGTAACACGCAGGTTAACTAGTAAAAAAATTTTTTCTTTCAAATAGTAAGTAATTATTTTACTTATACTAACTACTATGTTCTGTTAATATATATCAGGTTTAAAAATGCATTTGATATGATTTTTATTCATAAAAATATACAACTGGTACAGAATTATGAAATATGAATGATAAAGCTAGTAAAATGATATGTAAAATAATCTGTAATAGTAATCTGTAAAAATAGACTGAACCAAACTATGAAAAATTAAAGCTAAACCTACAGCTTCTAATTTATGTATAAAAAATTAGAGCAAAATACTAGAATAAGTATTATGAAGATAAGTGAAAAAATAAAATAAAAATTCGGACCATCTTCTAGTAACCCACAGTTTTGACTAATAGTAATTATTATGTTCTGTTAACATACATCAGGTATTAAGAATAAAGATATGATATATTTCTTACTGATAATATTATGAAATATTATTCTCAATACTTATAATATTATGCAGTATTATTATATTTCTTACTGATAATATTATGAAAATAAATTAAAAAAAGAATAAAATTCTGACTATTTTCCAGTAACAGGCAGTTTAACTAGTAAAAAATTATTCTTTCTAATAGTAAGCAATTATTTTAGTTATGCTAACTATTATGTCCTGCTAATATATATCATGTATAAAAATATATATGATATATTTTTTATTGATACAAATATACTCCTGGTACAGCATTATGAAATATAAATGATAAACCTAGTACAATAATGCTGTAATGTAATGATATGTAAATTAATATAGACTGAGCTAAAGCATGAAAAATTAAAGATAAACTTACAGCTTGTAATATATGTACGTAGAATAGAGAAAAATACTAATTTTTACGAAGATAGGAAAAAAAAAAAAAAAAATCTGACCATCTACCCATACTCCGCAGTTTTGACTAACAGTAATTATTATGTATATCAGGTATTAAAAATATCACTATTTTCAAAAAAATGTGACACGATTACAATGTTATATTATGTAAATACAAAACATTCAATCATATGATTGAGAAATATATGTTTTGAGATGGGAACACAAACTTCGAAACGTAAACGAAGTAATGTTGTAAGAAAATAAAGAAAAGTAATAAGGAAGATAAATTGCTAATAATTCATTATTAATAAACATAAAATCTTCCTACTAAATTAGAAGATAAAGAAAAAATATATATATGTATATAATGAAAAATTAAAGCTAAACATACAGCTTCTAATATATCTACATAAATTAGAACAAAATACTAAGTTTTATGAAGATAAGTAAAAAAAAAAGAAAAAAAGAAATTCTGGCCACCTTCAAGTAACCCGCAGTTTCAACTAATAGTAATTATTATGTTCTGTTAACATAAATCAGATATTAAAAAATAGATACATGATATATTTCTGATAAAAATATGCATCAGGTATCGCATTATGAAATATGAATGATAAACCTAGTAGAATAATGCTGTAACTTAATGATATGTAAAATAATAAAGACAGAGCAAAAATATGAAAACCTTAAGCTAAACATACAGCTTCTAATATATCTACGTAAATTAGAGCAAAATACTAAGTTTTTATGAAGATAAGTGAAAAAACAAAACAAAGAAACTCCGACCATCTGTCAGTAATCCGCAGTTTTGACTAATATTAATTATTATGTTCTGCTAACAGATATCAGGTATTAAAAATATATACATATGATATATTTCTTATTGATAAAAATATACATCAGGTATCACATTATGAAACATTAAGGACAGGCATAGTCATTTTTAGCCATTTCCAATTTTGTTTTTTTAATAATTCGTGGATGTAAAAATAAAAATAAGTAATACCATAACAATTAATATTAATACTATATATTATGTTTTATTATGATTTTATAATATTTATTTATTTTCTACCTTTGCCTGTTGCATTAATGGTTTTAATTACCTTACTGATGTTTGATATTGTATATAATTGTAACATATATTATAAATATAAACGCACAGACAGTTCTTGTACTGTCTGTTGTTTTAGTTCTTGTACCTAATTTATTTTCCATAAGTTGAGAAATCCATATTGGATCTTCAGAATAATTCTTAATAATGATAGGAAATGTATTGATTTTAAAACTCAAGAGTATGAAAAGACAGGTAAGGTTGCCAATGAAAGTTTAAAACCCGGCTGATAGGTAGCACCACCTGAGTAGCTAACACCTGGTGGCCTTCAATTTATTTTTCTCTTATCATTGAAATAATGTCGAGTTACATTCAGCTCCCAACTGTCGCCTCGGCAACAACGACTTCCTTAGAACACATCGGATACTCTCATGATTATCATTAACCGGAAATGATGAAAAAAATTCCATATGCTACTTAGGACTTCTCGATGTCTTTAAATCTATTCTATGTAGACTATATATACAAGAACCGAACTGGATTGGAAATGTGGAGGTCCGATGCACCCCAGTGTCATGAAACTGTTAATGGTAAAACAGAAAAAAATGAGCAAAAACTATTAAGTTAAAGAAAACTGCATAAAGTTATCACTACACTGAGGGGGCGGCTGCGGCCTCCATTTTGACGTTATTTTTTATCGATTATAATTTCTCCTGATAACACGTTATAAAGAGCTGTTATTACGTAACCGTTATGTACCTGACCTTGCAATAGCGGTGAAACAAGTTGCGCTGAATAGTGAAATAGGGGGAAACTGCATTTTCATTCGAAATTTATTTAAAAAAAAAAATTTAAATGCAATTTTTAAAAGAGATTATTTAAACGAAGTCTAAAACAGGAAATACTTACAGAACCTCCTGAAAAAAAATCTAAATAAATAAAAATGTGAATTCATCTGTATAAATAAATATAAAATTCTGTTTGTTCTTTATATAAATCCATACCGTTTGTCCTAAATTCTCCGAATTTTGCTCAGTGGTTTTTTTATACCAGGTGTGAAAATATGTCCACATTAAGCGGATTTTATAACAATTAACGGTTTTTATAACAATAAAGAATATTCCCAGAGATTGGCTGAACTTATGCAATTTTAATGTGGACAGGTGTTCGCAACTGGTATGAAAGAACTACTGAGCGAAATTTGAAGAATTTTGGACAAACGGTATGGATTTCTATAAGGAGCAAACAAAGAGAATTTCATCTTTATTTATATCGATTTTTATAAAAATCGTTATGACCTCATTTATGTTGGTTTT
Source organism: Aelia acuminata (assembly GCA_911387785.2). Lineage (NCBI taxonomy): Eukaryota > Metazoa > Arthropoda > Insecta > Hemiptera > Pentatomidae > Aelia > Aelia acuminata. The sequence goes on from OU426982.1 coordinate 9,175,238, forward strand.
TTTGGCAGCCACATGTTTTTCTCATGGTCAGCTTTACGTTGCATGATCTAGAGTAGGTTCACCTTAAGACCTAATTACACATATATGCCCCAGAGGGTAAAACAAAAATATAAAATATACCAAAACATTTAGAATAATTATCTATTTGTGCTATTTTTGGTTTATAGAATTGTTCACGTTTATTAGAAAAATGAAATTCCCCGAGATACCGGGGTATACAGCTAGTTTCATAATTAAAGCTCGGAATTCCGTGCAGTAAAAATTTAAAAACGTGCAATAAAAACTTCAAAACGTGCAAAAACATGCAATTAATATGTATTGCTTGAAAATCTGGCTTTAATCATTTTTTTGAACGAAAAATAGCTACTTTGGAAAAAAATAAGTAGCGCAGTAAGGAGAGTAAATTGAAATAGAAACTCTTTTATTTTTTCTACAAACTATTTTTACTTTCACTTACCTATATATGAAATATATAGTAAGTGGAAGTATTGCGATCGTGAAAAAATTCGACTTCCGGTTTTCAACGGAAATACACGTTTTGGGGTCCCCTGAGTCGAAATGACCAAGTCCCGCGAAATGGTCTGTGTGTGTGTGTGTCTGTGTGTGTGTGTGTGTGTGTGTGTATGTGAACAGACTAGCTCAAAAACTATAAACCGTGCGATCCTGAAATTGGGTATTTAGTGTAGGTATATGCCCGCGATGTGACAGCATAAATTTCATCAAAATTACTTAAAGGGAGGGGGTACTTTACTTAATAACTTTTTAGGTTTTTTTCGATTTTCTCAAAAACGGCTCTAACGATTTTGATTAAACTGAGTATTTCATCTATTTATATGCCCGAGATATGACTGTAAAAATTTCATCAAAATTGATTAACCGGAGGGGGGACTTTACTTAATAAATTTTGTATCATTTTCACGTGTTTTTTTTATTTACTCTAAATCGGCTTTAAAGATTTTGATCAAACTGGGTATTTGATGTATGTATATGCCCGAGATATGACTGTAAAAATTTCATCAAAATTGATTAACCGGAGGGGGGACTTTACTTAATAAATTTTGTAACATTTTCACGTGTTTTTTTTATTTACTCTAAATCGGCTTTAACGATTTTGATCAAACTGGGTATTTGATGTATGTATATGCCCGAGATATGACTGTAAAAATTTCATCAAAATTGATTAACCGGAGGGGGGACTTTACTTAATAAATTTTGTAACATTTTCACGTGTTTTTTTGATTTACTCAAAAACGGCTTTAACGATTAATAAAAATAAGATATGAATGTAGAAAAATGTGTGATTTTGGGAAATGATATTTAATAAAACACGTCAATTTCTTATCTAAGTAGGTTGGTAAGTGAAAGTTGTGTGTTGCGCGCACGCACCAGATTTTTATATTTCAGGTTCGTACTATTTATAGTTTTTGAGCCAGTCTGTTCACACGCATACAGACCTTTTCGCGGCACTTGGTTATTTGGACTCAGAGGACCTCAAAACGTGTATTTCCGTTAAAAACCGGAAGTTGAAATTTTTCATGATCGCAATACTTTCCCTTACTACATATTTCAAATATAGGTATGTGAAAGTTAAAAAATTAGGTATTTACTTGCACTATAGTGAGAATCAATTTGTGATTTCCTCTCACATCCAATTTTCTTATCACAAGATTTACAAAACGCAACACAACCATTCCTATTCAGTTCAGGATATTTTTCAATCCATCCCGCAGTTTTCGAAGACACACTTCCTCCAATTTTTGGCATTTGTAGTAACAATATACTCGACGATGAGAATTGAGAAACAAAATGTATACATCCAGGCAGTGGCGGTCCCAAGGGGGGGGGTGGGTATTGGGGATCAACCCCCCCCCCCGAAATTTCGACGAAAAAAAGTTAGTGGGATGAATTAAAAAAATTAATTACGCATCTAACTTTTACGAGTTTTCTAGGGAAGTTTAGTTTAATTTTGACTAGAATTTTTTATACAGAATTTTGTATATGAACTTTTTTTTTTTTTTTTTTGGGACTTTAAGGCTTATACTGAAGCCCTATACTGCCCATACTAACACCCATGGCACTGGGTGATACTTCTCCTACGAAAGAAAAGCACCACCCAGGGCGGGACTCGAACCCGCAGCTCCAGCATGGGAGTACGGCATGAACTTAATGTATATGCATAAGCAAATAAAGTGTGCTATTTTTACGCTGTTTTTTTTTTTCATACCGTCCAATCCCCCCCCCTCGAAATTTTTTTAGGGAACCGCGCCTGCATCCAGGAGCTACTGAACCCTCAGTTCTTGGACATTGGAGGTTTGTGTTTGTTTACATCTCCCAAGTTACCTTTATTTTTTACCCTATGATATTCACATTTATTTTTCCACTATTGTTTTGATGTGTATTTAAGAAAATTACTATTTTTAATTTTTTTTTTTCTTCAAAACATTAAGTAATGCAATTTCGCGCAATAAAACTTCAAAACGTGCAATTTCGTGCAGAAAACTCCAATACGTGCAGTATAAAACTTCATTAAAACATTCCATTAGGCTTGATTCGGATGCGTAACTTGAGTTCGCTTTATTCCGACTTACCAATAAAAAAATGCAATTGAACGGGAATCCGAGCTCTATTCATATTAATGTTAGCAAAAATTTATTTATTACCCATAGTAAATTATAAAAGTTAGGTTCTTAAAATTGAGTTTTCTTACAAGACTTGCTAAAAAAAAAAAATACTTAAACCGATAACCTCCACCATCCGTTACAAATAGCTGTATTTTGGACTGCATCATTGGCGGATCCAGGGGGGGGGGGCGGCAGCCCCACCCTTGGTGAAAATTTTTCGTCATTTAAATTTAGAATTTGACTTACCTTAATGTAAGGAAGCAAGTTAAAGCACAAATAATGTACAGAACAAGTAGAATTTTAGTTGTGGTAAAGGAACATAAAGGTAAAAAAGCTGATAACTAGATCCAAATCAAGGGCTATGGGTTTGCACCCCCCGTTTACGATCGGCTGGATCAATGGACTGCATACGATTTGCGCTCTCTTCCCCAATTCCCCAATGATGCCTAGTGAAGATTTTATTTGCTAGGATTATAACATTGTTTATATATAAATGAAAAATCTGGTGCGATGTGCTCAACACACAAATTTCACTTACCAACCTACTTAGATTAGAAATCCACGTGTTTTAATAAATATGTAGGCGCCATTCAGCAACTTCACATATTTTTCCACATTAATTTACTTGTTTTTGATTGTCTCCATAGAGAGTATTATAATTTGTATTGCAAACCTTGTAAGTTTCAATATTTTTCGATTCGTTATAGTTAATTTTTTCCCCTTGTTGATCCTGCCAGTAGTTATGTAGTTAATTTATTTTTTTAAGGGGCCTAAAAAATCCCAATTTTATCAATATTCAAGTTTTTTTTTTTTTTTTTACTGCTTTCTTGTTTTTGTTTTTTTAAATACGAGTTGGTTTTTGTTAGAATATCGTGAAGGTGAATCGATACAAGGTGTATTTAGGGCTAATTGTAAATTATAACTTTTAAAATATTTGTCACTTGTGCCTTTCTGGAAACCGAGAACGATTACTGTTCCTCTAAAACCACTTTATGGAACTAAAGTTTGTAAACTTAAATAGATTATCTTTTTCTATTTGTTTTGACACCGTAAACTTGTAAATAATAATAGGTTTTAGATTAGCTTAAGCGTTTTTATCTTTATCAGTGAATTTTGATTTGACTCTATTAAAAAGAATAGGATATTAATTCAACGCATTATAGGCTACTGAGCCAAAGCAACGCGTGGCCGGGACTGCTCGTTTTAAAGAAAACTAAGCATGCAACAATCACTCACCTTAGCGCCCAGCGTCCTACTTGAAAAGTTAATGGAGGCTTTTAGGAAAACGCTATTTCATAATCTTTATTTAGGTTATGTTACCGCTAAGATTATTATTATATATATTTTTTTTTTTTAATTCAACAGAAATACGTTTCTATGGAAGAGGTATTTCTATTCTATTAAGGAAGCGACATCGATGTTCAAACAAGTTCGTTCCTGAAAATCGATTTTTTTTTTTCGGTTTTATCTACATCGTGTTAAATACATCGATGTTTTCCTGTCGATCAGTGTGGCTTATGTAGGGCATTTCCTACACCATCTGTCCATCGTGATTCAGGACTCACTTTCGGGTCGTGTTCCAAGTAGTTCTTAATAGATGCAATCTCATGGGTATACATATAGGCAATACATTTTTGTTATATTCTTATATTATTGATTTTCCTATTTTCAAACATCAGAATCTTGTTCCCTTTAGATATGGCACACCACTTTCTCTTTATTCATCTAAATTTTTAACTTTTTACAATTCAAATAGTTCAAAATCATCCGATAATTTTTCTCTCATCTCAAATCGTTTAGTCATCGAAAATGGAGGACCGATACAAACTCCCTAAGACAATGGGCACAGTGCCAACTTGATCTGATTGTAGGGAATCACATGCTAATTAGCCAACAAGAGGTTTTGATGAAGTAGAAAGTGATGTGGGAGCCGGAGCCATTGATAACCTGCCCCACTGACCCCTATCATAATTCCTTTGTTGTTTATTATACCTCACTAAGACTAATCGGAAAATAATTAGGATAGGGACCTTTAACGAGTACCTGACATCGTACAGGCTCGGGACCTCCATTTTACGTCATATCCGAGGGACGGAATAGCTAAGGATTTTTTACTCCCTTTAAAAAATCCTGGGGCCACCTCAGGAGGCGAACCCACGACCTTTAGTATTGTAGGTTGCCATGCTAACAGCACAGGTGACCCCATTTAGAGTGGGTAAGCATCCAGTACAAAAACGTACATTATCAATATATTTTATTTTATCTGAAAAACAAAAAAAAAAAAAAAAAAAATAGGAGAAGAATTACAAACGGCGCACCAGTATTACTAGGTTGTTACAAAAGTCCTTGTTCACAAAATTAATTTTATTCAAATGTGAGTACAAAATTTACAAATCAAATTTATTCTTCAAAATACAGGCCATCATTTTCAACTACTTTAACCCATCTTTCAGCCAAAACTTGTATTTCGACGACTGAAGGACGACCTGATCTAGGTTCATCTTCAAGGCTTGTATTCCCAGGATTAAACCGCCTGAACCAAAATGCGGCCGTGTTTCGATGCACCACACTTTCCCCTTCCACTGCACAAATGTACTGGCCTTTGTACTAAAACATTTTTACTTTCACTTACCTATATATGAAATATATAGTAAGTGGAAGTATTGCGATCGAGAAAAATTTCGACTTCCGGTTTTCAACGGAAATACACGTTTTGGGACCCCCTGAGTCGAAATGACCAAGTCCCGCGAAATGGTCTGTGTGTGTGTGTGTGTGTGTGTGTGTGTGTGTGTGTGTGTGTGTGTCTGTGTGTGTGTGTGTGAACAGACTAGCTCAAAAACTATATGCCGTGGGAACCTGAAATTGGGTATTTAGTGTAGGTGTATGCCCGCGATGTGACAGCAAAAATTTTATCAAAATTGCTCAAAGGGAGGGGGTACTTTACTTAATAACTTTTTACGTTTTTTTGGATTTTCTCAAAAACGGCTCTAACGATTTCGATTAAACTGAGCATTTGATCTTTTTATATGCACGAGATATGACTGTAAAAATTTTATCAAAATTGATTAACCGGAGGGGGGACTTTACTTAATAAATGTTGTATCATTTTCACGTGTTTTTTTTATTTACTCAAAAACGGCATTAAAGAATTTGATCAAACTGGATATTTGATGTATGTATATGCCCGAGATATGACAGTACAAATTTCATCAAAATTGATCAACCGGAGGGGGGACTTTACTTAATAAACTTTATATCATTTTCACGAGTTTTTTTTTATTTACTCAACAACGGCCTTAACGATTTTGATCAAACTGGGTATTTGATGTATTTATATGCCAAAGATGTGATGCTCAACATTTCATCAAAATTAGTCAAACGAAGGGGGCACTTTATTTCATTACTCTTTTACAACTTTTTACCTTTTTTTCGATCATCTCAAAAACAGCTTTAACGATTTTCATCAAATTCGTCGTGTTTAATGACAATTAGGTGTTCTTTAATATCAGGTAAGCTTTATTATTAGTAAAATGTTCTGAGGGGGCTTAAATGAGGAAGGTGTCTTTTTTTTTCTTCATATAAAGTACCTTTGTATTTGTTTATATGGAAAAATTATCTGTCTCTCGTTTCGCCTAAAAATAAGAAATGGCTAAATATGAGATATGATAAAAATCAAGTAAACATATAGATGAGAAAAAAAGAAAAATATTAGTCAACTCATAAAACACGTTGAGCCCACTCATGCAGAGTACGCCTTTAATGATAGACCATTGTTCATAATTAAAGCCAATCTGTTCATTTAATGGAAATTATTTGTTTCATGGTAAATGAAGTTTTCAACAACCACATAGAGAATTATAAAATTAGACGACTTGGAGTATTATGCTTGCCGATTTACCACAAGCTTTTATTTAATAATAAAAAAACTAGTGTTTTTTGTAGAGCAAACAAAAAGAAAGAATAAGAAATGAATGTGGAAAATGTGTCTTTGAGAAGTGGCAATTAACAAAACACACCAATTTCTAATTTAAGTAAGTTGGTAAGTGAAAGTTGTGTGTTGCGCGCACGCACCAGATTTTTTCCAATAATGCCTAAGAAAGCCGCGGATGACAAATTTTTCTTCCGACATTTCTAGTGAAATTTAGTAAACTGAATGAAAGGCAGGGACAGTTGGCGTACATAGATAATTAGAGGATTAGTTAATGTAAACATTGACATAAGAATTGTATTCGTCAGAGATTAAATAAGGATTAAATTAGAGACCTCAATGTAAACAACTTGATATGCACAAGGACTTTTGTAACAACCTAGTACAAACAACCGTCACCTGGGAAAACCCATAGTGATGGGAAGAAAAACGTCAAACTGTTTGAAAAAAACTGTTTTTTATAAAAAACGGAAAAAACTGTTTGCCTGAACCAGCCCAAACAGTTAGAATTTAGAACTTCCTACTCTTTCCGTTCTCATTTATAACTACTCAAACTCCTTACAGAACTGAAATTGAAAAGAACAGTTTTCTTCACCACTAGCGCTCCGTTGTTTGACTTTTCGGTAGGTCTTCTGGATTATGGATTCCATTCTCGAATTTCTATTTATTTCATTTAAAATTTACAGTGACACGTTTACTTTCATTTTTACGTTTTTTTAATGTCAGTTTATTCAAGCGCTAATTAAAACATATCTCCAAACTGCTGTTTATGGATGAGAATCATGGGCGGATCCAGCCGATCGTAAAGGTGGGGGCTGCAGCCCCACAGCCCTTCATTTGGATCTGCTAATCAGCTTTTTTACCTTTATATTCCTTTCCCACAAATAAAATTATACTTGTTCTGCACATTATTTGTTCTTTAACTTGCCTCTTTACATTTAGGAAAGTCAAATTCTATCTTTTAATGACGAAAAATTTTCCAAAGGGAGGGGCTGCAGCCCCCACAGCCCCCCCCCCCCCCCTGGATCCGCCAATGATGAGAATACATTACAATAACAGGAAGTTATTATATATAGTTCATTACAATGAAAAAAAAAGTAAAAAATTCTAAATATTAAAGAATTTTATTTTTCGTAATATTTCAAGAATTCATAATATTTTAACACTTTTCTCGATAAAGACCTGTCAAAATTATTTTAAGTTTGTGATATATTTTTTTAATTTTGTTGCTTCAACAATTATTGACTTTTTCTGATTTTATTCTCAAATTATTATTATTTTTTTTAACTTTGAATTAATACTATTATTACGTTTCCAATAAAACAACACAACACAAAACAAACACCTGATAGAAACATTAGTCTGGGGGTTTTCTGTTTTCCCCAACCTGTTTTTTCCAACAGTTGTTTTTTTTTCAACGAACACTTCCTTAGCGTTTTGTAAAAAAACTGAAACACCTCTCTCTAACCTAATCTAGATTGACACTAGCGCTACTCCCGAAGGCGAACAGATGAAGTACCTATGGACCGGAAGACTGTTCCAGGATAAAGTTCTTTCAGTGTAAAGGCTGATAAAATTTTAATGACCAGGGGATGGGGTCGAGTGAGAGACAGAGGACTATGCTATATGCTTTGAAATAAAATACTGCTTTGAAATAAAAATGCTTTGAAATAAAGTACTGGCCCTCGCTTTCTACACATTTTGTCCATCTCTGGGGCAATTTATGGATACCATTCCAAAAGAATGCTTCATCTTTATTTGAAATCCATTCATCGAGCCATTTTCTTACATCCTCCAAATTGTTAAAGTGTTGCTCAGCCAATGAGTGTCCCATCGATGAGAAGAGATGATAATCAGAAGGCGCCAGGTCAGGTGAATACGGCGGGTGGGGTAGGAGTTCCCAACCAAGCGAAGAAATCGTTTCCTTAGTCAATCTGGCTGAATGTGCAGGAGCGTTATCATGCTGAAGAATGACTTTGGCGTGCCTGTGAGCCCATTCTGGGCGTTTTTCGATCAATACGTGACTCAAATTGATCATTTGTTGTCGGTAGCGGTCGGTATTGACTGTTTCGCCGGGTTTGAGAAGCTCGTAGTAGACTACTCCCTTCTGATCCCACCACACACACAGCATTGTCTTCTTCCCAAAACGATCCGGTCTTGCACTCGATGTGGATGGTTGTCCTGGCGTTACCCATGATTTTATTCGTTTGGGATTCTGAAAATAAATCGATTTTTCATCGCCAGTTACAACTCGATGCAAAAAACCCTTTCTTTCGTGGCGTAAAACCAGCATTTCGCACACAGTTTTTCGTTTTTCCATCTGTCGTTCGTCCAATTCATGTGGAACCCATTTCCCAACCTTTTGAATTTTTCCCATAGCTCTCAGGCGATCGGAAATGGCTTGCCTAGTGACATTCAACTGTTCTGCCATCATTTGTTGGGTTTGGGTATTGTCTTCGTCTAATAAAGATTGCAATTCGACGTCCTCAAACTTTTTTGGTCGATTTTCTCGTTTTTTATCAGTAACATCAAAATCACCACGTTTGAAACTTTGAAACCAACGTTCACATGTCTTGACGGTTGGAGCAAGATCGCCATAAGTCTCAACAAGAATTCGATGACATTCAGATGCCTTTTTCTTTTGATTGAATAAGAAAATCATGACATGCCGCAAATGCTCTTTATTTGGCTTAAAATTAGACATTTTTAACACCAAAGAAAGGTATGATACGTCCACGTAAACGACTTAAAAACAACTGACTTTTGTAAACAAATGACTAACAAACAAAATAGCGTTTAGAGATAAGCAAATCCTTCAATAGGCTAAGAGCGCATTCTATTGGAATTAAAACAACATTTTAAACTTGCAGACCTGGTATGGCATAAAGTGACCATAAATAAACAAACTAAAGATATTTATTTAATTAAGGTATATAGAGTCCATTATGAATTACCCAGAAAATATTTTAAATTTGTAGGACTTATCTTTTAAGAAGAATATTAATAGTTTAATATAATTGTATTGTTTATGATCTTCAATATTAAAAGCATATTATACGTATAATTATATAATTTACAACATATGTATGTATTTGAAGTTCAAAATGTCTTGAAAGATTGAACTTTTTTTTTTTACATTTTTTAATTTGTCTTTTCTTTGGTCTAGAAATTTATATGAAAATTCAAGGGAAAGTTGACTTAAGGTTCTATTTTTTTCTTTTCTTTTTGGTTGGTGCAGTAGGCCTAATGACACCTTTGGCCATGCAGTGTGGTCTTCTTACAGACATTTATGTTGCTTGCGAGAACTCCTATAGCCCAGAGGAGATTGCTCGAAATTAAAGTTGCATAAAATTAAACAATACAGTCGGGGCCAATTTGGCTGTTTCCTTACCACTGATGGCGTCTGCTTTGTCAGGTTCAAGGACTGTGACAAACTGGTCCACGGATTAAGGCTGCTCAAAGTCAGCAGGCCTCGAGGTCCTATATGTCTTTCCACGAAGCAGACCTTCCATGGACTGATCCTCCGAGCAAATATTGACATCTTGGAAAACTACACAGCGATTCTCAATCTCTCTATATATAAGAGGATTTGTCCTGAGTGACAGAATCAACACAGAGCAAAACCTACTAATGATAGAAACTTGAAGTTCGGAATTTAGATTTTAAACGCAATGTAGGTAACCACTAAGAAAGGAATTTCAAAAACGTAACCCCTAAGCGGCTTAAATGGCGAAATTGTCGTTTAACTCAAACAGACACCTATTTTTGCACTTGGAGAAAAAATGTCTAATTTGGACTCATTTTGAAGATCTTGATACGACGAGTTTAACTGGAAAGCCCCTACGGGATGTCAAAAAACCATGTTTTAAAGCCAAAAAATGAAGCGTTCACAATGAGTAAGCAATTTTTGCTTTGGCGGTTTTAGTGAACTCTCTCCATTGCGCGCCTCCCTCTCTTCTACTGGCCGGCAGCTTCCCCCTCCAACATTCCACCTACAGCAAGCTCCGACAGGAATTGCTAGTAGGATATACAGGGCATGGTTATCATTCCTATGCTGTCACTGTGAATGGCCTCCAGTAGGCTTTCGGGCCCCTCATACCCTGGGGGAGGGGCTTGGACTGGGTGGCTTTCAACGGTAAGAAGTTGATTTAATCTATAATTTAGTATAATTATTAATATTAATAGTTGATTTAATCTATAATTTAGTATAATAATTAAAGTTAGAGCAAAAGTCAGCACAGCCGCTAGTTTCAAGTCAGCCGTCTTTGTAACGAAAATTATTGTTTTAAGGAGCATAGGTGCGCTCAGATATCATTGTTCGCTCGACTGTACATTTCATTGTAAATAGCTGTTTGTGGTACGCCAGTAAGGCAAGATTTGAGGGATTACCTATTCGAGGATGAATTTCGCGTAGTGTTAAGGCATTTAATTAAAAACCTTTATATGTAGAAACGTTTCCTTTGAATCTCATCAATGTTGCTTAACTTTCATTATCTGTTGCAAGCGCCTTTGTCCACTCAGCCATCCCGGCTTCCAACAGTTCTATATACCATAACCTTCCACATGTACAATAAATTTTTATGAACCCTAATAATAAGAGATTTAATATTTATATATTTCTATTTCCAGATCCGAATGATCCTACCCCGATGATCCCTAAGAACATGGACAACGCAACGACACAGCTGATGCTCCCGATCAGCATGGACATAGCCAACATGTTCAAAGGTCTCGGAAGGGAACAGGCTACTGGAAGGAGTTCCGCTTATGTCTCTGAAGTAATTCACTAGAAAATTCTTTGCTTTTCAATATATCTAGTAGGTCATAATAGGCCATGCAGCAAATGAATAATTTTTATTTCTATTATCTGAATAAAATCTAAACATTACAATTACTCTTTTTAGAACAGCGTGAAGCTTCGGTCATTTTAATGAAAAAGATTATTAATTAATTTAGAGCAGCTCATTAACTGGATAACATTCGATATAAATAAAAAGATGTCATATCAATTACCATCCTGATCAGTCCCATAATAATTTTGTTCTGGCTCAACTGTGCTTTCCAATTGAGCCAAAAATATTTTGAAAATACCAATTGAGCCAGCAACCAAAAGGACAGCACATTTTGCTTAATCTTAGAATTACGAAGGGGTATCTGACTTCTTATTTTACCAAGAGGGAGGGGGCCCTATGAACCAATGGCTTTCTTTTATTGTTAAATAACTCTAAATAATTTTTTTAAATTATTATTTCATGAGATTACAAACTTTACATATTTATGAAACTATGGATATAAAAAAAATATATTGTGGGAATTGAAAGTCATTTTTCTACATAATTTTCATACATACAAAATTCATCATTTATGATATATAAGATATTTAATAAATTTAAACTTTCAAAAATTGTGCTTTCAGGTAAATTAAAGAAAAATAAAATTTGAAATTATTATAAATGCCTATATAAAATTATAGTTTAATAATTTTAAATTATATCTCTAAGCCCACAAGTGTTTTTTTTTACTCAACTTTTTTTTCTGGATATAAAATGTTACAGAAAAATTTCAATTCAAGTTTATAAAGCACTAATAATAAAGAAAAATTAAATATGTATTTCAATGTAATTTATGAAGAAACAATAGATTAATTTTTTTTTTTTATTACAGATATATCATCAAGGGAGAGTAAGGCCAGGAAGCGTGCCCAGTTTGCGTAGACCTCCGTCCTCGATGAGTGGTATTAATAGGAGAAATGCCAACGTTCATATAGGTTTGTCAGAAAAACATTTTTTTTTCTTTGATGACATAATTTAAATCAGCAATGTTCTTTGTTTGACCATATAAATCTTAATTTTCAAGCATTAGACAAAGTCTGGTGGCCAAAATATTAAATTTAAATTATAATGAAAATATTACAGCATATATTTTTTAAAAAAAGAGTCAAGAATTTCACAAAGTCTTTACTTATCAATTTTGTAATATTTATTAAAAAAATCTCACTAAAAATTATTTTTTTTCATTATTATTATTATTTGACTGCCTATATTAATATATATATATATATATATATATATATATATATATATATATATATATATATATGGCCTATATGACTGCGTCATATGAAAGTCATTCTGCGCCAAGCCACATTTGAACTTGGGACCACAGCAACTTTGGGCCTTACCAATGAGTTACCCCGCTACGAAAAAAAGAAAACAGTGAAAAGTGACTCAAAAGTCAACCGTACACTTAGCTGCCCAGGCTAAAAATAAGCCACTAGTCCATCGCTTCTTGTATGTGGTCTGATACAGACCCAGAAAGGCCTAGACTGACACCAATTTGAACATGTGATTGCACACTAATACATGACTGTAACCATTGTGGGAAGTTCTAGAACTTTATACTTAAAAGAATCATCTGTTTTGGTTTCTTTTAATTTTTTTAATGTAATTTTTAAATTTGATTATTCTCAGCAGATATTTGTATTAATATTAGACTTATATAAGTAATTTTGGTTTCAGACAAACTAGGAAGCAGACCGAGACCAGGAAGGCCGCTGAGAAAGCCTTTGGGATCAAAAGTGCAAACTTGTACCAAAGTAACCAACAACCTTTGCTTGGAAACGAATGACTACCCTGAGTATGTTTAAAATTGTAAATAATAAATAAATTATATTTTAACTAACTTTGTTTATTCAGATCTTGGGATTATCCATATCAGATTTACATAGAAGTTTTTATTTTATTTCCTATTAAATGTTCACATAGATAATAATTTTTAACACTGATAGCAAGATACAATTATAATGTCAACAAAACTTCACTATTGTGAGAAAAAGGTTGTTTTAGTAGATCATTTGAAATGAAGTGATGTCGAAAGTTTTTTCTGTTTTTGCGTATTTATTTAAAAACAAAAAAATAAAAAAAATGAATTCTGTCAACATTTTGTTTTTCTTTTGTAATTAATTCAAAATTACTTATTTAAAGATTTATTGTTTATTTATCCAGCTCTTCGATTATCTAGATCACCTTCAGTCACAGATAATCCAGATAGACAAGTTTATACTGTATTTGTTTTAAACTTGATTAGAGTTTATAATTTCAAGATTTTGTTAATAAGATTCTAAGATTTTATTAATCATTGCTAAATACCAAAAATTATATACTTATATACTATATACTTGAAATTAAATTATTTATTTATTTTTTAAAACAGGGAGCTGATTATCAACAGTATAAAAAGCGATGGCCATCCTGGACGGTTTGATATCTTTACTTCGGAACCTCGACAAGAGTTGGAATCAGAAATGCAGAGGTAAAATGTTCACCAAAATTATTCTACTTCATAATCAACAAATAATCTTTTTCCCACCAATTACTAAAGTAGTAACTGTGGATATTTTAATAAAATACTTAATAATTTAAACATTTGTAACTATATTCATTGATATTTTAGAAATGGGTCTTGATGACATTGTTCAATTTAATCAAACTTAAACTTTAAATTTCACAATTACATTTTCGCAGAAGTATAACAACACATTTTTAAGTAATTGTACATTGGGAGAAGAAATTAAATATTTATTCACGTCACACGGGGGCCTTAGGTTTTTTTAAAGGGAGTGAAAAATCCTTATCTATGCCGTCGCTCGGATAGGACGAAAAATGGAGGTCCCGAGCCTGTGCCATGTCAGTTACTCGTTAAAGATTCCTATCCTAATTATAAGTGTACAGGCAAAATTTAGGACTATCGTCCGATTAGCCTTAGTAGCATAAAGGGACCTTAAACAAACAATTAAATATTTAGATGGTGATATCTTCAAAGAAGTTTTTGTTACAGATTGTTTGCTGTCTTCTCTACAGGTTAAATGTAGTAAGAAAAGTTGTAATATTTCAGTTGAAAAGGCGTATGTGAAGGAATTTCGGAAAGTTTTTTTAGTTTTCGGAAAGTTTGATTTGAGCAATGATGATCTTTTAAATCAACCGATAGAAATTAATCAGCCGTTTGAGAAACCAAACAGGTCCTAGATCCTAGCAAAACATGAATTAAATTAAATAAAATAAAAGTAAGCAAAAGAGAGAGCTATCACAAATATTTACTGAAAAATATCACCAAAACTGTTTTAGTAAACAAGTTTTTAGGAAGAGACTATTGAATTATAGATGTAGAATGCAAGGCCTCAAAGTCTCGTATTATTTCAATAATTCACTTAATCATGCAGATTACAGGCATGTAATTTGCATGATTAAGTGAATTATTGAAATAAAACGAGACTTTGAGGCCTTGCATTCTAAACCAAAACTGTTTCAAAAAATTTTTACTCTTACTGTATCTAGATTTTTTAACATTTTAAAATTTTAATATTGTAACGTTAAACCGATAAGCAAATAAAAAAAACATATGGCGTAACCTCCTGGACCCCGTGTTGGAACAAAATATGCGGTTGGAACGAACTCTTGGGGTCTAGATCTTTCTCGCCTAGTCCACAAAGGCGTAGATCTGCCCACATTGTTCTAGAACGATCCAGGCCTGACTATTTACGATTGTATATAAGGAGCAGTGACTGAACGAGTAGTTTAAGGAACGAGGAGTTATCATGATGATAATCATGTACCAAGTATTTGACAGTCCCTTCGTAGGCAACTTTTTCTGGACATCAAATTTACTGATATTGCAAGGATTGAGTGGAATGTGTTTTGGTAAGATAAATAGCATTGATTTATAGTATAAAACTTAAATAAAAATATATAATTTTACTTTGAATGACTTCTTAAAAAATATGGCCTGGATTCCAGTCCTCATAATTAAAGATTTAATCTATATTCATTTAACCATTATTGTGGAGTAACTACCTATTTTTTAAATTACCTGTACCACTAAAACCCATGAAGGGTCTTAACCCATGAAGGGTCTTGGGTTCAGTGCTATGTAAGGAAGAGCACTGTTTCTTGGTCAGCGGTCGTGCAAGGAGGTGATTTGACCATGATCACGCTCAACCTCCAGGTTTTTCCCCCCTTATTTTTTCAATTAAGGGTACCCACTTTATAGAGGCTGGGTTTGCCCCAGGAGGGTCTCTCGGCCCACGAGACGAACTTCAACTTGAAAAGAAAACTTCAACTACTCGTTCAGTCTGTGTCTTGACAGTGAAGTTCAAGTCATATGATTGTGTGATATAACGTTATTAATTTTGTAACCTGCTCAAGTATTTAACTTTTATTAATTCGTTGGCATTGTGATAACTATATATTTCTGTTAATAAATATTTTTTAGCCCACATAAGTGTTACGATATTTTATATATATATTTTTTATAAAAATACAAGCAACAAATAATTTAAAAATTATCAAATTCAAATACCAATAGGTTTAGGCCCCTGGTTGATTTGATATGATGTAACACCCATCCAATTTTTGGCCATCGGAATAGATTTCAAAGAATTGTTTGGTTTCTTATCTCTAACCATATACTTTTTTTTTTAAATATTTTTATAAACTATTGACTTTAAAGTCACTATTTCTATGATTAAGTAACTGGATGGGATAAAACAAATTACTTCATTAATTATGAATTAAACTAATATAAAATAACCTTTTCTTCTTTAATAGGAGAAAGAGCGACCAGACATCAGATTCGAGCAACAAGGGAATGATGTGTCAGACGAGGGTCGAGTTGGCTCGGCCGAAGAAAGCTCGCGCTACCAGCGGGCAGTGGAAATTCATCGTCAATACCAATGAATACACTCAAACTCTTCGACTGGAGATTTGTTCGTAAGTTTCACGAAATCAATCACTTGTAATTTGTACCTTGCAACTTCTTTATTGCAAAATTATAGAAAGATAGGGCGTAATAATCTTGAAATTTATCACCCTAAAACCCCTAATACTACTACTATAGAATGATATAACTTGTCTTTGACTTAAGTAAATATTTTTATTTAATGCTATAGGAAACCACAAGGATCTTGCCATTACCTAAGAGATGAAATCGAATCGCAGTGCATACAAGTATATAACTACCACAGGTTACTTACTTGGGATGAAAACAATGGATTAACGATGGATGTCTTTAAGGTTAATAGTTTTTTTTTTTTTTAAACTTCTTATTTTAGACTATCTAGGGTACCCGACTTCACTCAGGGAGATGATAAGAGAATATGTGATTGTTGGAATAAAAGTTTGAACTTAGAAATATATGTGATAAAGAAAAAAATATTCTAATTATCTACAATAGTTGTTTATAAATAATACTTTAACTTCTGTTATCTGGAGTTTACATGTACAATTTTATTGATTTTCGGTTGGGCATTGTATTAAATATTAATCAAACCAACTTTTTTCTCACAAATATACTTCACAATATTCATAATTTAATGTTTGTGTTTTTTTAATTTATATCGTTACTTTGTTTTTTTCCTATTCAGAGCAGTGATGTAAAATAATGACATTTACATGTGAACAATTAATTATTTAAATGTAATCTATTATAATTTAAAGAGAACAGCTGAAACAAAAACTATAACAAAATTAACGCTATCTATATGCCAGGAGCTCGAACTAACAATCATATACTGGTCTGTTTTTAAAGTATCAGGGGATATGATAAAATATTCATAAAAATAACTACTAAGACAGGTAGCTGCATGGCAAAGTTTATCTTTAATGTTAACAGATGGAAGAAGGTGGATGATTAGAAGTTTAGTATTGTTTATACTTCACAAACAGAAGTCTTAGCAGGAAAGTAAGAACCACGAATGCGCACAGTAGACCCATGGTGGTCCCGCAGAAAAAAAAAAGCACTATAAATTCTTCCACATTTTTATATGAATTTCCACACAGGACTTAGCTAATGTTATATTTAAGAAGCTTATTACTTGCTAAATTTGATGTTCTGCAACTTCTACCCAAAACAATTTTCATTTAACTAGGCGTTTTTGAGTTATACGCATCCACCAAAATTGTAAAAAGTACAGATGTTTGATTTTCGAATCTGGCTCAACCACTAAACCGATTTTAACTTCAAATATATCATTCTATTTGCAGCTAGATATGATAAAGAGAAAGCAATATTTTGAAATCTTTATTTGACGACTTATATGCGAGAAACTGAAAACAATCCAAAAATATTAGGCTACTAAGCACTAAATACACGTACGTTTTAATTAGTTTGTCTCCACAGAAGTGGGCTAATTTTAAAATTAAGGAGTTCCTTCTACACAGAATTTGACATTCTCCAACTATTGCACGTCAGTTTTTTATTTTTAGTAGCCCTCTTCGAATTCCAGGCCTTGGAACATGAGCATAATTAAATTTTCTGCGAAAATGGCAAATATTGCGGAAATTCATAATCGGTTTGGGTGACACAACTGAACCGATTTTAATTTTGAGTAACTTAGCCAACATGAAATTTTATGCCCTTTTATTTTAAAAAGAACACTATCTTCTCTGCGATAAATTGTTTTTGAGTTATGATCAAAAAATTGAATAAACTTTGAAAAACTCGATTTTGTTTGCCTATAAAACTTGATGGCAACCGATCTGAGGTGGCAGACTTTCACATTTGTTGTCTATGAATGAGTAGGTTGGTTGGTTTGAGTTAAAGGTGTAAAACCGCGCTATGAATGAATACTTCTATCCTATTAGATCAAAAATTATCTTCAAATCAGATACTTTTGTGGCCCTCAGCTTCTGGACTATAAGGGATAAAGGGCTATTAAACCATAGAACTCCCTTATTCATTATATATCAATATCCCCCAACAGAACTGGTTTTAGAGTTTTGGGGGTGAGCAGATTGTACATTTTGTTTTATTATTTGTACTTATTATGAGTTCCATCGCTACATTGTACTTTTCATTCATTTTTATTATGAAAACTAGCTAGGGTGCCCGGCTTCGCTCCGGTTGTTGTGTGGTAGTTTTAATAAGAGAAAAACTTCAAAATTAAAGGAAATATAGAACAAAATTAGCACTTTCTTGAAACTTGGTATCAATATTAAGATTCGAGATCTGCAGAGTCCGCCCAAATAAGGAACCCTATATACTTTATAGGGGGTTGAAAATAGTGAATGAACAATTAATTTTGCTGCGACTTTGTCGAGTTACGCTTCGTTTTTTATGGTTTCTGTGATTCTGAATCCTATAAGCCCATTCCAAGCAGTCAGGAGATAATAAGTTATTAGATAATAGTTGAAAAATGCATTAGTTGAACAAATTATATTTCAAGTACAACTTATGCGCCGACTACTGTGATGGTCCTATTATATCCAGAAGTATAGAAACTATCGAAGATTCATAGAAACTTTTTTTAAAGACCTTTCTTCCATTTCAACCTCCCTTAAGATACCCCCATGTAATTTGGGCGGACTCTGCAGATCTCGAATCTTACTGCTATTACAAAGTGAAAACCAAAATTTCAGGAAGGCACAATTTTTTCACCATCTTTATTTTTATCCTGAACTATGAGGGGTGATAAAACCTTACTGAAAAAATGGTGTAATTGGAGTTAGTGATTTTGTCAACTGGAATGCTCATCATACATAGTAATAAAATCATTTTTCATAATTACATACAATAAGAACACTTCAAACATTTTATTTTCGATTTATAATCAGTCAATTCAGCTCTCCTTTTTTGTTTTATGTCTGTTTTTATTCGCTCACTGTACTACTAAAAAAAGTTCACTCATATTGCATTAAATTTACTTAAGTATATATTATATATTGATTAAATATAATGTGTTAATCAATTAACCTTCTTATGAGAAAATTAATTTTATTAATTAGAGTAAGGTATCCAGTCGGTTTTCTAATTGATATGTAAAATCATTATTTTATTTTGAAAGGAAAGGTGAAACTAATTATTATCGCTTGATTTTTTAGAAATTTAAAAGGAACAGCTGAAAAAATACTTAACCTTTACAAATTGAACGGAATGAATGAACAATGAACATCGAGTAACACGCACCCTAGCGCTTCCTGGTAGCCTGGAGCTCGAACTAAATTTTTCATTCATAAACTCGTATCTCAATCTCAGAGAGGCTAATTAAATGGAGCGAGAGGCTTAAAATTCCCGCCCATTTCTCTTCAATTTTACACCCTTAAGAGAAAAACAGAAACGTTCTTCTCCGTTAGGGGTTATATAGCAACACGCTGAGATAACTTCCTTAATCCTAGGTGGAGTCGTTTTTGAGCCTTTTCGGCACGCACATTGTACACTTTGCTTTATAATATATATTGATTAGAGTGTTAGTTTTCTCATGATGATTTGGCAATACATCTTTATGTATTGAACATTTTGTGGTTTTAAGTTTCAATCATTATCCGACCTTTATGATATTAAACTGATACTTTTTAATAAAATGAAAGTTGGTGATTTAAAAATGATACTACTATTTATAAATACGTTGCAGGTACCAACCTGTTGTTCATGCAGAATAATCGGCTACAAAAGTGGCAACCATTATTCCCACCTGGTTCCGGAGAAGACCTCGCCTGCTCCGCCACCAGAGCACATCGATTCAAATCTTGTTGCCAACGATGAGAGTCTCACCGCAGTCAGGATACCGATCATACCACCACAGCCTCCAGTGAGTATCTAAACAAGACTTTAATATCAGTTATATCAAGCAAAACAAGTTTTCTTTTTTAGAAAACTTAAATTCTTGTTGATGACTTAATTAATCAACAAGTATTTTTGTTTTATAAATCCATGGCTGCTTTCTTTATTACTTATGTAACAAAAACTAAAGAAAAAATCTGGTGCGTGCTCGCAACACACAACTTTCACTTACCAACTTACTTAGATTACAAATTAATGCGTTTTGTTAATTGATACTCCTCAAATGAACAGAACGGCTTTAATTATGAACAATGGTCTGTCATTAAAGGCGTACTCCGCATGCGTGGGCTCAACGAGTATTATGAGTTGACTGAATATTTTTCTTTTTTTCTCCTCTTTATGTTTTCTTTATTTTTATCATATCTCATATTTAGCCATTTCTTATTTTTAGGCGTAACGAGAGACAGTTAATTTCTCCATGTAAACAGAAACAATGGTACTTTATAAGAAAGAAACAAACAAACAAAAAGGCCCCCCCCCCAAAAAAAAAGCCCCCTCAGAACATTTTAATAATGATAAAGCTTACCTGATATTAAAGAAAATCTAATTTTCATTAAACATGACGAATTTGATAAAAATCGTTAAAGTCGTTTTTGAGATCATCGAAAAAAAGGTAAAAATTGGAAAAAATTATAAAATAAAGTGCCCGCTCCGTTTGACCAATTTTGATGAAATGTTGGCTATCATATCTTTAGCATATACATACATCAAATACACAGTTTGATCAAAATCGTTAAAACCGTTTTTGAGTAAAAAAAAAAAAAACACGTGAAAATGATACAAAATTGTTAAGTAAAGTTCCCCCTCCGGTTGATCAATTTTGATGAAATTTTCACAGTCATATCTCGGGCCTATAAATAGATCAAATACCCAGTTTGATCAAAATCGTTAAAGCCGTTTTTGAGTAAATAAAAAAAACACGTGAAAATGATAGAACATTTATTAAGTAAAGTCCCCCCTCCGGTTAATCAATTTTGATGAAATTTTTACTGTCATATCACGGGCATATAAATAAATAAAATACTCAGTTTAATCAAAATCGTTAGAGCCGTTTTTGAGAAAATCGAAAAAAACGTAAAAAGTTATTAAATAAAGTACCCCCTCCCTTTGAGCAATTTTGATGAAATTTTTGCTGTCACATCGCGGGCATATACCTACACTAAATACCCAATTTCAGGTTCCCACGGTTTATAGTTTTTGAGCTAGTCTGTTCACACACACACACACACACACACACACACACACACACACACACACACACACACACACACACACACACACACACACACACACACACACACACACACAGACACACACACACACAGACACACACACACACACACACACAGACCATTTTGCGGGACTTGGTTATTTCGACTCAGGGGGTCTCAAAACGTGTATTTCCGTTGAAAACTGGAAGTCGAAATTTTTCACGATCGCAATACTTCCACTTACTATATATTTCATATATAGGTAAGTGAAAGTAAAAATTATAAGGCAATGACCAAGATTCATGTATATTGTAGGATGATTAAATTATGTAAAGGAATAATGCTCGAAATTAAGTCTGCAGAAAGCTGAAATGGTTTCTAGTTACTTACAGGTTTGTTTCAACTAGCAGTCCTGGATTAAAAGTCATGCCTTCCACTCTTTTGATTCTTAGTTTGATTGGCTGGTTACCAAACAAGAGCCAATCGAACGAAAAAACCAACCAATCAAACTTAGAATCAAAAGAATGGAAGACTCATGCCTTCACTAAAACTCATCTTTTAGTCCAGGACTGTAGTTGAAACAAACCTATAATCAAAATGTTTAAAAATCTTATATCTGTTACTTACATTATCCTATTAATTATATTTAGTTGTATTAAAAGGGGCATAGGGGGCCGGGATGGCCGAGTGGACAAGGGCGCTTGCAATAGGTAATCAAAGTTAAGCAACGTCCATCGTGGTTAGTACTTGGATGAGTGACCGCTCCAGTAGGGTGACCGCCCACCAATGAACGCCACGCAGTCCAAGTCTAACCCCACCCCCGGGTATGTGAGGCCCGTCAGCCTACTGGAGGCGACTCACACCGACCGGGCGTAGGAGTGATGAACCTTCCCCGTATATGACATCGAGAATCGTGGTGTGGTTTTCCAGGATGTCAGTAACCGCCTGGAGGTAGAAATACAGGTCCTCAGGGCCTGCTGACTCTGAGCTACCATAATCCTTGGACCTAGACCAGTTTGTCACTGTCCTTGAACCCGAGAGAGCTGACGCCATCGGTGGGAAGGACACTGCCAAATTGGCCCCAATGGGTTTGGTTATGCTTGCAGCAACGTGAGGTTTGGGCTACCCCCTCCAGGCTGTCTGTGCTCCCCCAAGCAACACAAATGTCTGTAAGAATACCACACTGCGTGGCCAAAGGTCTCATTAGGCCTAATGCACCAACTGAAAAAAAAAAAAAAAAGGGGCATTTTGTTTTTCCAAAATTATTATTTAATGAAAAGTCTTTCTGTATATTTTAATTTTTAAATGATGAATTCTCAATCTGTTTTGAGATTGGCTTTATGAACCCCCACCCCCACAACATGCAAGGCTTAAAAAATTAAAGTTAATTAAAACCCTAAATCGACTATGAATATTTTATTAAAAGCTTGACCATGATAGTTTATTTAATTGAAGTACACATAAATTCATACTTTTTAAAATGAAATCCTAACCAAATATTCTTCTTAATAGAAAAAAAAACAAAACATAATGTTCACAGGGGCACAGAGGTTACACACCGCCGAAACGAGATTCTGGAAGAAGGCCCATCGTCCAACACAGAGGACCTCCACTTCCTTTGGAAGGTGAAGTACCCCACGAAGAAGTCAGGTACCCTCCGTTAGAAAACACTTTGCGGAGAACAACAAGAAACAACACAGTAGATAGGTAACCATTCAAAAACGTCAACAAATTTATGATAATGATATTCCATTAAAAAAAATATATATTTCATTGAAAAAGAAGTATTCCTGTTAAAAAGTCAACTTGCATTTATGTACAAAAAGAAAAATAGATATAATTTTGATGAGGAAAAAAAAAATCATTTCTTCATCAGTTATTATGAAAAAGATCTCAAAGGTCAATAGGGAGAATTAAAAAGTTTTTAATTTAATATAAAATAAATTAATTTAATTTAAATGAGACACAAATATGTATTATGTCTTTTAGATATCATAAGGAATGAAAAAATATTTAAAAAAAAAAATTAAGAATAAACCCCATATCTTTCTTTGTATCGGTAGGTCTTATGGCCTCTATCATTTCAGCCAACAAAGGAGGCTGACAGGATAACAAGGAGGAAGAAAAAATATTTAAACTTTTTATAACCAGACATTTAAATATAAAAAATTTTATCTGAATATTGTATACAAATTGTTTAATCCCCAATTTTAGTTGCTATTTGAATCGAGAGACTTATCTGAATTGTTCATATCATCATTTATTTAGCAGGAAAATATATTAAAAAATAAGCACAATGATCTGAAAAACATCAGGGGAAAAGTTTCACGGAAATAAAAAGATTCACTACATAAAACCAAATCCATACACTTTATGGATTAGACACAATTATAGCATATATACTCATTCTTTGGTTCATAATATTTTAAAGAGAAAAGAAGGGGTCTCCAGTAGTGTAACGGTTAGCATAGCAACCTACAATACTAAAGGTCACGAATTAGCGTCCTACAGTGGCCCTAGGATTTTTTAAAAGGGAGTAAAATATCGGAAAGGACGTAAAATGGAGCCTGTTAGATGTCAGGTATTCATTAAAGATCCCTATCCTAATTATACGTGGATAGGCAAAATTTAGGACTCCCACAGTGGCATCATCCGATTAGCTTTAGTGGCATTAAGGGATGTTAAAGAAACAAAGAGAAAAGAAAATTAATTCCTCCCTCATAATATAATACTTTATTAGAAAGATAAAATGGGATTTATTCTGATGAGCCAACTAATTATAATTTATGATTAGGTGTCTTAAAATTAACAGTTAAAACATAATAAAATCTAAATGTATCCTTTATGACATACAATTTTTTTCATTTTATCAAATTATTTTTTAGGATAAGATTCAAACCTACTCTGAACAGTCGACATCCAGCTTTGCCAATAGACAGCTTGAACGCAGACACGATGGGAGTCCCTACAATAGCGACATCGTCCAGACCAACTTCTCCTCCACCGAAACGGATAAATTACAGTTATCATCCTATCATCGATTACTTCAGGCCGCAACAGCAAGAAGCCAGGGCTGAGTCCAGGATAGGATTTGACTGGACACCTATCACTGGTAGGGAATCTCCACGTCGCTATTGAAATTAATTGTTACTCAAACTAATTTCTGAGTTGAGACTAAATTTCTCGAAAATCTGTCTGTAAAAGAAATTTCATTCCATATTGGTAATTTTTTTTTTATTTTGGAAATTCACATAGTGAATTTATGAAAAGTACCATTTTTGTGATGAAATTGGTAGGTAAAACACTAAGTTTGTAGCCACCATGTAAACTTATTTAATTTGAATACAGGTAATAGGTAACTTCAGAAGACTTTAAACATATTACTAATAATTCTCTTTTGTAAATGTTTCACATATCTGGGGTTTTAAACATCTTTGAGTCCTATATTTATGTTTTATGAGGTATTATTTCATAAATATGCTTCTAGTAAATTAATAAGTTATTAATGTCAAAGCAATCCATGATGAGGTTTGAAAAGAGCATTGATTTTCAGTAAGCCCGAATCAATAAATGACAAATATTGATATAAAATTGGATGTATATATATGCTAACGTTCAATAGTAATGTTTTACTTAGGGTTTTGAATTATAAATATATGGATCTTTTTTGTTTTTGCCATATTTTAAATTTTCAAACTGGTTTAATTTGCTGAAAATATTTAAGTTTACACTACTTAAGATTGTAGTTTTCAATTAAAATATTTGCCTTTCAATCTGCGATTTAAATGTTAGAAGAATATATAAAAATCGGACGATAACTAGATATCAGAAACATCATTGTAAATATATGAGCTAGAAAAACTTTGTAAATATATTTAGCTTTGTATTAGATGTTCAACTAGAAAATTAGGTTATAATTTTATTAGAGAGGATCCCTTTTTTTATTTTTATTTTTAGTATGCTATTTTGTAAAGTGTAAATATTATTTATTGACTGGGCATGACCATGATGTAATCTATGTATAACTATTTTTTTTATATTGTAATTTTATAAATAAAATATAATTGTTTTATAAATTATTTCAACTTTCCTCATTACCCTATGATACAATAAAATATACATAAATACAATGAAATATATGCAAGTACTAGCCGAACCATATTAAGTTTAATACCTGATTAATATTGTAAGCAACTACACTAAAGGAAACTTATAATTGAGTTTAGTTTTTATAAAATTTACTATCATCAATGGACAGCTGCAATGAAGATTACAATAATATCCAGATGGCATAACATTGCCCTGCCAAGGAGAAAAGCAATAACTCAAAAATTATGAAATAATTGTATTGTTGGATTGCTTGTGAAATTTTCCATTTGATGCTCATAGAAAGGCACTAAAAAATATAAATAAGCTGTTAACCGCTTTACTATGGAGCATGGAATGGAAAATTTTTACCATTATTTTACAATTTATGAGTTATTGCTTTTCTCGTTGGCAGGGTAGAATAGGCCAGGTATGAATCTGATAGCAAAAATAGTAGAATTCTACAAATTATGCCTGATTAACAGGTGGGTTTATATCATAATGATCTTACATAGAAAATAATGAACGTGGACAGACATTTTTTTTTTTAAATTATACCAAGGGTGGAATTTTTACACTAACGGAGAAACTTTTGATTATCTTAAAAACTAAACAAACCAATAACAGATCATTTTAGTTGAGGTCATGCTCAATTAATTAATCAAATAGATTAAAATGATTTTAATGGAATATTACTTTATACACTCAGTTTTTAGAAACGTGTATTTTTTGTGATAAAAATTTAAAAAATGAAGAAACTAAAGTTCAATGTTCCTGCTATGAGAGCTGCCTTGAACTCATAATCCACATATTATCTTTGTAATTTGTGAAAAAAATCTGTCCAATAAAGGTCTTATCAAATTTTCATTATTTGAAAATTATAATAAAAAAATGTTATATTTTTGTAACATAATTAACATGTACTTATTGACATGTATTCCCGGCCAGGGGAGAAGGCGGGAGATTAATGCCGAGTAATATTATTAAATATCCCCTGGCTCCGGTTTTTGAACTTGCTATCTTCGGGGTTTCTATCATACAATGCCAAGGACATTTACAACATATATTTTTGTGAACATCGTCTGTGTAATAAACAAAGTTTGCTTTATATATATCATTTTATACCATGGTCCCTAAAACGGGATATGTATCCCATATGACACTCTCCTATCCCATATTAAGAGCCTATTTTCAAAAAGTACAAATTTGACTAATCTCACATTAACCGTGCTAACATATTTCAAAAAGGAGAAATCTATTTTTCATTGTTGTGGTCTACTACTACTGCTAAATGTATAACATTTTTTGAATCATCTAAGCAATTAAGGGTCAACCAATTAAGTATTTAAAAAAAGTAACCCATGATAGGGCACTTTCCCCCACAATTTTCGACATAATTCTGAAAAGTGACTTAATTACACTAAAATCTTTGAGAACACAACTCCCATTACATAAATCAGACCAAAATAAATGATCATACTAATGTTTTGGACAACCACTGAACCTTAAAAGTACAGTTCAGCAACCAATAACATCTTAGCGTACTTTAATTAAAACGACTTAAAAATTTAAACACAGATACCATAATCCCGATATTTCAATTCGCCAATTAGTAAAATTTACTTGTTATTAGAAACCATCACAATTTTAAATACTTATCGTTTACCAATAAAGTATAATTGATTTCATTTCATATTTTTTCAGAAAAAAAAAAAAAAGAATTTTCAAAAGTAAAGCTCTTACATTTAGATTTCTGGGCAATAACCAGTAACTAAAAAATTTAGAACCTTCAGACATCTTTTCCTAAATATGTCCATCCCGCCATTTCAGTATGGGAAACAGTAGTGATTTCGTGTTTTAAAAAGTAATAAGATAATTATCATGAAAGTTAATAACTACAAATTATAAATATAGAACTCACCATAGTATTTTTTTTTTGTAATTTTTAGGAATATTTGCTTATTAAAAAGTGCTTAGAATCAAGTCTCAATGAATTCCATGAACTTAGAGTTTATTCTAGGGATTGTTGTTTGAAGATGGAGGGGGGGGATATAATTCAAGTAGTTGATTTTCATGTTGGTACGTCACTTGATGCAAGTAAGGCTAATCGGGCGATACTACAGAGGAAGCCATAGATTTTGCCTATCCAGATATGCCTTATTAGACTAGGGATCTTTAACGAGTACCTGACATCATACAGGCTTGGGACGTTCATTTTACGTCCCATCCGAAGGACGGCATAACCAAGGATTTTCTACTTCCATAAAAAAATCCAAAGAACACCAGGTGAGAACTTTATTTACGTTATTACAAATTGGATTGAGACGAAATTTACTCAATTAAAGTATTTAATTATATGAATAAGATTATTTTTTGTCTTAAAATGACTGACACAATGTAACGTCACCGCAAATATTATGTTAGAACGAAATAAGGCGCCTAAAATATATAAAAATATAATGAAATAATAAAATTGGAGAACAAGAATTTACTTGGAACATTTTTTTGTTTGTATTTAGGGTATTCCTCTTCTTCTATCTGTATAAGTGCAAGAAACTCCCCTATTTGAAACTGCCCTTCTTAAAAACTTTACTTCTTACTAACAACCCACCATGTTCCTCTATTTACTTCATGAGAAAAGAGATACTCTGTTATAAAGGTATTAGAAACTCCTGATCATTTCATAAATGCAAGGATCTATTTTATGACTGTGTTTTTCTGTGCCTGATGCTTCTTTGCGTAATGGTCTTACTCTTAAAATTATTGGGCGAGTATAAAAAGTGATTTTTTTTCCAATAAATTTTTTATAAAACCCTTTTGTTGGATTCCCTTCAGGTAATATTCTTTGAGCTGGACTGGAAAAAGTCTTCCGCTACAATTTTTACTACCTTTAATCAAAAACTGAACAATATGTTAAAAAGTGCAAGTATACGTAAACTAAAGGGCTAAAGAGTGGGTGCGGTGGAAATTCTATGGTGCTTTTACACTCTACGAACCTCACCCCCGAACAGGTTCTCCATCCAACCTTGCCGTACCGGCGTTAAACGAACCAATATCGCTGACGCACCCAACGCTAGCTTGTGATGAAGAAAATTCACCATTATCAATATATTTTATATTATCTCAAAAATAAAAAAATAGGAGACGAATTAGAACGGCGCACTAATATCACAAACAACTCCTGTCACTTGGGAAAACCCAAATCAAAAGTCTAGCGCTACCCCCGCACACAGGCGGACAGATGAAGTACCTAGAACACCCGAACAGTCGACGTGAAGGCTGTTCGAGGGTGGTGTTCGAAGGTAAAGTTCGTACAGTGTAAAGGCACCTTATGAGATAGATTTCAGAGAGTTTTCGCTTCGTGTATCGGGAAGTGTAAAACCGTGCATTGTCCTTCTGCAACAAAACATTCATTTTATTCGCTAAGGCCGGGTACCCCTTCCAGTATAAACGCGTTGTTTCAGCGGCCAAAAATTCCCTTTTACAGAAATGTTTCAGAATTAACTTAAATTCAAGAGTAAACGAATATACGAGCCTCAGAGATAATTTATATTTTTACAAATGATTCAATATTGTAATCGGATTAAAAAGATAAAAACAACAATGGAATTAACAGATTGAAAAAGAAATGACGGTAGAGCTATCGTTATGTTGCTTCTGGTCGTGTCCTTTTTCGGAAGGTTCAATGGCTGTAAAAAAGTGAGCTCCTATCGCGTCCTTTTTAGTTAAGAGGGGACAACTTTATTAAATATAAATACTATCAGTTTTATTAGATTCCTGCTCGTTCTTCAGAGCCCATAGAGGGTCCTTTTCAGTTAAGATCTGGGCCTCCTTACAGGGAACCATATTGGGTTCACCTAAAAGTAATAGTGAAATAATACTGCATGGGTATAAGCATCGACGATTTTTTTTTCTGTAGCTTCAATATTAAAAATATGAAAATATATTTAATAATATATAAGCCAAATATTTATTTGGCTTAAAATGTACTATATTTTTTGTGGAGTTTCAACAAATAATAGTAGTAATTAATATGAAAACAATCCAAGATTTTGATATCTGTATTTTTGAGTTAATAAGAATGTCAATGTGGAACCAAAGAGCTATCAAGTTAAGATTCTGTCTTAAAGAGGAAGCGTAGCTCTTTGGAAAGGTTTGAAAGCATGGTGTTGTTTTGAATTCCTCATGAAATAAATGTGGTGATTCAATTCCTGCGAAAATGACAGTAGAGGATTTAATTAAAACGATTGATGACGAAGATGAGGTTCCTGATTATTCAGAATCATCAGAAGAAGAAGAGGAAGTAAGCTTTTAATTTATATTTTATTTCTTTACTGTCATCATGGTGTTATTTCCTTATATTTTCTTAAAGAATGTTAGATATCCTTTCATTATTTATAATTAATCATTAAAAAAAATAATGTAAATCTTTATTATTCCCTGAAAATAAATAAATAAAATAACAATCAGTGTTTTTGTAAGGTGGCAATGGGTAATTGTGTGGAGAAGTTGGTTATCCATAAATAAATTTTAGATTTTTAGAATGTTTTTTTTTGTTATCATAATATAAGTTGCTCCATTTCATTTTTAAAGAAACAAAACGTCGGACTTATTTCTGCTATGTTACTTCTGTACATGGCCATTATGGTACCATTCAGTGTGACCCCGTTCTCAACTAAAAGAGCTCTATTTGGGGTTTAATTAATTTTTTTGAGAACTCTCACAGTGAGTGGGAGTCAAAAGCAGTGATCTAGTACAGTTGATCTAGGCTCTTTCTATCCACAAAGGGACTCTGTGTGAGTTTTCTTAAATTACTATTTGTAACCTGTCAAAATAGGTCACGTCTTGAAGTAACGTAGCAGAAGCGATACCGTTTTATCTTTAATGATCATGATCTTTTTAATATTAGACAGAGGACATCCTTTGTTAAGTCCTTGTCTTCCAATAATGAGAACCTTTTGTGAGTTTGTTTGCACCTCTTAACCAATACAATGCAAGATAATTATGGCTCTGATTTAACTGAATATATGTGGTAGAAACGGGATAATAATGGAAGGAAGTTATACTATTTGAACATCTTTTACTGCAGGTCCATTCTCGGGATTCTATCTACAGTATGGTCAAGAAATCTTGTACCCATCTAAAAAAGTTGTTTGTCATTTCGCTCATTCATTTTAACAATTCCATATTTCAAAAAACATGATTTTCCAGTTGAAAGGATTGAAATATTTTAATTTCACCTTTGCTTGTTTCAAGTCTTAGTTATTTTCGACCATATTTTGTCTAGTTTAAGTATATCAAAAGTTTGTTACAAGAATTCTTATTTTTATTGGATCTTTAGGTTAGTAATGTTCTGGATTGAATCCTTGTCTTTTTTTGTCGTAGTTATGATTACTAGATTCATGCTCTTAATGCTATTTTTTTTTATTTGTGAATAAATCTGTGTTGTTTTGTTTTTCAAAAATTTAATTTAACACGTTAGATGTGGCATCGGTCTCCGGGGTCCGATGTCTTACATTCCCCTCTTAACAGCCGATTTCATATGAAAATGTCCGAAAGTTCAAACACTCAATTTAGTCAATTTTTAATGTGATTATTGCATTTCAGTGCAGAAAATGTTGCTAACAGCTGCATTTCTGTTGTTTTTTAGAATCAAACTCTGAGGTCCGATTTTCGATAAAGTATGGCAGAAATCCTGTATTGGCCTGATCTGCGCCTATTATGTCTAGTTCTAATCCTTACTGAGAGGTAATGCCCTTGAGAAGCTCATTTCATTCACTTTTTAGTCAAAAGATAACGCTTTCGTCAAAGCATTCCCATTGGACCCTGAAACCCGATATAGTCTGTGGGGCTCATCCCAGCAGACGGAACCCTGAGACCGATACCGTGCAATTCAGGATACCCCTAAAATACGCTGCCGCACCTAACGTGTCAATAACATTTGAAGTCATAACTATATCATAGTTTTGCTCTTTTGTAATCTCTATATTTATTTTAATTCTAGACATTTTTGTTTGAGCTGTATGTATGATTAAAACATTAAATAGCATAATTTTGATTAATTGTTTTCACTGATATATGAAATGAGGATTTTATAGATATCCAATCAAACATCATTTGCAAATAATTTATTTACCACTTATGTTTTGTCGATTAAATTTCCAGTTGCAGCCTAAAGCAAGGAAAAAGAGGAAGAATAAGGACTTTCGAGACGGTTTTGAATTTGTATCCTCCTTGAGCGAATATAACAAAGATCCATGGGATGATCTCTACAAATATATCAAGAGGAAAGCAAAGAACAAAACAGACGAGAGGATCAAAAATGCAAGGGAGTCCTTGAAGAAGGAAGTTAGTATTTTTTTTTTTTTTTTTTTTTTTAATTTAATGTGAAATATAAAATAATTTTTATTCTATTTCTTTTAAATAAATAAATATTAAACACGGAAGAGCTCCTTCATTAAAGAAAATCCTACTATTTCTTTTAGTAAAACTAAACCATTAGGTGCAAGCAATCACAAGGACAACTTATTTTTTCTTAATTTCATTTATTTACCCCTCCGGCGGGAGCGCCTATTTGAGTTACATCAGCGGGCGCCCTGCGGTTTATGGACCACATCTTTTTTTTAATGTATTTTATTAGAAAATAAGCAGTAACTTACTATTTTTTGTTGTTTACTCATTGCTCTAATTGTATACTATTTCTAATGAATGAAAATCATAAGTTGTATGAAAAAAGGATGACAAAAAAGTAATTAAAATAGCTTTGGCGATAAAAACACACAAAAAAAGAACTTACAATAGGTAGTATAATATATAGGGATGGTATAATAATAAATTGCTTATTATAAAAATGTTGCTCATATGAACATGGGAATAATGGTGGAAGATGGTTGACCGTTATAACCGTTGAATCACATATTTTGTTTTTACCAACGTTTCGACCCAAATTTTAGTGTTAGGTCCTCATTAGTCATCTTTGGCTGATGCAGTCCCAGTTAACCCATAAGGTATAGAGTATTGTAATTATAATCATGGGTATGGGTCAAGGTTTTAAAGGAAAATAATCAAATATGCAGCTAGATTTCAAGATATTGTAATTTAGTAAAACAAGCCTAAAAATAATAGTATGTGTAAAAATAATTCAAATAATATCAGACAACGTAAAAATCAAAATACTTGCATTTTAATTTGTGAAGAAAGTGCAGAAAATGATAAAATAATCGGAGATTGTCTGAAACTCTAACAGGAAACAGCGCGCTGCGGTGTTTGGTCCGAACTTACAGACGTACTGCAAATAAGGCAATATAAATATTGAGGTAAACCGCTGAGGTGTGCTGGAACCCTCAGCTCACTTATTCAATTAGTATTCCTAATATTTTGACAAATGTTCAGCGTGCGCCCTCTGGAGGGTTAAATGACATCGTTTCGGCCACACGGCCATCTTCTAGTCTCAATCTGCCTATGCCAGTAATTTCTCATTTTTATTTATTCAGTAATATTATGCACTATTGCTTTGTTTAAATTTTTAAAACAGAAAAGGTTTCACCATTTTATGGTATTATTAAAAAGTTTTTAACAACTTGACTGAAAGAGTCACTTTCCTAATCCCTAACCAAAATTTTAACTACTCCAAACATTCATTGTGAATGAATATGTTTATTATGAATTTGTTATGATCTTTCATTCTTTTGATTCTAAGTTTAATTGGTTATTTTTCAAACAAAAGCCAATGCCAATCAAACCTAGAATCAATAGGGTGGGGCTATAATGGTTAGTCCAGGACTGCTTGTTGGAACAAAGCTTTTATTATCAATTGGACGGCATTCAGCAGAATAGAATCAGTCCTTATTGCACATGTTTCGAGTGAAGCTCATTTAAAAGTTATCAGCTTTCGGAAATTTGGAACAAAAAAAAAAGTATCTTTCTTTTTTTTTCTCATTAACTAACTTTAATTCTAGATTTTATTCAACCATTTGAAATCAAATGCAATGGAACTCCAATTCAGGGAGAATAGACATGGTAGGGACTATTCATGAGGTCAACCCCATGACTAGTCCCCATCTTTTTTTGTATATAATTTTTATTATATAATTCAAATTATATTACTTTCCCTTCTAGGGTAATGACAATGAAGAAAATGATGTGGAGGAGAATGGTGAAGAAAAAGAACTAGAGAATGGCTCTGCCGAATCATCAGAAGAACTCTCAGCTGATGAGCTTGTACACGGTTGGTTTCTTTTATCTTCATATTTTTAGTGTTCTTTTGTAAGTTAAAAGTAGAAATGTGTGAGAACTTATATGGTTAACGTGGCTCTACAACTCAGTAATGAGTCCTGGCCTCCTCCACCAATTCTCTCGATCAAGTGCGGACGCCATCCAATTTCTGACATTTAGGAGCTCACAGGCATCTTCCGAGACACAGTTAGCCCATCTCGTTCTGGGTCTTCCTTGGCGTCTTGTGCTGTAGAGCTGTTCTGTTAGAAGCTTCTTCGGGAGCTCAGCACTGCTCATCCTAGGCACGTGTCCTACCCCCCTTCTTTTTTTTTTTTTTTTTTTTTGTTCAGTACCCCTACCTGGCCATGTGTGGCATACGGGGGGTTACTCTAGAGGTGTAACCAACCTATTCTAACCATGGTGGGAGGTTCGAGATTTATGCTTCCACGAAAATAAAAGTCAACCCTCCCAGGGCGGATTCGAACCGCCGCCGTTCGGCTCGAGCGTGCAACAGCGGCTACACGCTCGGCTATCCCGGCCCCACCATATTGGGATCTTTGTACAGTGTGTAGGCTTTGAGATTGGTACGTCGCCGCCATCTGCCATTGTCCATAACTCCTCCAAATATCCTTCGCAGGATCCTCCTTTCAAATATGAGCAGGTCTTGCTCAGCCTCCCTTGTGATGGTCCATGATTCCGACCCATACAGTAAAACCTGTCTAATCAGTGTCTTGTATAGGTGGATTTTGGTTTTAGTAGTAAGGGCACGATTCTTCAGGTGTCGGAGGAGTACAAAATATAATTTGTTTGCGGAGGAAATTCTCTGGTGGACCACAACGTTGTTCTCGTTGTCCTGAGTAACCAGAGAGCCTAGGTACTTAAACTGGGGACTCATCTGCCACCATGTATTTTGTCTTCGAGACATTGACCCTCAAGTCCAAGGCTCCTGTCCAAGGTTCCAATAGCGAGAACTTAAATAAGATTTTTATATTTTCTTCTCTTTACTTATATCTATGTAGGAAACAGGGCAGCTCAACGATAAGGCAATGATCTTCTGTGATCAAGATCCAAAGTTCGAATCTGGCTTGGCAGGGTGTCTTTAATATCCTGTAAGAGATCATCTCTGGGGCCAAGAGACCCTCCTGGGGCAAACCCAGTCTCTATGAAGTGGGTACCCTTAATTGAAAAATTAAGGAGAAAAACCTGCCGGTTGAGTGCAATCACGGTCAAATCACCTCCTAGCATGACTGTTGACCAAGAATAGTACTTGCTTACACACTACTGAACCGAAGACCCTTCTTGGGTTGTAGTGGTACAGTTTTCCTTTATATCAGAAGTAGAAATATTGAAAGGATATTAAAGAATAATTTTTATTCCAATAGGATATACCAAGGGATGTTATTACAAAACTGATTATATTATTTTCATTTAGCTATTTATAATCTTTTAAAACCTAAAAAGGACAGTATTCTTCCAATTTGTAAGAAAATTTCCCTGATTAGCATCATGTCATAATTTCAAAAATTTAATTGTTAATTAAATAGTTATTTGTTAAATTTCAGATACTTTGAAAGAAAAGAAAAAGAAGATTGGTAAAAAGAAATTGAAGAGATTGAAAAAAGCCGGTTTGGAAGTCAAAGAAGAAGAAAGCGAATCCGAAGACGACAGGGAGAAAGTTAAATTTGATGAAGCGCCGCCTTGTGATGAATCGTTGTCATTCTACGAGATGAACCTCTCCAGGCCTATTCTCAAGGTTCTTAATTTAATACTTTTGCAAAAACAATTTAATTAAATACAACAACATTATTAATTGATGTACATATTCTTGTTTTTTTTTTTTTTAATTATATAGACAAATAAAAATTAATTGATTGGTTACCTTATAGGCCATACAAGCGATGAAATTTGTTCACCCGACTCCTATTCAGTCTCAAGCGATCCCAGTGGCCCTAGAGGGTAGAGATATATGTGGCTGTGCACCGACTGGTACTGGTAAAACCGGTGCCTTCATGATACCAACGCTGGAAAGACTGGTCTATAAGCCAACTGGAGCAGCTTCTGTCACCAGGTTATTATTATTATTATTATATAATAAAAAAAGTGTTAAGATTTAATAGTTAATAAATTAATAGATTATTAAAATAAAAGAAAAAAAAAGGGAGAGAAAGGCAGTGTTCAATATCTAGTCTAATCAATAATTAGACCATATATTGGTGTCTCTTAAGATGTAGTCATTATAAATTATGTATATTCACTACTTTTACACTTTCTTTTTTGATACTATCGCATGTCAGCAAGAAGATGGTAACAACTCAACATATATATAAATTTTGAGTTATGCATACCGTTTCAATGAGAATGATATGACCTACAAAACCAGAATATAGTCGCAATAGTATTAATAGTTCAGGTGCGATTTACCTTATTCTTATATGGTGGGGATGATCATGTTAACATAGGTAGAGGGCTACTTTTTAGTTAAGGTTAGTACCAGTAGAACTACTGCCCCCCAATGGTGGACTACTTGTGATCAAAGACTATTTTGCTCAGTCGCTTTTTTCAGATACATTGTGAAATTGAGAATGCATGTGAAACATCACATGTGATTATCCAATAAACAGTTTTTTGAGTTGTAATAATCTTCTTGCCGACATGGGATATAGTAAAACTCCAGACAGCCCTTAAAAAGAACGGATACTCAGACAAAATCATAACTTCCGAATTCATTAATCGAGAATCCAAAAACAACAACCATCACCCTGGAGAAAATGAAACAGAAAAGAAGCCCACAGCCCTCATCCCCTACGTAAAAGGCACCTCGGAAAAAATAGCCAGAACACTTACAGAAAACAACATCAAAACAATCTTCACCACAGACAGAATAATTGGACAGATCCTGCCCAATCCAAAGGACAATCTTGGACTCAACAAACCTGTACTTTACATTATCCCTTGCTCATGGGGTAAACAATACATAGGACAGACAGGAAGAAACATTGCCACACGACTGAAAGAACATATTGCTGCAGTTAAGAAGATACAAACAGACAAATCAGCCATAGCAGAACACTTTCACAATACACAACACACTATACCCTTCGAAGACACCAAAGCCATAATTAGGATTGACAACTACCACCATAGATCCATCAGGGAGGCTATAGAAATTATAAAACAATCAAATAATATAAGCAAAGAAGACGGATACAGACTTAGCAAAAACTGGTACCCTGCACTAAATAACATTAGACAACACAACATATCTGAGAGAGCTGACATCCCCCCTTCCCTTCCCCCTCCACCTGAAGCCAATGGGAACACAGACTTCGTCCCCGACAGAAGATTATAAGTTACTGATCCCCTTCTCCACTCTCAATCTTGTATTGGCCCTGAAGAAGCCCACAGCAAGATGGGTGAAAGCTTGGCAGTGGAAAAACCTGTTGCATGGTCAAACCCTGAAGAAGAAAAAATGCATATAATGCGATATAGTATTCATACAAATAACTAATAATCGCTTATACAGTAAAATCTCGGTTGTCCGGTTCTGTATTGACATTTAATGTTTGCATAAATATTAATTTTTAACATTGATAGCAAGAATCTCATCATAAATTCAATAAAAATTTGAAGTCAGGGAAGTGAGTAAGTATAGTAGGATACAGAGAATTGAAGAGGATGCTTTGAAATGAGTCAGAGTTAGAAAGCGATAATTAGTTTTTCCAAAAAATAATATAATAATTATAATATTTGATTTATGTTCACAAATTTAATATTTAATTGGCTGTTTAATATTGTAACACTTATGTGGGTTAAACAATTTTTATTTAACAAAAATAATTATTTACAATGCAACACAAAAATTATCACTTTGTAAAGCCGAAATAAACAAATGATTTGAGCTTCAGAACAAGACTAACTCTCCATTCCATCGCTCCTTATATTTACTCATAAAGAGAACAGCCTCTAAGGTTCTAGGCCAGCGTCGATGGTAATCGAACATCTTAGTCACAAACATGTTCTATGACAGTTTCTTTCAACTGTTAGTTCATTCCAATAAGTATTCCAAAACTATTCCGAACCATGTAATTTCAATGACAAACTTATTATTATTACGAATTATATAAATATTAATACATATATTTTAATTTTAACCAGGGTTCTCTGCTTGGTTCCTACTCGTGAATTGGGCGTGCAGGTTTATCAGGTCACGAAGCAGCTCGCACAGTTCACTAGGATAGACATCGCCTTGGCAGTCGGAGGGCTTGACGTCAAAGCTCAGGTATTTAACCGCGACTTCTTGGCCCTCAATAAATTGCTAGTATTTTGGCTAAACTACATTTTATACTTCAAAAATAAAATACAAATGGTTTCAATGTTATTATTTTTTTATCAAATAAAATCATTTTAAAAAATTTATTTTTTGAAGAGAAAAGATTTGGCACTGCCGGGAGTCGAACCTGGGTCTCCTGCGTTACATGCGAGGATTTTAACCACTACACCACAGAGCTCGGCTCAAGGCAGAGCAAATCCTTCCTCTTCACTGATACCTACTCCCCCTATCTCACAAGTTTTGCGAGTAGTAGCGGGAGGTGGACAAATTTTGTCCAATTTATGATATTTATTGACATAAGTCAATTTTTTAAATTATTTTAATTAATCTAATCTTAATTTGTGGCTCACAATTTAAGCCACAGCCAGTGAAGAGGAAGGATTTGCTCTGCCTTGAGCCGAGCTCTGTGGTGTAGTGGTTAGCATCCTCGCATGTAACGCAGGAAACCCGGGTTCGACTCCCGGCGGAGCCAAATCTTTTCTCTTCAAAAAATAAATTATTTAAAAATAATTTAAAAAGCCACAAATTAAGATTAGATTAATTAAAATCATTTTATGATGGAAGTCTGATTGTACAGGAATTTATTGAAATCAATATACAGGGTGTCGTGATATCATAGGCAGGCCTAATGAGAAGCAAGGCCCATTATGAAATCTCATTTTTCTGTTCATGTATTTAATTTCCTCAAATCATCCTAAATTTTTATTTTTATTTTTTTTTGGGGGGGGAGGGGTAGGGAGGGTTTGCCACCTTCACAACCCCTCATCACTCATGCATATGGACAAAAGATAAAATAACTAATACTTTTATTCAATCAAGTAGTTTTTTCTAATAGGTACACAAAGCAATCAAGTATTTATTCTTTAGCATGTTTTTCGTTAGAAAAATTCTTTTAGACTCAAAAGGTTAAATGCAATTGTATCATGGGTTACACCACTAAAAAGCTAACTAAATTCCGCAGTTTTTAAGAAATTTGACGCCTTCTAGGGTGCTCCAGTGGGGAATGAGGAATTTTCAAAAACTATTTAAAATTTAAGTTTTAATAAATGTTTTGTGTTTTGCGCATTAAAAGACCCTCTGAAAGTGGATTTAAAATAACTAAACCTATTTCATCTTTTAGAAAATTTAATGCTGAATATGAAAATATCACCGTTTTTGTTTCTATGCTAAACCAAAGTTGAGAAAACTGTCATTTTCCAATAGAAAAAGAAAAAAAATTCTATCTCCTCAACAGATTGAGATAGGAAACTCGTTTCTGTGCCATTAATTATACCCCGTTTAGCATGCAGTACTATCCAAATTTTTTGTCTGGGATACCCTGTATATTTACTTCTCAAGAATATTCAGAAGACATATTCATTAATTATAATGATAATTATTATTTAAGGAAGCTGTTCTACGCAAGTCGCCCGATGTAGTCATCGCTACTCCCGGAAGATTGATCGACCACTTAAAGAACACTCCTGGGTTTTCTTTGGACAATGTCGAAGTGCTGATTATTGACGAAGCTGACAGGTTTGTTTCAAATTTTATATTCTAACACTTATGTGGGTTTAATCTTCGGCTGGGCGCTAAGACTTTTGTAATACCACCGGGCGCTCGCCGTATTTTGGACGGCGTACAACTTTTGTTCTATTTCACTTTCCAAGAGACTCTTAATGATGATTTTATTTACTATAATTATAAGATTGTTCATTCATAGGTAAACAAATTATAAATTAAGAAAAAAAATACATGAATTTATTTATGATTAGATTAAAAATTTACAAACAATATTTGATTATGATTTACAATTAGCTAAATCAATATTTCGTATCCAAACGCTGTCATATTTTAACATTTAACAAAAAATAATTAAAAAAAATATATGATTGAATTCAAATGAGATATGACATCAATTGGAAACAACATAATATGTTATGTATTATTCCTATTACTAATAAAATTTTCTAGTATCAAAATATATTACTACTGTGAACAAATATAACATATTTTTATTACACTATATATTATATATTTTACATTATATATTATATCACAAAATTTATTACGAACTGCCTTCGCTAACACCTTCAATGGCATTGAAGC
Organism: Aelia acuminata; assembly: GCA_911387785.2. Classification (NCBI taxonomy): domain Eukaryota; kingdom Metazoa; phylum Arthropoda; class Insecta; order Hemiptera; family Pentatomidae; genus Aelia; species Aelia acuminata. The sequence goes on from OU426982.1 coordinate 9,215,327, forward strand.
AGTCTTCGGATATTATTTTGGAATGTTTGCCGCTCACAAACGCTAACCACTTTTCGTTCGCATGTTTTTGTAGTGTGTGATTTTCGTGATTTACACTGTTTACACTATCCTCTCGGCAAACTCCAATTCCTACTTAGATTTTTTTTTTTAAATTTCTATTACACCAGTGGGCGCTAGACGTACTACGGACGGCAGCAGACATTTTGCACTTCAATGCTCGCTATTCACCTTACCTTTAACGACTGAGATCCACTTTTACCCTTTGATTGTAGGGGATGAATAGCAGGTAGAATAACTTAAACTCATAAAGTCATTGAAAATTCCCATTTCCTAAAAAGAGCCTAAACACCTATCTGCCGTCCAACGGACGGCATAGCGCCTGCTGGAGGGTTAAAAGAATATTTATTATAGAAAAATTATCTTCTTCTTCTTCGATGGCTCTACCAGGGTCCTTGAAGAACCCTGGGCTGCTCCACAATGTTCCGCCATTCCTCCCTTTCCAGAGCTGCTCTTCTCCACCTTTGAACACCAAGTGTCCTCAGGTCCTACTCCACGTCATCGAGCCACCGCAATCTAGGACGCCCTCTTCTTTGTCCTCCCCCTGGGTGCCCCTCCAGAAGCTTCTTTGGGATTCGCTGCTCTTCCATTCTCTGTACATGCCCCAACCACCTATTTCTGCTCTTCTTGATGCAGGTGACAATATCTGGGGTCTTTTATAAATCACGGAGCTCCCGATTGTTTCTTTGCCTCCACTGATCCCCCTCCTTCAAGGGACCAAAAATCTTTCTAAGGATTTTCCATTGAGCATTTGTTCAGATTTTCTAGTTAGAACCCATGTTTCACTTCCATATGTCACTACTGGTCTAATAATGCTAGTGTATACAGCTTGCTTTAACTGCCAGGGTAACACTTTCGACCTTAGCACCTTTCCGAGCGCCCAGTAACATCTACTTCCGGCCATCATGCGTGTCTTTATTTCTGCCATTATATCATTCTTTTCGTTGATGTTGGCCCCAAGATATTTAAACTCCTGTACCTGCTCGAAAAAGTGCTCTCCTGTCCTAAGACCTATAATATAAAAATTATAATTTACAAAATCAGACAAATGATAAAAGCTCAAATTATTATTAACCTTACAAAAAGTAACTACTATTGACACAAAAGTAATCATACGCTTCGATCAACAGAGCAAAGCTAAGCCTCTAGTCTATCGCTACTTATATTTAGTCCGAAATCTAACATTCTAGAAAGGCATGGAATATTCTGGAAACATCTAGAACATGTACCAAAACAGTTATGTAACTGTTCCAACAAAAGTTCTAGAACTCTTTTCTAATATTTAACTGACCAAATCGTGTGATTTTTTTTCTCATGTTACAATATTAACAGTTGCTAAATAAAGATTTTATCTTATGTAGGTGTTTTCCGTGGATAAATGTTCACTTCCTTTATTTATGTTTATTCAAAAACAAGTCTTATATAAAATATCTAAAACCCAACTTTTCAGAAATTTCTGCCATCTTCAGGGATTATACTACTATTGGCAACTTATTGTATAATTTTCCTATATTTTTTCATTACTTCTTATAATTAGTTATCTATATGTATATAAGAGGCTTTGTCCTGACTGACAGAATCAACCCAGAGCAAAAACTACAAATGATAGAAACTTGAAGTTCGGAATTTAGATTTTAAACGCGATGTAGGTAGTTACTAAGAAAGGTATTTCAAAAATGTAACCCCTAAGGGGCTTAAATGGCTTAATTGTCGTTTAACTCTAACAGAAATCTATTTTTGAGATTTTAAACCATATGTTTTTTATTTGAATATCGATTTAACGTTATAATATTATTAAAATAGACATTCACATAAAATATGGCTACTGACTATTTAAATATTAGTGGTAATCAAATTATGCACACTTTGATTCCCATTATTGGGGATGGTGCGTGTTTATTTCGATCTCTTCTCCATATATATAAGAAGCTTTTTTTTTTTGTAGGATTTTCTTTAATGAAGGAGCTCTTCGGTGTTTATTGTTTTTTATTATTTTTTTTTCCTGACGTTTCGAGCTTGTGGCTCATCCTCTGGGGTTATCCTATCTTTAGTTGCTACATTTCCATACAAGCCATTTGTCAACTTCTTTTTTTTTTTAACAGTGTAAGAATACTTTTGTCTAATGCATTTTATGGCCTATTACATTGTCTTTGATTTCATTGTCACATTATAATTATTGGCTGTGTGTGGACTTTGGTACTTGCATTGATCAAATCAATCAATTTTTTCGAAGTCAGGATCTACTGAACTTATTGTTATTTTGCTCGCCATAACTACAAAATAAATAATATATTAAATGTATTTTACAATCATACATGTATACAGGGGTATTTGGTTACCCCATAGTACCTTTTCCATGCCTTCAAACTGGAAAAATGAGACTGTCTGTTGTTTATTTGTAAGCTTATAACCTCATGGAAGAATAACTAGCCCGCCTAGCACTACCGACATAATAACTACAAGTTTTTGGCGAAATTAATATTGTCTGGGGTAACCGATGACCCCTGTATCCATTTCAGGGTTAAATTATTTTCTCCAACTCATATTCCTACTTAGAACACATTTTTCATGATTTGATAGATTTTAAATATTATTGTTATTATTATTTTTATTTTTTTTATATGTATGGTTTCTCCTGATTATAGAAGACTTTGTCTTACACAATGTTAATATTAGAATATTAGATAAGGTTACATATTATATTATTAGGAGATAGGATAATTTTTTGTTTTTCCTGATAGAATGTTGGACGAGAACTTCAAGGAGCAGATGAAAGAAATCATGAGGTGTTGTTCTCGAACGAGGCAATGCCTACTGTTTTCTGCCACCATGACTGATGGTAATTTTTATTTCTTATGATTTATCTTTATTTTTATCCGTTAACCCGTTTAACTCAAAAGCTCTAAGTTTTTATTTATTTTTCTTTAAGGCGTAGAAGAACTTGCGACAGTTTGTCTCAATAGGCCTATAAAATTGGGAGTAGACACTAGCAATGCTCTGAAACAAGAATTTGTGAGGTAAGTTTTTATTTTTTTTTCAATTCTAATATGTCTGTGAGTATTGATTTAATAAAATAATTATCAAGTCATCATAAGAAGCCATAATCAAGTTTAAAACAATTGTAACTGGAGTAAACTAAAAATATTTGATGTAACGTGTGGTCTAGTGGTTTTCATAGCAACCTACAATACTAAAGATCTTGTGTTTGTGTCCTATGGTGACCCTGGGGTTGTTTAAAGGGAGTGAAAAATCCTTCGCTATGTCGTCCCTCAGATAGGAGGTAAAATGGAGATCCATAGCATGTAAGATGTCAGGTACTCGTTAAAGATCCCTATCCTAATTATACCTGGATAGGCAAAATTTAGCTCTCCCACTTTAGCATTAGTCTGATTAGCCTTAGTAGCATAAAGGGACATTAATCCCAATTAGGCAGAGAACAAAACCCAATAATGCTAAGATCATGAATCCGCGCGTAGGTGCCGATAAAGTTTACCTAAATCCAACTAATAACTGGGTCTTCTCATAAGCATGTGCAATTGATTTTATTTTGAATTTTTAGCCATATTTCTAATTATTTATACTTATTTTTCTATTGTTTTAAAGGATAAGAAATGAAGGTGATCGAGAAGCTATCTTGGCAGCGCTTGTGTGCAGAACTTTCAGGGAGAACACGATGGTCTTCGTCCAGACGAGGAAGCAGGCCCATCGGCTCCACATCTTGCTCGGTCTTCTCGGCGTCAAGGTCAAGTCAAGCTTACTATAGTACTGTATCATACTAAATTATTAAATTTGACAAACAAAAATTAAAATTTTACTTTCATCTTGATTAATTATTAAAGTTGGATGTAATGAATAATATATGTATATGTTACAATAGGGTTCTTGAGGTTCAATCAATAATAATAAACATATCAACAATAATAAACAACTATATTACGGCGACATTTCGAGTCTATATTGTTCTTGTAGTGACTTAGTTTTATCTTAAATTTTCTGCCACATCTATCCCCATCACGAAATTAAAATTAACTTTCCCGGCAGATCTTATCTATTGACTAGATATTGATCTCCCGGGGAGATAATGATCAGCTGGTGGTAGGTCGTGAGTCAGTGCACAAGCCATATGTTCAGGAGCCAGATTTTCCAATTCCTCAGAAATTTCCTCCTGAATCAACCAAAAAAGGACTTCTGAGGACCTTGAGAATCTCCAGCACTACGAGCGGTGAGTCACACTCCTTTATCTTCAAATACTAGGGAGTAGTGAGCGCAGTAGCCTCCTTGTGGTTAACCGTCCTAACACAACGAGGTTAGTAACCAAGCTGCGCCCAAGAGCTAAGTTTGTATAAAGTTAGAAGTGGTGGAAGATAGAAATGAACTTTTTAATATCTTCTGTTTATATTATTATTTTATTTATGAAGATTTATTTTATTTATTTATTATACTTACTTATTTTATTTTGTTTGAAATATTTATATTTTTATTTATCCTTAAATTACCTCAACATTCTCATAATCATGTCCTACAATTAACAAACAGGTTATGGAAAAACCCAAGAACCATTTATCGGTTTACTTCCCCTTTCATTTAGAGTATTGAACTTGCCGTTGTCAGCAATGTTGTATATATATTCATACAATTTTATTATTTAAATTATATAAATAACCAATGTATTTTATATATTCATATTACTGTTAACTTTAATATAAATTTTACCTATGTAACTCATATAATTGTATTCCAACCTGTTTGTTCACTGTAGGCCAAGATTATGAGAACAATATAGTCTTGAAACGTCGCCATAATATAGTTGTTTATTATTGACTGGATCTCGAGAACCCTACTATAATATTAATATCAACAGTCAAGGAAACATATACTATGTATATATATATATATATATATATATATATATATTTATATATATGCAGAGGACCTGGGTTGGATTTCTGGCTGTAGTCGAATCTTTTATCTTCTAATTAATTAGTTTAAAAACTATAAATTAATTATTTAACAAACAATAGATGATAAAATAACACCATTATATATATATATATATATATATATATATATATATATATATATATATAATATCAATTTTTTTTTATATACTTAATTTTTTTCATTATTTAACTATAATTCAAATATAGGCAGGTGAGCTACACGGTGATATGACGCAGCCTCAAAGATTGGAGGCTTTGAGAAAGTTCCGAGCCGAGGAAGTCGATGTGCTGGTCGCTACTGACCTTGCTGCCAGGGGTCTTGATATAACAGGAGTGGCTACGGTAACCATTCTTTTTTTTTTTCTTTTTTAATTTTGTATAAGTATTTAATAATCACTGATAATGTAAAAATTAAATTATTGAAATACAATACAATTTCCCATAATTCTTATTATTATGGAGCCGAAGGTAAAATATGATTTATCAATATGATTCCATTTGATTAATATGGAATAAAAATACGAAATAACAAAATGGATTCAAACATTCACTAATAAATGTATATTTTTAAACAATTTAAAAAAGGTGGTCACCCACAGATTAAGATTAGATTAATATAAAATAATAAATGTATAATGTATAAATGGATTTAATTTTATAAGTTACATTTTCTATTAACTATTCATTTTCAAATATTAGGTAAAATAATCAAGCATAGTAATTTTACTTTTTAAAAAATCATTTATTTTCTTTTGATATATAAAATCTCAAATATAGAATATCAAGTAGGATGTTTACGTTTTATTTAAACACAGGAACTGGAAATTTATTAAGAAGAACAATATTGTCTAGGTGTCCACCATAACGCTGCTGGCACTACTCGAATCTCAAATGCAGTAAATAATGTAAATAGTGAGCGTTACTATGAAATGATAAGAGGTTTTTTGGCCCAAGAACTTCAAGAGTTTAAAGAATATAACTCTAGAACATGGTTTCAGCAAGACGGGGCCACTTGCCATACTTCAGACTTATCAATTGCTGCGGTAAACGAATTATTCCAGAACAAAGTGATTTCTCATAGAGGCACCATTAGCTGGCCTCCCAGGAGTCCTGATCTCAGTCCTCTTGACTTCTTTCTGTGGGGATACCTGAAAAGTAGGGTGTACGAAAAGAAACCGACAAATCTAACACAATTGAAGCATAATATCAGAACATAAATGAGGTCAATCTCAGGAACAATGGGGCAACACGTTTTTAGAAATCTGCGTTTGAGATTCGAGTAGTGCCAGCAGCGTTATGGTGGATAACTAGACAATATTGTTTTTTCTAAATAAATTTCCAGTTCATTGTGTTTAAATAAAACGTAAACATCCTACTTGATATTCTATGATCTATATTTGAGATTTTATTCAACTTCCAAACCCCGAATACTCTTTTTGGACACTCTGAATAATCCTTTTAGACGATTCCTGTCTATACCTTTGCCTAGCACGTTTAGAACATGGAATATAATAATTTTATGTCCTTATTGTGAATTATTTACATGGGCCAACTAGTTAATAATAATAAATTTATAAAAACATTTTAACAGGTCATAAACTTTGTGCTGCCGGTGAGCTTGGAGCATTACGTTCACAGGGTCGGAAGGACGGCCCGAGCGGGAAGGGCTGGTATCTCCGTTAGCCTTGCTGGTCAGGGAGAGCGCAGCCTCATCAAGAGCATCCTCAAAAAGTTTCGAGGGACGCCCAAGCAGCGTCTCATACCTCAGGGTAAGTCCGCTCACATTTAAATTTAGTTGTGTTAATAAATAATAGTTATAATTTTTTTTTTTTTTAATAATAATCATCATGTTCAATTGGCCTTGATTAGAGAGCCCCTGTTGGGTGTGACTATGTTGCACCATAATTTTTAACTGTTTTAATTAATTATCACTTAATTTGTTTGGGATCAGTGAATTTTAAAAATACTTGTCGGTCTACTACAAAAGTCCAGCGAACCAATCAGGTCATTCATTATATTATATGATGTAACATTGTTTATTGATGGCTGATTGTAAGATCTGGCATATGTCATGCTTTTTTATGTATATTAACCCATTGTTACACGCTAAGCGGCACTCCATGCCGCAATTTTGGTTATTTTGAATTTTCCCGTTAATTTCTTAATTCAATAAGATGAGCACGACATTATTTCTCATCGGATGTGCGTAGAATAGGAGAAAGGTGGAGCCGAGATTGTGTGGAGAGAGAGACAGGCAATGTCTAGCAATTGGTTAAAGTGAAAAAGTACATTTTTGCGGCATCCCGCGCTGCTAGCGTGCTCGAACTGTTTGGATTTTGCGAACTTTTTCCGTCTACAATTTTAAGATAAATTGTGGAGTTCAACCTCTTGAGCCATTTAGATCATCAAACAAACTGGCAGATATATTAAAAACGCCTCATTAAACCAATAAAAAACTTGAACCGAAATCTCGCTACTGACTTATAATGGACATAGGAAAGGTCCATGCCATGAATGTGAAAAAGCAACAATAATACAACTTTCGAATGTACACAATGTACGTGATTCATCTTCGTTTGTACTATTATGTTTCCTGTTTTTGTTCCTATTTTGGTGATTACTTTTCGTTCGAAATTATTTATTTAAAAAAAAAATGTTTACATCTCTTTATCTTATGATAAAATGTTAGGTAAAAAATTTAAATTAAGAAGAGGTAAATGTCGAAAAACAAAGAAAAATACCGATGCGGCACTCAGTCCCGCTAGTGGGCAGGAATGAAAGTCTATGAGGCGCTGTCCTATGTAACAAAGGATTAAAGGGTATGGTGCTGAAAATGGACCAAATGACAGTTCAGTTTGCGCTGACGTGTCTAAATTGCTGTTATTTTTCTTATTAATCCCCTGCCGTGCCAAAAAAAAGACCTCCCTTAAATAAGAGGACAAACCCAACTTATTTTGAATGATCATCAAATCTGAGTTTCTGATCATGAATACCTTATCTAGTGAGCCAGCTTAAATAGATAAAAGTCTTTTTTATTTACACAATTTTAAATATTTTGTAATATAAAATTTTTAGTTTTATCTTTTCGTAATAAAAGACAAAAATTTTTGTTTATGGAAGTAAAATTGCTAAAGAATTTAATTATACAGTACAATCTTGATAATCCGGCGGTTGGTTACTCCGGCACGTTCGGTAATCCGGCGCTATGGTGGCCACCTAAAAGGAGAGGAACTTGATCGCATGACCACAAATTTAAGTCCTCTACATGCCCCCATGGATCAAAATGTAATCCAGAAAATAAAAATTAATTACAAAAAATCAAAAGATCTGGCCTTGTTTGAACTATAAAGACATGATTGACGATTAAAACGAAGGTACCTCTACAAGCTCAACTCTACAATTGTCTTCAGAATGTTTACTAGAGTTTTCCAATAAATGTGAACTGAGCATTACCTCAAAGAACGGCTTAAAAGCACGAAGAAAAATTTCAATCATTATCTGACAACGAAATTCTCAGCCAAATTCGATCCACGGAAGAATAGGAAGATTGCGATGACCAGGGTGTTTGAACTCACCGTACTGTAACCAAGAACGATGCATCCAATGTCTGCACAAAATGGTTAGAGTTCAAAAGGTTGAAGCAGTGCGTTTTCGATAAAATGTTTAAGGCAAAAAAGCAAAAAAAAAAATTAATGATTACTTTTCATAATAGTTTATTTAATATGAACGTATTCTTCATATGTACCTAGTATTTTGTTTTATATGTACAAAGGTACAAATATAAATATTATACTATAGTAAAAAATGTTACAGTGTTACATTTTAATTCTTTTTTATTTTACTTCCGATAATCCGGAAATTATTGATAATCCGGCGGTTGTTGGTCCCATATGTGTCGGATTATCAAGATTGTACTGTATATTTATTCTTGCTGGATATCTTTGGATATAGTTCCCAAAGATCCTAAATTCCCAGTGTTTTTACACTATTAGTTGACAATAAAAAGTTCTGTAGGACTTATATTATTATCAAAAACATTCAAACTATTTAACACATGAAATAAAAAAATCAGCATTATAAATTAGTACTATTTCAATTACTGTTTTCACAAAAAAAAAAAAATAAAAAAAATTAAGAGTTGTTGGAGGTTAGTTATTTATCCAGCATTAAGTTATTACCATCAATTTTAGTTTCAAATTTTAAATAATTGTTTACTTTAAGGAATAAATTAAGTAATCATTTATGATATTGATTTTATATATAAATTTTTTTTTTTTAGAAATATTGAAAAAATATCGTGCTAAAGTGGAAGCATTAGAAGAAAAAATAAAGGGCGTATTGGAAGAGGAGTGGTCGGAAAAAGCTCTGAAGAAAGCAGAAAATGAAGCCCTCAAGGCTGAAAAGTCTCTCAAAGGGGAAACGAAGGAGAAGAGAGACTGGTTTCAAACCCATAAAGAGCGAGAAGAAGAAAAAGGTAAGAAGATTTTTTTTTTTTAGATATCAGAATTTAGTATTGTATATTTCTTCTTTTGTTTTTACTTATCAATATATGAAGTGTATAGTTAAGGAAATTATTGAATTTGTGAAAATTTTTGGGGTTTGAATGAAGATAAACATTCCGATGGCCCCTGAGCCCTAAAGCCGATCATTGCGAAACAGTCTTTATGAATGAACAGCTTAGCTCAAATAGTTATATGGCTCGCATGCACCAACCTTTTTTAAATTATCTTTACAATTTCATTATCCATTTCTAATTTTTAAATGTACTTCGGCATTTTGTGGCTTAAATCATTTTTATCAATTTTTTTTTAAAATATTGTTTCTAGAGAGGTTGAGATTAGAAGAACTTCCTAAAGGGAAGAAGAAAAAAGGACGAGCGAGCAGGAGGAAGAAGAACAAGGGAGAAACACCGGAGGAGAGAGCTCAGCGGGAAATAGAGAAGGTCGCCCTTTACCAAGCAAGGGAGGCCAAGAGGAAGAGGAAGGGAAACAAATTGGTCGCCGTCCACGACTCGGAAGGGAAGCCCCGTAACCAGGGTAAGGAAATTTAAGTTAAACAGCATAACATCAATATATTAAGGCTCGGTATTAGGCCATTTAGTTAGTTGTATTACTGCTTTCCTTTTATAATCAATGGTTTTATATTTTATATATTAATAATTAATCATAATGTATTAATACATTATTATATGATTTGCTCAAAATATAATTCTGTATTACTTTTACCAGTTCAAAAGCGTGGCAAGAGATCAGCATTCGATGCCGACCTGACGGACACGAGAAGGAAGAATGTCAAGAGATTGAGGCATGAGTAAGTTGCATTTATTATCAGTAAAATTAAATTATATTTGAAAAAATATTGCTTACCATTTATATATTTTTGGATGTTTTAGTTATTTTATTATTAAAAAGAAATAAAATATAAATCATATCATATGAATGGAAGAATACTGGTATATCTCCAAACATAAAAAATCTGGTGTGATGCGCGCAACACACGACTTTCACTTACGAACTTACTTAGATTAGAAATCGAAGAGTTTCGATAATATGTAAACGCCATTCCTCAACTTCACATATTTTTCCACATTTAAGTATATACTTATATTTGTATATCTTCATAAGTTATTGAGTATCTGTATAGCCAAATTTGGTAGTTCTCAACACTTTTCGATTCATTATTGCTAATTTATTTGTGAAGGGACTAATTTCATCAACAGTCGAGTTTTTTTTACTGCTTGCTTGTTTTTTAGTACGAGTTGCTTTTTGCAAATACATCAATTGCAAATACATCATGCAGTGAAGGTGAATCGATAAGTGTATTTACGCCTCTTATGCCTTTCTGGAAATCAAGAACAATTACTGTTCCTCTAAAATCGCTTTATATAGTTTTCAAAAATTTATTATGGAACAAAAGTTTCTAGACTAAAATATACCTATATTAATTATAGACTATTATCTTATACCATATTTTTACACACCTGCGATGCTTAAAAAGTTTGAGCATCACTTATTTGCTCTCTTAAGCTTATAGCTTAAGCCGTTGTTGACTAAATGAAAAACAAAACAAGTGAAAATGGGACAAAATTTATTAAGTAAAGTGCCCCCTCCGTTTGACCAATTTTGATGAACTTTGGGCTTGGAACTTTGGGCATATTCATACATCAAATACCCAGTTTGATCAAAATCGTTAAAACTGTTTTTGAATAAAAAAATCTGGTGCGTGCGCGCAACACACAACTTTCACTTACCAACTTACTTAGATTAGAAATTGACATGTTTTGCTAAATAATATTTCCCAAAGTCACACATTTTTCTACATTCATATCTTATTTTTGTTAATCGTTAAAGCGGTTTTGAGTAAATAAAAAACCCCGTGAAAATGATACAAAATTTATTAAGTAAAGTCCCCCCTCCCGTAGATCAATTTTGATGAAACTTTTACAGTCATATCTCGGGCATATAAATACATCAAATACCAAGTTTGATCAAAATCGTTAAAAAAGTTTTTGAGTAAATAAAAAAAACACGTGAAAATGATACCAAATTTATTAAGTAAAGTCCCCCCTCCGGTTGATCAATTGTGATGAAATGTTGGTTATCACATCTTTGGCATATAAATACATGAAATACCAAGTTTGATCAAAATCGTTAAAACCGTTTTTGAGTAAATAAAAAAAACGTGAAAATGATACAAAATTTATTAAGTAAAGTCCCCCCTCAGGTTGATCAGTTTTGATGAAATTTTTACAGTCATATTTCAGGCATATACATGTCAAATACTTAGTTTAATCAAAATCGTTAGAGCCGTTTTTGAGAAAATCAAAAAAAACTTAAAAAGTTATTAAATAAAGTACCCCTTCCCTTTGAGCAAATTTGATGAAATTTTTGCTGTCACATCGCGGGCTTATACATACTCTAAATACCCAATTTCAGGTTCGCACGGTTTATAGTTTTTGAGCTAGTCTGTTCACACACACACACACACAGACCATTACGCGGGACTTGGTTATTTTGACTCAGGGGACCCCAAAACGTGTATTTCCGTTAAAACCGGAAGTCGAAAATTTTCACGATCGCAATACTTCCACTTACTATATATTTCATATATAGGTAAGTGAAAGTAAAAAGAAAAAACACGTGAAAATAGGAAAAAAATTATTAAGTCATGCGCCCTCTCCAATTGATCAATTTCAATGAAATTTTGACTGTCACATCGCGGGCATATACATACCCAGTTTGATCAAAATCGTTAAAGCCGTTTTTGAGTAAACAAAAAAAACAACACGTGAAAATGGGACAAAATTTATTAAGTAAGTGCCCCCTCCAATAAATCAATTTTGATGAAATTTTTACTGTCGCATCGCGGGCATATACATACACCAAATACCGAGTTTAATCCTAGTTTTTGAGCTAATCTGTTCACACACACATACACAGACCATTTCGCGGGAATTGGTTATTTGGACTCAGGGGACACCAAAACGTGTATTTCCGTTGAAAACCGGAAGTCAAAAATTTTTCACGATCGCAATACTTTCCTTACTATATATTTCATATATAGGGAAGTGAAAGTAAAACTTATGGGAAATCAAGTTTATAGATTGTTTGATACTCGTCCACCTATTGTGGTTGTACTAATTTTATTTTCTTTGTTTTTTTAAATTTGAATTCTATATCTCTAATGAATTCACCAGCAGTAGTTCCTTTGGCTTTAATAGAATTATTTATTAGTACAAATAATTTTAAAACGCAATTCTTTCTGATTTATTCCAGTATTCTTTCCAAAGTTTGTTTATATACTAGAAGCACATCTTTTCAATTTTATAATTTTAATTTCAGGGCTACTCATGAAAAGAATCTGATAAAGTTTGGTAGGAAAGATAAACAGCCTGGGAAGAGGAAGAAAAAATAATATGAAAATAATGGTTATTTATTGTAATAAAAGTTTTAATTAATTGTTATATTTTAATAAAAAACTTAAGGTAGTAATTTTTCTTTGTTTTTATACCACTATCGATTTAATTCTTAATTTTCTTTAGAGCAGCAATAGTATGTTCTCTAAAGAAAAGAAAAAATTGAGGAAATTTAATTAAAGAATTAGAGGTAAATGTTCTTGTAGGCTGGTCTAGGCAGACATGCATAACTTAATCTACATATGAAGAGGTGAGATGCAAAACTCATTTGTTCCACCTGAACACGTTTTTCAGGAAACTCAATAAACTTACCACGTCTTGTAAAGTGGCCAGATAATTTTTTTTTTGCCTTCGAAAGGTATAGATAGCTACCATGCGTAAGTGAGCTTGGAATAAAAACATTTACTGATTTAGAGGTAACAAAAAAAAGTAACAAAATATGAAATAAGAAAGTTTTGCAACAAAATGTTTAAAGGAAAGACTTGCTGCACAGCACATTAGAACGAACGAGTTTTAATTCACACAGCATAAGTTGATCTTCCATAAGATGATAATGCGAGGTGAAGAAAAAAAAAGTGAAGTTTTTTTTTTTTTTTTAATGAGTAATATTTATTTAGGTTCACAACCATTTTATTAATAAATTCTGTATTATTTTAAAAAATACAATATCACCCACTGACTTAAAACACTTTTTTTGTTGATTAATTTTTCAAAAATATCATATAAAAATATCAGAATATAAAAATGTTACACAAAGACTAGATCCTAAGGCCATCACCTTCTTCAACAATAGGGGTCTCACCATCCTGTCGTTCGTTGTTTACCTCATCTGTGGCAGATATATAGAGAACTATATAGAGAAAAAATTGGCCTCACTATCAATGAATGCAAGACCAAGTATATGCATCTCAGTCCGAATGGAAATTCAACAATAGAGAAAAAATAGAAATAGAACGTTTACTTACCTAGGGGCAGAGATCAACGAAGAAAACAAAATCACTGCAGAGATATATAATAGAATTATGGCTGGTAACCGCGCCTATTACGCCAATATTAAACTTTTCCGTTCTTCCCTACTGTCACGGAAAACTAAAATTAATTTATACATAACATTGGTGAGACCAGTTGTGACATACACTTCCGAAACATGGACCCTATGCAGCGTCACTACTAAAATGTTGGAAATATTTGAAAGGAGGAGGAAAATATATGGGCCAGTTTTTGACGGAGATGAATGGCGAATAAGGAGGAACATTGAACTGTATGACATGTACGGAAAATGTAACATTATTAGTTTTATAAAAGCAAGGCGAATAGAATGGTTAGGCCATATAATGAGAATGCCGGAGGAAAGAATGCCTAAGAAGATGTTGTTCACCCCAATGCAAGGTACAAGAGGTAGGGATCGCCCGAGACGACGAGGGTTAGAGGATGTAGAAAGAGATCTGCGTGAGCTTAGAGTAACGAATTGGAAAAGAAAAGCTTTATGCAGACAGGAGTGGTCAGATGTCGTGAGGGAAGCCAAGGCCCACCCCGGGCTGTAGTGCTGTCCAGTAAGTAAGTAATTGATTTGTGAAATATCAAAAACCTCATTTTTTTTCTTTTTTATATTTTATTAAAAAACAAGTCATAACATTACATTTTCAATCAATGTTTCGGAAACTTTGCTTCCGTTTTCAGGATTTTTCTTTAAAAATTTCTAATTTCCGTACCCCATCTCTCAATCCTATCTTTTTTGCAGTCAGTTTTTATTATTGTCCATTATTAGATATTTTTAATTATTTTAAAATATTTCGATTATTAACTAAGTAAAAGACACATATGTTTTTTAATGAACATATAAATTGGGGAAACTTTTTTTTTTTATTGCTATCGCCAGTTCCAATTAAGAGAATGCCTGTTACGGTAACACTATCAAAGTGCGACTTCTCTTTCATGAATTGGCCTAGATTTCAAGTACATAATTGACTTAATTATCTATCATCTTCCTTCTGACAAAGATAATTTAAAATAAAAAAATATTAGCATATGTATGGGTCATCTATTTGCTGGAGTGACTTACAAAAAAATATATAGGTATATATAAGAAGTCATAACTAAAAATATAAAAAAAAACGTAGGAATGAAGTAAACTAAAAGTTAACTGCTTATCACAATACAATAACATAAAATAAAACACTAAAAAGGAAAATCTAACAAATAAAATATATGTGTAAAAGAAATTTTTTTTTTTCTGTAATCGTTGAATAATGGTAACATTACTAAACTGAAATGAGTGAAGAAAGTGAAACATTTTGCAATAGAGTGAAGAAAGTGAATTGCTTTCTTAATTAGTAATAAGTATAAATTAAAAAATAATTTGAAGTTGGAAATTAAATGCTTTTAAATGTTTCTTAACATTGTAAGAATTTATTTTAACAAAATAAATTGAAATGTGAATGAATTATTGGTGGAAATAATCAATATATTTTAAAATTTAAATATAATAATAATTATCTTCCTTGTTTATAACCTGCATTTGTTTATAAAGGCGGGTTCACACGGGGTCGTGAATTGGGCGAGAGCACTACCTGCCGGTTAGTCAGTCGTGGTCACTACCACGTGTGAACTAGTGGTAGTAGGAATGTTGGTAGTGCACGACCTTGAAGTGACGGGTCGTGAAATCTCCATTTAGTTGGAGTGAGCACGAGGTAGTTAATAGGGCGAGAACACGACCAGTAATGCGCATGTCACACGACTTGCTTTTTCCCAGTAGGAGCTCATAACCTTATCTAGTTCACTTACGATCTTACTTAGATTAGAAATCAACGTGTTTCGATAATTTGTAAACGCCATTCACAAATTTTTCCACACACTCTCGATAAGTTATAGAGTATCTATATAGCATAATTTGGAAGTTTTCAGTACTTTTCGATTCATTATTTCCTATTTATTTTTTTAAGGGACCTAATTTCATCAACAGTCAAGTTTCTTTTTACTGCTTGCTTATCTTTTACTACGAGTTGCTTTTTGTAAATGTATCGTGAAGGTGAATCGTCATGCATTACAACGCACAGTGGTCCCAATCCAGCATTCATGGTGCAAAAAATACTTAACGTTGACGGATTTCGTTCAAACTAGGTTTGATATTTATTGATGGGTTAAGAAGATGTTTAATATAAGTTACATCAAAATAGCGATGAGTAGGGGTGGGGGTAAGAGGGGGACCGGGGGTAACTTCTATATTTTTAATCACTTTTTGTCGATGGAATTCGTTCAAACTTGGTATGATGTTTATTGATGGGTTAAGAAGATGTTTAACATAAGGCACATACAAATAGCGAAGGGTAGGGGTGGGGGGTAAGAGGGATAGTGGGGGCTACATTCTATATTTATAATTATTTTTCGTTGACGATTTTGTTCAAACTTGATATTATATTTATTGAAGGTTTGAGCAGATGTCTAACATTAGTTGGATGGCGGGATGGACGAGTGGGCAAGCGCGTTAGGAATTACGCGTTGCCCATGGCAATTTGGAAATACGAAGATAGCAAGTCCAAAACCCGGAGCCAGGGGAAAATTTAAATAAACTCGGCATCAATCCCCCACTCTCTCCCCTGGCCCGGGGAACCCCGTATAACCTACAAGGCGAGAAAGGGGAGGATAAAAAAATAGTTACATAAAAATAGAACTAGCGAGAGCTAATAATATTATATATTATATTGTTAGTCTTGATTAATATAGCCACAAGACAAATCCAGAGGAATACAATAACAAAAACTACTAATTAAATAGGTTCTAAAGAAAGATATTCAGTAATGTACTTAAAGTCTTGTTTCAAACTAGGTATTTCGGTTTAGTTATTTATAGGATTTCACGAAAAAAATATCTCTACTTTTATGATTATTTAAAATACCACATAAAAAACAAACAAGATAATATAGAAATATTAGCATATATTACGTGAAAATATTATAGAAATACATGAAAATAAAATAGTTTTGAAATGAAAAATGCAGATTATTTTATGACGTCAATGCAAATATTTGAAAAATGACTATAAAAAATATATTTTGATACTGTAAAATAAGTGGATTATATAATCTATAAAAGATTATACAAATTAAATAAACAAAATTATAGAGAAACAGAAAAATAACCGCGACCGCGTTTAATATAATTATTTTATGCAGCAGTCTGTTACCTGGGAACCGGGTTTTTCCTGGAATTTCCTCTCTCATGACTCTGGATGCAAGTTGCTGCAGCAAAACTTTACATGGTTAGTTTTGTACTTAAATATGCTATGTCATGGTATAAATGCTTGCATGGAACTCGTTGGAACTTACATTTTAAAATCTTCATGAAGTTTTAGGTTTTAAGAAAAAAACATGGCGAGTTTGAAAAACTCCAAGTCTACTAAAAAAAATCGTTAGGTATTCTTTGATATGCCGTTTTATAGAGATGGTATTGTAGTTTGAGAGAAACATAATTATTTTGTAAAAAAAAATTTCTTATATTGAAAATAACATACATATGTACACTACACTTTCCAATTGAAATAGCGTACTTAAGAATGGCAATTTTTTGTTTGAAAAATTATTATTATTATTATTAAACGAATCAAAATTATTCAAAAGCAATATTACCTATTAGCAGCAGGTATCCTATAGATATATAGGTAAAATTATCAATTTTTTAAAAAAAAAGTTGATTTTTTGAATTTTTGCACCATTATTGCTGGATTGGGACCACTGTGCAACGTCTCGTTGTAAAGTTGGTCTCTTATGCCTTTCCGGAAATTGAGAATGTGTTCGGATACAAGAGCCATTTGACCAAAAGTGATGAAAGCCATTTTCATAATAAGTTATTAATGAATTGCTGATCATCATTATTCCTTAAAAAGGAAAATCAAGCAAAAGACAAAAAAATGTATATATGAATACTTATATATTTAATGCACATGCACCTGCACAATTAATCACTGAATTTATTATATATTATATGAATATATATGGGCATATATATATATACATAAATAAATATATATATATATATATATACATAAATTATATATATATATATATATATATATATATATATATATATATATTTATGTATATATATATATATATATATATATTATATATATATATATATATATATATATATATATTCATGGGTCCTCAGGGGGGGAGGCAGGGAAGGGCAGCTGTCCCCCCTAGAAATTAAGAAATAAAAACTACCAATTAAATAAATTCGTATTCATTTACTACGTTTATCAAGGGACGCATACCTCATCAGAATACCCAACATTACTCCCTTATTTATGGTAATTGTAGCCGGGTATCTGAGGCCCCAGAAAGCGCCCCCTATTCGGTTGAGGCAGTTTAGAGTCAGAGCTACTCTATTTCTCAGGCACTCCAGCGACGATATACGACTGAAGCGGGCGTGCTCACTCCAACTAAATGGAGATTTCACGACCCCTCACTTCAAGGTCGTGCACTACCAACATTCCCACTACCACTAGTTCACACGAGGTAGTGATTACGACTGACTAGCCGGCAGGTAGTACTCTCGCCCAATTCACGACCCCGTGTGAACCCGCCTTATAAGTTGGAGTGAGCACGCCGCTAGTCGTATATCGTCGCTGGAGTGCTTGAGAAATAGGATAGCTCTGACTCTAAACTGCCTCAACCGAATAGGAAGCGCTTTCTGGGGCCTCAGATACCCGGCTACAATTACCATAAATAAGGGAGTAATATTGGGTATTCTGAGGTATGCGTCCCTTAATAAGCGTAGTAAATGAATACGAATTTATTTAATTGGTATCATATTATCATATTCGTTTCTTGCTTTTGAATTTGCTGGTTTCACTTTATTAAGCAAAAACCAAAACAGCTTTGGTTCTATCCTAAAAAAGTTCCTCTAGCTGTTCGGATCTTCCAGATATAATTCTCTGCTAATACTGTTGCTGGCGCCGAGTGAATTCCGCCTCTTTACCCAGTCTCGAACTCACGCTTTTCTCTTCTTGTTTTGAACCTTTTTTCAAGCGAATCCTCAACTCTTGCACTAATAGTTCGCATACAACTTTTGCGCCATCATATTCTGCGAGAACAAGCGCGAGAGAAGCACGACCAACAAAGGCACCGTGTGAACTAGATAAGGTCGTGAGCTCCTACTAGGAAAAAGCAAGTCGTGTGACATGCGCATTACTGGTCGTGTTCTCGCCCTATTCACGACCCCGTGTGAACCCGCCTTAACTGCACTATTTCACAATCATTTTAATTTAAACAGACATCTTTGATATTACTAAAAAACTTCAAAAAACACTGTTTGATTAAATATTATTATTATTATTGTATTATTTTTTATTTAATTAAACATTTTCAATTTATTGTTATAACATTTTATAACCATTAGGGACATACGATACCAACAAAGTATCGATACCAATACTCATTTGAGTACTTTGATCAAATATTCGATACCACCAAAGTATCGAAAGGAAAGTATCGATACTTATGTATCGATACTTTCCTTTCGATACTTACTCATAGTCTCCTTTCGATACTTACTCATATAAAGTACTAACAATATTATAAATAAAAATATATTTAATAAAAAAATATATATAAAATATAGCACTAGCTACATTATACCATTAATTAAATTTCGTGTTTTTATAAGTTGTTAATTATAAGATTGGTTTTATGGTACTTAATGTCAAATGAAATTGTATTTACTTACTACATTTATATTTTAATAAATACTCGGGGATGATTGATAGTCAGGAATTTTAGCCATTATAACATTTTCTTTATTTAACCGTTTCGATCCAAAATGGGGGTCTTCATCAGCGGTAAAACGAAACAAATACATGAGTATAAAATTTTACACTGTTAACTTCATGACTATCAGTCATTTCCGAGAATCTTATAGAAAAACAGTCGACTCAGAACCGATATCGGTACTGATTCAAGTATTTTACATTAGAATATATTCAAGTAATTTATATTCGTCGCCTCGAAATCTAACTGAACTTAACGATATATTGGTTCCGATACGCATTACAAAAAAGTTATGAAAAAAAATACGCAAATGTTCTGAATTAAAAAGAAAATAAGTTTTTCATATTATCTTGTCAGACTGCTTTGATTTATTCGTAATAATGAAACAATGGTATCCCATTACAGTCTCAATAATATATATGTATTTTCAATATATATTTTTTAACATTTCTTAAATTTGGTGGACGTTTTGGACTGTCGTGTCCATACTCATCACCTGCATAATGTACAATTGATTTCAGTTTTTTCTTATACAGTATATAAACAATAAAAGTTTTTTTGAAAATAAGTTTTTTCCACCACTGAATTTTAATTTCCTAACATTCAATCTTACTTTTCAATAAGTTGAGGCCTTATGTAGGAGTTTCAAAAGTTTGATATGTATAAGTATGGTTTCATTTTGGCGCTTAGTGGCAGTTTTGGTTACTAGTTCTGAACAGTGGCTCCTGCGCCGCCGTTCAGTAAGGGGCCCTTCAGAGTAAGGCCCGATCCTCTAAAAAGGACCCTTTTGGGGGTGTACTTATCTCATAAGAGGCCACGCCCAAGAGTCACTCTTCAGAACTTGTACAAAACTGGGTACTAGTTCTGATTACAACTCTTACCGTAAACTGATGTCTTATATCCTAATCCGACAGTTCCTACATCTTCTGACTTTGATGAAAATACTTTTCGCCACTTAATATCCTTTCGTAATATTCCTATCCTGGTATCGATACTGACTTTCAGTATCGATACCAGTACTCATACTTGAATCCTTGTATCGATACCAAAATACCCGGTATCGAAATGAAAGTATCGATACTTTACTCATATGGATCGGTATCGTACGTCCCTAATAACCATTCACAACCATGCTTATAACCTACCAACATACCATAATCTTCACAACATCCTAATTTTGTTCATATTCTGGTTAGATCTGATCATGTATTACACGATTACAGAAAAAATTTAATATTACACTCGTGAAAAAAGTAGAATTTACAACTCTCGTGAAATTACCACACTTGCTTCGCTCGTGTGGGTAAACGTTTCACTCAAGTTGTAAAATGATCTACTTTCGTCACTTGTATAATAAATAACTATTTTTTTTTTTACACAATGTAATCGTTCCTATAATGGGATGGTTGACATTTATTTCGTGGAAACCCCACAGAATAAATCTCGACCTACCCGCCATGGTTAGAATAGGTTGGCTACACCTCTAGAGTAACCCCCCTTATGCCACACATGGCTAGGTAGGGGTACCAAAAAAAAAAAAGTGTCCATAGACCCATAAATAAAATAGTTTCCAAATACATACACCTAGGGTACTGTTTTCTTAATATATACAATGACAAAAATGTAATTTAAAAAAATGACTCAAATAAACATTTTTTTTAATTTTTCCTCCATTAATTTTCTGCAAAATGATAGTTATCTTTCTCCTACAAAATGAAAAAGAAATCACGGAACATATAGGACAATTATTAACCCTTTAACGCCTGTAGACTGATATATCAGTTCGGCTCGCTTCAGCGTTAGAAGACTGAAACTGCGGACCTTATTTTAATTGATTTCTTAACTCTTTCCATTTTACTATTGCAGTAGGATAAAACCCCCAGTAGTCAGCACCCCAATAGATGTTTTAGTGGCTTCTTTTAAAACAAAAATTTAATTTTTACTCTTCGCTTTCGGATTTATCGTATCATTATTTAGGAATTCATCATTCATAAATCGTAGATAACAACTCGTAAAAAAAGTATAGTATATAATTTAAAAATGTTATAAAATAAAGAGATATATAAAACATTTAATATTAGTAAGTTTATCTACTTAGGTACGTTCCTACACGTATTTTTTTAATTTCATGAATATTAGAGGAGCATGGCGAGCAGACAAAATAATCATCATTTTCTTATTCATATTTAGGACGAGTGCAGTACATATGAAAATTATTTTTACATAATTGGCATTCACGTTTCTCCAACCCTGTTTCCAGCCCCTTCGGTATTTCTCAGTGACGAGGTTTATAGTTTTCTCAAAAATTTCCGAGGGTTGTAAACTAATTGACATGGGGTTCTTTTCGGGTTTTTCCAAATTAATTTTACCTACATCTTATTCCTTAATCAAATAGGGTGAATTCTTTGGTCTGTTTCTGGCTTTAAAAAGTATTGAGGCCACCGGGCACGGCAGCCGGTCTAAGGTCTCAGGCCACAGGGCCCGGAATACCTCACACTATGCAGGCGCTAAAGGGTTAACAGAGTTTACTGGGGAGGTTAATGGATTATTTTATTTTTGATAATTAGTTTTTTCTCCGGTTAATTTTATACTCGTATATACAAAAATGCTATAAAAAAAAATATGGTTGTTGCGAAGATTTATAATCCTTTCTTATTCCACAGTAATTCATTTGGCTACCATGTTTAATGATGTTTTATGGAAAATATTACATTAAGCCAGAACAAAAAGTGTGACTGAGTTTAGCTAGTTTCTTAGAAAATAAGAAATCAAAACGAAGTTCAAAAATCACAACTCAAAATAAAAGTTACGTACGTCAGTGCTAGCTAAAAACTCACCGGCTTCATGCTCTAATATATCTGGCATACGAATGTGGGCTTTAATCCACCAAACTTCTGATTAGAACTGAATAACCCTCGAGACATCAGATTTAAGTGACAGGTGCTGATCTTCTCAACATTCTTCACTATCTTAAGAGATAATTTTCTTTCCTAAGGCCATTCAAGGTGAATGTAGTAAGTCAATAACAAACCCTAGAAAATGTTATCTTATAAGATCGGAGATCCATTTTTTTTTTTTTTTTTTTTTTTTTTTTACTAAATGCCACAAGGGATAAATATTCAAGGAAGTTTAGAGATAATGAAAAATTACAACCTCAGAAGTATAATTATTGCTAAGTACCCCTCGACATATATTTTCAATTATACAATAAATAAGTATGTATCAAACATTACATAACGGAAGAAAACATGACATTAAATTAAATTCGAAATTTGAAAGAACAAATACATAATATTCTATAAATTCACTTCTGTTGAATGATAGCAATTAATTTCATAAGAATGATATTTTTAAAAATTTGGAATTTTTATCGAGAATAAATGCAACTTAAGCAGAAATATTTGATTTTTACATATAGCATATCCTTTTATTAAAATATTATTTTTTTTAAAGAGAATCGAACATTAAAAAATTCATTTTGAACTGGTCAATGTAACTACATGGTCAAAATTATAACAATTATATCGGTATTTGTCCCTATTTCATAAATCAATCTATCTCCCAACACTATACATTTAAAATAAATATAAGAATGAAAATTTGAAAAATATTTCTTTTCAGTCACTAATTCCATTAGTTGAGTTCGTCTTCACATTTTTCCTTATCTTCAAAATCTACATACTCTCGTAGGATGACTATAACTATGACTTCTCCTCTTTTTCTTTATTGTACCTTTCCAGCTCCTTAAGGAATTGCGATTTTGGCTTCATGACGTTTGGTCGATCGCCGCGGCACTTGGGGCAGAACCACTTGCCCTTCGGTTTGGTCGTGAGCGATACGCACACAAAGTGGAACCACTCGATCGGGCACAGGTCGTTATCGCACAGGATCATCTCTCCGTACGAGATCTGATCGCACAAGCAATAAGTAGGCTCGTCAATATCTGCCTGCACCTGAAGAAAAAAAAAAAATTAAAAAATTCAGACCACTGCATAAATGTTCAATGCTCAGTAATATTATGAGGGTCATTCAATAAGTAAAGAGACAAATTCTATAATTTTAAAACTATTCAATGAATGTGTACAATCTTATCAGGGGGGTTAGTTGGCAACCTTGGGATATACTGTGATCAGCTGTTTCGTTCTGTTTCAAACAGCTTACTGACGCTCATAAAGAATCAAGGCTTTCCATTAGTCAAGAGTTAAAGCAACGAAGTTTGATTGAAGGAATAGGGACCAGCGACGAGGTCTGGATCCATAACAACAACCCTGAGACCAAAAGGCAGAGTATGAAGTAGAAACACACGAGCTCTCCAGTTCTCAAAAAATTCAAGGTTCAACCTTCCGCCGGTAAAGTGATGCTGACCATCTTTTGGGACTCACAGGGTCCGGTCTTTTGCGATTTCCTTGAAGATCAGCAAACTATCAATAGCCAATACTACTGTGAGATGCTAGAACACAAAGTTAGACCAGCTATCAGGAGCAAACGCCGTGGACTCTTGTGAAAAGGAGTCACTCTTCAGCACGATAACACCCGCCCTCATATAGCCCAGCCGAATGAAGCTTCAAGAATTGGGTTCGGAGGTCTTACCTCATACACTGAAAAAGATTTGCTAACAATGAGGAAGTTAAGGAAGCAGTGTAAAAGTGGCTTCTAGGTAAATCGAAAGAATTCTTTGCAAAGGGAATTAGGAAGCTGCAAGAAAGATGGGACAAGTGCATAACTGTTGGGGGTGATTATGTTGAAAAATAGCCTTAATTTTGAAAGATTGAAATAAACCGTTTTTGAGTTATAGCCATTTGTCTCTTTACTTATTGAATGGCCCTCATATCATAATTAAGCACAATCTCTCGCTATTAACTCATTCTATCTACAATGTAACTATAATACAATAATAAAAATTTCTTAACTCAATAAACACTGGCATATTTATTAAAAAAGTCCTTGGTTAACAGGAATTTTGAATTTTCACCGTAGAGTGAAATTCTTGGCTTTATTAAAAATAAACTAAAGCGTTATAGTTCGACAACATAAGAAGTTTAACTGAGGGCAGAGCTTAAATAAGCCTCGCCTAATTCTGCTTTGGGGCCAAATATGAAGTGTGTCAGGTGACGTTATCAATTATGACAAACAGATAGAGGAAATTGAAAAATATACAAGGATACTATATTTCATGAAATAATTATCAATTGCAATATAAAAACAAACGATAATAATAAGGTATCCAATGAATGAAATTTTAAATGTGTTGTATAAAAGAATAAAATTATTATATAGATCACTATCTATACAAAAGCATCATTATTTTATGAATATTTAGTGATTAAACTAAATAAAAAATTTGGTTCAGATGTAAATTTACTATCAATATTTAAATTAATAATCTAAACAAATACTTTTCTAATAATAAATATTTAATTTTTATAAACTCATTAAAAATTGAAATGTAAAAGAAAAATTTAAAATTATTTATTTACAAATACAGTCATCATAAATTCATCATCATACATAAAATAGAATTATTCTCATAATCACAAACTTAAAAAGAATAGAATTATAAAAACATTTATATAATAACAGGAATTTTCTTTTTCTTTTTTACTGATGAAATGAATGGAAATATCACGATATTTCACTAACAAAATCTAGTGCATGTCTCTGTTTGTTTCGTTTTTGATAATCGTGAATACAGAAAACAACTTCTCGAGCATGACTTCTGATCACTTTAGTTAATTTTTCGGTTGAAAATTAACTAAAGTGATAAAATTTGGAAACGGTTTCATTTCCTGAAACTTTCTTTTTTGGAGTCTTGTGACTGCACGAAAGTGTTGACATTTTCAGCTGTTTAGGTCACATAATCATAATTGTTTTTTGAACACTTATATTAAATACAAACACTTTGAAACAAAGCACAAACTAACAACAAAGTAAGGTAGGTACACTAACTGTTATAGAACCTTGCTATTGGCCACCAGATTGATGTTACAGAACACGAAAACGATTCCCAAGTAAATTTATGTTGTCAAGCTATACCACCCCAATTAATTCAAATTATTGAGGGTGTGCAGTGTAACTATAAACCTATATATTATATAGAATGATTATAAACTGTTCGGGGATATACTATTGCCGGCCAGGTGGCCTAAGAGGTTCTTACTATAGCAATAGAGGACTGAATACTTTTTGATAATATTCACTTTTTTTTTTTTTTTTTTAATCCAGGCTTAGGGGGATTTGAATTTTCTTGTTTTTGTCTTTAATTATTATTTTATAATTATTCATCACTATGCACATATTGAATGGAGAAAATATATTATAGAAAAGAAGCAAGCAAACTGCACAAAGCCAGCAAAAGACTGAAGGCTAAAATTGCAAGGGACAAGCCTAGGTATAAACTCAGGTACTAAAAGGACAAAAGAATGTACATAATTGCAATTTCTGGAATTTCTATGAACTCTAGTGGCAAGAAAAGGTACTACAGTTTGTCCTGGGAACCACTAGATGGTGCTAGGGTCAGAACTGATAAATCTGTATCTTTCTAAGGCTAAAATGTGCAAACTAAATATCAATTCATGGGCCAGGTAAAAGTCACTCTCTGATCTGAAAAACCAGTACGCTGATCTTAAATGGTTTATAATAATAGAGAAAATACATACTGCATTAATAATATCTTCTTCTCTAGGAGGCGAGTCGTCCCTGGCATTGTTGCTCGAGCGCGACTTCCTCTTCTTCTTTTTGGTAGCGGCACTGCCACTTTGACGCTTCTTATGAGATTCATTTTCAGGTGGAAGCCCGGGCCCGCTAGAATCTTCCCCGCGATTCCTCCTGGATCTCTTTGACCTTTCGTTCGCAGCCGAGTTAGGAGCTGCGTTCACCGGTTCAGACCGACTACTCTCTTTACCAGTACTTCCTGTCCCACTCTCAGCATTCTCCTCTTCTTTGTGCAAATCTAAAATAAGAGAATTTTTTTTTTTTTTAAAACGAAAGTGATAACTGTGATTAACAAGATTTGAAAAAAAAAAAAAAAAAAAATGGAATAAATAAATCAGCGGTTTGTGAAATACTTTATAAAATAGAGAATTTTAGAGCAAAAAGGAAAAGAGATTCAGACTAAAGTAAAATGACAAAAAAACAACCCAAAGAGGCTGATAACTAACTTAAGTTCATATCCCATATGGTCTGATACTTAGGAAGTAATAATTAAAAACCTATTTACTATAATACACCATATAAAATGTTTTTAAAGACCTAATTTTCTTTTGAGTTCTTAGAAAAAGTAACATAACCTCAGATTTTCATTCTACAAAGGCAATCACCAATTTATTATAATTTAAATTTAAATAATCTATTTAAACATTGTGCAATAGAGATTTATCTGTTTCAACTAATTAATTAACATTTAAGTATCCTCTTTGGTTAGTATTGTATAATCAGAGATAATTATTTAACAAAGGCATTATTCGACTAATAATCTTATGTTTTTCAATAACAAAATTAATACAACTGATGTAATGAAACTAAAACATTAATGTAGTTCATTATTAAAATTAATAATCGCATAAAAAACAAATGTGAGTCATTATAATTGAGATTTATCTAATATAGTAACTGTATAAAAAATTTAAACATATTACAAAGCAAAATCTAAGTACATATACAAAAAAGTAGATGCTCATTATTAATTTTATTTATTTTTAGGAAGTTTTGAAATAAGATAGATTTGTAAACACTTGAAAAATGTTTACATGGTTTAAATAAGAAGAAAAATTTCAGTTCAAAGAAATGAATAATAAAAGGGGAAACCTGGATATGAAGTGGAAGTGGCCTTAATTAAACAATCACTAAACCATCCTTGTAAGGTTTTTTTCTTCCAATGCATTTTATCAATAAAAAAAAAATAACGATAAGTAGAAATTTATCTTAACAATATAAAAAATTGTCTCTAAGATAAATACAAAACAAATAAATATTTATTACCAATGATAATCTGATTTAAGTCTGAAGTACAATCCTATAAATAATTGGGGGTTTATTTAATTTAAGTGGAATTTTTCTAAAAAAAACAAGCTAATTATCACATATAAACTCAAGATGATATTAAAATAATTTGAAAATAGAACTAGAAATGGTTAATACCTGACAGAATGGGATGAAATGAAAGATAAGGATTAATAATCTAAACAAACATGAGGAAAAGGAATGAAGTGATAAGTTTTTGCTGTACCAAACGTAAACAAGATATTAGAATATATATTTTGTCAATTGAAAATTAAAATTAAAAACAAATACATAACTATCCAAACAACCTAACATTAGCATGAAGACTGAGGACACATAAAGAACAATGCTAATGAGCCATTCAAACCAATAATTAAAATGACTTAAATCAAATAATTAAAATAGTTCAAATTTGAAATTTAATCTAATATTGAACTAAAGATCACAGTAATTGACAAAAAAAAAAAAAAAAATACAGCCATATTTTTTCCTACCTGCTGCTCCAAGTTCCCTCAGATCTTGATCCAAAGCCCTGTATTTATTATCTATAAGATCGAGTATATGCTGCCCAATTTCAACTTTTTCATCACCTACTTCTTGAAGTGCGATGAGGATCTGTTCTAATTTGAAAAGGGTTTTTCTTTGAACATTGACTTCTAAATCCTCCCTTTGTAAAGTTTCTTTGAAATTTTCAGCATCTTTCATGAAATCTTTACAAAATATACAAATAAAAGATTAGATACACAAGAAAAATAGAGAGAACAAAAAAAAAAAAAAAATAGAATATTTAATAATAAAATTGTCTTACTTCTGTAGGTGATATCCAACTCATGTAGCCTGGAGAGATACCTCTGGATGTCTTCAGGAAGGTTTTCCATACAATCCAAATAATTTTCGACGTATGATGCTGATCTCAGGGCATCCACAGTGTTTTGGTTCAACATGGTTAGAAGTATTCTTAAAATAGATACAACTTTAAACAATTAAAATATGGACGGACGGTTAACCTACATCTCTCACATTATTACGACTCATCCAAATCCTCGTAAATATAAAAATAGAATGAGGCTTGATTATGGAATGGAACGATGGAAAAATAATTCAAATCCAGTTTGTTTATGTTTGACAGGTGAAATGACAAAGTTGTACATAGCGTAACTCAGAGCACACGCCTCTATTGGAGCCCAACTGAAACTAAACCAAAGAGGTAGAGAAAAATCGATTGTATTGAGGTAACTTAACTTAACTAGCAACATAAGTGCTAAGATTACTTGAAGTCATTTTCTTGAAAACCTTTAACTCGATTTCGTACAGAACAGTTTGAACAATGAATATTTCTAAAGTGGAGAAACCTATAAAAAATCTGACTATAATCTGTTTCTTTTTTCATATCTGATATATTTTATAACGGCATCGCTGAATTTTTAATAGTCTTTTAAAACATGTAAAGTTGTTGTAAATAACATATCTACTGTATTCAGATAATTGCGTTTTAAAATTTACTTCTTTACACAGATACTTTACTTCTGGGCAATTAATATGATTCTTGTGGCAATGAAAGTTTATTGTGGCCCCGATTTTAGTGTAGCGCTGCTTATAAATAATATATTTCTATTTTGTTTTTTAATTTTAACAGGGTATTCGCATCATGATGGACATAGCTAAGGAAATTTTCTCCTTTTTAGCCGCCTAACACCTTACTTATTGTAGTAATGAACGTCTCCCTTAGATATTTAAAATACTTTAAATAAATTAATTTAAAATCCAATACATGTCCCATGCTTTAATAGTAAAAAATATTCAGTTTTGCAACTTTAATCTCTATTTCACCAAAACTATTTTTTGCATTAGTAATGGACACCCATAAATATTAGTGCTCTTCTGATGGACAGGGGGTTGGTACCTGTATTGGATATACGTCAGAACACTTTAAAATTTTTACTGAAGTATAAAGAAAACAACAATAATTTTGATTAAATATTTTATTATATTGTATTAGATAGCAAAAATATTAGGAGGCAACTTGAGAAAAACTCTGAAACCAACTCTTTTTTTTATATCATTCAGACAGTTGTCAACAGTAAGGATTGTTCTACAGCCTTGAAAAACGGAAGCTGTAAACACACAAGGCTTATTGTATGTATCCAAAGCCCAAGCTGTCCATTACTGGGCCCCCTGTCCATAACTGCTGCGCTTACCCTATCTTAGTATTTATATCTGTTTTATCTTTATCCAATGTTCATCAGAATCCATTTTATTATTTTTCTTGTTTGGGAACAAACTTGTGTAGGGTAGGTGGGGGCAAATACTCGCACGGGGCAAAGACACGCAGTAGGGTTTTGGAGGGAAATTTCGCAGTTGTCATTTTGTCTACTAGGCAGCTGATTTTTCTTGGTATCCCCCAATAGCACCCCAAAATTGGCGGCAACAGCTTCAATGTTGACCGAGAAAATGCGGTAAGTTTATTTTTCTCTGTTCTCATGTAATATTTCTTCTTTTTTTAAGACAATTATTTCAAAGATGGTTCGAGGTATTTCTAAAGACAAACTTACAGCTATTAGTATCGTAGTTAAGCTTCATGTTCGTGTTTCAAATAATTTCTTAACAGTTGTTTACATTTTTGGAGGAGTCGTGATTTTGGAAGAGTGAAAATGGGGCAAAGCCCCGCGCTCTGGGGACTTGCCCCTAGTGTTCAATGGTGAATTCCTAGTTCATTAAGAGGCAAGAAGGTTAAACGTCTGTCAATGAGAAAATCACGCAACCAAGTGTTGCCAAAAAAAAATTAAAAGAACAGGGTTAAATCTAGCTCTTCTGAGTCAGAAGATGCAATGTCCCTATATAACAGTAGTTCGGATTTTGACTCATTTCTTTCATATTTAGATAAGGAATCCACAGAAGATGAGGCGACAGCAACTTCACTACTTGCAGTAAAGAAATACGTTCTTGTTAAAGTCGAGGTTAAAACGAAAAATTCGTTCCATTGTTACGTCGGTTTGAAGTTGTATTTTATAAACGCCTTCGGGAGAATTTAAAATTTTCTGAAACGAAAGAAGAAGCTTTTGTTGACAATAAAGATGTTGTAATGAAATTATATACTAAACCGACAGAAAGCAACAGCGCTAGGTTTCACAAAATGATATCGTTCGTCACATCGACCTGTCCCAGTTCATTATCCACTGATATTTATATAGAATTACCCTATATTTAGTAAAAGTATTTTTGTACTGTTATTTCATAAAATATATTTTTAATTCAGAAGTTCACAGATGCTTTTTGTTGTATTTTCCCACAAAACCTTATATCAGGGCAAAGTTACACACTGCGGGTCTTTGCCCCATTTTTTGGGGCAAAAACCCGCACCTTTTTTTTTCAACAAAAAGTTGAATTTCCGACGACGTATTGGTGCAATCTGGTTTTTATTATCATGGGCATTTAGCTAATTCCGAGATCTAACTAACCTATGCTTAAACTAAGCAAACTAATCTTTCCCCTTTCCTTGAAAAATGAAAAACTGAAAAATGCGGGTCTTTGCCCCCACCCACCCTAACCTTAACTCTGTCACCTTCTTATCAGTTGCCTTTTGTAATAAATTTGGTTTTTATTCAATTTCTTTATTCAACTTTTCTTTCTTTTATTAACCAAATAACTAATACAGTTATCATTAATATTTTCGACGGCGCACAGCGTTTTGAAATATTGACCAAAAATACTGTTATTTATTTTTAATCTTCGCCTTTTTTTTTTTTTTTTTTTTTTTTTTTTTTTTTTTTTTTTTTTTTTTTTTTTTTTTTTTTTTATAGTTACATTTGAAATGTCTCTAAAAATGTCAGTGATCATTAAGTCTTTAAATAATTTGAAAATAAAACTAAGAAATGTTCGAAAAAATCAATAATTGTTTTCTCTCACTGGCTCCAGTCAGTTATTTTATAATTTTAAAATTATGCAATATTTTAATAATAAATTAAATATCTAACTAAACCACTCAGAAATAGACTTTATTACAAGATTTGAGTCTAAGACTTAAGCAAACTAGGTTCTATTTTCTAATCCAGTTTTTGACCTTAAAAAGAAAAATACAGATTTTAAGAATGAGTGGGCAAAGTTTTTTTTAGGATTATACTCCAAAGAAAGAGCAATGAGGAAAGATTTATGGCTATATTTTTATACTGGCTCGAGAAAACGGAATGACTGTCAAATATGGAAGAAATAAAGCGTATCGAGATTGATATATTTACACATTAGACGGGCTGAAATCTCGAAACCCAATCAGTGATAAAAAATCTAGAAAATATTCGGATGATGGATCTGTGCAGAATATGAAGGAGGAATGAAGACTGAATCTGAATAAAGAATACAATAAAAATAATTTTTTAAAAGATAATATGTAATCAATATATATTATAAAGCAAAGTTTACAATGTGCCGAAAAGGCTCAAAAACGACTCCACTTGGGATTAAGGAAGTTATGTCAGCGTGTTGCTATATAACCCCTAACGGAGAAGAAGGTTTCTGTTTTTCTCTTAAGGGTGTAAAATTTAAGAGAATTGGACTGGAATTTAAGCCTCTCGCACCATGTAATTAGCCTACCTGAGATTGAGATACGAGTTTATGAATGAAAAATTTAGTTTGAGCTCCAGGCTACCAGGAAGCGCTAGGGTGCGTTTCAGACGATGTTTATTGTTCATTCATTCCGTTCAATTTGTAAAGGTTATGTATTTGTTCAGCTGTTCTTATTAAATTTCTAAAAAATCAAGCGAAAATAATTAGTTTCACCTTTTCTTTCAAAATAAAATAATGATTTTACATATCAATTAGAAAACCGACTGGATACCTTACAAAATTAATTTTCTCATAAGAAGGTTAATTGATTAACACATTATATTTAAT
The DNA here is from genome assembly GCA_911387785.2 of Aelia acuminata. NCBI lineage: Eukaryota > Metazoa > Arthropoda > Insecta > Hemiptera > Pentatomidae > Aelia > Aelia acuminata. The sequence goes on from OU426982.1 coordinate 9,247,891, forward strand.
GAATATATAATATATACCTACTTAAGTAAATTTAATGCAATATGAGTGAATATTTTTGATTAGTACAGTGAGCGAAAAAAACAGACATAAAACAAAAAAGGAGAGCTGAATTGACTGATTATAAATCGAAAATAAAATGTTTGAAGTGTTCTTATTGTAGGTAATTATGAAAAATGGTTTTATTACTATGCATAATGAGCATTCCAGTTGACAAAGTGACTATCTCCAATTACAGCATTTTTTCAATAAGATTTTATCACCCCTCATAGTTCAGGATAAAAAGAAATATAATGAAAAAATTGTGCCCTCATGATATTTTGGTTTTCACTTTGTAATAGTAGGTGCAGTGTCCGGCCAAATTACGGGGGGGGGATATCTTAATGGAGATTGAACTGGAAGAAAGGCCTTAAAAAAAGTTTCTATGAATCTTCGGTAGTTTCTAAACTTCTGGATTTAATAGGACCATCACAGTAGTCGGCGCTTAAGTTGTAATCGAAATATAGTTTTTTAACTAATAGATTTTTCAACCATAATCTAATTACTTATTATCTGCTGACTGCTTGGAATGGGCTTATAGAATTCAGAATCACAGAAATCATCAAAAACGATGCATGACTCGACAAAGTTGCAGCAAAATTAATTGTTCATTCACCATTTTCAACCCCTTTCAAAGTATATAGGGTTCCTTATTTGAGCGGGCTCTGCAGATATCGAATCATAATAGTGATACCATGTTAAAAGTTCCAAGAAAGGGTTAATTTTGTTCTATATTTCCTTTAATTTTAAAGTTTTTCTGTTATTAAAAGTACCACACAACTACCGGAGCGAAGCCGGGCACCCTAGCTAGTAACTGATAAAGAATAATGAAACAGGAATTATATGAAGGAAATACTAGAAGAAGATCTAAAAGCTTATCTTAACTAACTCAAAAGCGACACTAGCGCTATTCCCGAACATACAAGCAAATCAATTACCTGTTCAAGTTCGTGTCTTATTTAGACTAGACGAACAGTGTTTGGGACAGGTTGTTCGAGGGCGAGGTTCGCAGAGTGTAAAGGCACCTTAAGGTTACTTCCGTGTCACTGTTCCGTTATTTGTAGTAACTGTTTTGTAACGTTGGTACTGATTTGAGGTTTTACAGCTTGTTTGACGTTCTGAATTACATATAATTTTACGTAAATAAAAGTTATTTAAATCCATATTAGTAGAAAATTATTATTATATAATTGAATTCGGGTATACAAATTGAAGAATAATGCTAAAGAACTGGAAGTTATGATATGTATTTCGAGTTGTTTTTAGGAAGATCAACAATATTTTATTCAAATAATTGAGTAGTGAGATATCAAATCCTCCTATTTTTTATATCTTTAGTAAAAAACAAGTCAAATTTTGGTAAATGTACTGAATGTCATGTTATCGAACTTCCATCGCCTTTTTTTCAGTTAAAAAGTGCCTTCATTGGCTATAATAGATTCTAGCTTTCGACTCCCTCTCGCTCTTCAGAGATAAATAAACCACCAAAAGTGTCCTTTTCAGTGGAGTCGGGCCTTACTTAGAAGGGCGCCTTAGTGAACGACGCATCAGCTTCAGTTCAGTACTTCTACCCAAATGTTTACCTTATTCAACCTACGTTTCGGAATCACTTCAATCTTCCGGGTTTTCTTTTAATCTTAAAAAAAAATTGCACGTAGTGATCTTAATCAAAATTGACAAAAGTAATAAGCTATTAAATATTAAAATAAAACAAAAATTATATAAATATTTCTACATAGGTACATTATCACTTATTTTTGTCACCTACCTCTCATTCCTATCTTTCTTGTCGTCAGTTTTCTATTTTCCATTATTAAATATAATCAGTAATTTTTTATTGTTATAAAAATAACTTATATCACTAGCAGTTTTAAGGGAAACACTCATACTAATTCATTGGTGGATCCAGAGAGGGGGCTGTGGGGGCTGCAGCCCCTCCCTTTGGAAAATTTTTCGTCATTTAAAGATAGAATTTGACTTTCCTTAATGAAAGGAAGCAAGTTAAAGAACAAATAATGTGCCGAACAAGTAGAATTTTAGTTGTGGAAAAGGAACATAAAGGTAAAAGAGCTGATTAGCAGATCCAAATGAAGGGCTGTGGGGCTGCAGCCCCCCCCCCCTTTAGGACTGCAGCCCCCTCCTTTACGATCGGCTGGATCCGCCAATGTACTAATTTCTCCTTACTTAGTTACATACGAAAAGTTTTCCTGAACCCAGAACCTCAGTATTTATTAGATTTTCAAGTTCAATGAACTCTCTGACTGTTTCATTAATGAAATATTTACTAAAAAAAAGTTTTACATTAGTATGCTCATTATAAATATATTTTTTAAATATTATTGGAATTTAATTTTAATTTTCTTTAGAAGACTTCGGATTTCAATTATAGTTAATTGTATTTTCACATTTTTCATTGTATATTATGATTTATTTTAGTAATATATAAACAATTTATATTAGACGGCTCTATTTCAAAATTATGCATCATTAAAGGTATCCATTTGGAAACATATTTATTTTGCATTTTCGTCCAACTTACGTTAAATGCGTTAAGGTTAATAGTAAAATTTTATCACTTTTATTTTATGAATACACCCATGGATATATATATGTTCATTAAAATTAAATTCGTTTAATGTTATTTTTACTTCCACTTACCAATATATGAAAGGGGGGTAAAGGAAAGGGAAAGTATTGCGATCGTGAAAAATTTCGACTTCCGGTTTCCAACGGAAATACACGTTTTGGGGTCCCCTGAGTCCATATAACCAAGTCCCGCGAAATGGACCAAGTGTAAACAGACTAGCTCAAAAATTATAAGCCGTACAAAAGTAAATTGGGTATTTGGTGCATGTATATGCCCGCAATATGACAGCAAACATTTCATGAAAATTGGCCAAACGGAGGGGGTACTTTATTTAAATAATTTTGTCTAATTTTTACGTTTTTCCCTATTTTCCCCAAAACGGCTCTAACGATTTTGATTAACTCGGTATTTGGTGTATGTATAAGCCCGCGTGTGTGACAGTCAAAATTTCATCAAAATTGATCAATTGGATATTTAATCAATTAATAAATGTCCCATTTTCACGTGTTTTTTTTAGGTACTCAAAAACGGCTTTAACGATTTTGATACAGTCGATATTTGGTGTCTGTATAAGCCCGCGATGTGACAATCAAAATTTCATCAAAATTGATCTGTGAAATGGTGTGTGTGTGTGTGTGTGTGTGTGGGTGTGAATAGACTAGCTCAAAAACTAGAACCTGAAATTGGGTACTTAGTGTATGTTTATGCCCGCAATGCGAACGCCGAAATTTCATCAAAATTGGTGAAACGGAGGGGGTAACATTATATATTAACTTTTTAGGTTTTTTCCGATTTTCCCAAAAACGGCTCAAACGATTTTGATAAAACTTGGTATTTGATGAATTTAATGCCCGAGATATGATAACAAAAACTTCATCAAAATTTATTAACCGGAGGGGGCACTTTATTTTATAACTTTTTTTCCTTTGTTTGCGTTTTTTTTCGATTTTCTCAACAATATATATAACGAGTTTGATTAAACTGGTCATGTTTAATGAGAATCAATTATTCTTTAATATCAGGTAAGCTTTATCATTATTAAAATGTTCCGAAGGGAGCATAAATGAGTAAAGGGCTTTTTTATCCCTCTAAAGTACCTTTGTTTTTGTTTATATGGAGAAATTATCTGCTTAAAAATAAGAAATGGCTAAATAAGAAATATGAAAAAGATCAAGTAGAGGTATACAGGAGAAAAAAAAAAAATATATCAAATAACCGTCAACTCATAAAACATGGTGAGCTCACGCAGCAGTATGCCTTTAATGACAGACCAATGCTTTATAATTAAAGATGTTCTGTTCATTTAATCGAAAGTTTCATAGTAACTGTATGAAGTTTTCAACAAGTACATAGAGAATTATAGATTTTATAATTCTAAAGTCTGATTTAGACGACTTGGAGTATTATGCTTGGATTGCCGAAATATCACAAGTAAAAACTTTGATTTAATAATAAACAAAATTAGTGTACTTTAAAGAGCAAATACAAACAAAAATAAGCAAATGAATGTCGAAAATTTTATGACTTTGAGAAATGGCATTTAACAAAGCCCGTCAAAAACTAATTAAAGTAAGTTGGTAAGTGAAAGTTGAGTGATGCGCGCATCGCACCAGATTTTTTATAATTGGATTTTGAGAAATATCAAATATAATTGGATTCTTGAAATAAATTAATGACCTGCTTCTTATAATCTATTTATGATTTAAGTTCTATGCTTCTGACCCTAGGAGCAAACTGAGAAAACTCGGGTCTTAAAATATTTCTCAAAATCGGAAACCCGAATAATCTAAAAAATTCTTTGCTTACTTATTTGAAGGAAAGAAAGGACTAGGGAATTGACAATTTAATCATTGATACATACAAAATAAATAATTTATTTGCATAAATAAGTACAAACACGACATATAAAAAAACAAAACAAATAATTAAACTTAAGTTAACTTAGAACACTCATTCGAAGGTACACAAAGATTGACACCACAATCACGAAGAAGGAACAGTCACGGTGAAGTCTTTACATGCTCGAGGGGAACTCGCGGGGCTCAGGATTTGTTCTGGTCGAAGTAGTTTGGGCTGAGGACGGTCTCCTGCTGCTTCTTGTAGTAGTTCGGAGGGTAGTTCTCGGAGGACTCCTTCAGGGTGTCCTCGTAGGGGGTGAACCCGAAGGTCTGCTTCGGCGGCTGGAAAGATCCTTGTTGGGTGTCCTCGGTGGTGTCGCTCTTGGGCTTGTAGACAGGACGGTGGTTGGTGGTCTTGGAGGGGGAGGAAGTCTTTGAGGAGTCCTCGAAGGTGACGTGGGTTTGGGTGTACCCGAAGCTCGGCTTGCCGTCCTTGGTCGCCTTCTCGCCCTGGTAGACGTGCATGTAGCTGGTCGGCGGGTCTTCGGAGGTCTTCTCCTTGGGCGGCTCAGGGGATCCACCAGGGTGCGGCTTGCCGTAGGTGGGTGCGGTCAGCTGGTAGGATGTCTTCTGGGGCACGTAGCTGTCGGTGAGCGACGGGTAGTTCTGGTAGGACGGCTGCGGCCTGTAGCTGTCGAAGGCGAATGGCGCCTTAGGGGGGTACTTGTGGACCGGCTTCCGGCTGAACTTGGGCTTCGGGTTCCTTGCCTTTCTCATTGGGCCCTTCAACAGAGTAATATCATATTATAATACATAAAATAAATTTTTTCTTTTCTTCTAAATTTGGTAGGAAGATATTCATATTAGAAATGATGAAAAATTAGTAATGGTGAGAGATAGTCAACTGTTCTTCAATTACGGTAGGTAAAATGATAGTCAGGATTTTCAGTTTACAATGATTTTATTGTGGTAAGCCAACGTTTCGATCCAACTTGTGGATCTTCCTAGATGTCCAATATCCACCTGGACTCAGTAGCCCTGATAAAGATCCACAAATTGGATCGAAACGTTGGCTTACCACAATAAAATCATTGCAAACTGAAAATCCTGACTATCATTTTACCTATCATAAATTAGTAATGTATCTTCCTCTTTTCCACACGAATATTTATTGTCTATGGAAAATTTATTAAAAAAATTGAGAAATTATTTAGGTTTTAAGAAGGGGCACACATCCCCGAAACGTTAACAATGACGCAGACAATAAGTTTTTGCTTGGAAAAAGGAAGATACGTTGCTAATTTATCATCATTTATAAAATAAAATGTTTTCAAAATGGATACAATGCAAATGTCAATTATACATACCGTAAAATGGGGTGACATTGTGACTAATGGGGTGGCTTTGTGACAAGCCTATTTTAATACAGTTTATGAAAAGAAATCAGGCTAAGCAATTCAGTGTGCTTGTCAGTTGGTCAGTAATGTGCTGCAACCTACTGGCCACATATGGTCCTATATAACTTCTTTCATTCCATTTACCATGGTGCTTTACTTCAAAGTTTCAACTAAATGATACCTATCAAACATATATGAAATAAAGCACCATGGTAAACGGAATGAAAGACGTTACATGTGGCCAGTAGGTTGCAGCACATTACTGACTACCTGAAAGGTGTACACTGAATTGCCTAACCTTAAAATTCTTTTTAAGGAGGGAAATTCAAAAACTGTAGAAAAATAGACTTGTCACAAAGTCACCCCATTAGTCACAATGTCATCCCGTTTTACAGTATATATTTTAAAGTATACCCAGGTAGGGGTACCGAACAAAAAAAAAAAAAAAAAAAAAAAAAAAAAAAAAAAAAAAAAAAAAAAAAAAAAAAAAAATTAAACATAAAATATTTGGCCTTGGCCTGGAGTTGAACCCGGATCTAGCGCGTGGCATGTACGGCAGTGAATTCAGACATTTTCAGAGGGGGGGGGGGCCGCACTTTTTAAAAGTTTTTCTTTTATTTTTGCGTGCATTTGGGCAATTTCATTTCAGTAGGTTGTAGAGGTAATGGTCTCACCTCTAGGCAAACAGGAATAATGTATGATTCCAGAAGTCTGTATCGCCAGCCGAAAACTTAGCAAATCAATGGCGCATATTTCGTTCATTTACACTCCCTTCCCCAAATGCCTTACAGATGTTTCTAGCAGCCTTAGCTGCCGAATGGCCGAGTTTAAACTCATAAAAATATATTACACGAAAATAGGTAGGGGAGAGCGGGGTTGGTTGGCGTAGGGGGGTAGGTTGGCCATCGGCTAATAGTTTCTGTCACACCTGTTGTGAAAGCCCCACCATTGTACCATGTCACCCGCTCGACCTCGGGAGTCTTGTCCTGAGTTTTCAATCCGGTGCTAACACTCTAGAGAAGAGTGTGCTTCATTGATTGATTTTACAACAAGTAAGTAAATTTTTATATTTTCAGTAAATTTGGTTTAACTCCGATTCTGTTCACATAGCCCCAAACTTCTTTGAAAAACCTAACCTTTCGATTAACCAATTTCTTGTTTGATTATTCTCCCCTGTTCTGGCAGCCATCTTTCATATGATCCCTCCTGTGGGGTTAGTTGGCTCTCTTCAACTGGGTATTGTTGGCGCAATAGCAATTCACAAAAGCAAGGTAAAAATTAAGAAAGGTGAAACTACCAATTGTCTTTAGTTCCAGCAAGGAGGATGAGAGCAATTTTTCTTATTCAGAAAGTGACGACAGTCTAAATTTCTATCTTCTTCTATTGTCATTCTATTTTCCCTTAAAAGCTGTTAAAACCGATTCAAAATTATTAAACCATTATAATGCAGCTTTTAATATCAATAATAAGTGTCAGGCAGTACTTGAATGAGATGGCTAAACAACGCCACCTCCTAGGCCAACCTGCCCCACCTTGGTGGTTAATTGGCCTACTCTGGATTGACGAATTCTTCAATTTTCTATGATCTTAGTATTAAATATTATGTGGTCAAAAAAATACTTGAAGTACTCTAATACTTGGAGTTTACAGTGGTATCAGCCCTATTGGGATTATATGAACCAACCCCGCTCTCCCTTATACTAAAAAGTGTGCTATTGATTGGGAAGCTAATGTTTATAAAATATTATTAACTGCTTAATTACAATATGTAAACACTTGGAAGTAAACAACAGAGACCCGCGTTATCCTCTATTTTTTTTTTAAATTATAAAATCGGACATTTCATGTGAAACAAACCAATATATGCCATTGCCTAAAAATAACATAATTACCACTCGACACATTTTGCCCTTTTGCGTCGATCGCGAAAAATGAAAAATATTTTCCATTCCACAAGTAGGTCCTAGACTTCAATAACTGACACAATATTAACTTTAGCGCAGTAGCAAGATGTCACGAGGCCCGTTATGAAGAGTCAGCTGATGACAGTGAAGTGACAGTGGGCGATCCATCAGGCCAAGGTAAACATGACAACCTGCCTTCTAGATAGCACCGATATTAACCCCCCCCATTGGCGGGAAATTTAAATTACTCAAGAGGCTCGCCCAATGATTGATTGATGAATTTAGTCTTTTGGGGATGATAAAGATCTCCAAATATTGATAGAAAAGATAATATTTACACTAGGAAATATATATTTATCGAAATTATTTATTCTAAAAACGAGCCAACCCACGCTTCTCCCGTCCATTCCTTACTTTTGAACAGCTATGAAGGTGCCTTTACACTCTACGAACCTCAACCCCGAACCTTGCAGTACCGGCGTTCCACGAACAGCCACTTAAACATGGCATACACTTAACGGACAAATATAGCTGAAGCATCCAACGCTAGCTACTGATGAAGTAAAAATCTCCATTATCAATATATTTTATTAAGGGTATAATTGCTGTTAACAGTATTGGAGCAATCACCAGGACAATCTCACCTTTAACATTTATTGCTTCATCTACAAAGTTTCGGCTATGTCGCCATTTTCAAGTCTGATTATAAAAAAAGATGTAATTAATCCAGCTTTTTTAAACAATGCCTTCATCAATTCAACATAAAACTTCTTTTTTTATAAATTAAATATATATAAACCATTAACTGGTGTCGTCATTTAAAAAGTTGAAAGACTTAAATTGATTTTAGACTTAAATTTCAGTCTTTCAACTTTTTAAATGACGACACCAGTTAATGGTTTATATATATTTAATTTATAAAAAAAGAAATTTTATTTTGGGCTGATGAAGGCATTGTTTAAAAAAGCTGGATATTTTTTTTTTTTTTTTTTTTTTCGGTTGGCGCATTAGGCCTAATGAGACCTTTGGCCGCGCAGTGTGGTCTTCTTACAGACATTTGTTTTGCTTGCGGGAGTATAGACAGCCTGGAGGGGGTAGCCCAAACCTCACGTTGCTGCAAGCCATGGTCCAGACTGCCCATAGCTCCATAACCAATCCCATTGGGGCCAATTAGGCAGTGTCCTTCCCACCGATGGCGTCAGCTCTCTCGGGTTCAAGGACCGTGACAAACTGGTCTAAGTCCAAGGATTATGGTAGCTCAGAGTCAGCAGGCCCCGAGGACCTATATTTCTTTCCCTGAAGCATACCGTCCTTGAACCAAACCTCCGGGCGGTTACTGACATCCTGGGAAACTACACCACGATTCTCGATGAGATACACGGTGAAGGTTCATCACTCCTACGCCCGGTCGGTGTGAGTCGCCTCCAGTAGGCTGACGGGCCTCACATACCCGGGGGTGGGGGTAGACTTGGACTGCGTGGCGTTCATTGGTGGGCGGTCAACCGAATGGAGCGGTCACCCATCCAAGTACTGACCACGATGGACGTTGCTTAACTTTGATTATCTATTGCAAGCGCCCTTGTCCACTCGGTCATCCCGGCCCCCCCCTCCCAAAAAAAAAGCTGGATTAATTACATCTTTATTCAGAATGAGACTTGAAAATGGTGACATAGCCGAAACGTTGTAGATGAAGCAATAAATTTTAAAGGTTGTCCTGGTGATTGCTCCAATACTGTTAACAGCAACTATACCCATAATATAAATATCCCAGGAGATTAAGAAACAAATTATATATTGGATATAATCAAGTAAAATATATTTTATTTTATCTGGATAATTTGAGTTGAAAATAAAAATCAAAAGTGACAGTAGCGCTATCCCCGAACAGAGGCGAACAGATGAACTACGAGTACCTATATAGAATACCCGAACTGTGTGTTTGGAAAATTCTTAGAAAATTTTTTTCTGAATAAATTTATGATTTTTGTCAATAAATTTAATTATTATTAATTTAAAAAAAAAATTAGCGTTTGAGCTTATTTATTGAACCCGACCAAATACCTAAACCCACTAGTTTACATGAAAAAATTACACTGAAACGCGAAGTCGAGCAGTCGGCTGTTCTAAGGCACCTTTCTCTTTTGATGATAATGGAAAGCAGTGCATCAAGAGAAGATGAATTTCCTTTTAGTCAACTTAAAAGTTTTGCCGACGCACAAAGGGGTATTCGGCCCTAAAAGTTGGCCGAAACCCATTTTTTGAAATTTGAAATTTCTGATAAATTATAACTGGAAGTTCAAGTAGAGGACCTGTTGGATCATGCAACATGATTCTTATCTCTTCCAGGCCCTTAATCCGGCGGATATTCTAATTCAAATCTGACCTTAGCCTTTACCTCTTCTCAGCTCATAAATATTAGTCTACAAAATATTTTAATTTTCTTTGTTTTTACTGAATTATCGACATTATCATATGATGGATAGTTCGAGGCTTGGTTTGTACTTGTTATCCATATAAATTTTTTGTATTCAATACTAGAATCAATATTTTTTTGTTTTTTGGTAAGTAGATTTTAGAGCTAAAAATTCAATTTGAAGGTTAATAAGTTATACTTCTGGTCATTTGTGGGGAACGAAATATTTTTTATGATAATGTGTAATCATCGTAGTTTATGTTTCATGAAAAAAAATTCTGCGGATAGCTGCAGATGGGAAACTTATAATTTTTTATTTCTACAATGTTAGTTTCATGAAATAATAAAAAATATTAGTTTTGTTATATTTTCATTTATTTATATGGAATATTAATAATAACCCGAAGGGAATTATTTGACGTATTTTTAAAGTAGATAGTATTAGCTTTAAAAAAAATAACGAATTTTTGGAGTCTTTTCTCATTGGGAAGTATTGTAATATCCTAGAGCAGGTGAAAGAGGTCAAACATAAATGATCAATTTTGAGGCATGATTTCCAAGTAAGATGGAATGCTTCTTCAAGGAAAAGAAAAGTTTTTAAAGTAGCAACAAGGAATGGCTAAGTGGGACGATATCAATTAAAAGGGCATGATCTGTAAAACAGAAAAACTCATATCATCTACTAGCACTGATATGCTGACGTACGCCACTCATATAAAACTAAGAGATTCTAGTGATATCAATGTCAGCCATGTTCTGAAGGATCTAACAAAAATTCCATCTCGTGCCATAAAATATAGGGAAAGCATTTAAAAATTTCAATTTGTCAGAAAAAACTACCCCTCTGCACTGGAAGCCTTATTTATATATATTTAATATTGAAGGTTCTATCAATTGGTCATTTCATTAATTTAGATATATTTTCTATATTTGCTAAGGATACGGAGAAACTTTACGTAAAACTTTATCACCACAAATATTTATTTTTATCTATTTTACACTATTCCCATTTTTAAAAAATAATAGTAATAAATAAATGTATAATAAATCTTTATTCATAAAAAGCATATTTCATAGGTTCAATGCATAAAGGGCAAATAAAGAGGAAATAATATGAACATAAATTGTAAACCAATGGATGCCTATTTCACAGTAACATAAAAATTTATTTCATGAAAATTTTCTGCTGTGAATATTTTTTTAACAATCTATATAAATAAAGTTGAAATTCTGTTTGTTTGTTTGTTCTTTATAGAAATCCATACCGTTTGTCCTAAATTCTCCAAATTTCGCTGAGTGGTTCTTTGATACCAGGTACGAACACCTGTCCATATTAAAACTGCATAACTTCAGCTGATATTCTTTATTCTCCAAATTTCGCTAAGTGGTTCTTTCAGACCAGGTGCGAACACCTGTCCATATTAAAATTGCATAACTTCAGCCGATCTTCAGCTGATGTTCTTTATTGTTATAAAAACCATAATGATCTCACTTTACAATATGTTTTTTTCCGAAATCGACTGTTTCTTTAGAAAAATGAAATTCCCCGTGATAAACCGGGATATACAGCTATAAATACGAGGGGTGATCAAAAAGTTCCAGGACTGTTGAGATTGCGCGGCAATGGAGTGTCATAGAGCAGTGCGGTTGGCAGCATTGTTTAGCGTGACTCTTCCTGAGCTCAGCTGTTTATTCAGTTTGTTGATAACCTTCTTCATTGCAAAGTTACTGCTGTTTTCGTAAAAAAAAGTTTTTTGTGTTCGGTGATTCTTTCCCTTCATGGGTCTCTTAAGTTTTGGAAACAAGAAAAAGTCTGCAGGGGCAAGGTCAGGTGAATATGGAGGCTGGGGAATGACCGTCATTCCATTTTTGGTGCAGTAGTCGCGAATGAGCAGTGCGGAATGAACAGGCGCATTGTCATGATGCAGCACCCACTCACCGCTCCGCCACAACTCTGGTCTCTTCCTCCTTATTGCCTCGCGCAAATTTCTCAGGGTTTGAAGATAACGAAAGCGGTTAATGGTCTCATAACATTTTACCCAACTTCACACAAAACTTTACGCAAACGCGTTGCTCTTCCTTTACATTCATTTCACAAAATCGCCGAACACAAAAAACGTTTTTTTACGAAAACAGCAGTAACTTTGCTATGAAGAAGGTTATCAACAAACTGAATAAATAGCTGAGCTCAGGAAGAGTCACGCTAAACAATGCTGCCAACCGCACTGCTCTATGACACTCCATTGCCGCGCAATCTCAACAGTCCTGGAACTTTTTGATCACCCCTCGTAATCAATGTATATAAAGATGAAATTCTGTTTGTTTTTTATAAAAATCCATACCGTTTGTCCTAAATTCTCCAAATTTCGCTCAGTGGTTCTTTCAGACCCGGTGCGAACACCTGTCCATATTAAAATTGCATAACTTCAGCCGATCTTCAGCTGATATTCTTTATTATTATAAAAATCGTTTGAATCTCGCTTTACACTGTCCTCACATACACCTTACATTGAGTCGATAAAAGTCTCAGTTTATAGATTTTAAAAATGAAATTCTCCGGGTGAAACCGGGATATGCAGCTAGTTAAAACATATTTTTAATGTATATTAGAAATTTAGAAGAAATTTTGAGGACGTTTGAATTAACAAACTGGAAGGAAATAGTTTTGGCCAGCTTTTGGTGTCAAATACCCTTGAGTGCGACGTAGAGATACGATTGGATGAGAGATGAAGGTCTACAACGTGACATCGGAATCGATCAGCTTTAAATGAACTGGTATCGATTATGTCTTAGATGAAAGTAGCGAGATGTAGTTTCTCTGGAAAGTGAAATCACAACAGAAGAAGACTTCTAGTGCAAGTATACCGCTATCTAGATCAACCACGTCCGCTTTTACACACAGGCGAACAGATAAAGTACCTGTTTACCCGAGAAGCCGAATGGTGTTCGTGACATGTTCGACGGTGAAGTTTGCATAGTGTAAAGGGATCTAAAGGAAAAATATTAAACAATTTCTGCAGCTGAAAGGGAGCGAATAAGTTGCATTTTAAGAAAAGGTTCGATTTTTTAATATCTGATTGTATCGGAATATTCCAATATATATAATACTAGCTGTATATACTGGTTTCACCCGGAGAATTTCATTTTTAAATCTATAAACTCAGACTTTTATTGACTCAAACGGTCGATTTTGTAAAAACCAATGTAAAGCAAGATCAAAACGATTATTATAACAATAAAGAATATACCCAGAGATCAGCTGAAGTTATGCAATTTTAATATGGACAGGTGTTCGCACCTGGTCTGAAAAAACCACTGAGAAAAATTTGGAGAATTGAGGACAAACGGTATGGATTTCTATAAAGAACAAGCACAATTTCATCTGTATTTACATAAATTACAGCTGCATATCCCAGTTTCAACCGGGGAATTTCATTTTTCTTATGAAACGGTCGATTTCTTATAAAAAAAAAAAAAAAACATTATAAACCGATATCATTACGATTTTTATAACAATAAAGAATATCAGCTGAAGATCGGCTGAAGTTATACAATTTTAATATGGACAGGTGTTCGCACCTGGTTTGAAAGAACCACTGAGCGAAATTTGGAGAATTTAGGACAAACGGTTATGGGTTTCTATAAAGAACAAATAAACAAACAAACAGAATTTCATCTTTATTTACTTACATAGATTCTAATATATATCATTCATGTTTAGGCAAAAGGGCTTAAGTCATACATTTTTTTTTTTGCCTCGTCTTCTTAAAATTCATAATTGACTATAATTTATTCGTTATTCATAATTTATTACAGTCTCTGTTGAAAGAATATAGTTTCATTTATTAATCTGGAATAAAGAAATACAATCAGAAAGAATTTATAATGATTTTCAATAGCTTGGTAAATGTTGTTTAAGCTTCATCGATGACTTAAGCCTTTTGCCCAAACACCAGTGATATAATATTCCATAAAATTGTTTACATGGCATCAGGAAAAAAGATCTATTCTATTAAATTGGCTATGTATTTGTTTCTTTAACGTCACTAAGGCTAATCGGACGATGCTAAATTGGGAGTCCTAAATTTTGCCTACCAGGTATAATTAGGATAGGGATCTTAACGAGTACCTGACATCGTACAGGCTCGGGACGTCCACTTTACGTCAGAGTGACGGCATTGCCAAGGATTTTGAATTTGTTTTATTTAAGATAAAACTTATCCTGTCTTCATAAAGGAATCGGCTGCCATCAAAGAAACTCTATAACAATCTAAAATAATAAAGTAATTGTTCAAAAATCAGGGGTTAATTTTTTTTTTTTTTTTTTTTTTGGTTTTGTTTCATGTAAAAATATATTTATTTTTTTTTCTTCTTCTTCAGACAATAATTATTTCAAAATCTTTCAAAAGTAGCAAATGCCTGAAAAAGACATGTATATCAGCAGAAAGATTATTAGATAATAATACTGACTCATTTCATTCCCTGCATGTTCCAGTCTCTTATACACGCTGATGTTTATAATATAAAAGTTATATTTGATATTTAGAAATATTAGGTATTTATTGCATCAAACATGATAGGCGGGCGCAATCGACTATAGGGTGCGCTAGTAGTTTTGCAAAATGTCGGAAAGAACGGGGATAGACATAGTTGATGTGATAGAGATAATTGGTAATTTTAAAAGAACATTAATTGAAGGGCAGGCTATCCTTGATGCAAATCACATAATTACATGTGGAATAATATCTAGAAGTAAAAAAACAGTTATTTTACAAGCTTTGTGCCTTCAAACTAGCAATCTTAAAGGACTGCCCCATCAAATAAAAGTGGAAATCAAATTTATTAATAATAATAAGCAATTTTCTTGTCATTGTACATGTAAATCTGGTAAATGCAAACACATCATTGTAACTTTACTCTACGTTTTTCGGTTACTAATAACATTAATTACCTATTCATACAATCATTGTTATGACAGCTTAGATTCTTTGTCATATTATTTGTTTATTTGTCAAAACTTTCAGGTTTCTCATTGAAAACTTGGAACAATTAAGCACAACGGATGTAAGACAAAAATGGGGAAAATTAAAAAATAAAAACAAATATGACACTATGGTTCCAATGTTATTTGCATAAAACTAACATTTTGGAATAATAAAATGTCAAATACTAATATTTACCTGGATAAATTCACTTTCTTTAAAATGAAGACTAAATATCGTCATATGTTTCGAAACAGGCTTATCTATTCTTAATTTTACAATCCACTCTTTTAGAAGCTTTTTATTTTTTGGAAATAAATGGAATGGCACGTCTTTTGATTTTTTAATTGAACACTCAGGGACCGAGCAATACCTAATAGACATTTTTCAAATGATTTTTTGCTCAATCGGGTTTTAATTATGGAAAAATAAATTAAAAACGCCAAAAAACCCTATGAATCCCAGGTAATGGCCCAGCTTTTATCCCCGTTTCTCTAGTTCCTGAAAAGAAGCAGCACCGTCGCTTGCGCCCGCCTATACGGTTTCAGAATAGATAGCAATTTTGACCGTTACAACTGTGACGTTCAGTTTTTTTTTTTTATTATATGCACTTCTTTTTTATATAATTTTTTCCACCAGTCACGAAGATGGGGCGGAATAGTGTATTTTTTTTTTTTTTTTTTCGAGATGAAAACTCAGCCTAGAAACTTCAAGATCATCTTTCTACTTGTTATTGCACTTGCTATTGTATACTGCTTGCACTTGCATATTGCTTTCTACTTGGTTCGCATGAGTTGCCAGGCTTCCGTAGTCACTAATTGATTGCAACTTACAATTTAAATAAATAAATATAGGGGTCGCCTGTAGTGTAGTGGTTTTTTTTTTTTACTTCACAACGCTAGCTATCTGTTCATCGCTGCACAGTGACAATATTTGTTTATATGTTTTGTTACTATTGCCGAGGGCTTGTAAAAGTACTTTTCTATGAGGTTCGTATGCATCACATTCCATGATAATATGGTAAAGTGTTTCAGGATTAGTACAATTTACACATTGAGCCGTATTCGAAATCCCTATTCGATATAAATAACTGTTGGATAATCCCCGGTTCGACCTGAGCCTACAATATGTTTTTACTTCGTCTCTATACAGATTTGTTGTTGAAAACCATGGCTTACATGAAATATTTGGAAATATTGATTTGTAATGCTGGCCTGTTTGGGATTGTTGGTATTGTTGTTTCCAAGAGTTCCTGCAATTGTCTTTGAATGAAAATCAGTATAAGGGACCGAAATGTTGACTGGCTTGCCTGTATAGCCATGGACTTTTTCATTTTCTGAAATCCCTGCGTGAGCTTTGACCCATAAGAAAAATATCTGTTTGTCATTTTTTAAAGATTCGTAATGTAATTTAATGACGTCCTATTGGATTTTGTTGTTGTTTTTAAAAATATTTATTGCTTGTGCTATAAATAAATAAATAATGAGCTTAGGCTATCTGATAATATTACAAATTTACTTTTTTCCGACTGATTAATATATTTTAAAGCTTTCAGAATAGCGTATAATTCTGATGTAAGCGATGAACAACCTGGCGGTAATTTAAACTTTGCGTGTTTGAATTTCGGAACTGGTGTAGTGGTTAGCATAGCAATGCTAAAGGTCGCGGGACCGTGGCCTTAGGATTTTTTAGAGGGAGTAAAAAATCCATGGCTGTGTCGTCCATCCGATACGACGTAAAATGGAGCCTGTACGATGTTAAAGATCCCTATCCTAATTCTACCTGGATGTATGACTCCCATAGTAGCATCGTCCGATTAGCCTTAGTGGCATAAAGTGACATTAAACCAAGAAATAAAAAAGCGCATATGATTATATTGACTGTAGCGCTCACCGGCCAGGCCTGGGGCGGAATCCTGTTGGGTGCCTGGGGGCCGTGCTGGTACATCTTGACGAAGGGCTTGGGCTTCCAGTGGGCCGGCTCGAAGGCGGGGCCGTACCTCTGCGGCAGCACGTTCATCGGGACGTATATCCTCTTCACCGGGCCACCCCTCATCGCGCCGCCCCTCACCCGGATCACCTGAGGCACCGTCCCCAGCCTGTGGATCTGCCTCACCGGGGGTTGCCTTCGCACCGTGATACCAGCGGCCGCGCTGCACAGTGCGCACAGCATCAATACCTTACACAATGTCGTCTGGAACAGAGAAAAAAAAAAAGATTAATAAAAACACAAATAAGAGAATAAGAAACAAAAAATAAGTTTATTATTTTGAGGTGTGTAATAGTCAAGTGTTATTCCTTACGGTAGTTTGACAAATACATAGCAAAGATACTCATATACAGTGGCTTACAGACAAAATGATGCAAACGAATATTTTTATTTCAAATGCTAATTACTCCTTCTTTGTTAAAATTTAAAAACATAATGAACATAAAAAACATAATAAATTTAAAATTTATGAGGACATAATGATTCATCGTCATACATTCAATTTGTATAATCAAATCAACAGCAATTATAGAAATAGAAAAAAAAATCTTCAATAAAACTCGTAGGGATTGAAGGTCACAGTGAAAAAGATGCAATGTTTACTTCGGTTTAGAAAAAATTGAAATTAACAATTATTCTTCAATTATCGGCTAAATGAGTTGATTAACCTTTTATTTCCTTTTTATTCTTTCAATGAAAACAAAAATAAGCAATAAGAATACAAGTAATCAGTCTAGTTCGGGCATTTGCTTAAAATGGGTGAGCACACAACTATTCCTGAACGAGAAACAGTGATTAACAATTTTAAAATGGGCAAAACACAACGAAAAATCGCCTCTACTATCAAAAGTTGTTTTGTCACCGTTGAAAGTTTTAAAAACGAAAATAGAATAATAAAAAAAAAAGCTAGTATGAGTGCAAAACATTTATTTACTGGTAATGATGAACTTTGGATTTTGCGCCAAATAACAAATAATCCAAAATTAGGTGCTCAAAATTGACCACGTTAGTTAAAAAACATTTAAATAAAATGGTATTTGCTGAAACCATTCGAAGGGTCTTAAGAAAAAACCTATACAACGGTAGATTTGCATGGCAAAAACCTTATATAAGTGACAAAAATAAAAAGCTTCGAATGAATTTTGCTGAGGATTGCTTAAGAAAAGACATGTACTTCTGGAAAAGTGTTCTGTATTTGGATGGGTCAAAATTTAATTTGTTTTGCTCTGATGGAAGAGGTTCAGTCTGGAAAAAGTCAAATGAAGAACGCCATTTGCCGTCCATCCAACTTGGAGGTGGTCATGTCGTGGTTTGGGGGTATATTGCTGCCTCAGGAGTAGGAAATCTTCATTTTATTGATGGAACAATGGATAGACATTTATATTGTCACATCCTGATAGAAAAATTTAAAGCAAGTGCAACCGAGCTTGGAATAATAAATAATTTTGCTTTTTATAGTGATAACGATCCCAAGCTTTCTTCTTGTCTTGCAAGAGAATGGTGTTTATATAATTGCCCCAAAACTTTAAAAACACCTCCCCAATCACGAGACTTAAACTTTATAGAGAATTCCTGGAGTAAATTAGAAACAGCATTGAGGGAACATGAGATATCAAATAGAGAAGATCTCAAAAAGGTGGTTCAAGAAGAATGGGACAAGATAAGCCCAACTTAAACAGAAAAGCTTCTCCAATCCAAGCCTAATTTTTTGAAAGAGGTAATAACAAATAAATACTTATCTAAAAAGTACTCAAACTAAAAATATTTTTGATTTTTTTAATTTTGCATCATTTTCACTGTGACCTTAGAAATGTATATTTTTCATGAAGTTTTATTTTAATTTTAGGATTTGATCTCAAATAAACTTCTAAGTATTGTCAATTCTAGCCTAATGTTTGTACTTTATATTTGTAAACAAAAATTGTTGAAAATAAATTTTGGCTTGTTATAAAATAGTTTTTTTTCAAAGTAAATTCCTTGCATCATTTTGACTGTGAGCCACTGTATTTGTCTGCTTTTTAGCCCTGATGAAGATCCACATATACGAATCGAAACGTTGGCTTTTCAAAATAAAATAAAAAAAGACTAAACTGTAAATCCTGATTATTTATCAACCTATTTATTATTTAGAGATTTAAAATTGGGTCTTTTCTACATTGTCTGCCAAGTACTTTCTATCACCAAATGATTACTTTAAACCAGATATCGAGGCTATTAATGGACCAAGAGGACCTCTACAATATCTCCGGGAGGCCGGCGCATTCCGTGCTAAAAGTGAAACCGAAGCTCTCTGGTCCGGCGGGGATGAGCCTCGAAGTAGGGTATCCCACTACGTCACACATTCCCTACATCTGACTAGGCCGGCATCTTACCGCATTTCTGACCTCTTTGGGTCAACAACCTCTACGCAAACTTTAAATTGAATAACGAAGTATGAGCATGTTTTCAAATTCGCCATTAATAACCTTCAAATAGGATATTTTATAAATAGCTTTCTCTTGTAAGATTTCTCACTCGATATTTTTTGCTCTCTATAACATTCTAAATATTAAGGAATATTTTTAGTTTATATTAGCAATAAACGATCATAGTTATAAGAATGAGAGATGATAAGAATTATAAACTACAGAAGACTATTATTACATGAATGTACTGCGATTTAAGCATTTAATCGTGAATTAATAATATTTAAAATTGAGTCCTTCCATGGCTCATACCACGTTAATACAACATTGCTAGTCATCAAAAGGTCATTTAAGTAATTTTTCTGTTCGATAAACTTCAATTCTTGTAAAATGGAGATCCCCAGTCGGTACGATGTCAGGTACTCGTTAAAGATCCCTATCCTAATTATACCTGGATAGGCAAAATTTAGGACTCCCACTGTAGCATCGTCCGATTAGCATTAGTGGCATAAAGTGGCGTTAAAGAAAGAAAGAAATAAACTTAAATTCTTTAATATAATAAATATTGTGTTTTATAATTAATCGTTAGAGAGTGGTTTCAAGTGTCTATGAAGAGGGAATCCGGCACTAAGGCTAATCGGACGATGCTACAGTGGGAGTCCCAAATTTTGCCTATCCAGGTATAATTAGGATAGGGATCTTTAACGAGTACCTGACATCGAAAAGTCCATTTTACGTCCTACCGGAGGGACGGCATAGCCTAGGATTTTGCACTCCCTTTAAAAAATCCTATGGCCACCGCGGGATGCGAATCCGCGACCTTTACTATTGTAGGTACTTATCATGTTCAATCATAATAAAGTATTCATTAATATGAGTTAGGTTTTATCATTTGTATTTCGTATTTTGTAATTTAATCATTTTACGGATTCATTTAAATTTAAATGTAACTGCGTTCATCAAATAAAATAATTTATTACTGTTTATATTTTTAATGTCAGTTATCCCCATTTATTGATATATATTTCTGGTTATGAGAAGGTAATCTTTGTATTTTTGTGTTTCTTATTAGTTTTGTACCTATGAAAAATACAAGTATAAATATGATAAGAAGAATACAAATTACAACATGTAAATCTAAAAATTATATTTATTATAATTATTTAAATTATAATTATTTAATATATTAATTGATATTATATAAAACTAGCTATATATACCGGTTTTACCCGGAGAATTTCATTTTTTAAATCTATAAAGTGAGACTTTTATCGACTCAAACGGTCGATTTCGTAAACAACCATTTAAAAGCGAGATCATTACGATTTTTATAACAACAATGAATATCAGCTGAAGATCGGCTGAAATTATGCAATTTTAATATGGACAGGTGTTCGCACCTGGTATCTGCACCTGAGCGAAATTTGGGGAATTTGGGATAAACAAACAAACAGAATTTCATCTTTATTTATATAGATATTTTTATGATTAAAATTTATGTCTTACAGTTTATGAAACTTCTTCTTCATAGGATATAAATTAAAAAATCTAAAATCGCTCTCACTCTCTCCACCTTGTATTTATATTTCTTATTTTTCTACTGTATTTGTATCTGTAACTGCGTTCATTAAATTAAAAGAACTCAGGGTTTTAATTCATATTTATTTGACTCAGTATAATATCATTAATAATACTTTGAGTAGATGATTCAATCTGAAAATATTTTAAGTTAAAATTAAGGAACACGACCTCAAAAAAAAGGAAAACATATTTGAGTTTGTAAATGGATGGAGAATCAAGAGAAATGAAGACATTATCCAAAATATCGGAGAAACTCGAGAAACCTTTTAAGGCGTGTGTCGTTTTGCAAATATCGGGTATTTTATGCTACATCTTTCCACCCGCCACCTCTAGCTAACATCACTATGTATCGGGTAACCTTTCTAAGGAGTCGTTCGCGAACGGTGATAGCGTATCAATGACGGTCTAGAGTAGTTTTCAAGCAAATAAAAAAATTATGCAAAGCATAAAATCATCATATTAATTTTTTACAAAAATAATAGGTATTTTATTAAATTCGTGAATACCTACGCAATGGGGGGGAGGGGGTACAGTGGGACGAATCTCCAATCAAGGTGGAAATAATTCTGGAAGCGACTTATTTCATTTTAATTTTTCTAAACGATAATATTTAAGCATGAATTAATAAATAAAAGTCAATAAAATATTTCAGACGATGTATTTATAAAAATGAAATAAAATATAATTATTTAAGTAAATTGTATATGATGGAATAATTATATTAGCAATTATTTTTAATATGTATTATTCTAAACTTATAAATTAAAATAAAATATAAATGATTAAGACACACAAAATAAATGTAGAAATTAAACATGTATTAAATTGTGATATCAACAAACAAATAACCGAATATTTCATCGTTCTGATTCATTCAAATCTGAAATATCTTAATCCAGCTAAAATTCTTCTTCACAAATCATTAAGGCAACGCCGGCAGTCTGTTTTGAAAATAAAATAACTAAAGGTCTACTATATCGAGTAGTCAATGTTACAGGGTTGAAAACCAGGCTAAATTTGACTCGTGTAAGGCACTCACCAATGACAGATTTACGCCTGCAATAAATCGCACACCCACATAAACAGGTAATAGCACTTCGAAAAGGAACATTTAATCTTTTATTTAGTTTTGATTATACTTTATGAAAATATCTGGGTGTAGGTCAGAGTGGATTTTTGGTAACCATACTTTATTAAATAATAAAATAAGTTGCTTTCCGGCTACTGGAAATAACTGAGTGTACTCATTTTAAAAGCCAAACACAGATATTCACTTCCTTGCTGAAGCTTCTTTCGTAGCCTGGTATAAAGTAGTTTCAAAAACAAAACAAAATATACTTATATATTTTGGCACACTTGTAATAAGATGTGAAAATTAACTGACTTAACATCGTGACAGATTTTCGGTGTTAAACCTTTTTTTTTATTTTTTTTTGGCATTTGTTTCAAGGAATTTATGATTTTTGAATGACTGAGGTAGACTAATGATTTCATGAAACCGGCATGATTGTTTTCATTTTCATTTATTCTTTGTTCCTAAAAATAAATGAAATCTCTTTCGGAAAAAAAATTGCCATTTGCTTTTAATTCTTGTACTTATGGCCGTCGAATCTAGTTTTACTATACCTTTGGAGATTTCCGTACTGTATTCTAATGAGACTGGATCAATATATTATTATAAATTTCATTTGCACCTCCGTACTGTCTCCAAATAAGAAAAATATAGGCTCTCAACAAAGAGAGATTTACACCTTTAAAAAAACCGTACACCTTTATTAGCAGGTATTAGCAATTCATAAGGAATAATTTATTTCTACATAGTATACTCGTAGACTATATTCTGTTAAAATATATGGGTGTAGATCGGTGTGGATTTTTAGTAATCCCATTTTTTAGAATTGAAAAAAATAGCTTACCGATTATTGAAAATAAAGGAGGGTACTCTGTACTATATCCACAGATATAGACCCAAGAACTTATATAAACATAATTTCTGAATCGTCTTCTATTGCCTAGTATAATTTTTTTTCAAAAAAAACACAATCCACTTTTCGATTTTATTTGGTTTGCAGTATAATTTGGAAATAAACTAACTGGGTGATTTTCACTACTTTTCACGCCTGGAGGGGAAGATTATATTTAAAATAATAGCTCTATCATCGAATACCAAAAAGTTTAGGAAGGTGCACTGACAAAAAAAACAACAAGAAAAAAAATCTTTTCGAAATAATGTATAGAAAATGTTGATAATTAACATCATTTAATCTTCAAAAAGATACTTCAAACTTCGAATGTGTTTAAGCATCAAGGAAATTACGGCTTTATCTCTCTCTATATAAGAGGCTTTGTCATGACTGACAGAATCAACGCAGAGCAAAAAGTACAAATGATAGAAACTTGAAGTTCGGAATTTATATTTTAAACGCGATCTAGGTAACCACTAAGAAAGGAATTTCAAAAATGTAACCCCTAAGGGGTTTAAATGGCGAAATTGTCGTTTAACTCTAACGGACACCTATTCTTGCACTTAGAGAAAAAATGTCTAATTTGGACTCATTTTAAAGATCTTGATACGACGAGTTTAACTCGAAAGCCCCCTACGGACCATCGAAAATAATGTTTTAAAGCCGAAAAATGAAGCGTTCACAACGAGTAAGCAATGTTTTGTTTCGGCGGCTTTACCTAACTCTCTCCATTGCGCGTCTCCCTCTCTTCTACCGAGCCAGCAGCTTCCCCCTCCAACCTACCGGATGCTCCGATTCTACTAAATCTCCTTAACATCAGTTAACATATTACATTAAATCAATACCAAGATAATGATCACAGCATTGATTTTAAAGGCTCGCGGGCAAAGCCGCGACGGGGAATGCTAGTACCATATATACGTTACCAACAAAGCAATACCTTTTTGTATAATAATTTTGTAAAAATTGTAAATTCGTGAATGTTTCCAATCTCTTCCTTTTAATTATCCGGATGTTTTATTATCGAAAGAGGTTGTTCCGTTGCATAATCCAGGGCACAGGATGCGGAGACAATGAGAGGAAAGGATAATGAAGACAATAAGATCCTGGAGGATAATTATAGGCGAGGGGATACAACAAGGTATTTGTCTCAGTCCGCTTCTCTCTGTGCCATTCATTCAATACAGTCCCTGTTCTCCTTTCGTGGACTTGTTTGGAAATTCTTCAGAGATAATTGTCAACTCTTTTACGTTCGCATCTTCATATTCCATCCAGTTCACCGTCTTCATTTACTGTGTCCGTTTATGGATATTTTAACGACTGTATTACATTCGCTATGTTACCTGTAAAAATATTTTTAGATAGGGTGATAAATTATCAGGATTTTCAGTCAAATGTTTTTTTATTTTGAGAGCCTAGGTTTCGATTCAAGAATGTGGATCTTCATCACGGCTTGTTGAGTGCAGAGTAATACATAGATTGTCTCATTTTCTCCGTATCACAGTTTAAAATGTCAAAATAATCTTCGAGACCAATTTTAACATTTTTGAAAAATTTCTATCCTCGATAAAATTTACAGTTTTAGGGCAGATTCTTCTTTTTACTTTCACTTACCTATATATGATATATACAGTAAGTGGAAGTATTGCGATCGTGAAAAATTTCGACTTCCGGTTTTCAACGGAAATACACGTTTTGGGGTCCCCTGAGTCGAAATGACCAAGTCCCGCGAAATGGTCTGTGTGTGTGTGTCTGTGTATGTGTATGTGTGAACGGACTAGCTCAAATACTATAAACCGTGCGATCCTGAAATTGGGTATTTAGTGTAGGTATATGCCCGCGATGTAACAGCATAAATTTCATCAAAATTACTAAAAGGAAGGGGGTACTTTATTTAATAACTTTTTACGTTTTTTTCGATTTTTTAAAAACGGCTCAAACGATTTTGATTATACTGAGTATTTGATGTATTAATATGCCCGAGATATGACTGTAAAAATTGCATCAAAATTGATAAAGCGGAGGGGTACTTTACTTAGTAAATTTTGTATCATTTTCACGTGTTTTTTTTATTTATTCAAAAACGGCTTTAAAGATTTTGATCAAACTGGGTATTTGATGTATGTAAATGCCAAATATGTGATAGCCAACATTTCATCAAAATTGATCAACCGAAGAAGGGACTTTCCTTAATAAATTTTGTATCATTTTCACGGGTTTTTTATTTACTCAAAAACGGCTTTAACGATTAACAAAAATAAGATATGAATGTAGAAAAATGTGTGACTTTGGGAAATGATATTTAGCAAAACACGTAAATTTCTAATCTAAGTAAGTTAGTAAGTGAAAGTTGTGTATTGCGCGCACGCACCAGATTTTTTTCACCCAAACAAGTGCTCTTTTTAATAAATAAAAGTATGATTAACGTTCTTACAGTAGTCTATTTCGACTTCCGGCTTTCAACTGAAATACACGTCTTGAGGTCCGCTGATTCCAAATGACCAAGTCCCGTGAAATGGTTTGTGAGTGTGTGCGTGTGTGTGTATGGTTAGAATACTTCAAAAACGATAATCTAGTGAACCTGAAATACCTTAGGTTTTGTTTATAAGAAGCAGCAGAAATTTCATCAAAATTGCTCAAACGGGGTGAGTACTTTATTCCATAACTTTTTGCCCATTTTTAGGTTTTTTCGATTTTCTCAAAAACGGCTCTAACGATTTTTATAAAACTGGTTATTTGGTGTAGGTATATTCCCGCGATGTGACAGAACAAATTTCATCAAAATTGATCAAACGGAGAGGGCACTTTATTTAAAAACATTTTTTCTCAAAAATTTTCAATTTCAAATTTCTTCAAAAACCTCTTTAATCTTTTGATCATATTCGTCCTGTTTAATGAAAATCAAGTCTTCTTTAATATCAAGTAAGCTTTATTATTATTAAAATGTTCTGACGGGGCTTAAATGGGGCAGGGGCCTTTTTTGTTTTCCTGTAAAGTATCTTTGTTTTTGTTTGTATGGAGAAATTATCTGCATCTCGTTTCGACAAAAATAAGAAATGGCTAAATATGAAATATGAAAAAAAAAAAAAAAAAAATCAAGTAAACATATACAGGAGAAAAAAATTCCGTCAAATGATAAAACACGTTGAGCCCACGCATGCGCATGCGCAGTACGCCTTTAATGACAGACGATTGGATATAATTAAAGATGTTCTGTTCATTTAATGGAAATTATTTGTTTCATGGTAACTATATGAAGTTTTCTACAATTAAAAACAGAATTATATAATCAGAAGATTTCTTACTCTCTATATTTAATAATATAAAAATGTGTGACACTTTAAAAAATGGTATTTATCCAGGGTTTGAAATCGATAATTATTAAAATCAAATCCGATCAAAATTTGTATCTGGAATTTTTAAAAATCATCTGATGATTTTTATTGACAGTGATTTTTATTTTTGATCAAAAGTGAAAAAAATCATAACCTGATAATTATTTTTGAATTAAATTTTTTTTATTAACAATAATAATTATTTTCGACTAATACTTTTATAAATCAGAAATATATTTTTTTATTATCATTGTGATGTTCTGAAGAATACGTTTTAAGATGTGTAGAATCCGAAAATTGAATAAAAAATTTGTCGGACCTCTGTACGCCGATTCAAAACTACTTTGCCTATTTTAATACAATTTTGTACAAAGGTCGAAGCTCTTTCGGGGACAGTCGTAGTACCTCCTTATCGTGATCCGCCATTTTGATTCAAAGCCAATTACTTGATTTGAGGGGTCATAATTCGGTCATTATTGAACTTAGAAGCAAAATAGCGCATTAGATTTGGAATCCACATGTTATAATAAATTAATTTGCTTTTAAAAGGTGATGTATATTTTCTGATCATTATTTTTTTTATCACAATTTAACAATCATTATTTATTTAAGACAGTATCACTCGGTGAGTGATCATCATTTTTAATCCAATTAATAAAAATCAAAGATCGATTTAAATTTTTATTTATAAATTAAGAATGATTTGTAAATTAAAAATCAGAAATAATAATTATAAGATGACATTTTGGAAGAAATAATTATCGATTTCAAACCCTATATTTTACAAAACTCGTCAATTTCTTATCAAAGTCAGTTGGTTAGTGAAAGTTGTGTTTTCTTTTTTTTTAGGGAACCGCAAATGCTGTAAACTGCCGTACTCTTACCTAATTGGGATAAAATTGATAGTTTTCGAAATATTAATCTCCATGGGAATCCAAACTACATGTTCTATAAGTGTTCGAACAGTGCTGCTGTGACAGAATCGGAAAGTACCCCTGCATGAACAAGGGAACTTCCCTCATTGAGTAATCCTATAGTTATAATTAAATAATTACGATAAGTAAGCTCAATAAATTAAGAATATTACTTTGGAGATCCTTTAATACTGGGAGTGGTGAAGCCAACATGGAGGACATTACTCTCGTCGGACAGGATCCGGAGGAAGTAATGTGATTTAGAGGACGCGAAGACAGGATCAGGTGGCTAGGATAAAGCAACGAGATAGGAATTTCCTGATGGCTTACTTTAGAAATAGCTCTATGAAAGTGTAAAACTGTGGGGGGGGGGGGGGGGGGTAAGCAGGGAGATCGTATGGGCTGTGGAAGAGAAGCCGCCATTGCACGCTTTACTGCCTCGCATAACTCACACTCGCGTCGGATTAGCTTGTCGTACAGCTCTCTCTTATAATGAAGCGTTTTAATAATAATGTAATACACATGTGGGTTAAACCATGTGACCAACACTGCTAGTTACCATGGCAACGTTATAATAATATTGACTGGAAATAAAAACATCTGTAATAAGAGGCATGCTAGCATGTTCTGCTTTACACTTTACCTTAAGTTGATGCCTTTATATTGATGTTTTGGACTCTATCACTATGCACGTCAATTGGTTGAATATATATACAATTGTATTCCCTAGTTTTAAGTTGTGTAACTATATTTAGGTTATTATTGTCGTTGTTTCTTTACTTTAAATTTCTATAATTATTTTAACTGTACGTATTTTTGTAAAAAGATTGCATGTAAATAGTATTGTCCGCTTATTCATTTATTTATATGACCCTAGGTATGTCAGATGGTTATAATATTGTTGAGCGCCTGGCTTTTTAGCCATATTTTTAAATTTATAATAAAGGTAAAAGGAAGTAACATACCCAGGTGTATATAATCTAAGTTAAACAAGTTCCATGCAATGCTGAGGGAGAAAGGGCAGGGTTCTTCTCAATAAGCGGACTATACTATTTATATGCAATCTATTTACAAAAATATGTGCAGTTAAAATAATTATAGAATTATAAAGTAAAGAAACAACGACAATAATAATAACCTAAACATATTATACACAACCTACCTAAACATATTAACACAACTTAAAACTAGGGAATACAAACTATATAAATTCAACCAATTTACGTGCATAGTGATAGAGTCCATAACATCAATATAAAGCTAACTAACTCAAAATTACAGATGTTTTTTTTTTCCAGTCAATATTATTATAGCGTTGCCATGGTAACTAGCAGTGTTGGTCACAACCGTTTTTATTCACAGAAAGTAACAATTTCCAATGCCACACAAATCATTGAAACACAAATCATTGAAACACAAATAATTAAACAGGTTACAGAAATTATCACTTTATAACATAGAAATGACCATATAAAGGTCTGGCCACACATGTCCGCACCGGATCCGCACCGTAGCTATAATACAGGTTATGTTTAGAATATGTTAAATTTAACTTACTTATTAACTTTAGTTATGCCTAAAGTTCAAGCCACACATGTCAGACACAGGCCACTTTAGGCATAACTAAAGGAAATATGTAAGTTAAATTAAAAATATTCTGAACATAACCTATGTTATTGCTGCGGTGCGGATCCGGTGCGGACATGTGTGGCCAGACCCTTACTCGAGCTTCAGAATAAGACTAAATCTCCAGTCCATTGCTTCTTATATTTAGTCGTAAGACGAACAGCCTGGAAGGTACAAAGCCAGCGTAGAAAGAAATTCTGTTTGTTCTTTATAGAAATCCATACCGTTTGTCTTAAATTCTCCAAATTTCGCTCAGTGGTTCTTTCGTACCAGGTCTTATAGAATGTTGAAGTTAATTTTGTATTTAGGAGGGAAGTTTACTTGCACCCTATTGGCAAGCCCTCGACCAATCAGAAAATTGCATATGTTCATGTAACCTTAATGCTGTTATCTCTTATATATTAAAAAATGTGTCTCACATGTAAAGTGTTTAGTTATTAAAATAAAGACTTATTAAACTTCCACTGTGTTTATTAAAACCCCATAATCCAACATACAAATCCATACCGTTTGTCATAAATTCTCCAAATTTTGCTCAGTGGTTCTTTCATACCAGGTGCGAACACCTGTCCATATTAAAATTGCATACCTTTAGCCAATCTCTTGGTATATTCTTTATTATTATAAAAATCGTATTAATCTCGCTTTACTTTGGTTTTTACGAAATCCACCGTTTGAGTCAATGAAAGTCTCACTTTATAGATTTAAAAAATGAAATTCTTCGGGAGAACCCGTTATATACAGCTAGTATATATATATATATATATATATATATATATATATATATATATATGTATGTATAAAGCAGAAAGCTGATTAGATAATAATACTGACTCATTTCATTTCATTTCAGTTCCAAGGTCCAACACAGTTCTAGTATCTTCTACACACGGATATACTATAAAAGTTACATTTGAGACATAATATAACTTTTATATAAATTGAGGATTAGGGCGACCAATTAGGTCTCAACACTTATTTTCCTTAAAACTTTATTCCAGCATACGTTTCGGCCGTTCGGCCATCATCAGTGCTGAAATGCGAATGATAGTCAAAATGTTTTCCCTAAAAATCCACAATATGTGGTTTGTCCCTATCGGGTAGTAGGGCTAGTACGTACCTATATAATTTTTTTTAACGTTTTTAACTATTTTAGTACAAACCACAGATTATAGATTTTTAGAGAAAAAATGTTCGACTATCAATCACATTTCAGCACTGATGATGGTCGAACGACCGAAACGTTTGCTGGAATAAAGTTTTAAGGAAAAAAAGTGTTGAGACTTAATTGGTCGCCCTAATCCTCAATTTAAATCAATTGGAGAGTCTCAAGAAGAGGGGAGAAAATTAATAACTGATAACTTTTATATTTCATGTAATAAATAATATAAATATTATTTACCACACGAAACATTATACGCTTTCAGAATAGATAGGAATTTCGACCGTTACAACTGTGACGTTCAGTTTTTTTTTTTTTTTTTTTTTATGTGCACTTCTTTTTTATATAATTTTTTCCACCAGTCACGAAGATGGGGCGGCATAGTGTATTTTTTTTTCCAGGTGAAAACTCAGCCTAGAAACTTGAGGATCGTCCCAGTGGGGCTTTCTACTTGTTATTGCTGGTTCGCATGAGTTGTCAGTCTTCGGTAGTTACTAGTACATTGCAACTTACAATTTAAATAAATAAATATAGGAGTCACCTGTGGTGTAGAGGTTAGCATAGCAGTCTCATAGGTTCACGTCCCGCAGTGGCCCTAGGTTTTTAAGGGAATAAAAAATCCTTTGCTATCCCGTCCCTCGGATAGGACGTAAAATGGATGTAAATGCAAAATTTAGGACTCTTACTCGCAAAGCATCGTCCGATAAGCCTTAGTAGCTTAAAGGGACGTTAAATAAACAAATATGAAATAAATAAATAAAAAAAAAAACACAAGTTGAATGCTTTCTGATTTAGTCTTAAGAGAGTTACTGCTAATTGCCATGGAAAACAAATAGTTTACGATAAATAATTTGAAAGACAGAATTATTATTTTCTTGCTACACAGGTATTTCGTTTTATTATGATTTCTCTGGTTCTAAGCTTTCAAATGATATATTATACATATATATTACTACCCATATTACCAGACATTAAAATTTTTGTTTTACTAAATCATATCGTCGTCATCATGCTAAACTAACGAACGTGAAACTAAGAACCTATGGATATTCGCTAGTTTAGCATGGTGACGACGATATATTGTTTCACTTTAATACGATTATCGATTCCTTTCATGGTTTATATTTAGCCATTTTTTGTTACCAGGCATAATTAGGGACTGTTTATTTATTCATAATAAACAAAATTAAAGGGACTTTATAGAAAGTTTTTTTTTTCTTTTCCATTTAGGCCATATAAGATACTACCTCATTTTAAAAAATATTTCATTCAGATGACAAATCTTATTTTGAAAAATTTGGTGAAAATAAGAATCGTAACGTTGGGTAAAGTGCTCCATACGTTTACCGAATTTTCGAGAGGCTAGAAGTTCAAATAAAAACGTCTAAAAACAAATGTTGGGAGTTTAATCCCCTCCCATCATGATGTATTTTAAAGGTATTACATTACCTTACATTGCCAATATATATCACAGTTAGAGTGTAAGTAGCTGCCTCTTTCCAAAATATTTGGGGGGGGGGGCGTCCCCCCGGCTGTGACGCCCATGTGTTTAATTAACGTCACTTTATGCCAGTAAGGCTAATCGTACAAGTCTACAGTGGCGGTCCCAAATATTGCCTTTCAAGTATAATAAGGATAGGGATGATAACCTAATCACACCTAACATCGCACAGGCTCGAGACCTCCATTTTACCTCCTATCCGAGGGGCGGCACACAGTGGTCCAACCTGGGAAAAAACCTCATAAATGAAAGTAGCCCAAACCTAATTTTTTTTTGGTTTTCGAATACTTAGATACTTGTAGAACAATCGAAAGAATATATTTTTTTAACTAGTTCAAAATTAAAATGTGTGTGTGCCAGTAAAATTGAACTTTTTAATTATTGAAAAAATCGTACTTTTCTACCAACATAAAAAAAATTTCTACTCTGTATATGATTAACAATAAAATATTCCCCAATATATCAGGAGTGTGTCATCTATATGTCTACTGTTATGGACTAAACATTTTTAAATAATATCAATAGCTAGAGAAGAAATTAATTTTCGAAATCGTTGCTGAAATAAGTATGATTTTTTGACTTTGTTGGTTTATAAATAGTTTGCGTTACGTTGCGTTACGGTCGCAATGGTTTAATATGTAACTGTATGTAGTAGAGGAACTGTGGTAAAATTTTCAGCGCCAACTTTGGGATTTATAAGGATTTAAACCTTCAGCTACGGTTCGAGTGGTGAAGGCGGGTGACCTTGGGGAGGAACTATTGCAGCATTTCGCAAGTATGCAGCGGAAACGGCTGAGATGGCAGTGACTCGGTACCCCTGGTACTATCTCCCATCGACCGTCCACGAAGTTCTTTTCCATATAGCAGACATGATTGAGCACGCAGCTCTTTGTATCGGTTCCCTGTCAGAAGAGGCTCATGGAGAGTAGGAACAAATATTATAAGAAGTACAGGGAACATCATTCCAGGAAGATATCTCGAGTCGCAACAAATGAAGATGTTTTCAACCAATTATTTGTAATTAATTTTAATTAATTAACCATATATTACGGATTTAAGACCAGTATACAAGTATAAAAAGAAAAAAAGAGCTAACCGAGGAAGCATACAATTTATTTAAACAAGATTAAATAATTATATCCTATTTGTATTATTGTTCATAAAAATGTTTAAAAAAAAAAAACTATTCAAATAATTATTTTTCACGTCAAATTTTAACTTGATCTGATGCTCTGATTACGTTGATATTGATTTCATTAGATTCGGCTCCTCAAAAAACATATAAGACTATATCAAACATGCATTTTTGATATTTTTGACTTTTTGACCTCAAATTTGGACTTGATCTGGTAGCCCCATTGCACTGATTTTGATTTCGTTAGATTCGGCACCTCAAAAAATCAATAACCGGGTGGTTCCAAGCCGCTAGAAAAGTAATTTTAATAGATATTAGGTTTTTTTCCCATTTTCAGCTTTTTTGGACCACTGTGCGGCATAGCGAAGGATATTTTACTCCCTTTAAAAAATCCTACGGCTACCACTGGAAGCGAACCTGCGACCTTTAGCATTGCTGGTTGCTATGCTAACCACTACACAGTATTTAGCTATTATTACTGAAAATTAATTAATCAACAAACAAACTTGTAGCAACATCTTAACTCCGTTAAGTTAAAGCGGAAGATGTTTTAACACCCTCGAACGCCATGACCCGTACCCTTGTTCTTGAACTACCCTCTTAATTTACTATCAAGATTAAATTTGTCTTTGAAATAATGTACGTATATAACTAAATGAAGGATTCTCTTAAATAATGATTCATCATTATTTACCGCTACATTTTGTTTTCAAAGTTACTGTGTATTACAGCAAGATTTACTACTATTCGTAGTTCGTATAATCTTAGATAAATTTTAGTTTTCTCTTTCTTCCTCGAAATGTGAAATGCTAAATTGACAGCTATTCTTTCATATTTGTCCCGATAAAGCATGTCGACAAACCCGCTAAAAAGAAACTTCGTTCATCTGTCTTTATAACTTAGGGCGACTACCTCAACAAAGTTTTTCGTACTGAAAGTAAAAGCGAATTATTTATTTCGTTTTCGTTATATGAGGAATTAACTGGTACTGTGCAGTTATTTGTGAATGGATCTACAGCCGATCCGATAAAAGCAGCTTTCAGGTAAATAAATGTTTGTAAATTGTAATTAAAAATTGCCAAAATTTCGTAAAATCAATATAGAATATACGAATATAGTTATTTTTAAAAATACATAAAAATATCGAATTTTGTTAAGACTTTCGGAACTCCCGGTGCTGTTTTCGTAAGAAGAATGGAAGGCGAAACCTATCATCCAGATTGTGATGTCCCTACTGTGAAACACGATGGAGGAAATATAATGATTTGGGATTTCAGGTGTTGGAGAAATGTTTTTATGTGAAGGAAAATGAATAGCGATACCTATTTTTCCAGGTTAAATCAAAATTTTGAAGCCTTCGTTTGAAAAAATATTTATACCAGATGAGAGATAAAACATTGGTTTTCAACATGCTAATGCTCCATGCCACGTTTCACGCAATCATACAGAGTTTGATAAAAATCGTTACAGCCGTTTTTGAGAAAATAAAATAAAACATGAAAATGAGACAAAATTGGTTAAGTAAAGTGCGTCCTATGTTTGACCAATTTTGATAAAAATTTTTGCTGTCACATCGCGGGCATATTCATACACTAAATACCCAATTTCAGGTTCGGACGGTTTATAGTTTTCGAGCTAGTCTGTTCACAAACACACACACACACACACACACACACACACACACACACACACACACACACACACACACACACACACACACACACACACACACACACACAGACTATTTCGCGGGACTTGGTTATTTGGACTCAGGGGACCACAAAACGTGTATTTCCGTTGAAAACCGGAAGTCGAAATATTTCACGATCGCAATACTTTCCTTACTATATATTTCATATATAGGTAAGTGAAAGTAAAAATGCAGTTGGTAAAAATAACCATACAAAAAAGTTAACTTATTTTTGTATTTACAAGATGAGTGGAAAAAATTTGACAAAGACGTTTGTTCAAAACTTGCGAATTCTATGCCAAAAAGGAAAAGTGGGGTAATAAAAGCCAATGGCTTGATGACCAAATATTAAATTGACTTTGTTTTATCTTTGAATAAATTATGTTGTAGCAGTGTTGCCCATGTATGTCGATGTAGCAGTGTTGCCCATGTATTAAAATTATGTTGTTTTATAGATTACTTCTTTTAAAAAGTTCTTTATATTTAATAACATTCTATTTATAAAATACTAGCTGTATATACCGGTTTCACCCGGAGCATTTCATTTTTTAAATCTATAAAATCTATAAAGTGAGACTTTTATCGACTCAAACGGTCGATTTCCTAAAAACCAATGTAAAGCGAGGTCAAAACGATTTTTATAACAATAAAGAATATCAGCTGAAGATCGGCTGAAGTTATGCAATTTTAATATGGACAGGTATTCGCACCTGGTATCAAAGAATCACTGAGCGAAATTTGGAGAATTTAGGACATAAGGTATGGATTTCTATAAAGAACAAATAAACAAACAAACAAACAGCATTTCATCTTTATTTATACAGATTATTAATTATGTTATTAGAAAATATCAAGTGAAGATTGTGTAAATATTTTTTTTTCTTTCTTAATTTGTGCAACCATATGACAACACTGTCAATCATCTTTAAAAATTATAAAAATCATCTGTTTTTAATTAGTGTGTGTTGAAAAATATGTGTGTGAACATATGAAAATCGTTTAACCTTATGTGGAATAAATAAAATAGTAATTTCCAATAAATGTGTTGTTCCTTGGTGTACTAAGAATTTATTGATTGGTGCAATTAGAAGTACCAAAAAACTGGTGACAGGCGGGGATACTTACTACTATACTACTTCTTTTTAAAAGTTCTTTATAAATAGAATGTTACTAAATATAAAGAACTTTTAAAAAGAAGTAATCTATAAGCGGGCGCAATCGACTATAGGGTGCGCTTGTAGTTTTGTAAAATGTCGGAAAGAACGGGGATAGACAGTTGATGTGATAGAGATATTTGGTAATTTTAAAAGACCATTAATTGAAGGGCAGGCTATCCTTGATGCAAACCACATAATTACATGTGGAATAATATCTAAAAATATAAAAACAGTTATTTTACAAGCCTAGTGCCTTTAAACTAGCAATCTTAAAGGACTGTCCCATCAAATAAAAGTGGAAATCAAATTTATTAATAATAATAAGCAATTATCTTGTCATTGTACGTGTAAAGCTGGTAGTTCTGGTAAATGAAGACACATCATTGTAACGTTACGTTTTTCGGTTAGTAATAACATTAATTACCTATTCATACAATCATTGTTATGACAGCTTAGATTCTTTGACATATTATTTATTTATTTGTCAAAACTTTCAGGCTTCGCATTGAAAACTTGTAACAATTAAGCACAACGGATGTAAGACAAAAATGGGGAAAATTAAAAAAGAAAAACAAATAAGACACTATGGTCCCAATGTTATTTGCATAAAATTAACATTTTGGAATAATAAAACGTCAAATACTAATATTTACCTGGATAAATAAAGTCACTTTCTTTAAAATGAAGACTACATATCGTCATATGTTTCGAAACAGGCTTATCTATTCTTAATTTTACAATACACTCTTTAAGAAGCTTTCTATTTTTTGGAAATAAATTGAATGACACGTCTTTTGATTTTTTAATTGAACACTGAGGGACCGAGCAATACCTATTAGACATTTTTCAAATGATTTTTTGTTCAATCGGGTTTTAATTATGGAAAAATAAATTAAAAACGCCAAAAACCCTATGAATCCCAGGTAATGGCCCGGCTTTTATCCCCGTTTCTCTAGTTCGTGTAAAGAAGCAGCACCGTCGCTTGCGCTCGCCTATAAAACAACAAAATTTAAATACATGGGCAACACTGCTACAATGTTATGATAGTAGATGTTCTTTTTTCCCTTTTTACATTTTTTAAAGAAAATCTGTAAGTGCCTAATACTTTTGGCAAAGGCTGTATGTTCTATGTTCTAACATCTTGGGACGCTATGAACTGGTAACCTTGTTCTTAAACTCCCCTCTTGGCGGTTGTTCGAATAACCTAAACCAGACACCGCGGCTCCACAATATGAGTTCCCTGGCCGCACCGTTCCTTAATGAGAGTTCATCATCATCATCACCCCGGGCGTGCTATATCCCGATCTATTTTCCTTCATTTCATTTCGAGCGGATGGGCCACAACTTCCAATTTGTTCGGGAAGAGAGCTGGTTTCTCTCTCCTTTGGGATTCACTCTAACGACCGGAGATATTTCACCTGTAACAACGCGGAGAAGGCCTCACCTGGATCAATCACTCCAGGCCATCAACAGGTGAAAAATAAATTAATCATCAGCTTTCAACTTATTTCGCACTACACAAGCAGGTGAGAAAGTAAATAAAAAAACTGGCACAACTTCGAACACAAACCGCTAACCATCAGATGAGCAACACCATTTAACACGTTCACGCCGGGACTGTAATTCACGCTGCTCGCCCAAAGTACAATAAATAAAAAGTACAATCCTAGCTCGTTTTTAATTGTCGTAGAAAGTTTTGTTATTGACTAAAGCTGAAAATATAAATATTTCACAATTTATCGAATTACTTAAGGTAACTAACAAAGAATCGTTGGCTAAAATATATTATTATTTATCTAACTGCCTTCTTCTGAGGGATTTTGTTATTAATGAATAATTTGCTAATTATTCGAATTCGAATACGTTATGTTTGAGTGAATGCGTGTATTTATTTATTTTTATATATATTCTTATCTCATTGTATAATTCTATTTGTATAGTTATTAAATCTATTTATATACTTATTTATTAATTTTGTTTATAGTGCATAAATATTATGTGTTTATAGTCTATTATTCTAGTAGTATGTATAGATAATATTAGTGAAGATACTATTTAAGTTTTAAAATAAAGAAACAGCATAAGCACATTTCAAAAAGTACGCCTTTTTATTCACTATAACCTACCAAAAGTTATACACAGTGTTGCCACTTAGAAAAAATAATTATACTTAACATCAATATATAAATATGATTTTATACAAATACAAATACAAATTAATAGCAATGAAAATATTAACATTGTATAAAGTGAATAAGTTCAAAGTCTCAACAGATACCGCATACTAATGGACCTTTTAATATTATTAATATGCTTAATAATGCTGTAATTGTTACGTTTTCTATTTATATGATAACTTAAAATGTTATTTTCTAAGGCTAACTCTATTTGTATAGGGTTCATCCCTAAAGACGAATAAAAGCATAAAACTCATTACTCATTGACTAAAGCGTCCGATGCGGCAGTCTATTGCTGGCCACCGGTGGTAGACGCCGCACAGTGGAGTATTGGCCATGAAATCCTCGCCAAAACTATTTACCGATTTTTTTGTAACTGTGGAATACTTAAAACTTTTACTTGTTTGTTTGTTTAACGTCCATTTTATGCAACTAAGGCTAATCGGACGATGCTACAGTGGGAGTCCTAAATTTTGTCTATCCAGGTATAATTAGGATAGGGATCTTTAAAGAGTACCTGATATCGGAAAGGCTCGGGACCTCCATTTTACGTCCTATCCGAGGGACGGCATGGCTAAGGATTTTTTACTCCCTTTAAAAAATCCTAGAGCCACAACTGGGCGAGAAACAGCGAACTTTAGTATTGTAGGTTGCCATGCTAACCATTACACCACAAGTGGCCCCACTTAAAACTTTTTATTAACAATCTAAAAATATATCAAACAAATAAAATATAAAAAAATTCAAGTTTTGACAAAAAACAGAGGAATTTTTGGAAAAATCAGGGAATTTGAAAAACTTTGGGAAAATGTTCAAGACATAAGACATTTCAAAGTTATATTGCAATTCCATATCTAGCATTTATTGCAAATAATAAATACATTATTGCGATCGTCTATTTATGCGCGTTCTCCACGTGCAGCCGACTTCATGAGAAGCCTGTAGACTAGTAGTAAGTCTGTTTGTTTCCAGGTATAGTTCCTTTATGAAATCGTCGCGTGGTTGATTTTAAATTCAAGCTTCCTATAGTACCATAAAAAGGTTACTTAAAAGGGTAAACAACTTTGGTAAGTCACTAATTACGTGTAGAGCTAAAATACAAAGAAAATCGGGTTTAAGAAAATTATTTTATTATAAAAATTATAAGGATTTAGATTTTTATAATCTAAAACGTATCTTTAAGCAATTACGACTATGTTCTTTCCATTACACATCTTAAAAGAGTTTTAACTTATTTATAGCACTCTAAACACCGGCATGGTTATAAAAAAATTTACTTTAAAAGGTATTTTCATACATTTATTAAAAACGGGGGGGGGGGGGTGTAGGGGGACTTTTTTTGCGGTATGGCAAGTGGAAGCATTGGACTTTAAATTAATGCAAAAATATCTGCCCGACAATACAACATAAACTATTTTATTCTTTTAAACAAGTCTAATTTTTTATCGTAATCAAAAAAACTATAAGTTAACCGTTATGCAGGCGCGGTTCCAGAAAAAAAAATTCGGGGGGGGGGGGGATTGGTCGGTAGGGAAAAAAAACAGCGTAAAAATAGCACACTTTATTTCCTTAGGCTTATACTTTAAGTTCATATACTAAATTATGTATAAACAATTCTAGTCAAAATTAAACTAAACCGTAGAAAACACGTAAAAGTTAGGTGTAATTAATTTTTTAAACTCATCCCACTAATTTTTTTTCGTCGAAATTTCGGGGGGGGATTGATCCCCTGTATCCCCCCCCTGGGACCGCCACTGCCGTTATGGTATTATATACTTGCTAAAAACTAGTTATCACAGAGAAATACATACCTTTCGAAACTGTGTAGAGAAATTTTAGATCACTTGTTAAATGGATTCCACAGAAAATACAACAGCTTTAAGCATCTCACAACTCAGGAAAAAGCAACTGCGTACTCGATTCATGGATTGAGACTAGTTCACTCGGGCAGGGAGTGGATAAAAATGAACGAGGTAAATATATCTGGATCAAACATTCTTAAGCTACCAGAAAATACGTATTGTGATCTTCTGAAGTAAAATTTATTTTTTGTACTTTTGGCCATAATTTGATGGTAAATACTCCTCTGTGCGCCGGAGTGAAAGTGTTAAGCAAACTGGAACCCCGAAATGTGTATTTCCATTGAAGAAGTCGAAATTTTTCACGATCGCCATACTTTCCCTTTCTATACATTTCATATATAGATAAGTGAAAGTAAAAATAA
Organism: Aelia acuminata; assembly: GCA_911387785.2. Classification (NCBI taxonomy): domain Eukaryota; kingdom Metazoa; phylum Arthropoda; class Insecta; order Hemiptera; family Pentatomidae; genus Aelia; species Aelia acuminata. The sequence goes on from OU426982.1 coordinate 9,287,908, forward strand.
AAACAGAGACACACTAGACACTGCAGTAGGACTAGATCTTGTTGATAACCTGATTAGTAAGGAGGTTATCCTCAGGCAGCTTTGTTACCCAGCCTTCGTATTGGAGTAATTATATCATTAGCACTGGGAATTAGACCGTGCTCCTTCTACGGTCTAACTCTTGGCATAAAATCTCCACGTATTATCGTGTAAAGTTTACTCATAATTTTTACTTAACAAACAGTACCTACATGTTTTCTATTGAAGATAGCATTTGTGTCCATCGCCGTCACTACCTCCAAATTAATGGGGGGGGGGACAGCTTAATATTTTCCATAAAATGGGTTGGTAGAAATTCGAGAGGCTAAAAGTTATAATAACTAAAGCGTAAAAACAACTGTTGAAAGGGAAAAAGAAATACTTTATTGAGTAACAAAGTAATGCTGTCATACTGCATAAGATTGCTAAATACACAGCATACTAAATCAATCTTTGATATACATAAAAATCACGGGCGTCACCGCCGGGGGGGGACAGGAAGGACGCCCCCCCATATTTTGGTAGGAGGGGACTGTCCCCCCAATATTTTAGCAGGAGTAGATCCAATGTAAAAAATGAAATAAAAATGCGATTATTAGAATTTATTCGAGTTTAACCATTCAAATTAATTTAATAACTTTTGGGGCACTTTATTAAATAACTTTTGTCTCATCACGTTTTGTTTTATTTTCTCAAAAATGGCCGTAACTATTTTGATCATACTGGATGCATGTACATGGCCGCGATGATACTGCCATAATTTCAAATCCCGTATTATCACTGATGAGTTTGGTCCCTCAAAAAAAAATTAGCAATAATGAATCGACAAGTACTGAGAAATTTCAAGTTTTGCAATACAAATACTCTATAACTCATTAAGATATAAAAATATAAGCACAAGTTTTTTGATGATTGATCAAAAAACTTGTACCTTGACCTTGTAAAATGTCTGTTCGGGCCGTTGCAACTGCCCCAAGCGGTAAAAAGGAAAGTAACGTTTTTTCGTTTCAAAATTTAACCGTGTGAACAGAACTTTAGTTATTGATTTTTCTTTTGAACTTTTAATCAGTTCTTTGACTTTGGTATCAATTGTTAACTTTTTTAGTATTTTTATATTTAGGCATTTTGTTTTACTTATTCCATTAACGGAACAAGAAAAGAATTCCCATCATAATAAGTACTAGTAACAATATCCTGTAAATTTAACGAGAACCCTTGATAGTAGCCGTTACATGGTGTTGCAAATATAGCCCCTATTAGGCCGGAACGTCTGCAATGAAGAACTAATACCGGAAGGAAGAAGAGCAGTGAAGCACTTAGAGGTCGCTATCATCTTCTTCGGGAAAAAAAATCTAGGTTAGAGTCATTGAGCTCGTTCCCAGTGGCACTATATATTATAACGGGTTGCATCTATAACAGTTTTTTTTTGTAAGTAGCAGCTACTTTCATGCTTTTAGCCTCAGGTCCGGTAATAACAGGCCACTCTCTTTGTTTTCTTAAGATCATCAGTTTTTTATTTTTAATGGATTTTTTAAAATAGCAGTTAGCGTTAAAGGAAGTAGCCGTTTGTAGAAAAAAAAATTGTTGGATACGGTTTGGTGAGAAAGGAAATACATAGTATGTACTTAGACTCAGTATTTATGTATAGTATGTAATTACTTCCTTCCACCTCAAATGTTAGGCACGTACTCTATATATACTGGGTATCCCAGACCTAGTGTAAAAAAAATTAGGTAATACTGGATGTTAAACGGAGTGGAATGGCGCAGAAACGAGTTTCCTATATCAATCTGTTGAGGAGATAGAATTTTTTTGTTTTTATTTTTCAAAATCTTATTTTTTTCTGAAAAATGACAGTTTTCTCTACTTTGGTTTAGCGTAGAAACAAAAACAATGACATTTTCTTAATCAGCATTAAGTTTTCTAAAAGATGAGATGGGTCTAATTATTTTAAATCCACTTTCAGTGGGACGTTTAACGCGCTAAACACAAAACATTGAAAATTCCTCACTTTCCACTTGAGCACCCTAGAAGCTGTCAAAGTTCCTAAAAACTGCGTTAGCTTTTTTAGAATTAAGTTAGCTTTTTAGTGATGTAACCCATGATACAATTGCACTTCAGCTTTTGAGTTTAAAAGGAGTTTTTCTGATGAAAAATACGCTAGAAAATGTCACTGCTGGGGCAATGAGGAAGCGCCCTGCAGCCTGCATCCTAAGTAATGGATGCCTAACTTCCCATGAGTTGGAGTTAGTTTTACTTTTTTAAGGCTAGAAAGAACAACGTATGAATTCTAAATAATATAAAAAGGGTAATAATAATCTAAAAAAAAAAAAAAAAATCCTACATAAAACATGTAGAATATAAGCAGACAACCGAAGTAATGGAGGAAATTTTGACACGAGCTGCAATGATCCATTTTAATATGGTTCTATAATAATAATATTATTTTTTATCTTCAACATTTTTTATGTAGGATTTTTCAAATTTTAATAGAAGAGAAGAAAAAAGTTTAATTAATTTTAAAGAAAGTATTTTTTAAATTTAAACTAAGTTTTTTTTTTTTTTAATTTTAGATTATTATTACCCTTTTTATATTATTTAGAATTCATATGTTGTTCTTTCTAGTCTTAAAAAAGTAAAACTAACTCTTAGCTCATGGGAAGTTCGGCATCCATTACTTTGGATGCAGGCTGTAGCGCGCTTCCTCATTGCCCCAGCAGTGACTTTCTCTAGCGTATTTTTCATCAGAAAAACTCCTTTTAAACTCAAAAGCTGAAGTGCAATTGAATCATGGGTTACACCACTAAAAAGCTAACTAAATTCTGCAGTAAGTAAATTAAGCGAAAATAATTAGTTTCTCCTTTGCTTTCAAAATAAAATAATGATTTTACATCTCTGCAATCAATTAGAAAACCAACTGGATTACTTAAAAAATTAGTTTTCTCATAAGAAGGCTAATATATGATAGGCACATTACATTCAATCTACTCGTATATATAATATATACTTAAGTAAATTTAATGCAATATGAGTGAAGATTTCTTAGTAGTACCGTGAGCGAATAAAATCAGAGATAAAAAAAGAGATGAATTGACTGAATATAAATCGAAAATAAAAACTTTGAAGTGTTCTTATTGTATTTATGAAAAAGAAGTTGGTTTGATTACTATGTATGATGATCATTCCAGTTGACAAAACGACTAACTCCAATAACAGCATTCAAGCTTTTATCATCCCTCATAGTTCAAGATAAAAAGAAATATGATGAAAAAATTGTGCCTCCAAGAAATTTTGGTTTTCACTTTGTAACAGTAGTAAGATTCGAGGTATGCAGAACGTATACGGGGGGATATTTTAGGGAGGTTGAAATGGAAGCAAGGTCTCAAAAAAAAGTTCTATGAAGTTTCTATACTTCGGAATCAAATAGGACCACCATAGTAGTCGGAGCTTAAGTTTTACTCGAAATATAATTTTTTTAACTGAGATACCAGATGTTTCAACTATAATCTAATAACTTATTATCTGCTGACTTCTTGGAATGGGCTTATAGGATTCAGAATCACAGAAACCATCAAAAACGATGCATAACTCGACAAAGTTGCAGCAAAATTAATTGTTCATTTACCATTTTTCACCCCCTGTAAATTATACAGGGTTCCTTATTTGGGCTCACTCTGCAGATCTCAAGTCTGCAGAATATTGATACCAAGTTAAAACCGAATTTTCAAGACGGTGCTAATTTTGTTCCCTATTTCCTTTAATTTTAAAGTTTTTCTGGTATTAAAGCTACCACACAACTACGGAGCGAAGCCGGGCACCCCAGCTAGTATAATATAAAAACTTGTGAATTAGCGTAAACTATTTTTTTATTTGGGTGGGGGGTGTGTCTATTTAAAAGAAAATTGAATCATGAAAAGATTTCGGGACTTATACTGAATAATAAAAACATTAGTATTTACATAAATATGAAAGTATTGAGGCAAATAATCGAGATTAAAACTATCCTATCTTTCAAGTTGGACCAAACTACATACAGTGGGCAAAATTTTAGGAAGAGAGCTGTGTTGAGTAGTTTCTGATTTTACCCCGACAAACATCGGGACATGAGATTTTTATATACTGGGTGTCCCAAACCTAGTGTAAAAAAAATAAATTGGGTAATACTGCATGTTAAACGGGGTGGAATGGCGCAGAAACGAGTTTCCTATCTCAATCTGTTGAGGAGATAGAATTTCTTTGTTTTTATTTTTAAAATCTTACTTTTTTCTGAAAAATGACAGTTTTCTCTACTTTGGTTTAGCCTAGAAACAAAAACAATAATATTTTCCTTATCAGCATTAAATTTTCTAAAAGATGAAATGGGTCTAGTTATTTTAAATCCACTTTCAGTGGGACTTTTAAAGCGCTAAACACAAAACATTTATTAAAACTTAAATTTTTAATAGTTTTTGAAAATGCCTCACTTCCCACTGGAGCACCCTAGAAGCTGTCCTATTTCCTAAAAACTGCAGAATTTAGTTAGCTTTTTAGTGGTGTAACCCATGATTCAATTGCACTTCACCTTTTGAGTCTAAAAGAAGTTTTTCTGATGAAAAACACGCTAGAGAAAGTCACTGCTGGGGCAATGAGGAAGCGCGCTACAGCCTGCATCCAAAGTAATGGATGCCGAACTTCCCATGAGCTAAGAGTTAGTTTTACTTTTTTAAGACTAGAAAGAACAACATATGAATTCTAAATAATATAAAAAGGGTAATAATAATCTAAAATTAAAAAAAAAAAAAAACTTAGTTTAAATTTAAAAAATACTTTCTTTAAAATTAATTAAACTTTTTTCTTCTCTTCTATTAAAATTTGAAAAATCCTACATAAAAAATGTTGAAGATAAAAAATAATATTATTATTATAGAACCATATTAAAATGGATCATTGCAGCTCGTGTCAAAATTTCCTCCATTACTTCGGTTGTCTGCTTATATTCTACATGTTTTATGTAGGATTTTTTTTTTTTTTTTTAGATTATTATTACCCTTTTTATATTATTTAGAATTCATACGTTGTTCTTTCTAGCCTTAAAAAAGTAAAACTAACTCCAACTCATGGGAAGTTAGGCATCCATTACTTAGGATGCAGGCTGCAGGGCGCTTCCTCATTGCCCCAGCAGTGACATTTTCTAGCGTATTTTTCATCAGAAAAACTTCTTTTAGACTCAAAAGGTGAAGTGCAATTGAATCATGGGTTACACCACTAAAAAGCTAACTAAATTCTGCAGTTTTTAGGAAATAGGACAGCTTCTAGGGTGCTCCAGTGGGAAGTGAGGCATTTTCAAAAACTATTAAAAATTTAAGTTTTAATAAATGTTTTGTGTTTAGCGCTTTAAAAGTCCCACTGAAAGTGGATTTAAAATAACTAGACCCATTTCATCTTTTAGAAAATTTAATGCTGATAAGGAAAATATTATTGTTTTTGTTTCTAGGCTAAACCAAAGTAGAGAAAACTGTCATTTTTCAGAAAAAAGTAAGATTTTAAAAATAAAAACAAAGAAATTCTATCTCCTCAACAGATTGAGATAGGAAACTCGTTTCTGCGCCATTCCACCCCGTTTAACATGCAGTATTACCCAATTTATTTTTTTTACACTAGGTTTGGGACACCCAGTATATAAAAATCTCATGTCCCGATGTTTGTCGGGGTAAAATCAGAAACTACTCAACACAGCTCTCTTCCTAAAATTTTGCCCACTGTATGTAGTTTGGTCCAACTTGAAAGATAGGATAGTTTTAATCTCGATTATTTGCCTCAATACTTTCATATTTATGTAAATACTAATGTTTTTATTATTCAGTATAAGTCCCGAAATCTTTTCATGATTCAATTTTCTTTTAAATAGACACACCCCCCACCCAAATAAAAAAATAGTTTACGCTAATTCACAAGTTTTTATATTATACTAGCTGGGGTGCCCGGCTTCGCTCCGTAGTTGTGTGGTAGCTTTAATACCAGAAAAACTTTAAAATTAAAGGAAATAGGGAACAAAATTAGCACCGTCTTGAAAATTCGGTTTTAACTTGGTATCAATATTCTGCAGACTTGAGATCTGCAGAGTGAGCCCAAATAAGGAACCCTGTATAATTTACAGGGGGTGAAAAATGGTAAATGAACAATTAATTTTGCTGCAACTTTGTCGAGTTATGCATCGTTTTTGATGGTTTCTGTGATTCTGAATCCTATAAGCCCATTCCAAGAAGTCAGCAGATAATAAGTTATTAGATTATAGTTGAAACATCTGGTATCTCAGTTAAAAAAATTATATTTCGAGTAAAACTTAAGCTCCGACTACTATGGTGGTCCTATTTGATTCCGAAGTATAGAAACTTCATAGAACTTTTTTTTGAGACCTTGCTTCCATTTCAACCTCCCTAAAATATCCCCCCGTATACGTTCTGCATACCTCGAATCTTACTACTGTTACAAAGTGAAAACCAAAATTTCTTGGAGGCACAATTTTTTCATCATATTTCTTTTTATCTTGAACTATGAGGGATGATAAAAGCTTGAATGCTGTTATTGGAGTTAGTCGTTTTGTCAACTGGAATGATCATCATACATAGTAATCAAACCAACTTCTTTTTCATAAATACAATAAGAACACTTCAAAGTTTTTATTTTCGATTTATATTCAGTCAATTCATCTCTTTTTTTATCTCTGATTTTATTCGCTCACGGTACTACTAAGAAATCTTCACTCATATTGCATTAAATTTACTTAAGTATATATTATATATACGAGTAGATTGAATGTAATGTGCCTATCATATATTAGCCTTCTTATGAGAAAACTAATTTTTTAAGTAATCCAGTTGGTTTTCTAATTGATTGCAGAGATGTAAAATCATTATTTTATTTTGAAAGCAAAGGAGAAACTAATTATTTTCGCTTAATTTTTTAGTAATTTAAAATGAACAGCTGAACAAATATACAACCTTTACTATTTGAACTGGATGAATGAACAATAAACGTTGAGTGAAACGAACCCTAGCGCTTCCTGGTAGCCTGGAGCTCGAACTAAATTTTTCATTCATAAACTCGTATCTCAATCTCAGAGACGCTAATTAAATGGTGCGAGAGGCATACAATTCCAGTCTTTTTCTCTTCAATTTTACACTCTTAAGAGAAAAACGGAAACCTTCTTTTCCGTTAGGAGTCATATGGCTAAACGACGACATAACTTCCTTAATCCTACGTGGAGTCGTTTTTGAGCCTTTTCGGCACGCACATTGTACACTTTGCTTTATAATATATATTGATTAAATGCTTATTTTACTACTATTAAGTGTGATTATTTGTTAGTTCTATAACTTTCGATCAGATGGCGGTGTAAGTTGATTTATTGACACACTTTATTTTCTTTCGATATTTGGGGAGGGTAAGCATCCAGTAGCCGAATCGATCAAAGTTCTATTTTAAATCCTGTTGGTTTTTTAGATTAGCTGTGCGTTTTTATCTTTATCAGTGAATTTTTATTTGATTGTATTAAAAATAAGAGAGGTATAATTAATTCAACGCACTATAGTTATTGAGCCACAGCAACTTACAACTTGTATTTAAAACGAGTACTTAAAATACTTGCTCAATATAACTGCGGCTGAAATTTTTATAGTAACATGTATGTGTCCATTTCAAACTTTCCCATTTGATTCACTCCTTCATAAAACATTATGTATATAGTAGGTTCTAAAATTCCTAGCTATTAAACAGTGAAACGAGTTTTATTTCATTGTCGACTAATGGAACAATCTGGAACGTTGCATTCAGCTAGAATGAATTAGGTTAGTTAACTATCTAATAGTCAGCATTCCAACAGAGATTGCAGTTTCTGCAACGTAATATCTAATAATTAATCAAAAGAGAAAAAAATAATGAGAACCAAAAACTATAATATATAATATTATTTGTTTTTAATTGAAAAGAAGGATAGCAAACATTATTTTCATGGTATAATGCTGTAAACCAAATTTCCAAACCCAAATTAAATATATGAAAAAACAAACAGTAACTACATTGATTTTACTTTCGCTTACCTATATATGAAATTTATAGTAAGGGCAATTATTGCGATCGTGAAAAATTTCGACTTCCGGTTTTCAACGGAAATACACGTTTCGGGGTCACCTGAGTCCAAATAACCAAGTCCATCAAAATGGTCGATTTGTCTGTAGGTTTGTTAACAGACTAGCTCAAAAACTATAAACCGTAAGAACCTGAAATAAGGTATTTGGTATATGTATATGCCCGAGATAGTCTACAAAAATTTCATCAAAATTGATCAACTGGAGGGAAGACTTTATTTCATAACGGTTTTCCCTTGTTTACGTTTTTTTTTCGATTTTCTAAAAAATAACTGTAACGATTTTGATTAAACTCGTCATGTTGAATGAGAATCAAGTATTCTTTAATATCAGGTAAGCTTTATCATTATTAAAATGTTCTGAGGGTGGCCCTAGGATTTTTAATGGGAGTAAAAAATCCTTGGCTCTGCCGTCCCTCGGATAGGACGTAAGATGGAGGTCCCGAGCCTGTACGATACTAATACTCGTTAAAGATCCCTATCCTAATAATACCTGGATAGGAAAAACTTAGGACTCCCATTGCAGCATCACCCGATTAGTCTTAGAAGCATAAAGTGGCGTTAATTAAACAATCAACATTTTTTTCTAAACTGTTATATTTCGTCACTAATGCCTTTCCCAAAGAGGTTGTTTTTAATAACATTCTAAACGTACAGCAACTTCTGCTGGTGACGTCATGGGACTAGTAAATATTTTTCGTTTTTCTTCCCATTAAATCCTATTAATAAAAATTATGGAACTAAAAGGATTTAAAGGATTTGTTTTGTTTTTTCAACGCTTTTTTATTTTTTTAAGATCTTTCTTATTAAACCAATTATTTTTCACATCAAATATCTTAACACGTGCAAATATTTCATTTACAACTAATATACATATATATTGAAAAGTGACGCCTCTTTGGCCGCGTCGTGACTCAACATCAAAAGTCACTTTAACCCAGCCGGTCTCGAACCCAGCCCCCAGGGATTGTCGTGTTTCTTATTGCAGTGTTTCTCGATAGTATCGTGATTGTGAGCCCCAAGCTATGTTTTTAATAGAACCACGATTTCTTCTATCTTAACCCCGTGTCTTCTTTTCCCAGATATTTTTTTTTTTTTCTTTCAATGTACAAACTGATTTTCTTGTAAATTTGTTATTATCTATTTATTCTTTTTATTTCTTTTTTCAAAATCGTTGGAGTAGCGATTCGGAACTAGCAATGCAGATGCGAGGAGTTGTCTCTTAGCCATCCAACTACAAAATGGTATAGTGTGTTAGCGAAATACAGCTTGAGAAATTTTTGAAAATATAAGTAATCGAAAAGATAAGACAAATTGATTGACTTTTATTTATTATACTATATAACAGTATAAGACTAAACATGTGTAAGAGGATTGTTGTAGACGAAACGTGTTAAAAAAAATGGGTCAGCTGATCGCCTACACCAAGCAACTGTGAGCTGAATCAAACCAATGCCACTGTAATTAATTTAAATGTTTTTCAAGATTTATATATCAAAAGAAAACCCTTTCTTAACAGTTTCCACCGCTTTAGAAAGTGGAATGGAATAAATTGAATATTAAATATAGAAATATTTAACGTGAAAGAAAAGAGATCTCTTTATTACTTAATTAATATTATTTTTTTTAAGTAATAAAAATTTCAAAATATGTACATCAATATGGACGTCTATTTGCAAATATATGTAATAATAATAAGAAAATATGTACGAAAAAAAAATGAAAAATTAAAATATGGACTGAAAATTAAAATACTTGAATAGTTCAGTATTCACACAAAAAATAAATATACATTTAAAATACTTATAGAATATGGAATTTAGTTAACAAAACTTTTGGAAATTTAAGAACATATATTAAACTTCCTCACCTTCACCATCAAAAACTTTGCAAATAAGATGCATTCTAGGGTTATCTATTGAAAATCGACGATTCGGTCGAAGTAAAGCTTTTTATAATTTTTTTTTAAGTAGACTTATTTTCGACGTATTTCGCCGTTTTCAAATGATGTAAAACCAAAAATCGTTTATCCATTGAAATTTTTGCACCACAAACAATTTATGACACCTTCACTGTTGCATTTCTTCTGCAAACTCCGCGATGTGCTTAGCGGCTAGTTTTTTTCTGTTTCCTTTTTTTTTTTTGGGCATTTCACACATTAGCTATGAACTCATCACTAAATTTATAAAGCCCCTGAGGCAATATAAGCATTTTCAAGGATGAAGCATCTATATAAGAAAAGAAAGGGATCTAAATTTCTGAGAACTGTCGATATTTCTTTGTGCCTTTTAATTTGTCAAGAAATTTTCGTTCATTTTCGACGTTCATTCTCTGCTTTACACTTTATTTATTCTAGGGATCGATTGAATATAAATAAAAGAAGTAAATAAGTAACAATAATTTTAAAGTAAATTCCTTAAAAGTTGTAAGATATGGACAAAAATATGTATTCATCGAAATTGTATGTAAATATGTTTAAAAACCACAAAATATGGAAAATAAAAATGGTTTATATCATGGTGAAAAACATTTAGAACGCATATACGTGCATTTTTAAACATCAGAAGAAAATATGTAAATACATGAAAATCCCATCCCTAATTATGAATAACCAAATATCAGTGCAATTGTATAAACGCCACAACAGCTGTTTTAACTAGATAGGGGATGGTAACACATTTTGGCTTTTATCTTCTTTTTTTTTTTATATTATATACCTTCAAGTTATTTAAACAGTTTCAAGAAATACATTTCATTACGAAAATATTTTTATTAAAAGAACTAAGTATGTAAAAAATAATGGGTCTGTTTGCGAAGACCACATGCAGTTACTTTTATGACGCGACATCCAGTTACTTTTAGTAAACAGTTACTTCTTTTATTTTGGCACTAGTACTTAAGTGCTGCTTCAAATTAAGGCCCGATCTCCACTGAAAAGGACCCTTTTGGGAGTTTATTTATCTCTGAAGAGTGAGCGGGAGTCGAAAGCTAGAATCTATTAAAGCCAATCAAGGCACTTTTGAACTGAAATAAAGGCGATGTGAGTTCGATAATATCACGGTCACATAACCTCTCAAAACAGGCCACACCCATCAGCCTCTTTTCGGTACCTTTACCTTTATTTTGATAACAATATTTATAACCTGTATTTGCTAATAATGGCCTAGATGAGAATAACAAGAATATATTTCAGCTATGAATATTTTTTATAAAAGAACGTACTACTGTTCTATGTAATTTTTTATTTTCTAGCAAAAACTGAAATGCCTTGTTTTTGTCAGAAATTTCTTGAGCTAATTTCAAAAGACGCACTTTTATTACCACTGAAATTAAAATTAATTACTGTTTATAATCTCTAAAGATTGTTGAAAATAACTGGATATCGCGTCGTGAAAGTAACTGGATGTAGACTTCGCAAACAGACCCAAAATAATATTTTGTCAACTTATTTAAAGAGCTTGATGGAACGTAGATAATATTTAGTTATTCTGTAGAAAACGTGTTTTATTTGGTTTAAGTTCTCAAATGTCATATTGAGTTGATAGTATAGTATCATCAGTGAATATATTTGTTTTTGTTCGAATTTTAAAAGGCTTTTTGATAGAGGGTTGAAAAGCACTGTACTTTTTACAATTTTAGGTTGTTAAGTAGAAACTTTGGAACCTGTCAAAATCAATCCAGGATCTCGATTGTGATTATCGATTGATCTTCCGATCACTTTCCTTTACAAGTTGCCTACGCACGGTGAACCCTGATCAAACAACCCCGAAGGCTGGGATAGGGTAGCCATTCATTTGCAGCGATGACGAGGAACTGCAAACACTTAGAGAAAGTTGTTC